>CAWTZC010001020.1:1601777-2906054 GCA_963919715.1 Microtus obscurus | reverse complement strand
AGAAAGGGATGCTTATCTTTCATTAAATATTAGACCATTTTCAGAATAGAATGATTGGGTTCCTCTAATTACAAAAGCTCAATATGATTCCTCTTTCATTTTCTCTTCTTTGTCTCTCTCTCCTTTGCATATTATTGATGTTATACTAAATTTAATAAAATTTCTTGCTTTCATAGACATCTGAAAAATGCAGGTTAGAATTCAAGAGAAATTATAGGTTGACTATCAAATACATTACACAATCTGAATTCTATGGTACTCAGGGAAGTAGATCATTTTCCTAAAACCTGAGAGGAGCCACACTGGATAGGGTCAACTAATGTAAGAAAGCAATTTATTTTAATCAATATCTACTGCTTTAGATATCAATCACACCTAAAAATATCCTTTACATCTATACTCATATATGTTTTTATTAATACCTTTTTATGGTGGCCTAAAGAATCCTACCCAGTTCCAGTAGGTCCATGTGTTTACGGACCTATTAAGAACATGTCAAGGCATAGAAATTGCAGTAATAGCAGAGATATACATAACCCATGAACTTAACAGCCTGAGGCTTGAAGGCTACACAAGCTTTGTCTTAAGCCTCCCTTAAGGTAGGGTATTATAGAAAGTTATCTGGGTAATGGAAATGGAAACGTGTGTTTATTAAGTATCTAGACAAAGCAATACTCCAATGAATTAAAGTGTCTAGGAAAAAGAACACCTTCCATGACACAAGTAATTGGAAAATTTTCTTTAGATTTTTCAGCATATCTTGAATATGCTGAAAAAAATCTAGACTAGGAATTTTCACTCCTGTACCTTTGCCTGGGATGTTTGATTTCTCAGTGGGATTGCTTTATTGCATTGCTATATATTTTAGAGCATAGTGGCCTCCATTGCCAAAAAAAGTCTCCAGAAAAAGTACGTTTAACTCCAATCTTCCTGTTTTGTGGAAGCTGATAGGACTGGGCACCCCTGTTAACCAGGTTGACTTTATCTTACTGTTTCTGGACACTACATTATGTTAATGGCAAAGACAATGTGGTAAGTGGGAAGTATAAGGTCGTACTTTAAAAAGCAACAGTTTCAAGTTGTTGTTCTAATATTTCTACTGTATAATTTTGGATAGGAGTTTCTGAGATATTCCAAGTTTTAGTTTTTTCAACTACAAAATGGAAACATTTCTCCCCAACAGAGCTGTTAAAGGAGATAAAGAAGGCAATAGTTTATTAGTTATTGATTTTTTCTTCTTTTCTAAATCTCACTGGATAATAGAAAATAATTACATTACTTTGTAAAATATTTTGATTATTCTAGGTTTCTTAAAATAATGGAGGGAAAAGGAACAAATAATCATTTTTGACTCTTTGGATATGGTTGTATATAATAAAGCAATGCCAAATTATACAGTGTTTAGAATCTTTTGGTAGATTTCTTTAACCTTTTTACATTACCTGGGTTTTCAGAAAAATTGATGCATAATGTTACCTTCTAAAATATATGTTTGACATATCTGTCTTCTATCTCTATGTGGCTTCATTAAGACTGACTATCCAATGGTGTCAAAATGGAAAATCCAGTGAAGTACTGGGAACTTTTATTGACTTTACCTGTATTGTTCAATCTTTGAGCCAGAAGATAGAAACTTTCTTCGATTTTCAAGTAAACTTATACAGATTAAAACTTGAATTTATGTGCATGCCTTGAGAGTGTCTCATATTCACATATTTAAAAAAACATAATCAGGATGTTAAACAGTGGCATATCTGTATGGGGACAATAAAAAAATCAGACATGAAGCCAAGTGGTTGTGCATATGCCTTTTGACCCAGCACTTCAAGACAGAGGCATGTGGATCTTTGATTTTGAGGCCAGTCTGGTCTACAAAGAGAGTTCCAGGACAGCCAGGGATATTCAGAGAAACTTTGACTCGAAAAAGGCAATACCTCCAGTACCCCCAAATCCACAAACAACAAACAGAAAATAACAACAACAACAAATAAAAACAAAATAAAAAAGAAATAAGATACAATATTAAATGAAAATAAGCCTCTAAATCAAATCCAAATTCAAATTATTATAAAACTTATCTTTTGCCTGATTTTCATGGATAACTCTTTCCCTACCCATGTAATTCCAAATGTACCTAAGGTAAGTAGACTCTTGACTAGTTCACAACTGATAGATATTCTGAGCACAGAAATTTGGTGAATGGAGAAACCCATGTATCAAAGACAGTGAATCAATAAATATAAATTTGCTCAGAACAGATTTTCTTAATCATGTGATATCTTTAAAGGACTGATGACTCTTAAAAAATGCAACAAAATTAAAAGCTAAAATAACTACAGGAATTTAAAGCAGTGTCGTAATTTCCTGTTGATTTAATCTTGACATCAGATATCTAAAATTGGTCCCACCACGTGTCATACAGAGCCACATTTAGCCCAGGGAAGCTTAAGTAGATTTGGGGTGAAGGCAATGTCTATACAGATATTGTTGGTGATGGTAGACAAGTAAGGGAAATAATCCATACTATTCAAACTTCAAAAATTTTTGTGAAAATTTGCTAGTGGATCTTCTGCAAAGAATGGTCATATCCATATCGTCTTTCTCCTCACCAGCACCTATATGACTCTGAAGAGCAGTATCAAGATATAACAAATAGCATTTTAGATTCATCAAGTATCAGAACTGGAAGGCGACTGTCTGATGCAACTCATTCATTTCACTGAGGTAGACACTGAGATTCAGAAATGACAAGAACTGGAATGGTAAGAATTCTAACCATTGTAAAGGTTGTGCAACTTAGGGAAGAAATTACTTTCATCAAATCTAGATAAACCTCAATTATAATGTAAATTGCTCCCAGATATACTGGACACTGAAATGACAAGGTGTGAGAGGAAATATAAGCAGAGGAGATTATTGACTAACAAGGGTTAGTTAGATCCAAATGTATACTGGTAGAATTTCTGATTAGCTCAGTCAAAATAATCTACATCATTATTTAACCTATTGAAATTTGTCACAAAAATTTACCATGTAAAAAAAGAAAGGAAGGAAGGCTTTACTCAAGACTACTGCAGTTCGGGGAGACTGAAAACAACTGTATGAATATAAATCATAAAACTATTTTTAAGCCCTAAGGTGAGTTAGTATAAGAGTACTAGAAAATGATGGTTGATATGATTAATATATTTTGGTTTGCTAATTGTCACTTATTAAATTAGCCCCTGCCACCTCCTTGGAGATAGAGATTTTATCATTCTCAGCAAGGGTTTTTTAAGGAGACAGATTCTAAGTCCCCAAAACCACAATTCTGTTGATGTAACATTGACAAAAGTCCAAGAGATGTGAAAATTTATACCTCAAAGGAACAGAAAAAGAGTCTGTGTCTCAAAGTGTCTGAAGACAATGTTCTAAGGAGAAGAGACATCAGGATTAGCATAGAGATTTCAGTCTAAAGTTTACTCAAGCTGAGGAGAATTAGTAGTAGGCTGTTGGACTGGGTCATTTGACTTTTATACTTTTGTAAAATAATGAAGTAAATTATGAATAGCATTGCTACCATCTTGCAAGGAAGAATCAGAAACACAGGAAGATTGTGACTTACAGTCAGGATTTGAAGTAACTTTATTCTAAGTCATCTAATTACTGTATTTTGTTTTTTTGTTCTTTAAGATAATGACCAGTCTTTGGGTCACTTTCCCATAAATTATTCAGTTTGTGTTTCACACCATGGTTGAGGACAAGTGACCATAATTATCTTCAATAATAGAAAAACTAATTGAAATGCTGAGAAATTAAATGGTGTCCTAAATAATGAGATTGAAATCCAGGTTTCCCAAAGGTATTAACTAATGAGTTAAAGACATAGCTAGACAATTGCCCAATATTTATCAAGATTTATGTCCTAAACAAAAGATTCAAGAGAAGCAAAATTTCTACCTGCTTATTCCTTCCTAATGAGGAAGGGTAAGATGAAAGTGAAATATGAGAATGGAATAATGAGGAAGAACGATAAAGTAATTAGTGAGATACAACCTCTCAGGGTAAGTGCATTTGCTACTTGGGACTCAAAGTTTGGTAAAGCCTGCCCCAGGCAGGAGACATTGTGTTGTGAATTAGGAAGGAAAATAACATTTCCTAGAGAAGAGATTATGCAAGTGTATATATGTTTATGTACAGATATGGGGCACAACTGATAAAACACTTAGTATATGTCACCTGCTGATATCTTTTGCTAGTCCTAATCACTTAATCTTTATAGAATCCTTGTGATGTAGCTTCTACTATTTTTCCTGTATTTCATACAAGATATTTGTAAGTCAAGCCTTGCCATCTCCTTTGTGAGAATCCTCTGAAGGAGTCTCATTATTTGCTGATTAGTATTCTGGCATTCCAATCACCCATAAGCCCTATGTTTATCACTCCTGAGATCTGCTTTGATGGCAGCATTGTCTATACTCTACTTTCTTCTCATGCTTTAACTAAGTCAGGCTTTCTTCTGCCTCTCTAGCAGTTCTAAGTATGCAGCACACTGCCAACACACTTCAGGTGAAGTGTTTCCTCTGCTCTGTCACATCCTAGCTGAGTGATGAAGATCTATGCATTTTAACCCTTGGGTAACTTGTCTGTAGTGCCACAGTCACCATGGCTTTATGGCAGGCACACTTATTCAAAGAATTGACAAGTCACCTCAAACATTTATGTTTCGCTGAGGACACAATGTTCACAATGTTCATTACTGTAAACAAAAGCAACATCCTGTACGAGAGATTCAGAAATTCTGCAATTTGTTCTTTGAGTATACAGACATTAGATTGATATTTGATGTATAGTTGGGAAAGAATTAAATGCACATATTCAAAGTCGGGGAAAATAAAAATGTGCATATGACCGATTGTTTAATTTCAAAATATCAAGAGTTAGACAGTTTTAGGAGTTTGCATTGGAAATTTTATAACCTTTTAGCATCTTGAAAATGTAAATACTTTTACATAGACATAGTGACTTTCAAGGCCAACAAGTTGCTTAATGAAAAGAGTTATACAAATATGTTTCCTAATGGAAATGTCTGAGCCAAATAAAGACCCTTAAGATCAAACACTGAAAAGATTAAGCCAATTGACTTCCAATCAGCATGCTTTTCTGTAGGCAAGAGAGGGCTTTCAGCTGCGTTTGAGTTTGTTTTTGATGGTATTTGGGTGGTGAAGTGATGATGATACTATTACCATAAGGGAAGAGATACTGATAACACTTCTCTCCCTCATTGCCTGCAGCACTTCCGCAGTACAGTAGGTGGCCTTCTTACAAGCAGAAGGGCCCACTCAGGAGATCCAGTATGAGGCAAGGCACTTCCTACTTGTAAAGTCACATCTGGGAACGAGTGAAGATGAGTGTGTCAAGAGCCTAGAGCGTCCCAGAAGAAGCTTGCTTGCTTGTGCGATGACATGAACACTTTTATTCTGCAAAGAAACATCGTCTCGATTTCCAGATTTTGGTCAAACAGCTTTCTATAAATATGAAGATGGATGTGTTTTTATATCAGTAACTTGATTCTAGTTTGTCTATATAAACACTCTAGTGTCTAATAAACACTCAATTTGTAGTGTGTCGAACTTATGCAGGGGTTCTTGTTTAATTGTCACCTTATGTATGTGAAGTGTGTCCTCTGGAGTCTGATTGTGAGGACAGTTTTGGCAGAGTTGTCAGTAAGAAACAAGGTAATTCTATGCCATTTAAATTTATCAACATGCTAATTATTTTTGCTTCATTTTCTGATCATATAAAATATCATCCTGTATCTCCTTTGTATAAATGTTAGGGTATCACTTTGCCCTGTGTATTCTTAGTACTATGGCATGTAATTTTGGTTAGTTTCTATTTATTGTGATTTCATGTTTATAACTTATTACTTCAGCTCTGTAATAATTCACAAATGAGATACCTTGTGTGTGTGTGTGTGTGTGTGTGTGTGTCTGTGTGTGTGTGTGTGTGTGTGGAGGTATAAATCCATTATTATTATTCATAGGAAAACATAATTATGCCAAAAACCCTGTCTCGTGTTTTTGGAATACTGTGAATAAAGAAACAAAATGTAATAGTGTTTTATGAATTCTCAAAGATTTTCAAGAACAAGTGTATTTTATTTCTTATTGATTTTTAACAATTTCAAATTCTTAAAGCATAGCCTTCACCTCTTGACTTTTTAATTAGATGTTATGAGCATATTCTAAGTGTTGATAGAACTTTCAAGAATTGTTTGAAACTCTATAAGAAACAGAAAGTAAAAAGTGCTTTATTTTGGTATTTGGAAGTCATATTCCTTACACAGAGGAGAGTAAATTCAAGGAAGGTTTTACTTCACATGCGTGAGGCCAGAGTTTGATACCTAACACAATAATAAATTAATAAATAAATAAATGCATATTCTAAGCCTTTTTATATTACTTAGTCTTGATGTCATTTTTCTTTCGATGTTATAGTGTGACATTTTTATCACCTAGTATTAAAGTTAGTGGTCATGTCTGTTATGTCTGTGAATTGATCACACTTGAGTTTATTAGTTTATTAAGGTCTTTCCTATTGATACAGACATAGTAGCAGCACACTTAAAGACAGTTACAGAGGAGGGAGCTAATCTGAGGAACATTATTACATTCATTATCAGTTCCTCTGCTTCTTGTATGTGTGCATGCTTTCTACTGTGATTATAAAATAAAATGTACTCAAACCTACTTGGGAAAAATAGTCATTTGTGATTTGCACAGAGTATGTGATGTAGAAACTTTTTTGAAGGCATTGTGGGCCAGCTTATCTCTGATACACCATCTGTATGACCTCAGTTGGTAGACTTGCAATCCAGGACCTCAAATGGGTAAAATGGGTTACAGACTTTCCCAAGCACCCTACCTCCTAATCCCCCACCCCCGTGTGT
This sequence comes from Microtus obscurus, assembly GCA_963919715.1. Taxonomy (NCBI): domain Eukaryota; kingdom Metazoa; phylum Chordata; class Mammalia; order Rodentia; family Cricetidae; genus Microtus; species Microtus obscurus. The sequence continues at coordinate 2,899,123 of CAWTZC010001020.1, read as the reverse complement.
GTGTGTGTGTGTGTGTGTGTGTGTGTGTGTGTGTGTGTGTGAATGAGAGAGAGGGAGAGGAAGACAGGGGGAAAGGGGAGAGAGAGAGCAAGGGGAAGAGTGACAGGGAGATAGGAAGAGAGAGAGAAAGAGAGAGAGAGAGAGATCTTGACAGCTTTGTGGCTTAAGGACAGATGAGTGTCTAATACAAGGCCTCTGAAGTTTGCTTCATTAGAAATGGTGTTACTGTATTTTATCTGGTTATAGAAGTTGAATCTTTGTCAGGGTGGTCACAAATTTCTGCTCCAAGGGGTAAAGTAAAAAAGCAATAGGAAGGATCACATGACACCAGAACTATCACTAGGCTGCTTGTGAGCAATGCAATCAGTTACAGAGAATATGTTGACATGTAATATTAAATCATATTTTAAGACTTAAATTTTAAAAAATAAGTTGCAGTATTAAGACTTGCTTTGAGAGTTCATTACTTTAGCTTTATAGTCAATGGTTTGGAATAATTTAAAGTTTAAACCTTTTGTTTGGTAAGTTCCAGCTTGCCCCTATACTTAATAGCAGCAAGCAACATTAAATGGAGATAATTAAATAAGTATGTGCTCTTGCTATAATTTCTACAGAAATAATGATCCACGTAGAAACAATTAGAATTTCAAATTAGACTAAAGTTGATTTCTTTTGGCTGACCTGATTTAGCAGATGCTAAGAAAGCTTAGGAGAACTATCTAAATTCAGCATGTGATCTCCAGGAAGGACACCATTGTGAAGGACTCTGTGGCCTTCAGAGATAAAATTAAGCCCTTTCTCACAAAGCCTTTTTATTGCCAAGATGGGTGCTCCTTCCAGCATATGGGGCTCATTAATACCTATCTCCTTTTCATGTTGTTCTGGATGGTCAAAACATCATTATTGAGAACCTACCTTGTGCAGCACACACGTTTTTCTTAATTGCTTTGCACAGAGATGAGTGCTTTTTCAAGGCTGAAAGCTTCAGGGGAGATAAAGACTGCTATTGAGCTAATCAGAGACTGTGTGGGGATGGGAAAGGGTCAATGGGTTTCTCTGAACAGAACCGTGTCTCTTCTCTTTTTCTCTCTCCAAGTGAGGGCCTATTTTGCAACCCTTGATATTTGTTTCTCGTTGTTTGCTTTAGTCTCCATCAAATATCCATCTTTATCTTTTCAAGTAAGGCACTTAAAGTACACAAATACTTGTATGCTAGTTTTATCAAGGAATGAAATTGCTGTTTTCATTTAATGGACCTCACAGGAAACATTTGTTTTCTATCCTTATAAATATTGCAATAAATTTGTATGTTTTGCCAACCTCTAAATTTATATTTTATGGAATTTGTGGCAGAGAGTACTGCAGCATGTAATTTTATGCTTCTAGAATAATCATGTTTCTGATATAGGGCAGAATCTGAACTGTAAATAATAATAATAAATAATTTCTGTAGATTATAATGCTGATGGCTTATATTATCTCTATATTAAACATGCTTTTCTTATCTGCTACAATTATTTTATGTACTTTTATTTAACTTACTGAACTTTTGCAGAGAGATAATTCATGTGAGATGATGCCATTCATGAATGTAAAGAATGCATGCCTACAGTTCCTAATGAATTTCTTTCCTTAATAATAAGTATTTAAATAGACTTCGTGTTGAAGTGTAAAATAGAATTGAAATCCATGTTTTGATTGTGGCATTCTGCTCTTTCCCAAGATATGAACAAGAGTACAACTGGTGAACTTATAACTAAGCAGCTCAAGACAGGTCATTTATGACACTCTTTTCTTACCCTCATTTCTCTTTCTATGGCCTAATGACATCAATAATATATCCTGGGTTGTTCCCGCAAGATTTAGCTAAAAGAATCTATACTTGTCATAATAAAAAGATAAGAGCAGAAAGAATACAAGAATGGAGAACGAACGAACAAAGCCAAACAAGATGCAGTATTCCAAGAAATCAGACACCCTGACGAAATTCCTACATTATTCGGTTGATAATCTGAATGTGTGAGTAGAGGAATTTCAGCCAAATGGAGGAGCCTGAACATATGGAGCATCGTAAGTCAAAACTGTAAAGTCGTTAGAATTTAGCATTGTCGCAACGTTCTGATAGTTCTTCTAAAATCACTATGGAGTCATTTATATCTTTCAATCTTTTCAAATGTTTTGCTGATAAGACTAAAATAAACCTATTCTTGCTTATTAAAAAATGTGTGAAGAATAACGTTCTCCATTTGTTTTTCACTGTAAATATGCTATTTCTATTTTTACTAATAATAATGGCCATGATTTACTGGATATCTCCTTTGTAGGATTGTTTCTTCATGCATTTATGCATGAAAGCAAATCACTCCTATCTTAGTTTCCTTACTGTAAAATTGATGTTCCCACTTTATCCAAAGCCCTCCCATACTTTTTCTGTTTTCAAATCCCAAACCACATTTTAAGGGCACAGATATTCAGCAGGTGCTATCCACATGCCTTATGTTTTCTTCTGGTCCTATTGGAATTAGAACTTGCCTTATCTAATTGTCACTCATTGCCCAACATCATACTGGATTTTGAACATATCAAGCTTCCCCCAAATATATTTCTTCCTTTCAAAATGAAACACAGCCCTCTCTTCTGATTTCCCATAACACTTTACTCATCTCATGCAGCCAAATCGTATTCTTAATTATTAGTCATCTATAAAATTCTTTTCTATAAAAACAACCAGAATGTCATGCATAAACTAAAATCAGCTTACTGAATTATTCAAAGAATATATAAAAAGAAAAATACTGAGGCAATCAAAATAAGCATTATCATCACCAAAATGACTTTCCTAGCATTGGTACATATTCTTAATCCCATTTCTATTGGTCCTGAAATACCAAATAGTGATGATGGACAAAACTATCCAAGCCAGTTTTCAAATGGATTTTGACACCAACAGAAAAATATTTCATTTTTAATTAAAATGTTAAAAATTAGCCATGTGATGGTTTGTTTCTGTGAGTTTTACAGCTGTAAGGCTGTAGCAGGAAGATCAGGGTTAGCTTTATCTGCATAGTGAGATCCAGGCCAGCCAAGACTACATAGTGAGAACTTGCCTCAAAACACTAAGAAAAAAGGAAAAAAAACAGTATAAACAATCATCTATCTTGTCATCACTGAGGCAAACTCCATCTCTGGATAATTCTTTGTAGCAAATGAAAAGTTTACTATTATTTGTGAGTTACATATGAAGAACAGTTGAATGTGAGAATGAGCTTTGGGAAAGAGAACCTTCCGTCTCAAAGACCTAGTGTCTCCCCATGTACATACATGCATTCACAGAGTTCTGTGTGGCACAGTCATGGTCCCAGCACTCAGCAAACCCTATTAAAGTTTCTGTGTGAATGTCCCCCTACTCTATGAACAAAACAAATATGCAGTAGTCAGTGGATATTTTGTTTTGGCTCAGTCTGCTAGGATTTACAACTGGTTCTCCATATGTTCAGCACAAAGCACCGTTGCCCTTGCTTGGGTCTACAGCACACAGCTGAAGGGAGCCTATAGACATAGAACTTGTATGGCTTGAACCATTTCATCCACTAGGGGGTCTTCTCTTTATTACACTGTGGATTTTTATTCTTTGAATCTTGCTTTGCAATATCATTATTTTATTAATAGTATTGCCCTTTAACTCGATGCTTATATTTCTAAGAAGACACGCGAGATTTCTTATGCCAATAGTTTATTTACAATTATGACAGAGAAAATATCTTTAAAATTTAATGTAGGATATACAAAACTTTAGAAATAGAAATAGACCTTGATAGGTAACTGGAGATTTGCAGGATTGGGTCTTTGTTCTTTAGAAAGCTGACAGACTTCTTATATATGTGAGACAGTCAATGTGTTAGGGTCCTGTGGTGCCCATTAAGGCTTTCTAAGTAACAGCTGAACTTCACCGGTCTCTGAGTATTTGGAGTAGATAAATGGTTGATGTTTAGATTCAAATGCTGCTCCTGCCTGAAGGTCTATTTTTTGAAATGCTGAAATAGCTTGTAAGTTTACTGAATGTAAGAGAGCAAAAGTGACTGCTCTTTACCAATTAAATCATTTTCTCCCACTGCAGGAGTAAATCCTGTACTTTAGTCAGTGAGGGAGATTGAATGCCAAGAGAGCAACAGGATCTGTGGTGGCAGAAGGAAAACAATGAGAGTGTGCAGGCAGAAACACACCTGGCTAAAACAGACGGGGGAAATAGATTCAAGCTGGCACCAGGCGTTCATGTAATGTTATGTATCCTAAATTCTCCACATAAGCTGCAGACACTTAATAGACAACGCTGGCTGAGTTAAAAAAAAACTATTCATGTAACCTGAGAGTTTGCAGACATGTGGTGAAACATTCAGCTGGTCATGATGTCCCCTGGTTTGACAGCAAGGATTGGGTAAGTCTCTTTTGATTTCCAGTAACTATTTTGGAAAATCTCTGAGATGTTTGTTGGGTGACATGTTGAGATATGAGCTTGGTGATTGGGAGCATTATGCATAGTGAATTAGAATGAGAACATAGTGAACATAATGCAAAGTGAATTAGAATAAGAAATTCAAGAAAGTTATTGTAACTATGATTAAATTAGTAAAGGTTTGAGAGCAGTCATTACGAAATAGCAGTACCCACAGCACTGTTAATTGGATTAATGTCGGTCAGATCTTTGATCAAAGTATCTACACTCAAAAAACTACATTCCTAGACAATTATGTGTTTCTATGCACATGTATCAGTAATTGATGGTGGACAAGACTTCTGCCCCGGTCCTTCAGGAGGAAGGAAACAGATCAGTATAGCTGGACTATTGAGTTGACACTGGAATTTCCCATCCATACATATGTAGCCTTCCCCAGCTGATTCTTGCTTTATGAATACTATGATTTCTTTATCCCTGCTGTGGAACATGGTGTTTCCAAGTTCTCGATTGCATCTGAGGACTCTCTGATGGTCTTGTCATTCTTTCAGCCTGCTTACCTATGGGCTTTTGGGTCTTTCTGGGTCAGCAGTATCTTTATAAAAAAAGCAATCCTAGGAATTTCTTCTTTTAAAATGGTATTCTTAGGATAATTCAATGTTTTCAGTATTTTATATCAAAGGTTACTACAAGAATAGCTCACAGGTTTGCAGCCTTGAAGAAGCATGGGGTAGGAGCTTCAGAGGCCCCCAGCTTACTTTGTGTTCTTTTTTGTAGATCTCTGAATAAGCTATACACAGGGAAGCTCACAGTGGAAACTCTGGCTTAGTGATCACAATTTCCTACTTTGTATTGTCGAAAAGTTTCACTTCTCAAAGGGCCTAGATCAGTAGTTCCTTTAGATCAGACTTGAACAGAGTTTTTGAAACTTCATTCAGTCATAGAAATTTAGTGGCCTGTGATTGTGCACATATTACCCACAAATAGTTTCCTATAGATACTGTGTTTCTACATGCCAATAACACACACACAAACACACATACTCACATCTTTAAGAGAATATTTATTGAAAATATTTTTGTGTTATCATTTTCAGAGTGTACAATTGGCAGAACCACAATTAAATAGTATTCTCTGAACTTTGTGTAGGCCAAGTTGTTGTCTGTATTTTCCTTCAGAGGAAATGAGTTCATTATGTGAGATAAATTATAAGCAAGTTGTCTGGTGACTAAGTGGCAGGCTATGCACAACTGAGAATGACCAGTGAAACAGGTATGTGTCAGGCATGGTGCTTCTTTGACCAAAGTGCTAGCATCGAAGAAGTAGGGATGAATTGTGTAAACAGACATCGGCTGTTAAGGTGCTTGCCCACAGCAGATCTCTTATCTTTAACATAGTTCCCCTTCACCACAGTGGAAGTTCCGAGTTGTATTATTTACACAATCTCCATTGTCTTACTTTCTTCACTCAGTCTAAACAAAGAATCCTACACAAAGAAATAGCTGTCTACAAGAGTGGTAACTGCCATGACTGTTGCTCCTCTTCATTCTGCTTATTCATTGCCTCTTGAAGCATTTTTATGTAATGAGTTTATGCAGAAAACATACAAACTTAAACCATTGCCAGGTGAGTGATGCTGCTGAGTCCAAGGATCATAATCTTTTCATATAGGCCTCTTTTAAGGTTTTTGAGAATAATAAAATGGTATCTTATTTATATTGCTGAATTTGTGCCCTACATTTGAAGCAAGAACTTGGTTTAATGTCTCTATATAGCATAAAAGTTCTTAATTATGATCAATTTTAATAGATTTTTATTTCATCTTTAATTTCTTTTTAGTATTTTGACAAACATTCAAACACCTTACCAAATTTACTTTTCAGCATTTTAATGTTTTGTATATGGTTGAGAAGGAATAAGGCAATTTCAGAAATAAATAATTAATATTTTCAGAGGCATTAAATATATATATAAACATTGAAAGAACATTTGCTTGTACAGAAATCATTCTTCTGGTTTATGGTAGTTGAACAATTAATAGATTGTACAAGTGTTATTTTATTCTATGCTTTTATACGGCTTCTATGGAGGTTTGGCTTGCTCTAAGTAGAAGCTTTAATACTATTTTGCGATGCCTTAGGTTCTTTTTCTGTGACTGTGGTCAAGTATAATGTGAATAGCAACTTAAGGAAAAAAGGGTTTATTTTGGCTTCAGATGACGCTCTTATTCATTATGGTAGTTGCAGAAGTCATGGTATCAGAAACTTGAGGCAGTTGGTCACATAGCATTAGTGTGCAGGAAGCTGACAGCGAGGGATACTTGTGCTCTGCAGCTCTCTTCCTTTAATTTAGCCTGTGCCACAGTTGTGAAGTGTTTGTCTTGCTGTTAAGGTGGCGTTTCCTATATCAATAACCTAATCGCTATAAATCTAAGAGGCTCATCTCCTAGGTAATTCTAGATCCTATCAAGCTGACAAGTGGTATAACCACCACAGTGAATTTTAATTATATATATTTTTATCATTAGTTTCTTCTTCTGAGTGACTCCTTCATGTAATTATGAATTAAAAAGTGCAGTTATAGATTTTGTGAGTTTTTTTTCAATATAGAATTGTGACAATGAAATTCTTTTTTTCCTTTCTGAGATCTATATCAGGATAAATGTATGTGTATCAATATATGTGTGTGCGCACACACATATATATGAAAAACACATAATATTAAAATTGTAGAATATAAATATATAAGATATATCATAATATAATACATAAAATAAATAACAAATCATTATTATGTAACTTTTGTTTAATGTGTTCTGAATTTTGACTGCATATATGTTTATGCATCCTGTGTTTACCGGGTGCATGATGTTATCAAAACAGACCTTGCATCCTTTGCACTGTAGTTATAGACAGTTGTCAGCTGCCATATGGGTGCTGGGAATTGAAGCCAATCCTAAGGAAGAAGTTCAAGTACTCTTTACTGCCAAGCCATTTCTCCACTTCTTGGTTGATAAATTATTTTTATTTTTCATCTGTATTTATTAGAATATTTAGAAAAGATTAAATGATATTTATAGTGTGAGAATATGAAGCAGTAATGTTGCAGCTATGTTTCATTCCTTAAAACTATTATTTCTGATAATAACTGTTTTTAAAAGCTGTAATGATGTGATGATGAGGTCATTAATTTCTCAAATATTTATTATGAATAAATGTTGCATATCATCCCATCATCATTTATTCAAGATTTTCTAATGGGACAGATTATATATGTATATACAAAGAGGACTCATTCAAGTACCTTATAGGCTGTGGTCTGAGTAGTCCAGTAATGGCTGTCTTCTAAGAGATGGGCCGAGGGTGTAGTAGTTGTTAACACCATGAGAGTGAATGTCTCAATAGTCCCGTTTGGGTTGATTGAGTTCCTGGGATTTCCTAGAAGATTACCAGTTATTAGTCTATGCAAGAATCCTGGAGAAATAGATTCTAGCACAAGTGAAGGTGAGGCCTAGGAACAGGCAAATGAACTTCCAGTGAGAGTGAGGGCAAACAGTCATAAAGCACCCACATTTTCCCCAAAATATCACAAAATGGTCTCTAGCCAAGTTGTTATTTTTGTTCTCTGATACCAGTGGAGTTGAACTTCCATAATCCACATTACTCTCAGCACTACTGTTTTCCAAGATCTTACTATAATTTCCTTTTAAGCCTTTTTACAGTGTTCTACCACTTTCCAAGTCCCAATATCTTCCATTATCTTTCAAAAATATACATGGTCAGGCTTCTAAAATCAATATCCCATTCCTGATACCATTTTACTTCTATTGCTACCACAAAAAGCATAATGAAGAAAACTTATAAAAGAAAGAATTTAATTGGAGATTTATGATTTCATAAGGCAAAAGTCCATACTACCATGGCAAAAAGTATGGCAGCAAGCAGGCAGGCATGGTACTTGATCTGTAGCTAAGGGCCTACAAGAATGAGACAGAGACAGAGATAACTAGGAATGGTCAGGGAGTGGAATATGGTTGGAATAAGAATAATCCAAGTAAGGCTGATTTGGGATTCCCTTCTGTGTGCTAAGAATAGGTTTTATTACCATTGGTCAATAAAGAAGTGGTTTTGGCCTATTGCAGGGCAGAATATAGCTAGATAGGAAAATTAAACTGAATGCAGGAAGAAAAAAGGCAGTGTGAGACGTATATCAGGTAGAGTACCAAGAAGCAAGATGTGAGGTAACAAAACAGGTAAAATATAAAATAATAGAAATGGGTTCATTTAAGATGTACTATTGTTTTTGGATTTTTGGACTGTTAATAGACTAACTGCTGAAAAACATTTGATTCTGGGGACTGTTAACCTAAGCCAACATATATACTTTAAAGGTATCTTGACTTCAAAATTTGAGTTTAAGGATATGTTACTTTGGAAAAGAGGTTCTGCTTTTGCTTCCACAGAAGATGAGAACCTGTGACTTTCATTCAGGCTACTGTGATTTGATCAACCAATGCCCCCCTGAAGGTACCCTGAGCCCTAAAAATGTTTCACCCAACACACAGCAAAAAGAAGTTAAGAAAAAAACAATGTCCAAATTCCCAAAATTATTGTGGATAAATGCTTGTTTTCATTTAAAGGTGTTTATAATAAATGATCAATGGTCACAGTCAATCTCTTTCTAAAGAAAGGGAGAGGATAACATAAAGAAATAAATACTTTACATAGGTATAGACATTGATTTATTAATATCAATTTAAGGTCAATTTTGTTATATATGTATTTCTACTCTTGGTTTATACAACTAACTATGTATTAATAGTCATTTATAATAGTCAAAATTGTAACTTTAGGTTTTCTGGATAAACAGAGATATATTAAAGTTAGATAGATAATCTTCAACACTTTAAAGACCTACAAAATATGGCATTTAAAATGTTTTAAGAATTTAGACTTGCTGGGTGGTGGTGGCATATACCTTTAATCTCAGCACTTGGGAGACAGAGGCAGGCAGATCTTTTTGAGTTCAAGCCCAGCCTGGTCTACAAGAGCTAGTTCCAGGACATGCTCCAAAGCTACAAAGAAACCCTGTTTTGAAAAGACAAAAACAAACAAACAAACAAAAAAAGAACTTAGACTTTTCTCAACCATGAAACACATCTGCTTCTAGCAGCACCAATTACTTGAGAGAGTTTTTTGGGCATTGAAGAAACTCGTTCTGGAATTTGCCTTCAATGTGACAAGGCTAGTCATTTGGGCTAGAAACTGCTCTTACCTGAACTGTTTGATGATATGCTGTATAAAATGGACATAAATAGTTGCTGAACTTGCTAAAGAAAAGTGAGACAGTCTTTCAGGGTTCCTGCTTCATGAGAGTCTGCCAGAAATTTTAAAGAACATAGAAGAAAGTGACTGATAACTGTCAAAATAAGCAAAACTTTTTTTTTAATCAATTTTCCTGCTTCATGTAAAAGTCTGCCAGATACTATGGGCCTTTCGGCTGAGATGGATGCCTCAGCATTACAAAAGAATTTTGGGTGATTGTCCAGGGAGTGTGATGTCTCTGTCAATCCTAGAGTTTTAGAAGTTGCTTACTATGCACTTCCTGTTGACTTAGGTATTATTATATCCTTTCGGGGGTCTTTGATAGAGTTGTGGACAGATAGTTATCATTATAGTTTTCCTTATTATAGTAAAAGATAAATTAGATATGAAACTTTAGACTCACAAAGATAAAATAGATGATAGAATATTTTCTTTAATTTTGCCAGATACAAATAGACCAAATATTGTAACTGTAACTCTTGATGATACCTGTTTTGTTTTATGTAATTATTCTATGTTAAAGTTAAAACCTTACTTTTTATTTACGCAGAAAAGGAGAGATGATGTGGGATTCCCCTATGTATGCTACAAAAATGTTTTATCGTCATTGGTTAAAAAGAAACTGTTTTGGCCTATGACTGGAAGAATATAGCTAGGAAGGAAAACTAAACTGAATGTAGGAAGAAAGTAGAGTCAGGCAGATGCAATGTGGCCATGAAAGAAGCAAGATGTAAAGTAACAAGCCATAAGCCACTTGGTAAAATATAAAATAATATAAATGGGTCAAATTTAAGATGTAAGAACTAGCTAGGAATATGCCTGGACCATTGACCAAACAGTATTGTAATTAATAAGTTTTTGTGTTTTCAGGTATAAGTGGTTGGGAAATGAAAGTACAGACCTTGTTTACATAAAGCTCCTATAGTGAATGTTTGGTCTTCAGTTGTTGAACTGTTTAAGAAATATTAGGAGATGTGGTTTTGTTGAAGGAGCTCTGTCTCTGAAGATGGGCTTTGAGGTTTCAAAAGCCCACAGTCACATTTAGGTAAATAAAGATCTTTACATTGGACTGAGAGAGCAAGAACAGAGACTACTGAAAAATGATCTATATTACTTATCCTTCTACAACTGCTTTTTCTAGTATCTATCCAATATAGGAGGAAATGGGGACCTATTATGGAAAATGCTAGGTTTTCTTTCTGCAAAAATCTTAGTGGCAAGATATTCTTTTGTGACATATTTGAGTTAGAAGATATGATTTGCATGTGGTATTGTGTACTTTAGACCCCAGGTATTTTTATCCAGTATGATTCGTTCCTATATCTCTGATCTTATATGCATCATGTTAATTTATCTGTTCCTTACATTGTGAGATAATTTTCTGGTAAACTTTTAACAAATTTTGCAATTCAAGTCACAATTAAATTTTTGTCTTCTGTGGCTTTTCATTTTTTAAGGTTTCTACTTCTACTACAGTAAAATGTGGTGAACTAAGCACATCTCATTGATATTTGCAAATGTATTATCTTCCAGTGGTACATAAAAATTAAAATTAAAAAAATATTTTCTGTTCTTGCTTGCATAGGTCCTTTGACAATTAATCCTTAATTTGGTACATCATCTCAGTTGGACCCTCTGGGAAGTTGTTTTGCTGTGAATGCTTTAGTCCTGTTTTGTTACAGATTTCTAATTAACAACAGTAGAATTTAGTTTTTTTTTAATGTGAAATTTACTGAGCTATACATTGGCCATCCTAATTGTGTCACTCGCTTCTCGTTTGGATTTCAGAGTAAGGGTGCTGCATTGTAAATCTATTTTCTTCATTCATAGTTCTAACTTTGCCCTTGGCAGTGAGCTGTCTTTATTTATGACACGCTGATCTATGAGCTATGTATCTTCTTTGTATGTTGTTGTAAACAAACCTGAGATGATTGGGAATATCTCTCTAGTGAATCAGTAGTCTGCTTAGCATTCTGTAGTTTCAAGCAAGACAGTTTAAGAGACTCATAAATACCCAAGTTGTCCTGCTCATCTCTGACTTTCAGGAAATCACACTCAACTTACATTTCTTTACTATGGAATGAAAACTGGTCTGAGTGATAGGTCTGAAAACAATTTCACTGAATGGTAGGGGAATTCTTTGAATTAGTCAGTTATGGAAAAGCAGTCCATCTGGTTGTTTTCTACTCTTTCTATCCCTGATTAACTTTCATTGGAAACAAAGTTTAATTCCTTTTGTCTCCCCACAGAATATGAGAGAGATGATTAGAAATCAGCGGTTCCAATCATTTGTGGAAAATGATAGGGTGCACGTATATCTTCAAGGCAGAATTTTTTTTTGGTGTGATGATTGATTGCCATAAGCAGCCTGTACTCCTCTGCCTGTTTTGTTTCATAGACAAAGGCATGGAATCTTCAAGTGGATAATTTAAATGTAGACATAGGGTAAAATGTTTCATCTTCCAGTTTTTACTTGGAGCCCCACTGATTGCTTTTATTGGTATCATTCTCAGCAATAGAAATGTGACCAATCATAAGCGCTCTGGTTCAGACAAAATTAAAATAACCTTCTCTTTTTCAAATTAAAATTCTCTATGTAGAATAAATTAGATATGTATAAACTTATTTATTATGCTTATGCTACTTAAATATAAGTAAACAAGAAGAAGAAGGACTTACCTAGTATTATTATTTCTATGCTACAGGTGAGAAAACTAAGGCAGAGACAAATTCAGCATCTTGCCCAAATTCTATAGCTAAACACAAATGTTAACATATCAGGAGAAGGACTCCATCCTGGCCACTAATCCAACACTCCATTCTGTCCCCTTTCTATCAAAATAGCTTGCATTTGCTACAAAAATCCAAAGAATACGTGACTGCCACAAAAGAATAACTGTTGTCTTACAAGCTCCCCTTAGAGATTTTTTTTCTTCTTTTAATGACTGATAGGGATGCCACAGAGGAGAAGAAGTATAGCCAAACCTACCTTTACCATATTGGTAATTGACTCTGGTTGAATTAAATGACTGACTGCAAGGTAAAGCTGTACTAAGTAGCAATTTTTATACAACTACTGAAAAGAACCTGGCATTCAGTCAAATTAATTTTGCTTTTATAATCACCGTCTACATATTCTCCTTCACTTTCTCTTCCTTCCCTGTTTCCTTCACCCTTCCTGAGTCATGAACTCTAATTGGAGGCACTTAAAGTCAATCAACTAATAAAACTTGCAAACAAATTTGGAATTGAGTCATGTGGCTGGAAGCCATGCTACTGTACATCTGCAATAAGGAAAGTAGAAAAAGACAAGATCTCCTGAGTAAATTGGGACCTTCGGGGAGGGTTGAAGGGAAGAGGGAAGAGGCAGGGAGGGCAACAGAGAAAATGTAGAGCTCAATAAAAATAAATAATAGTAATAAAAGGATAGCTATTGAGAGCCATGCATGATGGCTCATGCCAATAATCTCAGAAGGGAGAAAGTGGAAGTTTGCTGGAGGTTGGAAGTTCAAGGGCTGCTTGGTATACAAGTAAATTATATGGTGATTACTGCTTCATAGAAAAACTTTCAAAAAAAACCAAAAGAAACAAAGATATGGAGTCCTTATAAATATAAATAAAAAAATAAAATAAAATCTTTATTTAGAAATATGCAAATTCAGAGAGCACTATGTAACCATGGTTGACCACAGTTGCTGGTGGAATGTGGGATGGCAGTGTAACTCATGGTTTTCATATCTGGTATCATTTAGAGGTTAGTAGAGATGTACACCAAATATTTTGATGAAAGATTATGACTTATTGATGACATGTTCTGAGCGTATTCCAATAGTAAACTATGATATTATTTATGTAAAGGCAATTCATGATTCTCCAGTGTTGCCCATTAGTAGAGGTAAATTAGTTCTTTTCAATTTGTTTTGAAATATTTAAAGAATTCATTAAGAATTCTTCAGCATGAAAGGGAGTATTAGGCTCACTGGAATGGAGTAACAGGTAAGGTTAAAGTGACCATTCTATCGTAGTGTTGGACAACAACAGCAACAACACAATGCTTGCTTATTCCTAGATGAGCCATTAGAAAGTGAGCTTATGTGTTCAAACCCAAATTACAACCTGAAGTTTTATCTTTATTTCAGTTGCGGTCCTAAGGAACTTTACAACTTTAGAATATTATTATATAGTCTGCATTTCTCCCCTGGTTAATCATGACACGGGATTTTCTTATCTTTTGTTAATCTTTTAATATAACACAATACAGGCACACTGAGATGTTGTCAAATTTATATTATGTGTTTTTCTGCATACATGTTTTTTGATATTAAGCCATGTACATATGTTTTCCCAAATATGTCATTTTACTTTGATTTATTTAGTTTTTTTAGTTGGGGTATAAAATCATGTTTCAGGACAGCTTTTTATACCTCTGTATGAACCTTGCTTATTTCTGGCTTCCTGGCCAGCTTCTGTTTTCCATTTGATATAATCAGTCTCAGGGCTCTTCTCATGTCTAAGTATAACTATGTATCTAGATTTCACAAATAGAGAATCCCAAATTTTTTTTCCTTTCACCATTTACTTTTTGTTCCCTTCCCTTTAGTCTCCTTCATCTTCCCATGTTGTTATCAAACATGCCTTGGTTTATGTCCCATATATCTAGATTCTGTAAATAAGAAAAAAATAGGATTTTTTTTTTTTGCGGCTGATTTAACTTTTCTCATCACTTTGGTCTTTGCTTCCATGGATTTTTCAGTGTTGTCATTATAGAATTATTCTTTGCAGCTGAATAAAATTCTTATGTGCACATCATGTATTATTTATTCAACCATCTTTTGATGTGAATTTGACTCATTTTCACTGTGTGTTACCTCAAATTTAAAGGTCACATTTGAGTACATAATTATTTTCACAATACTAATTTTTCCAAATCATTAGAATGGGAGAATACTTTTTTTGGTAGTACCATCTTGAACTTCACTCTTCAGTATTTAGGTTTTTTTTTTCGTGTGTGTGTGTGTAAATTTACACTCCTTGATTATGTTATTCCATGCTGTTTTAAAAATTATTTAATGTTATTCTTGTAGAAAACATTGATCTCTTCTATTTTCCTTTCTTTGTTTGGTCCAGTTTGAATGGACACATCTATCTATCTATCTATCTATCTATCTATCTATCTATCTATCTATCTATCTATCTATCTATCATCTATCTAATTATGCTATTTTAAATGGGATCCATCCCCATTTTGTTCTCAACAAATTCATTGCCAATATATAAAAATATTGATCATTGTATGTAGCACTGAAAATACTTATAGTTAAGAGTTTTCTGGTAATATTTATAGATGTCTTAAGTACAGAATCATGCCATTTCCACTGAGTGAAAGTTTTGCTTCTTCCTTTATTTTCTTCATCTATCTATCTATCTATCTATCTATCTATCTATCTATCTATCTATCTATCTATCTATCTAATTTGTGTGTGTGTATGTGTGTTCTCTTACCTGGTTTCGGCATCAGGATAATTCTGATATCAAGTGAAAATGAATGTGCTTATATCCTTTCTCATCTATTTTCTGGAACTGTTTGAATAACATGGACATAATTTTTTTTACAGGTTTGGTAGAATTTCATAGTGCCTCATTCTTGGTCATATTTACTTAGGATTTAAGTTACTTATGGATGTGCTTATGCTTTTACCTTATTGACTTTATTTTTATAGTTCCTATGTATCTAAAATTATAAGTATCATATATAAAAACCATACATATAAAATGAAGATTTTCACTCCTTTTTAGTATGTTTTTGAATTATTCATTAACAATTGTCAAGATTTTATGTTTCAATAATCCTAATTATAGACTCTAAAATTTTATTAATTATGTTTTTTTTTTCCTTTGGTTGGTTTGGATAAGGACTTTCACATTGCTTTTTGCAATTTTTAGTTTTTTTGAGACAGGATTTCTCGGTGTAACAGCTCTTGCTGTCCTGTAACTGGCTCTTGTAGACCAGCCTGGCCTTGAACTCACAGAGATCCGCTTACCTCTGCCTCCCAAGTTCTGGGATTAAAGGTGTTTGCCACCACTATCAGGCCGCATTGCTCATTTTAACAATGGTTTAATTCTTTATTTTGATATTTCAGTCTCTATTTCATTAATATTGGTCTTCATCATTAGTATTCTTTTTATATACTTATTTAAGGTAGGACTCATTCTTATTTTTCTAAAACAAATGAGGTACCTTTGAGGTCTCTAAATCTTTTATCCAAGTATTTTAGATATTTCTTTGGACCTCTGAGAAGACTGTGAATTCTACAGCAGTTGGGTGCAGAGTCAGCAGGCATCAGTGACATCATTTCTTTTTTGACTCACCCTCTTGATCTCTGAGTTTTCAGCTGCCTTATCAGACCCTTATGGGATACTCTTCCCTTTTTTCGGGATAAAGTCTGTCCTTTATCATTCTGATTCCTTTCCTTCACCATGTCACATAGTGGTAAATTCACTCTCTTCTCATCAGGAGTTAAGATAAATTTTAATGGGAGTTCAATAATATTAAAATAGCGATTCACATTTTGCTAAAAGTAAATTGTAACAATTAATTTTGTTTTCATGATAGGAAAAAATTATCACTGAGTTATACCATATATTATTACTATTATTAGCATAATTAGTAGTAGTAGGATTACATCCTACATTTGGAAGAGGTCCGAGGAAAATAATTTTAACACATGTATAATTTGTAATTTAGAATATTTTTGGATTTAGTATGCAGGTTGTTGGTTAGCCACTGAAATTAAACAAAAAAAAAGGAAGAAAATAAGATGTTGTATATGTTCATCTGTTTTTTGTATGATCGTCTGAATTTATATTCTATGAATCTTTAATTAAAGAATTCAATACTTAGTTCATATGATGAAGCAAAAATTCAGTACTTTTAATTTTTGAGCAAACCAAATATAAGTTAAAATAAAAATTCCATGTTTGCAAAGTTAAAATACTGTAAAAATAAAAAAACCTATGAGTGAAGTTCAGCATTTTTATGCTTTTTTTTGGTCACTTATTTTTGGAGGGTGGGGTGTGATTATAATGAAAGAGCTGTCAATGTGTTCAAATCCCAAAATGGACAAAGTCTTGATTCTAAACACAGTACTTCTTGCCATAGGTCTAAACAATTTTAATTTTAAAAGGTGGAAACAAACTAGTGAAGAAATCGAAGATGAATGTCACACAAAACATTTAATATAGATTTCCTTAAAAAAGAAACAAAACTAGTATATAAAACAATTAGCCAACATAGTAATAGGAACAAGAAAGATCTCCTCTTAGATTAAACGTGTTCACCTCAAATTTTACTGTCAACTGTATTGACATCACAGAGTGTCAAGAGGGCTGACATTCTTAGAAGACATAACATCACCTGTAACCTTTAAAGAAACTGCTTTGTGAAAATCCCCAAAGGCGAGGTGGTCAGACTGGCATTTGTCCAGTGCAGTGGGAGACGGTAAAGCAGTAACACCTGGAATTCTGTAAGTCATTTGTACTCCTCAGACAGTGAAGGTTCAGGAGAGAAACCTGCACTAGTGAATTGTCACTACTTATGTAAAGTGGAATAAATTCACGTATTTCTTTTTTCCAGAACAGAAAGAGCCATATCCAAAGTAAATAATAAATCAAATTTGATTTTTTTGTCTTGATACACACATCTCCCTGGATATTATTTTTAAAAACAACAATTTTTTTTTACCATTTTCTGCAGAACTGAAGTCCAATTTTATAACTTTGTAAATTTTTTCAATCACTTTCTTTCATGCAACAATTACAAGTGCAACAATTTGTAATAAAACTGTCAGCCATGGTTCACTTCAAAATGTATCTAGGGAAGTCAGACTTCGGAGCTGGAAAAAGTCTGGAATGTTTCTCAGAGAGGCAGGAATGGTAAACTCACTGGTTACTATATGATCAGATACAAATTTCCCAAACTCCCTGCAATATGAAATGCAGCTCTTCTTAACTCCACATTAAAAATTGAGAATTTGAGAATTCTGTTATACTATTGTCTCTACTTTTTAGAAACAATGTTGTTGTTCCTTTTCTTCAACAGTTTTTTTGTGTGTATGTGTGTGTGTGAGAGGGAGACAGAGAAAGAGACAGAGAGACAGAGAGATAAAATTACTTCATATGAAGGATTAGAAGACTTTCCAGCAGTATTTTGTATATCAGTTATGCATTTACCACTAACAGGCTTTATTGTGACTCCTGGCTATTTTGTATGTGTATTTATAAGATAAATCAATTGTCCTTCTTGCCTTTACACAATTCATCTATATACTATACTGTGTTTTGCAAACTCTTTTAAATATTGACTATTTAATATTCAGTAGATTAGTTTATACATCAGTGATTTATATTAACTCCCCCAAATTCTATATTTGCTCATGTTTTATGATTTTGATTATTCATAATTGAGTGAGTAATGACTGATGTGGAAATTCCCCTCATATGATGTGAATACATTTTATTACCATTCATCAATAAAGAGGTTATTTCAGCGACTGGCTTAGCAGAGTAAAGCCAGGTATGAGATCTGAACAGACATACATAGAGAGAGGGTATGTAGAGCCAAGAAAACACCATGTAGTCATCTCACGTTGGCATGCCATTTTGTAGGAGGTGATTACTTGTTCATTTCCTAATTTCTCAGACTCAAATAATCACACAGAAAACTATATTAATTACAATAGTGCTTGGCGAGTAGCTTAGGAATATTCCTAGCTAGCTCTTATATCTTAAATTAACCGATTTCTCTTAATCTATGTATTGGCATGAGGCTGAATGGAGGCAGAGGAGGAGTGGTTGGGGGTAGAAGGTAAGGTAATTGGAGGAAGGGAATGAGAGGAGAGGAGGGAGGGAAAACCATGGTTGGTACGTTAAACAAATGAGTACTAAATAAATAAATAAATAAATAAATAAAAGAAAATTTATTTATACATAGCTCTTACTTTATTCTGAAATTCCGAGTTTTAGGCAAATTTATTGCGAAAATATTTTATCCTGGAAGTTTTCCATATTTATCTCTAAATAACTGAACTCTCTGTAGTCATCCCTCTAAGATGAAAAAGAAAGTTTCCTGGATGACAAGTGAAGATTACACTTATCTTTGAACAAATATTAATAGATTGTTCTTGGGTATTATGCTAGTTTAATAAATTAGTGATTGATGATTCTCCTCCAATAACTATCACTCTATTGAGTAGTTATCTGGGTTTCCAATGTCAAGAATTTTTCATCTTGTTGAGTGCATCTTAAGTAGATTTAGAGAACTATTAACTATTGCTAAGGCATATGTGCTACTATTTCACATTTAAGGTTATCTTTCCATGCTGGTCATTGATGTGATTATTAGGAATCATAGTTGGGTAAGACTGCTGGTTGCCTCCCTCCTTTGAAAGCTTAAATGGCCCCTTCTGGTACCATGAAAGCTAGTACTCAAAGAGGGGACTTTCAGATCAGTTCTAGGTCAGGAATCATTGGACCTTGTTTCTAAAGTACACGATGGCTTCAGCCATAGGATCTTATCTTCCATAGCTGGGGTAAATCAAGGGCAACAGAAATAGGTTGCATGTTTCCTATGCCTCTTACACAGCCCTGACAAACAGTTCAAAAAATACCTTCTCGTTCAAATGGCCATAAGATACTTAAGGTCATGCTCAAACTCTTTAGCGATCAGGGAAATGCAAATCAAAACAACTTTGAGATACCATCTTACACCTGTCAGAATGGCTAAAATCAAAAACACCAATGATAGCCTATGCAGGAGAAGTTGTAGAGTAAGGGGAACACACATCCATTGCTGGTGGGAATGCAAAATTGTGCAACCACTTTGGAAATCAGTGTGATAGTTTCTCAGGAAATTCGGGATCAGCCTACCCCTGGACCCAGCAATACCACTCTTGGGAATATACCCAAGAGATGCCCTATCATACTACAAAAGCATTTGTTCAGCTATGTTCATAGCAGCATTATTTGTAATAACCAGAACCTGGAAACAACCTAGATTCCCCCCAATAGAAGAATGGATAAAGAAGGTGTGGCACATACACACTTTAGAGTTTTACTCAGCTGTAAAAAACAATGACATCTTGAATTTTGCATGCAAATGGATGGAAATAGAAAACACTATCCTGAGTGAGGTAACCCAGACTCAAAAAGATGAATATGGTATGTACTCACTCATAAGTCGATTCTAGCCATAAATAAAGGACATTGAGCCTATAATTCATGACCCTAGAGAAGCTAAATAAGAAGGTGAACCAAGGAAAAACATATAGTTAACCTCCTGGATATTGGAAGTAGATAAGATTTCCAGGCAAAAATTTGGAACTTTGGGGGAGGGGTGGGGTTGGGGTAAGGGAAGATGGGGAGAGAAAAGTGAGAAGGGGAGGATGGGGAGAGCTTGGGGGAATGGGAGGGTTGGGATGAAGGAAGGGTGGATATGGGAGCAGGGAAGTATATATCTTAATTAAGGGAGCCATTTTAGGGTTAGCAAGAGTCTTGACTCTAGAGGGGTTCCCAGATGTCCATGGAGATGTCCTCAGCTAGTTCTGTGGGCAGCTGAGGGAGCCTGAAATAGCCCGATCCTATAGCCATACTGATAAATATCTCACATATCACCATAGAACCTTCATCTGGCGATGGATGGAGATAGAGACAGAGACCCACATTGCAGCACTGGACTGAGCTCCCAAGGTCCAAATGAGGAGCAGAAGTAGGGAGAACATGACCAAGGAAGTCAGGACCCTGAGGGGTGCATCTACTCACTGAGACGATGGGGCTGATCTAATGGAAGCTCACCAAGGCCAGCTGGACTGAGACTGAAAAAGCATGGGATCAAACTGGACTCTCTGAACATGGCGGACAATGAGGGCTGACTGAGACGCCAAGAACAGGGTCATTGGGTTTTGATCCTACTGCATGTACTGGCTTTAGTACATGGAGCCTAGTCTGTTTGGATGCTCACCTTCCTAGACCAGGATGAAGGGTGAAGGACCTTGGACTTCCCACAGAGCAGGGAACTCTGACTGCTCTTTGGAGTGGAGAGGAAAGCAGAGGGGGAGGAGGAAAAGGGGGGGGATGGGAAGAGCAGAAGAGGTGGAAATTTTTAATAATAATAATAAAGGAAAAAAATACCTTCTCAAGTCTGGTAATTGGGGTATTTGGTAGGTAGTTCTTGGCTCTTGGAGGAACAGTGTCATTAAAACTGTATATTTATATCCAGAATTTTATGTATTATAGAAATTTTCCTTAGGTGCATTGTTAATAGTATGATTCTTTTTTTCTTTTTCAGTCTTTCTCATTGTTATGTTATCTACTTCTCTCCTTCTGTATGTTCCTCATTTCTACCTCCAATCAATAAAGGTATCGATATTGAAGCCCAGTTCCAATAGATACATCTACAAAATTCTCCAGTCCCTAAGGCTTAGAGAACATTACAGAAGAAGGAAGGAAATGTAAGAGCCAAAGGATCAAGGATTTTGTTGTGTTATTCTGTCTCCTAGTATCATCAGAACCTAAACCCATAAAATCTCACCAGCATGAATTCAATAAGGTATCAACAATGGATGTGCCAAAGTGGAAGGAAAAAAAGTCCATGATGCTGCAATACTACAAAAGCATCATAGGCAATAGAGGAAAGCTGGAAATGGGAAAGGTGCTTTATCCCAGGAAAAAGAACAACAATCAGCTGTCCAAGGGTCATCCCTGAAATCATACATATAAGTAATATTATATGATCTGAGCATGCTATATTTAGGAAGACCTATGTCTATACATACATGTATGCAATAAAAATTCATAAACAAGGGGTTATGAATTTGATTGCAAAATTTTGGCTACATTTATTTATATACTTAGGGGGATGTAAGGTGCACATACCAGAATGGTATGGAAAGTCCTTCTATATATGTGCTACTTTAATTGGTTAGTGAATAAAGTTGTTTTGTCCAGTGGCCTAGAAGAATAGAACAAGGTAGGAATTCCAAGCAGATAGAGGAGGAAAGATGGCAGAATCATAGAAAAGTCATGTTGCTTCCACAGAAGACAGATGCTGAACTCTGGACAGAAACTTACCGGTATGCCCCAACTATGTGGTGATACACAGATTAATAAAAATGGGTTAATTTAAGATGTAAGAGCTAGTCAAAAATACACATAAGCTATTGGCCAAAGAGTATTGCAAATAACATAGTTTCTGTGTGGTTATTTTGGGTTTGGGTAGCCGGTAATGAATGAACAGCCTCTGCCTACAACAGAATGAACATGTGCTGGTCAATGAACAAGATGCAAAAATCAAGTCTCTCCTTATACATTGTGGGTTCTGGGGATGGAACTCAGGTTGGTAGATCTGATTTTGAGCAGGTATTTTTACCCATGTTGCTGGCCATTGGTCAACTTAAAATACGGGAATTATGAGCAGTATTAGCAGGGTGCAATTATAGTAAAATTTAGGATGGAAATTCATTCACATTTTGTAATACTTTAACTATATCTTTGTAAATTTTTTCATAAGAGGAAAACATTTAAGGATCATAAATTATGTTCTCAATTAAAGTCTTAAAGTAAGTTCATAAATTAATTTTGACAGGACATCCATTTTAGTAAAGGCAGAAAAACCTTTTAGAGATACTACATGTAGTTATAATTTCCACAGGTGACTTGTTTAGCATTGAAAAGAAAGAGCCACATGCTAATAAATTCTTCATGCATTCTAGTAGAAATAATGTAAAAACAATATTATTCCTATATAATCATGATAGAAGTCTAATCTTTTAGATTTCTTGGCAGAATAGAAGTTAGTGCTGTGATTTATACAGTGGCAGAGTTACTTTCTAAGACTGTATAACAAACATTGGGTTTTACTTAAGATATTTTAATTACTGTATTCTATAGACATTATACATAATTTATTATACATTTTATACATCACAATGGATGTGTACAATACACACATTATTACACATACATGCACATTTATTTATATATAAAACATCAAATACACAGGGAACTTTATATTTATACTGGCTGTATTACAAACCTTTATTTAACTTACCAAGTTCTTGTTTTGTCAAGTTCATTATAAATAGTCTCTGTGGAAGAAAAATAATTGGGGAAGTGTCTTTCTACAACTGACATTGAAACTATTTTTTTATTGGAAAAAAAAAGAAATTTCTGCCTCCTCCCCGCCTCCCATTTCCCTCCCCCTCCTTCCCTTCCTCCCCTCTTCCCCCCACTCCTCCCCCTCCCTCTCCAGCCTGAAGAGCAGTCAGGGTTCCCTGCCCTGTGGAAAGTCCAAAGTCCTCCCCCCTCAATCCTGGTCTAGGAAGGTGAACATCAAAACTGGCTAGGCTCCCACAAAGCCAGGACATGAGGTAGGATCAAAACCCGGTGCCATTGTCCTAGGCTTCTAAGCAGCCCTCATTGCCGCCAAATTCAGAGAGTCCGGTTTTATCCCATTCTTTTTCAGTCACAGTCCAGCTGGCCTTGGTGAGCTCCCAAAGGATCAGCCCCACTGTCTCCGTGGGTGGGTGCACCCCCTGTGGTCCTGACTTCTTTGCTCATATTCTCCCTCCTTCTGCTCCTCATTGGAACATTGGGAGCTCAGTCTGGTGCTCCAGTGTGGGTCTCTATCTCTATCTCCATCCATCGCCAGATGAAGTTTCTATGGTGATATGCAAGATATTCATCAGTATGGCTATAGGATAGGGTCATTTCAGGTTCCCTATCCTCAGCTGCCCCAGGAACTAACTGGGTGTCCTTGGGCACCTGGGAGCCCCTCTAGGTCCAAGTCTCTTGCCAACCCTAAGATGGCTCCCTTAATTAGGATGTGTGCTTTCCTGCTCCCCTAACCAACCTTCCTTTATCCCAATCATCCCGTTTCCCCAAGTTCTCCCCAACCTCCCCTTCTCACATTTCTCTCCCCTTCTCCCCTTACCACCCTCCCACCACACCCCCAAGATCCCAATTTTTTTGCCCGGCAATCTTGTCTACTTCCCATAACCAGGAGGATAGCTATATGTTTTTCTTTGGGTTCACCTTCTTATTTAGTTTCTTTAGGATGTCAAATTATAGACTCACTGACCTTTATTTATCTCTAGAAACCAATTATGAGTGAGTACATCCCATGTTCATCTTTTTGGGTCTGGGTTACCTCACTCAGGATAGTGTTTACTATTTCCATCCATTTGCATGCAAAATTCGAGAAGTCATTGTTTTTTACCATTGAGTAGTATTCTAATGTGTATATATTCCACACTTTCTTCATCCATTCTTCCATTGAAAAGCATCTAGGTTGTTTCCAGGTTCTGGCTATTACAAATAATGCTGCTATGAACATAGTTGAACAAATGTCCTTGTCGTATGATTGGGCATCTCTTGGGTATATTCCCAAGAGTGGCATTGCTGGGTTCATGGGTAGGTTGATCCCGAATTTTTGTCACTTTTTTCTATTTGGGAATTAAAATGAGATATAGAATCCACAGAGAGGCAAGCAGCTAGATAAACTTTGATGTTTACTATGACCCATTTCAGTCTGTGAATCTGTGGTTGCAGCATGTGATAGATCCAGATGCACACTGCATGCAACCTTGTTTCTACTGTAATGCTTCTAAGGCTTATAAATAGCACCGATTTTTCTTGAAGAAAAGGATGAGGAGAGTTCAGTCAAAATCAACTGGCTAACACAAAATATTGATAGAAAGTTAATATTCCTGATTCTAAGTTTTCCTCAAGCCCCCTTTTTGCATTTCATGTTCTACTTATAACCGCTTAATTTCCTTTATTTTGTGTAAATTAAGTATGGTGTTACTAAAATGAAGTATATTGCTGAAATAAATGTTTTTGATTAGAGATTTAGTAGGAATATATATTGGGTATTAGTAAAATAGTCTAAGGAATATGATTTGCATATGAACATGGAAATATGTTAAAGAGGACAATTAAAATTGACTTTCTGAAGTTTGAGGAACTGTGGATCTGATTTACTCTTTGGTTTATATGTATTTCTTGATTCCTCTGGGGTGAGCTGCTTTGCCTTAGCCAAATAATTTGACTCAAGTTCCATTTGTCATGCCTCTAGAGAGCAAGTGTGCAGGGGATGGCTCTTCCTAGATTTTTCCTAAAAGGCTAAAATGAGACATGAATCGCAGAACTATATATACGAAGAAAACTGAAAATAAGTTGCAATATCCAGTCATATTCAGTCTCATATAAGCATGCCTGTACATTCACACACACGTACACAGATTTTCTTTTCTCAAAAGTTGCTGCTGTCAGATATTTTATTCTGGTCACAGGTTAAACTGAAGGATACTTAGAGAAAAAGACTCAGCTAATAATGCTCAAATGCCCTATAAATATTCACAGTCGTCTGCAAGCTGGATGCTGATCCACTCTGACAGGAAGTTTATTCCCCTTGTGGATCTTTTTTTCCTGCAAAGGAAAAGCTACTTGACTGAGTAGACTGGATAGGCACAAACCAAGTCATCGTAGAGATGCATTAAAAAGTTTTATTGTTTCGAAAGCAAAATAGTACTTCATTTCAATTTAGAATTTTTTTTAACGATTTGGTAATTTGGGACACTGTGGGTGCATATTTGTAATAACTAGGTGCATATTTGAATATTTGGTGTTATATTTGAACAAAAACATTGCAGTTTCAAAACCTGCTGAGATTTTTTACTGACTGGCACAAAACATTATGTGTATTTTAGAAAGGTGGAATATATTTATGCAGGAGAGTCACACAACAGAGCGGACTTTTCCTGAGCATGTGGCATAATTTAAAATTATCACAAAACTGGAAAAATCCACGTAAATGGCAATTATATACTGAAAGCATTTGCATTCAACTCTAGCACATTGAAAATGTTTACAGCAGTTTCTCTCAAATGGTTATATATATTTTCAATTGTTAACACCATGGTGAATAACAATAGTTGATTCATAGTTTGAATCAGCCAGCGTTCATTTTGAAGACAAAATCTGCAGGGTGGTGAGAACATGGAAGGATAGCAAGTTGCTGATTATGACAAAGAACTACACGGATGAAGCATGGTTTAGGGAATCCAAAAGATTCGGAGGCTAAAGTATAAAACACATCGTGTTGGAAATTAGAAATAAATAGATTTGCCACTGCAAGGTAGAGGTGCAGATGTAGCCAAGACAGTACAGCTTTGATACACGGAATGGCAGAGAAGACATTGCAGTTCTGTCCTGGGAGAATGTTCTCAAAAAAAGCCCTTTTCTATTTCCTGGAATTAACTTTGAGAATGATGGACAAAGATGCTTGCTATAAATTCTCCCTTAGAGGACTTCAACTACACAATACCTAAGAGATGTGTGAGTAGGGAATCTGTGGGCACCTGGTACAAAGGCAGCTTCCAATAGTGTAGGATGTGATGCTGGAGAATCTGCAGGTGCTGTGGGTGTCTTCAGGAAGATGCTGGAATACGGAGAGGACATCTTTTACTCAAGCAATTTTTTCCCCATTGTCCTATTGGCAAAACTAGCATTTCTAACCTAGAAAAAGGGGTGTGGAGAATATATAAAGGGCCTGTCTTATTTTTTTATATGTGTTTGGAACTGAAGAATAGTAAACTGGAAACTAATACAGACTTTGTCAGGATTTTTTCCCAACTTCCGTTACCAAGCTACTGATTTCCAAGATTTCTAACTGTGATATTAACATGGATAAGAATATGACTGAATGAAAAAGTTTTAAATTATTATTGTTATTTTAAAATGTATACTTATTGGGTGTCATGAATTGTTTATGTACAAATACAATACTATTTTTGTTTTATTTTATGTGTATTGTTATTTATTGATAGCATATCTTCACTGTGCAAATGGACAATTGACAGCTAACATTTTTGTTCAAGTATTGTAAATATTAAAAACATAGTATAAACTCAAATTAACATAAAATTAAAGATAAATTCATTGTTTATAGAATATGGTAGTTTATCAAGATAAAGTATATCAGAAAATTTACCACCATTCAAGTTAAGTATTTCTTGATACAATTTTTTTTTAAAAATTCTGGTATATGATGAAATAGATTCTTATGTCACCATCATACCATTATTTCACATTTCTGAAGTTAAGCTCATACAAAAGATTATCTTATTAACCCTACTTTTCATACCATTGTCTAGTGACTACCTGTTATTTGATATCGTTAGCACTTAAATCATAGACTAGATTGGGTGCTCCCAAACTATTCCCATTTAAAAGGAACATTTTGTTTAATCTTGCAGTTGACGATAACGTTGCTAGCTTTCTGACACCCTAAATTATCATTGAATCTCTTTGGCATAATTAAAATAATATTTAAAGACAGTTCCTCAGTTTCTTTCTTTTTTTTCAGTGTTTATTTATTTATTATGTATACAATATTCTGTTTGTGTGTGTCTGCATGCCAGAAAAGGGCACCAGACCTCATTACAGATGATTGTGAGCCGCCATGTGGTTGCCGGGAATTGAACGCAGGACCTTTGGAAGAGCAGGCAATACTCTTAACCACTGAGCAATCTCTCCAGCCCCCATGTTCCTCAGTTTCCTAGGCCATTTAGGCTGTGGCATTTTTGGGACATTTGGCCAAGATGACCTGTTCAGGGCATAGGGATGTATTGCTATTGCCTAGCACAGATTCTGCTTTCCAAACGGCTCTCCAGTCTGCAGTGATTAGAACTCTGCTTCATGCTCACGGTCACCCATGCTTGTTTTCTGACCATAATCGTCAGGTCTCATTAAACTCTGAACCTGGATAAATCCTTAAATCTTTCCTTTCTTTACTTTATTCTTGTTTGTCATATTAAAAAGAAAATTTTTCACAAAACAAGTTATATTTAAATATATATATACATACATATAGAATGTTAAATTGTTATACACACCAATATATGTATATATGTAACAACAATAAATGAGAAAAGAGGTAATGAATTTGAAAGAGAGTGAGAAGGGATATATGGGAGCTTTTTGAGAGAAGAAAAGAAAAATGGAAAGAGAATTATTATCTGAAAAAATAAATAATATTTTTTAAGGAAATTAACAGACCTTCATATCTAGAAAAGGAAAAGAAAGCTGGTTCATATTTTATACCATTTTTACTTAAGTTTAGTTTCTCTTTCTCTTAAAAGTTTAAAGACTTATTTTAACTGAAATAGAGTTGTTACTTGCCCCCTCACTTTCCTTCCCCAACCCTCCCAGTTAACCCTGCCTCCAAGCTCTCCCACCCCCTCCTCCAACTTCTAGGTTTATTGACTCATTTCTTTGAATATTATTGTCACACATATATGATGACAATGTGTATGTATGCAAAATACAACTTTCTGGGCTCAGTTTTTGTGTGTGTGAGTTTGTGTGTATGTGTATGTGGTGTGTGGGTGGTGTTCATGTGTGTGTGTGTGTGTGTGTGTGTGTATGTGTATTTTTTTTCTTGAAACAAGTGTTGATACTATAACTAGAAAAGCATTTTCCAAGACTGGCACTTAGCTGACATTCCTGGCTTATAAAAGACAATGACTTCATGTAAAAGAATGCCAGGTATGCCTTTGGGCTTTATATTAATTTGTGAAACATTCCTTTCATTATGTTTCCTGCTCAAAAATTATGCACATTTGAATCAAAGCCCAGTGACAGTGTCTAGTAACTGAAAAATATTTATTTCTCCTTGGAAATCATACCTGCTTAATTGCCCAATCTTTTGGGAACATAGCCAAAGCCTAGAGTGAATCTTTGTTGTAGAAAAGAGAGAGAGACAGAGACATAATTTGATGCAGGGAGAAAACAACTCTTTTATAGCTCCACTGACCATCTTGTCATGCTTTGAATTGCCTATTGCCTTCCTAGGCTGCCGTCGTCACCTGGTTTTGTGTCATTATTATTAGCATCATGCAATAACCCTAAGGCTCAGGCTCAGAGTTCTGTTTCTTTTCTTTCTTTCTTTCTTTCTTTCTTTCTTTTTTTTCTCCAGCTCTCTCATATCATGTCCATCTTGTTCTGGCTTGTTCATACTCTGGGAGTAATGGGGTGAAGTTAATATGAGACAGTTAGCTCTCAATTACTCAGGGGCTAATTATCCAGTCTATTGATTGCATGGTCCAGCCTCTGCTTTTCTTGTCTTTTAAAGGGTGGTTGACTGCCCATTAGCACTTAAACCACCCAAGAGTAGTGGGTGGAGAGGGAAAGTGATAAAATTAAAATCTATCTGCACTGCAGGTTATTAGCAGGGCTAGTTAAGAGTGTGGGTGATTGGAAAATGTGGTTTGGGGACACCTGTAGATTTAATTTAGTCTTCCTTTTCCTTGTCATCTCTTACCATGGATAATTGAATTGACTTCATTACCTTATGTCCATATGGTTAGTTCTCAGAAGTTTGGGTACTTTATGGCTTTGGTGCAATGGCTTAATTGGGAATTAAGACATTTAGGGAGCTCTGAGTAAGCCATATAAATTTCACTTTTCCAGTAAGGAACTGAGACATGGGGAATTGAAGCTGGAGGAAGGCACTTTGTGGAATAATAGGAAATCATGATTTTTCACTTTTTGGTCTGAGTTCACAGATGCCCAGATGTAATAGAATGACCTAATTAGAATGCATAATATACAGTAACTTCTTGCAGTGTTTTCTGAGGTTTGAATAACACAGCCACCAACAGCTCATATTTTCAAATTGCTCAGGATTTTGTGTCTTAGGATCCTTCTTCTCTAGGGTTGAGCTGGGGATATGTACACATGCACATGCAGCCACCTCCCCCCCCTCCCAAAGACAACCAAATAGAATGTATGGAATATAGGGCAGTCAATGCTAGGTGAACAGTCAGTTTCTTTCAAGTTGCAGTAATAATTGTTGTAGAAGCAGTGCGAAGCTAGTAACGCATTCTCTAAATTATTTTAATACTGCAAAAAATAATAAATAAGATTATACCCATGACATGACCATGTAGTCTAAAGTTTCTGTCCCAACTGGTCCTGCATCCATTCAGTCCCAAATAAAAACACAGAGGCTTATATTAATTACAAACTGTTTGACCTCTTAGCTCAGACTTATTACTAACTAGCCTTATAACTTAAATTAATCAATAATTCTTATCGATGTTTAGCCACATTGGTTGGTACCTTTTCTTTGTAAGGTTTGCTTATCTTGCTTCTTCTCCATCTTGCTGACAACTGCATTTCTTTCTTTCCTCTTCCCAGAATTCTGCTATTCCAGTCACCTCACCTATACTTTCTGCCTGGCTACTGGCCAATCAGTGTTTTATTAAATTGATATGAGAGACAACAAATTTTTATAGTGTACAATAGCATTATACCACAATATGACCATGCAAGACATTGTTTAATCAATGTAGTCTTATATTTTACTCTAACATCAAATTTCATTTATATAACATTGTCTTTAGTGGCAGATGGGTTAGAAACCAATGATCACATGACCCTTTACATTACAAATAGAAAAACAATTTCACAGAATATAAGTATTCTACTGAGTTCTCTCACTAAATTAATGGGAAGACGCCTATGCAATATCAGACATAGGAGCAGTAAGTGTTCACTTGACCACTATTCTCTGATATTTGATTATTAATGTCCTAACTCCAAGAAGTGACTTCTTTATCTCTTTAACCTGAGTGGACCTCACTTCCTGTGTTCTTACTGTCCTAATTTGAAATGAGAAAAAAGGATGATTTACAGCATAAAGACATAGAAGTATTGACTATAGTTAGTATTTGCTTGGTAATATTTTTAAAAATATTTAAATTAAATGCAAAAAACTGTAAAGTGCTGTACACTCTAACCAAGGTAGTTGAATGCTCAGAAAATATCATGTTACCTACAAGTGACCATAGTAATGTCTCTGGAATGTGGCTATCTGACATAAACTATATTTTTGTATCCCATTTGCATTCAAATATTACCACACAAATGGTACTGTCAGGGTAAAATTTTGTCATTTTTAAGACATTCTTTCAGATAGAGATGACTTTTCTATATTTCTTCTTTCACATGCTGGATGCAGAGGTTTAGAAAGCCCCAAGGTATGGGCAAGCTGTAAGTCTCATGAATCCTGGATCCCCCAAGCACTACACAGAAGAATATAGCTCTCATAATATTGATGTCTGTGATAAATTTCTAAATAAATGAAAAGTGAAATTCTCCCATCCTGTGCTAAGACATTCACAAAAGGCATGTCAGTGTGGCTCTAAAGAATTGCTGCTTTGTTTGTTTCACACCACATGCAACCAACTAGCGATCTCCAAACCAAATATTTGCATATATTTTCTCAGGAATATAAAATTCAACTAGAAATATCACAGTATGCTTGTAATTACGATAATAGATAAGTTGTAGCAGATGTACCAGGAATTCAAGGGGAATCTCAACGACGTATTAACATTAAAACCAGCCTGGGCTATAGGAGAATCCATGTCAAACCACCATACACCAAAAAGAAATCTATCATAGAAGCTTGTTTATTTTGAAGAGATCTTTTGTGGTTATGAAATGAGCTGAAATTAATTATCCAAGTGAGGTTCAAATAAAACCTTATGAGTGTCTTAAAGATAGTGAGATATTGATATTTGAAATAATTTCAGTTAAATTAAGAGTGAGCAGATTATTTAGAAGAACATATACTAAGTATCTGAAATTTTATGAAACAAAATAAAACAATTATACTCTATCTGATATTTTAACTAAACATGTTATTGTGTGTAACCATAATCAAACGAATGTTGTGAAAGTTTAATTTCTATGTTATTTATTGATATTCAAATAAAATTTGCTAATTTTTGTTTATTTCACCAGTGCTTCAAAATTATACTAATGCTGACGGTTTCTTCCTATACTACTCATCACTTAGTTCTTCATAGAAATAGGAATATATTTTAAAACATGAAGTCCTACATCTTGGTATACTTATTCCTTATGCCTTTTAGTGTTTTATTTAAAATCGGATGCAATGTCCCTGTGTTCCTACTATTTGTTATTTATTGCTTGTCATGCATCATTTAATCTTAGAAGTTCTCTAGGAGTGTAAGCGGTGGTTCCTGTTCCTGAAGCAAAGCCTTAAAGGTGTTAGTTCTACGTGTACTAATCACAGATTTCTAGAGGAACAGAACTCATGGAAAGAATGTGTATGGTAAATGGTATTTATTCGATTAGTTTACACAGTGGGGAACACATAGTCTAATAATGGCCATCCGAATGTAGCATGGCTGAGAATCCAGTAGCTTCTTGGTCCTTAGAGCTGGATAACTTCACCAGTTCCAAGTCAGTGCTGATATTCTGTAAAACACATGGGTAACCCCTAGTGTTCTGTTGAGACAGGAATCTGAAGAAGCCAGAGAATGGTATGGAAGAGATTAATGCATTTACCTTCAAGGAGATAAATCTGGCAAGCATGTACCCCTGCCTTTTCATCTGTTCCTTCATATCTGTTCTACTACCAGAAGGGACCATGCACACTGGAGAAGGTTCTTTCTTTGCTTAATAATTCCTGTAAACATTCACTAAGAGCATGTCTTTTGATTCAGTCAAGCTGACCTTCATGATCCTTCTCAGAATTATAATGTGTCCACATTCTATAATACATGAGGCAACTGAATTGAAGAAGCGTGGAATTTCATCTCAAACTCTGCTGTGGACAAGATAACTGAGTGAACTCAGTTCCAAAATTATTTCAGTCAGTAGTAATTGAAAATCGGATTCTACCTTGCTAGAGAACCGAGTTTGATGATTTGCCTCTTATCAGACTTTCTCTTTTGCTTCATTGAGACTAGTTTATGGGATTTGTAGAAGCATCAGAATAAGTCTACGGGTCTTTCTCGTGCTTACCATTTCTCTCCATATTTTCCTTCTCTTCTCTGATACAGCTCAATCAAGTTTAGTTTCAGAAATTATGAGGGAGTTGGAATAATCCTTTTACAAGTCAAGAGGACCTTCATTAACTATTTACAAGAAATCTAATTTTAGCTTGTTCCCACTCTTAGAATTATATTTTTCATTGGAAATAAATACTTCCTTCTCTAGTCGTGCTAACTTGGTGTCTGTCCTAGTTAGGGTTACTACTCCTGTGGTGAAACACCATGGCTAAATCAAATGGAAAAGGAAATGATTTACCTGTTTTTTTGTGTTGAAATCACAGTACATCATTGAAGGAAGTCAGGGCAGGAACTCAAACTGGGCCAGAACTTGGAGGCAAGATTTGATACAGAGGCCATGGAGGGGTGCTGCTTTCTAGCTTGCTCCACATGGCTTGCTCATCCTGAGTTCTTGTAGAACCCAGGACAACCATCCCAGTAATGGCACCACTCACAATGGACTGGGCTCTCCCCAATCAATCCTCATCAATCACTAATTAAGAAAATTCCTTACAGCTGGGTCTTATGGAAACATTTTCTCCCCTAAGATTGCCTCATCTCAGAGGACTCCAGCTGTATCAGGCTGCCATAAACTATTTGGCACAGTATCTGTCTGTCTGTCCATTTATTCATCTCTCTATCTGTCTATCTGTACATGTATGCCTGATTACAAATTGTACAACAGAAATCTAAATGGAAATGGATATTTTAGGGTGTAATTTAGATTTATTTGTGCTTAGAGTAAAGAAAAAAAAACCAAAACATTACTATAAGGTTTTGATTGCCTTAAAACCAAGAATGGTGTTGTGTGTGTGTGTGTGTGTGTGCGTGTGTGTGTGTGTGTGTGTGTGTGTGAAGGGAGGAGTTTCTGGACATTCAAAAAAGGTTTGATTATATAGATACAAATAAAATAAAAGAGTGTAATTGAAAATAAGCTACTAGAATGGTCTTTCTGTATTCTCTGCTGTAAGAGTTTCTTTGGTATTTCAGATAAAATAAGAAATTGATATTTTTGCATTTATATAACATATCCTATATCCCGTATGGGATTTTGTTATTGAATGCTGTGGGATAATTGTGTTCCATTGTTGATAACACAAATCTGCTGCAAAAATAATTATCAACAACATCTTCTCTATTCCAAACACATTGTTTTACCAGTGTAAATGCAATAGTAACTGGTTCATGGAGAAAAAAAAAGCAACGAATGAAGTTTGTAATTTTCCAGTTTATGGTCAAAGAACTGATATCCAGTATACTCTGTTCTACAACATAAAATATTCAAATGTATCTTTTAAAATGAGTTAAGAAATGAAAGTAAATAGCAAAAAAAATGGAAAGGAATACACAATGATGAAAGTAGAGGCTATGCTTATTAATAAAGTTTTCATCTTTGCATTGGAAATCAAGCTTAAATATATTAAAATTTTCCTTCACAAAGATCTTTACTAATGATTGATTATTTCCGTCTCTTGTCTGTTCATGTTTTCAATACAGTACTGTGGCTGTTTTGATTTTCACTCTGTATTTGTTAACATGGGGCTAACACAGTGGAAGACATTGTTGTATTCTGCCTGGGGTTCTAATAAGCCCCTTTTTAGAAAATTGTTTTACATTAAAGCCCTAAAACAATAAGTGACTCTTTTTTATTGTAAGTTGGAAGAATCTATAATAGGGAAAATGACTGTTCTTTAAGAAACAGTTAATACGTTCAACATTTTGTTCAATTAGACCTACTGTTTTCTGGTGGCCACACAGGGTGTTCTGCAATGTTCTATGACATGTACATTTAGTAACAAAAGACCTCCGACATATAGTTGCCACAACAGCAGAAAGAAGCAGAATGGTAGCAAGGAAGCAAAATGTGAACTGAGGAGTCCTTTAATTTGAGAAGAATATGCTAGGAAATTTTCTAGTTTCAAATCATACCTGGTAGAAACGGAAAAAATTTCCAGTTGACAAGCACTCCATAGAAACTGAGCTAGAATGTCCTACTTATTTTGTTTTTGTTTAAAATGCAAGACCAAGTGGCCTCATCATTACTATGGTCTTTAAATAATTATTAGGCTTAATTGTCACAGTTCATAGAAATTTTAAAATTAGCAAGTGATGCTTAACTTTCTGCAGTACTCGGTGTTAATAAAACATGCTGCTCCATAAACACACTGCACATCGTGCTTGTCCATGATTATTTCATTGTCGCTCTGAGTGCAGATGCCAAGAGACAAAGGGCTGCCGAATTCCTGTAATTACCAACATTTGCCTCGATTGGGTCCGCGAAGTATGCAGTCAATCTTTATTGTCTTCCGCCTCTGTTTTGAATTTGTCCCCAGGGCAGAAATGTCAAAAAACACCATTTAGCTACACAGCCTGCTCAACTTAAAAGAGAAAATCACACTCAAGCTGCTAATTAAGAAAGAAGCAAGTTGTGAATAAAAAGAATCGCCTTTTCAAGACTAGGATAAGCTTGCAGCCATACTGCATTCGGGCAGGGACGGATTCTGATTCAGTGCACCTAAGTTCTTGTCTTTTTAAAATTTTGTTTTTAAAAACAATTATTTTTTTTTAATTTGGTAGGTGCTTGCGGAAGGAGGGCATCTGTCACCACAGTACTTTGTGTTGCTCAGCCGACAACTTGCAGGAGTGGGTTTTCTCCTCCCATCATGTGGGTTCCAGAAATCAAACTCAGGTTGGCAGAAAGGTGCCTTTATCCCTTTCCCTGGCCCCAAAGGTAAATTCTAGTGCAGCAATTAGAGACAGGATTAAGATCTTGCCTATATTGCGCTATGTTGCAGGCAGCAATGTAAATGAAAATCCAGGTAACCATTTCCTTTTCACCTTTAAAGTCGACCTTAAAAAATAGAAGTTTTTTTTTTTATTACATTAAACATTTTGTCAGTGTCAAAATTTAAGACTTTTTGACAGCTCTGTTGAATGCACATTTCTGTGAAATAAAAGAGTAGTTATAGTTTATCCTGTCCACATATTTGTCAGCATTTTAGAGACCTGTCTTCTCAATAGACTCCTTAATCCAAAAGATTAGTGTAGCACGTCCTTATAACTACTGGGGTCACCATAGATAAAAGTCTAGGAAGGCAGGTAACTAGTAACTAATAAAATTGTCTCTTTCTGTTTAAGATTGCAGTATAGGAAATGATCCTTTAATGAGGAATTTAATATGTAAGTTGTTGATATAGACATAGAATCCAAGTCAGCCTGATAAACATATTTGCTTTTAATAGATGGAAATATGTTCCATGTTCCCCTGTCTGATTTAATTCTTTATTACTTTAGTATTGTATCTATCTATGCTCCGTCTGTCTATCTATCTATACATTCTCCAAAAAAAAAAATGTTCAACACACAAAAAGTTCACTGACACTTTGCTGATTTGTTCTAACTGGGCAAACTAGTAGAAAAACAACCCAATGAAGTACTATTTAGAAATATTCTTCTGCTTCAAGTTCTTGAAGATATGGTCACATGGTAACTTCCATAGTGTCTTGAGCAGTTGGTTTTATACCTATTGTCATTCTCTTCAAAATGAGAAATCCATAAAATCCCATCAATGGCACATCATGCGCAGGATCTCACTCTTCTATATAACATAGGGTCCAGGGTCAGTTACACAGGTACGCCACTAGATGCTGCTAGCATTTTCTCCTTGATCAGTATTCTACCAGACAGGCTCTCCATTTCAGGAGGAGAGTCAAAGGACTGGTCTGCTTATTCTTTTCACTTTGGAGGCATTTGACTTCCAGCCACAATAATAGTTGGGCTGTTCTGTTCAGACTGCATCTTACTTGGTGCTGGAGGAGTTTCAGATAATTTGCCCAGACTCATGATGGATGAAATAACAATCAGATGTGGGTTAGAAATTAAGAAAATTATTTTAGTAGAAGATACAAGTTATATATAAACTGTAATGCAGATTCGTGCAAGTAACTTTATATGGTGGCAATGGAGAAGAACATGTCTTCTACCTGAAAGAATGTATGAAAATATATTATCACTAGTCAAACTTTCAAAGGTAAACATACATTTATTGTCAGTAGATTTTTTCAATTTTAATGAAATGTTGATTGACGTTATTGTAGAAGGTTGTAAAGTCTGTGGTGTTGCATTTAAATGTTTTCTGGTTTGAAATATGAAATTGATTTCTAATGTACTAACAAATTTAAGTTGGAAATCAATGGTAGTTGTCCAGTAGGAGCTAGACTCCGTTTACTCATAACCCTGACTAACTTTGGCAATGAACTTGATATCTCAGTTATATTATTTCTAAGTGTTGAATACAGTTAAAGTTCATCTTCTACATGCTAAGAAAATTTATGATACTATTTAGATTTAAATTAAGATGCATTGTTCAACAGCTGAAAATCTGCAGAAGAAGCATGGTCAAGAAGTTGGTTAGAGGAAAATAAGAAAAGTTAGATGATCAAATCCAAGGTATAAAATAGATAAGGGAGAAAGAATATAATCCATTTTCACACACACACAAATAGTGTAGAAAGTAGAAACTAAAGTGAATGACTCAGGGTGAAAACCAGATCCTTTTTTCCAATGCATAAACATTGCCAGAGAGAAGTTTGTTATTCCCATTATAGTCATGCCACTACTGCAAGCCGTGTACACATATCAACTTCCAAGTGAGTTAAATGTGGTATACATGGTACACAGCTAGGTTATAGCAGTGAGGACAAATTCATTATGACCAAAATAGTCATGGCACTCTTGAACAATGTGTGCAGTAAGCCTAACTGCTCACTGTGAAGACAAGGTTCACACTTCATTCAGTAAACTGATATCTTTTCTTTCCCAGCAGCCATAAAACCCATTCTAGCACTGTGAAAGTTATCCAGTGAAAACAGGATGCTGCCATCTCAGTACACCTTGAATTCTTTATGTCTGACAACCAAAATGTGTGCTCTCTTAAGCAATGCTGACTTACCACCTTTAGCTAGCTAATAAATTCAGAGTGAGAAAATGCCATTTTAAAACAACATAGACGAGTAATAAACTAGCTAAAATGTATAATGAAATAAAACAATTCAAAACCAATAATACATATTAGAAATTATATATAGCTATAGATTTTAATATATATATATTAGAAAAAGGATGATCAGTGTATATTTAGAATAAAAAGGATTATTTTTAAAGAAGTTATCAGGAAACCTTTCTAGAATAAACAAAGACAGGTGAGAGAAGTGAAGAAGTGAATAGAGGTTCTAGCTGTAGCTATGTAACAGTGAGCAAACCTTTTTGTCCCTCAGCATAATCTTTAAATGCAAAAGATTTGATTAGGGATGCAGAGCATGAATGAACACCCTCTAAAGACAGGATCACTATGCTAAAATATACAGACATGTTGCTGAAATTTCCCTTCATTTCTTAAAAATGAACAATTAATCTTAAACTTACAGTTCTTAGATTCACTCAGTCTGTGGTTGGCTCCTCCAGTGGCTTCCGTGCCAACACTGCATGAGTGCACACATCCTATGAGGCCAATCCTGATTGTAGCCTTCAGGTGTATAGATACATGAATCTGATGTATGTATTAATACTCTAATAGTATTATTTCATCCCCATAACCATTAAATCTAGCCCTTATTGATAAAGCTTTCAGATGAGGACCAGTTTGATGTCTATATGATCTATGAGTTCAGTACATGGCATCTTAATAAGGCCTTATCATCATTAAATTCTGTAGTATAACAAGAGTACTAGCAATAGTGTATAATACTTTAGGCTCTCCAGGATCCCATTGGCTAATAACTCTCAAAGAGGTATCCCTGGTAGTTGGGTTTTCATTTGTTAGTGCGTGGTATCTAGTTGGGTGATGTGGGAGTGTCATATACCAATCTGTTGATTTCATTGGTTAAGCAATAAATAAACTGCTTGGTCCCGATTGGTTAGAACATAGGTGGGTGGAGTAAACAGAGTAGGATGCTGGCAGGAAGAGGAAGTGAGGTCAGAATTCACACAGCTCCTCTCAGAGCCAGATGCCTCAGACAGAGATGTCATGCTCCCCTCGCGATAGTTCTGCTCTCTGAGGCAGAGGCATGAAGCTCAGACCCAGGATGGACATAGGCTAGAATCTTCCTGTTAAGCGCACCTCATGGTGCTACATAGATGATAAGAAATGGGTTAAGAGGTTGAAGCTAATGGGCCAAGCAGTGTTTAAATGAATACTGTTTGTGCATTGTTATTTCGGGCATAAGCTAGCCAGGTGTTGGGGACGCAGCCCCGCCGCCCCTATTTCAACAGTTGGGTATTGTTCTTCTATTGTAGGATAACCCTATTAAAAGCTCTCTCTCTCTCTCTCTCACACACACACACACACACACACACACACACACACACACACACGTACACATCTAGAAACTGTCTACAACAGCATGATTCCATATGGATTCTTCAAAAGTCTTTGTTTTCAGCTATTCTCCTTTCTGTTCCCTTCTTTTGGATGCAGTGCACCCCAACTCCTCCATCTTAATTTACTTCCTGTTCCATTAATTCTCTTTAACTCTACCTGTACCATTGTGTTTTGTCTTCCCTCCCTGGAAAAAACAAAACGTGGCCTCTTATTGCTCTCCTGATAGACTCTTTCATAAGATGGAACCCATTTATGGCACTATTAACAGAGAAGGAAATTTGAAAACATGAACACACACATACACACACTTACAAATGTGGGAAAGAGGTGAATTTATGCACAGGCTACTTTCTATAGCATGGACTTTAATTCCAACAGAATAAATTGTGACATTTTAATTAAAAGAAGGAACTTTAAAGGAAAATGCTTTAATTCTAATTAAATTAAAATTTCATTTCTGATCATTGATTTATAATAACAACCTAGGGCAGGTTATCCTTTTCTGTGCCCCCCGACACACACATATACACACACAAATACACACCCAACTTCCTTCCTACATTTTAATAATAATACTCAGTTTATATTCAGATCTATATAGAAATATTAGCTTTATCAGCAACATGTACAGCAAGTTAAATAGCCTACTGGATATTAACTAACCTAGAAAGGATAAAAAGTACAATTTGCAAATGAGATTTTAGGTTTATTTTTACCCAATGTAAAAAACGGTATGTGGAATTCAATTAACTATTTACCTCATTTCTACACCTTATGAGGAGGAATGTAGGGGGTGACAAATACCACAGCAACTACTTAGTTGTATTTCAGTGGTTATATTGATCAACTGGACTAATTATGTTTTAAGGTAAAGCAAATAGTTGTGGGCTATTAGCACACTCCTGGAGTATCCATGGGCATACTGAGTATTGTCCAAGAGTCCAAGAGACTGTTCATAGTAGTAATTCCTTCCTCATGGAATGTTTCCTTCCCACTGTCATTACATCACTCACCATCACAATTGACAACACTATCTCCATCTCTGCATTGTATGCACCAGAGGTAGAGGAAGACATCAAGGAAACGTTTATTTTCTACATTAGAACTCAGTGACTGTGAAAGCAGGCAGAAGACTCGCTAGAACTCTCAAGAACTGAGGCAGGAAGGTGGCACAGAACCTCACTACTCACTGAGGAGCGAAGATAGGAGGGAGGAAGGGAAAATTTATTTCTCATCCTGATCTTTCAGTTATTAATATCTGGTGGTGTAATGAACTCGCTGTACATGCTGATGATAATCACAGCTAATATTTCTATGTAAACCTGAATATAAACTGAGTATTATTGTAATTAATTTCACATTTATTTGTAATTCTCATTATTAAAACAACTCATGAAGGAATCAGGGATGTATATACATAATTGAAGGCATAAGAAATGATGTTACTTGCCATAAAACAGTGGTCAGAAATGGGACTTAAATTTAATCAGACTTAACTAGTTTACTATCATGTTTTTAATAAATAAGTGTTACATTTTTCTGGGTAAATGAAAGTGGATGCTATTAGAAGTGTCTGCATACATAAGGTTCCTTCTTTCTGAAATTTTCTTTTGTGTGCTTATGTATATTACACCTTTTCCCATAAGCATATTTGCCCTCTTTAAAGATAACATTTGGTTAAAGACACCTGTAAAGTGGGTGGATATTTTAATTTTCTTAGAAGACAGAAATTTTTAAGGGAATTTTCCTCAGATAATGTAATCTTGGATCCGGGGAGGGAGGGAAGGACCCCACTTCTGATCCTGACACATTCCTTTCTACTGGGAAACAAATACAACCTCCTCTACCACCATTTCTAAATAGAACCCTAAAGTCATGCTGCCAAAAATTATTTCCTCCCTCGAATAGGGAAAATAAGGAAATGTCTTTTATTATAAAATAGTTATTCAGATATTTTTTTTAAAAGGCAGACTCTGTAATGCTTACAACTGTTATGAAGTTAGACAGAGATAATGTGTTAAACTACCTCTGACACCTTCTTATGAAGAAACTGTCTTTCATTACTTTAGTGTGAAGTTAGAGGAGACTGAAATCAAATACCATCCATCACAACAAGAATTTCTTTTGAAACTAGTATAGTACATTGATTTTTTACTCATTTAAACTTCATAAATGAAGCATTGCATCCACATTTTTTTATTTCCTTTTACTTGAAAGTCAGATTCTATTCCTTGTTTCTTTGATTTCATGTTAGGTACAGTGTCTTCAACATCTAGTTAGGCAAAATTCCATTGTGCATGGCTAGATTGTCTGTTTGATCGTTTAGGTTGATAAAAGTACCTTTTAGGTAATCATAGGACTCCTCATGACAAGGATCAGAAATAATACAAGCTCATCAGAATCAGCACCAAATTATGATGGTAAAATAATATTACTTTTTAATTTCTAGGACTTTTTCATCTCTCTTTTTGCAAAATATGATCTTTGGTGTATAGTAGTATACTATTGAGTATTTAAATATTATTTATTTATTTAAATTTTTGTTTTTGGTTTAAATTTTATTGAGTTTAAATTTTTATCGAGTATAAAATTTTATTTATTTATTTAAATTTTTGTTTTGAGATTATAGTTATATTTCTCTTTTCCCTTTCCTTCCTCTCATTACTATAAAGTAAAAAGGCACATTGCTAGGCCAGAAAGAAAGAAAACAAAACATGTTTAGTCACTTGCCTTCATATCTATTCCAAAATATTCTAGGATTTTTTAAAAACCAAGTAATTAGACTATATCATAGTTATTTAAAGACATGCAGGATTAATCAATTTTGTACCAAAACAATATTTTTTTCATATTAATGAAGAGATGTAGATAGTGTTATCAGTTGTGATGATGAGGGACTTAGTGACAGTGTTGAAAATGTTCTGTGTGGTGACAATTACTAATACGGTCTTCTCTTGGTCTCTTGGGCAATGGATACTTAAGTCCAGATGCTCCACAAGTATGCTAAGAATGCTGTGCTACATGCTTTATAACTGTATAATCCAAATAATCAAGATGCTTAGAAACATTTATAAGATGTAAGTAGTTTATGGTTGGTTATTTTGTTTTTTATGGTAAAGACCAAACTTATTTTGTTATTTTGCAAATGACTAAAATACAGGGTCTTAGGTTCTTAAAAATATTGTCGCCATATTTTTGCCACTAAGAAATCACTGAAACACAACTAAGTAGTTGCCATGGTAATCAACTCCCCTGCTTTCCTTCCTTACCTCTGCCTATCTATTTCTTTCTTCTTATTCGCTTAACAGGCAGTTGAGACACAAGAACTTGGCTAAAAGCACACTGAATTTGTTTCTGACAGGTTTGATGGCCAGAACATTTTGACCTTTCAGGTGATGGGAGCTATAAATCACTGGTCACAGCTAAGCATGAACATTGCTTCCCAAAGCCAACAAATACACAATTAAATCATTGTTATAATAATAATTAAAAAAAAAAACTCGATTTGTTTCTCCTGTTTAAGAGTTCACTTGTGCTGTATATTTGACAAGAAACAGATTTATGTTTCTCTGAATATAAAAAAGTAAGATACTTATGAATAATATATTTAAATATTTAGAATATTCAGTGTAAGCATCAAGACCATCTGTGGAAGTTCATGGCAGGTGCTTCTGGCATGTGGGAATAAAATCAAAGCTAGATTGATTAAAATACTAATGTTTCATAACTATACTTTATTTGAAACAGAGGAAGTATATAGAATGTTAACATATTTCTAATATGCTTACTATGTGACAGTTCCCAGATAGTATGAGAACATGATGGGTGTGGGAGAATTCACATTTTAAAATGAAAAATGTTCAATTGTACTGTCAAAAGAACTATATTTATTTGAATTAACGGCTGCTGACTTTTGCCTGGGGCTTTTGCCAGATGTCAACAGA
Source organism: Microtus obscurus (assembly GCA_963919715.1). Lineage (NCBI taxonomy): Eukaryota > Metazoa > Chordata > Mammalia > Rodentia > Cricetidae > Microtus > Microtus obscurus. The sequence goes on along the minus strand of CAWTZC010001020.1, from coordinate 2,856,104 downwards.
AAGGATAAACATAATCCTCCATTATTCTTCCTGCATCTGCCAAACACTGAGGCAAAGTGCAGGTGAAAAACAAAGACAGTCAACCTTATAATTCCCTACTCATTCCTTCAAAGGAGAATTAGCACAGCATTAATTGAAATGGTTTCCTTTTGTTCAGAGTATTTATTCAAAATCTATGCACTAGGTAATGCTAATGATGGTGCTATAGTTGCAGATTGATTTAGTAAACATTTTTCAATAGTTTTGTTACAACTTTCTTGAAAATGACATTTGAGGATACTGCCTTAAACGACAAGGACAAAAAATTCTGTGGTCTTTCAGATTTCAGAATAGATTGACAAAGCATTCTCCACATAAACTGTTGTGTTCCAGAGGCCTCAAGGATTCCTTTAGCATTCTTTCACAGTACTTTACACACATAAACCTTAGGAGTAGTACCTGTTGTAAGAACAAAGTACTTGAAGACAGAGAGACAATGCGTGGTCTTAATGTTTCATTGCCTTTAAATTCCATAGGTAAATGGAGATGTGTAAATCCTTTTAAATAAGTTTCTTAACAACCTAAGCTAAAGAGATGGCTGAAAACTTATATTCATTTTAAACGTGGTGATTCTGGTGTGTTACAAAATTTATGAAATAGCTAGAACAGTTAATTTAAGGAATAGGAGGATGATCTGTAACTCTGGTTTCTTCCTCCTCCTTGTCCTCACCCTTTGCCTTTTTTATGCATCTTCTTTCTACTTAGAAAATTCTCTTTTTTGCTTTCTTTTGTGATATATATATATATATATATATATATTGTTTCAGATACTTCTTAAGTACTAGAAAGAGCAGCTGAAATTTCTTCTCAGTCTGATATAGAGTTTCTATTGCTTTTAAAATATGACATGGCCACAGCAACTCGTAAAAAGAAAACATCCAGTTGAGGTGGCTCTCTTATAGTTTCAGAGGTTCAGTCTCTTAACAGCATGGTAGGGAGCAGGGCAGCCTGCAGGCAGTCATGATGCTGGAGAAATGCAGGCAACAGAAAGTTGATTGTGACACTGGGAGTAGCTTTGACATAGGAAACCTCAAAGCCCGCCCCACAGTGATACATTTCTTACATCAAGGCTATACCCACTCTAACAAAACCACATATCCTAATAGTGCTATTTCCTATGAGATTATGTGTGCCAACAAAATTCAAATGACCATAGTGAAGATTTTTTATTAATTTCTTTAGTTTAAAAGTAAGATATACTGAATTTATCTGGTAGTTCGTCAATTACAATAATGGTACAAGCAACTGCATAGGAAGGGCTGGCTTCATCCAATGCCAGTTTTCTTACTGAAGAAATCATTTTATTTTTAGTGGCCTTAGAAGAAATAAAAAAGTAAATTTTTTCCTTCTTATCAGAGCCAAAACATGAAACTTGGTACATCCATGAAGTTGAAGTTGTTGTTTAACAATAGGTTAAAAAAGTAAAACATCTGATTCACTTCAGCTCAAGACTTCCAGTTTGAACACATGGTCACCAGAGCCTGATGGCCTAGATAGGGAAGGCATTTGGATCTTCCTTTCAACCTTGGGGTGACTTTATCAGGTCTGTGCTTACCACATGTCTTCTTTTAATTTGGATATTTCTTCCAGCTTCATGTTTTCAGGAAACTTGTTATTCATGATACCTCTACTTTAATATCTAATTTGTTTTAAATTTAACATGCTTTTATTTAACTCCCATTGTTGTTTCTTGTTTATTTTTATACTCTTTCATTTTGAGTAAAATTTACCCATTCATTAGTAGACTTTCAGAGTTATTCTTTGTTTTTCCTTTTCCTCCTACTTTAAATTTAATGTAGCTCTTTATTCACTGTGTCATCTCTCTGTTCCTTACCCCACAAATGCTCTAGTGAAACTATCAGAACTTCATGTCTAGTGGATCCTGATCTTTCTTGGATCCTGAACTGTTAACCTTGGTATTCTACTAAATTCACTAGAACTAGAGTGGAGGTTTAAGAACTATTCTTCAGCTTTTGTTTGAAACTAATGACTTCTGAGCACCCGAGAGTCTGAATTCTAAATTCTTCAATCTGGCATAACATGCTTAGAGAGTCTGGATAATTCTCATCTGCACTGTGGTTCTAGTTATGATCTCTCTCCCAGTTGTGTTGCTTTTCTGGCAGTTTATAAAATAGTAGACACAGTCACATGACTCAGACTTTTCATTTGCTCTTCCTCAACTTGAAGTATCTTTCCTAAGGCTTTATCCTAACATTGCTTTAATTCTTGATTTTTATTTCTATATCTCAAAGCAAAACTTATACTTGCAATGATAACCAGTCTGACTCCTCCCATGTAAAACTGCCTCCCTCTCCATCACTGTTCTCTCTGTCCCTCTTTTGTGTTTGGGTTGAGAGGGTCCCTCCAAAGTCAGTGTGTCAATTGCATGGCAGCAGCTTGGCACTATTAGGAGGTGGTAGAATTTGTGAAAGGTGGAATTTAATGGGAGATCTTAAATAATTGGAATGTGCCCACAACTGAGATAGTAGAAACCCATAGTCTTTCTGTCTCTATTTTCCTTTCCTTCTCAGCATTTAGGAAGTGTGAAATATCTCTGTCACATACTGTCACCATATTGCATGACCTTACCACAGGGCTTAAAAAAAATGAGCCAACCAACCATGCATTTAATGATGAGCCCAAATAAACCTTTCCTTCTTAGGAACTATTATTATCATCATGATTTGCCTTGTAAAATAATGTGTTACCCTTTCTTCAAGGTGATACACAGTGATGACAAGCATGTTAAATATTATACATTGCGTTTTATCAATTATCTTACATGCAAGAAACTTCTAAAGAGCTTTTATGTCCACAGTACCTAGAACAATGTTTCTGAATGTTCACTTAATGCCCAGAGGTTAAAAGGTTATAATGACATTTTATCTGAGCTTTATTAAGGAATGACATGTGAATCAGCACTGATGGGAAACTGGTTTCTAATGTCTATTTTAAATAAAAGAATTATACTGTTCTTAGGACATTGTTGTCTCCATGTCCTAACTTCTCGCTGTTCCCCTCTCTTTTTTCTTCCTTTTTAATTCCCTTCTTTTTATGTATCTCTCTGTGTGTATAGGTGTGTCTGTGTGTGAACATGTGTTCATGTCTCTGTGTTATGTATGCTTCTGTGTGTCTGTAATTCTCTCTCTCTTTCTGTGTGTGTGTGTGTGTGCATTGACATGCACACGCTCACACACATGCATCAAGAGAAAAATAGATATGGAAAAATTAAGCAATAAGATGACAAAGAAGATGACAAATGATGTATTCATGAAACATCTTAAATTCTTTGATGAGTTTTATGACTGTTATTTTAAATTCCCTCTTATGGTGTTCATTTTCATAATTCTAATTGACACCAATGAACATTCCAGACTGAATGGAGAAAAACCCATAAGGTTTCAACCATAGACCAAGAACTGTAGGTAAATGAAAAAGTTTAGAGTAACAGAGGGAGTCTTCTCCAGGGAAGAACATAGCAACTGGCAATCCAGTTCCAAATGATCTGCCCTGAAAGGACACACACAAGAGACATTATATAGATTGAGCTGGCTGTATTTAGGAAAAAAAGACATATATATGCATGTGCATACTACAACAATTAGTTAAAAAAAGAGGCCATGGATTTTAGGAGAGTAATGAGATGTATAAGGAAATGTTTAGTGGAAAGATAGAAAGAAAAAATGTTTTAATTAAATTATAACCACAAAAATAAACAAATAAACCAAATTACATATGAAAATTTCATTACCAAACCAATTACTTCCTATGCTAAATTTGGAAGCTAATAAAAATGGGAAATAAAATACACAAAAGTACAGAAAATCATAGTAGTATATATTTATAAGACACACAGAATAAAAATATTAAGTATGTAGGTATTAATTAAACATGTAATTAAGCATTTCTCTGCAGTAGCCATTCTTGAGCCCTAAATTATTTACTGGGTCCATTAGACCATCAATATAACAAATTGTATGCAGTGTTGTGGTTAAGCCACCAAAAGTTATTTAGTTTGCCTGAATGCATTTGTTTTTGTCCTCTCTTCTAGTCAAGTTGGTTATATGATAAAACTTGTTTTTTCTTAAAATTCCACTTATCTTTGTTCTTCAACATCTCCACCTACCAAAGGTTCCTTAGGACAAAGATTTATCCTTCAGGAGTTCTATGACACTGAAGGAACTGAGAAGTAATGTTGTCTTAAGTATTGAGGTTGTCGTACAGTATTATTCTACAATTGAGAGACCCCAAAGAATCCTCAGTAACATTTGAGTCTCTCAAACTGTAGTAGGAACAAAGAGCAGAAAAATACAATATTTTCTTTGCTATGGACTCTGCATAGAAGAAACATCTAACCCCATTCATTGACCACTCTTTTTTTGAGATTATAATTACAGCATTTTTCCATTCCCTTTCCTTAATTCAAGCTCTCACATTCACCACTCTTCTTCAAATTCATGGGTTACTTTTTTTCACAAATAGTTATTGTATACATGCATGTATATTTAAACACATATATATCCCTAAATACAACCTGCTTATTCTGTAAAACGATACTTGCATGTATATTTTCAGGGATTACCATTTGGCACTAGACAACATATTGGTGTACTCATCCCTGGGAATGCCTATCTTTCCTGTTCACAACATTCCTCCATTTAAAGTCAGTCTTCCTGGTTCCAGTTAGAGTTGTTGGAGAGATTATAAAATTCTGAAACATGGGAATTTTGTCTTCTTAACCTTTGCTTCTTAAAGCTGAGGAATTTCTCTCAAGGTTGTGATTTCTCATTCTGCTAACACGAGACATTAGAGAAGTGACTAGGGACACTTGAGAATTGCTGCAGAGTGTATTTTTAGTGATCCATCTTCTATATGCAAAAGCCACCACACTAATTCTTTACATAAATCTGAACTGAAATGAAAGTCCATATATGATAATCAGAACTCATGCCAATGGACTACTTATATTGAGAATACCTCTTTTATCTAAATGTTCATTATCAAAAGCAATACATCTATTATTTGCTCCTAAGTAATCACATGTTAAAATCTATTTCTGAGCCAGGATACAAATCTGTGTTACCCAAACTAGCTAAAGAACATGGAGGGGGAGGACCTTGGACTGCCCACAGGGCAGGGAACCCTGGCTGCTCTTCAGACTGGAGAGGGAGGGGAAGGGGAGTGAAGTGTGGGGAGTGGGGGGAGGGGGAGGGAAAAGGGAGGCGGGGAGGAGGCAGAAATTTTAAATAAAAAAATAAAAAAGAACATTTTTCAATAATCTTAACGATCAACTTTAAGCAGGTGCTCAGATTTTATTAATTATTTTTTGGCTTGCCACAAAAGAACCATATCCCTTTATCAAGCAAGAGTCATGTGATTTTCTTAGAATTTTGATATTTCCAGATATAAACAGAGCATCTGAATAAGGTAGGCTATTTAGGGGAGCCTTTTAGTAGAGTTCTAAAGAAAGGGGTTATGCACACTAATAATATGATTATCAAAATTGTTTCTGATGATATATATTATTGAAAAATAGGCCTGATGATTTGGTAGCCTGTACTCTACCTTAGGGAAATGGAAATAGATGAAAAGATGTACAGCAGTTTAAAAAGACCAGGATGCTGAAGGAGCAGTTATCATTATTATAGTAAATTTGGTTCAGAACATTTGAAGATGAGCCTGGGCACTTGGTTGATAGCCATTGCCCTGAAGAAACCCACATATAATTTCCCTTGGAAGCAGGCAAAGGAAGATAATTCCAAAAGGACATTTTTGATGATAGTTAATAAGCTTTCAGTCCATCATGATGTCTATGTGCACAGAATGAACAAATTCTTGAAGTGGGCTTTTGTGTTCAATGCATCTCAAGGATATTCTCTGTATGTCTTCTGTTTTTGTGTCTTTATCGAGTGAAGTCCCACATGTAACGAGAAATTGTAGTGTGCAATGTATATGTCAAAATGTGGAATGCAGATCATCATTTCCTTGTACATTTGGTTATTTGCATCAGTATCTATGATGCTAGAAATTACTCAAATGAATAACAAAGTAACTCTCACCTTATGATATTTTATTAAAGGTTTATTACAATACTCTCAATGTACATAGGTTTGGGATTCTTCTAGAAAATTTTAAGTTTAGTAGATAAAAAACCTATTCACTGACTTCCCTTTCTTCCCAATCCCTTTCCTTCCCACCTCTTAGTGTCTTCTTTGCACTCTTTGTTCTTGTGTTGTGTGTGTTGTGTGTGTGTGTGAGAGAGAGAGAGGAGAGAGAGGAGAGAGAGAGAGAGAGAGAGAGGAAAAGAGGCAAAGACAGAGAGAGGGTCAGTGTATAAGTTTGTGTGTGTGTATGTGTGTGTTTATTTGTATGTGTGTTTTAGGACACAGGAGTGAGAAAAAGTGTGATATTTGCCTTCTGTATCTGACATGTTTTGTTTAGTATGACTATTTTCAGTTGTATCCATTTCAAGCAAATGATATAATTTCATTCCTTATGTATTTTATGTCAGGTGTGTGAATTGTGTGTTACTTCATGTGCAACAATTCTGACTCAGAGACAGCTCCGTTTAAGTTTGTATTTATTGCTAAAAGTGAACTTGTAGGTTTTTATTTTTAGGACTATGAATGTTGATTATATTCACCTGAACAGTGCTATTTGCATAAGTATAGGATAGTTAAATTCTGAGAACTATATTAGGCAAATTTCATAATAATGAAAGACTTATGTAGAAGCTTTCTAACAGGACATTTTAGCTTTCAGTCCTGGATTTAATTCTTCATAGATATTTGATTTTGATATCTAGGGATTGTTTAATTTTCATCTAAAGTACAAGTAATGATTATATATAACCATTATTTATGTATATATATTTCATATATATATATTTCATATATATATTTCTTAGGGTATTTTAAAATTAAGTAAGATAATGAATTAGAAAAACATGACATAGTACTTTGTGTACGATAAATCATGAAGGAACATCAGGACAATCCTTCAGGATTAGGAAGTCTTGTGAAAAGGCTAGTAGTGATGATGAGGAACTTTTTCTCTTGTGTTTCCAATTCATACATCTGTTTTTCTGTTGTGTGCCCTTGGCCACCAGGAGCAAAGACAGATGTTAGAAGTGACTTGGGACAAACACTGTCTTTGCCCAAGAGGTGATTAAGAATGCTTTTGCAGTATAATAGTCACAATTCATTAATACTAAATTTTTTTATTAGACAGGATTAGACATCTAAAAGAGGAATGTAATATGAATGCTTCGAGATTTGACATTTTAGAGTAGTTTTTATGAACTCACTGAAGATAGATATGTCAGGATTGAAGAATTAACTTGAACCATAGTTTTATTCAGAGAACACACAATTCCAAAGGCAATCTAAGTAACTCATAGCAAATCATGGCAGGTGTATAGGGCTTCATTAATAATAAACCTTTATGATTCTCAACTGGAGTTAAGACCATACCCGGCACAAGAAATTATTGAGTGACTGATTTTCCCTGAATTTCACTTTATTTCTGGGCACTTGGCTGTGCATAGGTGCACAGGAAAAGGATTTGGGAAAATAACCACAGAAAAGTTCCATGTTGAGAATTAGAAAACACGCAAGACTTTGTATCAGGTCATTGATGGAGCAATGGTAAACATTGACATTTATTATAAGTATCAGTGTATTATGAATCACAATCAATACATTAAAAGTCTTGAAAAGAGTAATTTCTTCAGTGCTTCTTTTTTATATCCATGTGTAGTCTTTAGGGTTTTTTTTTTTTTGACAACTCCATAATCACAGGCACACAGATGCTTGTACATGTACAAGCAAATCACATATGAGGAAACCACGAGGAATCTTCTCTGTAAAACATTCAAAGATTGCTTCATTTCTGCCACAGCAAGATGATAGAGACAGCAGGTTTAATGAATATTAATAAAGGAAAGAAACTTCCATACAGTGGGCTTGTATCACATCTGTATAGATATATATAATTACAACAGAAATTGCAATTTCATTTATTCCTTATTTTGCACTCTAATCACTAAATGCTATGACCGTTAAAGTAACTCTTTCAGCATTAAAAGGCATATAAATGTAGTCTTACATTAACTACCAATTATTTGGATTAACTAATAAAAATTTCCCACACTTTGGGTATTAAGGAAATAACCTACCTAGGTTGGTCCTTCTCCAACTTTGTGCCAACTCTGCCTCATTAGCTCTAAAAAGGGGTTTGTAATGTTGAGTTTCCAACAAGCTCTCAGTCAATATCTCTGGTTGTGCTTCTTGCCCAATATTTTGAGTAGTGACACCTAAGGAGACATTTTAACATAGCATATATATTAATGAAAATAACTCCTTTGTTGTTGCAATCTGGTTGCTCTGAGTTCAGCTCTAGGAGGAAATAATTTGAATTGCCTTCTGTAAACCTTTAAAGGTTAGTTTTATATTCCATGCTAGTCATCTTTATGACAAAGAATTATTCCACATTTATTAAGCTGTGTCAACAGGGACTCTTAAATTTGTGTTTGTGTGTTTAGAAGAGTAGGTGTTCTGGACAGTAAAGCAAATGAAGAGGGATCTATTCTGTTCATCCAAACTGACACAGGAGGTTAAATCTACTAATATTTCATCCTCACTTCTATTTACTGTCAAGGTTTTGAAAACATATCAGATATTGTTTATTTTTGACCATAGGTTTTCTTTGTATCCTGAAGCTTCCCTGCTAACAGAACCACTTTGAGAGGCTAAGATGTATTCATCCACTGAAGGGAGCCCACAGAATCATGTAAAGCGAACAAAGAGCAAAAATTCTTGGCTTTTGATCTCTTGGGTAGACTTTTATGAATCTATTGCGGAGGCGGTGTCTGCAAGTCAAAGCTTTTTTTCAGTTGTGATAAATAGAATTTATTCAGAGAGAACAGTTTTGTTAGAATGCCAAAAGATAGGGTCTGAATATAGTGTGGAACCTAGAGGATGCTGAGCCCTGTATTCACAATAGGCTGGAGACTGGAGGACCATGTGAGTCATGTGGAAGCCATGCCATGTGCCATTCAAATGCAGCCAGACCCGATGGGCAGCTGGAAGATCAGAGACAATGGAAATAGAGCTCAGAAGTAGCCTAGAATCATGGTCCATGTTGTGCAAAGGTGGAGTTGGACTGTGGAATAAATAAAAAAAAATGCGTTTCTGAAAGTGGAAAAGGCCTGTGCCCTCTTTCACAGAGTGCAAGATTTTAATAATTTGAGGGAAAGTTAAACAAAGGAGGAGCATATCTCAAACACTGGGTCTTGTGGTTTTTATTCAAAATCCTGGTTTCTTAAACATGGCAAAGAGATTTTATAAAAAGAACCCTGGCTTAGGATGAATAACAGAGGCGGGCATGACCTGGGTTAGAGGAAGATTCACCCTCTCATGTGAGATGGTTAAGACGAGTTACTCACACATACAGAGTGAAAGGTACCTGAGTTCTCGAGAATAAAAGCTAGATCAAAGAAGGAAGGAGGGACTACCAGATAGAAATAGAGTTGTTTGAAGAATCACAAGGCTCAGCTTGTACTAATCAGTTCCTCTCAATAGATTAAAATTAAAGTGGAAGTGACTTAGGGTAGGACGCATTTTCCATGGAGAAATTCGGGCCAATACAATAAATCAATTTTAACAATGTAGTAATAAAGCTATGGTTTATCAACCTTTGTTCTATGTCCTTGCCATTTAATAATTTGGATAGTAAAATTATAATTGCCACTCTGTTTATTTTCATTTTAAATAATAGGAAAAATACATTTCTTTTTAATTTAAGCTTTAAAAATCCATATTAAGAGTAGAAAGCATATCACAAATTTCCCCTTCTTATAATGTTTGAATATTATTATATGATTTGAATACTATAATGTTAATAACCTTATTTTTCAGATGAAGGTTTTCTTGAATGACCTGCGACCTCTCCTGATCTGTCTTCACATAGCTCCTCAGCATTGTTTTTCCTTTGCCCTTTTTATTCCAACCATACAGTCTCTATATATGAGCTGTTGTTCCTACTTTAAGGTATTTTAAAATATTGTTCTTTCTGCATAAATTATGTTTCCAAGATGAAATTTTCATACTAACTGCTTCCTTTGTACCACGTACCACTTATTTAACACACAAATGACAATTGAAATTGAAGTCTGTGAGTAAGTATGTAGTTCGCAGGTTTTCTTTTCTCGTTCTATGCATTGATAATGCCCCAGTGCTTAGCATAGTCTGGGCACATGGTGGACACTAAAATCTTGGGAAAGAGGACAGAAATGAATGAATGATCTGGATCTTTTACTTTATGTGCAATGGTTTAGGGTCTGATGAGGGTGACCTTTCTTATCTATAATGACAAGGTGTTTTTATTATGCCTTGGGGAGAGGAGGGAAGGAATCTCCAATACTTGATGATATTCATCGTAACTCCATGAACCCTGTGTAATTTACGAGGTCATTGGGCTACTCCTTCCTGTGTCAGCCTTCTGGATCTATTACATGTATAAAATATATTACATGTTTTTACTTGTCAAACTGCTTACTTGTTAAGAAGTATCAAAACACTTTCAGCACACCTCATATAAAATGTTGTACGTGAAAACACTGCATTTTTATTTATTCAAATGTGATCTATATCCACAGTTAGTCCACTGAGTTGGTGGCTTTGTAAAAGTTTGACTCTCCATTAGACTACCAAGTGATTTCTGTAGGATTGCCACATGATATTTAAAAAAAAAAAAGATGGTTGTTCTACCTGCGAAAGTGAAGTAATAATTATAGCTAGAAATGTCACAGGCATATAAGAGCATCTCCAGTTATACTTTCTGATACAAGATTACACAAGTTTAAATTGCGCTAAATTGATACTAATTTAGCAATCTTAGCTTTGCTACTTTTCCCATCTTAAAGTTCCTTGGGAGGCAGACTCAAGGGGCATTGTACTAGGGTTGAATAAAATATATTTGCACCACAGTGTGAGAAAAGTTTTATTTTATTTCTTGTTTTCTCTTGCTTTTTGGAATGGAAGCTGTGAAACCAACCAAACCTTATCAATATTTAGCATCTTCTCTGTAAAATGACAGTCTTTACAAAAATAATTCAATATCAAGGTGAATAACCATACCTTTAGTTGCTTGACTGTATTTTAAAAACTGTTGGAAAAGGGAAATGTTTCTTCTCAAAAACCTATATGAATGTCAGACAACTGTTTTTTTTCTCCCCACAAAAACCTTATAAATAATGACGAACACTGTGCTAGGACAATAGAGGATTTTCGCAATCTCCTCTGGGTGCCAGGAAGAATGCTGGCTGGTAGCGCAGAATTATGACAAAGTATTATTTTTTCTGCTAAAACAGATGGGTTTTGAATTGACATTTTGACATCACAGGAAAATACATACTGTCCTTTCAAACACTCTCTTTGGATCCATCGGCAAAGCAACTATTAAGTGAAATGTATGACAGCAGGACTTCACTTTACTTTGTATTTGAGTATTTATTTGTTTGAATTGGCCATCGACAGGTTCCTAAGGATTTGAACTGTCAGAAATGAATTTGATTTAAATCAAACATGGAGCAAAATCGCACTTGCTCACCACTACCCAAACAGCTTTATTATTTTGCGAGGGATGGGGTTGGAGCTTGCATTGTCAAAAATGCAATGGCTTTATACAGATTTGCAGAGATTTAAGACTCACAAATTATATAGCAATCCACAAATATGGATATGCAAATGTTGAGGGATATGGACAACTAACTTGAAAACAGTGTAAAATACTTCTAGGTAGAGATTTGGAAGAATAATCCTTTTATTTGTGAGTGTAGATTTAGGAATATTTTAGTTATGATTAAGCAAACTGTTTTAAGGGACATGCTCATAGTATGGATATTAATATGACTTGCATATGCAGTAAAGTAGGACAGGGAATGTCCCATATATTATACCATTTGTATACAGAGGAATATTCAAACCCATTTTATTTAAGAGGAATCTTACTATTATTTTTCAGTTGCAGGTTTTTTATTGATTTCCACAGATTTAAAGATGAAATATTTGCATCATTCCATACCTAGTTAATAAGTTTGTGTGTTGGGTGGTTTTATTTGTTTGTGGTGTGTGTACTTGTGGCTGTGTGTCTGCTAGTTTGTAGGTGTTATGTACATGAGCTGTGAAGACCACAGGTTGATGTAAGGAAACCACTCTTTCTCACTTTCCACTGGAACTCACTGATTCTACTAGCTGGGTTGTCTAAACTCCAACACCCTCTACCCCACTGTGAACTGGGATTACAGGGTCCAGGACCTCACTGGACATCTGTCTGCCTATCTATCTATCTATCTATCTATCTATCTATCTATCTATCTATCTATCTATCTATCTATCATCAATCGATCTATTTTTAAAGCATTCATTCAGGTCCTTATGTTTATGGAGAGGTACTTTATCTAACACTTCATCTATCACCCTAGTCCTCCTTGACATATTTTGATGACCTACTTATGTAGATTACCCCTTGTCATGCAGGCTTTGTCTTTACTTGTCATGCTCCATTTGAGCCTTTTTATCAAGTTGTCTGTATCTGTACCTTTCTATTCCTCTGAATTTCTTTCCTATTGCTCATGGAAGCTATAGGTCTTAATTCAACCCCTCTAAAGCTTTCCAATGGCCTTGCGTAATACCTTCCATGATGAATCTTTTCTTTTAGTCTTAAATTATTTTTAGTAGCACACTCTACTTATGCACCCCAACACTAGGCTGATTAAGAGACTCATTTCATTTTTCCTATGTGTGATAAATGATATTCTGGTTAAGAGTATTATTATTATATTAATTCTGCATGCATTTAAGAGTCTTATCAAGAATTTAATTTGTGAAGCTGGTTAAACATTAATGCTAAGTTTCCTTCTGAAAAACATGGATCTAAATCTTATGGTTAGCACTTTTGAAAAATGAAGTAAAAGTCTCTTTACTTCTGTTGAAATTGCCCAGTCAACAAAGGGAAGGTCAGACTTTGATTCCCTTCTTAGACTCCTTTATAGTGAGCTCAATGAAATGTGTGAAAAAGAACATACCAAAGTAAAGGTTTTAGAAGGTATATTTTAAAATTGCCTACTTGAATAATTCAGACTACTAATCTATATTAACCTTAAAATCTAGCCAAAAGAAGACATTGCTAACTAATTTCTTTGCATTCCAAAAACAGATCAAGTATTTTAAGTTACCTTAGCTATTTAGGTCAGGCATCTACATGGAAGAAGGCACTGAGATTCACAAAGACTGAGTATTTTGTACACTGAAGATGAATGACAGAAGAGGGTTTCAGTTAAAATTTTACCTTTATGTTGCTGAGTTCAAGCTTGTAATCCTTTGAATTTTGAGTTTAGATGTTTATATACTTTCTTACGCCTAAGGAAATTGTTTTAGACTTAGTAACTTAGGTAAACAAATTTGCTATTCTCTGACTAGTCATCTTTTCAGAGCTCACTGAGACAGAATCCCCATTTTTGTCCCACAATAAGTTACAAAAAGTAAATTGATTTCTCACATGTAAGCAGCAAGGGGTAATATGTGGTATCACAACACATAGAAAAGTTGCCTTAGATGGTGTGTTTTTGATGAACTAAAAGTCTTTTTTTGATTGAAATTGAAAGGGCATGAATTCCTGATCCCAGTACACTGTATTACAAGAATACTCAATAATTAATTTTGAGCTCTGTGAGAAAGAAAGAAAGAAAGAAAGAAAGAAAGAAGGAAGGAAGGAAGGAAGGAAGGATTGGAACAGTCAGGTCAACCCAAACTTATCTAAAGATTCTTATGAAAATCCCAATATTTATGCTGAATATGAACTTTAGAATTCAAGTTTTTTTATGGCCAACTTTTTTTATCCCCTTAAATGTGTGTTACAATATCAATAAGATAACCCATTTTGGTTGGAAATAACTTGAAAAAACATCTATGTAGCTCAAAATTCAAGTTTATCCATCATGTAAAACCATGTTTCCATAAGCAATAATGCTTTGACTCAGTGATGATAAAATTTTATGTTCTCAAGTTTTCAAAAATACTTCATACAATTTCTTAACAGTTTAAGACTTTACTAACAATTGGAACATCTAATTCACCCCTACTTGGTAAAAAATGAAACTGAGTAGTTGGCATATATGCTTTCCCAGTATAGTTTAGTATTTCTTTTAGAAAACCATGCATGCTTCAAAATTTGGTATTAATTTCTGATGGTGGCTATTTACTAATTATTAATCAGAATTTCCAGAAGGCATGCTAAGATGATGAATATTCACATATATCTTGATATTTGATAATATATTGGGCAGTTAATTAGACCAAAATTTGTGTCTTAGCATGCTAAAATTTCACGTTGTTGAAGCAAACAAGTCTAAAGAATAGTTTTTTTAATGTCAGAGTCAAGACAAATTCTATATTTCCAGGAAGATGATCAATAGATACTGAGGGTTTGAACACAGGATGTAGCACATCATGCGCAAGCTAGATGAAAGGGTGTGAATGTCACTGCAAAGGAAAGATGCTGATGATGCCAGATAAGAACTGAGCAGCTATAAAGAATAACTTGGAGCTCCTGGCTACAAGTAGTTAAGGGGAGTTGGTTAATCATCAAGCTTCTGAGTGTTAATAGTGTTCTTTTCTGTTATCTTTTTTTTTTTTTCATGCTCTTCCCTTTCTGTCCAGGGTTACACAAGCTCTTTTCCAGGCTCCCATCCCCAGCAGTGCAGAGAATGACTTGCCGGGTAGATAGCAGTGAGGAGAGCAGAAGATGTTTCTAAAGTTTAGTGAGTGGGCTGGTCATCTATGGTCACCTTTTGGCTGGTTGAATATCTTGCTATCTGGTTCGCACGTACTGATGATTTAAACCATGTAGTAATAGGGGCGGCCGGCTGTGTTCCCCCACCCGGCCGCCCGCATGGCTTAGTTTAAGCCCCGAAATAACAACACACAAACTGTATTCATTTAATCACTGCCTGGCCCATTATTTTCAGCCTCTTACTGGCTAGCTCTTACACCTGGACTAGCCCATTTCTGATAATCTGTGTAGCACCCCAAGGTGTGCTTACCGGGGAGATTCTAGCCTGCTTCTGTCTGGAATGTGGGCATCATGGCGACTCCTGACTCAGCTTCTCTTTCCCAGAATCCCCTTCTGTTTACTCCGCCCACCTAAGGGCTGGCCTATCATCAATGGGCCTAGGCAGTTTCTTTATTGAACCAATGAAATCAACAGATTGATATATGACACTCCCACATCACTTCCCCTTTTTCTGTTTAAACAAAAAAGAAAAGCTTTAACTTTAACATAGTAAAATCACATATAACAAAACAGTTATCAAGTAAGAATTACAGTTACAATATTTATATCTACTTTATCTTTTATCATAACTAAGGAAAACTATAACTATCTATCCATTCTTCAACTCCATCAAAGACTCCAGAAGGATATAAAACTACCTAAGTATATAAGAAATCAAATGCTCTAGAAATGACAGAGACATCTCGCTGCCTGGACAGTCACCCAAAGTTCTTTTGTACCGTTGGGGCATCCATCTTCAGCCTTCAGGCCCACAGTATCCAGCAGACATTTCCATGAAGCAGGAAATTTTAAAGACAGTTTAGTCATTTTCTGCTGTGTCCTGCAGAATGTCTCGTAGACTTTTTCATGAATCAGGAACCCCGAAGGATCATCTCACCTTTAGGCAAGTTTAGCAGTCCTCTCTCTGCGGGTTCTTTGTGTCCAGTTTATGCAACAGTCCAGGCAAGAACAGTCTCTTGCCCAATGGCTGGCTATCAACTCCATAAGGATCCTCTTCGATGCCCATCTTCCTCTCGAAGTAGATTGGTGCTGCCAGGAGCAGACGTGTCTCATTGTCATGAAAAGCCCTAAATTATTAAAACATTAAATGCCATATTCTGCAGTCCTTGAAAGATATGAAGAATGCCTATCTAATTGAAATATATCTCCATATATCTAGAAAATCTAACATGACTACAAGCTTGACTATTATTTATGATTATTCATCAACAACCTATATTTCCTAATTATATATTACATTTTTAAATGAACTACATAATCACAATACCTTAATTAAGATCAGAAATACATATAACAAAATTGACCTTAAAATCCATACCAATGCAAATTATTCATATCTATATCATATCCCCCTTTAAATGTAAAGAACATTTATAAACAATATTTTGGGAACATGGGCGCAGGTTTTTCTCTCCAAACTGCTTCCTGCTGAATGGGGGCGTCGTTAATTAGGTCTTTCATGGTATAACCTGTGATAGTTTCATCTCAGTTGGCAGTTGAGCGAAGCAATTTTCTGAGGGTGTTCACAGCAACCTTTCAGGAGGGCGTGGTCTATCATACCATATCGGAATAGATGCAATCCATAGGGTCTGGTCCTCTGTGAAAACAAAAGAAGACCCTCTCCAAAGCATCATATCCTTAGACCCAAATTCTGAAGTCATACCCTCATGATATCCATTGTGGTTCCACTTGGCAGCCCATATAATGAAATGTCTCTCTGTACTTAGCTCCTTCACAGTCAAAAATCTTAAAGAAAACACAATGTACATAATCCAGACTCTTTGTGGATTTTCCATTTTTACGTGGCTTATTTTTGTTTATTTTTTTAATGTTAACCATCTGTACTCTGTCTCTTTAAAGACTTTACCTTTTTATTTTTAAATGCATTAACTTTATTCTCTCTCTCTCTATATATATATATATATATTTTTCTCTTAAGCCCACGTACATTTATCCAACATTGTGACTTATTTAGTGGTCTGTCTGAATCTGTTTTATTGTGAATCTGTAATTTTTTTACTATCCAGGAGCATTTCTTAAAAACTTAAGTTGCACCATGTAGGAGTAATACGGTATTGCCTGTGTTCTGTAAAGTCTAAACCTTATGTGTGCTGTTATCAAAGTAATTACGGTAGTTCCTGCTTGAGAACAGCTCAGTTCAGCATGGCGGAGCTGAGCTGCTCCTGCCTCAGAGCCATTGGGTGCCCCTGAGCTGAGCACAATTCCAGGCACACAGCAGTCCACATTGCCATCAAGCAAGCCATAGCACTTTATTACAAATGCTCTATTCAAAAGTTCTGTCTTCCACAGGAGCCAGACAGAAATCGTAATGGCGGCACAGCCCAGAAAGCTGGCATTTTAAAACAGCCAGTTTTTTCCTGTTGCTGAGTCAGGACAATTTCTTTGCGGTACGCAACCCAGAAACAGCAAAAAGCTGTCTTAAATTCTCTTTCTGTCCTTTTTAAACCCTCTCAGGTTTTACGTGGAGTTCATTAGCACGTTGGCGCGCCAATCTGTAGTAATAGGGGCGGCCGGCTGTGTTCCCCCACCCGGCCGCCCGCATGGCTTAGTTTAAGCCCCGAAATAACAACACACAAACTGTATTCATTTAATCACTGCCTGGCCCATTATTTTCAGCCTCTTACTGGCTAGCTCTTACACCTGGACTAGCCCATTTCTGATAATCTGTGTAGCACCCCAAGGTGTGCTTACCGGGGAGATTCTAGCCTGCTTCTGTCTGGAATGTGGGCATCATGGCGACTCCTGACTCAGCTTCTCTTTCCCAGAATCCCCTTCTGTTTACTCCGCCCACCTAAGGGCTGGCCTATCATCAATGGGCCTAGGCAGTTTCTTTATTGAACCAATGAAATCAACAGATTGATATATGACACTCCCACATCAAAACCATGACATTCTTAAGAGCTTTCTTCAGATGGAGGGAAGAAGTGAAGTGATATTCCACTTGCTAGGAAACTAAAAAGAGTTTCCAGATCTCAAAAACCTTACTAGAAAGCTATGGAGGTACAGAATAAAAAGGCTTGAGAAAATTCTTTAGCTTTTGTTTTTTTAAAATATACTTTTAGAACTAGCTATATTAAGAAGAGGAAATACCTCCTGCACCCAACACATATACACACACCCTTTCTCTCTTATATCTCTCATGTTCTTATTCTCTCTTTCTCTTTCTTTCTCATATGTGAGCGAAAGTGTGTGTGTGCGCACACACACACACACACACACACAGAGTTTTGTCTAAATACAATATTATCAATTTCAGACTTCATACTGAATGAGTTGAGTCACATCACTTTAGGAATTCAGCTTTTGGACATATGTAAATGCAGACTGTGCTCTTTCAGGTCACAGTCCTAACTTATTTGTATCTTACATTGCCCTTCTCTGTCCTAGAAGAGGCAGAAAGTTACAGTGGTCATGTGGATTAGCAAACAACAAACAAGACCTTAGTGTGAACTCACGCCTGAATTAATGTTCACTAACTGCTGTTTCAGATTTAAAACAAGCCAGCATGCACACACACACACACACACACACACACACACACACACACATATATACACGCACAAACCAAATCTGACAAAACAAAACAAATCGTACTTAAATATATAAGAACTACCCAATACAATTAATTGAATTGTTACCATGAGCAATTGCGCTGGAAAATGGAGACGAGAAATATGAGGCCTCCTTTAAATCTTTGGCATCACCCCACCCATTTTATCAAACTTAACGCAGAATTTCACACACTCTAATATTATTTTAATATGTACAACAGTTGTTCAGTATTCATTTAAATATGTTTATTTATTCTGTGTGTGTGTGTGCGCACATGCTAGACTGCCTATGTACAGCAGAGAGGGCAACTTGTAAAGTGATTCTGTCTTTCAACCATGTATGATTTAAGGGTCAAACTCAGGTCCTCAGGTCAACAGGCACTGAGGAAAGGACCTTCACCAGTTGAGAAGTCTTTCCAGCCATGGTTTTATTATTTTATTTAGAAATAAAATAGGAAGGAATATTCTCATGTCATATTGGAGAGTACACGTGTCATATTAATGAAAGGATATAGACTGAAGGAGCAATCGAAAACACTAGTAGTTCAGAGCTCTTGGTGTTTGATCTTTAGGGTCCTGGCGAATGAAGCAGATTTAAGACATAGATATGGTGTGTCTACTCAGCTGCTCTGCTGCTGATCAGACAATGCCTTGGAGATTCTGGAAGAATGCTGAGTAGACACACAGGAAGAAGAAAACAATTGTATCTGAGATGATGGAGATCCTTTTCCCAGATCATTTCCAAGGAAACCAGAAGGCAAGTTTATCCCTAACTGACTTATTAAACACTTTCAATTGACAAACAATCATTTCACTTAATAAAAAATTTCAGAGCAAAAGTAAAACCACACAGAAATTGGCCTTCTGAGTAGCAAACATTTTACTTCAGTCCATTTGACAGTGCCGGTGTTAGTTGTCTTTAGCCGACGTTCTGTGCATCATGGGTAAGGACTGTGAACATTCTCCAAAAACTTTTCACAGCTTAGTGAGTCTAAAATTACTAGTATGAACTACTAAAATGTTATTTGGCTTTATTACATCATTTTCTCACAAGCGCACAGTACAGGATTCTCCCTCTGAAGTGCCATTGCCACGCACTGATGTGGAAGCAGGTATGTAAATACACATGCCTTTTGTATACTCAGAGGACACTATAGAAAACATTTTTTTTTTAAAAAGAAACAATACTACTTCTCTAATTATTTATTGTGTCATTTAAAAATCAGTATATTTTTGTTTGTTTAATAGCCAACTACTTGATTTAATGCATGATGAATGTCTTGCTCTCATGTGAATTTATGAAATGCTTTATTTTTGGAAATGCTTGTGTTTACATATGTGTGGGGTGCACATGTACCCCATCATATGTACAGATGTGTGCACATGCATATGTAGCTAGAATTAGTGTGGGTGCTATTCTTGTAGCATTTACTTAAAAAGGCAGGGTCTTTTGCTGAGCTCAGAGCTCACTGATTCAGCTAGTTTAGATTGGCCACTTTTCCCAGGATCCCTGTATCTCTATCTAGATCAGTGGGACTACAGACATACCATTTTCAATGTATAGTCACCATGTTTATGTGGTACACTCTTTGTCCACCGAAGCACCTCACTACCCTCACTAAATATTTGTGGGCTTAATTTTAAATATGGCAATATAATTTGGGTCTCTGTCTCTTTCTGCTTTCATCGCCGGATGAAAGTTAATCTCCAGGAGGATGACTATATGTCTTTCTTTGGGTTCACCTTCTTATTTAGCTTCTCTAAGATCACGAATTATAGGCTCAATGTCCTTTATTTATGGCTAGAAAACAAATATGAGTGAGTACATCCCATGTTCCTCTTTTTGGGTCTGGCTTACCTCACTCAGGATAGTGTTTTCTATTTCTGTCCATTTGCATGCAAAATTCAAGAAGTCATTGTTTTTTACTGCTGAGTAGTACTCTAATATGTATATATTCCATACTTTCTTCATCCATTCTTCCATTGAAGGGCATCTAGGTTGTTTCCAGGTTCTGGCTATTCACATATGGGCTTTGTAGGAGCCTAGGCAGTTTGGATGCTCACCTTACTAGACCTGAAAGGAGGTGGGAAGTCCTTGGACTTTGCACAAGGCAGGGAACCCGGACTGCTCTTCGGGCTGATGAGGGAGGGGGACTTGATTGGGGGAGGGGGAGGGATATGGGAGGTGGTGGAGGGGAAGAGACAGAAATCTTTAATAAATAAATAAATAAATAAATATGGCAATATATACTTTGCAGTATTGGACTGTACTCAGAATCTCCTGCATGCAAGGAGAATGCTCTACTACTAAGTTACATTCTCAAAATCTATAAATTTGATGAACGTTAATATAGAAAAAACATAACTAAAATCTTTTAGGGTACTCAACAATTTCATAAAAGGATTGCCAAGAGAAAAAGCTCATATATTTAATTGTCATAGAAATGTGATGTGTCACTTTCTTTTCTATCTAGAGAGTGTTTTTTTTCTGTTTTTTTTTTTTGGTGTTTTTTGGTATGGTGGGACTACAAATAAAGGGGTAGATTATGCTTTCTCACATGTCTACCCAGAGTAGACACGTGTGTCTAATTATGACAATGTGTTGTAGTGGCAATCACAGTTATGGCCATGTCAGAACATTTGATGCCTCACGTGAAGTAGTTATGCACGCTTTTATCCTGCCATTATGAACATAGAGTCAGATTTGACAATGAGTGTCAAAGAATGAAGTCATTCAGAGAATGGAGTCACCTGTGAAGTGAGTTGCTCTGGAGGAGCACCTAGTGTGGCAATAGACATCTGGTGACCTAGAAGTTTGTGATCTGGGACTTATTTTAAAGTGCTTTTAGTTGCACATAAATGCCTTGAGAAAAATAACACTCTGCTAAGGATTTTTTAAAAAGCATTCTATTGTTTTTTATTTCCCATTATTCTTCTTCAAATATTCTTAATAGCTCTAAGCAAAATGAAGTTTTCAAAGTGGTCTTGAGAATGCCACAAACATTCATTTATATTTTCTTTGGTGGTAGATAATGATGGTTGTAATATTTTTCATTAATTGTGAAAACAGAGAATTCAACTATGCATCCATTATAATAATCATGCTTTTATGCAGTATAAAGGCTGTCTGTAGAATGTTATTATGTTCATGATTAGCCAATGGGGACTTTATTTTTTAATTTTCAAATTCATGTTTGCAATATTCTTAGTATATGACACGTTATATTTTAATCATGGTCTTCCCCCTTTCCACTTCTTCTTAGTTTCACTCCACCTCCCTACCTCACCAAGTTTATGCTTTTTCTGTCTCTGCTAAGATGCCTAAAATCTTGGTTGTGACTTCTTAATGTTGTAGGAAACTGTGCATCATTTAAAAGTACCCTGTACAAAAAAGTGATTGGTTCATATGAATAAAAGTTTTAAAGTATTGATTTAGTATTAATTTATTAACTTGAAAATAATTTAAAATAATTATTTAATATATGTGTTTCCATGTAACTTTTAGTAGTGTGCCATGCCAAGCTTGTAAGAGAAAAAAATAAGATATTGATTAGTCCAGCCAGAAAATTAGGAGTGGGGTTGCAAATGGATCCATGAACTTCATCTTTTCAGTCTTTGGTATAGACAATAGAAACAGTTCATAAATGGCCTTTGCTGAGCTGGCGAGATGGTCAGTGAGTAAAGGTTCTTGTCACTAAAGAAGATCATCTTAGTTTCTTCACTAGAATCTATGAAATGGAGGGAAAGAACTGACTCTTGCAAGACATTCTCTGATCTCCACATACATGCTGTGTACACACACACATACACACCCAAATACATATGCAGCATCAACTTTGAAATGAATGCTTTTCTTCTTTACTCTGAAAACACACCCATCAGTACACAGTAACTGATAGAATTCACTGAGAGTGGAACATGAATTCTCTTTTGAATGATGTTACTGTGATGATTGTTTGAAGCTCAGGGGAAATTGAAGTAATCTGCCTGCAAGTTCCTTTTGAATGTGCTAGCAAATAGAAAATCATGGGCAAGAGATCGACTCAGTGGTTAAGAATCTTTGTTCCTTTTGCAGAAGACCTCATGATGTGTAACAATTGCTTACAACTCCAGTCTAAGGGGATCTAATTCTGTCTTCTGACCTCCACAGACATCAGGTATGCACATAGTGTGATGGAGGAAGGTCATCTGTCTATGTGTTACTTTCATTGGTTAATAAAGAAACTGCCTTGGCCCTGTGATAGGACAGAAAATTAGGTAGGTGAAGTAAACAGAACAGAATGCTGGGAGGAAGAAGGCATGCTTCTCTGACCCAAGGTGGACATAGGCTAGAATCTTTCCCTGTAAGCCACCACCTAGTGGTGCTACACACATTATTAGAAGTGGGTTAATCAAGATGTGAGAATTAGCTGATAAGAGGCTAGAACTAATGGGCCAGGCAGTGTTTAAAAGAATACAGTTTCCTTTTAGAAAAAAAATTTATATATATATATATATACATATATATATATGTATATATATCAAAACAATAACATTAAAAAAAGAAAATTAGTCATGTGTCACAAAAAATATTAGTGTCATAAAAATGTTAGTCCTATTATTGGCATTTCAAAATGAATGAATGCAGAGCTCCTAATGTTTAGTTCCAATTTCTAATTAAATAAAGATTTGTAGTAATGGCAAAAAAAAAAAAGAATACAGTTTCCATGTAATTATTTTGGGTAAAGCTAGCCAGTGGCTGGGAACTGGGTGGTGGGAATCGGCCCACAGCTCCTTCTACAATAGTGTACATACATACATGCAGGCAGAATACTTATTCTCATAAAACAATAATATAAATATTTAAATGTTAAAAGAAGAAATTCTTGCAAAACTTTTAAAGTTTCGATAAATATAGCCAATCATATATATATATATACATATATAAAATATTTGTTAATAATAAAATACTTCTTATATCAATTAAAATAAAATAATTATTATCTAAAGAAACATCAGCTCTTTATTGGAAATCTAGTAATTAACTGCAATAGAGTTTAACAAATGCTATTTATTTCCCTTTGCTTTGGATATTCCCACATGTTGCAAAGGCACCTTGTTCTCCAATCCTCTTTCCAAAGGGAATTGATCTGTTCCCTTGTACTGAAAGCACTGTGAAAACATAATTTGAGATTCAAGTCCACTTCTTACCTCAGGCTTAACATTGAAAGTCACAACTTTAATAGAATAATTCATTTTGGAGAAGTAGGCAGCCAAGCAATCATGTTAGCTACTACTACTTATTAATAATAAATGTAAAACACCAAGAGAAAAAATATACATTCCTAAGTTAATCAGACAATGTGGCATTATGAATTACAAAACAGAAATCTTTCAACTGTTCCTTGAAAACGCTGGAGCATCAAGTTCAATATTGATTGGGAAAAAATGTGTAAACACAGACAAGGAATACACAATGAATTTCTTTGTATATTCTGCACAGAGAGCGCCCTTTATGTCAATGTGTGCATGTAGCTAGCAAGAGGAATTTGTGCTAGGAAAGTGTGACTTGTGGTTAAGGCCTTGCTCAAGTGAGCTAAATTGCCTTCAAGTATCTATCTCACAAGTATGTCTTGTCATTTAATGTTATTCCTCTTGATCCATTCACTTCTGTGTGGCAGGAACTTCCCGGGAAGGTCACCAGTATATCTAAGAGATTATGACAGCAGAATTATGGTTTCTAACAGTGTTGGCTTTTACACTACCTTAGAAAATGAAATCGCTTTTGATTTACAGTCACTTTACATTAATATGCATTTCTCTCTTGTATTTCACATGGAATTAGGCAGGCCGGGTTTATACATTCTGCATTACTTCTTGAGGAGCCTACTAAATTACATGTTTTATACAAATCATTCTGACTAAGTTGACATCAGGTGCAAACAATGAGAGAGAATAAGTAGGAGGCTGTGCTTTTCTGAGATATTAATAGCAGTATTAAAGGCCTGAGACCTTGGTATGACATGCTAGTCAAGGTGTATTTCTCAGTAATGGTCTTAGATCCAGAAACAACATAAATGACACAAAGATCCGAGCTTCTAGGGTTCTAAATTATAAAAATAATTGCTGGAATACATTTTTAGATTCCTGGGACTTTGATAAGAGGAAATTCCATCATGTGTTTTATTAAAAGCAATACTAGACAACAACCCGTTTTATGGAGGCTAGAACAAGCACTTCTATAACTGAATGATCTTGTGATGTCTTTGTTTCTGCACCATCATTGGCTACATGCATGGGAATGCCATTTATGTGTGTAACTTTTTTCAAGAGAGGGAAGAGCATAGAGTGACAGCCACCTTTTGAGATCAAATTTGCTTCTCAAGATTCTCTTAAGTCTAGGCTTTTGAGAGACAGAGATGATTCCATTTGTATTGGAGGACCTGCATGCTTCTGCCTTACGAAGTACAGCACAGAGAACTAGGTGCTGTACTTTCAAATCACTGAGTTTTCCAGAAAATACTTGTCATCTTTGTTTTGTCTCCGAGTCTCCGAGACATTGTTAGTTCTAGATATCAGAAGAGCAGAAGTGGCTGCAACAATAATGCTGATGGTTCTACAGTGCTTTGTTCCTTCTCAAAGAATGAGGTTTTTGTTTTCTAGTGTTATGTACTAAAATTGACTCTGAATGTGGAGTTTCTGTTACTAAAAGATTATTTCTATTCTATAAAAGGAAAGGAAAGTTAGGAGAGTAGAAATAAGTTCATATAGGATTAATAACTGTTGAAAAGGTCAGGAGATGACAATTTAGCTCCATCAAATTATGACTCAGAGGCACCCGTCTTAGGTTTCGCTCATCATGACTAGCCCGACTTTGAAGCATATTTTTTTTCCTTTGAAGATATATTTTTTTTCCTTTTCTTTTAGTTAACTTCGTGATTTATTACTCTGCAAACCAAATGCTTCCTGCCTGTCTCCCATACTTATCTGAATTACAAGGATTAAAGCAGTCCTTTATAGTAATAAGATCATTCATTTGAGGAAATTATATTAAGGAAGACAGAATTAATGTCATTTTAAAAAGCAAAGAGACATGATGATTAATATAAACAGCAACAACACAAAGATAAGATGGTTAGTTCTACATTAAAAATCAAAACATGGCAATATGCTAATCGCCATTATTCTACACTTAAACTCAATGCCTCCTTTTCATAGTAGAAAATTCAATCTGTGGCATCAGAAGCTGCTGCTGTTAGAATGACTTAACTATGACCTCAGATCCCTACAACAGGAACTGTTCCCTCTTCATTATTAGATCTATGCATGATTACAGGGAGCCCCTTTCCTGCAGAAGTAGAATCATTATGGACTCTGATCCCTACAGTGAAACCTACATTTAGGTGGAGATAGTGGCATCTTGTCCACTGCCTCCAGCTCACACACAGATCCTCCACATGCCTAATATGGGTTGTGTTTAGACCGAGAGCAAGTTGTAAGTAAAGAAAGAAAAAACTCCTTGAAATTCAACAGTTCAAAATTTAGCCTAGGTCTTCATTTAAAAATATATATGTGTGTTATACATATGTATATATCATGTATGTGTATATATGTGAATATATATTATATATGACTGTGTACATGTGTGTTTGTTGTTTCACTTGTTTATGAGTAAATCTGTGATCAGAGGTCAAAAGTGAGAGCTTTCCTCTATTGCTCTCTACCTTGTTTTTTGAGACAGGTTCTCTTATTGACTCCGGAGCTCACCTTTTGGCTAGATTGGCTGTTTCCACAGTCCTCCTATGTCTGCTACTCCTGAGCTGGTAGAATATTTGTAGGCTGCTGAACCCAAATATTTCACTGGATCTTGATAGCTTACCTCAGGTCCTCATACTTAGGTAATTACTAATTTATCCATCGAGGCATTTTCTCATCCCCTTAGTGCGGTTACTCTTAACTGAATATGAACATTGGATTTATCAGAGAATGTTTTGGATATGAACATTGAACTTATCAGAGGTTGTTTGTGAATTGTTAACTGGGTGCTTTCACCACCCATGTAGTCCTAAAAGTGGGACTCTAGGTGACTAAGGCTGGAAGATTGCAAAAGCCCAAACATTTGATTCCAGCATGAGAAACTTTCTGAGATACCTTTACAAAAGCAAAGCATTTTGATTCTTGAACAGTGGGTGGAGAGACTTAACCAGGAACACATAGGGAAGGATAGAGTAAACCTGGAGAGATAAAAGAGAGTAAACCAAAAAGAAAGATGTTTGAAAAAGCTATGTGGAAAAATACTAGCCCTCTATTTTTCAACTCAATTAAACAATATAATTGGAGGTGATAGGGCACGTGTGATATGAAAGAAGGGTACGGAAAATACTGGGGTTTTTAAAGGGGTGGGGAAAATGAGCAGATAGTGATAGTGAGTGAGTTGACTAAAACTAAAGATATGTAGGAAAGATGTCTGGAGCCATTCACAAGTTTGTAAGCTAATTTCAAAGTTAAATGAACAACATGTACATGCTGTGCATTGGTGGGCATTGTTACATCAAGAATGCATGGGTTTTCTACCAGTCAAGCAGGTCCTAAAGGACTCCAAAACATTGTATTGCTTTGCCAACTGTAACCCCATGGTGACAAACTTATGCTACTTTGGAAGAAGGACATACTGAAAGCAATCTCAAACCAAGAAGGATTAGTCCCCGTTGCTGGTTAGTTTTTATGGTGGTAAAAGTTACTATGTGGGTAGCTTCGGGGAGAAAAGAAACTGGTGGCCTTAACCCGTGCTGAAGGCTGCATGCTACAATACCAACCCCTCAAGCAAGATGTCTCCACTGGTGCAATAGCGGTATGTCTGTTTGGGGATAACCCACTTTTTGAGAGTGCTTGAGTCTTGCTCAGGACAGGAGGAATCTTTTGCCAGTTATTGTACACTTGGTCTCTGGTCCTAGTGTAGAAGTTAGATGATTTTGCTCTAAAACTGCCTTCTAAATGTTTATGCCTATGTGCATCATCCTGGGATGCTCTAAAATTTGGCCAGAAAAATTTCTTACTGTAATGGGCAGTAATCAATACAGAAGCACACAACTGTACAAAATGCTGACAAAAAGTGACAGTGGCTGTTGAGGAATAAAGGGATATTTTCATAAACCCTCAAGGCTCAGTGGGACATAACTGAAAAACCAGAAAAGTGTAGGTATGAAAGGATGGGGTGGAAGGACGTGAAATACTGTCTTCTAGATACAATATTTTTATTACATTTCTAAACTTATATCAGATGTGGCTAAGACCAAGTCAGGGAAACTCTCAGCATAGATAGTGAGAAACTCACTAGACCCCACTTCTAACCAAGGAGCTATTAGCAGGTGATAGCTAGAAGGGATAAGACAGAGACAGAAAGGATCGTTTGAATGATGCCGCTGTTGGGGTGGATTGTCCCACATCCATGTGCACATGGGCAGCACTACCAGGACAGAGGGAGGAAGAAGGATTAGAAGGAGGAGCAGGGAAATCACCAATGATGTAGTTGGGAGGTGGAAATGCAGGACAATATTCAAAGCAGTTGGAATGGAAAAACAGGGTTGGTTATAATCATGATTCATCATGTACCATATGGAATTCTCAAATAATTAAAAAAATCAATCAAAGAATTAAATCACATCTTGAAATACATTTCCATGTGGTATGCTGCATTTGCTTTGGAATAAACTCCAAATCCCATTTAAACAAATAATAATAAGGGACTAGATCAAACATCACTGTAACTGTACAGCATACACTGCAATTGTATTTCAAAGAGGGGCTTATTTATAGGTGACTCATTTAGGTAAGGAAGTGATCATTAGCTTATAGAATGATTTCAATGAGTGAGCAGAGCAAATATTAAAGGATACCATATTCAATAAGCATAGAAGCATGAAATGGTAATATTACACTAGTATTCAATTGCAGAAAGAGATTCCAAGCTTATATACTGAATGTTTCTATGCCTTTTGCCTACATTCAAAAATGGCTACTATCTGGGGAAAAACATTTTGGAATATAAGAAAAGTGGGAATATCACAAACAAAAAAATCAAAAAAGCAACAGCATTAAGAAATTATCTCCTTAATAAAATATCTTGGAACACAGATGTTTCATGTTCATCTCTCACCATATCTGAAATGTGGACAATATATTTATTTAAAAATAATATCTCTTTTCCAAAATAACATTGCTGTATTTAACAGTCAAGTTGATCTATAAAGTTTCTTATAATTCTAAAAGACACAACACCATGTATATATGTACTTACATGTGCATGTATGTGCTTCTGAAACTTAAAATGATTTTCTACATAAGGATATTTAATTATAATAGTTTATTGAAAACATCTCCCCTCATTGTAAATCCAACTTATAGAAATTTGTGCTATACTTGTGAAGAAAGGATGAACTCGTTTCTTCTTTCCCATTTTTCCTGAATTTTCCTCCAACTTGTTTTCTTTGTTTTATTAGTATGCATTCATTGTACAAAAGCATGGGTTTATCTGACATATTCTTGTTGTGAATGTCTTCTTTTAGTTTAGACCATTAAAAGGCTGATAAGTTCTAAAGCATGCAATACTCATTTATCTGATCTACTCCACATCCTCAAACCTCCAATCAGCTTTCCTAGCTCCCAAAATTTATGTACTTTCTGTCTCTATTTGTTTTGTTATTTTTGTTTGCTTGTTTGTTTTGTTTTTAGTCCCCTGAGTCAATTTAGCATTGCCTGTGTGTGCACGGTTTGGAACAATCTAATGGAGGAATATTAGCTTTCAGGAGCCAAGTTCTAGAAGAAACTGACTTCCTCCCCTATCAGCATCAATTACCAATTATTCCTCAGCAAACAGTGAGGCCTTCTGAGCATCTTTCTGGTCCATACTGGAATTGTTGTTAGCCTCTCTTTGTGCAGGTGGAATTTATAGGATTGTCCAATTCCTGGTATTGTTTATTATCATATAAAATTGTATCTACTTGAATCCGAATCTGATTTATTTTTGCTCACGATAAAGCTTTGTTAGCTCATAGATGTGAAACTTCTAGAACATTGCATATGATAAGTATCCAGTGTTTTTGTTGTGAGATTGGAACAATCAATTTATCTCAGGTGTTCGTAGAGAGAAGGATTCTCGGCAGGGAATGGAAACTGATGAGGTATATACTGTAACATTTCTAAAAATTCTTTCTTTTTTTTTTCTTTGAGACAGTCCTGATTCTAACTCTATATTCGGCTTGTGGTAACTACCTAGATCTAAAATATGAGGCCTAATCAATGGTTCTAAAAAGAAAAACAATTTCTTGTCCACAACAGGGTATGAAATTCTCCAGCAAGCAAACATAAATTCATCAACATTGTCACATAAAGGGATTTGTTTTTGTTCTGAAATTTCAGTGTACCACATATTGCCCAGATTTGGGGGCATTTAAATAATGCAAGCATTCTTATACGTACCATGTGTATTTGTTTCATTATATTTTGTTTTCTTCCAAAATAAAAAGCCTTGAAGTGGACATTTCTTCTATTTTTCCTGTGCCATATTTATTTCCATTTCATATAAAATAGTCTGATTTTCTTGTGTAAACTGACTGCTCTACTCTTGAACAAAGTTCCTAGGAGGTGGGATGAATCTTGTCATACTATATTTTTGATTTAAGTTTCTAGGAAAGAAACCCACATCTCAAAACTCAAGGCACTGCTAAGGAAGACCTGTGAAACTTAGGATTATCCAAACAGATGCTTTTTCTACCATACTCTCTAGTGAAGGGAAACAGAATGAGTACTAGCTGAAATTCACTTATTTCAGTCGATTTTCCTGCATAGATTATGTTTCGAGCCATGACTCTTGCTGTTTCCAATTTTGGTTCCCCAAAACTAACATCTTCCATTGGCAACTCTTTAATATTCCTCAAATAAATTTTATTTTTTATGTGAGTATATAGAATAGGCTTGTGCTGTTTGCAGATACATAACTCATTCAGGATACATTGGTATTCCATACAAACATTAAGCAATGCCAGCAATTTGACCAAGTCAATTAATATGGCTGCTCAGCTTCTAGTCTGAACCTTGTTGGCGTCTAGAGACTGTCAATTACTTGCCACCTTTTGGGAATCTTTCTTAAACTTTGAAAAGTCCTCTTGTTTTTGACCTTCAGAAATAAGCAATCCTAATAAAATATTAAAAGATATGGACTTGATTTATTTTAGTAGAATGAAAATGAAAAGAAAATGATTTTTCTTTAGTTTGACAATATTGATGTCTACTTTCTTCTAATTTTAATGCAGACACTGTCAGTACACATTACAGACAACTCAGTAAATCTTTACAGAGAAGAGACATTGAAAAATATTCTCCTGATTATTCATTTTCCCCCTGAGACTGGGGCTGCACTACACATGATATACAGTATGTCTCAAACCAAATAGAAACACAGCTAATTACCATTTTACTCGAACACATCAGGGATTGAAAAAAACAAGGTAGGCAAATAGATTCTGTTATTAATTATCCAAGGGGAAAAAAAACTTCTGTTTTGAATTATAAAGTTTATACACCTTTTTCCTTTCCTTGGTGCTCTTTTCAGTCTTTCTTATTTGTGTGGTGCATACAAGTATGTAAGTGCCTTTTTCAAAATTTGTGTTAGAGAGAGAGAGAGAGAGAGAGAGAGAGAGAGAGAGAGAGAGAGAGAGAGAAGAATTTATGGCTCACAGTACAACTATGAAGAGTAGATGAAAAGCAATTGATTTGAATTAAATGGTGGCCACTTCACACACTGTCTTTGGTCTTTGGTGTTCATACATAAATGAGCTAAGGGGTTCTCTTAAATATTAATATCCCAGTATTGTTTTTCATTGCAATAGAAGAATGAGTTTGGTCCTGACTACAGTGTTGAGTGTATACAATCTTGAAAAAATTTTTATAACAAATTTAGAGACATGTATATATTGGCTGTCATTTGAATTGTTTGTACTCAGGGATCCCTGTTTCCTTTTTTTAAAACACCAAAACTAGAACAATAAAAATTGTTACAAGTGTTTGCCCTCTGATGTCAGCTTCTTTAGGAGTCACAAGTCAAATTCTGGTAAGCAATCTACTGTTCTCTGAAAACCTTTCGAACCAATACGCAAAAAAGCCTCCAATGAGATGGTGCACAATAGGCTGTGCTCTTTAGTTACAACTGTAACACTGAGAATTTGCATGCAGTAAGCATGAACCGGGTCCCTCATCTACTTTTCAAAGCTCCCTGGCCTAGAACTGTATTTGAATCACAACCTTTGCATTTCAACCTGAAATTGAAGGTTTAAAAGCCCACCTTTGCTTTTGAGTCACTAGCTATTTGGGATTTGGCTTTTATTCTCTGGCTCTCTGAGGAAGGTACTATATTACAACATAAATCACATTTATATTTAATCTTTAAATTCTAAAAATACTTTAAAAATTTACTTTAGAGGCCATGTATTGGAGCAGTGTTTACCTTGGAGGGGTCACATCCTTAGTGACAACCATCTTTCCTTTCCTGAGAAATCAGCTGTCAATAGCTCTTCATTTAGAGACAGGGGTGCTAATGAGCCCCTTTAGATTCTGTGATGGATTTTATTTTACCAACTTGATCTTGTGCAGATCTTGTGCATACAACCCTACTTGTTGTTAATTTATGAGTTAGTAATTCTTTCTTGTCCCAAAGATACTGTTTTATTCAATACTTGTCCCCCAGCTTTTATGTTTCTGCCCACTTTCTGAAATGGTCATTGAGTCTTGGGTGGCAGATGATATGGGTGTCCCACCTGTGGCTGAACATACCCCGATGTGGTTTCTATGAACTTGGATCCATTGTTAGTTGTTGTGTACTTCATAAAGAAACTTTTCTGGTAAGACATGAGAGCTACACTAACCTATGTGTCTAGAGACTTGATTTTAGAGTGCAATCTGACACTTTCTTCACTTACTGGAATAATAGCAGTAGGGTCACTCATGGAGCTTGTGAGCTCTCCAGTGTTGGGTTCTTGACCAGTACCAGGCATGTATTACCTCCTATGCAATATCTCTTATGGAGTAGGTCATATATTGGACTCTGTAGGTTATTTAAAAAGAAAAAGAGAGAGGACATAATATTCAGAGGGAGGAATGTTGTGGGACCTGTGGCCCTGCTTTTCGTCCCACCTGGCTCCCGCATGGCTAGCTTTACACCAGAAATAACAACACACAAATTATATTCTTTTAAACACTGCTTGGCCCATTATATCTAGCCTCTTCTCTGCTAACTCTCGCACCTGGAGTAGTCCATTTCTAATAATGTGTGTAGCACCGCTAGGTGCGCTTACCGGGAAAGATTCAGCATGTCTGACCTGATGGCTTGCTTCATCACATCTGCCTCAGAGAACAGCAGCCTGGCATCTGCCCCAGAGAGGAGAGCTATCGATTCTGAGCTCACTTCCTCTTCCTCCCAGCATTCTGTTCTGTTTACTCGCCTACCTAATTTTCTACCTATCAGGGCCAAGCAGTTTCTTTATTTTTTAACCAATGACCTTCCTCCATCAGAGGAATGGGGATATAAATATGAGAGGAGTTATAAGGGTATGGTGTGCATATTATCAAAATGTACTCAGTAGACTTCTGAAAGAATTAATAAAAATATTATATTAAAATGTAGCAGAGTACCATGCATGATTTCAATCCTCTTGAACAGTTCTTAAGGCCAATTAGAAAGCTGCTGGTTAAAGGCTAAGGTATGCTTATCATTACTGTACCCTTAGGGTTAGCATGCAATTATAGTCTTGATCTTCTAGTACCATAAAAACTAGCTCTTAGTAAAGAGAAATTCTGGTCAGTCCTATCTTGGGGCCTCTGGACCTTGTTCCTGAGGTGTAACAGTGCATTGAATAATAGGGAATTACTTCCAATCACTGAGAATAAACCAAGACAATAGTAATAGCCTGAAATACCTTGGGAGTTTCTTAGACAACTTGACCAACAATTAAAAAGAGAGCATATCATGTCTGGTGGTTTTTGTTATTGTTTGTTTGTTTGTTTTTGTTATTGTTATATATTCTTTGTAAGGATTGCTGTCAATAAAAATGAAAAAAATTCATTAAAACAATATATATGTATTTGTATACCATGTGTGTCATAGGTATTTTATGTAGTAGTTAATTATACGTTTCCTTATGATTTTATTAGAGATCCTTACCGTTATTTTACCCTTCCTCCTCCTTCAGTACCCCTCACCGTACCATGTACCTCACTTACTAGAATATTCTCATTTTCATGCTGGAAACCTAGCTAACTAGAAAATCATGCATTTTTGAGGAGAACCTACAACTACTACTTTATTAAGCCCCCATAACTACATTCTAAATATTTGTCCTTATACTTAAAATAAGTGCAATGCTCACTCTTTAGCGCCAGAAGTTCTCTTTGCAACCAATAGAATACCACCACCAACCAAAATGCAGCTTTGTGGAACTCTGTCTCAAAAGGCTATGTCTGCAATTCAATGTCCACACTTAAGTTAAAGAGATCATTATTGAAGAAGGGGGCAGAAAGATTGGGTAAGCCAAGGAATGGGGAGTTTGCTGTAAGATTTTATCTTCTAGTAATGTCAGAAGTTACACCAATAAAATGTTGCCAACATGACTGCTACATGTGAGCTAAACAAGGACAACAATAGACATGTTAATGAAGAAAGACTGGTTAGACACAACCCTACACAAATACTTCAGGCAAACAAGGAATGCTAAGAATGAGAAATGATCTTATCCCGAGAAAGAAAAGCACATTTTTTTCTTTTTTTTTTTTATCTATTGTTTATCTAATAACAGCTGATTGGCCTTGAAGAAAGCACAAATGATTAACATAGACAGGCTAAGTAGGTTGTACTTAGGAAAATAATTAATGAAAAAGAGGTCATAAATTTTAAAGAGTACAGTAAGGGTTAAGTGGAAGGGTTTAGATCAGTGGCTCCTAACCTTTAGGCTGCAACCCTCTTGGAAAGTCACACATCAGATATCCTGCTTAAAAAATATTTAAACTACAATTTTTAACAGTAGCAACTAAATAGTTTTATGGCCGGAGGTCACTGCCACCTGAGGAACCGTAATTAAAGGTCCCGGTTTGAGAACCACTGGTTTAGATGGAGGGGACAAAAGGAGAAATGATTTAATTATAACCTCAAAACAATACACATTTTTTTCTAAGGTAACAAGTTGATTGAAAAGAAAAAAATGAGTATCCAGTTTTTTATTCCACTGATCTAATATAGGCCTGTATCATAAAAATCTGTAGGAAAAAGGAGATTAAAGTGAAAATGAGCAGCAGGAACATGGATGTGAGGGGAACGGACCAGGAAAGAGGAAAGGCAATGTTGTTGGATGGTGAACATACAAATACGTAAGATAGATGTATAAAAAATCACATCCAAGCCCTTTATGTTGCATAATTAATGCAAATAAATATTGAAAATCCCATTTATAAAACTTATAAATTAAAATTATTTGCAGTAATTAAGCATGAAGCAAATTTTATCATGTTTAAATGCATTTTAATATTTGCTCCATTATTATTATAAGTAATATGAAAAGGAGAAATACTGACATGAAAATAATTTAAATAATTTAAATTAAGCATGTATTTATTGAACACCAGCTGGTCATGGTAGTAACTAATGAGAATGCTAAACACAAATATTCTATTTTATATAATACCTGAAGTGACTTTAGTAGCTGAAAATGACTCTGCTGGTCTTCAACTCATTTTCTGAGCTCTGTCCATACTTAAAATTCAATAACTTTTGTTATTTGATCATGTATTATATTTCTCTATCTTGACTTCTTCATCTTCTACATCTTTTTCTAAAACTACGAAATGTACTTTTAGTTCCTTTGTCTGATATCTCCTAAGTCTCTGTCCTGTGTCTTTCTGTATTGCCGAATTTTCTGGATCAATTGTCATCTGGATTATCTTTTCCCTACATTCCAAGCCCTAATCAAGGCTGTAAGAACCCATGCCTCCTGAAGAAGGACAGAAGATAGGAGATCATGGCTTCCAGTTTCAATTCGGCAATTAAATCTGCCTGGAAATCTTTAAAACAGTTAATCAATATAAACTTTCTGCATGGTATTATTCTAGGCTATCACAATATGCTCAAAATATTTTGCCTGCCCTGTTTTTGATTCCCTGAATTTGACTTCATAGAAAAAACAGCTAAGAAGAGGACTAGGGTTTTCTTTCCCTCCCACCCTACCTCCTCTTTTTCTTCCTCCTCTCTCTCTCTCTCTCTCTCTCTCTCTCTCTCTCTCTCTCTCTCTCTCTCTCTCTCCCATTCCTTCCTAGGCTCATTTTCTCTGTCTTTCTCTCCCCCTCTCTCTTCTTTGCTTCTTTCCTCATTCATTTAATGTCCTTTTCTTCATTTCTTCTTGCATCTCCTTCCCCTCTTTCCTTTCCACTCTTCCTTTTCTCTTTTTCCTCTATTCTCCTCCGTTTCCTCCCTCCTGCGTTATCTTCATTCCTTAACTCCCTTTTCCTTGCTCCCTTTCTTTCTTCCAGTTCTTGGTGTCTCAACGCAGGGTCCCATTTGTGACAGGAAGTAGTTTATCTCTGAGATATATTTGTAGCCAACTTGATTTCTTAACCTTTCTTTACCAACACTATCTGTACTTATTTTACATGGCTTTCATTCTTTTAGATAGGAAATAATGTTTTCTGTTTTTTAATACACCTGCCAATATGCTATGACTTCATTACTTCCATTTTCTCAGTGACTTGATCAACCCCACATCTTTAGATTCTTCAGTGTATCATAGAGATAGATTTTATGACTTCATGTTTCCTTAGTAGTCTTTCAACAATTTTCAATACCTCTATCCTCTAAAGTGTGATTCCTGAAACAATTTCAATTTACACATATGTACATATATATGACAAAACCATATACAGATACAGCTTTAAGTATGATATAATCTTATATATGTATATAGTATAATCATTTTTATATGTATACACACACATATATGTGTTTTACACACATGCACACACATATATATTTTATATAACTTCACATTTGTATATAAATATATGAATATAACTATGCCACTGGCCAGTAAATTATAAAAATATGTAAATATGCATATTCACAATATGTATACATATATAATTTATGGTGTAGGAGGTTTTTCTGTTCATGTGTTGCTTTTGTTGGTTAATGAATAAAGAAACTGCTTTGGGCCTGAAAGGGAAGAATGTAGGTAGGTGGAGAAGACAGAACTGAATGCTGGGAAGAAGAGCAGAGTCAGAGACTCCATGGATCTTCTGCCTGAGACAGCCGCTGGTTAGAATCTCTGGTAAGCCACAGTCATGTGGCAATACATAGATTAAATTAAAGGTTAAATTAAGATGTAAGAATTAACCAACAAGAAGTTAGAGCCAATGGGCCAGGCAGTGTTTAAATTAATACAGTTTCTGTGTTGTTATTTTGCGTGTAAACTAGCCGGATGTCCAGAACAAACAAAAAGCCCACTCTCCTTGCAACAAATTTATGAACATACAAAATATATATTATATATAATTTATAAATGTATCTAATAGACATATTTATATGTGCTTTTTCAATCTTCCTTTTGCTGTGTGTGTATGTCACTAATAATAAACATGTTATCCAGGTACAAAATTGGGTCTTATGAGTTCTTACGTTTCAGGTTTAGATGGAGACATTGAGACAATGCTGTTAACATATGACACTAATAGAAACTGAGCATAGGAATAATATGGGAAAGAGGAAATAGAATATAAATGTGGACTGTTTAAGAGCAAACATTAATCTATGTTCTATCTTGATTGTAATGAAGAATAATTTCTATTAGTCTATATTTTACCATGAGGCCAGTGGTTTGTTACCTCTCATCTTGCTTTCCAGGTAGCTGCAGGCATCTCCCTGACTCTGCCTTTCTTTTTCTGTTTTTCTCTGGTTGAATTTCCCACCTGGCTCTATTTTACCTAGCTATTGGCTAAATCAGTTTCTTTATTTACAAATGGTAATAAAACATATTCACATCATACTGAGAGACATCCCACATCATCATATGTTATGCAACATGCCATAGTCACTGTACTCCAATAGAATAGTCTGTTTCCCCCCCCTTCCACCAGTCCTATATATCTTCCCAAATAGATTCCTCTGTTTTAATAATTATCTTTTTAGATATAGATGACTCAAATGAAAGAAAACAAGCAAGATTTGTCTTTCTGAGTCTCACTTATATCCATTATATTACAGTTTGAATGAATATGACTACTGCATGTTAAAATATACTTCACTTGATCTTTCAAAAGGATTTTCAACACTATGAAGCCCACTGTCAACAAACAATGAATAAATGTTGAGTTCTTGTGATCTTAACACTTTTTTATTATATACTAACACTAATTATGCATCATCATATGCGTATTTCACTTGAATAAGTCTTGATTATTAATTAGAATGTGAAGGCTTATTTTTTTGCACAAGGACTGTATCTTCCCTAAATATATATCTCTTTGTCTAATACTTACTTGATTTAGCTGAAAGAATTAGTGATAAAAATATAAATTAATTTTAATGGCTATTTAAAATGCAACTCAAGATTAATAATTTTAAGCATATAAAATAATTCATATTACTCTCTTCTTGTACATGTATATTTGATATTTAGCTGTTTTTTAACCACAAATTAAGAGAGACAAGTTATATTTATTCTCATATTGGTGCATACTCGTATCAAAATAATTTGGTAAATTTTGTTGATCAACTGTACTGAAAAAGGTGGTTATATTGAGTCTCAGTGTGATATACTTGATGTAACATCTTTTTTGGATACATAAACTTTTAGCAGAAGAACCTAGCTTGTCAATTTTAGGACATAAGAAAATATTTATACATAGTTGTATCTGTCTTGAAGATCCTTGGAATTATCTCCTGAATCTACTTTCTTTAAAAATTAGCAGAAGTCAGAAAAGTTCTTTCACAGAACTTTTCCATTGTGTACTGTTGGTTTCTTGATAACTAATTTTATTTAACTTTAGAATGATCACATGTATCATTTCAATCCAGAACAATTTTATTGCTACAAAGATGAGTAATAAACAATCTGGTTTAAAATTGTAGTTACATAGCTTAGGAATTCTTTCAAAATATTTATTTGTTATTATATTCCACTGCCTCTTATCTGTACCTAATATATACAAATATATAATAATAACTAAATATACAAATGACTTAAAATGGACATTAGAAGACTCTAGAATGAATGAAGTAGATAACCTCAGGGATGGAGTTCCAGCATGAGATTTGTAAAGCCCTTGGGATGAATGCCACTGGCAGAGAAAGGTAGCCCAACTCTTCAATCTACAGGGGACAGGGAGCCAAGAGGACATATAGTTCTGTGTAAAGACAAGCATTTTGATCTGGTCACTGATCTCATAGTAGAAGCCAGAAAAGGCAGAAGAATGTAGGTTTAAGAAAATAAGTAACTCACAATACTGTAAATCATTGATGCAGTTTAACTATGTTCCAGGGTCACCAGTTTTCCCAAAAAAATTACCTAAAACCTTTGTTTTGGACACAGAGCTTCCTAGCAATAAGGAAACACATTTTTTCCAGATTTTATCTAGTAGGAGATACTTATTCCAATGGTTTTAGATTTGAATGTTCGGGTTCAGGATAACTTTAAATTTAAAATTTATTCAATGGAATATCAATCTGTTATTTTATTTTATAAAATCAAAGTAGTGAAAAGCTATTAGAAACATATACTAGATGCTTCTCAGTGGTGGCACCAACATAGCAAAGAATTTGTTTCCAACAATTTTTGTTTCTGGGAAGCTCAGAGAGCTAAAAAGCTAACTCTCTGAACACATTGTTTTGATTTAGAGGACAAAAATGAAATAGGTTTACTTTGAAATTAGAAATTGCTAATCCTATTTTCTAAAGTTGTTAACAGTGAGTCAGTGTTTACAATTGGATTATCTACTGCACCAAGGGCTGTATACCATGTGCGGTGGAAATTGAAAGAGCCTGTGTGAGGAGCAGCCATTGATTTCGTGTTGTGGCACAACTGTGGATACGCTGCCTCTTTAGTGCTGCACTCCACTGGTCTATTAAAGTGCACTTCCAAGATTAGAAGCACATGAAAGTAAATCATTTAGAGAAGAGAAAATTGAAAATACAATTATGTATGAGATTGACTTAACTTTTGGCTGCCTACATAATAATTATCTTTTAAACTGAGTATTTTATAAAAAAAAAAGTGTGCAGGTGTTATCAGAGCCATCATGCTGTGCTGGGAGATAATTGCTGTTTTGTGTTGTTTCTATCTTTTCATAACCCATGAAGCCTGAGCTGGCCTAGTCCTCATGTCAGGATGCAGATGTCTTTAGCTTTCTTTTATAACAGAGTGCTATTCAGGGTTTTCAGAGGAACAAAATTAATTCTGATATAAAAGTACATGTGTGTTAGTTAGACAGACGGACAGGCAGACAGGCAGGCAGGCATGCAGACTGTAAGACAGATAGACAACTGCTACAAGGATTTGTCTTCACAGTTATCGAGAGTGTTAAATGCCATGATTTGGAAGGTGAGTCGATCAGGGATACCCATAGGTAATAATAATTTCTTTCTCTGTCAGAAAGCTTTATATATAAGAGGGTGAGTATCTGAGTTACAGGCTGAAAACGTGCTGACTCGAGACCCCAGAGAGTAACTGTTTGAGTTAAAGTATGAAGGAAATAAAAAGCCCAAACCCTCATTCTTTTTAATTTTATCTTTTAAAACAATCTCTTTTTATTTTACATACCAATCCCAGTTCCCCCTCTATCTTTTCCTTCCTCTCCTTCTCCCTGTCCCCACTCCCACATTCTTCCCAACCCTCATCTGCTCCTTAGAGAAGATAAGGCCTCACATGGGGAGTCAACAAAGTCTGGCACATAACTTGAGGCAGGACCAAAGCCCTTCCCCTGTATCTAGGCTGAGGAAGGTATCCCTTTGTAGAAAATGGGCTATAAAAAGCCACTTCGTGCTCTAGGGTTAAATCCTGGTCCCACTACCAGGGGCCACACAAACTGCTCAAGCCATACAACTGTCATCCACATTCAGAAGGCCTAAGTTTGTTCTAGGTAGATTCCCCAACCGTCAGTCCAGGGTCAGTGAGCTCCCACTAGGTCTGTTCAGATGTTTCTTTGGGTTTTGCTATCATTGTCTAGACCCTCTTAAGACAAACAAGAAGGGAGATTTTTTTTTTTAATTTGGGTGTGAGACAGTATTTTTAGTTCTTTTATTCAGAACTTCATTAATTGTATAGGGCTCGGGCTGGAGAGATGGCTCAGTGGTTAAGAGCACTGACTGCTCTTCCAGAGGTCCTGAGTTCAATTCCCAGCAACCACATGGTGGCTCACAACTCTCTGTAATGAGATCTGGCACCTTCTTCTGATGTGTGGGCATACATGGAGGCAGAATGTTGTATACTTAATAAATAAATCTTTAAAAAAATTGTATAGGGCTCATTCACATTATGGAGGGCAATATATTTTACTACATCTACCAATTTAACTGTTAATAGCATCTATACTACCACTCTTCTTTCTTTCTTTCTTTCTTTCTTTCTTTCTTTCTTTCTTTCTTTCTTTCTTTCTTTCTTTAAGATTTCTGTCTTTTCCCCACCGCAGCCTCCCATTTCCCTCCCCCTTCCCCAGTCAAGTCCCCCTCTCTCTTCAGCCCAAAGAGCTATCAGGGTTCCCTGCCCTGTGGGAAGTCCATGGACCACCCACCTCCATCCAGATCTAGTAAGATGAGCATCCAAACTGCCTAGGCTCCCACAAAGCCAATACGTGCAGTAGGATCAAAAACCCATTGCCATTGTTCTTGAGATCTCAGTAGTCCTCATTGTCTCTATGTTTTTTGCCAAGACGGTTTTATCCCAGGCTTTTTCAAACCCAGGTCAGCTGGCCTTGGTGAGTTCCCGGTAGAAAATCCCCATTGTCTCGGTGTGTGGGTGCACCCCTCGCGTTCCTGAGTTCCTTGCTCATGCTCTCTCTCCTTCTTCTCCTGATTTGGACCTTGAGGTTACTGTCCGGTGCTCCAATGTGGGTCTCTGTCTCTGTCTCCTTTCATCGCTTGATGAAGGTTAATATTCAGGAGGATGCCTATATGTTTTTCTTTGGGTTCTCCTTCTTATTTAGCTTCTCTAAGATCACGTATTAGAGGCTCAATGTCCTTTGTTTATGTCTAGAAACCAAATATGAGTGAGTACATCCCATGTTCCTCTTTTTGGGTCTGGCTTACCTCACTCGGGATAGTGTTCTCTATTTCCATCCATTTGCCTGCAAACTTCAAGAGGTCCTTGTTTTTTATTGCTGAGTAGTACTCTAATATGTATATATTCCATACTTTCTTCATCCATTCTTCAATTGAAGGGCATCTAGGTTGTTTCCAGGTTCTGGCTATTACAAATAATACTGCTATGAACATAGTTGAACAAATGCTTTTGTCATATGATAGGGCATCTCTTGGGTATATTCCCAAGAGTGATATTGCTGGGTCCAGGGGTAGGTTGATCTCGAATTTCCTCCAAGCAAGACTATGGTTAGAAGAGCATTTCCAAAATTCATCCATTGGCACATAGCATAAACATGACAGAGATGGAAGTGATTTCTTTGTTTGGCAGAAGACTAAATCTTCTTGTGGTGATGTTATCCCTCTACCTGTCTGATGTGGGAGTGTCATATATCAATCTGTTGATTTCATTGGTTAATTAATAAAGAAACGGCTTGACCTGATAGGTTAGAACATAGGTGGGTGGAGTAAACAGAACAGAATTCTGGGAGGAAGAAGGCAGTGAGGTAAGATGCCTCAGACAGACGCCATGCTGCTTCTCTCCAGGGCAGACGCAATGCAGCCAGCCATCAGGTCAGACATGCTGAATCTTTCCTGGTAAGCCACACACATTATTAGAGATGTGTTAATCAAAATATGAGAATTAGCCAGTTAGAGGCTAGAGCTAGTGGGCCAAGCAGTGTTTAAATGAATACAGTTTGTGTATTGTTAATTTCGGGGCATAAGCTAGCCAGGCATCCAGAGGCCAGGCAGCAGGAACCCAGCCCGCAGCTCCTTCAACACCTGTCATCCTCATTAAAGTCAGGGTGTGTACTCGTCATAGATTCTTTTCATATGACAAAATAGAACCTAAGAACATGCTATGAACCCTGCTGCGGCCCACCTGAGCATACATTTATGGTCTTGTCTTTAAGTCTTCTGTCTGGAGCCACAGACACACATTTCAGACTCATTCTTCTTTCCATTGTCTTATTTACCTTTACTTACATCCGATCAATAGGATGTTAACATAGTAATATGTATCTTAAATGTAATTCTATATGTATATGTATATGGGTTTTTCCCAGCATGCATATCTGTGCATATATTTTAAAAATGAAAGTAGGCTGTATTTGAGATTATATGAACTAGGTCGTGTGTGATGAGCAACATGGATAGTAAGCAGTGTTTATATAATCATATATGAAGCATAAGCCTAAATATATAAACATTATCAGCTGATAAATATATAAATTATATGTTAATTCTATTAAAGATAATTTAGGAACATAAATAGGCATAAATATGAGTTTATATAATTTTCTCTTCAATTTAGATGATGATCTTGACCAGTGACAGGTAGGATGGTGATCCATCAAAATTTGACTTCATAGGTAAGGAGTAATTCACATGTTTAATATCCACTCCATTTCATTTCTGTCTGTAGCATTGAGGTAATACTCTTTGTCTTAGTTTATCACTACCATATTTCTTCAAGGTTTGAATTCCTTTATTTTGATATTGGGTATCAACACCACAAGCAGATACTATGAAATCAAGGCGATAACGGCTGAATGGTTGGATTGCTAAATATAAGTCTAGACTTTTAAGAAAACTATAGATTTTTGTTTTTTTTGTTTGTTTGCAAGTAGGTAGCTGAATTGGCAAAGAGAGTCTCAGCAGACTGCCAACTCAGTATTATATTACTTCTTAGCTCACTGTGAACTTAAGGGCAAGCAGGGACTTCTCAGTTTTTGCTTATGAAGACAAAGGGAAAACCTTCTTTATAAAGTAGAATGTGGTTCCAGAAGCTTCTTATTAAAATGACATTCTCCCCGTGGGCATGTGTATTAAGATCCAGTTCACCCAGCCTAAAATCAATTACTTCTGCCTGTGGCAATGAAAGTCTGAGTTAAATGTAATTCTCAGAGGTAGTTAGCATTCCGTTGAAGGATATTGCTTCTATCCAAGAGAGAAGTTACCCAATTTAATCAATTCTTGGCCTGTTAAACTTCTGATAGTAAACAAGTTAGATTACCAAGTATAATTATTAAGTATAGCAATTAAGAAACTGTTTCGGACAAGTCGTGGGGTAATCAATGATTAGTAAGAGGGAAGTTGTGTAATACTTGAATGCTTATTCAGTAGCCCATGCATAACAATTTAAGCACAAACTAGCTTCTGTGAGTATAAACTTGCCTTCTTCTTCGGCATTCTGCGCAGTGTACTTAAGGGTTGCTTACCAAAGAAGAAACCTAAGTGGATTTCCAGCTTAAAACTTCAGATGTTCTTCC
Source organism: Microtus obscurus (assembly GCA_963919715.1). Taxonomy (NCBI): domain Eukaryota; kingdom Metazoa; phylum Chordata; class Mammalia; order Rodentia; family Cricetidae; genus Microtus; species Microtus obscurus. The sequence goes on along the minus strand of CAWTZC010001020.1, from coordinate 2,812,005 downwards.
ATGCTCTCTAGGTGGAATATCAACTGTCTTTGCTACCTCATCTCTGCTTACTTTGGTAGCATCATCCTTGCTGTCAGTAGCTCTTGGGATCTGTTCTCTTCATTCCACTTGAATTCCCTTTTCTGGCAAATATTAATTAATTTTTTATTTCCTCAAATGCAATATAGTGTCTCCCTTCAGCTACTTACATAAGTTATTAACTTCATTAGAAATGGTTAAACTCTTGTTTTTAGCCTATTCATATATTCTTGTGTTTCAGGATTAGTACTCTTAGACACTTTCTTTTCTGTGCCTATAGCTGATGAATCTTCTTTCTTCCCAGTCCCATCATGTTCTGGGTTGGACATCCTGTAGCTGTTTCTGAGCAGGGAAAACTGGTTTATTGAAGTCTATATGTAACTCATGATGTTTATTACAAGTATGTAGGGGCTAATTGGGTAAATATAAAAAAATGAATATTAATGAATCAAATCAGATGCATTTATAATGTTTTAGTTGATAAGAAGAAGCTCACAATAATACAGAAATGTGATCCAATACCATATGACATGGAGGGGCAAATACACTTTGATTTCATACAAAACACAGAAGTGAAATTCTAGCAAAAATATGGTTTGCTATTTTCAAATGAACCTTTGGGGGAAAAAAGAAGACAGATTCATCAATTAGTGATATGAAGGGAGGAGAATGACCTTTTAAAAACTAAATTTGTCTCTTTATAACATGCTAATCATTTTATGATTAAAATGTAAAATGTATTTTATAGTACTAAAGGAAAAATATAGGCAAAGTGCATATATTTTACATTGATGAACAACTAAAACATCACTGGCAACCAATATTATCATAAATTTTTGTATAAAAGCATGTATTTTATAAATTGATACTCACCCTTTACCTTTTTTGATAAAACAAAAAATGTTTGTCTACACTGTAACAGCCGTTATGTGTAGAATGTAGAGAATATGCTCTCACCCATATGCCTAACACTATTAGAGTCTTTGGTGAACTCTAAATCTGCAGATAACTGATAAATGTGTGAGATTAATCCCAAAATGGATTATCAATGGGAGGAAGGGGGTATTTTATTCAATTTTATGCAAAGTATAGAGTACAGAGTAACATACAAAATACGTAATTAACTTTCTTTCTTAAATACATCTTATTTCAGCCACTTGAGCCTCTAAGCAATTCACAAAGAAACTTTATCTCATCACATCTATTTCTGTAGTGTGTGTGTGTGTGTGTGTGTGTGTGTGTGTGTGGCTTTGGATATTCAAACTAGGGACTTTCAGATGCAAGACATGTCTGATCACTGTGCATCACTGAGCTACAATATCAGCCATACATCTATTTTAATATTATCTAAACTATTCTGTGTCTTTCTGAAAACACTTTTTCTTTCTCTGTGTTGAGCCCTTTCATTCTTTTCCCTAGATACATTTTAATGATGTCTTTGATTGTTGAAGTAAAATTTTTAACAGAAAATATTTTTTCTTTTTTTCTAATTGCAGGGATTTTTTATTACTTTATAAATAATACCAACCAAAATTCCCACTTCCTCCCCTCCTCCCACTTTCCTCCTGCTCCCCACATACCCTCCTCTTTCCTGCTCCAGTCCTAAGAGAGGGCAAGGCATCCTGCACTGTGGGAAGTCCAAGGCCCTCTCTGCCTACATTCAGGCTTAGGAAGGTTTACATTCAAAGAGAATAGGATCCCAAAAAGCCAGTACACGTAGTAGAGAAAAATCCCAGTGCCATTATCACTCGTCCCTCAGTCCGTCCCAATTGTTAACCACATTCAGAGGGTCCAGTTTGATCCCATGCTTGTCTCTGATATTTGTTCATACTTTTTATCTTTGTTTTCCTTAACACATTGTTTATACTCATAGAATAAGTGTTTGGAGATGTGATCAGTCATATTATTTTATATTGTTAAATTATAGCACAACACATTGAAAGAAACAGAAGATTTTTGAATTACTGATCTGAGAAGATTTTTTTTTTTTTTAGTAAAGACTTAATTATAGTCTACTCATGTAGAAGCAAAAAATGAAAGAAAAAACAGTGTTTAGATACTGGTTTAAATATCTGTGTGGAAATTTTATAGTGTTCTTCCAGGTAACTTTTTATCTTACTTGCTGCAGTTTATGTAAATAGTATTAAATTTAACTCAGTGAAGTTTAGTGTATTGACATCAGGAAGAGTTTTGAGCCAATGGCTTTTTAATGAAGATACTGCTTTATTTATTTTCACAGTAATTATATATGCCACTGATCTTATCTGGTCATTCATTCGGGTGCCAGAGAAAATGCAGTTTTGAAACCTGGATGGGTACGATATTTAGAACAGATATATGGACATGGATCTTTTTTGTGTTTCCTTTAACCTACAAATACCTAAGAAATTTCTGAGCTCATTCGTGTGCAATTTTAAGACCAGAAAGTTTAGACAAGCATCTTCGGAATTAGACTCTGTTTGCTCAGATGTGGCAGGTGTGCAGCACTTTGTCTTGGCTTGCTTACAGAATTTTAATCCATGCAGGAAGTATGCCACCTTATCTGTCCCCATCATTAGTTCTAGAGACACCACTAAGTTTGGAGATGCAAACGTAAGCACGAGTTGTTCAGAACAGCTTGACGCGAAGCTGTTCTTGTCATCATGGTCACTTAAAAACAAGGTACTCTCAATGCATACCCATTTCCTCAGAATTCATCCTCAGGAGGGCCGATTTCCCCAGTGAGATGCTAATCTGACAGCCAGTCTCTTCCACTGTTGCTGGGTAATTCCAGTTCTGTATTAGCAAGCACTTATTCACCTGTGACTGATACCTCTTCAAAGTCCCCAGACTACTCAGGCCCTACAGGGCTGGCTACGTTAATTCTTATTTTCCTAAGATAGAAAGGACTAAATACGAAACTGCCTGCTTCATAGTTAAGCCGAGGAATTTCACAACGAGTTGACAGCATCACTTTTTGTGATGGGAGAAGCAGAGGGTTTTTTGTTTGTTTGGTTTGGTTTTTAAGTTTTCTTTAGGCTAAGAAAATAGTTCAGTGTAAAAAAAATGCTAAATAAGCAGGTGGACTCAAACTTGATCCCTGTAAAAAGCTGGGTACAGTGATATAGGTTAGTAATTTTAGTGTTGGGGAGGTGGAGAAAGAGAAATGCCCAGAGCTCCCTGGCCAATGGCCTACCCTAATTATCAAATCCTAGGTCCACATGGGAGACTACAACAAAACAAAGGGTATATATAAATATCCATTCTTCCGGCCTCTATCACCACCACTGCACACACGCGCACACATACACACGCACACAAAGCAAACTTTCTTGCTCAGAATTCATGCCCGTCCCTCAAAGACTGTGCGACCTGTCCTCAGTTATAAATAGGAGAATAAACAACAGCTCAGAGAGAGTCTGAACACAGGCAGCCTACAGAGCTAATACCTTTATCTTTTTTTCATCAGACTAAGCCCACCACACAAAGCAGGACACAATCCGTGTCTAGTAAGGCCGTACATTTGCTGAGAGGAAACTGCCAGACTGCTCTCATCTCTTCTACAGATGTCATTTATATATTCAAGCTGTGACATTACAAATACAATCATGTATATTTCAAAAGGGAGTTGAGTTGTACTGTAATTTGAATTTTCTCTTTGTTTTCAAAGATAAAGCATTTTAACAGTTTAGGAGACCATTTTGGGGTTCCATGTTTTGCTTTTTTTTTTTCTTGTTTTGTTTTTTCCCATGAGATTAAGACAGTGCATGCTTATAGCATTAATTACTTTAGAAAATGGTGTGTGTGTGTGTGTATGTGAATGTGCGTGTGTTTTCTTTCAGAGCCCAATTTCCCCTCATTACTAGAGAGCTGAATTCTAAATCAAGGATTGTAGGGGAGAGATGTGCAACCTGAATAAAACATTTCCAGGGGAGTCTGAAGAATAGTCCTGAATAAAGGGGGCTGAAATGTTCTTGAACCATAATTGGAAAAACTTCAAGTGTGTGTACTCAGGAGCACATGCGCCGAGAAGGGGTTCATTATCATTATTCCTCACGCTGGTTAACATTTATAAGGCCCCAATAGTATTTTTAGTTTTGAGTTGAGCACAAGTGCTCTGATAAGTGATCTTCTGTCTAAATTACCCATGTGGAGATTCATCTCTAATCACTCTCCGCACACAGGCGGCATTGACAAACAACCCCAGAGCAAGGGGACTTTTAATGTGGCAGTAGAATCAGCTCACAGCAAAACAAAAGAATCAGTTAAGGCAAGTGTGTGCTTTGAAAGCCAGCATCAATGGTTGTCCTGTGTTTTTTTTACTGTTTTGATCCTAACAGTCCTGAAACATGCTTGCTGACCTCCTATCCTTCCTATCACCATGGGATTATAGTTGGAAATTAAAGCAGACTGAGGAGGACCATGGATTAGATTTAGTTTTTGACTTCAAACATATTGTACTTTATACATAACTGGTAGTCTATTCTCTATCTTTGATCACATAGAACAACAATGATTGTTACATTTGAGAGCCATTCTCTGATACTTACTAATAAAAAGCCACCATATATTTTTGAGGTAATTGTTATAGTACAAAGGAGATAACGAATAATAAAATAATAATAATCTTCTGATTATTGAATATAGGATGGAGTTGAGAAAGGGTATCTGGGTCACAGCTTTGTAGAAAGTAATGCACACTTCTGAGTATAAATCTCTATGCCCATATTTTATATACACAAGGGTAAAAAAATGACCCTACCACCTAACAAGAAATGAAGTATCACCCATACCCAAACATTGCTATGCTGAATTGTACACTAAGAATTATTGACTTTGTTAGCTAGGCAGTGGAGAGCTGTTAAAATGTTTTAGCAGGTGAGCGACATGTCCAGAATTGTATTTTATGAAGATTAACCCAATGGATTGATCAGCATGAAGCCTATACGGTGACAGAAGCAGATCTGAAATATGGTTGGTGCAATGAGAACAGAAGTAAGAAATTGACTTGAGCGATACATGACCCCTGAACTACAAGAGCTGACTATTAAATATGGGACCTGAGGTAAGGGATGTCAGAGATGAGTTCAGACACCTTGAGTCTAGATGAAAAATCAAGTATGGAAGAGAAGGAACATTCTGATTCTGTCAATGGTTATATTATTGCTTATGTGCTGTGAATTGTATAATCGATTGCAGTCTAAATATCGTGTGTCCAAATACATACTCCACATCAAGTAAGCTTATTGTGCCATCTTGACATCTATTCTTTTGCACAGTAATCCACTGTCAATCACATGTAAGTATTACATTGTCCAAGAATATTTTCTATATCAAATCTATAGTTGGCAAGAATTAAAAAACTGAAAAAGTGGTATATTAAAAATAAAACAACAAATTGATATTCTAGCAAACTTTTATCTAAAAATAAAGTATGTGAATCTGTGATAAACCCTAGCTTCAATTTATTCATTCTACTAAAACCCAATTACTAGATGTGTATATATGGCTGATTTTCCAGAATTAATTTTAGGTCTTTAGATTATATTGAAGAACTCATGTAATTTATGGGAACAAGTTCTCATAAAAGTTTCGCATTATAAGAAGCAAATAAAAAGGATTTTTCACTATTCTTTTCTCACTTAAAAATGAATGAAAATTATGCTTAGACATCCTCGTGCATTTAATAAGTCCCAGCCAAGGGTCTCCACACATTATCTGGACACAAAAATTTATCTATTTCATTATCCACTCTACACATTGAGTGCATGGACTTTAATTTAATGCCTTATGCTGCTATGTGCCTTAGATTTCAAGAGGTCCACAGAGGGTGTGAAGCAATGATTTCAGCAGTGTATTTCATTTGTTAAGGAGATTAGAACAAGATAATGAATCTTAAAAGATATGTATATACCATGTATATACCTGTGCATTTTTATGTCTGTAAGTATGTTTGTATGTACATACATGTATATTTTCTATAAAATCATAACTAAGCATGCAATTAAAGTGCAGAATATGTGTGTTTGTATTCATTCATATAGGAAACAGAAGCATCCCATTACCTCATTAGATTGATGAAATATTTATGTGACTATAAGTCACCTTTTATCTTCAATAACAGTGTCATTTGTACAAAAGAAGGTGTTCCATTATGGTGACTTAATGCGTGTGTAAAAGGAATTTTGCTAATATTAATCCATATTTATATTAACTCCCCTTTCCATTCATAAACCCTATTTTCATGTCTTTTTTTAATTTTCTTTTGCTTTGTTTTTCCTCCATTACAAATGGGATTTTGCAGGCTTTCCTAGCTGATTTGAATTTCTGTGACCAAGGAATCATTCTATATTCAGTATTCCTTAATGTATAACCCAATTATAATGATAACATAAATTTAGATTATATGTATAGTTCTAATTCATAATGTACTGTGGAAATAGAAAAAAGAAAGATAGGAAATCAGAGCCATAAGTGGGAGGGTCAAATCACTTATGAGATTAAAATTTAAATCAGATTTTCAAAAAGAACATACTTTACTTTATGATCTAACTAAGCATCTGTTTTCCAAATTGCTGTTTTACTATATGGAGAAAATACTAGTATTTTCCACATTTATTTGCAAGACATCCACAAACACCCCAACAACACAAACACTTTTGAAGGCTAATGACAATTTGTAATTCTTTATACCTAATCATTTACTATGTTATATAAAATTTAATAATCAGGGGGCTGGAGAGATGGCTCAGTGGTTAAGAGCATTGCCTGCTCTTCCAAAGGTCCTGAGTTCAATTCCCAGCAACCACATAGTGGCTCACAACCATCTGTAAAGAGGTCTGGCTCCCTCTTCTGACCTTCAGGCATACAGACGGAATATTGTATACATAATAAATAAAAAAATATTAAAAAAATTAATAAACACATATTAGAATTTTTACACTTTTTTACTTTGTCTTATAACACTTTATTTTAAGCTTTCATATTTAGCATGATGTAAAACAAGCAAATTTAGACAATAGATCCCATCAAATATGAGATAGCTATCTGATCAAACTAGAAATGTGGCCAATATTGCAAACAATAACATGTCTTAGATAAATAGATTTGTCTTCCTTTCTTTATGCAAAAATCATGAATAAGAGGACTTTACTTTTGTTCTCCTCTAACTGGAAACATTCTCTTGAGCATCACATTCATTTATCAGACATCTATTCTCTACTTTCATTATCTGTTTGTAGCTATTAGCAAACAAACACTGTGCCTTTTCTCTTTCTTCCTTTCTTTCTTTCTTTCTTTCTTTCTTTCTTTCTTTCTTTCTTTCTTTCTTTCTTTCTTTCTTTCTTTCTTTCTTTCTTTATTTCTTGTTTCTTGAGACAGAGTTTCTCTTTGTAACTGCCATGGCTGTCCTGGAACTTGCTTTGTAGAGCGGGCTGGCCTCCTTCTGCATCCCAAGAGCCACCACACCCAATCAGTGTGCCCCCCCCCTTTTTACATTTAAGAAATGTTTTCCTTCCAAGGTCATTTCTTAATATGTATGTTTGCACATGTGCTGTGACTGTGGAAGTCAGAGTACAACTTATTGCTCCTCCCCTTCTATCATGTAAGTTGTAAGTCCCAGAGATCTAACTCAGGGGGTTAATTTAGGGTGCAAACATGTCTAACCATTGAATCATGGCGGGGGGGTGTTGTTTATTTATTTTATTTTTTTTTCTGAATAGATAATATTTTGTTTTTTTTTTCTTATTTTCCTCTCACAGTTTTAAGACTTTCCAGCATACAGGGAGTTTTGAAAGATAGCTCTATGAGTGAATGTAAGATTATAAGTAAGACCCATGCCTTCAGGTGTAGAAATCTCAGACAGGGTGAGTGAAATACTGCTAGGATAAAAGCTGATCTGAGTTGTAGGGGAATGGAGACTATTACTCCGATAAGATGATAGAGCTAATATGGGAAATGCAGTAAAGAGAAAAGAGATTTCGTGAGATTTTAGGACAAAGTCTCAAACATACAGCTCCTGATGAAAAGACATGCGTCTTTCTCTTCATACATCAGAATGCTCTGCAGTAATCTGAGAGCATTCTGAAGTTGGCAATCGAATGGCTAAACTTTGAGAAGTACCGCTATGGAAGTAACCCATGAAGACTTTGCTTTTCCATTCACTTCATATGTCTTCCTATAATAAAGGGGGCTAGCTACATTGTTAATATTCACAATCAGCACAAAAGACGGAGTACATTAGAGCAATGACTCCCAATATAGAAGATATAAGCAATACTGCAAATATTATCCACATATATTTCATTTGCTTATTTTCGTTTAAGATAACAGAAGAATTGGTTTTAAATGACAAGTTCCATTAAAAAGTTCATCAGTTTTAAGTAGACATATTTTCTTCTAAGCTACAAATTTTGAGTCTCAGCAAATCACCTGTATACTTGTATTATTTTTATTCACTAAACAATTATTTATTAGGATTTGATATTTCTTTCAGCGGGTTATAGAACAATTATTATATTTTATAATTACAGAAATCTAAGCAAGTTTTTTCCTTAGTATCCAGGAAAATAGCATTACTAAATTATTGCCTAGGAAAAAATTATTATATACTTTTAATTATAAAACCAAAATGTAAAGCTGTGTTTCATCCATAAACTAGTATAGGCCAGCTGCAGGAAAATCTTCTGAGATGCTTTTCAATATTCAAGTTTTCTGAGATGCAGTTTGGAAGTTAACAGCTGAACACATTTTTATTTGTATTTATCATTCAAAGTTAGAGATTTGCTTGGAAGAGTGTTCTTCAGAACTCTATGCATATGTCAAGCATGCTTCTCAAGGAATTAATAAGTGACTAATTTGAGGATTTACTCATTACTCCATTAGTTCCATTTTCAGCTCATTGTTCTCATTTATTTTTTCACTCTCCTTCTGCCCTCTCCTTCCCTCTCTTCTTCTCTTCTCCCCTTTTCTCCTTTTTTCTTTAGTACCCTCTAGCAACTAAAGGATTCCACAAACATGTGTATGTCCTCAAATATTAATCAAAGATAGCTTTGAAAAGAGTATATTAGACTGTACCATGCATTCTAATTGTTCTTAATAAAAACCCAGAGTCATCTATTAGAGTGTGAAAGCTGAGGGAACAGAGAAGCGAAACAGCCACTAGAGAGACTCTTTACCTCTCCCGCATCCTCAGACCAAAGGGTTCTTTTTGTACTTAGACTGTCTCCTCAGACTGTGTCCATTCAGTGACTGCTTCAAACTGCATCTCAGACTGCAACCATCTCCATAAAAGCCTCAGACTGCATTGAGCTCTTGTCTCCTCCCACTTTATATCCCTGTCTCTGCCCAGCCACTTCACTCCTGTCTCCATCTCCCTAATGGGGGGGATACCAAATGCTGAGCACATTTGTGTGAGCTCTGTTTCTCTTTTAGATAGATTCAATCTCTTGTAGTCCAGGGTGTCCTTGAACTAACCGAGATCCCTCTGCCACTACTCTGTGCCCTCTAGTTGCTTAACTCTGCACTCTTCAGGCAAGTTTTATTAGTTAAAGCCCAAGCAAAATACCACTACACTTCACCACTCATTTTCAAAATTCCCATAATGTGATAGGGCATGATACCTTTACAAACTTTTACTCAGTTTTACATAAAACATTGTAGTCATTTGTCATGAAAAAGCAAAAAAAAAAAAACAGCATTAGTCTCTGAGGTGTTTTAGTGTATAAATCAGTGGGTCCCTGGTCTGTATCTGCTGGGAGAAAAGTGACAGAAGAGCCTTCATCTTTGCAGGTCTTTTCTGTTATTTCACCTCTGCATTCTTTTCTGTATGAACTTAAACATCTCAGCTATATGCATGGAACCTTTTCTCAGAAGGATGTGAACTGTTGATTGAACCATTTTTTCTATTTGCACAGCTGCTATAACCTTTGATCTAAAGTAATTCCTCACTGTCTTCCCTTTCTTTTTTCTTTCTCTTGTTTTATTCTCTTTGATGAGCTGTCACTTTGTAAAACAAACGTTCATATTCTACCATCAGATTATTCTAGCACATTACCTGCCAGGCAGTGGGATACTTATTAGCCAGGTTGTTTTCTATGAAAAGTGCAGGGCCAATGTTAGGTAAAAATTAAAATGGATCATTTTTGTGAAGTAATATATAAACTTGTACATTGCCTTTCCTATGTGTGTGTGTGTCTGTGCGTGTGTGCATCTCTCTAACTAGCTGACTATCATTCATCCTATTACAATTGCCCTTATATCAGAACTACTTAACAAATTTAACATAAGCAATTTTAAGTCCACAACAGCTTGTTGAATGATTCTGGTAGGCCTTATTTTCCTGAAATACTGTACAACTCCATTTTCTCTTTATTATAATCATCCCTAGCAGACACAGAAGACGCATCACAAGCTAGAGGCTAATCTTCATTTTCCCCCATCCAAGTACTAAGCAGACTTGACCCTGCTTAGCTTTGGAGATCAGATAAGGTGGACAAATCATGGTCATATGGCTGTAGACCATTCTTTCGTGAATAAAACTGAAGTCTTTGGCTTTCAGGCTCACCGGGCCTTTTTTGACCTTAGAAGCTTTTCTGAAACAACTGTGCCTTTAGATCATAGTGAAACCTCTCAGAGAGTTTTAGTGAAGAAACCAGATGATGAATGGATTCTGCTCTTTCCCCAGTCACCCAGGAGTAACTACATTGCTACAGCTACATACTAATGCAGCTCTATTTGTGATGTGGTACTCACAAACTCCTTTGAATTGAAAGTAACTTTAAAGGTTGAGTCAGACAGAAATGATCATAGAAGAGAGAAATCATGCCAGACATATGGCAGTTTGGATATAGACTGTCATTTTTAGATTTCACAGGAATCTTAAAAAAAATGCTTATATAGAGTTAAAACACAGTTCAATGCTTCAGATATGTTTCTTGCATCATATTGAATAATATCATCTTTTGTAATTTTTATTTTTACCAAAAGGCAATTAGGTATATTCAATCCCCAGAATTATGGGGGGAAAAGAAATTCATAAAAGAATCACATTTTATTTTTTATAAATTTGATTATAGTCTCTGTAGTATTCAAAAATCTAGGTCTATACAATTAAATACAAAGCACACATAGTGTCTAAGTATCTGTTGTTCCCTGACTAATGTAACAATATGGATTGTTTAAATGTTTAGAATTTTTTTATTTAATATTTGTCTTAGCAGGCATAGCATGTTTTGTAGAGTGATTGTCTAGAATGCAGCATGTCCTAGATTTGTCCCTCAGAAGTGCCAGAAAATACTGAAATTATTTTCACATACCTTATTTTTATTTAAAGTTAATCTCATAGTTTTCTATATATAATTGTATTACAATGTTCCCAACATTGATACTTTTGAATTAGATAATCATTTCTTATTTTCCTCACCTCCCAAAAAGAAAGTAACCATTGTCTCCACCATTACCAACCCATTTATAATCAACATGATCTCTAACTTCATTGTAAATATTTTCTATTCTTCGATTACTAGCAATGCTAATTATCTTTTACATTTTATCTCTCAGAATTATTATTTATATATTTTTAATGTTTTTGTATTTCCTTCCTTATTGATATGTAAATGCTTCGCATAATCTAATTGAAAACTAAATATGAAGGGAAGAGGTAGAATATCTCGTTCTGTTTGAATTTTTTCAGTTGCAATAAAAACTTCATAACTAGGGTTGGAAAATAATTAGCTCTGTGGTTTTTATTTTGGTTGTTGTTAACGTTCTCTGGTGATTTATCTATTGTGCTTTTTGTCTGTCTCTCTGTCTATCATTTATTTAATGTTCATTTATTGTTGAAATTGGGGTGGCGGGGTTGCGTCCCCAACACCCCGGCCGCCTGGCTAGCTTATGCCCGAAATAACAACACACAGACTGTATTCATTTAAACACTGCTTGGTCCATTAGCTTCAACCTCTTAACCCATTTCTAATCATCTTTGTAGCACCATGAGGTGCGCTTACCGCGAAGATTCTAGCCTACGTCCATCTTGGGTTGGAGCTTCATCACGAGTGTGCCTCAGAGAGCAGAGCTATCCCGTCTGCTGGCTAGAGAAGGGCCTGACGTCTCTGAGCGGAGCCTCATGATTTCTGAGCTCACTTCCTCTTCCTGTCAGCATTTTGTTCTGTTTACTCCACCCACCTATGTTCTAACCTATCAGGACCAGCCAAGCAGTTTCTTTATTTTAACCAATGAAATCAACAGATTGATATATGACACTCCCACATCAATTTATTGAGATTATAATACAGTTACATTATTCCCAATTCTTTTCATTCCTCTAAACCCTACCATATATCCCTCTGTGTTCTCATTTAAATTTATGGCCTATTTATCTCCCAAATAATTGTGGTTGCATGTATGCATGTATAGATATGTGTACACACACACACACACACACACACACACACGTTCATTTTATATGGTCTTACATTTAGTTTTCTTTTCAGGACTGTCTATTTGGTATTGGCTATTCAGTTGATGTGATTATTCTTGAAGAAGCCTTTTTCTCCCAATCTGAGGAACCCTTAGTTGTTGTATAATATATTTTTTAACTATGTAAATATGTGTTTCATTTGTTTATGCTATGGAATATTACTTTAAATGTGTAAAAATGGTTACACGTGTTTCTGCTACATTTGTTTAGCCATGTAAGTATGTGTGTTCAGTTATGTAAACATGTGTTGCATTTGTTTCAACTTGCCTGCCTAAGGCATCTGATTGGTCTAATAAAGAGCTAAGCAGCCAATGGCCAGGCAGGAGAGTGATAGTCATGGCTGTGGGCCAGAGAGAATAAAGAGAAGGAGGAATTTAGGCTGGAGAGAAGAGGAATGAGAGAAGATAATGAAGGAGAAAGAGAGGTGTAGACCAGGAGCCAGAAATCAGGTACCTGCCATCCAGACACATACTCGAGAAAAAAGTGAAAGGAAGACATAGAGAAGGGGGGAAAAGGAAAAAGCCCCAAGACAAAAGAGAAACAGGTTAATTTAAGTTAAAGGAGCTAGCCAGAACCAAGCCTAAGCTAAGACAGGCATTTATAAGTGATAAAAAGCCTCCATGTCATGATTTGAGAGCTGGTTCCAAGGACAAAGCCTTCTACACTTACTTGCCTGTAGTTCTTTACAAATCGTTGAGCTCTCATAGTGTTGGAACCCGAACCAGTCTTAGTGATGTTGTGGAACTAGGAGGAGAACATACATTGATCTCTTTATTAAGCCAGCATAATTCCTATGTTTATGGAGGACAAAGGTAAAGTATATGATACGTAAAAACATTTTTGTTTTCAAATCTTAAATACAACTTTCCGTTATTCTTGAGAATCATGTAAGTATGAACACAAAATAATATGATCATAGTCATTCCATTTTCCATCACGTCTCCCCATATTTCCCTCATGGTCCCTTCTGAAATTCATAACTTTTTATGTTTTGATAACCTACTTCCTTTACCTTTCAGAAATGTAATTCTTTATCTCTGCATTATCTAGCTTGTAGATCCCCCAAGGAGATACACTTTCTGTAGAAACTCATTGTTTGATTCAATACCAATAATGGTGAGGAAATTTGTTTTAGATCTTTTTTCCAAATATGTATTTATCTAAATTTACTCCTCAGATACTTGGTGACCTCTAATACATTTATTATTTGGGATTCATTCAGTCTGCTAGACTTTTTCAATCTACCATTAAGGTTTGAGGCATTCCCTTTCAGTCTGCTTTCTTTTTTTTCTACTTGAAATTTTAGTATCATACATTTTATATACAGAGATATGTGCCTATAAAATATTCTTTAAGACAGAAAATAAGCAGAAATTAGCCTATATCAGATTAGAACAACAGGTTGCTTTAGAAAAAAAACTAATAGTAGTGTCCACATACACAGATTTTATTGTGTTATTTTTGTTTATAGAAAAATAAACATTTTTTCCTCTGGGTTTACTTATCATTGTGATTTCCCAAATTTCCTAAGAATTTCCAAAGACTCAGTGAACTTCCATCCCATTGTTCTTTCTATCTTCCTCTTAGTAGCCTAAGTTATTGCTTTCCCATTTCAATACACACTCCTTGCCTACTTGACCTGCTAGTTGAGAATTTTGACATTTGCAGGCCCTTTGAACCACTTTTCTTGTGAGCTAACACCAGCCTCTCGATTTGACTGTTTTTCTCACCCTTTGCTTTTTCATCTTTGTGTCATCTTTTTTCTTTTTTTCAGGTACACTGATTCTGTTTGTTTGTTTTTTATGTCTAAGTGTAGACGTTCTCTGGTGACAAGAAATGTCATTCCACTCATATTCTCTGTTTTGTTGTGTGCTTTATTAAAGTTTCCATTTCTTAACCCATGGATTAGCACAATGCCAGGGTCACCTAAAGAATTTTACCTCAGTTAACACCAATGGGCATGTGTTAACTTAGGAGGTATATGTGTGTCTGAGTTGGGGAAATGATGGCAAATCAAACAGAATAAGAATTACTAGAAATCACTGACACTTTCTGGATGAAGAATTTGGGTAATTGAAATGTTATATAGGCATGAGGTATACAGATGGAATATAAAACACCAAAGCTAAAACTGGGAAGGATTATCGAGTATGTTACATTGGGTTTTAATACTTTTCTCTTGTATGGAAGTTAGATATTCCTACAAGATCACCTCACATGTCTGAACATGAACATAAAATTACTGTGCCGAAAGATGGGCTATAGTGGCACTCGCCTTTAATCATAGCACATGGGAGGCAGAAAGAGGTAGATTCCTGGATTTGAGGCTAGCCTGGTCTACCAAGTGAGTTGTCTGACAGGCTCCAAAAGCTACAGAGATGCCTGATTTCAGCGTGATCTTTGATGGAGTTCTCTGCACATGCTCTTCCACTGCTATCCATATGATAATTAAGTATTGTGCTACTCTCTGTATGATGGGATGGTGCTGCCAAATGCAAATAAAGCATACTATGAGCACCCATGAGGTGATGTCCCAGCTGCTGTTGCCATCCTATATATCCCCAGTCACAGTCCCACATAGTCCCTCATTCTGGAATAAAGTTTAGCTGTCTCACTAAAGCTGACCCCAGAAGGTTCTTTCTGTCGTATTCACAGCATGCCCACCCTGCCCGCTGCCTCTGCTCTTTTCATCCTTGTAGCCTGGTGGTCAATAGGCCACCAGAAAAGGGAAACCCATGGATGAAAAAATGAAAAAAATATTATTTTTCCTTGTTTTTAAACTTTTCCTTAATAAAGTGGGATCATTATTGGATTTTCAAATCTCTCAAAGGTATACCTTAAGCATTTGTGTTAATTTTGTCATATTTTGGTATAATTATTTGTTTAATAGAATCCTTGTGGCTGTGTGACATAAGGTGGCAAAAAGCAAAATAAGACAAAATAAAAACAAAATAAGATAGAGAGGATGACTTAGAAGTAAAATCCTAGACGATCTGTTGTTTTTCTTTGACAAAAATGAAAATGTATCCTAAATACAATGGGAAACTGTCTTAAATTACACCCCAGTCTTAAACTGGATCAGAAGAGTGTATTGTAAAGTTATTAAATAAAAGAGATAATTAACACTTTTCTAAAAATAGAAACTACTGACAATTTTTGACTTTTACAACAACTGACTCTTGTATTTGACACTTTAAGAATGTACTGTAAGCTTTTTTAAAATTAAAAATTAAAGAGCGAATAAGCTATATAGAAATCTAAGTACATGACAAGTCTCTAAATTTACTGTGTTTTACTTTTCTTACTTTCCAGACCCATCTTTGAAACAAAGTCCTGATTGATAGCTATCTACTTCAACTACTTTACTTTATATTCTACACAATTAACTGCTTACCAGTAGCTTATTTTAGCATTAAAATCTGATATATAAATAATAATATAACAGTCTTAGCATCCAGAAAGAAAGCATCCTCATTTAGAAGTCAATGTCAAAATCAGTCTTAAAAGAAAATCAAAAATGTTGTTGCAAAACCATCTCTAAAAATGAGTATAGGAAACACTATTTTTCTCAGATTTTATGAAGTAAAAGTCATGCCACTTTCCTTTGTCTCTTGTTGCTAATTGTGTGGCTCTAGACATCCTGTGCTATGACTCCTTCATACTGACACTGGCCTACTCTACATCACTGAAGGATGTTCACATTGCTTAGAACATATAAGGAAAGCAATAGACACCAGCAAATTTGTTACATTAAAACTAACATTAAAATGGTATCTTTAAACTGTCATTCTATTGAAATTAAATATTTTAAGTGTCTAGAGTTGCTATAATTACAAATTTCTAAGAAGGTTTTGATGGTCTGAATATCTATCTGAACAAGAATATTGTTCAGCCTTTTTTGATTGATTGCCATTTCTGATTTGACTCATATATAAATCGGTGTAATAATGGAAGAAATTGGACTAAATTTAGATGCCATCAGAAATAATTTACGATCACTGTACTGGTATAAGTGACCTTATCACAAGGCTGTTACTATCTTTTGCTTGATTTTGTAATTTTGAATTTCAAATTTATAAACACAACTCACTTTACCACAAGAATTTATGGTGAGTGAGGTAACCCAGACACAGAAAGACAATTAGCACATATACTCACTCATAAGTGGTTTTAAAACATAAAGCAAAGAAAACCAGCCTACAAATCACAATCCCAGAGAACATAGACAACAATGAGGACACTAAGAGAGACATACATGGATCTAATCTACATGGGAAGTAGAAAAAGACAAGATCTCCTCAGTAAATTGGGAGCATGGGGAAGAGAGTTGAATAGGGGAGGGAAAAGGCAGAGAAGGGAGCAGAGAAAAATGTAGAGCTCAATAAAAAGCAATAAAAAAGAAATTATGAAATTCCCTTTTTATGTCTTAGAATATCTTCTCCAAAGCAGGAACATTTAATTAGATCTGGTAAATGTCAAAATATAGTATATTAAAGTGAATTAAGGATTTTTACATATTTTCTATTAATTTAAGAGATTGATAAATATAACTTTACACAATTAAATTAAAATCTATCATGTTATTCGGGCTACAAAAATTATCAGTTACATGTAAGTAATTATGTGGTATGTATTTCTGTATATTATGCATTTATACATATTATAAATTAGAGGTAACTATAAAGACCTTCTATACAATAATGAAGAAATTTGATAAAATTTTGCCATACTATTTTACTGTGTTTAAATAGGTTAGTTTTGAATTTCAGCTAAACACTATGCTGTGTTTCACATTTGAGAATTTTGTCTTGCCTTTATTCAGCATTTAGTGTTACATTCTGAGTATACTCATCCAACTGCTTCAGAATTTTTTGTCTTTTTGTTAGAATTAAGTTTTTGTTGAACTGTGTTTTTAAAAATGCACATTCAAATAATTTCCTTCTTTTAGTTATCCATAATGATGTTTCTATAATAGATACCATTTTAAGTGGGCTGCCTATTACTTCCATGTCTAATTTCTTTTCATTCAGCTTTGCTGATGATAGCACAATTTTGAATTTCAGAAGTACCATTTGTCTCATTTCAAGTGGAGGCTAAATTTACAGAACTTATGGAAACTCAAGGAACTTCTTATCATTCAATTACCTGACTCTCCTAATAGCTACATCTTCCTTATGAAAGGAATGCTATGTTTGTAGACAGAGTTTAATGCCCACAAGCCAACTTGCAGACCTAGGCAAATGAATACACACATCCTTTCTCTATCTCTGTCTCTGTTTCTGTCTCTCAAGCCTGATTATCTTTTCAAAGTGGAAATAGTGTAACATTACTTCACTTGTAAAACATGGTTCTTGTGAACATAGAATAAAGTGAGAAAAATTACCCAGCATTCCCTAAAGGCTGGATACAACCTACTGTTTCTTAGAGCAGTAATATTTAACTGATCTTTGTGTTCTCTAGTGTGTTTGGCTATTCCATCCACTGTAACCATCTCTCTACACCTTCTTAGTGTCTCTGTATTGCTTTCTAATTCTTTGAAAGGTTTCTTTCAGATCTCTTCAGTCTAGCTAACTAACTCTTAGTGTCTTTCAAAAGCTCAGAATAAAATAGCATCTCTCTGTGAAAAATCTTTTGACACTGCTGTCAAATAAGATTATTGTTCTTCAATGGGAATTTTTATGGTATTTTCCTACTACATACCTCAGATCTGAACCTAATTCAATAATGAAGCTTGATTGAGGGATTTACAGAAAACTGAAGACTTTCACATCATGCTAAGTATTAAAACACCTTAGACAGGGCTTCCTGAGGTCTCTTTTTTCATCACTTCATCAAATGTTCAACTCTCATATTATGGACTTCCATTGTAAATTGTGTAACACTTGTCTAGTGATTTTATGAGCCTGCAATTCTCTAGGTTACTGTTCTATCCATCAAACTTCAAATTCCAAGGTTTTTACATGTCCATTCTTTCTGATAGTCATCATAATGAGTGATTGAGAAGAGAGAGCTAGAAAGGAAACATTGCAGAGAGGAATGTAAGTACCTCTGAAACGTCTGTGTTTATGGACCCCCAGTGATTACACAGCAAAACAGGCCTCACTTACCCATCAGAGACACAATCTGATTTCTGACAGCTTCCCTCTTGTGACGTAAATGGGAGCGGGAAATTTGAAGACAGGAGAGACAGGAGCAAATCGAACTGCAAGACTCAAATCTCATGGCAAGAGTTTTATGATGTGTCTGTCTGGAAAGAGAGACTGCCATTTTTATACTTTATTATATTTAAATTTTTATTTTCTAGTTTTGGCTTAGTTCTCTTTCTTAGTTGTAGCACGAGAGTCTCTCTGGTCTAGTTCGCTAGGTAACTGCCTGGAAACTCAGGTGCTAGATGGCCCATTCTCAGCTGGTTTGTAATTTTCTGTGTAACCTTGAACATGCTTTAATAATTCTGTACTCCAATATCAGGAACTGTAAAAGAATGGAAAAAGTATTAAAATACTGGTATATGTGTGAGGAAAGACCAATAAATGTGGTTGAAGAGCAATCTGAAAATATAAAGTCTTGACCATAAGAAAAGGGTAATCAGCCAAAACCTGGAAAACTGAAAATGGCCTTAAATGTACTTAGCAGCTGATGGAGAATTTTAGGCCTGATGTATGGAAAATTATCCCAACAGTGAGTTATTAAAATAGGCTACCTTTTTGGCTTCATAATATTTTCCTGTTGTTTCACGTTTTATTATGTCAATGTCAATCATTCAGGAATCTTCCATATGTGTAGGTTGTAAAATAGGAACTGCCATTACGATGACCTATTTTCTAAGATATGATCATGCTTCAAAGCAAGTTGCCTTCAATAGTGTTCAAAACTCTGTTTGTATTATAAATAATTATTAGACTGTTTCAGTGAAGAATTTGGAAAGTAAATGATGTCATTTAGCAGCTCTAGTGTTCTAAACCTTAAAGATTGGTTCTTCCTAAGAAGAGTTCCCATTTAATCAAGATGCCAGCCTGAAAGTTTTATGCTGTAGAAAAACCAAACCCTTCACAGACAGGAAAGGATACTTTGATTTGCTCTTTTTCAGTCAAAAGTTCTTCATGTTATAGGAGTTGTGTCCCAAGTGGCCACTTGTTTTCATCTTATTTCCAAATTTAAGAGATCTGTTTACCTTCTTTCTTGAGTAGATGGTAAGAAGTTGGCTTCTGAGAAGGAATGAATTCCTAAAAGGAAAGATTTAAAATAGAGGTTTCAAATTCAGATATGTGCACATGATCAGTCTATTTTTTATCTTTATTTATTTTTTTTAATTTATTTATTAAAGATTTCTGTCTCTTCCCCGCCACCGCCTCCCATTTCCCTCCCCCTCCTCCAATCAAGTCCCCCTCCCCCGTCAGCCCTAAGAACAATCAGGGTTCCCTGCCCTGTGGGAAGTCCAAGGACCACCCACCTCCATCCAGGTCTAGTAAGGTGAGCATCCAAACTGCCTAGGCTCCCACAAAGCCAGTACGTGCAGTAGGATCAAAAACCCAATGCCATTGATCTTGAGTTCTCAGTAGTCCTCATTGTCCGCTATGTTCAGTGAGTCCGGTTTTATCCCAGGCTTTTTCAGACCCAGGCCAGCTGGCCTTGGTGAGTTCCCGATAGAACATCCCCATTGTCTCAGTGTGTGGGTGCACCCCTCGATCAGTCTAATTTTTTTAGTGTTCTTTTCTTTTTATTATTATTAAAAATTTCTGCCACCTCTCTGCCTTCCTTTTCCCTCCCCCTCCCTCTCCAGTCCAAAGAGCAGTCAGGGTTCTCTGTCCTGTGGGAAGTCCAAGGTCCTCCCCCTCCATCCAGGTCTAGTAAGGTGAGCATCCAAACAGACTAGGCTCCCACAAAGCCAGTACATGCAGTAGGATCAAAACCCATTGCCATTGTCCTTGGCATCTCAGCAGCCCTCATTATCCGCCATGTTCCGAGATTCCGGTTTTATCCCATGCTTTTTCAGTCCCAGTCCAGCTGGCCTTGGTGAGCTCCCATTAGATCAGCCCCACCGTCTCAGTGGGTGGGATGCACCCCTCACGGTCTGAAGGTATAGTTCACATATTGAGTCCATAGAAACATATAGGCTTATAGAATGCTATATTGAATTCTTTAGCTGAAATATTAAATTTTTAAATCTATGTTTTCTCTAAATGTCATGTCATTTTCTTGAACATATAATAGAACAGAAATCCAAATGTTAAAATCAAATGTTTCTGATGAGATGTGAGCATGACTAAGTTGCTGGCCATGATATTGAGAGTATTAATAACATGAAAATTCCATCACAAAATTCTACTACATGATCACATGCTTTAGGAGACTGGCTCTTTATTTTCACAATTTGACCTGAATATGTCAAAGATCTCTGACAAATACACTTAATATTCCTATCTGTTTATGGAAAATAAATCTTATGATGAGTCTACAGACCAAGAAGGGAGTGTGATATTGGAAACTAATTTATCCAGAAATTTTATGGTGCAATGCTAGGTAATTTTATCACGTTTCTGTTCTTAAATTCTCTTCTCTTGATGAAGTCCCTTAAAGGTCGTTAGATGCCTCATTCTCAGTAAATCAGTAAATTTAAAGGTTTTTGTAATTAATATCTAAAATCTGGACATGCAGATACTAATTGTAACTCTCATGAAAATATATTTGATATAAATTTGTCTCTTTATCATAGTATATAAGTAAGTTTTACAGTGAAGCAGAATGTATTAATATAACTCATAGCTAAATCTCAGCCAGTCCCAGCAGCTGAGCGTCACCCAGTCATAGGATCCCGAATGATTAGTCCATGTCCATATAAGGCAATGCCTCATCATGCCCCATCCAAATTAGGTAAATGTCCAGTTGTAACCAATTAACTATCTCTGTAAGCCGTTTCTTTTCTTATAATTGTAGATACTGCCTGTCGCATTGCTGGTAGACCTCTCTGAACTTCTCAAGAGAACTGCCTGAATTGGGAATGATTCTTCACACACACACACACACACACTCACACACACACACACACACACACACACACACACACACAATCATCACCACCACCACCAACATACCAACCAACCAACCAACCAACCAACCAACCAACCAACCAACCAACCAAAAAACTTTGTTACATTTAACATTGAAGTAATTTCTTTTAGTGTGCTAAATTATGGTCACAGTTCAATGTGCATCAAATGGAGAAGGTTGCTCTCCTTGCCCTTTGCCTTACTGAGGTTTCCTCAAATGACTCTAGCCTTTCTGCTTACAATGCCTAAACTTGCAAAAGGCAATAATTACAAAATCCTCCTTTTGTATTGTAGCATTTTTTTATATATACAGTTAATGTCAAATAATACATATAATATTTAGCAACACTTTAGACTATTCACAGGGCTATTTTTTAGGATGATTAAATTGGACTATTTTTCAAAAAAGTATAATTTTCTTAAATATGCTCTTTTGGTTTGAAAGTAAATAGCTAAGCAAATACCTGGTGTGGAAATGTAATCTATAGGAAACTCCCCCTGAAGACTTACTTTACTTATACCTCTCAGTACATCTGGATTTGTTTTCTTTTTTTCTATCTTAGTAAGGATTGACTTGCCACTGTTTACAAAGTATTTTAAAAGTGAAAAGTGCCATGGAAGGCTAAGCCCAATAAAACATATTGTATACGCAATCAGAGAGCTGCCTTCTACAGCATTGAGCATCGGAGCAAATAGTCCAAAGATGATTAAAATCAACATCATTTGTAATTTAAAATGCTATGAACAACAAAGACGATCCAGCCCTGGCTTTCGTTCTGGCAGCCTGCAAATATAGATTGCTGAACAGCGGGGCTCTGTCAATATCAAGCATTCAGCACTCCACTAATCAACTTGAAAGCTTTCTACTCTAGGAAGAATAAAACCAACATATGAAATCAGATTGTATACAACGTTATTTTGAAGGATTAACTATGTGATTATTAAAAGAACACTGCAACTTAACAAATCTAAGTGGAAAGCCTTTGTTGCAGGATTTTTAAGCGTTGGGCTGAATGAATATTCAGAAAGATGAGCTCTGTTCCCTAAACAACAGTGACAAAAAAAAAAAAAATACCCACCATATCTTAATCAAAGGAGAGTTAAGAACGGAGGGAACTCTCAGTCATTAGCAGCCATTCATGCTAGAGTTGGGCGCACAAAATAAGGATTGCTTTTAAAAATTCTTTTTCAACCACTCCTCCTTGAAAAGAATGTTGTGTTCAGAGAAAGCAACCTACCCCGGAAGCTCTTCTTTCTCATTCAAAGACATCTCCCAGGACCTACCACAGAATCCACAGCTAGATCCACATACATGAATTTTTGGCCTTTGTATTTTTCTATGAATTGGGGTGGTCAAGGAAGAGTTGGAATTTCTTTCTTTCTAGTTTTGACCAATATTGTAAATAAATTCTTTTTTCCATTTATGTTATATTGCTTTCTCTTAATGTCAGCAAATATGTGAACCAAGCAAGAGACAGCCCTTGCGGCTCTAGTAGCAGAGTAAACTTTAGGTGTAAGATTTCACAGCTTTAGTATTATAAAATGAACAATATTTCACGTGAATGAAATAAATGTTGATTGAGCTCACAAAATATTATCAAAACTGAGGTGGGGATAATTGCACTTTTTGTATTTTTATAATAACAGTTTTAAAATAATTTCACTTTAGTCTATAGGGATATACATATAAATAAGATACATAAACTTATACAGTGTTGACAGAAGGGGAAGTATAAAATGTGTACAAAATGTACATTCTATAAAAAAGAATTGTGTAAATAACATACTGAAATATAAAATATAACTGAAAAGTCTATGCATATAATGGGAAATAAGATAACCCGATTAGTTAAAGTCTATGCATATAATGGGAAATAAGATAACCCGATTAATTAAAGTCTATGCATATAATGGGAAATAAGATAACCCGATTAATTAAAGTCTATGCATATAATGGGAAAAAAGATAACCCGATTAGTTAAAGTGTCCCAGCAATTGTTGCCCATTTGTTTATCACATGTCTAATGATTTCAGAATAAATTATTTAAGTCAGCATTAGAAATAAAAAAGTCAATTTAGTTATATAATTGTATATTTATTTAAAAAAACTAAGGCTTAGTTTTAGAAAATGCATTATTTTTCTAATAAATCAAGTATCTCTGTGTAGTTTATAGATTAATTTCTTTTTCCCCTAATATACATAAGGATAAAAAGTACCTTAAAAGAAGACATAAAATTCATTTACATAATGTTATAAGTTTTGGATAAATAATTTATTCATTCCATTAACCCATTGATTAGACATGGTTGTTAACAAAATCTAGACCACAGTTGCCCAACATGGAAATAAAACAGCTTTAAATTAAAAAAAATTTTTTTTGAGAAAGTGGGTCATGTAAACAAGTCTATGTTTAGACTTCCTACGCAGCCGAGACTGTTTTCAAACTCCAGATCTTTTGCCTCTGCTTCTGAATGCTGAGATTACAGTGTGCCCCATCACAACTACTGACATAGTTATTCATAATATTTGTAATAACATTTATTGATCTTAACTTATGAGTTCCAACATCAGACACCGAAACCTCTCTTGCTATCTCTTCATGTGTAAGTGTCCATTTGCCTGGACACTTTTTCCTATCTTCCTTTACCTTGCTAAGACTCACCGGGCACTCATCTAGTGTATGCAGTCAAAAAGTAACATTTGAAAGCGTTAATTTTAACAGACTTACCAGTATCTACTATTGTCTCTGCATGTGGACATCTCTTAATATTTGGTGCATGTCCTTTAGAAATAACTTTGTATCTTTCTGTTTTTAAATTTGATTTGATATTATAAAAGTATATATTTATGTGACCTCATATGAGGTAACTTCTTCATTGTTATTATTACCTTTTCATCATCCCATTAACTTCAAGAAGAAATACCAAACTTATATAGAGGCATCTGCTCCAAACTAAAGGAAAGTAATTTATAAAAAACATTGTTAAAAATTCTGTGTGGTTAATATTGGCTTACTATTTGCCTAATAAATTTTATTATGGATCCTGCATCCATTCATGCTTATGACTTACTGGCTACTTATTCAGGAGCATGAGAAGCCTTTGAGAAACAGCTTACTCAAGAACAGAATGCGATAGAGTGTAAAGATAAGAATATCACCATATATAGCACTGTGTCATTGTGGAACACACATTTACATGTGGCAGATTCTTCATTAGATATCTGACTACTTGACCATAAAATAGTCAACTTACTTTTGAATTTTCAGCACTTTGAAAGAAGCACCTATTGTGGTTTGTTATCAAATTTTATAGAATGATTGGGCAATACTAGATAACTTTGAGTACCCTAAATTCAATTCTTCATCTAATTAAACAGTTTTAGTAAGTATTCCAGACTGTCCCAGGATTAAGGCTGTCATATTCAGGGTTTAAATTAATGTGAAGAGATACCATATCCATGGAAACTCTTATAAAGTAAAGATATTTAGTTGAGGAGGCTTCCATTTTCAGAGGTTTAGTACATTATCATCATGGTGGGACATGGTGGCATTCAGGCAGACATGGTGGCAATTAGGCAGATGTGATGGTTCGCAAGTAGATGGTGCTGGAGAAGAATCTGTGAGTCCTACATCTTGACCCACAGGCAATAGAAAGTGGACTGAGATACTGGGTGTGGCTTGAGCTCAAAGCCCTCTGAATGAAGATGAGGAGCAGATCATAGCAGCACTGTGGAGTGTGGGGATACTAGATAAAATGCAACTGTATTCAAATGATCTGTGCAGAGTAGACATATGGGAATATGAGTGGAACAAATCACATGAAACTGGGGAGTTCAAACTTAAGAGGAATGGTTGGGAGAACACTTGGTCCTGGGATAACAATTCTCACTCTCCATAGAGTACATTTTAATAAGGAATCTCTTTTGCTAGAGAGGCCGGTGTCTTCCCTCTGATGTATGTGTGACTTGCACCTGAAACTATGTCTCATTTTAGTTTCTAATTGGTGAGCTATTTTGTAAATAAGTGAATGGATGCCCAAACAAATATGTAGAAGTCTACAGGATAAGGAAGAACGCTCCTATTTTTGTAAGATCCCATACAGTCTTGTCATGGTTTCCTTAGGTTGCTTTGGACACCTTCCTTATGGGACTCATCTGAGAAAATTTGGTATCTGACTAAACAAAGGAGAACTGCCTCTAAACCCTGGCTGCCTTGCCTGGAGTTTGTTTCACAGTTAGACAAAGAGCAATGATTCCCTCTTAGTGGCTTGGTGTAGGACTAGGGCTACAAAGCCATGCTGGCTGAGAGTTTGCAGCTGCTAGGGAACTGGCAGGCCATTTACATGTGCAAACCTCACACTCCTGCCATAGAAAAGATTTTAGCATTTTGATGAGTTAAGATGACTTGAACACTTGGGAAAATAAAATTGCAGATCTTTTCATAAACTGTTAGTAATTACTAAAAAGAAATCATTCCAGAAATAGGATGTTCAAATCAGTGTTTCTCAAATCTGACATCAGAACTCCTAATGGAAGAAGTTAGTTCTGAGGAGTGAGACGAAATTGTATTAGAGTTAACTTTTTTTCTCTCTTAAAACATTAACCAGGCCCTTTCTCTCCCATGCCTCCCATAAAATATAATTGTCATTGTTTTATTACATTTTATAAAGAAGATGTTAAGGCTTGGCTTGTTTTCTTATATTTCCAAATATTCATTCATTTATATTTAAGAATGTAAGTAAAATATTCAGTTAAAGAGTGAAAATTTAATGGAGCATACACTATGGGGTTTTCATTTTAATTATTTAATTGAATCACCTCATAGTTGTATTTTTTTAAGTAGAAAGAAGGATGCTTCATTGTTTTCTAAAGTAAAACACAACCTATCCACTCTAAATATAAATTCACCTTCTTCACCTTCTCTTCCTATTATGAGGTGGCTCCAGTTTTAGCTGACTACCTTGTTGCCAGATTCAAAGAGTAGAGTCCTTCTATTATGCTGTACAATCAGATTAGATCAATGAAAATTAAGTACTATGTGAAGTTTTTTAGGAGATACCCTTAAAGGCAATAAGATTTCCATTTTAATCCTGTTTCTTTTTCTGGTGCTGTGGCTATAGTGTCTAGCCTGCCAGCAACCAACTGTGAAAAGCTGTGCTATACTTGGGATGAAAGTGTTAGCAATGAGTGGATTCAGTCTCAGTCTCTAGACAGAGAAATGCAGTTGTTCCCTCACTCATGAGTTTATTTAGTTGGACAGGTTAGTTATCTGGACAGGGAACTGCAGCTCAGGAAGGTTGGTCCCTCTTAAGCCAAGCTCAAGAGATAGAAGGAATAATCAATGCTTTAACAAGGTGAAGCACTCCTCATTGGAACTGCACCTTCCTTCAGAACCACCATGAAATTTTTCAGGGTCTTTGCACCTCAGAAAAATATGGCTATTTTATTTCTTGTCTCTTTTGGAAAGTAACTAAGGATGCTTTTTGCTCGGTGGGATACCCTTTGGGCTTCTTTTCCCTTTCTCTGAAGTCGTCTATTCTCCATGAGACTGACTTCCAGATTGACGTAACTCAAAGAATAAGGCACCTTTTTTTCCTTTCTCTTCCTTTGGGTAGCTGATCTGAGGTAT
Source organism: Microtus obscurus (assembly GCA_963919715.1). Classification (NCBI taxonomy): domain Eukaryota; kingdom Metazoa; phylum Chordata; class Mammalia; order Rodentia; family Cricetidae; genus Microtus; species Microtus obscurus. Next base: position 2,784,853 of record CAWTZC010001020.1, on the reverse strand, counting down.
GATTTTTAGGCTTACAAAAGTGTTCTCAAGCATTGATTTGAATCCATTCTAACTTATTTTGTAATGTGATTTAGAAACCAATAAGGAAATCCCAAATTTCTTGATTCCATGAAGAGACTTCCCTAAATTTCTAATAGCATAAACGTATACATCAGAGGGCTAGAATACCTGGAAATCTATTACTGAGGGCAATTTGATGTCTATTGGGGTGCTGCTTTATTTCTAGTGTTACCGGTGTGAATAGCTGAACTTAATATTGATATATCTGAGTTCAATGTTAAGTACAGATACAGCTGCACACACGACCTTGCACACCCACTCTCACATTTTTAACACTGTTGTAACTGATTTGTTTTGAAGCTGCTCAGTAACCTTTACAGTTCTGACAGAGATTAAAGTTTGCCAAATACCTTTGGCAATTTGAACTGTCACAGATTGACTCTCGTGAGTGATGTGTTTCTAGATCGAAACTGCTGGTGGAGGAAGTCTGCCCTTAAATCCCTCTCCAAATGTAATGCCTTCTCAGATGTCTCTGGAAAATAAATCTTTTCAGACTTAGAAAAGAGAATATGAGAAAAAACCATGCTCACATTTTATTTGAAAGTGCTTCTTGACACTCGGATGTCATTAACACAGTCACAAATTGGTGATAAATATTATTCCACTAAAATGTAGTTGAAGTTGTTTGCGCAAGGAATATGGTCTTAGGTTGCTGAGTCCTAAGTACTTTGTTTCTGCTTTGTGGTCTCAAACATAAGTTTGCTTTGCATCGCACACTAGATTGCAGTTAGTGAACTGAAGTAGAGCCAAGCATCAGGCAGGAACCTGGAGCCCAGGACTCCTTCTCTTCCTGCGTGCTATACCCACCTACGCTCTAAATTCTCATTATGAGTGGGTACACCAAATAAAACCCAAACTGTTCACAAATGCCTCAAGTGAAATCAGATGAAGTTTATGAAGCTGCCTTTAGAAAAGAATCAGGGATGTTTTATAAGTTTCTTCAGCCGGAGTCTCTAATTTTTTTTTTCTCTTTAAATCCTTCTTGCAGGAGGTTGTTTATCTGGGCCAGAAGGATGTGTAAAGATTATTTGTGATTCTAAGAAGATCTGTGAAAGTGAGAAAAAAATACCTTGCACTGAAAATAATTGTAGCTAACTGTTTCTCAAGGATACAAATTAAAATAACAAGTCAAACAATTTGGTTGGAGTAATTTGTATTTTGTCTTTTTTAAAAGTTACAAATAAATGCATGATTAGATTCCAGGTGTGTTGAATATAGTTTTACTCACAAACATACATACCAATGGAACTTACAGTGGGTGGATTTTAGCTGATTCTGATGGGACAATAAGGACATGGTTTGAGAGGTTTTTTTTCCTCTCACCAGAAACTGGAGCATCAACAATATAAATGTATGTTAATGGTTTCAATATACTTGTATAAATAAACCTCGATATTTATTTATATTTTGCAAGATTTATATGAAATAAAGATAAGTAATCTTGTGTTTTCTGTTATTCGATGAGGACAAGCTCAAGGCACCCAGATCTGTAATATTAATGTCTAATAACACTGCTTTACCTCGTCTGTACTATTTTTATTGTAAGCAACTGAGTTCTAACATATTTCATTGAAGTCAAGAAAGTACAACACATTTAAGAGTTCAACTGATGTATTTTTACACATGTATGCACTTGTCTAGCTTCCATTCAGATCGAGATATAGATTTCTCAGCTGCCAGAAGCTTTTCTTGTTCCCCTTACCAGTCAATAAGTTCTGTCCCCAGAGAAGACCACCACCTTCATTCTAATTTGTGTTCAGTGAGGCCTTGGTAGCAGCTTTGTTGTTTGTAAAGTCTGTAAGCAAAGGAGAAGTACTCCTTGCCCCCATGGCCCTTTCTATTAGAGGATTCAACTCTACAGTAGTAAATCTCAAAATTATTTGCAAAGGGCTCTCGTGTGCTCTGAGTTTTCCCAGGAAGAATATCTAGGTCTATTTTCAAACATCAGCTAAGGCATTCTAAAGGAAAGGAGGACTGACCCCAGAGTTGAAATCAGACGACCTGGTATTTAGCTCAAAAAACAAGGACCTTCAAATATTTTATGGAGAATTTACAGAATAAAATGCAGTGATGAGAAACCGGGCTATATGCATGCAATATGAATTCTGTTCTCAGGTTTTGGAAAAAAACAATGTGATCGAGCTTGAATTCAGGAAGTTTACTGACTGTTGTTTGTTAACTGAATTGAGAAGAGCAAGACTGGTCCTACAATGAACAGGAATTACTTCATCATTCTACATGAGACCATAAGTAGAAAATAGTGTATTGTGGAGGAAGAACATTGCCTACCCACTCCCAGTAACCACTAACTGTCTAAAGCTCTCTCAGGATGTGGGTGTCTAGATCTGATGCTGCATACCTCCCTATTTAAATCCAAGGGTATATGTTTAACGTCTCAAAATTTCAAATCCTCCCACTTGTCCCTCTGACTCATTTAGTCTCAATCCTCTACTGAGCCCCTGTAGTTTTTCCTGTTACTCTTTGTTCATGCTTTTATAGCATTTAATGAGAATACCAGTTTGTGGATACCATAAATTGTGCATGCTCTACAAACTGTGTAGGAAACTTAACCTCTAGAGAAGGAGTGTTGAGAGATAGCACTTGAAAGGGGTGAGCATGCCACTGGGATTCTAATCTTCTTAAAGGAGTAGTATCAGTATAAAAACCAGTTTCTGATCACCATATGTTCAGTCTTCTTTATGTTTTGACTATAAAACACTCCTAAAAGACTTATTTGCCCTTTTAAAGGCTTTTGAAGGGAGATTAGAACTTGTGGCATCTAACTTCACCAATGCATTCATGTGTGGGTTCATAATTGAACGACTGTTGGAGACTGGAAACTCTAGAAGGTGAAGATTAGTTGGAAGAAATGGGTCACTAGAGTTGGAGACAAGATCTTGCTTCTCTTACCCTTAGTACCTTATTCCTTTCTGCCATGTCTCTTTCCCTTCACTCAGGCTTTTGCGATGTAAAGAGTGTCAGTTCTCTGACAAAATCTCTTGTAGTCCTGATATTCTGCCTCATTATATACCCAAAGTAATGGAACCATGAGACCTTTGACTGAAACATTTGAAATCCTGAGCCCAAGCTATTATTTTTCCCATTTAAATTATTTTGCCTCATCAGTGAAAAGAATGCACTACTCCTTTTTGTTCCCCAATCTTCTTTTGTCCTCTCTTTTCTCCTTTGTCAAAGGATTATGGAGCAAGATACCTATCACTAGACTGCAGACCCTTATCTTAGACTTCCCAACCTCCAGAACTCAGGAGATAAATCTTTTGCATTATGAATGACCAAGTCTCACATGTTTTGTTACAGAGCACAAAACAAACTCCAATAGTATATCCCAAGAAATTGGAAGGACTATTTTCCATTAAACTGATCCAATACTTTGATCATGCAACCGTAAGTTCTACAAAAAAACTAGAATCAGATCTCCATGATGTTAATGAAGTTTCAACCTGAAAATCTTCTAGTAAACAAATCCCTGTTCTAAGTAGAAAGATAGGAGGGCTGCCCTCATAATTACTATCTGAAAATGCAAGAAAAGATATCTTCTGGCATTCCAAGTCTTCAATATTTACCATTTCATATATTACATCATTCTATAACAGTTGTCATTTTAATATTTAACTCAAATATTTCTGATTTTGTTTCTCTTTTCTTAGAAAGCCACAGAGCTTTGATAAATAACAATGCTAACCAAATCTGGCCACGTCCATAGTTAGCATATTAATTTCCTATGTGAAATTAGACAGAGTGACACATTCTGGCTTTGAGTCTTTCACTTCTTTACTTGGATTTGGGCAATTTATGGATGGTAAGTTACTGCTTCTGCTTCTGAACAAAGCTTGGAAGCAGCAGCTTAGTTTCCCTAGAAAGATGAAAGCATTACATAACTATTTCTGATTTCACAGCAAACTCCTTGTAAGATACTTAACTGTTTCTTATCCGTCTTCCCTTTTAGTCTACATTGTATTACTAGACTTCAGTTATCTGTCATGAAATATAAACCCAGAGCTATAGGAAGGGAATTATCACTTTGAGAAATAATTAAATTGTCACTTAGAGAAATAATAATTAAAGCTTATAGAAAGACTGTATTTTTTTTGATTAACACACACGTAAGTACACCTACTTATTCACATATACATGATAGCAACAGATAAACCACAACAACAAACAACAATGACAAAAATAACAAAGTAAAAATAAGAAACTATCATGTAAAATTGGAGAATAAGAATAGAAGCAACTGAGTAGAAATAAATGAAGAGGAATTTGACTTTCTAAGGTGGGTAAAGCAGTAGAGGAAGAGGTGGAAGTAGATTGTTAGCGCAGTACAATGAGAGCATTCAAAGGCAGGAAGGAATGGAAAACAAGTTTCCATGGATTTTCTAAGGGGTGTTAATGGCCAATTCTTACTTTTCTGTTTTAAGTGTATCCTCATTTATTGCTTTGAAAAATTACAAATAATACTTAAAGCACTTTCATTCATTTTACAGAAAATGAGAATATAGCATTCTAGGTATGTTTATGGTATGTGTATAATGTTATCCATATATTTTTATGATGGAATTTGGGTATTTTACTCTACTGTACATTTTTTTGTAGGAAGCACTTAGATACATTTAAAACAGAGAAAATCAAAAGAACAATTTAATACTGTAAGTAGACTCAAATCATATGGTTGAAATACGTATGTTTCAAATTTGCACATATTTGCACTACATTATTTTTTATTTTACTTTTGTAGTTACTGATTGACCTGTGAGTCCTGGTGTATCTTATTCTTAAATGGTAAATAATAAATGTATAATAAGGAAATAAATGCTCTGAGATTATTAGATAATATTTAGATACTCACATTTTAGGTTAATATGTCTTAACTTCTTTTTTGAACCCCTTCAATAATGAAAATAATTGCAGGTTATTTTTTATGTAAATTAAGTTCACAATTCATATCTAAAGATTGTACAATTGAGTTTTATGTTTAAGTATCTCTCCAGATAACTCTCCTGCATTCATACAATGTGTAAGTCCTAAACAAGTGAGTTTTACACGAGTCTTTTTTACAATTTCTACTTTTGAATGTCCATTGTGGAAAATTATGAAATGTTGGGTGAATTAACTTCTTAGCATAGTAAACACCATGTTAAGAATTTAATGTTTATTCATTATTTTTCGACAATACTTCACACTTCTTTCATTTGAAAACTGGCAATGTGATAATAAATGAAAATATTTTTCAAGACTGATTTTATCGATAGTCACTCTAACTCAAGTGATTACAGAGAAAGCTGGAGCCTGTAGTCACTAAATGATAGTTTTATTCCCTTCAAAACAGTTATTTATCTTGGTTGCTGCTCTGGTGGAATTTCACTTAAGACTCTTAGGACTTATATTGGAAGGCATCTGTGACTTCATCTTGTCTTAAATACTTATTAATATAATACACAAAGACAGGACAACTAGTCAAAGAACCAAAGCGTATCCATCTTAATCCGAAAAGTGCTATCCCTTCAAAGTGAATCACAACATTCCGTGGGAAAGGGCTTGCATTGTTATTTAGGCTCATCCATCCATTTCAGCGGGATTAAAATAAATGATGCATTTGCCCCACACTGCACTGAATGGGTAGTGATGAAAGGGAAGGGTGAACTTCAAAGAATGTGATGCGCGAGATTTCAAATTTGATGGAGGGATTTACTTCTCAAATTGTCATTGCCATTGATTGGATTTACTAATCAATGGACAAGAATTGAGTGGAATGAGAAGCTAGCTGTGTCTAAAACTGGCAAATCTATATTTCATATTTAAGTTTGGCTTTTTGAAAGAGAGGACAGTTGTGATCAGCTGCTAAGTTAACTTTACAACACATGAACGCCCAGCTGTATATTATCTATGCTAACGTAAGCCCATATTAAAATTGTACTTATTTTGGCTTTTTAGCATTAATTTGGAGATGTTTGTTAAAATAATATTCTGGAATTCTATACTTTAACTCTGATTTCTCTGGCCGTAAGAATTCATCTCTGTACTTTATTTTTCGGCCACTATTTATTTTACATCATTCTAGATTCAGTCCAAAGATTAGGATGACTATATAAGTCATAGATCTCACTTTGCCTGGGAAATTACAACAAAAAAAATGCTTGATTAATTAAGTGAAGTTGATCAAAATTACTGTTGTAGACAAGGTTTAGTAGGCAGTTGATGATGATTTTATATATCTCCAATAAATATTCTAAATGAACTCTTCCTTTCTGAGAACGAGTTATAAGTTTTCCATTGTGGAACCCAAAGTGTGGGTCATCATTGCAACATGCTGTGCTCCTAACCTGTTTTTCCAGTTTGCAGATGATAAAAATTACAAGGAAATGATATTGATAGCTGCAGTTCCATTGTAATTATAATTAAAGTCACTGGATTAGACAGATAATGTATAAAAAAAAAACCCACAAGCATGCAAACTTAAATTGAGTGTACTTGAACAATCATGACTAACAATATGAAATGGGTTTGGGATAAAAATCTTACTAATTTTTTTACAACAACCTGTTGCAAGTGATTCAGAATTTTCCATGGCAATTTTAGAGGCCATTCTCCCCGTGTAAATACAAGCCCGGCTTTCATTATCCGTGGAGTGAAAACTGCGGTGTTCCCTGGTGTGTGTGTGTGTGTGTGTGTTCATTTTCCACTTTCTTTAATCAACTAGTGGCTCTACCAATACTGAGATTGGTCGTGAGCAACTTGATCCTCTTAGTTCTGCAGGGTCTCACACTTCCCGACAGCAGCCAAGCACTGCCTGGAGGCCTGTGAGGAACCATGGGTGTGAATCTCACAACCCTTTAAAACTCCTTCATTCTATTTGGACTCGTCATCCCAATCCCCAAAGCTATCCCTAAGAAATGGAAAGGGAAACGCTCAAAGTGAGAGAAGTGGGATATTTCAAAATCTTGCCAAAACCAGCAAGGCCTGAAAATCCTTGGCAAAACAGGAGAGCTGGATACTTTAACACCTTTCTCATTCCTGGGATCCCTTGTGATGTGTGATTGAGTCTGGCCTCCTGCTAACTGCAGGGCTACTGTCCCAAAGGCTCTGTTTCTGCAGGTGGAAAAGCAGTTGGAGCAGCAGCCCCTTCTTTCCAATTCAAACATTCTTTTCCAGGCCCTCTGTGGAGCAGCGTGCTCCAGTGAGCACAGCATTCGGTTATCAAATCCCGGCAGGCCCATTAGACCTTCACCAAATGGCAGCCTGGAAAGTTCCTTGGCCCAAAGAATTAGGTTGAGCTGTTAACCTTCCCCATACAAAGGACAGCAACGATATTCTAGTAACATAAGCAAGAGGCTAGACATTCAATGTACTATTTTACTATTAAATACCCATCCTTTGCTCACAGAAGGAAAAGAAAATGTTTTCACTTTTAACAGCCATTTTCTTTTGGCAATGAACATAGGTGTCTGCCGTGGTCTCTTTCCGTCCCTGTCATTTGTTATCCAATTCTAGTCCTCTGGCTCCTCCACTCAAGAATCTTAGAGAAAGTGATAGTGCTTACATTGAAGTGCTAAACCCTGCCTGCCCTAAATGGGAAATGGAAATGTGAGAGTACTAGCCCTTAGCAGAAAGCTAGAATTTCTTTCATCCATCTATCCCCAAGGCAAATGAGGCTTTAAGGTCCAAATCACAGGCTGGTTTTTGCTTTGTAAATCAGCAGTTGGATGTGTAATTGGGCTTTTTTTTTTTTTTTTTTTTTCTGTCAAAATGACTCTTGGGTGTTGATCTGGTAAGAGGAAATAATGTTTAATGTCTGGGTAAGTAGTTTTAGAACAGCAGCAAAAATCTCATAATCTGACATTAGCAATTGACTTTGCTCCAAATTTCCATATTGGTATTATTTAGTTTTTGGTCAGGGATCTGGAGGTGGAACTTTTTCCAGTGAAACTCAGACTAACTCATATTTGATATCCCTGCTCATAGTTTGGGTGGGTGAATTTCATGTACATAATGTGCTCACCATATTGTAGAAAAATAAGATAAAAAAGGAACATTTTACTTATTCCCCTAGTGAATGGAACGTTTTTCCAATTTACCTTTAAAACTTATGATGCCTAAAAAACATACCACTCCATCATCTACACATTCTTGCTAATACACAATTTCTTTAGGTACCTAGGCTACTATTTTCATTGCTCATCTGACATCAGATTGTCACCATTTTCCTATCACAAAGATTTTACAATTTAACATGGGCTAAATCCTTAGCTAGTAGACATTTTCAAAATATTTTTTAAGCATAGTAATCAAATCTGATTCTTAAAAAACACACAACATATAGAAGGAATTTCTGATAGAAGGGAAACTTCCCTAAGAAACTATTGTTTGTGAGGCCAGTGAGTGAGCCCATTTTTGTTGGTTTAGTCTTTCTGTCTGAGAAATCTATTCTGTTTAGCTTGATGCTATCAAAGGATGTCTAGGAATGAAGGAAATGTAAAGTGAGTGTGTTTGTGGTAATACTCTAAAGTGTAAGCAAGAATGGTATCTAGAAAGACACAATATGTTTCACAGAGCTAGTGAGCTCTGCTAACCTGCGGGTGCTCAATCACTGACCTACAAACAAAAGGCTGTAGCTTTCATTACCAGGTCTCTGATACATTTGAACCTTTTTGTGCACTCACATTTCAACTTGTATATTAGGATTTGAAACCCCATCTTTTCCAACCTTATCAGTGTAGCTGCCTTGTGGATAAAAAAATGTTACATTTATTTTTCTACACAACTCTCTTCCTCATAGTCTCTTTCAGTTGCCTGTTAATGTTTTAACAGTCAGTATCTACTGAGAGTGTTCATTATACACCAAGCACTGTATAAAGTACTAAGTTTGTATTTAATCTTCACAGGAATCTTTAGTTATCATGTTTATTGTCCAGGTTTTATGGGTGAAGAAAGCACAATACTTATTAATGAGTTTGCCTACAGCTCACTTGCAGATGGAAGGGAAGTCAGGATCAGATTCCATGGATTTGGTTTCCAAAAATAATGCTTTTTTACTAAAAGTCAGTTATGCCCCAAATTGAGGAATTTTATTGAAGAATACTTCACCATGACATGGTATATTAGAGAATGAAATCGTAAAGCTAAATTGGATCAAACCTCTATCCAACTTCTAAACACTGGAAATGTAGAAGTTACAGAAAAACACTACACACACACACAGTTCTCAGCAAAAGCCACATTTTGGGAAATGATTGATATATAAGAAGTCAGAAGGTTTTCAAAAAGCAACTGCAAAGAAAGGATTTTTATGTGATAACAGTGAAAGGGTGGATGATCAATGAGATTTAAGAATCACGTATCTGCTAGTAACAATTGGTGGACCATAATTAAGTCTTTGTTTAAGAGAACATTTTAAATTTCAACGTGGATGATATGATTATCAAACATTTGCCGAAGATTTGTTTATACTAGAAATCATCATAAACATTATAGTTATGTTATGGCTATTTAATAAAGTTTGAATATTATTCTCTATTTATATTTAAAATAAAACTAATATGTCCTGTTTTCTTCAATATAGTGCAGCAAAGGACAGATAGTTATGGGTGAAAGAGATCTAAACATTCTTATTTTGAAAATGAGTGACATTCCCTAATAGATTCTACTCTATTACATATTTGCTCTATATTTTATTGTGAAAATTTACTAGATTAAAAGTAAAATAAAACAAGACAGACAAACAATAGTTAATATTAAGTTCTGTATGCAAAAATTTAATTGGTTAAATGCTGAAATTTGTTGCCTAAAGAAAGAAAAAAAGTATCTAATGTTTAATATTCGTGCAATAAAAAGCCTCTTCCTATATTTGAACTCCCTCAATTTTTTTTTTCACAGTGAAACCCACAGAACATCACTATGACTGTGAAGTTTCATCTATAATAGGTAAAGATATTTTCAGAAGGTCCTGAAAGACAATATAGAGATTGAGAAAATGCTCCAGAGCTGTGTGTATCAGGTTTATAGTAAATGACACTCATAGAGCAAAAGTGATTAAATTATAGTGAGTATCTATGCTGTAGCATCTACTTCAGGAGACAGCCTGGAATATATTTAGGATACAGAATACTGGCTGTCTCTCTTTTCACCCTAGTGGCATGCACTGCTGTGTTTGTTTTCAGTGTCTATCCATACCATTGGTTCTTAGACCAGTAAATGTTTTGCCAAGACCATATTTATCGTGAATAAAATTGATTACACTTGAAGAAAAGGCACAAGCAAAACATGATTTTTTTAATGGATACTGGAAAATAAAATTTCTACTAAAATAATTATTTATTTATAATAAACTTAAAGGATGTATGAACAGGAAGGTTAGTAAGTACCTTGAATATAAAGATCATTGGCTACAGTAGAAATGTTGATTTTCTTAGTAATGAATGGCTGAGATTCTTAAAGCAGACAGAACTCTAAGTGATGTGGGATTCCACTCTGTATGCTGTGAATATCATTGGTGAATAAAGAAACTGCCTTGGCCTGTTGATAGTGATAGGGTAGAGCTTAGGTAGGCAGGGAAGCCTAAACTGAATGCTGGGAGAAAGAAGCGTGGAGTCAGAGACACACTATGGAACCACAGCCAGAAATAGATATGTTGAAACTTTGCTGGTAGGCCATGACCTCGTGGTAATACACAGATAAATGGAGATGGGTTAAATTAAGATGTAAGAGTTAGAAAATAAGAAGCTAGAGCTAATGGGCCAAGCAGTGATTCAAATATTTTTTTTTTGTGTGTGTGTGTGTGTGTGTTATTTCAGGAGACCGGGCAGCTAGGAAACAAAGAAGCAGCCTTCTCACCACATATATGTTCTGAGAAACTCTTATTCTAGTAAATAATAGAATCATTGTCTTTACAAAGAAAAGCAATAGCTGCTCTTGAAATTAATTACCAAAAATATGAAATTCTCAGGTGTACTGAGATGGCACAGCATTTAAAAGTGCTTCCTCTCCAAGATTAGAACCTACTTTCTGTTAGCTAAGAACCCATGTAAAATTCCAAGTGTGGCTGCATGTTGTACCTGTAATACTAGTTTTTACAAAAGTAGACTGTGGAGAAAACTTCGTCCTGAGAACTCCTTTGCTAGCCATCCTAGACAAAAATGTGAGCCTCTAGTTCAGTGAGAGAGGATGTTTTTAACAAAGGATGGAGCAGAAGAGAGAGAGATACTTGATGCCTTGTTTGTCATATGCTCGGGTGATGCACCTGCAGATTCACATGCACACACAGCACACAAACACCGAAAATACATACACAAAGCAATAACTCTTGGGTTATATATTCTTTCAGAATTACCTTTTCGGTTTACTTACATACACAAAATATAAATCATTAAAAATTTATGTGTATAGATACACACACACACACACACACGGGGGGGGGAGAGATAGAGAGGCAGAGGGAGGGAGAGGAAGAGGGGGAGCATTTCACTTGTTAGATTTAAATCACACTTATTATGCTTAAGAACAGTAAACAGAATACTTTCAACCTCATTTTCCTTCAGCAAAAGTTACCAAAGCTTATAACATAGCCAACTTGAGAGTTGGGCAACCTGTACCCTGCAGATTCATCTTTTCTGTTATAGAAATTATGAACTTGCATTTTCTCATTCAACAACCTGCAGGAGATTAGAGTGCAGGTCTGAGAAAAGCTGTGGCTGGACAAACATTGGCTGTGAAGGATGGTTCAGCATCCCACTACCAGTGATAGTGGGGAAAGTAGCAAGGACACACTGCTGGGTCACCTCACACCAATTATGACTGAAGATTTTGAGATTTGTTTTATTGTTAGACAACAAGTGATAGGATCCAAACGGTCTCCGTTTCTAGAAAAATATTGACAAGCTGTGCTTACCTGATATATTTTAAATAGTTAACTAATGGTTTAGAAATTTGCAACGATATAGATGTAGAAGTCTTTCTGTTTTTTATTTATTTATTTATTTATATATTTATTTATTAAAGATTTCTGCCTCCTCCCCGGCACCGCCTCCCATTTCCCCCATCCTCCCCCAATCAAGTCCCCCTCCCTCGTCAGCCCAAAGAGCCATCAGGGTTCCATGCCCTGTGGGAAGTCCAAGAACCACCCACCTCCATCCAGGTCTAGTAAGGTGAGCATCCAAACTGCCTAGGCTCCCACAAAGCCATTACGTGCAGTAGGATCAAAACCAGTGCCATTGTTCTTGAGTTCTCAGTAGTCCTCCTTGTCCACTATGTTCAGCGAGTCCGGTTTTATCTCATGTTTTTTTTCAGACCCAGGCCAGCTGGCCTTTGTGAGTTCCAGATAGAACATCCCCATTGTCTCAGTGCGTGGGTGCACCCCTCGCGGTCCTGAGTTCCTTGCTCATGCTCTCTCTCCTTGAGATTCCTGTTCGGTGCTCCAATGTGGATCTCTGTCTCTGTCTCCTTTCATCGCCTGATGAAGGTTAATATTCAGGAGGATGCCTATATGTTTTTCTTTGGGTTCACCTTCTTATTTAGCTTCTCTAGGATCACGAATTATAGGCTCAATGTCCTTTATTTATGGCTAGAAACCAAATATGAGTTAGTACATCCCATGTTCCTCTTTTTGGGTCTGGCTTACCTCACTCAGGATAGTGTTTTCTATTTCCGTCCATTTGCATGTAAAATTCAAGAAGTCATTGTTTTTTACTCCTGAGTAGTACTCTAATATGTATATATTCCATATTTTCTTCTTTTTAAAACCAAAATATATATTAAGTTCTATAGTATTCAATATATGCTTGATATGCTGTATATATAAGTAGTTTTAAAATAATTTTTAAAGCAGTAACTTTTATTATATTTCTCAGGGTATGTGTTCATATGCTAAGGTATTTTCTATTAATTTGATTCTCCTTTTCTTATTAAAAATGGTTTTAAAAGAAAAATAAATTTAAACTATAAACATTATGGTTTCCACAAAAATAATTTTTCTACATAGAAAAGTTGCCAATTTCATCCAAAGTTTGGTGTTCATTGTAGTTAGCTTTTAGTTTTATCTCGAGTATTATTAAAAATGAAAGAAGAGTCAATCATATGAAGATATCTAGCTCAGACTAGGCTCAAACAGAGACTCTATTGTAGACAGATACATGTACATAAATAAGCCATAGTATTATTGTCTTTGCCATTTATACATTTTGTTTTGCCTGCCGTACACTATAAAGGCTCAAAAGGAATGGTTCTGACACATTTTAGACTATTTTATTGAGCTCTACATTTTTCTCTGCTCCCCTTCCTGACTCTCCTCTCCCCTTCAACCTTCTCCCAAGGCCCTCATGCTCCCAATTTACTCAGGAGATCTTGTCTTTTTCTACTTCCCATATAGATTAGATCTATGTACAGCTTCTTTGAATGACAGTGTGACAATTTCTCAGAAAATTAGGAAACAACCTTCCCCAAGACCCAGTAAGACCACTTTTGGGTAGATAGCCAAAGGATGCTCAATCATGCCACAAGGGCTTGTGCTCAAATATGTTCATAGCAGCTTTGTCTATCATAGCCAGAACCTAGAAACAATATAAATGCCCCTCAACCAAAGAATGGATAAGGAAAATGTGGTAAACTTACACAATGGAGTACTACACAGCATAAAAAAATAATGACATCTTGAATTTTGCAGACAAAGGGATGGATACTCATTTTGAGTGAGGTAACCCAGACCCATAAAGACAATTATCACATGTACTCACTCATAAAGCAAAGGAAACCAGTCCCCAAATCACAATCCCAGAGAACTTAGGCAACAATGAGGATCCTAAGAGACACGTTATGGATGTTTTACAATCTTAACTGTACTTGCCAGAATGAGTCTTCCTACATATTATTGCACACACCAAACAATTACTTTGATTCACAAGCGATTGCTCATTCCAAATTAATTATTTATTCGTTATTTTTTTTTATCATTTTGATAGGTTTGTAGTCATATGATGAGCCTGGTCCCTGTCTATCCGAAGAATTGACTTCTGAAATTGAAAGTTAGCTATATAATTCAACTTTAATGAGTCTTTGTAATTATCAATAATTTTATGAATGAATTTTACAAAATTAAAATAAGATGGGCTAAAAATGGTTTACACAAAATGTTTCTATTATTGTGTTTATGGCTGTGTGTGGTGTGTGTGTCTGTGTGTTTTTATGTGGGTGTGAGGACATATGCTTATGAGTTCAGGTGCTGTATGTGCATGTTTGAGAAGAGGCCAGAGGACAATGTTGTATGTGCTCCTTAGTCCTGGACTAATTTACTTTATATGCCATGGCTGGCCAGTGAGCTCCAAAAGTCTATTAGACCTATATGGACAACTGTGCTAGCCTTCACGTGTATTTTGTGATCTGAACTCAGATCCTCATCATTATTATGTGCCCACTAATCCCTTGAATGCTTCATTATATGAGGACATATGATTCAAGAATTACTATTAAAGACTTGTATTTTATTTGGTCTGAAGGCCACTTAGTGTGTCATGAACTATAAAACATGAATATTAGAAATAATGCACTAAGTTGTATACACTGGACAGGAGTTTCTTAAAAATGGAAGGACCTTTGTGTATCAAATGATTCCATAAAACATTTACTATGAATAGTCTGTTATGAAATACCATTAAAATTATATATCAAGAATCAATAGAATTTAATGTAGTATAATGTAATTCATTATGTAAATTACATAGCAAAGTTAACATTACACCTATGTATTTTTAAAATGTGTTAAGTAGAGAAGCTTAATTGATCGATGGGGAAATCAGCTTATGACATTTAGAATCACCTGTGACCTGGTATAAGAAGTGAATTGTTCTCTGTGTGACATTGGATTGACATCAATTATCTCCAGGGAAATAAAATACTCTGAATTGATATTTTCAAGGATAAAAGAGCCTTTCAGGCAACTCGAAAGTGTATTTTAGTAAACCATGCATGGTGATGGAAAAATATCCCAAATGTAACTTTCAGAATGAAAAATGGATAATAATTAAGTAAAACGTTATTTCGAGATTTTATTCCCAAATGTCCCATGGTTTTCATATTCTACATTCCAATGCCCTTGTATGTCCAATTAAGATATGTAATTGAAGAGCTGCTAGTAAGCAGACTGCCCTGGCACCCAGAGGGGACTGTGTTTGGGTAATGATAGTGCTTAACTGCACAGAAACAATACTCGGGACTGTTAGCAGAGAGTTTCTATTTCATTACTCGCTCTTCTCCAAGGTTTTTGTGTAAGAAAAACAGCCCTGCAGAAGGAACTGGAGGAGGGGGGTTTGTGTTCTTTTCAGGGACAATCTGCCCCTGGATAGCACACATTCACCCGTCCAGATGGAACTCCTCAGCACCTAAACAGGGCCGCCTGGTAGCCCAAAGATCTAAGATGGTTTCTTTATTATCCAATAGTATCCACAGTATACAGAGGACAATCCCACATCAATCTTGTATAAAAATTGCTGTCTTTGATCATGGTACACGAGGTGACCTTTAACTGTACAGTAAACTGTTAGAGTACTGAATAGTGGTCAAGTATTCTGATCAGCGTTCATTCCTAATTTATCTTCTGTCTTTTTTTTTTTTTTTTTTTTTTTTTTTTTTGGTTTTTCGAGACAGGGTTTCTCTGTGGCTTTGGAGCCTGTCCTGGAACTAGCTCTTGTAGACCAGGCTGGTCTCGAACTCACAGAGATCCGCCTGCCTCTGCCTCCCAAGTGCTGGGATTAAAGGCGTGCGCCACCATCGCCCGGCCTTATCTTCTGTCTTAAAACAGGTCAATATCATATATCTGAGGAAAAAATAATGTTCACATCTTAAATTTTTGTCGAGAAGTTTGTATATATTGGAATTGAATTTCTTCCAAGTTCGGTGTACATTTGAGACAATGGAAAAGAAAGGGTTGATTGCCTTAAAAGCCAACTCTCATCAAGCACATGTATAAATAACTAAGGCATTAAATCATTATTTTTTCCTACAGGTAACGTTTTGTGTCTTTAAAATAGGAGAACAATTGCCCAAAATAATAGTTTTCCATATTTCAAGCATTTCCTATTGGATTGGTCTCCTTTGCTGAACAGTCTGCTTATTAGAAGTGGGACTAGATGTAGTTTTGCCTCTCATGGGTGTTATGGCAGCAGTGACTGAAAGGCATGCTCTTCGTGGTGAATAGCTTTATCTTTGCTATCTAATGGGTGTTTATTTATTAATTTTATAATATAATAAAACTCATTTTAATGTAAATTAAGAGAAAGAAAAATAAAATTCTGTTCAGAGTAAATTCTCTAAAAAAATTAATTTTAGAAAAAGCTTGCCTTAATGAGAAATAAGCATTTCTGTTGAAACTATAAATTAGTATCAGAAGATAAATCCTCAGAATTTCAATTCATTGTCTTTACTGAATTCCATGATAGGATTAATAAAACACAGCAAGAGTCTAACTTGTGCCTCACATGGTGTAAACATCTGTTGCACAAACATTTATGTACTTTTTTTGCTTTTCAAATGTCTAAATCTTAGCCTCTGAAATTTCTAATAAAAACATGTATCTTCATTTACTCAAGTGGTCGTGAGTAACACAAGCACAGTTAACATTACCTTAATGGCTCCAGTCCTGTTTTAGCTTTCCTTCTACTTGAGACTCCTTGGCACAGCTGAGCAAATTATAGCAAGAATCATTAGCCAAACAGGAACAACAGGTGCCTATGTGGTCAGCCTGCCAGACTCCTAGATTATTAATATCTTCTGTATCTACCCATTTCCATTGCACAGCTTTTCTCTTGATATTGGACACTGTGCTCATTCCCCATTGCTTATTTTAACGAATACATAACCATATGAAATATTTGTTCATTTCAAGTGAATTCCCCCTGGTTTCAAAAAAGAATGCAGAAACCATTTCAGAGCTTAATTAGGGAGATTTGGAACCTTAACGCTTGTTCAAACCATTTTATCATAGGTAAAGGCTTTCTAACTCCCCCCTCTGTCTATACAATCATTTGCAATCCAGTAGATAAATTCCATTCCCTCTCTGGTGAGCTTAACCAAGCAGGACATCCAGTTGGGTGAGGTCATACTGGAAAATGTTTTCTTTTTAAAAAGAGTTTTCTAATACCTTTAAAAATCCAAATTAAGTTTTAATGAGCATTGCAGACAACTTAGATCCCCAAAAGGCAAATCAATTTTGTGTTTTGCATTGCTGTTCCTTCAGTACCTGAAATATGACCTCAACAGACTTCTCAGTGGCTACCTTGAGTCCCATATTCAGAAAGAAAGAATGTGTGTATAGGCAACGGGGTTCTATTACCCAAAAGTTCCCAAAATCTTCAGACATATTTTTTTTTCAAGCAATGGGGAGGAGGATGAAGGGGTTGCAAGGAAGTAGCTGCTATTTCAATGGCAAAAGAGGTGTGAGGCTTAAGAGCGCTCTGGAAGTGCTGGCAAAGTAGGATACGATATGCTTCATGATTTTGTCTTTCCCTTGGCTCTAGGTCAGCTACTGGCGCACAGTGTCACAGACACACTTTTGTTTAAGATGATGACTGGTAAATGAAAACAAGGAAGAAAAAAATGCTGCCTAGGAGCAGCAGGTGATGTGGAGAATTCAAGTACACTTTAAAGTCTATTAATTGGGTGCTGCTTAGGGTTTTTTTTTCATAGACTGTAGCGGTCAGACACGTAACGATTTAACGCTTTATAGGTTGCACATTTGCTGCATCTTCGTATAGTTTCTGAGATAAACGGGCACTGTACGTGCTTCTAAGAGAGTCCCACGCTCTATAGGGAGCTTCTCTGGACTTTTTTTAAACTATGTTTCGTTTTCTCTCTGCAGTAAGGAAGTTATATACTAAAAATTAACTGAGCGTATCATTTCCTCTCTCCAGGAAGCCATGCTGTGTGGGTCTGCTGACCTGTGTAGGATACTGGCAGCTCAAACTGCGGAAGGAAATGTCTGACTCTGGGGGGATGCATGTTCTTCATCCATGTATCGAAAATAGTTCACCTTTGATCAATGCTAAGTACTATACTGCACGGAGCTCTTGTTCTAGATTATGGGTTAGTACTCTGTCAACATGTGAATCTTTCCAGATTGTTTTTCAGTGACCGTCTTATTAATGAAGCCTACAAAGTCTTCTTGTTTAATTTGCAGTAATAAAATACATCCCCCTCTTTATTCTCCAGCACTGTAAGTTTCTTTTCTTACATTGTCCTTTCTTACACACTGAACACTTACTAATTTGTGATACCGTAGATTGAATGTAGCGATTCTTTACATGCTAGATCTGTGCTTTTACCTTTGAGATACATTCCCACTCCAATTCTTGTTAGTTCTAACTTTCTTTGCTATAATGCATACTGAGCTAGGTAAAGCATGATCATTTTGTTCTTGCATAGATCTCAAGTCCTGAGAAAAGACTGGAAGAGAAGAAGCTGAGCAAAGGTTTCATCCTGTGGATGTCCTAAAGTATGTGTAAACTCAATATAAAGTGAGTTCATGTAACATTGCTTTCATTTTTCTTAGCTGCATTTCACATTTGACTTAATATTTACAGCAACCATATGAGCAGGTATTATTCCTACTTTACTAATAAGTAAACTGAATTTGTTTAAGGTCATGTAGCTTGTAATTGGTCAAGGTGAAAATGTCGTACCCCTCTACCTTACTGCTATCTGTATATTATTACTAACTATCCCTCTCTCTCATATATATATATATATATATATATATATATATATATATATATATCTGTCATATATAATTTACCCCTCTCTTTAACTCCTATTTGTATTCTATCTTTCTATATCTCTTATCTGTAGGTTATTAATAATTCTTCCCTCTGTTTCTTATCTGTACACTATTCATAATTTCATCATCAGTTGGTTTATTATTGGTAAGCCTGAGGTATGGCTTTGAAAAATATGCAGCTATGTGCAGACAGTTAACTCTTCTTATTCAAATGTTTATTATTGGTTAGCAACTTTTATTTTCTTCTGTTCTAAAGGCTATTGAGTACTTTATTTTTTCTAGAGTAGATAAGTATCTATACTTTGGACAGCTTGTTATTTTTTTTTCTTCTTGCCAAAATGGACTTAATCACTGACCAAAGTCTGATGCTAAATTTAAATCTCCTGGCTTCACAGCCTTTATTGGATTCTGACCTTTATATAATTCTTAGACTTTGGTACAATGTGACTCTAAGAATGGCTGGCATTTCACTTTCATACCTAGTTATTTTATAAACATTTTGTAGCTGTTCTATAAGAAATGACTTGCCAGAATAATGAACACATACAATAAAGCTATAGGCAATTCAGTGTAATTTCCCTGGGTGAATTATTTTACGTTTCTTTAGAAGAAGGAATGTAATTCCTTTTATACTTCTTGATTACCCAGTTTTGGAGTACAATGATGAGTATATGCTATTTAAATTTTTCTTCAATGGCAAAGAAAAGATTCAAAGATTAAAGGTCATTTAACATGAGTCCTCCAAGGCATTTATTATATTTAATGGGATAGGCAAATTATGCTTAAGTAAAATAATTCGAAAATCTACCTGGTTTACAACAAAGCATATTTCTTCCTTGTGACATATGGCCATCACTGGCAGCCTTCTATTCTTTCCTAAATATTCACTTTCAGGCTCATGCTGGTATATCAGTCTCCATAAGAACCACTGGTGACTACAATGTAAAAGAGTCCGGACACTCCCATGTTCTTTTTTTTTTTAGTGCTGTGGATTAACCTTAACAATTTATTCATGTTAGGTAAGAAACGTGCCATAGTGCTGTGTCTTTAGACATAGTTCTTAACAATTGTGCTCACAGCTGACCCTTACCAGAGAAGCAAAGTGAACAACTTTAAATGTTAATAATATTTACTTAGATTATCTTTTAAAATCTAGTGTACAGAGCTGTTAGAAAATCATTTCTGTTGGGTCAGATAGCTTTGTGGTACAGCAGGTGTTAACATGTATGGAATGCTAGTCTCATCCACAGTATCACAATATATAAAATTATAGTTCTATCTCAGTACAACTGATATTTTTGCATTTGCTGTGGGTTGTAATAAACACAGGTGAAGAGAATTTTTGCGATATATATTCTTATTTGATTGAAAATATCATCAGAGAGTTCTGTTCTCAAATTAAATATAAAGAACAAATTGACCTACAGCTTTCCTACTGTCATTTCCTTCTTCAGTTATGTATGTGCTGTTACTCACATGCTTGACCATTTCCTGAAGCAGTTTCAGTATCAGTATACTAGTTTTATAGAATGAGTCTGGAAACATTTCTTCCCTTTAATCTTTAGGTATTAACTTTAATAATAAAGTAAGTAAGCATATTAAAATATCCTTTAAACAAATGGTCTGTGAGAAATTATCAGTGATGCATCTACTTTCCATTTTGCTCTATGAAAGCACCAAGTTTGTTTTAGCTTTCATGCTTCCAAAATTGGAATGATGAAGTGCACAGATAATAAAAATAAGAACATAATTATGGAAAGGGATAAAAGACAGAGAAACCACAGGTGTTGGAAGCAAGTCTGCTATTGGGAGATATTCATTGCCTTGTTGGAAGTTAATAGCTAATTCTATTTTTTTAAGTAAGTTTTTATTTATTCTTTGATGGCCTCTTTGTTTCAATTGTTAACATAGATCAACATGCACAGACACACACAGACTCATTCACACACACACACACACACACACACACACACACACACAAATCTTAAGAAGTTTCCATAGCACTTAGATTCCATATGTGATTTTCAAGTCTTTAATGTTATTTACCTCTTTTTTGTTTATTTCTCTCCCATGCCTTCCTATCGTCACTTTCTTTAAAGCATTCTGTTCTCTTATTCCTCTACCCCCACCCCATCTACGACCTGTGTTCTGTCATCCTTCCTTTGGAATTTCCCTATGGCTCCTAACTAGTGTACTATCTTCTAAGGGTATTACAGTTTAAATACATATCTGAGGATTTAAATATAGCATCCACATATTCAAAACATAATGCAACCATTGTTTTCATGGACTTGGGTTACCTCATTCAGAATGATATTCTCCCATCCCAAGAATTCTCCTAAATAATTCATTTTTATGGAATAATAGTATTCTATTATGTATATAAAATGTATTTGTTGATTGGCACCTATCCTTTTACTATTTTTTTTTTTGATTATTGTGAATATAGCAGCAGCAGACATGGATGAGCAAAACTCCCTGTAATAGAAAAGATTTTGTTTTATGGCTAGGCCTGTAAGCTACATCATATAGTAAACCTATTACCAAATTTTTCTTTTAATTTTTGAAACAGGACTTGTGTCTGTAATGATCCCGGCTGTTTGGTAACTCAGTTTGTAGACTAGGCTGGCCTCAAACTCACAGAGATCTGCCTGTCTAGGCCTTCCAAGGGCTGGCATAAAGGTGTGTGCCCCCACCACCTGGGTTCTAAATTTTTTTAAGTTGTCTCCATTAAGAATTACATAGTGGCTACACCAGTTTGCCCTTTTACCAGGCGATAAAAAGTGTTCTCTTTTCCTGATACCCATGCCTGTGAAAGCAATTTGTTTTACTGACTTTAGCCATTGTCACTAAGACAAAATTTCAGTCATATTTATTTGTATTTTCCTAATGGCTATGGATATCAAAGAATTAAAATGTTTCTCAGAATTTCTATTTTTTCTTTTGAGAAGTTCATTTACTTCCATGTCCCAATATTTGATTGAGTCTTTTGCATCTTGTTTTTTGTTTGTTTGTTTTGTAGCTGTTTTTAGTTATTTGGATATTGCAGATGCCATTGCTCAGCCAGCTATATATCCAGTGAAGATCTTTCCACATTTTGTAGGCTGCATCTTTGCTATAATGATGGTGTTCTTTGCTATATAGAAGATTTTCAGTTTCATGAGGTGTCATCAGTGAGCTGTTGGTTTTAATGCCTTTTCTATTGTAGACCTGTTCAGAAAATTCTTTCCTCTACCTATAAGTTCAGTCACATTCTACATTTTCTCTTTTAACAGATTGAATGTACCCAGTCATATATATCAATTAGGAGTTGAATTTTGTGCAGGGCAAGAGAGAAGGATCTTAATTTCATTTTTCTACATGTAACAATCCAGTTCGACAAGCATCGTTTGATGCAGATGCTTTGTTTATTGCAGTGTGCATCTTTTGACCTCTTTGTCAACAATAAGGTGACTGCTGGAGTGTGAGGATTTATCTGAGTCCTCCACTCTATTCCATTGATCGCTGTGTCTGTGTCATGCTAGTTTTTTAAAATAATCACTATAGCTCTATAGTGAACTTGAAATCAGGTATGGTAATTTCCCCAACAGTGTTTTTATTGTTCAGAATTGTTTTGGATATCCTAATTTTTTGTGTTTATGAGTTTTGAGATAATTTTTCAATTTCTATGAAGAATAACATAGAAATTTCATATTTCTATGAAGTTTCATAGGATTGTGCTGAATATGTAGATTTTAAAATAATTTCCATTTTCAAATTATTAGCCATGCTAGTACACGAACATGGGAGGTCTTCCCATCTTCTGGTATTATCTTTCTTTCTTGAGATAAATATTATCCAAGCCTTTTTTGTCTATTTACAAAGTTATTACATTGGAACCCATTATTTTGTACTGTTAATATATACTGATAAAAGAGAAGATAAGAAAAATCAATGTTTTAGCTATGTGTTCTTGGAAGCAACTATGTTGATATGAAACAGTCCCTTTTTTAATGACTCAGTCTTCTCTAAAGTCAGCAATCCAGACCAGCTGCACTTTCTTTACTTTACCTTACCCATGTTTACATACATATCATTATGCTTTGCTATACTAATCGATGTCAAGTTTCTGTAGAACTACATACTGCTTTCATTTCAAGAGAATGATAATGCATAGCAGGAAAGATTGGCACTACTACTTTAAATATATACTTTCAAAAATACAAAGCAAGCCGAGACCAGGGGACTTGATTCTGACGAGAGGTTGTATATTAAAGTCCATGGTCTTGTGTATTCAGATCAGGAGTATAACCATATGTAGACGTGACTCTTCAACATGTACCGAGAAAATAAGCCTTCCTTTTACAGGATAACTTGAAGAAAACTATGAGAATTTGAAAAGAAAAAAAAATTCTCTGGTTAATTTTGTATCTCTGGGCAAGATTTTAACAGTTCTGATCTTCAATTTCCAACCCTTGGAAGTGTGGAAATGTTACAAATAAGTGTTTTTTCCCTAGCTTCAATTTTATTGCTTCATTAAACTCCATCTGTAAGTCATAGACTCAGAGACTTCTTAGAGTTAAACTGGAAAGCAGTAATAGTAGCTAAGAATTATCAAGGGAAATACGATGTGAACAGAAAGAGCCATCTAAAACACTATTGTCCATTTAGATGGTTGCTGTATATAAGCATAGGCCAACAACCCTGGAGTGTGTGCCATTTCAATGACTCACATGACAAGATTTACTTTGTTTTCATAGGGGTTAGTTTTTCATTAGGATCTCCAATTGAAATGTTTGTATGAAAAGAAGACAACCCTCATTCATTCATATGAAAAAAAAAGTCTTTTTGTCTATGTGGCTTACTTTATAGCAGCAAATTGCAAGCTTATTCAAGGACCATGTTAGGGCAAAGAGAAGCCAATTTCTCTCAGAGACCAACAGATTTGGATAATTTGTTTATAATAAACTGTGTGAGCTCTTTTTTAGGGTGAATTTCCTTTTAGGAAGCATGAGCTTACATAGTAAAATATCCACTGAAAGTTCTCTTTCTGTGACACTGCCCATCATGCGCCATGGCTTTGTGTTTGTCACCACTGTTGTCTTTACAGAGGCATCAGAAGATATTTGCATCATGGAAACATAGTAGTTTTAAGAATTCACTTAGGACTAAACTTTACACGAGATAGAAGGTTACTTTCTTTGGGTGACAATTTTGTTGTTCAAAACATTACATCTTCCACATACATATGTCAATTTGGTTTTTGTCCTCAATGTTCACCTAGAATACTAGGTAAGTTAATGAATTGCCATCTATCTGTCTGTCTGTCTGTCGATCTATCTATCTAATCTACTGGAATTGAATGAAATGAAATTTATTCCATGTATGAACAGTCTGTATATTACGGTTATGTTGAAACTGTGCATACTGGGTTTCATGGTCTAAGTCGATAAATACTGATTATGTCCCCTTCCTGAACAGGGTACCAGATCTTATTACAGATGGTTGTGAGCCATGATGTGGTTGTTTGGAATTGAACAGGACCTTTAGAACATCAGGCAGTGTCTTAACTGCTGAAGCATCACTCCATGCCGTCTAATCTACTGCTCTAAGTTATTTTCCGTCTCCTTATCATGCATTTTCAATATATTTTAACAGCAGCACCTGCTCTCCCTGAAAAATGGGTCTTAACTTCACATCTTTTGTTTTGTGTTAGGATTTCCTCAGTGTCTGTTATATCTTCCCTTTCATTTCTGATTTTGCTAATTTGGATGTTCTCTCTCTGCCTTTCTATTAGTTTGGATAAGGGTTGGTCTATCTTGTTGATTTTCCCAAAGAAACAGTGTCCCATAGGATTGTGTACATTGTGGCTTCATATTCATTGAATTCTGGGAAGCCTTTAATATCTTCTTTTATTTCTTTTTTGACCCAGGGACAATTTCCATGACATTGTAGGCTTTCTGCAATTAGTGTTGTTTCTAAACTCTAACTTTAAACCATGGTGATCCGATAAGATACAGGGGCATAATTCCATTTTTGTGTTTAGTTGAGGTTTGCCATGATACTGAGTATGTTGTCATTTTTAGAGAAGGTTCCATGAAGTGCTGTGAAGAAGGTATATTCTTTTGTGTTTGGGTGAAATGTTCTGTGAATGTCTGTTAAATCCATTTGGGTCATGACATCTTTTAGTTTTCTTATTTCTCTATTAAGTCTGTCTGGTTGACCTGTCCATTGGGGGGAAGTGGGGTGTTAAAGAATCCTACTATTAATGTGTGGGGTTTGATGTTGGATTTAAGCTTTAGTAATGTTTCTCTTACATATGTTGGTACTCCTGTATTTGGGGCATAGATGTTCGGGATTGAGACTTCATCTTGATAGATTGTTCTTGCAATGAGTATAAAGTGTGAAAATATACTTAATAAAATATTTGGAAACCAAATCCAACAACACATAAAGAATATCCACCATGATCAATTTGTCTTCATCTCAGAGATGCAGTGATGGTTCAACATATGAAAGTCTATCAATATAATTCACCATATAAATAAACTGAATGAAAACAACCATATTATCTACTCATTAGATGCTGAAAAAGAATTTGACAAAATCTGACACCTCTTCATGATAATGGTCTTTGAGAGATCAGGAATACAAGAAACATACCTAAACATAATAAAAGCAATATACAGCAAGATGACAACCAAATCAAATTAAATGGAGAGAAACTCAAAGTGATTCCACTAAAATCAGGAATAAAACAAGGCTTTCCACTCTCTCTATATCTATTCAACATAGTTTTTGAAGTTGTGGCTAGAGTAACAAGAGAAAAGGAGATCAGGGGATATGCATTGGAAAGGAAGAAGTCAAACTTTTGCTGTTTACAGATGATATAATAGTATAAATAAGTGACCCCCCAAAACTCTACCAAGGAACTCCTATAGCTGATAAATAACTTCAGGAATGTGGAAGAATACAAGATTAGCTCAAAAACATCAGTAATCCTTTTATATACAACTGATAAGCTGAGAAAGAAATCAGAGAAACATCACCCCGCACAACAGTCACAAATAACATAAACTATTTTGGGATAACAGTAACCAAAGAATTGAAAGACCTATTAGACAAGAACTTTAAGTCTTTGAAGAAGAAATTGAAAAGATACCAGAAAATGGAAAGGTCTCCCATGTTCTTGGATAGGTAGAATCAACATAATAAAAATGGCAATCCTACTAAAAGCAACCTGTAGATTCAATGTAACCTGCATCAAAATCCCAACACAATTCTTCACAGACCTTGAAAGAACAATACTCAGCTTTATATGAAAAAACAAACAAACAAACAAAAAAAACCCACAGGATAGCCTAAATAATACTGTACAATAAAGGAACTTCCGGAGGCATCGTCATCCCTGACATCCAAATGTATTATAGAGCGACGATAGTGAAAATAGCTTGGCATTGGTATAATACAGACAGGTTGATCAAAGAAATCAAATCAAAGACCTGGATATTAAACCACACCCCTCTGAAAACTTAATTTTTGACAAAGAAGATAAAATTGTACAATGGAAAAAAAGAAAGCATCTTCAACAAATGGTACTGGCATAACTGGTTTTCAATATGTAGAAGAATGCAAATAGATCCATATCTATCTCGATGCATAAAACTCAAGTGCATTAAAGACTTCAATATGAATCAGACCACTCTGAACCTGATAAAAAAGAAAGTGGGAAGTAGCCTTCAATTCATGGGCACAGTAGACTACTTTCTAAATAAAGTACAGACATTTAGAGGAACAATAAATAAATGGGACCTCCTGAAACTAAGAGGCTTCTTTAAAGCAAAAGATACAGTCAATAAGACAAGAAGGAAGCCTACTGAATGGGAAAAGATCTTCATCAACACTCTATCAGACTGAGAACTCATCTTCAAAATATATAAAGCACTCAAGAAATTAGACATCAAAATTCCAAATAAGTCAATTAAAAAATAGAGTACAGATCTAAACAGAGAAATCTCAACAGAAGAAACTCAAAAGACCAAATGATACTTAAGGAAATGTTCAATATCTTTAGCCGTCATGAAAATGCTAAGGTCAAAAACACCAATGATAGCTTATGCTGGAGAGAATGTGAAATAATGGGGACACTCCTCCATTGCTGGTGGGAATGCAAACTTGTACAACCACTCTGGAAATAAGGATGTTGTTTCTCCAAAATTTGTGTATCAGCATACCACTCTTGGGCATATATCCAAAGAATGCTTAATCATGATGCAAAAACATTTTTTAAACTATGTTCATAACAGTATATTAATAAAAGCCACAACTTAGAAACCACGTAGATGTCCCTCAACCAAAGAAGGGATAAAGAAAATGTACATATATTCATAAGGGAATACCACTCAGCTATAAAAAACAATGATATCTTGAAATTTGCATGCAAAATGGATGGAACTTGAAAAAGAACCATCCTGAGTGAGGTAACTTAGACCCAGAAAGATGACATGGTATATACTCAGTCATAAGTGGATACTAGCTATAAAACAAAGGATAATGAGCCTATAGTTCACAACCCTAGAGAAGGTAAGCAACAAGATGAACCCTAAGAGAAACGTATATAGATCTACCTGGGAAGGGAAAATAGACAAGATCTGACAAAACTGGGAGCATGGGAGTGTGGGGAAAAGTGAGGGTGGAAGGGGAGGAAGAGGAGAGAAAGGGATAGGAAGGAGATCTTGAGGGAATGGGATAATCAAGATGGAGGAAGAACAGAGATGGAGAGCAAGGAAAGAGATATCTTGGTTGAGGGAGCCAATAGGGGGCTAACAAGAAACCTGGCAATAGAGCAGTTTTCAGAAATCCACAAGGACGAACCCCACTAAGACACTAAGCTATAGTACAGAGGATGCCCAAACTGACCTTGCCTTGTAGTCATATTGATGGATATATTAAATGTCATTATAGAAACTTCATCCAACCACTGACAGAAACAGAGGCAGAGACTCATAGTGAATCACTGGATTGAGCTCCCAAAGTTCAGTTGAAGAGTGAAAGGAGTAAGAATATGAGCAAACAGGTCAAGACCATGATTGGTACACCCGCTAAAAAAGTTTTACCTGAGCTAATAAGAGCTCTCTGACTATGGCCAGACAGGGAAGGTACCAGCATAGAAATGAACTAGACCCTCTGGATGTGGGAGACAGTTGTACAGCTAGGGCAGACTGCGGGTCCACTGGCAGTGGCACCAGGATTTTTCTCTGCTGCTTTTACTGGCTTTTTTGAACCTATTCTATTTGCATGTATACCTTGCTCAGCCTAGTTATAGTGTGTGTTGAGGGAGGGCAGGTTTTGGTCCTTCTTCAAAGCAATGTGCCTTACCCTCTGTGAGGGGTGGATAGGGAGTGGAAGTAGAGAGAATAGGAGGAGTGGATGGACTAGCAACTAAGTTTGGTATGTAAAATTAAAAGGTAGCTTGTTTTCTTTTTTAAAAAATAAATAAAAAATTAAAAAAGAAAATATATAATGAAATATTTTTAATGCCAAACTTAGCAAAAGTTAGCTAGATTCATATGTCTTCTTCTCAATATGTTATATTTTCATGTATTCCATGGAACATATGAAGATATTCCATCATCATTTAGGTTATTTCTAATATAAAATATGAAATCAGGTCAATAAATATTTTATAAACTGTTACATTTAAATTTATTTGAGTATTGAGTATTTTGTAAATTGAAGACACATTGTTGAGTGTTCTATTTTGCAGCCCAACGCTTTGGGAATGTTAGTTTGCTGAAAGATGAAGTTCTTGGCTGAATTCATATATTTTGTTGCGTAATATGACAAATAAAGGCATAATGAAATGAATGGTGTTTGCTTTTAACTTCTTAGCTTTTTTAGAAATTGGCTATTTTTTAAGTCACAAATAGATGGAAGAAAAGAATACAGTTATGATAATACATTTTTAGTTTCACTAGTCTGGTTTGAACAAGTTGACACAGTGTACAAGGCAAATAATGTATTGTTTATATATATCAAGTCATATAAACCCCAATGGAAGTACTTTTGGGTTTACATGACTTTTGCAGTGGTCTCCGGGTTCCACACATATCTACACTGAATATTGATAATTAGTGATTGAAACAGTCCTTACAGAAAGGTAATATGCTTATGCCTATTTTGCAAATGATGAATTAGTGGTTTTTAAAAAAGGAGTTTATGTGGTTTATTCTAGGATAGACAACTAGGAAATTAAGAATGCAGGCTAACAACCTGGGAGAACATCAGGGAATCCACATGTTTGTCTTCTTCCAGTCAAATGACAGCTTTCATTCTCATCTTGCTTGACCCATGCCAGTCATTATTACTGCTCCCATGATACTCTTTTGGTTAGCTCTCCCTTTGTTCTCCTGATAACTCTTTGTTCCCCCTCTGTAGTGCAGTACCAACCATTCTAAAGTCATTGTACCTTATGGCTTCATTGGTTTGCCTTCCTTCTTCTCTTTAAACTCTCATGCATTATCTATGTACATAATTTACACTACTATTGATATGTAAATTACTCCCAAATTCATATTTCTGGCTCTGAATTCTCATTGGCGAAACACTTCTTTAAAAAGTATCATTTGATTTACATGTCATCTTCTCTACACGGCTTTCTAAGCTCTATAGAACCAGAAATAGATCTAAACATCCTCTTCCCACCCATGATGCAAATCTAAAGCTGGTTCTCGGTTGCTTCCTGTTTAATAAACATCACCACCATCAATTCAGTCACAAGAGGCAGTCTTGAAGTTATCTTTTTACAGCCTTTTACTTTACCAGCTCTTCCACCATCTCTAATGTTCTAATCTAACAAGCCACTATTTGGTCTTTGATTTCATTGCTCTCATGTGGCAACTACCATAAGCTCTTCCTTTCCATTCTCTAAACCATGTCTAGAATATCATAGAAGTTTCTGTTTTATTTCTGCTAAGATTTTGTTGTTGTTGTTTTGTTTGTTGAGACAGAGTTTCTTTTTGCAACATTCTTGGCTGTACTGGAATTTATTATGTAGACCAGATTGGCCTCAAGGTCAGAGTTCTACCTGCCCTTGCCTCCCAAGTCCTAGGGTTAAAGGTGTATGCCATCATGTCCTGGGTGTCTTCTTAAAGGGCTCTTGTCTTTATGTTAAATCACAATATTGTAATGTGTTATAGCTAGGATGACAGTAGTTCTCAAGTTGTTTAGTACATTTTGCATTATGCTTATTTGTTGTGCCCTAATTTCCTCCAAGATAGGAGGCCTCTATTTTGGAACTATCTTCTTCTTCTTTTTTTTTTTTTTTTTTTTTTTTTTTTTGTCACAAGATGATCCACAGGCAGGTAAACATTATACCCTGGAGGGAAGGTCTTCAAACTATGAAAGTAAACAACCCCTTCAGGAATTTCCTGAAACAGCAGATTCGCTAGCAGATTTTCCCTTTCAAACCTTCATGAGCTATAAGGCTACGGAGAGACAGTCTCAGACAAGAAGATCTTCCTAGGAGAGGAATAGACCAGAGCATCCACTGAGAAGAAACAAAGGTCAGTTTAACTACCTGGAAGAGGTTCAGATCAACAGTTTCCTAAAGCTTGAGTAGTACGCTCCTTGTTTCTAGTTGTCACCAGTGCTGGGATGGGGTTTTGGTGATTCAGCTGTTTTGCAGACATTTCCTCTCTTACTAAAGAAGTTCCCCACCCATATTCCTGTAAGCAACCCCAACAAAATGATAGGTTCACCAATGTTGACTGGGTAGTATCTGTATTATGGAATGACATTGATTCCATATCTTGTGTGAGTAGTGTTTTTTTTTTTTCTTAATCTCTTCTGGAAGAGTGTAATAAATTATTTTTAGTAGTAAAAATATACTTCATTTCCAAATATCATGGTCACTGAACCTGTGGAGACCCTACATCATCTCATCTTTGACTTTGTAACCTTCATAATTTTCCCTTATCCACACTCATTTGTTAATGTTTTCCAAACCGTTTGTGGTCTCTGAACATTTTTATCCACTGATTCAGCCCCAAAGCACCACAACACAACCCTGGATTCTTGTTTCATTGCAGTGGGTGACTTTTGATGGGTTTACGTACTACATTTTGGTACTTTAGATTTCCTGGAGACAGTGACTGTGTCTTTTAAATTCAATGATATATCACTTTTCTTTCTGTGTTTTCATAATAATTATCATTTAGTAAGACATAGTTTTTATCTTTTTTATTATTTTAATTTTCATAAGTTCTGTATGTATAGACCATATATCTTGATCATATCCTTTCCCCACTTTCTCCCCAATCAATGTCCCATTTAAAAAGAATAAACTATCAATATTTAAGATTTTATTAAAAACTGATATTTATTTTGACATTATTTTGAAGATAAAATAATAGGAATATATTCAGAATGTTAATATCATCTGGTTTAGTTTATTGGGCAAGGTTTGCCTCTTTACAGAAATAGATCATAGTACAGAAGTTAATTAGGAACATGGAAAATATTACTGAAGAATAGAGAAATAGCAGAAGTGAAAATATGTGTGTGTGGTAGTGGTGGCATAGGAAGTGGAAGAAAAGTGACACCAAGAGAGGGCAATCATATTTTCAATGTAGTTCTTTAAAACTAAAATGAGGCCGGGCGGTGGTGGCGCACGCCTTTAATCCCAGCACTCAGGAGGCAGAGGCAGGCGGATCTCAGGGAGTTCGAGGCTAGCCTGGTCTATATGAGCTAGTTCCGGGACCGGCACCAAAGCTACAGAGAAACCCTGTCTTGAAAAACCAAAAAATAAATAAATAAATAAATAACAACAACAAAAAAAACAAAAACAAAAACTAAAATGAGGTTTAAACACCTATGTGTTTTTCCTCTTAAAATACTTATTAGCAAGCTTCTGGCTTTGCTTTTCATTTTCCCCCCATGGTGAGAGAGTTCATTGTTGATTCACCAGTCCCACCAGCATATGAAGGAATTATTAAAGTTCTCTGGTGGAAAAGCAAGAGAGAAAATGAGGCTGTGTGCCAGAGAAAAGATAGTCAGACAAGTCATCCGTAGCTTCAGTTAATGAGGACAGGGTGAGCATAACCTCGGACCCCAAGTCATCAGGACTTTAAGATGTTCAGTGATGACTTAATACCTCACATCATATGGACCTGATTATGACCTCTTGTGTAATTGTTTTGAACGAAGCAATTTTAAAAGGAGCACGTGGGAATGATGATCAATTTGATAAATGTTCTCACATTTGCTTGCCTGGGAATCCACATGTACAAATTCTGATTCTCCAGGCAGCGATGTTGTCTAGCTCACATCATGAAAAACCAAATGATCTCTGATCTGCTTGGAGAACTGAAAACACTTCACATTAATTTTCTATTCATGAAGAAGAAAGTGTCTCTAATAATTATATAATTCAAGGCTCCATGTAAGCCCCTGCTTTCATTTTACAGAACAATGATGTGATAAACACATGGCCAAGATCTGAAAATACAGTGAAACTGCTGCTATGCAACTGATGTAGTGCTGACATATGATGTGTAATCTATTCCCAAGGAAGTTTCCAAACAAAAAGAAGTGCAGTTTTATATTGTGTATTTCTGTGACTCAGTGGTAGTTCTTGGCTTGTAGTTTATAAACCTTTTCCCGGTGACTGATAGAGAAGTCAGTCAGTCATCTGTCTGATGGCTAATAGTGGTGTAATTTTGAAAAAGGAATGAAATTCATAAATCACCAAAAGTTTTTGCTCATTGTTTTCAGTTTTATCTTGGATGACTGTATCTCTGTAAGCTCATATTTTTATGTTAGTATCTGTAACCTCAACATCTAAAGAAGAAAAGCACTTGCCTCTTCGGTCACCCTATGAATCAGTGGATTACAATGATAAATAGCTTCAAATCCACTAAAAAATAAAAATCTAATCACATGAATCATTTTATTACAATTACATAGTTTTAAATCATATAAATTTATAAAAAACCATATGTATGTGATTATAAAAAATTAAAACGTTCATGTTTAACTAATGATAATCTCTTCAGAAAGTCATTAACTTGCAATTTAAATTTGGAGATTTTAAATGCTTTTTATTTTTGTAAGGGAAATTTTAAAGCTATATTAAAATTAAGTATTAAAAACAAATACTATGATACATACATCAAATTCTGCACTTTGATAATTTTGAAGCTTTTGTTCACTTGGAATTTAAATTTGGTCATGTAGAGATCTATGGCTACAGTTTCAACTTCTAGGATATAAAATCTCTTTTATTGCGAAATTCAGAGTCAGTCTAGACAACAATGTGAAACTTGTCTTAAATGGTGGGAGAAGGGTACTCTGAAGGAAGAATATAGGAGAATGTTAAAGGAGAAACAAAGAAAAACAGTGGAGAAAGAAGAGATGACGAGAAGTGGGATAGTAAAGAAATAATGAAAGAAGGAAAATAAATAAATCAAAAATAGTTTATTAGGAAAAGGATTAATTTAAAAAATTAGCTGTATTATGAATATCTAGTAATGCATGTTTGACTTATAAATGTTGATTAAATATTAGCAAAGTCAGAATTGAAGCTCTGTATTGACAACCACTTGATATTCATTAAATAACATTTCAATGTGTATCTATGTTCAATATGATATAACAAATTATCATTATCTCTTTAAGTATTTCTCTTCCTAGCAAGTGTATGGACATTGTAATAAAGCATTGTAGTTTATTTGAATTTTTACCTACAGACAGCATAAATTTATGGACAAAATTATTAATGTCATGCTGATTCATAAAAGTACCAGATGACATGATAAGAATGGAAAAACTTACCAGAAAGGGAATGAAACAGCTAAAATCCAAATTTAACTGGTAAACTCAGAAAATGCAAATATTGGCACGACCTGAACCCATTGGTCACGTACTTTAGACTTTGCTTTCTTGTGTATGCATTTTTGTGCTTTTGTCGGGAAAAGAAGGACATCACTATCAGAGGTGTCTGGGAAAATGGACACTGATCATGTCATAAGTGATAGGAAGTTTAATAAGTCACAAGGAAGCATTACCCCATAGTGTGGTGTTCGGTCAACAAATATTTATTGAACACTTTCATACGCACTGTTTCAAATACTGAGGATTGAGTGGTGATCAAAAGCAGAGTATCACACTCAGCTCTTTTCTGGATAATGGCCAGAGAAGTTAATTTACTAAAGGAAAAAAAAACCCACATAAATAAATAAATAAAATTTAAAGCAAGTCTGTCTGTGAAGGAAATGCTGGCAATGTATGTGACCGAGGGGGAAATTACTCTTGTTCTCTTAAAGTTACTGAGCTGTACTTTAGAGTTCCTTCGTATTAAGCCCTGAACTCATGGAGAGTGAGTTAATGAAATGGATGAGGACAGAACAGTGCTTAGGAAAGGTTTTTCTTACTACAAAAAGGAGCCTGAACAGGAGAATAATATTCTGTATTTTATTTTTAGAGTTATGCAAAATAAGCAATGATGTCTGTGAAGACAACATCCCCGAGATTATATCCATGCTGGGATATGAACTTTATATCCTCTTGTGTTGTCTTTCATTGTTTAACAGAAAATAATCAATGAATATTCTTTTACCTTTCTTTATAATTTATTTTTGTTTCTATGAAGTTCAACATATCACAATTTTCTTTAGGAGTAACATTTAAGCATAAACTCCCTAGGACATCTTTTGCTACTTTATTTCACTTTCTGTCTGAATTCTAAAAATCTATCAGGATTATTGAATTTTCAGATGATTTTTTCCCATTTATTTTGTGAAGATTTACACTTACTTTCTTTATAGAGATGAACAGTTTATGCATTTCTACATTAGAAAAGATCCAAGATAGAATTTCATTGAAATGTTATTTTTGTTTCTCCAATCACTCTTATTACAATTCTACCTTGATATTTTAATGATGAAAATATTTTCTCATATTAAAACTTAGAAGCTAAAGGGAAGTGCAGAAGGCATCTTTCTCAACGGGCTCTTCCAAAATGTAACTCAGGTTCACTCACATAACTATGTTAAATACCTGATTTTCTGTGTCATTCAACATAGTGAAAATAATGTTTTCTAAAATCAAATAAAATGGTGCCCGAGTTTGTGATTTTGCTTTAAACTTTTTAAACTCATTGTGAGTCAGGAATCCAAATGTGACATTTTATTCCCTCTACCATTTTAATTCCATTTCTTTCTCCATGTGTTAGAGATTTGTTTTTTAATTCTTTCAAATGTCTAAAAATTCAGTCTTTTCTTTGGATATTGTAGTATAAAGGGCAGAAACAGTTTCTGCATTTAGATTAATTAAATCACTGAAAATTGTGTAGCGTAACAGATTTTAGACTGTGCAAACTCAATCATTTAGGTTTTATTCAGCTCTAGTATAGTTGTGGTAAACTAAGGACTTTGGGTTTACGACCAATAGTACATATACAGTCATATATACTCATAGACTCATATACAGTCAATACTCATAGACGTATCTGTGTTGAATGTTTGTGTGACTATACTAATCGGTTAGCATTAGCCATGACAAACTGGAAGATAGTTGTGGTGTGGAAAACAGTGAGGATTTTAAAATGCATTGGGTTTAATTGTGGAACACGTGTGTAACAATGACAATTAAAGAAGTCGAGAATTTGACAAGGACTGGGAGGCAGGGGAGGAGCTGGAAGGCAGAGCAGATGAGGTCAATATGATGTAAACACATAACTTATATATAAAATTCTCATGACAAAATGGATGTAAAAACCAGATTGCATCATAAATATGAATAAACAGAGGGGTCACATAATGTTCACCCGATCCACTGGCATTATTCCTTCACATAAAATTTATTAAAATCTGTTAGTGTGATTTGTATTTTCCCCATAGATCTGTACGTTTTAACCTGGATTCTTGGCTGGCTACAGCCCCACTATGGGTGATTTTGTGAAAGAGTCTCCTATATGTTTCTTCTTTTCGTTTCCTCATGACAGCATGCAAGAAAATCATTTATTCTGAAACCTCAAAAGCCACCTAATCAAATCTTTCTAGAAAATGAAGCTTTTGCCTTCACCACAGTTCATTTTCCTCAGTGTTGTAAATGCAGAGTTTGAATTTTCTTAGTTAAGGAGCTGAAAGGCTGAACTTACAAAATGTTCATGATGACATTTACACAACCTGAATGACATGACTCTAGAATGCGGGCTCCTTGTCTACTGGCTAAGTCCCACCTGCAAGCTATTACAGACAATAATATGGTTCTAAGGGCCTGACCACATTATTTATAGAGCTTGACTGGACTGTCAGAAAATAATAGGAGCATTTTATACTGCTGCTGTGCCTTGCATCTAAATGTTCCCTACTAACATGAGTAAATTCTTATATCACTCCTGGTGCAGGATTGGATAAATATTATGACATCAAGTTTCACAGATGGGGAAGTGGAAAATGAAGCACAGATGTTAAATAATTTTCTCCAATCCCAAGTCACTATATAGCACTTTTCCACAAACTATATAAATAATACCAAGGATTATAAGTGATGCACAGGAAAGTAGAAATGGGCAAGGTAAAAAGAGTGTGCATACGTGCACTGAATATGGAACAGCCACAGTGGGAGTCGTTAAATTTAGAAAGTTACTGAGAGAAGAAAGAAGAATTAAGTCATGATGGTTTACCTGCAGCATCTATCCTCGTAAGTTCCAAAATGACTTGAAATTTGAGAATTAAATTGTCTGTCCACCTCTTAG
Source organism: Microtus obscurus (assembly GCA_963919715.1). Taxonomy (NCBI): domain Eukaryota; kingdom Metazoa; phylum Chordata; class Mammalia; order Rodentia; family Cricetidae; genus Microtus; species Microtus obscurus. The sequence goes on along the minus strand of CAWTZC010001020.1, from coordinate 2,748,284 downwards.
CTATTTCTTTCAGAAAAAAAGATTGAGAACAGACTAGGAAGAAAATTGAGTAGATTTCAAATGAGGGATTATGTCTCAGAAGGACTCATTATAGGATTTGGTAATGAGCTTTTAGAATGAAAAGAAAAAAAATGGTTGGAAATCTGTGTTTATTATAGCACCAATACTAGAATTTTCCTTTTCAGTAATATTTTTTATTCTTTAATAATTATTAACATCTGTTCATGACTAGTTAATTTTTTACTCCTCACACAATGTTCATTCATAGGTGCACACATATATTAAGCATATTTTGCATGTATGTATATTGTGCATGTCATATATAATTTATACACACACACACACACACACACACATATATATATACTATATGGCAAATTGCCATGTAATTATGTTATACACACATGCATGTTGATGAGTGCTATAGTTATTTTAACAATTTTATCTAGGCCTTGATTAAAAGAAATTTCTTTCATCTACTATTAATAATTTGGTTACCTTGTAAACTAATTTTAAATCAAGGTTTATTATACTTTTTATTTATATACCTGTGTGAGTAATTAGGTCTTGACATTGCCATCTTAATATACCATAAATTTGGTGAGAACAGGAACCATTATAAAGTCTTCACTTTTGTTTAGATTTTTCTGTTCAGGGTCTAGCATGTAATAGATGTCCAAAAAATATTTTAAGGACTATTGAATGATTCTGTACTTTAGTATATAACACATTAAAGTGAAATAATGCAGAAAATATTGACATGGCTTTACACAAGAGTAAAATTCAAATTTATCCAAAGTTCCAAATTTTTTTGTTGGCTTTTAATCTTCAGATATGTGTGCTCAATTTGGAATACCAATAGAGGTCAGCAATTTAGTAAGGGACTATAGGGGAAGGGGCAATTATAGGAGGCACGATAAAGTACATTTGTATGAAGAGTTATAGGGGAATAAAGGAACATCAAGGGTTAAATGGGGGTGAGAAATGTGGTCCAGGGTACAGGGAGAAATATGGGGAATTATAACTACACTAAACGCCTTTTGAAAAATCTATAAGGGAGCCTACTATTATAGAAGTTTCTAGATATATATATACATATATACATTAAAAAGGTCTAATAGAGTCATTCTACTGTGGAGACATAATACTCCAATTAGATATCTCATGCTAATAAATATAAACCCTAGAGCCAGGAATAGATTATCTCTTTTTTTATTGTTGGTGGACAGGGGATGCACAGACTCCCAAGTATGACAGGATATTGCCAATACTATTAGTTCCCCTTCAGAATTTGTTAGTTAAGACACTTTGATGGTATATACCACATACTTGAGCCACAATTAGTGAAAACAGTAATTTAATACTCATTAGGAAGCTTCTCTTTTTTGCTCTCACAGTGCTAAAAAATTCTATGCATCTTATAGGATAAGAATAGTAATCATTCATCTAAATCAGTTGTGAAATGAAAATTACAACAATTCTCTTGTCAAGATATGCCTGCTGCTATAACAATGGTATTAATGTTATTGAGATAACCAACCACTTTCTAATTCTATCTAATGCTCATTCAATGATGGAGCCCATACCTGACCTTGTTAAAGGGACTAAAATTCTGTGGTTAGATAAATTATAGGTTCTAAGGAGACACAAATGCTAATAGAATACTTTTATTCTATTAAATTTATATAGTGTTAAAATATCTACCATTTCTTTGTTTTGAGACCATTTGCAATTATATTTTTTTGATAGTCTGAAATGCAAATTATTAACTGTTGTAGGAGGGGCCTAGTTGTCCCGGCCACGCAGATAGCTTAGCCCTAAAATAACCACACAGAAACTGTATTAATTAATTTACTGCATGGCCCATTATCTCTAGCCTCTTATTAGCTAACTCTCACATCTTGATCTAACTCATTATTATTATCTGTATATCACCATGTGGTAGTGGCTTACTGGGAAAAATTCAGTATGTCTGACTCTGGCAGCTCCATGGTGGCTCTCCCTCTCTCTCTCTCTGCTTTCTTCCTCCCAGCATTCAGTTCTGTTTTTCCAGCCTGTCTAAGTTATGCCCTATCAAAGGCCAAGACAGTTTCATTTTTCACCAACCAATACAAACAACACATAGAAAGAAGGATCTCCTATACCAGTTAACTACAGACATTCTGCTGTGTAAAAGAATAGCAGAAGTTAATAAGCTTGCCTTTCTGTAATCAATTCCTCTTTCATCCATCGAGTAACTTATGATTCCTTATAGTTTCCATTTTGATGAATTTAGCATTTTTAGGATCCATATAGCATTAAGATAATCCTGCGTCTTTCTTTCTAAGCCTAGCTTGTTTCACTTAACATGGTATCATCTACAATTTTAGCTGTTGTTTCAAACATGATTCTCTTTCTCTTAATTGCAAAGGTTTTCTACTGTGAGCGCCTAAAATTTTAAGCATTTATTCACCCATTATTTCACATTTGCATGTTCTCCATATTGCAGTTTTGTAAGTATAGCTTTAGGAAACACGGAAGTGAAGAAATGCCCATATAGTGCTTTCTGTTTAAATTTATGCCCAGAAAAAAGTTTCTCAGTTATACAACTCTTTATTAGCTATTTTACAGACTTCTACACTCTACTCTAAAATTGACTCCACTGCTTTATAGTAACAATAACCATGTATAAATTTTATAATTTTTACAAGTCTCTACTAACATATAACTTTTATCTTTTGATGGTCACAAATCAAATAGATTTGTGGTGATGTATATTTGTGATTCAACTTATATTTCTCAGAATACTGTATGGATTAAATATTTTCAAATGCCTGTTGATCCTTTGAATCTTCTGTGAATGCATTTGAAAAAAACGACCCATTTTTAATAAAATTATTTATTTCATTGTCATTAAGTGCTTAGTATTTTTATATATTTTGATTATTAGTCTATTTTTTGAAATTTTTGTAAATAGCCCCTCCTATTCTTTTAGCACAACATTTTATTATTTTTTCTTTGCTTTGAAGATGTTTTTGTCTATTATTTCAGTTTAGCCAATTTGTTTTCATCTAGAATTTTCAACATTGCTTTGCTGTTTTGCCTTTTGTGGTTCTATATATATTAAATATTATTTTAAATTCTTAAACTATTAGTATCATGGTAATTTTAATGAAAATTACATTGAATCTGTAAGTTTCAATAGCATGAGCACTTTAAGTATACTGATTTTCCCATATGTAAACATAAGGTATTCTTTTACCTAAATCTTTTTCATAAGATCTTTAATATACTTGATTAATTCATTGCTAACATTTATATTTCTGAGTGCATGTATGCACTGTGTATGTGTGTGTCTGTCTTTCTTGTGAGATTCATTTTCTTTCTGTTTCTATTCTGAGTTTTAGTTAGGATCTCTTCATATGGCATAGGCTACTCTAGAAATCAGTGTAGCCCAGATTATTCTCAAATTCAAAATCTTGTGTCCTTAATATCCTAATGGTTACCCATGCATACATAGCTTTGTGTCCTTGTATTTTGTTGCTATTGTTGTTTTATTTTGTTTTTGTTTTTTCCCCAGCAATATTACTACTTATATACAGATATACTATATAATTTTTTATTTTGGTTGTGTATTCTTCAACTTTTATTGAATTTACTATTACTGTTATTTCTATCTTTGCAGAACCTTGAGTTTTTTGCATAACGTAAAACATGCATGTGATAACAATTTAACTTACTCATGTTCAATTTGGAAGCATTTTCTTTCTAGCTACTAATTTCTTTGATGAACAAAAAGTGATGATAAAGTGAGAATCATGCCAGGGATACAATGATGTCCCAACATATACAAACAAGTAGCCTGGGGATATAACCTTAAAAGAATAATGAATGAAACTTTATGATTTTAAAAGAGAAAGAGAAAGGAGTTGACAAAATTCAATATTCATTCATATAAAGAATAATAAAAAATTATGCGTAGAAGAAATGTATGCCCACAGGACAAATGTAAACTCACCATGAAGATTAAACCAACTTGTACATTGCTCCTCAGACATGAGATAAGGAAAGAAAGGAGTTCCTGGATATGTTTCTGCATAATTTTATATAAAGAATCCATCCCAGGTGTTTACACATTATTTTCAGTAATATTCTAGATAATATTGATAAAAAACCTACTCTATACCCATTAGCTTATAAAATAATAATAATAAAATAATGATTAATAATAATAATTAACAATAATGATTGTTTTTTCAAGATAGGATGTTTCTGTGTAGCCATGGTTGTCCTGGAACTCACTCTGTAGACCAGACTGACCTCAAATTCAGAGATCTGATTGCCTTTCCCTCCTGAGTGCTGGGATTAAAAGCATGTGCCACTATTACCTGGCTAAGTTATTACCTTTCTGAAATCTCCTGTAGCTGACATTATTTTCCTCAGTACAGATATCATTATAAACTATTAATATTTTTATTTAGAAAGTTTTTCATACAGTATATTTTGATCACATTCTATTTTCTCCCCCAACTTCTTTCAGATCTTCTACACCTCCCTACCTATTCAACTGCATGATCTCTCTCTCTCTTTCAAAAAGACTTATAAAACAAAAGAAAAAATAAACAGAGGTCACATGTAGTAAACACTGCAGAATACAAACTGAGAATTGTCAGGCATGGGTCAACATCATGGTGTGTGCCTCATAAATCAAAAGTGGTTGGCTACTTCCATAACATTTGTGTTATCACTATACCTGTATTTCTTGCAGGCAGGTCACTGAAGGAGTAGGTGGCAGTATTTCTATCTGAGTTATATTGACAATGTCTCAAGTTGGGAACGAGTTAGATTTTTCAGTGGTCAATGACATATTCAGTAATAGGGTCTTATTGTCAGGTTATAGAAGAATTAAGAATTAACCTTCATTCACTTTGTATCTTTATTTACTGTTTTCTTCTTAAATAATTTGAATCTTGTTTTTCCAATTATATCTATTATGGAAGTAAATTATTTTTCTAATTTAACTTAAAAGTTATATTTTTTGAGAATTGCTAGATTTCTGGATGTATTAAACCTATACTTTAATTCAATAATTCTCACTAAATCAGTCAACCATATATTCTGTATGCAACTAACTTTCACTTATAGTTACTCACCAGAGATGCACTGATTGGTGTATCTGTATAAAAAATAGCATTAAAACCAGGAAGAAAAATCACTTCCATGGTGTTCCACAGTGACTATTGTATCAAGGGTTTTATAGATAAACAGAAAGAACTGAAGATTTTGACAGCTGTATCCACCTCTGTTTTGTGTTCATGGGGAATTTAATAATGGGATGTAGCTAGAACATGAAATATGTCACTATCTTTAGGCAAAGATCTTCTGAAAACAATGTAAGGTGGTTGAAAGAATTATATAATACTGCTGTGTAATCTCCAGCTGAGGTATTATCATGATTGAAAGATGCTACCTCATTCTGAATGAGAGACTAAAAAAATGATGCAGCTCCTGAAGAAGTGAAGGTGTAGTGGGGCAAAAATGTATTCACCATAGTTGACAGTAACATGTTACCAATGGTTAGAGTTCTCCTCATATTGTGGCAATTTAAGTTGTGGGACAGGCAATGACTGAATCAATTAATTTTAATTTATACCTTCAGATAACAAGTCTAGGTAGTCATCTGAATATTGAAATTTGTAAATCTATTACATCAAGTTTAATGACAATGCAAAGATATTTCTCAAAATATTATCTCAAACTTCATTTGAGATAATGAAGTTTCTCAAGCAAAATACATACAAACTGCTTTGTGTCTTGGAATGAGTTAATTGGGGGTAAATAATAGTTTTAGGGGTGATAAGTTATATTGTGAATGCACAGTTTTACTTTCTGTATCTCTTCCCTGTCAACCACATGGTTTATCACATAGGTACACAACTAGCTGAGTCCCTGGTGAGGTAGATGTTGAATAAAGTTAAGAACACATATAAATGAATAGTGACAATAAATAAAAATCAAAACATGTAGGTGTGACATGATTTGGGAAGAGAGAATTATTCTTGCTTTTCTCAAGGAATATATGATGTATAGTGTCAGGAATGCTGGGTGTATGGGTCTAACCTTTGCAAAGCTCAGCAGTTGCTTTTATGCAGGAGTTGGGCTGTTGTGTGCCTTGTAGTAGTCCATAAAAAGAAGGGCTTTCTTAACACAATGATGACCATGTGCCTTGGCAAAGCATTTGTGTTCATGGTTGTGTATACACAGAAATGTTAAGTCACTTATTTTTTGACTTTTGTCCAATTTGTATAACTGTTTCTGCTTCATGGCAAGCTCTGCTTTTGCTAGACCTGGGTAATCTCAACGACTTAAGGTTCCTAGATATCTTCAACGAATTTCTTTGTGAAAATATTCTTCAGATCACTTTATGTCTTCTTCTTCATTAGGAACATCATCTAAAGAATAAAAATAGTGCTAGAGGATTTTAATTTTGTGGACAGCCCAGGAAAGAGAGCACATCCACATACTGTCTTGGGGGCAGAACTCAGATATTGCATTTAAAATCAGATATTAGGCAGAACAATAAAACCTTTGTTAATAGAATTTAGAGATTACAAAAATGTACAGGTATAAAATTTTATGTAAATGACAGAAAATATGAAAAAAACAGGTGAAATCAGGCAGTCAAGTAGACATAAGGCTTTAGTAAGAAAGATGTTGGAACAAAAGAAAGTTTCTTTAACTTTTATTTATCTCATTATCCTTGGATACATGTTGTGAGACAATGGATTGTACCCTGTCACTTGTATTTTAAATAAACACTGATTGGCCAGTAGCCGAGCAGGTAGTATAGGCAGTAGAGATGGGATGGCAAGAACAGGAGAGTTCTGGGGGAAAAAAAAAGCACAATCTGCAGTCATCACAGAGGAGGCCAGACATAGAGAAGCAAGATGAGAATGCCTTGGTGATAAAGGTACCAAGTCACATGGCTAACACAGAAAAGATTTATGGGTTAATTTGTAGAAATTAGTTAATAAGAAGCCTGAGCTAATTGACCAGTCAGTTTATAATTACTGTAGACTTCTGTGTATTTCTTGGGACTGAAAGTTTGCAGGACCGAGCAGGACAGGACAGAAACCTCTGTCAACAAATGATGCGAACTTGGTAAACTAAAGTCACTTAAAACCTGAGAGAGTTTAAAATGAATTCTAGATAGACAGACACACACACACACACACACACACACACACACACACACACACACAAACAGTGTTAAACACAGCTTAATGCTGTGGCTCTTTTGAGAAGTTTTCCTGATTTAGCAGTAGCAGAAAAAGAAAAAAAAAAACACACATTTTTGAACCAGTGGTTTTCTGGGCCTTGCTGATAGAGTGAACTCTGGTTCTTTCAGGAGGCCTAGCACTTGAATGGTGCTTGTGGGCAGCATGCTGCAAGTTGCTTGGCAATAGGATTGGCCAACTGGTTACCAGATTTGAGGTGATAAGCCTGGCACCCACCAGGCAGTCTCAGAGGCAGTGACTTGACTTCCACCATGTTGGACTGTACAGAGCAAAAGGGCAGGGTTCTGTTTGCCCTAGCAACCCTGCATCTTGGAATTTTAAGAAGCATTTTAAGAAGCAGTACTGGTCAGATTACAGATGCACATTAGGACAGATTCAGACAAAAGAAACCTCTAAACAGTTTCCATGGCATTTAAAAATGTATGTAGGCTTGTGAGAAAAAAAGAAAAAGGATAAAGTTCTTAAAAATAAAAAAAGGAGAGTAATTGGGTGTGGTGGCACACACCTTTAGTCCCAACACTTGGGAGGCAAAAGCAGGCAGATCTCTGTGAGTTCACAGTGTGGTGGCACACACATTTAGTCCCAAAACTTGGAAGGCAAAGGCAGGCAGATCTCTGTGAGCTCAAGGACAGCTTGGTCTACAGAATGAGTTCCAGTAAAGTCAAAGATACACAGAGAAACCCTGTCTCAAAAAGCCAAAATTAAAATTAAAAATAAAAGAAATAGAGTTTAAAATAAAACCTCATTGATGGGGGAGAGTCTTCTGTTTTGTGTAATTTCATTGGTTAAATAAAGAGACTGCCCTGGCCCTTTAATAGGACAGAAAATTAGGTAGGCGGAGTAAACAGAACAGAATGCTGGGAGAAAGAAGCTGAGTCAGTGAGTCACCATGATTCTCCCACTTCAGGCAGACGCAGGTTAAGATCATTCCTGGTAAGCCAGCTCGTGGGCTACACAGATTAATAGAAATGGGTTAGGTCAATATGTAAGAGCTAGCCAATAAGAGGCTGGAACTATTGGGCCAGGCAGTGTTTAAAAGAATACAGTTTCCGTGTAATCATTTCCGGGCATAAGCTAGCCGTGCGGGCAGCCGGGCACCAGGAACATAGCCCGCCGCTCCTATTACAACACCTCATAAAAATGGAAAATACAGAGAAAGTCTGAATAATGTATATTATTGTGTTGTCTTTGAATTGTATGACTCCTGAGGAAGGAACAAAAGCTGCTAAAAGACATTTGATTATAAATGTAACTGGATTGATCCAACATATATATTTTGAAAATGGCTTGACTTCCAAGTTTAAGACAAAAGGTATGTTACTTTAGAGAAGAGGTTTTGCTTTTGTTTCCAAAGGAAATGAAAGGCTGTGGATTCATTCCAGGCTAAGAAAAAAAAAGTTTGACCAAGGAAAAATCTCCAATAGGAGCACATGGTCCAGATGATCCAACATTTCAGAAGACCTCTGTTGGAGTTTCCTTTGAGTTCTGCATCCAGAAAAGTTTTACGACTGCTGGCTAATATGATCAAACCTCACAGAATATTATATTCAGGACTTTACCATAATCCAAAATTTTCTTTAGGTCCCCATAAGATTATCAGTGCCCCCAATCAGAAATAAGTAGCCTGGAAAACTATGAGCACACTCTTAAAAAAGAAAACTGCCTTGGCCTTGATAGGGCAGCCTTTAGATGGGTGGAGAATACAGAATTGAATTCTGGGAGGAAGACAGCAGGGTCGGAGAGAGCCACCATGAGGCTGCTAGGTCAGACATGCTGAATCTTTCCTGGTAAGCCACGAGGTTGGGGTGACATACAGATTATTAGAAATGGGTTGAATCAAGAGGTGAGAGTTAGACAATGAGAGGCTAGAACTAATAGGCCAGGCAGTGTTTAAATGAATACAATTTGGATGTTTTTATTTCGGGATATAAGCTAGTTGGGTGGCGGGGAGTCAGGCAGAACAAAAAATAAAACAGGCCTGCTCTGCATTACAATAAGAGTATGACTTTAAGTTTCCTTAAATAAAGAAACAAAGTATCACAAAAGACCTTAGCTAGACTGGAACATGATAAGGGCAAATGACTCTCATGAAAGACACTATAAAAGATGAGAAAAATAATGATGGAAAGTAATAGTCAGCTTGGCCAATTAATTATGTGAAATGATCAAAATGTATGCACAGAAACTTGGTATTATACAGCAATTCACAAATGTTCAATTTTAACAACAGTGGGAGAAAGGGATTTGCTGTGTTACCAAGCAGAACTAGATGCTGCTAGCTGTTGTCACCTAAACAATATAGTCCCCACTTGTCTGCCACCTCTTGCATAGAGAGCAGGTTCTCAGGTGTTGAAGAAGCTCATCAAGTACAGTGGAATCAAAATTATCATTGCAATTATCATAGAGAAATTCGATTTAAATATTAATTAAAAACTGTCATGAATTTATCATTGTCTTTTATTTCAGGAAATATTTTAAAAATCTGAAACTTTCTTTCAAATTTCAAAAGATGTGGTTAGAAAAATATTTTAAATAAATTAAATAATGAAATATAATATTTAATTATGACATAATGTGTCTTGTACTTTGCTATAATTTACACACACTCTTTGCAGCTCCTCCACACTATTTTATATACTTTTATTAAAGTCTAAATTCTATATAAAGGAAATAGCATATAATACTTGTCCTTTCATTTTGATTCTAGCACATTTGAACTAATATCAAATATGAGAGAATGAGAGAGGAAGAGTGGAAGAGAGAAAGAAAGAAAAGAGGAGCAGAGCAAAGACTTGGGTTTGGTTTCCAAGGAATCCATTGTTATCTGCTGACCTTTATTGGGACCAGAAATGCACAGGGTATATCTCTCCAAATTTAGGTAAAACATTCATGCACATCAAATAAGTAATATTAAATTATTCTTCCTGGGGGATGATGAGAAATGTTCTCCTCTGGGCAGTGGAAGTGCATGCCTTTAATCCTAGTGCTCTGGAGTCAGAGATAGACAGATATCAGAATTTGAGGCCAGCCTAATAATAGAAGTGAATTCTAGAACAGTCAAAGTTACATAGAGACACCCTGTCTCAAATATATATGACAGTTATATAGAATAAGAACATCTTAACACTTTAGAGGAAGTTTAATAAAATTGGATATCTACATATAGTCCTGTACAACTGTACAAACACAATTGTAATAGTGATATTGCCATAGTGTAAATGGATTTTCAATATTTCCCTAAAGAATCAATATTTTAAAAATTGGTGCCTTTGAATTTATGATGAATCTGACTTTAAAAAAAGTGAAGTCAGTTGGATAATTCTATGAGAGATTTTCCACCACATTGCTGCATCTCAATACAATTCACAGCTGTGTAAATAATGCCTTTCATAAACAGAACTAGGAAAATTCAATTCTTTTTCTATTAATGCGGAATGTGCTAAAATTGTCCACTTTTGTTTGCTTAAAGAACATATATGTCTTGGCTCACAAAAGCCCTCTTGTGTTCATATAATTGTTTAACTGAAAAAAGGAAAGAAAGAAAGAAAGAAAGAAAGAAAGAAAGAAAGAAAGAAAGAAAGAAAGAAAGAAAGAAAGAAAGAAAGAAAGAAAGAAAGAAAGAAAAGAAAAAGTTAACCACCACGTTCCAACCCTAAGGGCACTGAGCAATCATCTTTCCAGCGCGGTCTATATTTTCAGACATGATGTGTGTTACTGATTGTGGAAGAAAATGCACTGCATAATTTCTGTGGTTGTCTAAAACTGACAAAGCAGCTGGAAAGAAAGAGACTTACTGGTTGCTCCTTCCCCAGATTTTTTTTCGTTGAGCCTGGAGGAATTATTTTGCAGAGCACACACAACACAGCCCGAAAGAGGCGGCTGCTCCGAATGAAGCACACTCTGTCTTAAACAGGTTCTAAAGCGGTCTAAATGCGAAGCTTTAGAAGCTGATGATACCTACTCCACGGAGGCCTGACAGTAAGTTATGTAATACATCGATGATTTTATGAGCTTCTCGGTTAGTAATTCCAGATGGTGTTTCTGTACTCCGGCTGTGCACCCTGCGTAAATCATCTCACCCCCTAGTCAACAGATATCCAGAAGCACTTTAATTGGGGACATTTATTCTTCCCAGTTATTTATAACTTTTAATAGGATCTTGTTTAAGAACGTGGAGTCCCTTGTTTTCTGTGCGTTTTTCTGGAGACCAGGTTTTGACTGGGTGTGCTCTGCCAAAGACCGAGATTTCCTTAAGATTTATTTATTTTTTTTATATTTTTTTTTTAATGTATTTGTGACTCAGTCTTAAGAAACGCTCTGGAGTTTATCCTGGTCTTCTCAGTCAGTGCCATCTCTTGCCAATTCTGTTCTCAGCTAAAAGGAACTTTAAAGGAATAGCATGTTTGCCACAGTTGAAAAATGATGGCTGTTAATGCCAGGGTCTGTGTAGCAGCTCCCATCCACCACCATTAATCTTAATTAGAAAGCTAAAGCAAAGGTTTTTACCATTCGCAATTAATATGGAACCTAATTTGGATTCAGATTCCAAGCCATACTCACTGTCTGCCGGAGCTGGAAAACATGTTTTCCCCCTGCCAGTACCAATATTGTTTTAGTAAACAAGGACAGGGCCGTGTATTGACTGACACTGGAATAATCTGTGTCGACCATAAGCATTAATCTTATTTAGAAAGTCAAGCTGAAGTTTGTCAAAGGAGAAAAGTGTAGGGGACAAATGTTTACCTTAAGACTATGCATAGTATCCAAAATCACAGTTGCCCCCTAGAATTTCTCACACTGAGAGGGTAGATTTTACTTTTTTTGTGATGAAGGCTTTCATCTTTTTTGTATTATCCTACAATCACTGAGAAAATTGTGTGGTGCATGTATTTTTCAAGGGGATTCAGATCTCCTTGTAATAACATTATTATATTACATTGAAGTAATGGAGAAATTCATATAAAAATAGTTGCTAAAATGATATCTCATTGGTTAGAAATATTATTGCAACTTGGAAAGCTTATGTATTAGCTTTTATTTGTATACATATAAATTATGGCTTATTTGTATGCAATTAGTTTATCCAAGCATACAGATACATAACAACATACATAAAAGCATACACAAAGAACTCTGAAAATGGATGTATATGACATGTTCTTTAGTAGCAGTCAAATCATAATGAAAATTGTTGCTACTTAAATTTAACTTACTAAATAATCCTTTAAGTAAATTATTATTACCCCTATGTGAAGAAGTTATAGTACCAATATACCAATGTCCAGTCTAGTTTCATTTATTTGTGATGTAGAAATATAACTCTAAGAATTTCTATAAAAATGCTTACTAATTTCTCTCTTCATTTCAACACTAATTAAAGCAATACAAATTATTAACATACATAAAGCTTCCTAGTACAATATATGTACTTGATATATAAAATATATGACAGTAGTTTATACATTTTATGTAGTTTTAAAATGTTTATAGTACTTTATAAACTGAAACATTAACATGATGGATAAATATTCATTGGCAATATATCCTTCTTTTCTCTCAATAAATCTTCAGCAAACAAACCAGGGTGAACTTCTACTATTAAAAACTGGTCAAGTTAGCGTTTGGAGAGACTGGAAACTGTTATGGCTTTCCTTCTGCCTTCAAGGTTTGCCCACCCTTGCCTTGTCAATTTCATGATGAAATGGGGAATCTTTCTGTATTATACGACACAAATTTATGTATGTGTACAGTGGCTTTTGAGTATTAGATGTTCAAACATCAGAATTCTATTAAAATAATGCTATTCTGACTCTGAAAGATTGTGGATGAACTAACATGGGAATCCTTTATGTAGACAATGTTCATTATTCTTATTTAGAAGCTCATGGTTGCTGATGGCCACAAAAGGGTTTTGCTTTGTTTCTGAAATCTCAGTCGGCAACTAAATCAAAAGCCCATTTCCCATAACTGCCAGTACATAGCTCACAAATTCCTATGCCTCATTTTCTTTCACTGTCCTGTAAAATGTGGGCTAGAACAGCTTAAAAATCTTCTCCCGAAAAGAGCATCATCGGACCTAGCTAAGTATGTTTCTTCCTAAATAAAGCATTGTTGTTATTTGCTAAACTCTACCCATAAAGTCCTTCATTAAAACCTGAGGGCAACTATGCCAGTAAACATGATGGATTAGGAAATGGCTTTGAAATCTCTAACCTAGTGAATAATCCCAGCAGCCACAAATGCTTTGTAATAAATTTGAAAATGCTTTAACTGTGGAACATATTACTGTCTTCTTTTGGTATTTGCTTTTAGACTTGCTATCTATAAGACTTTAAACCAGGAAAATAAAAGGTCACATGTAAAGTTTGTAATCCTGGCGGTAATTCCTGCATTATATTAGTAACACATGTCAAGAGACACTATTGCAAAATTGCCATAGTAGAAGGTTGTACATTTTTCTTCTTTGTCGGACTCCCCTTTAGAATGAATATGATTTTTTCCTATTTTGGACTAGAAAATACATGCAAGTGATTAAAATATACATGGGATTGAAATGATATATTTTGAAGATAAGAACTAGCTAGTTCCAAGTATTTTTCGGTAACACATTAGTAATTTGGTTCATAAGTTTAATTCTTTGCCATTTAAGACCATTGAACATCCTGAAAATATGTTCTATTTTTAAATGACAGTTTTAGATCTTGACCAATATATAGTGTAATTTATTTGTAATTTGTGATGCATTGTTATAGCTTATAACTGTTTTAAGTTTGTGCGCTAAAATTAGTTGATACTGACAACATATATTTTAAACTAAATTTAAAGATGAAATACCTAAGATAATTTGGAGCAAATTTATTAAAAAACTTGATAGTACTGTGCTAAAAATTATTCTTAATTTTTAAAAGATATTATCTTATAAAATTCAAATGTCAAGGAGCTGGAGACATGGTCCAGAAGTTATGAGCTTTAGCTGCCCTTGCAGAGGACCTGCGTTCAATTCTCATCACCAATACAGTGCTTGACAGCTCTCTGAAACTCCTGTTACAGTGGAGCTGATGTTATCTTCTGAAGTCCATGGGGATCAGGTACACACATGACAAAAGACATACATACAGGCAAAACATTCATACAATAAAAATAAAGTTATACATTAAAATTTTTCAAATGTTGACATTGACATCTGAGGAAAGTACAAGAAACAAGAAAAACTAAACAACTATTTACTTATATATATATTCAGCAAACATACTCTGAGATAATAAATTCTACGAACCAAGGAGGATAGAATTTAAAACTATAACATAAGAGCATTTTAGTAAGCCAAAATTACAGAATCCTGACTTTTAAGCAAAAATAATATTCAGTGTCTTCTAGGATTTTCAGTGTGTGGAGACAGACACATGGATGTTTTTATTAGTCTTATTTTATAATTTTTTGGGTACACCACTAGAGGCCACACAACTCCAGAAATGAATGGATGATTACAGGGATTGTTCATCAGAGCATAAAACTGAGCAGGCAGTGCTGATGAAGAATGGAAGTTGTCTACAAAGTGAGCCTTTGTTTTCTGGGATTTTTCCTCACAGAATGTGGGTAGCTATTCTGAAGATTCCAATACCCCTTCACATCACACCGACCTCTCTATCTGCAAAATGTATTCCTATCTCAGCAGTACGAGAGACATAGGTGTTCATCGTGCACAAACTTTAGAAAAGCAAATGCCTCTTTTTTAGGAGATAAAATTAGAGAAATGTAGTAAAGATTTTCAATGTTATATTCGAACGTTTTTTCTGTTGTACATCAGCTTAACGAGGAATGTAATGAGCAATACATATGTGTGAAATAAAAAAATGATTGTTCTTTGTGGAAAACTGCATTATGGCACATACAAACTTTATAATAATTAAAGATTCATGGAAAACAGCTTCCTTTTCCCTCCAGGTGATTGTAGCATGGGTGTGGGAACACACAATTCTTTGTGGGCAAGCAGGCTGTCTTCTGAATCCCTTCTTACATCCTATGCAAAATTGGATGCAGCACTTTCTACCTGGTTTCCAAATGTTTTGTCCGCCAGCAGGCAGGTTGTCACCTTGAGCCAACTTAACCAATTAGTTTGCTCCTCTGGATCCCGGATAGACTTGACTCATGTGAAGCTTCAATTCCATCTCAGTGGAACTTTAAACTGTGACCTTTAAGTGAATAAATGGTGTACAGGCTGCAGGAATGCATTTATGTCATGGAAAGAAGGTAGCCCCTGTGAGCAGCTGACTAATGTTAACAAGTGTCCCTCTCAATGTCTTTACCCTGAACACTGCTATTTTCCAAAGCACTTGACACACATTCCCCTTTTTAAAATTTTCTAGCTGGTCAAAAAGTAGTCACAAGGTGTCAAATGACAGTAATAGAGTGATATCTGAAGCATTATTAAATTATACATTATTAAAATACAATTTTCCAAATTGGTAACTCATAAAATATGCTAGCTAAAAATTGATAAATAAAATACAAGTTTACTACTCTAATGTACAGAGCTGTATGAAAGTTGTTTAGGGGAATATAACATCATGGAAGGTCAACTTCTTCCCAAGAAGGCACTGATGCTCTCAGCCTAAATTATGTTTTCTTTAACAGTTCAACTTCACCTGGTTGAAGAAATTCAACAAGTGAAAACATAAAAAAGAGGAATTTTAGGACGAGGATGTATGTAACTTTGCCACAGGAAAAATTATAGATTCAATTATACCTTAAGAATTCTAAAAAGAAACTATTATTGATACCTGTATCAATTGTAGATATAAGTAGAAATAAAGTCTTTGATGAAATGCAAAGATTAGTATTTTAATTGAAACAAAATAGCTGCATGACATGTAGTAATGATATAATCACAATGGAATGTTAGCTAACAACATTGATGACAGAGAAAAATTTCTAACTTGGAATATGGAAGTTACTATCATTGTATTCAGCCTAACTGTGAGCTTTTATAAAATTTAGTATGTAAAAATTAGTTTTAAACTTTAGTTTTTAGTTTCTTAAACT
Source organism: Microtus obscurus (assembly GCA_963919715.1). Lineage (NCBI taxonomy): Eukaryota > Metazoa > Chordata > Mammalia > Rodentia > Cricetidae > Microtus > Microtus obscurus. The sequence continues at coordinate 2,731,965 of CAWTZC010001020.1, read as the reverse complement.
TTATAAATTATAGCTCTCTATTATTTATATAAAATTATAACACAGTAATTTTACAGGAATATCTTCTTGTTGGAGAAATACTTAATGTTCAAGTATAGAAAAATTTAATATTTTAAGTGTTTACATAAGTCTAGATATAAAATAGTGCATACAAACTTCTTCAATTATTAAATTACTTACAAGTTTCATACTGAAGTTCAGAGAGCCAAAATATACAAATCTTTCCAGAAAAATTTAAAAAAAGAAAATTTATTAAAGAATTTTAGTAAATTTCTGTGGCATAGCAGTGACTAAGGCATAGGAAGTGGCCATCAGAGGAATGTAGAAAATTCTGAAAATCCTCTCGCCTTTTAGGAATATCATTTTGTGACAGATGGCACAGCAGCAGATGAACACAGTAATGGCTACTGCATGAGAAACCGAGAATTTGTTGATTTATTAAATAAGAAAATGCATTGGCAGCAACCATGGATTTGACTATGTAAAAATTAAGAAGTACTGATCTTAAGTATACATTTTAGAGGAAGCACAGGGGCCAGAAGACAAACTGACAGCAAATATAATATATACAGACAATTCATTCTCAAATATGTGCAAGGTCTTACAGAATAACTGAAAGACAAGTGAACACAAAGAAAAATGGCCAACAACGTCGAGTGCAGTGGAGGAAAGCAATGCCTATGCCACTAAATGTGGGAGAATGTGCATGACTTCATCATCACCACAAAGTAGGATTTGAAAAAGCCAGGAGGCGCTGTTAGAGTGTAGTCAGTAGGCAAGTTTAAGTCTAGGTCCTAAATTTTACAGATTTTATGCTGATCTGAGGTTACTTAAACTGGCAGAACCATAAACTGAACCAATCAGTAAGGATAACAAGGGTAGATTGTTTTGTTAAAGGGAGTTTTTCTTGCACCAATGACCAAATAGTTCAATTCCCAATTCTTTCCCTCAGAGAAATTCTATCACAACTGAATTGGGAAGATTGTACAATTACAATTCAGTAAAAAAGCATCTGTAGTAATAAGTAAAATTACTGAATCATCTCAATCACATAAATGAAAAAAAAATGTAATAAAAACCACGTAGCATATTGCACATCGGGAAAAATGAATGAATTATTGTTACATATAACATCAGTAATTTTATAGGTAAGATATCAAATGAATAACCAGAAACAGATTATAGCCTTTGCATGAAGCTGAAATTCTTTTTGAAGACAGCAGAATCTAGGTTTTCTTTTTTTTTTTTTTTTTGGTTTTTCGAGACAGGGTTTCTCTGTTAGCTTTGGTGCCTGTCCTGGAACTAGCTCTTGTAGACCAGGCTGGTCTCGAACTCACAAAGATCCGCCTGCCTCTGCCTCCCGAGTGCTGGGATTAAAGGCGTGCGCCACCACCGCCCGGCTCAGAATCTAGCTTTTATCTGTGAAATGAACACTTAGGAAAATTAATTTTTGAAAAGCAAGTAATGTTTCATATCTGATTTCTTTATCCTATGAATTATAGGTGTTGTTTTGTCTTGCATTAATAGCAAAGAGAAGCATGTTATCTTGGATATGCACAACAATTTTAAATCCTACAAGAGCTAAAAATTTAAAATATTACTATTTTGCAATGTATTTTTTTAGTTTGCAAGTAGGATACTAATTGGTAAGTCTTTTTATAAGAGTCATTAAATATACAATTTAAAATAAGTGCTAACACAATTATATGGGATTTTGGTAGAATAAATGAGGGCTTAATTTCAAGTAGGTTTCATAAAATCAAAACCATCCCAAGCATATCACGCACATCCACTGTCATGGAAGCTAAACCTGTTTCATTCCCTCCTTCACTGAGTACTGAGCTGGCAGGCTTTGCTGTGTGTGCACTGTCCTTCCAGACTTCCAGGCTCCCTTATCAACTGACTCCCAGAGCTTTGTTCTCTGAAGATAAGTTCTATTTCAAAATCATCTTTGGAGTTTATTATTAAAAATGTTGTATTTCTGAATGTCATCAATGTAAACACACATAACCTTCCACCTTGCTGTTCTTTCCTTAGGAAAAATTTAATATCCCCAAATATCTCTAATGTCTAAAAGAAAAGAAACATTTTCCACATTTATTTTTATTTCCTTAACATTTTTAGGAAGACAACACTTTGGGGATTTCTCCAAATCCCCAGGATTAAAATCTTAATATTCAGAGTAGAAGTACTGATAATTAGGGCATACTCTGACGTCATCACTGCTGAGAACACAAAGCTGCTTGTTCTGTTACAACCATTGTATCACAGAATTAGTAGAGTGGGAAATAGAAAGCTCTAAGAATGTTACTCGGTTGAGAAGCACACAAAACTCAGTCTGACCAATGTCATGGAAGGAGGTGAGGGGCAGAGACTGTATGTTAACTGGAAGCATCTTTTCCTTCAATAAAGATCTTGCACAGAGTCCTGTTGGAGGGAGCATGCTCATAGTTTAAGGTACACAACGGACTCCGTGCAGCAAAGAAACACACAAGGGCTAACCTCTCTGCAGGCAAACCACTTCACTTCATTACAAGTGAAATTTAGTACTGGACTTTTTCATTCTGTATTCCCTTCTGCAGCCTCGTAATCTCTTTAATAGAAACAATTTGTTAATAAAACAGGCAGTCATGAAACAGAAGTATCTGTTTACTGCAGTCCCCGTATATTTCTGGTGATTATGTCTGTTTTCATTATTCATAGACAAAGGAATACAATTAGGTCTGGAATGAGACAAAGAAGAAAAGATACTCCTAACAAGAGGATCAGAGATGATAGCAGCAGTCTGGTTAAATGTCTGCAACTGGGATTCGTGCTACCATCCTCCAGGATTTTCCAACCCATAAAGGTAATAGATCTTAAAGCAACTAAGAGCTATAATAACAACATATTTTATCCTTGGCCTCTTAAACTATATCTCCTTGATCTAAATGGTGTCTCTGCTTCAGCAATTGCCTCACATGGTTTGACTTTTCTCTTTTTGAATGACTAATAACAGTCTCACTATTCTGAAAAATCAGTAAAACTCTAAGAACATTTATCAAAAGTATATTATCTAACCCTGCATTGCTTTCATGAAAATTTATCTTTTTATTGTTTGATTATATTTTTGAAGAATTATTTGGGTCATTCATATAATTTTTTTGAAATACTGAAGGTCTTTAAAGCAAATACAGAGAATATAATGAGAATCTTACAAACCCAAAACAACAACAACAAAAACCCGCTTATTGGTTAAGTTAATAGACAGTTTTGATCTCTTGAGAATAAGATGACCAGTTACATTGTTTTGATTTGGATGAAATGGCTTTTATTGAAGTACAACAAACAAATAAGTTAGAAAAAATCCTCTAAATGCTTTATTAATACATACTAATTTATTTATTAATGGGGACCAGTAGAGATCAAAATATATTAATGTACCATAAATTCATTAATTCAAAACTTCTCTTTACCCCTACTTTTCTTCAAAATCTTCAACAACATTAGTGACAAAATACTTTCAGGCTCAATTATTTCCTTTTCTGTATTTTAATTTGCATGAATGAAAAGGAAAATGAGAGACCTGACTTTCTGCAGTTTATTATATTTCGTGTAACATCCTCCAACTCCCCACATTTTGCTAAATGATAGGATTTTATTTTTTTCTTAGGCTGAGCAATACTCCATTGTGCATTTATGCCACAGTTCTTTAGTCTATATTGTTAGGCAACTGGTTGCATCTCCATCTTCAGTATTAGAATATTAAGACAAGAAGGTATCTTCACCTTCACAATTCACCATTTGAAATATGTTTCTTTGGTAAAGTTGTTCGACATGCATGATAATAAAAATATCATATGAAACAAAATATTTTTCAAAGGTAGTTTCTTAAGTATACTTTTACAAAAACCTTTTTCAATCATAATTTAGTTTTTAGTAACCTTTAATGTCTTAGCTAAAAATTTAAATTCTTATTCTTTGAAAATTGGTGGATAGTATTTTGGTTGCATATCAAATATTTTATTCAAGACTCCTAAACAAGTGATTTTAAGTAGTATTGACATATTAAAAACTTACTCTTACATATGAAGTTATGGAAACCCAGTGAGCAGCATGCTGTGTTCAAGTGTTTGTGGGTGTGACAAGGAATGGGATACACTTTGAATTGAGGGCCTTATACATACTAGTATCCATTCCCATCTGCCTTCACTCTCAGCCCATTTACTTTAAATTTAACAATAGAGTAGATTTTCTATGCTTAATAATCCATGTGTATACCTATGTACACACACACTATCAAGAGCATCAGTGGAATGGATGTGTTCAATTCAAATGGATTTACGACTTTCAGATATAGATGCTAGATTGATAAATAATAGATTAACAGATAGATATAGATAGATGATAGATATTGTAGATAGATAGATAGATAGATAGATAGATAGATAGATAGATAGATAGATAGATAGAGATACCAAATACAGGTAGAATATATATACTTAAAACAGCGTCTAATTTAAAGTAGTTGAAACATTATTTTAAGGATTAATATAAGTTTTACTTCTTAAATTATGATCAAACTAAAGGAATTTTAACATCCCATTATTATTCCCAAAGCAAGAATATTCTGGTGCATATGGCTAGCCAACCTTATAGTGTCATTTTGCCTCATATAAGCATTATCATAAATTCCAGTTCTACCCATTACATAGTTGATGACAATACATATTTTCAAGTATTTTTCTAATATAAAACAGGAACAACTATATCCTGCTCTATGTGAATATTATGATTAAGTTAGGACATGTATCAAAGTACACTACCAGAAACGGTATCAAGACCCATGGAATTTTTGCTAAACAACAGTACATGTCGCAGAGGTAAAGAATTCATTCATCTAAAGTTGTTCTTGAGCTGAAGTGATGAAATAAAACTTAAATTAAAGTAAGGAGAACTTTAGATGCTCATAAGTAATAACTTTCTTTGAACTAATTCTTTAAACTTTTAAAACAACCTGCAACTTGGGGTTTTAATGTTAATTGATTTGTGTTCTAAAGTCTTGGTGATTTCCAGGAGTTAATACAATGTTACTGGTAGGAACAGACATAGAACTACAGAGCATTATATTTATGGGAAGAGAGAGGACATTTACCTATGGAAAAAGTGATGCATGGTAAACACTCAGCAAAATATGGCAAATGTATACATATAGAGAGTTCTGTATATTGAGAGGGTTACATATTTCTAAGACTCAAACCCAAATTACAATGCATACTCCTTTAACAGATTGCAAAAAGCAGGCACTGGAACAAAAATATAAGCCTTCAAAGTTTCTCTCAACCTAAAATATTAGCTTGAAGCTTGCTCCCTGACTTGACAGTTTCTTGTGTTTGGAAATACCTGTGGCCCCTCCGTACCTTGGTCTGTAGAAAACTTCAATATCTGCTCATCAACATACATACATATTATTCTCAGTACTGAGAAGAGGAGCTAAAATCAGTCACAAGCTAGGCAGTCTTGCAACCCTAAAGTGTATTTAATACCTACTCCTGAAAGTGGTGGTGATACTGATAACTACATAGATCGGGTGTAGATGGAGATTAACTAGCAAGTGCCCTTGGAAAGAGGCATGGCATTTTCCAAACAGGATATCATGAATATCACCAGGCCTCTCTCCACTTCATTCTAAGACTCCATGGGTTAAAAAGCCCAACATTTTGCCCTTTGGGCGCCCCATTTGGAGAACAAAGTAGCAGTTGTCATGGGCAGAGGAAAGAAAAGAACAAGAACCTTTCATTTGGAAAGTACAAAGTTAAAATTATTAAGATTTTGAAGATGGGACAGGATAGTTATATCAACTTGATGCAGGCTAGAGTCATTTGAAAGAAGGGAAATTCAGTTGAGAAAGCACCCACAAAAGACCCGGCTGTGGGTAAGCCCGGAAGATACTTTCTTAATTAGTGATTGATTTGGAAGGACCTTGACCATTGTGGATGTGATCACCTCTAGGCAAGTTGTCCTGGGTTCTATAAAAGTGCAGGTTGCACTTGCTCTTAGGAGTAAGCCAGTAAGCATCACCCTCTGTGGCCTCTGCATCAGCTCCTGCTTCTAGGTTCCTGCCTTGTTTGAGTTCCTCTCCTGACTTCCTTCAATGATGACTGTGACATGGAAGTTTAAGCCAAATGCACTCTTTCCTCTACAAGATGCTTTTGGTCATAATGATCTATCACAGTAATAGTCACCCTGACTAAGACAGGAGATATGACCTTATTCATTGGTTGAGGACTTGCCTAGCAGTCACAAGTCTCTGGTATCTATCTTCAAAAGAAAAAGAAAACAAATAAGCAAATAAAAATAAACAAAACAAAAATCATAATATGAAGTCAGAGTCCAGGGAAATTATTCCAGTTGCTTCCTGTTCTATGACCAGAGCCATTAGCCACTTACCTAGTGTTCTCTTGTTACAAGTGAGAAAGAGAAGGACAAAAGAAGCAAGATTGATAGTATAAAAAGGGTTTTGTCATGTAATCTTTGGTGATCTTTGTATAGCTGAAAGCAACATCTTCCCAGAATTTGAACTGCTGTAGACACAGGGAGTTTGTGATTATTATCTGCAGTGAGATACCCTGCTGCCATGCCCACTGCTCTCTTTGACTGATGTATCTAAATGTTCTTCCTCCTGTTCCTGGAGATAGCCTATTAGGGTTCTCAGTGTGATTTAATTAAATAACATACTCCCAAGTATTCAAGGACAAGGTCAGAAAACACAGTTTGGAATTGAAACAATTAAGTACACACAGAACATGTGAAATTAGGTGGAACAATCTTGTGGATTTTGTTTCAATTACATTTTTCTTTGAAGAAGATATTCCTTCATTCTCACATAGAAGTAGCACTAGGGGTGCATATATTAAAGAGTTTTTTTTTTCCTGCTTGATTACAAACAAGGCTTCTCCTTAAATGCTAAGAATTCTGTTTTATCATATTTCCCACCACTCTCAGCCCTGATTTTCTGATATGATTCCATGTGTTTGGCAATAAAGCCTTAAATCTTCATCCTTCTTGCAAATCCTTGAAGTTCTTTGGCTGTCACGGTGAATGCCGCGATCCTTCCCTAATTCATAGGGAGTCCACACCTAACATCAGACACTGAAGTTTAACATCGCTGGCAGCTCTCAGTTGTGACAACCATCATCAGGTCTGATACTTCAGTCCTGGGATTTCTCACAAGCTCCTGTTGTCTTCAAAACCTCTTTCATGCCCGTTATACTTAACACTGTACCTATTCCCGTGAATAAGACTTCCTGTCTTCTCATTCACCCTTTTCCATTCTACTCTGGAGGCTCCCACCCTGAGAAGTTTCAATCATTTCTCTACCATCATAGACTCCTTGCAAAATCTTGACTTTAACTCCATTCGGATACCCTCTTTTTGGCTCTCTTCTTTATACGATGAATATTGAAACAAAAAATAATGAGTTATAACATCTAGTTTTGGCTTATCCTTAGAGTCATCAGAACTTATAGGATTTGAGCAGTAGCAGCAATTTCCCCAGCTTTCTTTTTACATTTGGTCATTCTTTTCCCAAAAATTTGTTTCTATTTTCTTTCCCATTTCTAGGACAAACTATCTTTTTCTTCTTCTTCTTTTTTTTAGAAAAACTAAATTGTACTTGCTAAAATTATGAGTTTCCCTTTTTTTTGAAACTATAAAGTTTTTGTGTCTGTATCAATTCATTCTCTCTCAGACTTGTTTAGAGGGGATGTATTCTATGAAGCTTCCTATCTACTTTTATTTACAACATTCCACCCATTTCCTCCAGGATACAAATAATTGGCGGCATGATTTGCTTTATTCTATATACCATTATCCACTCTACCAGCTTCCCTGTTTCTGGTTCATAGATAATTTTGCAACAAAGTCTTTAGTTGAGAAAAAAAGGATCTTGCATATTGTCCCCTGCAAGGAAACATTTACCTACATTAGTTACCAAACATATTTTTACCAGGGGCCTCTAAGATATTTAATCATCCAATTTTAATGTATAGCTGATAATTTGCATATTTGATTATCCCCATAGTCTTCTTATTCTTTCCTGAATTTGAAAGGAAAAGGAGAGAAGCCATGGCAGTATAAACTTTTCCAACAGCTGTGGTGCTTTATAGTCCTATCAGGTATGTAGGAGGATTCACTTTTCTTCACATTCTTGCTGACATTTATCTTTTGTCTATTTGATAATAGTTATTATTACAAGTGTGAGCCTATACTTTGTTGGGATTTTGATTTTCTGTACCTTGAGTTGGAGTGATGACAGTTTTTCGTTTCTGTCTGCTATGACTGCTAATCATGCTATATAGTCTGTTGTAGAAATACACATTAAAGTCTTTATCCATTTCTAAAATTTGTCTGTAATGGCTCTTGATTCCTTTTTATCATTCAGTAATAATGAATTCCTTACGTGTCTGAGAAATCCAAAAATTCTAAGGTAAGTAGTTTTCAAATATTTCTGACATTCTGTACATTAATACTTTACTCTGATAACCTATAATATATTTATCACTTCAGTCATGTCATGATTTCTTTTATATACTTAGGTGCTACAATATGGTATATATAACATATACATGCATGCATGTATTTACGACATTTTAGCAACCCTTGGAGACAATTTCATCATTACATAACGATCTTCATTTTCTCGTGGATTTTAGCCTGAAGTTTTTGTCTGATATAAAGCTACCCCTGCCTGATCCATTTTGGTTCTCTCTGCATGAAATATTTTTTTCTCTTTGCTTTCATTATTTTGTGTTTTAAAATTTATGCAAGTCTCTTGCATTTAGCATGAAATTTACTTTTTAAAATTTTGGTTATTTATTTTGATTTTTAAAACAATATTTTAATTAGTTCTTTGAAAATTTTGTTCATATTCAACACCTCCCCTAACACTTATGATATCTACCCACTTTACATACCCATATAAATTTATGTTCTTTGTTTACCCCATCTGGCCCAATTTGTACTGCTCAAATATTTTTGGATATGTAGTCTGCCATTAGGACATGGTCTGCTTACCAGGGACTAAAGTCTAAGAAAACCATGTCTCTTCTTTTCCCAGCAGCTAACAATTACCAATAACTTCTCAAGGAGGGCTGGAGCTTCATACCCAGCTAAATTTCTGTGATGGGAGATGATCTGGCTTGGCCTTGACAGGTCTTGTCCATGCTGTCACAACTTTTCTGAGTTTATATACACAGGTGCCCTGGTATTGTCCAAAGACATTATTTTTATTTTATCTCCTGGCTCTGGCTTTTATACTTTTTCCAATGTCTCTTTTGTAATGATCCCTGAGTCCTTGAAAAAACTACTGCATGTACTGGCTCTGTGGGAGCCTAGTCGGTTTGGATGCTCACCTTCCTAGACCTGGATGGAGCGGGGAGGACCTTGGACTGCCCACAGGGCAGGGAACCCTGACTGCTCTTTGGACTGGAGAGGGAGGGAGAGGGGAGTGGGCCATGGGGAGTGAGGGAGGGGGAGGGAAAAGGGAGGCAGGGAGGAGGCAGAATATTTTAATTAAAAAATTTAATAAAAAAATTAGGTGGGTACTTGTGTTCTTTTAATATGGAACCATCTGCATTCCTTTAATTTCCTCACGTTGGCAGTTGTGGGTTTCTGTCTTGATAGTGAACCTCTGCAAATAGAGACTTCTCTATGGAGGGCTGAAAGATACTTTATGGTATTGATAAGGCATTAGAACTTAGTTTAATACCATCTCTGTGAGTTTTTGTAGCAAAGTAACAGTAGTCGATTCCACATAGCACCTAGACACTATCGAGCCATAGGTTTTGTGCTACAGTTCTTTGAAGTGAGACATAAATCCAATCAGAAAGTGATTATTGCACCAGTGTGCATGCATTACCAGACCTGTCATTACCCTCTCTTGCAAAGTTCACAACTGGATAACAGTCATGCAGGTCCTATGCTTGCTGCTTCAGTCTCTGTGAGTTCATTCGTACTCTGGTTCTGTTGATTTAGAGAATTTTGCTGGTGTCTTGCCTCCCATTTGAATTTTACACTTTCTGCTTCCTCTTCCATGGAATTCTCTACATTCTGAGGGGAGGGATTTGATGGAGAAATCCCAAGTAGGGCTGAATATTTCAAGATTAATTTTTGAGATTATAATATAATATAATATCATTATTTTTTCTTTCCCTTTTACCTTCAAGCTCTCCTATATGCCTATATATGCTTTTATTCAAATTCATTTTATTTAATATAATATTAATCAATCAATGACCAACTGTTATTCAATATTGTTGCATTATACATGCATCTACATATATACCCCTTTATATGGTGTGATTAGAAGCTATAATATTATTTGTATTTTTTTTCAGAGTTGGTCATTTAGTATTAGGCACCCAATTGGTGTGCTTCTTCCCAGGAGAGTTTACATCTCCCAATCCCAACTTTTCTCAGTTTCTGCAGTTTTGTGTGTATGGTTGAGATATCGCTGTTATCCCCATCTGCCTTGACATGACCAGTATTAGTGATGTCAAGGTTATTGGAGGAGAATATACAACCACTAATTTTTATTAAACCAACATAATACCTAATATAACCTTATAAATATTTGTCTTTATACCCCAAAGTAGATTAAGTCTTAGGTTCTCATCAAAGAAATTTCTTCTTGCAAAAGAAAGAGACCATTTAAAAAAAAAAACCCACAACCAATCAAATGCAGAGTGGTAGACCAGTCCCAGGGGGTACATCTACAAAATGCTCCCACATCTAAGGTTCAAAAAACATTGCGGAATTGGTCAGAAAGATGGTAAGAAACAGCAATTCAGGGATTTTACTGTATGATTGCCTCCAAACAATGTGAGAAAGTACACCCATAAAAATCTCATCATATTACCAACCAAATGTGAGCACCATATGGCGTTTTTGAAAGGTCTTTAGTGTTATTACTCTTTGAGTAATTATTATTAAGTGAGGCATCTTGGCAATCTTGGGTTGTTTGTTTATTGTTATTTCATTGATTTTGTTTTGTTCTTTTGTTTCTGTCTTCTATTATCATTTTCACTTGGAAAATTATAGTTTACTGTACAGATGAGCTTGTATTCAACCTTTACCCTGATGCAAAGATGGCTGAATAGGCAATGGTCTTACTAAACCTGAAAGCCTGAGTCTGATCCTTAGATTTCAAGTGGTGGATTGGAAATTTTCTCCCACATATATTCTTTATCGTACACATGTGATTCACATCGTTTTTCTTCCTGCTCATCATCTATTGTGTCTCACATCAGCTTTACCTTCTGACTTCCATGAGCTTACATCAGATATCAATTAGTCAAAATAGAATATTTTAAGTTTATAACAATTGAAGATTAATCATATATCAAAGTATATTTTATTCCTTTTTTTTACCATAGATTTGTATTTAGTGTTATAATTTATAAGGTTCACACTGTAAATTCTCTTAATCTATTATGTTCATAATTACTTTATTATTATTATTATTATTATTATTTTTGGTTTTTCGAGACAGGGTTTCTCAGTGGTTTTGGAGCCTGTCCTGGAACTAGCTCTGTAGACCAGGCTGGTCTCGAACTCAAAATTTTTTTGAACTGTCTAGCTTTGTAGTTGGATGTTCACATATTTATTAGGTACTGATATATCTCAATCATTATTTTCTCATTAGTTTCTCAAGTGTTCACCTTCTTTCTTGTGCATCTGCCTGAAATGTCTTGGTTATGAATTTTTTTACTTTAAAATTTATTTTATGCACATGGATGTTTCGTTCGTATAGGTCTATTTGAACTAGTTGCATGCCTAGTGCAAATGGGGGCCAGAAAGGGTGTCCAGTCCCCTGGATCAGGAGTTATAGATAGTTGTGAATTACTACATGGGGTCTGGAGTAAAACCCAGTTCCTGTGGAAGAGTAACTAGAGCTCTTATCCACTGCATCACATCTACAGCACCTAAATTTGTTGTAATAAGGGCAGCAGGGTTGTGTCCCGCCACACGGCTGGCTTTACCCCAAATAATTACACAGAAACTGTATTCTTTTAAACACTGCTTGGCCCATTAGTTCCAGCCTCTTATTGGCTAGCTCTTACATATTGATCTAACCCATTTTTAATAATCTATATAGCCCACAAGCTGGCTTACCAGAGAAGATCTTAACCTGCATCTGTCTGGAGTGGGAGAATCATGGCGACTCCCTGACTCAGCTTCTTTCTCCCAGCATTCTGTTCTGTTTACTCCGCCTACCTAATTTTCTGTCTTATTAAAGGGCCAGGGCAGTCTCTTTATTTAACCAATAAAATTAACACAAAACAGAAGATTCTCCCCCATCATTTCCCCCTTTTCTGTTTAAACAAAAAAGAAAGACTTTCACTTTAACATAGTAAGATTACATATAACAAAACAGTTATCAAGTAAGAATTACAGTTACAATAATTATATCTATTTTATCTTTTATCATAACTAAGGAAAACTATAAATATATCTAACCATTCTTAAACTCCATCAAAGACTCCAGAAGGATATAATATTACCTAAGCAAACAAGAAATCAAAAGCTCTAGAAATGACAGAGACATCTCACTGCCTGGACAGTTACCCAAAGTTCCTCTGTACTGTTGGGGCATTCATCTTTGGCCTTCAAGCCCATAGTATCCAGCAGACATTTTCATGAAGGAGGATTTTCCAAAGACAGTTCAGTCACTTTCTGCTGTGTACTACAGAATATCTCGTAGACTCTTTCATAGGTCAGGAACCCCGAAAGACCACCTCACGTTTTGGTAAGTTTAGCAGTCCTCTTTCTGCAGGTTCTTCATGTCCAGTTTATGCAATAGTTCAGGCAAGAACAGTCTCTTGCCCAAATGGCTAACCAATTCCATAAGGAACCTCTTTGATGCCCATTTTCCTCTTGAAATAGATGGTGCTGCCAGGAGCAGACATGTCTCATTGTCATGAAGAGCCCTAATTTATTAAAACATTAAATGCCATATTCTGCAGTCTTTAAAAGATATGAAGAATGCCTATCTAACTGAAATATATCTCTATATATCTAGAAAATATAATTATCATGACTACAAGCTTGACTATTATTGATGATTATCCATTAGCAACCTATATTTCCTAATTATACCTTACATTTTAAAAATGAACTATACAATCACAATACCTTAATCAAGATTAGAAATATGCATATACATATAAGAAAATTGACCTTAAAATCCATACCAATGCAAATTATTTATACCTATATCATTTCCCCTTTTAAATGTAAAAGAACATTTATAAAAAATATTTGGGAACATGGGCGCAGTTTTTTCTCTCTAAACTGCTTCCTGCTGAGTGGGGGCGTCATTAATTAAGTCTTTCATGGTATAACCTATGTGCCAGTTTCATCTCAGTTGGCAGTTGAGTGAAGTAATTTTTTGAGGATGTTCACAGCAACCTTTCAGGAGGGCGTGGTCGATCATACCATATTGGGATAGACGCAATCCATAGAGTCTCATGCTCTGTGAAAACAAAAGAAGAAACACCTTTCCAAAGCATCATATCCTTAGACCCAAATTCTGAAGTCATAATACACTTATATCCATTTTGGTTTAGCTTGGCAGCCCATGTAATGAAATGTCTCTCTGTACTTAGCTCTTTCACAGTCAAAAATTTTAAAGAAAACACAATGTACATAATCCAGACTCTCTGTGAATTTTCCATTTTTACGTGGCATATTTTTCTTTATTTCTTTTCATCTATAACTATCTGTACTCTGTCTCTTTAAAGACTTTACCACCCCCCGCCCCCCCCCCTTAAGGGCATTAACTTTATTCTCTCTATATATTTTTTTTTCTCTCTCTCAAGCCTACGTACACTCATCCAACACTGTGATCCATTTTGTGGCCTGTCTGAATCTGTTTTATTGTGAATCTGTAATTTTTTTACTATCCAGGGGCATTTCTTAAAATGTTAAGCAGTTCTTAAAAACTTAAGTTGCACCATGTAGGGGTAATACGGTACCGCTTGTGTCCTGTGTCTAAACCTTAACTGCGCTGTTATTAAGGTAACTATGGTAGTTCCTGCCTGAAACCCGCCCAGTTCAGCATGGCAAAGCTGAGCTCTCTCTCAGAGCCATTTGGTGCCCCTGAGCCACACACAGTTCCAGGCACACAGCAAGTCCACATTGGAGCTGCACTCAGCAGTTTAATTCTGAGACTGAGCGTGCAGCACAGAAACTCTTTTCATCCAGTTACATCCAAATCTGACACGCAGAGCATTGCACAGTCTGAAAACACATCTCTGTGTGGCAACAGGAATCCACCATGCTCTTCTGCCTGCCTAAGCCTGATTCTGCAGTCTGCCCATGTGCAGGTGGGGAGCGCTGAGCCATCAGCACGGTCTCAGAGCACTCTCCTTCCAATCCCAAGTGGGAACACAAACATCCAGTCCCATAAAAGCCATTGAAATGCTTTAAAGCCAGAGTTCATGCTGGCAGCACAGCCCCAAGAAGCTGTGCTTTGAAATAACACAGTGTTTTTTCTGCTGCTGTTGCCAAATCAGGAAATCTCTCTACAGCACGCCACCAACAAACAGCAAAAATCCCAAATGTAATCGCCAAAATGTAATGGCGTAAATGAATGCAAACAGATTGTAAAATATATACACAGCTTTAATGGGGAAATTAGACTTATAGTACCACAGTTCCCGTAGAGAACAGGAAGCAGAAGGGGTGGCTGCATGCAGGCCCGGCCGATTTATAGGTAAACATTTGCCAGAGGCGGACACGGCCACTAAGGCTGGGCTTAACCCTACATAAATTAAGATGCCTATACATTTTATAATCTTTATTTATTTTATTTTATTCTTTATCTCTTGTGACACTTTTCAAGTAACCTGATATATTCTTTCTCTGTTGATGCTAATTATCATACTCCTTATTTAATGTATTGCATTCTTTACTATTATATTTCTTTTGGCTGAGAGTCACAATCAAGTGTATGAGATATGGTGAATGAAAGGTGATGTAGTATCCTAAAGAGATCCTGACACTAGAGTGGGACATCATTAAATAGAAATGGAGTTCATTTGAATAAAATATGGACTTAACAATGCTTTTAAAAAGTGGCTCAAAAGTGACACAAAGTATAATAGTAATGTAAAGGAAAATAATAAAAGAAACTGAAAGAAGATTACATAAGAAGTCTATATTCTCTTTGCCATTTTGTTGTAAATGTGAATACACTCTCCACAACTATAAAGGGGAGTAAATAGAAAATGTCCTATCTGTAAACAATTAGTAAATTTGATATACAAGACACTGAAGAAGTGTGGAAGTAAATTTAAAAGAAATCCCACACTAGCTCATAATTGAGAAATTGATGGTTATTTATTTAGGGGTAAACTCACAAATCAAAATCCTTTGCTTGAATAGAAAACAGAAACCGAATCTGTCAACCAGAAAAAGAGACCGGAAAAGAGGCTGGATGTGAGCTCTACATCAGCATATATAGTATAAGAGGCCATGTGCCAGTGGGTGGAAAACCACTGGCTGTAAGACTTCCTATAGCACCTCCCCCTTTTGTTTAAATAAGAGAGTTCTAAGCCTAATACAAAATTATATACAATAAAAACAAATATATTTAATAATTTTCCTGTCCTAACTAGTTAAAATCTTGTACAATAAATAACTTGGCCAAGTCATGAGAGGAAAGTAACTACAACTGTCTAGTCTTCAACCCCATCAAAAATCTGAGAAGGGAAATAATATTACTAGAGTAAACAGGAAGTGCAATCAAGCAACTTCCAAAATATGCAACAAATGACAGACACAAATGGTTAACTGGGAAATCTCCCAAAGTTTCATTTGCGACGTTGAAGCAACCAACTTTCGCAAAGGTTTAGAATAACTGACAGACCATTTTCAAAGGCAGGAAAAATTTCAAAACTGTCTTACCCTGTCTTGACAAGAATTGACAGTTCTGCTTATCCATTTTCGTATACCATGTATCTTGTCAGTGGTTGAGGCATGGGCATTTCTTTGCCCGAAGGTCAGTTTTGCCAAGAAGAAAACAAGCTCCAGCTGGAGTGTCTTCTGTACACAACATTCTCTCTGGAATAGATTAGTGCTGCCAGGAGCAAATGTATCTCATTTCAACCGAACCCTAAGTTATTTAAATGTCATTTTCTACAGCTCTTTGAAGTGGTTGAAGAATTCAGAATATAATCTCTATGCATCTAAAAAAAACCTGGTTAGCCTAATTATGACAAACATAGATGACTATTGATCTATAATTCTTAGTACCTCATCAGGGAAAGCTGAGCCAGCAAAAGCAAGAAGCTCATCGCTGTAGGGGTAAACATCTTTAGAAACATTGCTGAAAACAACAGATTGTTTTTGTTTTTGTTTTCAGAATAACCAACCACAAGAGTGCAAAGCAGATCATGTGGGGGTGAGAAGGACTGTCCTCAAGGGACCCAATAATTATACAATAAACAACTGTGCAACAAAAAAGAACAATGACCTCGAAATGTAAGCAATGTATAAGTATCTTGATCAGAGGTAGAAATGTACATTGCAATGTGATAAATATATATGGATATATAAAAATGTTTTAAGCAGAGGTAGAAGTATGCATGCATACAATATTCATTATAATCTAATTTTGGATCAATATCCAATAATTTATTTCAATGTAATTTTCTATAAATAATAACTCTCAAGTATTCACTCTATTACTCACTATTATTATTAGTGTAAGCTCATACTAATCTATTATCTCATCCAATTCCACCCCACCCTTATTTTCAAAGAGATCTCTCAGCCTATAGACTTTCCCTTCAACCCCCAACCCTATACCAATTATAATCAACCACTAAATGATGTCCCTAACCCTGAGGGGATATTGTTTTCTAGAATTAATTCCAGCTGTTTGGGGGCAATGTTCTTTCTATGGAATCCTGTGAAAGTAAAATGATGGTTAAGTTCCAAGATTAATGTCTGTTATAATTGCAAATAATCTCTGAGTATTTGGTGGAGGTCTGGCAGAACACTGTAAAAAAAAAAAGCACACCATTTCAGCTGACAAAGTTGGAACCATCATGAGCAGCTACTACCCAAACTGGTCTTGTAGTAGCTCTGAAAAAAAAAATACAGAGTTGATTCTGTCAGTTACCTAGGTAACAAAATAGGTTTATAGAAAATTAGAACACAAAAGGCCCAAATTAGGAAAGACCAATTGTGGACTCTTAATGACTTTTAAAGATTATTAGGAGACATTTCTAGTCTATGACCAGATATTGGGATAACACAAGATCAAATAATTTATTGAAACAAAACCTTAGTGCTAGAGAATTAACAGCTGAAGTGGAAAAAGAATTGATGGTTGTTGAAGAGAAATTACAGGAGGCATATATAGATAGTGTGTATCTAAATCTTTTTTTGCTTTATTGATATAAATTAAATTTTATATTTTTTTAAAAAATATATATATTTATTTATTTATTATGTATATAATATTCTATCTCTGTGTATGCCTACAGGCCAGTAGAGGGCACCAGACCTCATTACAGATTGTATTCTAGTCATATTGCCTTCCAGAATTTCCCCTATAGGAATTTTAATGCAAAAGGAAGACATTATCTTAGAATGGATTTTTTTCACCACATAAATGAAGTAAAAAAATTAAAAACTTATATAGAAACTCTGAATTAATCATAAAAGTTGAGACTTCGTCAACTAGCAGGTATAGATTCAGCAGAGATTATAGTATCTTTTGCTACTGATGAAATTAAAACATTTGGGAAAGACAATGAACCATGGCAATGAGTTTGCCTATTTTTTTGGAGAAATTAATAACAATTATTCCAAAAGTGACAAATTTAATTTTATAAAAAGATCTTCTTCAATACTTTCTTGAATTGTACGTTATGCACCTGTAACTAGAACCTGTTCATTTTATACTGATACAAATAAATCAGGAAAGGCAGGTTACAAATCAGTAGAACTAAGTAAGTTGAAACAAAGCCCTTACAATTCTGTCTAAAAGGCAGAATTTTATGCTATTCTCATGGTACTAAGCGATTTTTAAAGAACCTCTCAATATAGTTACCAATTTACAATATGCATAAAGAGTTGTCTTGCATATTGAAACTTCTGAATTTATACCAGATGATACATAATTGACTTCATTATTTATACAGGTTCAATATATAATCAGCAATAAGCTTTGTCCCATATACCTAACACAGTTCAGAACCCAAACAGGTCTGACAGGTCCTCTAGCACAAGGTAATGCAGAAATTGATCAATTATTGTGCTGAAGGCCTCAGAATTTCATAAAAAACATCATGTCAACAGCAAAGGTTAAAAAAAGAGCTTTTTATTAAATTGCAAAATATAAGGAGATTATAAAAAGATATAACAAAACACCACTCTCTGTAGGAAGTAATCCAAATGGTATTCAAAAGAATTAAATCTAGCAGATGGATTGTTCTACCTTTGCATATTTTGAATAATTAAAATATGTATACCACACCATTGACACTTATTCAGGTTTTCAATGGGCAACTGCCTTGTGCTCAGAAAAGGCTGTTTCAATAATCATGCATTTATTAGAAGTTATGGATATCATGTGTATATCTGTAGATATAAAGACAGACAGTCATTGAACATATATATCTAATAAAATGAAACAGTTTTAGGCTTATATAATATAAAACATATTACAGGTTTACCAAACAATCCTACAAGTCAGGCAGTTATAGAAAGATCAAATCAAACTCTAAAAGATATGCTAAACAACCAGAAAGAGATGGAAAATATCCCAGGAAAAATATTGCATAATGCTTTATTAATTTTAAATTTTCTTAATGGTAATGAGAAAGGAACAATAGCAGCCAAGAGACCATGCATAACAGAAAAAAACATTTTTAATTAATTAATTAATTTATTTATTAAAGATTTCTATCTCTTCCCCATCGCTGCCTCCCATTTCCCTCCCCCTCCCCCAATCAAGTCCCCCTCCCTCTTCAGCCCAAAGAGCCATCAGGGTTCCCTGTCCTGTGGGAAGTCCAAGGACCACCCACCTCCATCGAGGTCTAGTAAGGTGAGCACCCAAACTGCCTAGGCTCCCACAAAGCCGATACGTGCAGTAGGATCAAAAACCCATTGCCCTTGTTCTTGAGTTCTCAGTAGTCCTCATTGTCTCTATGTTTTTTCCCAAGACAGGTTTTATCCCAGGCTTTTTCAGACCCAGGACAGCTGGCCTTGGTGAGAAAAACATATAGGCATCCTCCGGAATATTAACCTTCATCAGGCGATGAAAGGAGACAGAGACAGAGACCCACATTGGAGTACCAGACTGAAATCTCAAGGTCCAACTCAGGAGAAGATGGAGAGAGAGCACGAGCAAGGAACTCAGGACTGCGAGGGGTGCACCCACACACTGAGACAATGGGGATGTCCTATCAGAAAAAAAAAAAAAAACATTTAAATCAGCCAGTGTATTTCATGGATAGGCTGACCTCACAATGGAAACCAGGGGATGTGCTATATTAGGGAATGAGTTTTGCTCTTGTTTCCATAGAAGAAGAAAAGCTATGGACACCATCAAAATTAATAAAAATTTGGTTTGGAAAAGAGAAACCTATTGATAAAGAGAAATGATAGATCATCCACAGAGGTGACAATCATACAGGTGGAAAAAAAACAAAAACCTCATAAGGGTTGGGGCAGGGTTCTGCTGTTGTCTTTTCAGGAAAATACATCTTTAATGATTCAAGAGACCTTGGACATCTAGATGCCTAAAGATGAAAAGAGAGCTATCTAGAAAGAATCAACAAGCAAAGAGAAATCTGACTTATGATGCCATGTCATCTGCATGGTAAAATTTGATTATCTGGACATGTATACATGTCTAATTTAAAGCTTTGAAATTGGACAATGGCTATTCTTCTTTAAATTCAAGCATGTTTTTAAAAGAAAAATTCAGAATTTCTGTCTCATGTCAGGAGCCATCTGGTATGAGACAGAAAGAAGAAAGATTTTAAAGAAATATTTTACTTTCTCCCATGCTCATTTTGTCTATATCATATCTTTCATTGAATATATGTCTGTATAAATAATGATTAAGTTTTTAACAATGAACTGTAGATTTTCCTGTAGTAATCTTTGAAGCCTCCATGAAAAAGATGGGGCACCAGAAGAGTGATCCCAGCTCATTGATATGATGCCAAAATGCTGATAGCACTACTATGAGATCAGAGATTTTGTATCAGTTGTGGAAATGGTGAACCTTCTTACTACATTCTGGCCAGAACTCCAAATAAGAACTTCAAAAAACCTTATTGACTACTCAGGAACTGTTTTTAAATAAAACAGCAATCTTGAAATTTAACCATAATTTTACTTTTACAGGATCCCATAGATACAACATTGCTCCCATGACAGCTGGGAGCTGTCCCAACAGAGTTTGTCCTCATAGTTAGGGAGATCATTTAGGGGTTGGTTATTACTTGTATAAGGTTGTGGTTTGGTATGAAAATTATGTAGGCCCAGAGATCTCAAAAAAGAGGGAAAATTCAATGGGATAATAGGTAGATTAGTGTGAACTTATACTAATAATGATAATAGTGAGTAAGAGAATAAATATGTATGAGCTATTATTTATGGACAATTTGCATTGGTATTGATTTTTGTATATTGATATAAGCTCAAATTATATTTGTTATATTGATTATGCTCCTATTTACACAATTTGACACCTATACAAATTATTTTGTCAGATTGTATGCATGTATGTTTCTCCCACTGTTTAAGACATTTTGTATATTGATACAACTTTAGGATATATTCATCATATTGCATTATATATTTCTACCTCTGATCAGGATATTTAAACATTTTGAAGAAATTGTCCTTTTTTACTGCATAGTTGTTCAAAGATTATTTAATATTATGATATGTAGTCATAATCTTTATGTTATATAGGTATTAAGTATTGTAGGTCAATAGTCATTCATGTTTGTTATACTAATAACAATAATAATAATAATAATAATAATAATAATAATAATAGTCAGACTAATTAGATTGTATTCTGCATAAATAGGTAACCTTCAACCACTTCAACGATCTGTAGAACATGGCATTTAAATAACTTAGTATTCTGTTGACATGAGACATGACTTCTCCTGGTGTCATCGATCTATTCCTGAGAGAGTGTTGAGCACCAAAGACACTCCACTTGGAGTTTGTTTTCTTCTTGGCAAAACTGGCTTTTGTTCAAGGAACTGCCCATGACTCAACCACTGACAAAGCACTATATCTGGACTGGACAACCAGGATAAAAGAAAAAAGACTGCCAAGCCTTGCCAAGACAGGGTAAGATGGTTCTCAAAATTTTCCTGTCTCTGAAAACTGTCTGTCAGTTACTCTAGGCCTTGGCCAAAGATGGTTGATTCAACACTGCAAATGAGACTTTGGGTGATTGCTCAGGCAGCTAGTTGTGTCTGTTATCTACTGTACATTTTGAAAGCTGCTTGATGGTACTTCCTGATTGATTGTCTCCCCTCTTAGGAATTCAGTGGGGTTGAAGGTTAGATAGTCATAGTTGTCATCCTCTTATGATCTAGTCAAACCATTTCCAACATAAGACTTAGATGCTCTAGGATAGAATGTTTATTAAAACATTTAGCATATGTTCCTTGCTTAATATTGTTTTGCTGTTTTTAATTCTAACTTTATATTTAAGATCTGTTCCCATTGTACATAGTTTTGTATTGGGTTTGGAACTATCTTATTTACATAAAAGGGAGGTCCTGTGGGAGCTGCTGCAGACAATAGCCTTTAAGACACCATCTTACTTGGGTGTGGCCTCTTATACTAAAAATGAAACTGTAAATCATGCACTTACATTTTTTTCCAGCTAGATTAGGTTTCTGTTTCCCATTTATGCAGAGGACTGTGATCTAGGACTGTGACCTGTGAGTCTACCCCTTTTATTATATGTAATTTTGAAATAGTGTGGGATTATTTTATAACTTCTGTCCTCTGGGTTTTGCTTTTGTTTCCACAGGAAATGAGCAGCTGTGTATTCATTCTTGGTTTAGAAAAATAAGATTTGATTAAGGAAGACCCTCTAAAATCTCCAATAGGAATGGATGGCCTAGATGATCCAACATTTTAGAGCACGTTTTTGCAGATTCCTCTGAGTTTTGCATCAAGAATTGCTTCAAGGCTGCTTACTGAGATGTTCAAGCTTCACAGAATACTCCAATCAAGACTTAACCATAATCCTTAAATTTTTTGGTCTCCATGAGATTATCAGCTCCCCCAATCAGCAGGAAGTAGTTTAGAAAACTCTATGCCCACATTCCCCAAAAATGGAATATGGGAGCTTGTTTTTGTATAGAGTGTTGAATACAAGTTGTTATGGATAATGATCAGGAAAAAAGCTAAACAAAGGAAATTAGACTCAGAGTTCTTGTTTAGAAAAGAAAAAAAGGGGGGAAATGCTGTGTGATAATTATCTTTCTTGTATACTATAAAGATTTGACAGTTGTGTTAGTTTAATAAAATGCTGATTGGCAGTATCCAGGGAGGAAGTATAACCAGGGTTACTGACTAAAAGAATTCTGGAAAGAGGAAAAACAGAGAGTCAGTCACCATCCAGACACAGAGGAAGCAAGAAGAGAATGCTTTACTTAGAAAAGGTACCAAGTCATGTGGCTAAACAGACAAGAATTTTGGGTTAAATTAATTTGTATTAGGTAATTAGTTATGAGGCTGAACTAATAGGCCAGACAGTTTATATTAACAGTTTATAATTAATGTTAACCTCTGTGTTTTTCTTTCAAACTGAATGGTTGTGGGACTGCATAGGACAGTAACTTACATCTACAAGTTCGTAATAATACTGAGCTATAAGCCAAACAGTTTATAATTAGTATAGGCCTCTGTGTATTTATATGGGACCAAATAGCTAAGGGATTGAGCAGGACAGAAATTTTTGTCTCTCATAGATACATACATGCATACACACATACATACATACATATGTATAGTATTTGTTTATATGGAGATAAGGTTCTTACTTCATTCTGTGCATATATGTTTTCCCAACACCATTTTATTGGTAACAATATTATCTTTGTTTTTTAAAATCTTACATCTGTATAGCATTAAATGATCTTTGGTTTCTTTTCTGTTTTTCTTGATGTCTATGTTTATTCCAGAACCATTTTGTTCTGATTATTATAGTTTTGTAGAATATGATAGAAACAGACTGTGTTATGCTTCTAGAACTTTCTTTTTCTTTTTGATTTAGATACCCTTACATGCTTATAGTTTTGGGCATTCTATGTACAATTTATGAAATTTATTCTGTAAAAAATTAACATTTTAAAATAATTTTTATTTCATCTCTATACTTTTGCATGTTTTTGTAGAGTGCAATATTTACTTGTGTTCTCTTTAATCTTTTTCATCAGTATTTTAAGGTCATTTTAATTTTTTTACTTTATTCCTAAATAATTAGTTATTTAGGATGCTATTTTATCTGAAAATTCTATCTAAAACTTGTTATGAGAGACTTATTGGTTAATGCTTAAATAAAATTATCTTTAAACCATGGTGGCTTTGATAATGTGCTTCCTAAACACCATGCTGTGGGCATTGCATGGAATGTCAAATAACTGTCATTTCTATACCCCAAAATACAAAATGATACCAAATGATAAAAAAATATGATGAACAGAGTATATGACTAAGATTCTTATATTTTCTAAACCTACATGTTTGCCTTAAATATCCCATGACACAAGGTGCTAACGGTTGATAAGTGTTTTAAAATGCTTTACAAACTGATTCTGTCATTCACCCTCAAAACAACCACATGGGCACACCCATTCTATTCAGTGACATTTTCAATGTCAACTGAAAAACATTTTTCTTTTATCCTATGAAAAAATAGAGTTTGGATTTTTTTTGTCTTCAAACAACACACTTCAATCTTAACATTGCTATTACTTAGATAAGTATATAATGACATAATATCTCCTCAATTTGTTATTAACTTCACTTCATAATAAATTTAATTATAGTAAAAAGACACTTGTTTTTATAATTATGTCATTATTAGATACATTACTGACAGAATATTTTCCTGAAATCATTTTTGTTTTGTTGGGTGTAAGAACTGAGACAAACAAAATATAACACACAAAACTTAGACATTGGATACATGAAAACCAGATTTTGAACTGTGGACTTATCATTCATTTTCTTTGATATATGAGGAAATTTCTCCCTTCATAAATGGAAGTCTTTAAATATCCATTAAATTATGGATATTTATTAGTCATATAGATTATAAATATAAAAAAATCAGAATATTGTGTCATTTATTCAGAACTTTGTTCAGATTCTTCATTTTGTTCTGTTTCTATCTAGACTTATAAAACTTTAACTGTCTTTTACTGATTCCCCTCCAATCAATTCATTACTATTTTACACGTTAAAAGTTATTTTCTTAATGTTGATTAATGCAGTTTTAATAAAGACATGAATTTTATCATTTATAATACACTGATGTCTTATCATAAAATGATAGTGTAAACCATAAGAAGCTTAAACTAATTAAAAAATAGAATAAAGAACTCATGAGGGAAAATATAATAAAATAAATTAACAGTTTACATCTGAAATCAAGCTTCTAAACAGACATAGCATGATTACCTGAAAGGTGTTTGGAAAGTTGTATTTTAGATCTTTCCCAAATTTCACTATTTTCATTTATTACATCTGTAGATTTATTTTGCCTAAAATTAGCATGCTCATTCATGTTTCAAAATTCTCTGAGTTGTTCCTTGGGGTGAAAGAGACAGAATTATGTGACTTGTGTAAATAGGACTTAATTTAATCTTAGACAAATCCACACTTTGCAAACTGAGAGTGGTTTGCAAAGGATTATGAATACAATGTAGTTAGATACAGTTTGACATCTTGTTTTATTGAGCTTTAAATTTTCTAAAAGCTTTTGGAATCACTTACTAATTTTTAGTATGCATGAAATCACACAGGAAAAAAAATCAATTAGCCAACACATCAGGCTAACTTCGGACTGAATATTAAAAATGTTTCTTACCTATTGGAATAAGTACTAGGTTAATGAGATTTTTTTTTTTTTTTTTTTTTTTGGTTTTTCGAGACAGGATTTCTCTGTGGCTTTGGAGCCTGTCCTGGTACTAGCTCTGTAGACCAGGCTGGTCTCGAACTCACAGAGATCCGCCTGCCTCTGCCTCCCGAGTGCTGGGATTAAAGGCATGCGCCACCATCGGCCGGCAGTTAATGAGATTTTTAAAGTCATATCCAGTTTTTTTTTTTTTATTTCCTGACAATCACTTTACCTAGAAATGTTACTTGAAACAAACTTTCATAACTTAGGGTTTTTATACTTTTAATTCCCAATGTTGTTCATCATCGTACTGTATACTATTTCTCTGGTTATAGTCCAAAACCTAGAAAGTAAATGTCTGGTTGCAACAGTGGGAGGGAAAATATGGAAACATAACCCCAACATAGTTAATTGGTCTAGAAATTATGTAAGAGGAGACCAGCAGCCATCATACTTATCCTGGGTTTAATGTTTAGTTATTTTTGTGGTTAAAACAGTTGGTCAAGATTGGATTTCATCCAAAATCAATTTAGAACTCTCCGAGTTATTTTTCTATGTTTTCACATGGAGAGAGGGAGGGGGAAGAGATATGGATTGTTGCTTCTACTAAAGCTAAACTGAAAATATCAGAGACAGACACATCAGTTTAATAAAGTGCAAGGAAAGAAATTCAATCAATAGAACACCAAGGTCAAATTTTGAGATTGAGGAGGTTGAGGCTTTCTTTCAGAAACTCATATCAGAGTAAGGTCAACTCATAGGGTGTTCACAGTTTATGAGCAACTGGATTATAGAAAAGATTAGAGAATTAAAAATACTTGGTTTCATGAAATTTCAAGATGATTCAAAGAACAGAACAAGGGAGGGTAAATCATAAAGGGCAGGAGTGCCCATAAAAGCCAGAGTTCTTGGAAAGAGAGAGCACAGGCTAGGTGAAGTACAGTTAAAAATAAGTTCTGGGATTTCAAATGTCAGTTGTCTGTGATTAGAAGCAGTTATGCCATCTCATCCACATTTGTGATGTGATGAAGAACATGAAGAAAATCATAATTTGAAATGTAGTGCTTCATTTCAAATTATACAAAGTCCATATGGACTTGCTTCCAAAATAAAACTACAAAATAGCAAAGTAACCCTGATTTAACTAAAAGTTCCTCAAAAAGATGACATTTACTAAATCAGGATTAGGATTTTATTTAAAAGAAAAAAATGCAATAGTTATTGAACAGTGATGTAATAGCTTAAGTTCCAAATACACGTGTTTTGTGAAAAAAAAAAACTTGGTACAAGAACATTCCACTTGTTTACATTTAATTCAGAAAAGATAAGAAAGTTATCTAGAGCATGAAATAAGTAAAGAGTTAAAAACTTTATCATGAGCTCAGACTTATTTCCACATTCATTAATTAGAAGAGACTTTAAAGTTTATTAAAAACACTTCCCTTAATTACTCACTACTTAACCTTTGCTGTATCCTAAGCATCTCATTCTTTAGATCCATAAAAACTGACACCATATCTATCTGGCTATTTGGTTATATTCTAAATGGACTCTTTCCCTGTTTTTATAGCTATCCTAAATTGAGGGCCATTATTCTCTGGGTTTTATTTCTCTTATCGGTTTCTCTGCTCAGATTTTGGTGACCTGGCACAGCGCAGAATGTTTCAGACGCAGGATGAAAATAGAGTATAGTGGGTAAAGTACATACGCGGGATCTAGCGCCAAATACATTTAACTCTAGCAAGATAATCAAGGGTTTTACATATTTTCTTTATCTTTCAGAAAATAAGAATAGTACTTGAGCAGTCATAATGAGGCATAATGAGGATGCTTTGTACATGTGTAGTATTACCTTTTGATATGCAATTTTAGTGAGTGGAATCAGAGTTATCCCATCTCATCCACATTTGCGATGTGATAGAGAATATAGAATTTCCAGACCATAAGAACTGGAAATGTCGCTGCAAAACAGGACTACTTTATTTATGGATTCTTTGCAGCTGCGGTTGCCTGCAAAGTTCATGACAATAAACACTGTAGAATGGAGTTGGAAGAGATTCATAACCTCCACCTCCAAATAAGAAGCTATGGATAGTTGATGGCTTCTAGAAGAGGGACAGTTTGTTTTCCTTAAGGGCATGGCTCCTTGTAGGTCAACCATAATTTAGTGGCTGACTCCCGCACCCAAAGGCATATGGACAACCCAACACAAAATGAATTTCATTATTAACAAAAAATGGTTTTGTTAAGAACATAAAATTATAGGGGTAAGAAGAAGAGTCTGGATCTACAGAAAGTTGAAAGGAAAGGTTGGGGAGTTAGGGTGAATATGAGAAAACTAAATTATGTAACATTCCTAAAGAGTCAATAAATTATTTTTAAAAGAACTGTAGATGTATAAAACTTACTGGATACTGGTTTATATCATTTTGTAAGTTCTAATGTTTGTATCATCCTTGGTTTTCATTTTATAATGGGTTAAACTTGTGCATATTATGTTTATAAGAAATTTTAAAAATAAGGAATTTAGGAAATAATTTTTATAGAAGTTAGTTTATTAATTAAGAAAAACATCATAAGTGAGTTGGTAAAGTTATTAAGTTCAAAATATGTGGGACAGCAAGTCTTGCTTGCCATTGCAGACTTGTATTGACTACGAGAAACTGCTAAAAATTTGAGCTTTGCAAACAATTCAACTTTGGTTAGCACTAATAGCACTAACTGTACATAAGTCCATTTCTAGACAAAGAAAAATGCATCCTAGATATCAATGAGTCTGAATGTCTGGAAATATGAAATCTATTGCAGCTAAAATACAATATGCAGAAATCCTGATACACATTTAAAGGTAATTAATGTAAAATCCATAGAATAGCTGTTGTTAAAGTTTGTTTCTTAGGCTACAACTATAGGGATTACTAGAAATTTAAACAGACATAAAAACTCCCAGTTTACATCTGAAAGTGACTGTTTTGGAAACCAGAGTGTGTGGCTTAGAAAGCTATACACGATCTTCTTTGAAAACATATACAGGGCATTCACAAACAAAGCATTCAAGTATTTAGAAATAGGACATTTAGTAATTTATTTATTTTCTTTTATTCTTCTCTCACACATTACAACCTGACTTTGGTTTCCTCTCCCTCTACTCTTCCCAGTCCCCCCGCCCCCACTACCTGCCCTCACCCCACCACCTAATCCACTTCCCATCAAAAGAGAACAGTCCTAACAGGGTTACTAACTGAACAATATATAATGAAGAGAAGGCATCTTGAGGCAGAAATTTTGATCCATATATTAGAAAATCAGTAAGAAAGGAAAGAATATTGAGGGTTTCTGATATTCCACAGCATATATTTAAATTTTATAAAAACTAAACACATTTCTTTCATGCTACAAAAGGAAAAGTTATCACAGCTGTTTTTCTAATTGCTCATGGTTGTCATGGTTTCAGGTGGGAAAAGATGCATTTGGAAGTCAGTGAAAACTGAGGGGGTATTTGAAAATGGAATGACTCAAATATGACTCAAATACAAGCTCAATCACCTTTTAGCAAATATGCAAGTCTGTCCTGAAGATTTGTCATTGTCAATAATAATGTACTCATTTTAGAGATACAATTAAATACAAAGTTAAAAATTTTGCAAAGCCGGGCTTGGTGCAGTGTCATTGGTTCTTTTCATCTGAGTCAAGAAATCAGAGAAAGGTGAAGTCTAGTTTGAAAGCTGAGAATTCAGTGTATTTTTTTGTTGTTGTTTTGGTTTGGAGTTAAAAGGGAACACTTGGCAAGGGATAGGGGTGATTTCTAGTCTGGGGAAAATGGCCCTTGAATAGCATCCAGTTAGATATAAAAATATGTTTGGACATAAAAAAGAAAAAAAAATAAGACAAAACAAGATAAGAGTTAAAAGAACTCTGCCCACAATTACCAAGGTTGAAACAGTACTTTAAGTCCAAATGGGAACTATAGTCTCAAAGAGGCCATGGAGATAGGGTATATAATTTATATAAGGAAATATGGACTATATCAGACACGATTGCAGGATAAGATTTTTGTAAAACTGAGAAAGTAATAGGGTATTTTACATTTAAGAGGAATATGAGTCTTTTGACAATGAACAGGCAGACTAAGAATTTTCAGATGACTAAGGTAGGGATGTGTTGGGAACCAGCCCCAACAACAACAACAAAAAAACATTTCTTACCAGTGTAAAGGCGTGGGGAAAATATTACACTTGAGGTGGGCTTTGCAAGCTTAAGATTTTCTTTCTGTCTGTCTCTGTCTATCTCTCTCTGTCTCTCTATCTCTGTCTTTCTTTTACCCCCTCTCTGTCTTCCAGGTCATAAACTTATATCTTGCTGTTTCAGTCACCATTCCTGTTTGTTGTCATACTTTCTCACCATCATTGTAAAGGACTTCTATCCTCCTAGATCCATGAACCAAAATAAATTCTTTCTCTATAAATTACCTTGGACATAGTGTTTTATTACAGCATCAGAAAAGTGACTAGTACAAGGCTAATATCTAGTAAAACACACACACACACACACACACACATACACACTTGCTGTCAAAATTTATGGTCATTATTCTTTGCCCCTCAACCAAATAATGGTTAAAGAAAATGTGGTACATTTATACAATAGAGTACTACTCAGTGATGAAAAGCAATGACATCTTGAACTTAGTTGGCTAGAACTAACAAAAAAAATCACTGAATAAGGTAGCCCAGATCCAGATATACAAACATGGTATATACATACTCATAAGTCAATATTAGATATTAGATGTAAAGTAAAGGATAACCAGCCTATAGTCCACTATCCCAGAGAAGTTAGGTAACAAAGAGTACCGTAGAAGAGCAAATATAATTTTGCAATCAAATAGCTATTGCTATTAAGTTTCTAGAAAAACCTATAGAGCTAATTACTATTGCTGTGGGATAATGTTCTTGTACCCTATACAGATTTGTCACTTGTATTGGTTTAATAAAATACTGATTGGCCAGTTGTTAGGCAGGAAGTATAGGCAGGGTGACTAGACTAGGAGAATTCTGGGAAGAGTAAAGACTCAGTTTGCAGCCACCAGCCAGATACAGAGGAAGCAA
This sequence comes from Microtus obscurus, assembly GCA_963919715.1. Taxonomy (NCBI): domain Eukaryota; kingdom Metazoa; phylum Chordata; class Mammalia; order Rodentia; family Cricetidae; genus Microtus; species Microtus obscurus. The sequence goes on along the minus strand of CAWTZC010001020.1, from coordinate 2,701,689 downwards.
GATGAGAATACCTAACTGATAAAATGTACAAAGACATGTGGCTAACATAAATAAGAATTATGTGTTAATTTAAGTTAAAAAAACTAGTTAATAATAAGCCTGAGCTAATAGAACAAATGATGTAGGATGTCCTTTTGTATATGTGTTGCTTTTATTGAAAAGTGAAATAAAACTGGTTCAGCCAATTGCTTAGCAGAGCAAAGTCACACAGAAAATTTAAACAGAGATAAAGAGAGAGAGTGCGCAGAGTCATGGAGATGCCATGGATCTGCCGAAGGAGGACACACCAGAACATTAACCAGTAAGCCACAGCATTGTGGTGATACACAGAAGAATAGAAATGGGTTAATTTATGAAGTAAGAGTTACTTAATAAGAATCCTAAGCTAGTAGGCAAAGCAGTGTTGTAATTAATATAGTTTCTGTGTGACTATTCAGGTCTGGGCAGCTGGGAAGTGAAAAGGCCATCTCTATTTATAGTGACACCCAACGTGAAGCAATTACATTCACATGAAACTGAGAGAGCTTGGGAAGGAAATCTAGACACAAAAGAAGAGAGTTAAGCACAGCTTCTTGATAGCTACATTTTTTTTTTTTTTTTTACAGATCCACTCTGTTTTCTGACAGTAAAGAGAGGCATGGCTCCTTTAAAATAAGTCTTCCTGGCTAAGGGTTAGCAGTAAAATTTTCACAACTTCTTTAAGATCAGGCTTCCTGGTTCATGATGGTAAAACAAACTCTGGCTCTTTGGGGAGGTACTGCACTCAAATGGGATCTATGAGCAGCTTGTTGCAGCCAGAAAGCAAACATGCGGCCTCCTACTAAAGCTTGTTACAAGCTGTTTAATGACAACATAGACCCACTGCTTCTCTGGAGCTGGGGCCGTGTGTATGGCTTGTAGAGATGGTAAAATGCCTCAACCATGTTGAACTGGGCAGGACAAATAGGCAGGGCTATGGAGTTGGTTCTAGTCATACTTACTTAATATTGAAAAAAAAAAGTACTCCTGGTCAGTAAATGTTTAAAGGTATGCAATAAAGACAAATTAAGATAAAATAAAAACCCTGAATGGGTCATGGTGTTGAATAAATGTACATAGGCTTTGGAAAGAGAAAAAGAAGAGTACAGACAGTTATAAAAAGCAATAGGTTTAATATAAAAGAGTACAGACAGCAATATATTAAAGGGATAAAATGAGTAAACAAAAATAAGCCATGTAAAGATGGAGTCTGAGAGTCTAAATAATGCATATTATTGTCTTTTATCTAAATTTTGTGACTGCAGAGAGATATTTAATATTGGGGGATGATAAGTTAAACTAACATAAAGGTACCTTGACTTCAAAATTTGACTCTAAGGATATGTTACTTTGAAAAAGAGGTTCTGCTTTTGTTTCTACAGATGATGAAAACCTGTGGAGTCCTTCAGGGATAATGTGGTTTGATGGAACAAGACCCCCCGAAAGGTCTCCATGAACCCTAAAAATATTTCATCCAACAAACAGCAGAAAGCAGTTTAGACAAAACTATGTCCATATTTTCCAAAATGATTGTTTATAAATATTTGTTTTCATTTAAAAGGGGTTAAATATAAATGATTATTGGTCACAGTCAGTTTCAAAAACAAAATAATAGAGATATGATATAGAGATGAATACAGTGCATTGGTATGGATCTTGATTTATTGATATAAATTTAAAGCCAATTTTTATATGTATTTTTGTTCTTGTTTACGGTATATTTAGACAACTCATTTAAAAATGTAATATATAATTAAAAATTTTAGATTAATAGTTATTTATAATAGTCAAATTGTAGTCATGATAGTTAGGTTTTCTTGATATACAGAGATATATTTCAGAAGGAAAAATATTCTTTAAATATTAAACTTTAAAGAACATGTCATTTAAAAGATTAAGAGCTGGTTCCAGGACAGGCTCCAAAGCCACAGAGAAACCCTGTCTCGAAAAAAACAAACAAACAAACAAACAAAAAAAGAACATAGAATTCTCTCCACAGTGAGAAATGTTCGTTTCTGGCAGCAATAATTCAGAGGAGTTGATGGGCATTGAAGATACTTCTTATGTAATTTGCCTTCAATGTGACAAGGATACACGTTTGGTCAAGAAACTCCTCTTGTCTGGACTGCTTGATGGTATGCTATATGAACTGTACATGTAGGACCCATAGAAAATTGACTGCTGAACATTCCAAAAGATGAGGTCGTCCTTCAGGGTTCCTGCTTCACAGAAGAAACCACCAGACATTCTTCAGGACTCAGAAAAAAGTAACTGGATGTTTTCCTGAGGCTTTTTAGCCACCAACCAAGTGCAGATATCACATTGGAATTCCAGCTCTAGGTATGGAAACCCAAACCTAGCCACCTGGGTTCGGGAGAAGAACTAGCAGTCCCAGCTCCCTTCTGTTCCAGCTTATCTTCCTCTCTTGTTGTCCCTTCATGCCATAATGGTGCCCAATATGGGGCAAAATTTTCCATATATAACCTGAGAAATCCTTTTTAAAAAGTATTTTAGACATAGAAAAGAACAAAGTCAAGCACACCACCTTGGTAGCAGAATTGTCTCAAGTAGGTTCTGTTTGCTAAAGGTGAACAGAGGCATGGCTCCTTTAAGAGGGGCTTCCTGAGTCAGTATTAGCAGGAAAACCTTACAGCTCTTTTAAGAGGTCCTGCCACCAAACATGCTTTTTGATGGTATCATGGACCTAGGAATTTCATGGACTTGTGGTAAATATATATATATCCTTCAAGTACCTCTGCCAAGAAGCTAGACTCTCAGAAAGTCAAGGAGTGGGGAAAATTCAGCTGTAAATGCTACAACTTTAATCCTAGCCATCTCACTTAGCAAATTAAAGACCAATGTAATCAGAAAAAGATAGAGATCTTCAATAAAGACAGATTCAGAAAGAACAAGACTTATAAACAGTTTATACAATGTGTTTAAAAATATACATAGTCTTGAGATACAGAAGAAAAAGGCTAGAGAAAGCTCTTAATAAAAGAAATATTGAAGGGTATGGTGCCACATGCCTTTAGTCTCAGGACTAGGGTGGCAAAAGCAGGTGGATCTCTGTGAGTTCAAGGCCCATGTTTGGTGGCTCATACCCTTAATTTCAGTACTTGGGAGGCAGAGGCAGGTGGATCTCTATGAGTTTCACGCCAGTCTGGTCTGCAGAGTGAGATCCAGGTCAACCGAAGAACTTAGAGAAACCCTGTCTCAATCAATCAATCAATCAATCAATCAATCAATCAGTTAATCAATATATATATAAAAATAAAAAAATAGAGATTTTTAAAAATCCACATAAAGATGTAAAATACACAGAGTCTAGACACTGTATTTTAATTTGGTGTTGTTGAATTGTTGACTGCTATGGAAGGTACAACAGCTGCTAAAAGACATTTGATTATAAATGCTGCAGAATTACTCCAATCAATATATTTTGAAAATGCCTTGATTTCAGAATTTAAGTCAAAATTATATTACTTTGGAGAAAAGGTTTTGCTTTAGTTTCCACAGAAAGTGAGAGGCTGTGGATTGATCCTAGGTTAAGAAAAATAAGGTTTGATAAGGAAGAACCCACTGAAAAAATCTTCAGTGGGAATGGATGTCGCACATGATTTAACATTTCAGAGCACCTCTGTTGCAGTTTTCTCTGAGTTTTATTTTCAGAACAGTTTCAAGACTGCTGGATGAGAAGTTTCAGCCTCAAAGAATACCCCAGTCAATACTTGATCATAACCCCAAATTTTGTTTTTGTCGCGCAGGAAGTAGCCTAGAAATCTATGCCCACACTCCCAAAGAGTATATTATGGATGTTTGTCTTTGTTTAGAATGTTTGCAATTATGGATAATGGTCAGGAAAAAAACTAAACAACGGAAATTAGATTTGAAGTTCTTGTTTTAAAAATAAGAAAAAAGGGGAATTGCTGTGGGATAATGCTCTTGTACAGTGTACAGATTTACCATTCGTATAGGTTTAATAAAACTCTATTAGGCCAGTAGCCAGGCACAATTTTTAAGCAGGACAACAAGACTTAGAGAATCCTGGGAAGAGGAAAGGCAGAGTCAATCAGTCAGAAGCTAGACATGGAGGAAGCAAGATGAGAATACCTCACTGATAAAAGATACCATGTCAGGTGACTCATCATAGATAATAATTATGGGTTCATTTAAGTTGTAAGAGCTAGTTAATAGTAAACATGAGCTAATAGAACAAACAGTTTATAATTAATATAAGCTTCTATGTTGCTTTGCAACTGAACAATTTTGGGAACAGGTAGAACAGAAACTTCTATTTTATTACCTTTAAAATAGTTTATTTATTCACCTATGTTGGAGAATATTCCTTCACACTGTGACACCCAAGTTTGCAATAGAGCCTCAAGGGTATCTAGGAGAGACAAACACAGGAAGTAGGGGTGGGGTTTAGAGTGATGCAGAAACTTGATATTCAAAGTCTTATTCATAAATAGAATGGTAGAGATTTAGTTAAAGCTTCATTGGCAATGACAAGGACAATGACTGCAGGAAAAGAGTTCCCACTAGGTTACAATCTCAGTAGTCATGCTGCTGCTTAGAAAAGCAGGCCCATAACTGTGGCATAGCAAGTGCTGACTGAAATTGCAGTAGATTAAGGCACAGTCAATGTGCAGATGTTAAGACAACACAACTGCAGTTGTCTTATTAAAATGAAACCATGATGCTTCCAGACTTCTGTACATTCATTAGAGCATATATGTTAATCTCTGTCTCATTTTCAAAGAAATAGTGCTGGAAACTGGCCTTAACACAGTAAGTTTATGTTTCTAGATGTCTTGGAGATAGTCCATGCCTTTTTAAACATTTAACTAGTGACAACCAAAAAATAAGGGCTTGTAGTCCTGCATGGCAATAAAGTTCTGTTATTCCATGAGTTGGACATATAATGTTTTATGTCAAAAGAACTACCAATATGGAGTATTTTTTAACTTATATATTTCTAAATTTTAAGTGGAGAACATTATAAAAGTCTCATAGGCATTATATTGGCAAAAATGAGAAAGCAGCATAGAAGGCCAGCTATCATATGGAGTGTGAGAACAGACTTCAACCACTTTATGCTAAATACTACATTTGAGGTTGCTGAAGGTTCTTGTGTGATACAGTTGAGAACTTCATTTTAGTGGATATTTAGCCCCAAATTATTGTGTAAACTTAATCTCCCAAGGGAAAATCGACTGAAGAAAGCACTTATGCCAAATTTCACTTCTTCCTTGAGTTTAAATTCTTTCTGTGGAGTTGTGATTCTGAAAATCTTAGTACAGTGACACTGATACATGTAGACTTAATTCTACTTCATTGAAGAAAAGCATTGATTATAGAAAATATGGAGAACTGGCTGGTTCTGAGATAAGGAACAGTTCTATGTGAAAGAATTGTCTTCAACAATTTAAGTATCAAATATCTGTGGCTAAGTTTGTTAACCCAAATAGCATTACAATTTGCTGGGATTCTAAACCTATTCTGGATCTTAGCACAAGGTCTCTTTCTAAGTTTTATGGGATTTGTCTGTGAAGTCATTGTGCTTTGTGTTGGACAAAGCCTCACATTTTATCAATTGTGCTTTGAGACTATAACACACACACACACAAAGACAGATTTACATGTGCCCTGTTTATCAGATAAACTCGCCAAAGCAGCCCTAGAAATGTCAGCAGACCTCCTGGAGGCAGGAAGTGAGACTCATTTTAATTTCAAAAATAAATTAATTCTGAATGAAATCAAACCTATTCTCACATTCATTAGGGCAACCTGGACTGAGCGAAAAATTGTAGATTTTTAATAAGGACATTCCCATTAGTTTTCTTTCAGTCCCACAAACTCATAAATCAATTCCTGTCTTCAACCATCATAAATTTATCAGCTCTTATGAGTAGATGTGACAGCAAACTGTTATTTAAATCTACAAGGCTACATCTCTGTTAGTGAGCCAAATAACCTTGGCCTCTATGACACTTCTTTGTACTCTAGACTGTATTTATTCCAGATTGTTTCAACCATACTTAGTAACAGATGAAGATGATGTGTAACTACATACACATCAGCAATAGTCGTGAAACTGGGAGTGTGTATTATTTGAGGATACTAGAATAAAAATAAATTGAAATGAAATTAATAAAGCAAGACACACAAAATATTTCATGCAAATATTCCTAGAAATAAAAATACATACATGGTAATTTAATTGCAGAAATCAATAACTATTAGCAATTTTGAAATTCATTCTTCTGATCTTTAACACTTTTGTATACACACAGTAAACATTAAAATATGGGTAAGAAAACGTGAGAAGTGCCACTTGCACAATTTTATGCATACCAGGAAGTCTCAGCAGACTAATTAGAAAGATCATATTTTATGGAAAGATCTTGCTTCTTACTTTCTTGGTCTCTCATGACTGTATAAAATTTAAATACATGAAGTTTGTCTCCAGCTGAGAGAACAGAGAAGGAAATGCTAAGTAGAGCTACAGGCAGGCTAATAATGGGAATACTTTGGGCCTGTAATTTTTGTACCAACAAAAGGCCTTTGACATGGTCACAGGGAAAACGCTCTGGTAACCTGATGAGCAAGCTATTTGGATCTTACAGAATTTATGGAGCTCCTCTGGACAGTCATTTCTCAGGCCAACTGAATACGTACAAGACACAGTCAATAGTACTAATTGGTGTCCATCATTTCTTCTTGCCAGTCATGTAGCTCTGTAATTGAAATGCTCAGCAACAGTTTTCTACCTAAATTCTAATGATGCCCTTTATAATTTTCTCTTTAATGCAGTTCCTGAACTTTAAAAGGCTGTTCACTGCCAAATGTCAGTTCATTGTGAAGGGCTATATCGAAAACCTATTGCTCTTAAAAAAAAAAAAAACGCAATGTTCATTTTCCCCGTTCAAAATCATGTTGTCCAGTTCTGTGCTTAAATGGCTCATTAATTCTCCCTCATGAAAAATAAATACTAGTGAAAGATCACTTGAAATTAACAACTTATATTCTAATTTTAAAACTGTGCCTATGCAAGATACCCAAATAATATTTTCAAGGACTAAGTTTAGTAAATTTATTAAATGGTGCAAAACAGTTATTAGCAGTAGTGAATTATATTTTACAATAACTTATTAATTCCTTAATAATTTCATATAATGTATTTTGATCATACCCACTATTCTTTATGCTTCACCTCTCATACCAGCCTATTTTCTTTTGTTTTCTTTTCTTAATGATCAATCAATGACAGTTTATAGCAGTGATATACTCAGTTGTTTGGGGCTCTCCCCTGGAGCATAGCAGGCCTACCAGGAACATAGCCTTAAAGACAATGACTCACCTTCCTCTAGCATTCGTATACATATTCATAGGTACAATAGTTGAATTTAATTTTTATTACTTCAATTAGAGATTTCTAGCAAATAATTGCAAATATACCCTATGCCACAGAATTTTCTAGATAAAATCCACTTCCACATACCATTCAATTTTGTATCTTATTGGACAAGGATTTCTTCTATTCCCTTTTATATTCTTGAATTGAAGATTTCCTTGTCACTTTTCTGGCACTATTTGAACAAATTGTGTGAACCATAAATTCTTAAGATACTCAAGATACTAATCTAATTTTAATTTAGTGAAAATAAAGGACTTTCACAATATTTCAGAATAGTTTATTTTTATTACTTTGTTATCTTAATAGTGAGTGGTACATCTCATTTTGTACTGAGAAAATGTAGATTATGTTCTATTGGGCATACACACACACATGCACACACACATATGACATCTAAAAATTAACGTTATTAAACTTAGAAAATCGAAGTTAAAAGCATTGGTTGTATCTATCACATTATAAATCCATTGCATTGTTTTCCTTTTATAACCATTAAATCTAGTCTCTGTAAGCTTTTTCTATAAATGTGTGTATCATTTGTTGTGTTTCACAGTTTTGAGATAATAATGATTTAAGTTTTCATTTGTTATGAAGCAAAGTTAGAGATACTTGCATGCAAAGTCTTCTGTTATGAGGAAAGATAATTATTAAGCATGCCATAAAATAAGTCTAAATGTCATAGCTGGGTGGCCAGCCTGGCTGCACTCTATCTAATTAAAGAAATACTACACATTTTGTATAATGGCAGCCTAGATGCTAAACAATGGTGCATAGAAAGAGAGTAATAGCCTTCATAACCCTTTAAACTTCCACAGTGCTTATGATTGAGGACTGAATGACAGTTTGAAAACAAGGGCTAGAAGCATAAGCTCCATGTCTCACAAAAGTAGAATGCCTATGATGTAGACACCATTAATGAAAAAAAATCTCAATTTTTCATGTTTGACAGGCATGTTAAATATGTGAGTAGTTCTATAATGAAGGTAAGAAAGGAAAATAGCAACTTAAATTTCATTTCCTAGTGTGTGTGTGTGTGTGTGTGTGTGTGTGTGTGTGTGTATAATCAATTGTCATAAGAAGAAAGGAAAGGAAAGGAGCCAACTTGAACTTGATACCTAGAGACATTAACCATATTGAGATTTCAATGGAGCTTTAGTCACACCGTGTTCCATAGAGGTGATTGGTGAACCTCAGGATGATGCTTCTGTACCTTCGGACATAGTTGGGAGTAATGTCTTTGTCAGAATACACACTGATTTGTGGTACATATTGGCTGGCAGAGCTTACAATTCCTTTTAAAATGTGGCTTTTGTCACCTACCATGTGTGTTACATTGCTTTAACTATGGCGCCTCAGAAATAAGAAAAGCGCCGGTTGTAAATGGTAAGTTTTCATGTGAGTAAATTGACTGCGCTAACTTTTACCTTTTAGAGGACAGAATCAGGTGCAGGGTGAAGCTTGAGGAGAATCTCTTAGCATTTTCCTGTTTGCTCAGAGAAGGAGGAACATGCTTATGTCAGCTTAATGCTCACCAATGAGCACTTACTCTCCTGCAGTCAGTGTTGGCACCAACAGTCACACAGATCGGACTTATAGTCTAGAGAAACCATGACCCTGTATCTAGAAAATGCTTCTCAACTCTTACCTGCTCCCAGCCAATCTGAAAAAGCCCCACGAAAACAATTTTAATGAAATATCAGTCCTTAAAAGTCACACCAAATAGTAAACCATTCGAAATTTCAACACATACATTTCTTCCTCTCCTCATTTCTTTCTGTAATTCTCACTTCATAAATAAAATTACATAGAGCTTTTCTGTTCTAAATTCAGAGGCAATGAACATTATGCAATTCAACAGCCTTCCCTAAAGCCTTTACCAGGTGTGGGAGAAAGAGTACAGGCCCCTGGACTTTATGGACTGGAAAACTGCAGTAGAATACAGTTATTTAAATGTGGCCTCAGCACCTCAACCTCATGTAATCTCACACTATGTGGATGACTTTGGAAAAGTCAAATGTAGCACCTCAATCAACTAGCCTCTCCAATTACATTATCTTTCTTTTAGAAGGTGTCTATAGAACTTACTTGTGAGATTCATAAAGAAATACATATTTTACTTTTATAAATGAAAGGTTTTACATGCAATATAGCTCACAGATAATAAGGTTTTATAATATTAAGCAATGCAGCAGCCTACAGAGGTGATTAGGTGGCTAAAGCAAGTGTGATGGGCTGAGTTCTGACTCCCAGAACCCAGGGAAAGACAGACATGTAGTGCAAACCTATAATACTATTGTTTTCATTCCTAATGGAAGATGGAGTTAGAGTCAGAAGAATTAAAGGAGGCTCATAGGCTAATTTACCTGACATATGTAGGAGTGAAGAAGAGACCCTGTCTCAAACAATGTGGAAGGTAAGGACAGATGCACAAGTTTGTGCTCTGACCTCCATACACGTGCTACAGCATGCAGGCAACTGCATTCACACATGAATGGATTTGCACATCTATACACACACACACACACACACAATACACGAAAAAATATAGAATGGGAATTCTGAGTAAGCATAAAATTACTCCTAAATGAAATTATTTACTTTATTAGATTTAATAATTAAAATAAGATTTATTCATATTTTGAAACCAGTATTTTTGAAAGATTATAAGATCAGTCACCTACTCTCTTTTTAAATCTTTTGAAATCTCCTGGATAGCTATTTGAAGACAATTTCAACTTTTATTAAGAGCTGTTTCTTTGCATATATCTGGAATCGTGATTAGACACAGTACAATACCATTGGCAAAGTATGTCATCCAGCAAAAGAAATAACTCCTGGAAATAGAATAGTCTATCAAAGGAACGTCATGTCAAATCATCATGCTGTATTTGGAAATGAATGCTGAAGGGAAGCAAAAACGTTCGATTCCTAACAGGAGAAATATCCTTATCAGTGATTTTAATTAAAATGTCAGAGTAGCTATTATCTGAAAAGACTAATGCCACTGTTGTAATAAACATATCAGGGGTAGTTATTTGTCATATCAAAGGGTACTAACATGACTTGAAGCTAATTTTTATGGACTTATTTAATAAATTGAGAGATCTGAGCCAATCTATACTTTCTACATTGTTTCAAATAATTGTTTCTGACTACACTAGGTTTGTTCTTATAAGAAAATGTATATGGTTAAGATAAAAGCTCATCATTTTTCTTCAGAAGCAGGGAATGTATTTATCAAGAAAATCTAAATGTAGGAGTAGGACGCAATTAATAACATAAAAGACAAGGGGATTTTCTGCATTTGTATTTCTGCATGTCATTAAAAAACAAAACACAACAAAAAGAAAAGAAAAATACCATACAAACAAAAATCTTACCAATACGGACAAGGGAGAAACCTCAGTGGGTAAAACGCTGTCACACAAGTGTGAGGGGAACACTTTGAATCCCCAGAACTCATACAGAGTCAGAAGTGGTAGCACACATATCTGTAATTGCAATGCTTCTAAGACAAGATGAGTTCACACCCAGATTTACACACATACAAACTCGGAAAGACGAATAAATAAATATTTCCCAAGCCAGTTGAGGACAAGCTACTAGGAGTGAGTGAGGAAGATTTCATATGTTGAAAACTGAAAAAGGAAATGTATGAAGATGCAATTCAGACAGAGGCCAATCAATGTGATATTTGATTTGTGATTCTAGTTTTTAAGAAATATCATCATTGATCTCTTTTTGCATGATCGGTCAATGGAATAATAAAATAAGAAAGGACAGTTTACAGCGGGGGCATGCTTTGGAAGTAGAAAATGTTCTTTTATCAGAAAATAATTTCTACAAAAGTATTAAAAAGTCTTTCTAATTTGACAGTAATGCTGCTGAATATGAGGTCACAGTGTCTGAGTAACAGTAACTTGATAACAAGAAGAGCACCTTGCAGACCCGATGGTTAGAGGGTGCAGGTGGCAGGTGCAGTGAAGGTGTCAGTTGAATATTAATTTCTTGCAGGATCACATTCTACTTGTCTGAAACATAGGATTTTTTCCAGAAGGTGACATTCAAGAATCACATTTCCAAGGTTGTTTTCAAAGTAATGACTATTACCTCTGCTTTTCAGACACACAAAACTTCTTGCCAAATTTACTTAAAGTTATTCACTTAAAAGTTTATGTATTTTGGCTACTGTGATGTTTCTGTGAACAAGGAGGTTATAGTGTAAGCCTGTTTGCATGAGTTTGATCCCCAAAACTCACAGCTAAAGGAGAGAAACAACTCTAAATGTTATCGTCTGACTTCCGCATATGTATTATACTGGCAGGCCCCAGTCACATATACACATCTCACACACACACACACACACACACACACACACACACACACACAGAGAGAGATACACACACAGATACACACACACACACAGATGATCACATAAAGAAGAAATTTAAATTACTGCTTAGAATCAGCAGTAACAACTCTGAGAACTATATTTACAAAAAGCAAGCACCCAGTTTTTATTTGAGAGGCTATAATAAAGTACCTTGCTCCACTGTTTATTAAGATTGGGAAAGCAATGAATGATTTTAGATTCATAAGACCAGACTTGAAATTATTCTCAAATGCAAAGATGTATAAGATTTCTGAATATCACAATATTGGCTTTTATTTTCTTTTCCTTTAAAATGAAAATAATAGTATCAAACACTTTTTAGGAGATTTTGTTATAGATAAATTTCTGAATTTTCTGGGTCCTTGCCTTATAGACAGATGCTGTATTTTGAGTGCTGATTTCTCTTTTTATATCTGGGATTAGAGACATTTCTGATTTTCCCTACGAACATAATCTTTCTTATTAATATGTAGAAAAAGAGAATACATTGCAACTTTTCCCCATGCTATTTAAAGTGAAGACTTCTATGCCAAAAATTGTGATTTTAAAGCTAAAGTTAGTGATCTACTTTTATTTCATAGTAACAAAAGAACAAATGTATTACGCTATTGTTTATATTTAGAGAGAAACAGTTTTTTGCAGAATTTCCCAATGCTACTAAAAAGTTAACAGCTGTTGGCAACAGAATTTCATCTCACATTTTAATTTTACAAGATCACAGCATAGCATATGTGCTGGCCCTCTGGGTACAAAGTTGTCAACAGTTCATCAATGAGCAGCTATGCTCCTGATGGTAAAGGGGAAACAATTAATCCTGAAGATGACGCTACAATAATCTCACTATTAGTGGTGTCTGTGTGTGTGTGTCTGTGTGTGTATGTGTGTGTCTGTGTATGTATGTGTGTGTCTGTGTATGTATGTGTGTGTGTATGTATGTATGTGTGTGTCTGTGTGTGTGTCTCTCTGTGTGTGTATGTATGTGTGTGTCTGTGTGTGTGTATGTATGTGTGTGTCTGTGTGTGTGTATGTATGTGTGTGTGTGTGTGTGTGTATGTGTGTGTTTAACTGAATAATGTAATTTAGGATTTTATGACCAACTGTAAGTACAATAAACCAATTTTGTAATATTGTTCAACTTTATTTGTTTTAATATCCAGATATAACTTGGTGTTGTTGCACACAATGAAAAAATTAGATATATGTGCCAGGGAAGCAAGCCATCAAAGACAAATTTATAAGTTACATAGAAAAAATAATAGATTCTAGCAAAGAATATCACTCCTTGGCTCATTCTGAAAAGTTACATCTTTTCCAAGTCCCATATTTACCGTCTATAAAACAGACAATGATCATGGTACAAATTTTAGGAGGTTCACTTAAGAATTGAGATAAAAACTGAAAACTCTTAAGTATATTTTCCAAGACATTGTAAGTTTTCTAAATATATGCATTGATTTTGTTTAATCATATAATGTTAAACATATATTGTCATTCTGAATAAACCTCTTCTGGATAGAATAAACTTCTATCCAGTCAAATATACCTATTAAACACTAGCTGTTCAAGCTCCCTTTTCTCTTAGACTTCAATTTGCTTTATAACCAATCCTAAGGGGTCAGGACTTTGGGGCTTTGCTGGATAACACAGATGGATTTTCTGCAATCTAGTTTTTTCAACATTTATGGTGATAAAAATAATAACGTCTACAAAGCATTCCTGTCAAAATAATCTGAGTTTGATTAAGTCTCTTATTACTCAGTCATATAGATTTTTTTCATGAACATATTTCAAAATTTATAGCTGTATATTATACTTATTTACCTGTTTTAATGGAATGTGAAATGATTAGAATTTTATAATGCTTTAAAAGATTCACTGACAACAAACTTATGTAAGGCTTTTTAAAAAAGTCAACATTGTAAAAGATAATACCAAGAGAAGTTTCTTTAAGACAACCTGTTAGAGACAAGAACCAGTCAACTTTTTACAGGTTCAAGGAGAAGATTCTTGTTAAGTGTAGTGTTTAAATACCATGATGACTAGACATGAGCTTGGAGAGTAGTATTTTTGAAGGACAGTAAATGATCAGGTGAAGGGTAATGGCTGGGTGATGGGCACCCACACAAACTTGGATAGAATATTATTTAGAGCTAGGCATGAGGGCAATGGGAAAGATCGGCTAAACACACAACTAGTACTGATCAATAAAACAACTATTTGTCAATAAAAAACACTCCAGATAAAGCATTTTGGCTTTTTGTAGTGGATATTAGATAAAGTAATGGAGCTCTCTGAAAGAACCTAGGTTTAGAGCTGGTTGTTTTTATCATCATTGTTTCTGCCTTCCTTAAAATCTATTGTCTCCTGAGTTGTCTCTCATATGTAGGAACATGCACACATCTTATAGCAGAGAAAAAGCAATGATTAAACAATACTTAAATACAAAGAAAGCACCTTGAACATAATTTTCCCAGCTCTTTGCTAGATATAATAAAATATAAATTGTTTTACTTTATTTAAAGTTTTTTGTTTTGAAATTTGGCTTTGTTTCTCTTCAAGTAGAGAGAAAACAAGTGTGTGTGTGTGTGTGTGTGTGTGTGTGTGAGAGAGAGAGAGAGAGAGAGAGAGAGAGAGAGAGAGAGAGAGAGAAGAGGAGAAAAGAAAGAGTCTGAGTATATATATATATGTACATAATCATGTATGCTTGTGTGGGTATCAGTATGCAGGACTGTGACAGGTAGATTGTGTGTGTATGTGTTTGAGTGTATATACGTGTTTTCACCTGGGTGATTACATGTATTATGTGCATGAGGCTGTGTGTGTGTGTGTGTCTGTGTCTGCAAGTTCATTATTGCACTTGAATTATCTCTTTGTGTATTCTGGAAGAAATTGGTCCTGGCATGTTGTGCAGCTAGATATGTTTCAAAATGACTGGAATCATTTTATATTATCCAAACTTCTAATCTAAACTTTACTCTCTTCAAAATTTCTTAGTTTTATTTCTTCTTCCTTCCCCCTTCTCTTGGCTTTGGAAATAGTGACTCATGACTTTTGTTACGATCTTACATATTTGGGCTGTAATACACAATTTTGGAGTCTAATTTTCAACAAGAAAATCTATATTAGGCAAGAGATGAGAGGCTGGGTACTTACTTTGTAGTATTTCTTTTTGCAACAATAATACATAGCTGTATTAATGCTTTGGTGTTAATTAACACTATCAAAGGCATCATAGGGAGACTGTCTGTGTCCTCTGGATTCTACTTTTGTTTCCATCTAGATTCTCATGCTCCATAAAGAGAGTACAGGCTAGATATAGTAATAGAACAAACATCAAGAGGTAAATTAGAGCATGGAAGGAGGCAAGGATACATTTTTTAAATATTCAAAACATTCTTATTTTACATACCCATCCTAGTTTCCTCTCCCTCCAGTCTTCCTCCTCCCCTCACCTTTTCCCTACCCCACCTCTATCCACTCCTTAGAGAGGGTGAAGCCTCTCATGGGGAGTCAACAAGGTGTGTTGCATCACTTGAGGCAGGCCCAAGGCCCTCTCTCCTGTATCTAGGTTGACACAGTATGGCTCCTTGGGAATCTGCTAAAGAATGCATTAGGAATAAATACTGGTCCCTCTGCTGGTGACCCCACAAACTGCACAATCACCCACATTCAGAGGGTCTAGTTTTGGCTCATGCTGGTTCCCTAGCTGTCAGTCTAGGGTCAATGAATTTCTACTAGCTTCAGTTAGCTATTTCTGTGGGTAACCCCATCATGGTCTTGGTCCCTTTGCTCAAAAATTTGGGACTAGCTGAGCAGCAATGACTGCTATCCAGGCAGGTATGGAACTTACAATTTTCCTTTTTGTTTTATTCTCTCACCTGTGCGTTCCCCAATGTGGAAACTTCCAGGAAACAAGGTGTGCTGGTCTTAAAATCCTACTCCCTTCAGAATAAGTCCATTATAAATAGGTACATACCATGAAACAACATGTATAAGGGCTTAAATAACCTTAATAATTAAAATTTTGCAAGGGTCAATTATAGCAACACTATTTTCATATTCACCTGCTAGGGAAGTTGTTGAAGCTTGTTTGTACAAACACAGTTAGAATCTATTGCTATCACCTACTGTTCTTTATATTCTGATTTGGGACCGAGATGGCAGAAATGGAAGGAAAATGAACACTGATCTTTGCATCCTGTTTTGAGGGTTTCAAGGTCCATTTGGAGTAACCACAACCAATAAAAAAATTGGTGCTCCTAACAGGTTTGATGGTGTTTTAGGTCTGTAACATATATTATTCCTCTCTGTGGATTATGTATATGTAAGTGGAGACTGCTAGTTTGTTTCCTCCCTCCCAGACCCAAATAATCACACAGTAACAATATTAATTGCAATACTGTTTGGTAGATGACTCAGGCATATTTCTAGCTAGTTCTTACACTTTAAATTAACCCATTTCTATTAATAGGTGTATCGCCATGAGGCTGTGGTCTACTAGTAAGGTTCCAGTGTCTGTCTTTTCTTCTTCTTCTTCTTCTTCTTCTTCTTCTTCTTCTTCTTCTTCTTCTTCTTCTTCTTCTTCTTCTTCTTCTCCTCCTCCTCCTCCTCCTCCTCCTCCTCCTCCTCCTCCTCCTCCTCCTCCTCCTCTACCTTCTCCTTCTTCTTTTTGGTTTTCCAAGACAGGATTTCTCTGTGTAACAGCCCTAGCTTTCTTAGAACTAGCTCTTGTAGAGTAGACTGTCCTTGAACTCACAGAGATGCTCCTGCCTCTGCCTCCCAAGTGCTGGGATTAAAGGCATATGCCACTACCACCCAGACTGGCATCAATCTTTTTGGCAGCTACAGGGCATCTCCTTGACTCTGCCTACTTTCTCTCTATGTCTCTGTTCATATTTCCTACCTGGCTTTACTCTGTTAAGCCATTGGCTGAAACAGCTTCTTTATTAACTAATGGTAATAAAGCATATTCCAGGCATACAGGAGGGAATCCCACATCAGCTACCCTTTTCTGTCTAAATAAAAAAAGGAAGGTTTTAACTTTAACATAGTAAAATTACATAAAAAATAGTTACCAAGCAAGAATTATAGTTACAATATTTATTCCATTTATATTTGTAAAATTAAGGAAAATACTCTATCATATATCCTATCTTTGTAAGTCTAAAGATTTATATCTAATTTTTCTTTTATCATAACTAAGAAAAACTGTAGTTATAACTATCTAGTCTTCCACTCCACCAAAGCCCCCAGAATGATATAATATTACCTACATAAACAGGAAGCACAATGTAAGCAACTTCCAGTGTTCTAGAACTGAAGAGCCATCTCGCCGTCTGGAAATTCACCCAAAGTTCTTCTGTACTGTTGGGGAATCCATCTTCAGTTTACCAGCCCATAGTATCTGGCAAACTTTTCCATGAAGCAGAAAATTTGAAAGATTGCTTTACCTGTATTTGCAGTTTTTCCACACACTTTCTTCTGTTCCTGGAAGAATGTCTGGCAGTTTCTTCTGAGAAGCAGGAAACCTGAAGGAAGATCCCATCTTTTGGAAAGTTCAGCAATCAGTTACTTTTCTGTGGTTCCTGCATGTACAGTTCATACAGCATATTATCAGGTGATGTGGGAGTGATTAATAAAGAAACTGCCTAAGCCCATTGATAGGCCAACCCTTAGGTGGGTGGAGGAAACAGAACAGGATTCTGGGAGAAAGAAGCTGAGTCGGGAGTCGCCATGATTTTCCTACCAGAGGCAGAGGCAGGCTAGAATCTCCCCAGTAAGCACACCTTGGGGTGCTATACAGATTATCAGAAATGGGCTAGTCCAGGTGCAAGAGCTAGCCAATAAGAGGCTGGAACTAATAGGCCAGGCAGTGTTTAAAAGAATATAGTTTCCGTGTAATTATTTCGGGGCATAAGCTAACCATGTGGGCGGCCGGGTGCCGGGAACACAGCCCTGCCGCTCCTATTACTACAATCAGGGTTCAGGTAAGAGCAGTTTCTTGACCAAATGGCTAGCCTTGTCACATTGAAGGCAAATTTCCTAGCAAGTTTCTTTAACGCCCACAACCTCTCTGAAGTAATAGGCGCTGCCAGAAGCAGACATGTCTCACTCTTGAGAAAGGTCTACATTCTTAAAACTTTTTAAATGCCATATTCTGTAGGTCTGTGAAGTGGTGAAGATTGTCTATCTAAGTGAAATATATCTCTATATATCTAGAAAACCCAACTAACATTACTACAAATTTGACGATTATGGATGACTATTTATTAATCCATAATTTTAATTATGCATTATATTTTTAAATGAGTTGTATAAACATAGTACCTTAAACATGAGCAGAAATACATATACACAATGTAACAAATTGACCTTAAATTTATATCAGTAGACTAAGATCCATACCAATGCAAAATGTTCATCTTTATAACATGACCCCCTCCTTTATAAAAAAGAAATTGACTGTGACCAATTAACCATTTATAATTAACCCCTTTAAATGAAAATAAATATTTAGAAACAATTATTTTGGGAATTTTGGCGTTGTTTTCTACAAAATTCTTCCTGCTGTTTGTTGGATATTTTTAGTGTTCATGAAGACTTTTCAGGGGGTCTTGTTCCAACAAACTACATAGCCTGGAATGAATCTCTTTTGTTTGGAAACAAAAGAGAACCTCTTTTCCAAAGCAACATATCCTTAGACCCAAATTTTGAAACCAAGATAGTTGTCATCTTTATGTTGGTTTAATTTACCAATTTCCAGAATCAAATGTCTCTCTGAAGTCAAAAAATTCAAAGAAAACCCAATAATATACATAATCCACACTCTCTGTGTATTTCCCATCATGCGACTTTTTAAAGTCTATTATTTTTTAATGTTTATTTTATTATCTTTACTCCTTTAATCTTTGACTATCTGTATTATTTCTTCTCTTTCTCCTAAGCCCTTGCACATTTATCTGACACTGTGACCCATTTAGAGGTCTTTTTTGTCGGAATCTGTCTTTATTGCATATCTGACTAGGAGTGGCTTTTAAAAATAATGCTAAGCAGGAATGGCTAGGACCAACTCTGCAGTCCTGCTTGTTGGCTCCCCTCTGCCCAACATGGTGGAGGTGAATTCACTGCCTTTGAGAAAAAAAGCTCACCTCCCCAGTTCTAGGGATGCAGAAGGTCTATGTCACCATTAAGCAACTAATAGAACACTGCTCACAAACCCCATTTATGCATGGAACCTCTCAAAAAAGCCAGAGTTAATGCTGCCAGCACTGTCTCTTAAAGAAGGCATGCAATTTTTACTGCTAATGCTGAGTCAGGAAGCTTTTTCTTAAATGAATCACATCACTTCTTGCCTCTAGCAAATAGAGCCCACTCAAGAAAATGTTGCTACCAAGAAACTATGCTTAACTCTGTTCTTTTGTGTCTAGAATTTCTCCAAAAGCATTCTCAGTTTTCATGTAGATGTAGTTTGCTCGTGTTGGCAACATTATGTAAGCGAAGACTGCTTGTTTGTTCCTTACCACCCAGACCCAAAGAAACTATATTAACTATAACACTGTTTGTCTGATGACCCTGGCGTACTTCTAGCTAGCTCTTACATTTTAAATTAACTCATTTATATTTATTTGTGTATTGCCATGAGGCTTTGGTCTACTGGTAAGGCGCTGATGTCTGTCTTCTTCAGCAGCTACATGATGTTTCCGACTGCAGCTACTCTCTCTATATATATCTCTCTGTTTGGATTTCCCTCCTGGTTTTACTCTGCCAAGTCATTGGCTGAAACAGTTTCTTTATTAACCAGTGGTAATAAAACATATTCATAGCATATAGATGGGAATCCCACATCATGTATATATTCTATTGAAAAATAGTGTGCTTTATGTAGCAGAGCTTTTATATACCCAAATTCTATACGGACTTAGAGGTTCATTTTGAATTAGAATAAGTTAGTCTACTAATCAGTGTCTCTCTTTTACTAGGAAGCCAACAAACAGCAGAAAGATTAATATTAAACTTAGCTTGTATTTACAGGCATGAGATATACGTTTGGTTAGTTAAAGGGACTGAAACAAAGTAAAATGAGACAAAACGTCTACAAAATTGCCATTGAGTATGATTTTTTTTTTGTTGGCCAAATACTTGTGGAGCCACCCCTAAGAAGAGGTTAATATGCTCAGTGAGGTTCCATTAGAGAAAACTGGTAATAAAACATTTCTTGTGTCTAATGAAAAATGTCTATGGAAAATGTAATTTTACATATAATGACCATATTATTACTTATATTTTAAAATAGTTCTATGCATGAACTGTATATGTATATGAACCACATGTATGCATTGCTTGTAGTGGTCAATAGAAGTCAGTTGGGATAACGTTGAAGGGAGACACACATGGATATTGGGATTGAACTCTGGTTCTCTGAAAAAGAAGTAAGTGCTCTGACCTTCACAACAAACTCACTAGCACTTGCTCCTTTATTTCTTATTATAGTTAAATATAACTAAAATTTTTCAGATGAAACATCTTTTATGGTAGCCTTTTTAAAAAATTCCAATGGCTAATTTTTTGTCTTGTTTTGTTTTAATGCTCTCTACTACTTATGATTTATACTAATTGTTATTACCATTTCAAATTAGGTTTTGTATCCAGGGATGACAATTTCCACTTAGCCTCATATGCTCAGAGTGAACATACCCCTAAGTCAGGCAATGGTCCTCACAGAGAATGCCTCCAATCAGAGCCCCTTCCACAATGACAACTGTCACGAAGTTTGTAGCAGAGTTCAGCACTATGATTGTAGAACCTATGCTCCCATCATCTTCCATTGTGGACTGACTGCAACAGACTGTACAGTAAAGAATTCATCTGAACCCTGAACCAGCTCGATGACAACATGATCACATGGTTTTAGATACTTCACAAATGCTCTTAATTTTACGACTGCCCCAGAAGCTTCATATCCAAGCACCTCTTTTTTCTTAACTAATGTTGCGTTGGGCCATTTTGTCCACAGTGAACAGCTGAGTGGCAGTAACCATTGTATTATTTGTATTTGCTGTATTAGCATCCCATTTGTGTCTATTTCTTGTTTGGGTAGCTTTCCAGGCAGTTCCCCAGGTCCATGTACCACCAAGGACAGTTTTTCCTGCTTAGTTGGGGTTGAGGGTAAAGACTGTTCTTTGGTGTAAATACTGTCTCCATTGGGCCTTCTTGCACCCATAAAAGGAAAATATCAGACTTACTTTAATGATGGTTTTGATCCATTGAATTTATACATCTAACATTAGTGGCCAAATCTGTGGCCAAGGTAGTTCTGAATTTTATCCTTGAACAGAAGAGTAGCTTACCACGATCCCAGTAGAAGATTTGGATTTCTGTTTCTTTATTAATTCTCTCCTAAGAGAATTTACTTACTTTGACTTCCTCTTCCATTTCTGGTGGTGTCACTTTTGTGGTGACATAAGCAGCCTGCTCAGCTTAAATTCAGCTAACTTTTTGAATGTGATTTAGTGCCTGCTGGAGCCTGAAGGTAAACACACACAGGCCCGACAATATTTCATACTGGAATATTCCCGGGCCTCCTCTGTTATGAAGACTGATCTTCATTGAGGTAGTGGCACTCTATTCTCTAAATTGTTTTAAGATTTCCTCGTGGCTGGCTTAAGTCAATAGAGCAGTGTACTGCACCTTTTGAGAAATCTCCTGTCTTGCCTCTCAATACTCTCCATTTCTTTTCTCTTTTTCATTTTAAGCAAGAGAACTCACCGGCCTACACTGTATAGTTATCTGTGATCTATTGGTCCAACTGCACTGGATTAATGCCAGATTTCAACACTTAGCTCCCCACTGGCGAACTACTTTCCCACCAGTGGTTAAAAAATGATCACTTTTACGCTTAAGCACACACATTGACATCTCCCGTCTTAAATTCTTCTGAAAAAAAAAAAAGAAGAAAAATAGCTAGAGAAGTCTACCATGGCAGCCCCCTCTGGCACAGATTGAAAAGTAAAAGAACATGTACGATTTCAGTCAAAACCAACTGGTTCAGAAAAGTTCAGGTACTTCAGAAGTTAACAGAGGGCTCGCTTTGGTCCCATCAGGACTGATATCCCTATCTGCCCAGTTTGCTTTTACTTCAGTTCAGCTGTTTTGTTATTACCTATAGAAAACGTCGCCTCAGCTGGAAAGCGGAATCATATCAGAGACCATTTTTTAGAGGAGTTTAATGATGATATTTCAGGGGACAAAAGAAAAAGAGTGCCCCCTCAGGGTTGCTTTAAAATCCATAAAGCCAGGGTTTGAAAAGAACATGATTGGAATGCAGCACGAACCCTATCCTTAACAATTCCCTTTCATTGAATGGCTTCCTGGTTGTTCTTTAAATGGCAACCCTTCATAGTATAGGGCATCTTGGTGGAAAATGGCAGTTTTCCCATGAAACTAAGGCTATGAGTTTTACACAAAGAAACTCAATACATTCTTTTCTTCCTCTCCTGTTTTTAGAAGGCATTTTAAATTTTGGCTATGAGTTTTCTGTTTCTTTTTTAGGGCACATTGGATTTTAAAAGTGCCAAATGGGCTTAAAATAATAAAGACTAATGGTGTTTTTACTCTCCTCTAGTTTTTCACTGTGAATGTGCTACTCCACCATCGACTCATTTCCCAGAGTACTTTCAATTTTTAAGTGGAAAATGAAAATACAACTGTAAATACAAGACTACTCTGCTCTCTGTGGGACTTATCAATGTCTAAACAAAAGTACAAATTTTTTGGTCGGACCTTAATGAAAATCAATTGTGGAAGCATTCTTAGCTATTTGTAAAGGACATCTAAACATATAAATGTTGTTTTAAGACTCCGTATAAAAATGAAGGTATACGTATGTTTAATAATATGCAGGTAAGGGTATAAATGATGTAGAACATGTGCTGCCCTATGAGAGAAAGAGCATCAAGGCAAAATGAATTTGACACGAAAGTTAGATGAAATCTCAGAAACTTGTATTCTCATGTAGGAATTTAACAGCAGGGAATCATGTCTTGAGTCATTGTTTAATTTTCAGATATAGATATTTTTAAAAGTCAGTGTAAACAGAGAACTCTGCAGTTACTCATGAATTAAAGGAAGTACACATTTGAGTGACAGTAGTACAAACAGGAAGTGTACCTTTGAGTGACAGTAATACAAACAGAAACCAAGAGAGAAAGGAGAAGAGAGAAATAGGAGAGTACTCTCTTACAAACAGAAGGAAACCTGCCATGAGCTGCCTCCGTGAAGGACCAAGTTCCAAGGAGTAAGCAAAAAGTGAAGAGGAATAACAAAACACAGAAACAATGAAGCAAACCAACACAACCTGTGAACTTTGAAACACAATTTTTATTAACTTTATGCACCAGTTTCAGTAAAGTGACTGTTGGAAGATTAAAGAAATACACAAAATGTTAAGGAGCAGTAGTTAAATATGGTCATATAGGAACATATTTGGGAAAGTGATTCAAAATCAAAAGATGAGAAGAATTCTGAATACCCTAGGATTTTTGATTATTCAAAGCAAAAAGGCCACTAAAAACAGATATAGGAATTATTTCTCATAAAACTACAGTACTTTATAATGAATGATTAAGAAATAAATGATAGCTATCATAATGCCACAAATAATACTGATATTTTAGTTTATAAAAATGAATTAATTGACAAGGAAGATGATAACCCACATAAATAAATAAAGTAGTAAAACATCGCAAACTTAAAGCACCACTGGAGATTTGCTTTACAAAACTAAATATGAATAGAATAATTCAAAATTAGAAGAAGGGGGGAGAGAACATGAAATGGAAAAAAATAACCTGATAATTTCACATTCTTAAGCATCTTGGTGGTTTGGAGGGATAAATCTTAAAATGTTTTTATAGAATAAAAGAAAAAACTAAAATGAGACTTAGTGCATCAGCAGGTCTTCTCTGAGTTTGGGATGAGTTAACATTCTTTTACCTACATTGCAACTACATCGTCAACATGTGGTATTCCTGGAGTGGAGGCAGCTGCTCCTGTCACTTCACCATTGGCACCCTACTGATCTAGAAAATACTGTTTGCCTTCTCTTTCAGACTTTGGGAAAAAATGGAAGTTATATACATGCTATAAAAATTAATATTTGTCAAGGTTACTCAGCCATATAAGCTTGCTTTCTTTCGCAGACGGGGACGTGACTGAGACACAAAACAATCTCAGACAAATAGAAGTCCATGTTACTCTTAATATTTTTCCAGTTGATACTGATTGGGAAAAAAGAAGTGTAAATATTTCTTTATAAGTCGCATTGACATTTTGAATAGCGACTGCTAATATCATAGGTGTATCATGCCTAGGTGGTGCCTATTATAGAATCCTACTATATTTCTGTTCCTTGAATGGGTTACATTGTAGTTTAAGATAAATTTGAAGAAAATGACATACATAACTCAATTTAAACAATTTAATGTTTTTTTTTAAAATTTAAAAGGATGCTGTATATCTAAATTTCTAGAACTTGGGAGATAAAAGCATGAGGATCAGAAGTCTATGGTCACCATTGTCCATGTAGCTAGGTTGAAGCCACTCAGGTCTACAGTGAACCTTGACTCAAACAAGTACAAAACAATTGTACACATGAAAAAAAAAGACTATTGTTTCTGTAGATTATCTCATCACATTTACCCAGTACATACCAATTCATCACAAAAATTATCATATTCAGTATTATAGTGAGATATCTAAATTTAGTCTATATATTTTAATGTTTGTTAAACATGCTTTTTCTTTTGTATGCCAAAGAAGTGTTTTCATTAAACAAAAGTAGTTCAGCCTCTGCCCTTCTAAACTGTACCCGTGAATTTACCTTACACAAAACTAATCTGAAGCTGGACTTTACGAAAGCAGAATGTAGTACTTTAAGGTCTGCCTATATTATTTTATGTAGAACATAAAATTTCAAGTGTTACACTAAAAGGATGAAACATATCAGGTAGCAAATTATTTTGAGAAAGCTGTAGTCCCAAGAAAGTTGCAGATTAGGCTCCACTACGAGAAAAAAAGCTTGTTAAAACAAAACACATCCCTTGCTTTCTGAAATACATCAGATCTGTTTGACTTTTCTCACACAGTAAGTGCCTGTGTGGAGCACATTAGTAGACTTTCAAACAAGAACTCAGACTTTAACTTTTTTGCAATTAGGAATTCTTAAAGGCAGGTGTTTTCTTGCCCCAAGCTGCTCTAGAACCCAGTTTTGACAGCTTGAGGCAAATTTTGCTATCAGATCTATACTTTGATATTTCTTTATTTTGCTTAAATATAAAGACATCCCTTTAGATACTTTAAAAAAGGTTTCATTTTCATCTGTTTAACTATTATTTTAACAAAACCTGTACCTGCCCAGTAAATCAAAATCTTATTAGCACCTGTAACATCACACTACTTCTACAACTCAGAATTTTAGGAATAGTTTTTGTTGTTTCTGATAAATAATAAAATGATATAACTGATTTCTCTCATAAAGCCACTCCATAAACAAAACTGAACAAATGCTAATAAAAGCTTGTCTGTACATATTTAGCCATTTATCAAATATTTAGGAATATACAATCATTACTACCATCAGATTATACTTTATGCCAAATCTGTTTTTTTGGATCCTTTGCTCCTAAACCAAAGCTTTGTCTTTGATAAGAATGTATATAATCTACATAGATAGCCCACTTGTTCCGTGTACCTTTAAATGAGGTCAAGAACTTTTGTCTGTAATTTCAGTTGAAGTTTCTTTTTTAATAATATAAAAGTGGATAACTTTTAATAGTAAATATAACAATATAATCCTGTATAAGAGATCTGTGCATTATTTTCTCATACCAGTTCCTAGTTGAATGTCTAGAATTTTGGGTAGATCTCATTATTAGCCTGGATCTTGGATAACTACAGTGTGCTCTACAAATGGACATCTCCACAGTGTGAGGCATATTGAAGTTACAACAGTTTTACTTCACACTGTCGTTGAGCTCATCCACTTTTCAATTAGAAAAATACATTCATAAAATTAATTGCATTGGATGTTCTTTCCAAGATGCTCGTATCCCAGCTCATTTGTGATGTTATACCAAGATGAGACTGCATACTTTATAATAAGGAATGTATCACATTTACAGAGACTAAAACAGTAACACTGTAAGCAGCCATGCTTTTTGGTGAGACTAGTTTCTACTTCTAAGGCGATTCCCTATGTTGGTTCTTCCAGAATAGATGAACCACATAATTTCCTAATCCTTATGTGTGGGTACATGAAGGTTCCAATCTTATGACCTAGCCACTTCTTAATTGTTTCGAATTTGGGGAAAGGAGAGATGGCTCAAAAGTTATGAATGTCTATGCCCTCTTGATGTTTGTTGGTCAATATTTACATCCAATGGCTCACAATCTCCTGTAACTCCAGCTGCACAGAACCTAATGAACTTCTCAGGCATTTGAATGTACTTACACACATGTCTGTCTCCATGCATGCACATACATAGACACTTACGTAAATATATTTTTAAAGCTTTAAATTTTAACAAACTCAGATGGTTCTACACTAAGGCTGTAAATATTTGCAAGCATGAATTACTGCAACAGTCATGCAAATGTGTGCTCTACAACAACTACATTGCTATGAAAGAAAATAAATCTTAGTCCATTTCTGAAACATGAATAAAGAGCACATACATCATCATTAATTTCCTACATTTATTATATGTAGGCTTGTACTGCTGGGTAAATTCTTTTCAAAATCAACATACAATCAAATTCTCTAGTAGTAATTACTGAGCTATAGAAATAAAAATACATATTTCAGGAAATATATATTTCCATGATACATATTCTTAGTAAAACAATATTATTCGTATATTAATTCTATAGGGAAGACCTAATGTGAAATCTTAAAAATAACAATCAGAAATATACAGATGTTTGAGAACTTGTGGTGCTTTGAAAGAAATTGACTGCTACAGGGAGTGGCACTATAAGGAGGTGTGGTATTGTTTGAGTATGTGTAATCTTGTTGGGGGAAGTGAGTCACTATGGGAATGGCCTAAACATATCCTTTGCACGATGTAGTACACAGTTGCTTCCACTTCTTGTGGCTCAAGATCTAGAACTCTCAGTTCCTTCTTCAGCAACATGTCTGTCTGCATGCTACCATGTGCATCATGATGATAATGAAATAAACCTTTAAAAACTAATCAGAATTAAATGTTTTCCTTTATAAGAGTTGATGGGATTATGGTGTCTCTTCACAGCAATAGAAATCCTTACTAGGTTACTCATTAAGGATCATTTTAAGTCTATGTATAAGCCTATGTAAAATGACATACTATGTATTAATAAGAAAATTGAAATTTGATAAAAACATATCATGAATAAATATAAACAGATAAGCAAATATTCTATCCTAAATAAAATGCCCACCCATTTTCTTTGTACTGAATTCTCCCCAGAGACACACAGAAAATGTAATATTAATCAGAATGAAATGGAAATAATGCTAATAGGAAATTGATTATTACACTAAGAAAATGTATAAAAAATTGAAGGACATATTACAGAATTTCTTTTCTAGGAGGAATTATAGTTCAGAAAGGATTGATTTCATGTTGTTTGAAATGATGCAAACTTTCTCAGGAACAGTCTAGTTACTAGGATATAAAGAAAGAAAACACAGCTCACTCCGTCTTCTTGAAGAGTAATAGAGAGGCTGTAAGGTTGACACTCTTCTCCTCCAACTGCCTTAAGAATGACAGGCCACAAATCACACCAGACAGACCAAAATGAAAGTCTACGTGTCAAGCTGTGTTTTTGCTCTCTGTATCTGAGGATGGAAGAACCCTTTAAATGACCCATTAATGTGAGGTAATTGGTGTATCTGGATCAGTTCATGCAATGTCAGTCTCACTGTGTTTATATAAACTTAGCAACTTGGAGACAGCAACTATATGCCTCCTGGAACAGGAACAGTAATAGACAGTTGCAGAATATTTATCAGTTTATATAAATGGAGAAGACTCACACTATATTTCAAGGAGCTGGTATTCATTTATTTACTTTTAGATATTCATTTATAACTAAGTATTTTATTAATTCTTTGACAACTACATAATATGTATTTTGATCATATTAATCCCATACTTCTTACAATCTTTTCTATATATAATCCACATCCCCAAACCACTACATTCCAGTTCTCTTAATAATTTCAACCCACAGAGACCAATGTTGGCTGCCTATATTCATGAATTTGTGACACCCACTGGAGCATGGATAACTTAAGGGGGACCAAATCCATAAGGTAAATTAATTCTTTTTTGTCCAGAAATCATCAGCTATCTTCCCTTTTAAAACTTTCTTTAAATACCTCTTATTAATCTGGTTTTAGGTTTCTTTCTTTCCTTTTAAATTTTTTTAGAATTTCAGAATTGCATTTCCAGAATTATCTAGCTAAGCTTTTCCTAATCATCAATCCCATTATGAATATATAGCATTCTGTTGTTTGAGGAATTGAGCATAAACAAAATAATACTTTTCTGAGTACTCTATAGAAGCTGCTTGTTTTATAGGAGTAACATTCGAACATGCTGTTGCTCAACATTTGATCCCAGGAGTTAGCTTTCTTAGTACGGAGCTCAGGAAATGCTGAAAAATTTAGAGTTTTGCTTCTCCTGGGAAAAAAGCCTCTAGCTGAACATGTGAGAACATGAGAGCTTTCACTTTCACAGGATCCCATAGAACTAATCGCCTCCATGATAACTGGAAGTAATTCTAGAGGATGACACCTCCTCTCCCAACAACGTTAGTCCTCAAGGTTAGGGACATGAATTAAGATTGATTATAACTGATACTGGGTTGCTAATTGGGGTGGAAATTCTGTAGGCTCAGGGATCTCTTTAAAATAAAAGGGAAATTGGATGGGATCATAGGTAGATTAGTGTGTGCTTACTCACACTAATAAGAATAGTGAGTAATAGAGTGAATACTTGTGAGCTATTATTTTAGGGAATTTACATTGGTATATATTTTTATATATTGATACAAGTTCAAATTCTATTTTTATATTGAATATGCTCCTATTTCTGTTTACAATATTTGTACACTTATACAAAACTATTTTGTCAGATTGTATGCATGCATTTTTCTACCTCTGTTTAAGGCATTGATAAAATTTAGTATATATTTATCATGTTGCAGTATACATTTCTTCCTCTGATATACATTGTTGACATTTTGAGGTCATTGTCTTCAATTGCTTCACAGTTATTTAAAGATTGTTTAATATCCTAATAATTAATACCTGTATAGCTTTAAGACTAAGACTATGAAGCCTTAGTCTTAAAGCTATACAGGTATTAATTACTTTAGGTTGATAGTCATTCATGTTTATCATACTTATAGTCAGACTAATCAAGTTCTTTAGATACATGTAGATTGTATTCTGCATAAATAGGTAATCTTCAAAGAACTGTAGAACATGGCATTTAAATGACTTAGGGTTCTCCTGACATAAGACATGATTGCTCCTGGCAGCACAGATCTATTCCCAAGAGAATATAGAGCACAAAAGACACTCCACTTGGAGCTTGTTTTCTTATTTGCAAAACTGGCCTTTGGACAAGGAACTGCCCATGCCTTGACCTCTGACAAAATGCACAATTTCCAGACAGGATACAAGAAAGAAGACAGCCAAACCTTGCCAAGATAGAATAAGAGGGTTCTGAAAATTTTCTTGCCTTCTCTCAGTTACTTTAGGCCTTAGCCAAAGTCAGTTGCTTCAACATTGCAAATGAGACTTTGGGTGTTTGCCCAGTAAGTCAGTTGTCTCTGTCATTTACGGCATATTTTGGAAGCTGCTTGATAACACTTCCTGCCTACTCAAGTAATATTATTTCTCTTCTCAGGCCTTCAATGGGGTCAAAGATTAGATGGTCATAGTTACTTTCCTCTTTTGGCTTAGCCACACCATTTCTAATACAAGACAGACTTCTTAGGACAGAATGATTATTCAAACATTTAGCATATGTTTCTTGATTAATAATGTTTACACTTTTTGTAATTCTAAGTTTTATACTTGATTTTTCTTCTTATTATATATAGTTTTGTGTTAGCCTTAGAATTCTTTTATTTAATCAAAAGGGGGAGATGCTGTAGAAATTCTTTTATACAGTAACCATTAAGATACCAGCAAACTTGGGTGTGGCCTCGTATACTATAAATGCCGATGTGAAACATTCTCCTCTCTCTCTCTCTCTCTCTCTCTCTCTCTCTCTCTCTCTCTCTCTCTCCTGGTTCTGTATTTGTTTCCTGTTCCTCATTCATACAGAGGACTATTACCTGTGAGTCTACTCCTAAATAAACAACCCTTTATTATATGCAATTCTGAGGTAGTGTGGGGTTATTTTGTAACTTCCTTCTTCATCAGTTTGCATCTATCTGGTTATGCCTCAATGTTACATAATTCCAGTGACATATTCTCATTATTCATTTTTCCTAACTCATTTATAGTATATGATAAGAAACAGTTTCTTGCAGAAACACAGTCACCTTTTGCTTCTGAACCTACAAATCTGGGTTATCTTTGGCATTTTGGCTGATCCATATCAGTCAGCTTTCCTTTGTGTGACTTATTTTTCTGACCTGAAATCATCACAGTTCAAAGAGTTAGACATTTGATACACACTTTTCTTTTTTTTTTCTTTTTTTTCATAATGATTCAAATAAATTTTAATGATTTCAATTCAATACAACTGAAAATGTAATGTCATTAAATAACATTTTCTACTAATTTCAGAGTAGAGGTCTGGAGGTCATTTCCAGGCAGACGCATCACATCCTAAGCATTCAGCTTGTAAGTAAGATGACTGCAGTGTCATGGCAGGAGGGGGGAGGACAATCATCAGCTCATAGAATTTGGCTAAGACAGGAGAAAACCAAAAACCAATGCAACTAACAAAATAGCTACAGATATTAGTAAAATAAAAATACAACCCATTGTCCGCGTCGTAAATGACTAGAAAAATACAGGTAAAGTTACAGCAAATAAAGTCTTCACTGATACACACTTTTCTGTGCATTATTAAGCCCATTATAAGTTTTTACAAGCCACATGTCTTTAAATGCTGTTTATACAATGATGATTCTCAAATCTTTATTGGCAGCTAGATCACTGACTAAGCACGTATATCTAAGACATCTACTTGTAGTTGTTAATGGAATTTTAAAACTCACATAAGGCTGAGATTCTAGACTTCTATTATGTATTCTTCCCTGGAGTCTACTTTCTCAAAGATCTCTTTACCTTGAAAATGACAGCATGTTACTGTGCTCAAGAAAACTGCTCTTACCTGTGTTGTTTAAAATTACACAATTTATCACACTTGTTCACATAGTGTGATAGTTAGCTCACATGTCAACTTGACTGGCCTGAGCTTGCCGAGATAACTGGTAAATGGTTTCTACTGCTGTGTCTGTGACAGTGTTTCTAGTAAAGATGAGCATTTATATTGGGTAGTAGAGTGAAAAATGTTCTTCTCTCAGTACAGACCCCATATGGATCCACACAGAGCCAAGTAAGAAGGAATAAAGGAATGGTGAGTTAACTCTCTTCTGACACTCATCTTTTTCTACTCCCTGATGCCAAAGCTTTATGTTCTCCAGCCTCTCAACTATATGACTTATGCCTCTGACCCATCATTGTGGACCATCAAAAAGACAGCTATAGCTTAATGCAAAGAGCTAGTGACCATGGGGTGCCCATTCTGAAGTGAGATATCCATAATACAACACTTTACTTAAGTTAAAAAAAAAAGTTCTGAAGAGTGGTATCAGGATGAGGATCATGATCCATAATACAAGAGAGTATCTTCTAGACATGATAAGGAAATTACATTCATGAGATCTCAGAAGTAGGATCACTAAACAGTACTTAAATAATAATGCCATCACTCAACATGCCAACAGGTATGGGGTGAATTTCACAATGCTTTAAACCCAGGTGAAGAACTATAGGCAGTCAATAGTTACTATGGGGGTATCAATTTACTCCTGGGAAAATAGGTAGTCCACTCCCAAGTTTACAGTTGTAAAATATGGACATAAAAGCATAAAAATATAGTAAATGAGCATATATACATATATGTATATATGTCACAATAATAACTATAGGAGGAGATTTCATGAATATAAGAAGGATTAGGGGCTTGAGGGGGCAGTGAGAGGAGTGGAATTGATGGTGATAGTGTCTTTCTCAAAATAAAAATATTTTAAGGAAAAATGAAATAAAACACAAAAGTCCCTAGATGGATCCATGCATGTGCACTACTCACCCTTGCCTCTTGTCTCAATACCTTCTAGGCCCTTCTTTTTCACTTGGGTTCTGCTATCCTGTGGACCCCCTTGTTCTTTTTACTGTTAGAAATGTTCTTTCTGTCTTGCATAGGAAGACTTCATGCTTCCCTTTATCCAGGTCTTTAATCCGATATATTCATGTCACCAGCTAATGCTTAAGTGTTTGTTGTAGCAACTCATTGATTTCCCTTGCTTGTCTTTACTACCTATAACTACTGTTTTGAGGATGATTTATTTACTCATGGGGTTTTCAGAAGCTTAAAATGACTTGCCATGATAAAAAGAGTTCAACCATCTCGAAACTGATAATCCTCACTCTTTCTATATAAAAATGATGCTACAGAATACACCACTGTAGTCAAAAATGCAGAAGCAGAAAGGTGAATATAGAGAACCATGATTTCTAGGGGCATACACAAAGCAAGTTTATGGTTTACATAAAGAAGTAAAAGCTCTAGATGTGTAGCACCTTAATAAAAAAGCAAGTTGAAAACAGGTAGTACTCAAAATGAAGCCTTGGTATCAACCTGTGGTAATCACATTAGTCAATGTGGCATTGCAAAAGAATATGTAAATTACTGTTACAGTGAAGTCTATCGACATATATGAATAAATATAGTCTCTGAGCCTTTAACCAATGAACAGCAAAAATAAAATAAACAAAGATATTTGACAAATAGTTTTAGAGATATTGGAATCCACATATAAAAATTATCAAAATGATAAATATAGCATGCAAAAATAAATGTAGACATAGATGATTATAGATTTAAATTTAACACTGTAGCATTTCTAGGTAATAGCCTAGGAGAAAATGTTGCTCCTCAGTTTGTCTATGATTAAACTGCAACACCCAAATCATGATTAAAGAAAGCACTAACAAATTATTCTGTGAAAATATAGTTAGGAAAATGAAAAAAAAACAGGTCATAACCTGAGTTAAAACATTTGTAAAGGATATATCTGATAACAAACTCTTCTGAAGCTTATAAATTATCCCCAAGACTCAATAAGAAACTACATTTTGCTGGATGGTGGCAGCACACACCTTTATTTCCAGAACTTGGGCGGCAGAGACAGGTGGATCTCTTTGAGTTACAAGCCAGCTTGGTCTCCAGTTTAAGTTCCAAGACAGGCTCCAAAGCTACAGAGTAACTTTGTCTAAAAATTAAGGGCAATTTCAAATTAGAAAATGAACCAAATTTTTTAACGGATATTTCTACAATTAAGATATAAAATCTAATACAACATCAAGTAGTCTTAAGAGCAAGAGAGTAAAAAACTCTCATCAATTACTGATGGAGGTCTAAATTGTAGACATACATTGGCAGACAGCTTGGCAGTTTTATATAAAAATACATATACATTTAACAAATGATAAATAATTATACTATTTGGTATTTACCCAATGGAATTTAATACCTATGTTCATACAAAAACGTACCTATAGCAGTTTTGCTTTTCCTGAGGTTGCAATATAACTACATTTCTCCATTCACTTAACTACCTCAAAAGTCTCCCATAAATCCTTTGGCAGACTTCAAATTTATGCTTCCTTTTTTATTAGTTGTTATTGCATTCATGTATGCATATGTATATGCATTCCTAATTGTAACTGCTCAGTTTGCATGATCTAGTTTGTCCCTCTGTTTTCAGAGCTAACCATTTGTCACTGAGCAACCAACTTGTGTTCTCTTCCAGAGGGAGGGCTACCTTTCCACATCCTAGTTTTCTTCTGTTGGCTATTAAATCTTTCCAGGGTTGAGGTATGGGGACGTTTCCCTTTCCACTTTGGAATAAATCATTTGAATTTATTTGTAGCATATTTGCACAATGAGATATTATATAGCATTGAAGAGAAGTTAGTCATCAGGTCATGAAATGATATAGAGAAAAATGGCATATTAGTAGTTGAAATGAGACTACCTGTGAGACCCAACTTTGTCTTGCTGAAAATGACAAAGTTCAGAAGACAACAGAAAGATCAATGATTACAGGAGTCATGGTATAATAAATAAGTACAACACAGGATTTTCAGGGATATAAAGTAGTCTTCATGATGTAATTGCAGATATATCAGATTGGTCATTACTCTATTTTGTAAACAGGATAATCCTAAGAGTGGTCTTGATATAAACTATGTATTTTGCAGGACGATGTATCAATATCCATGTACCATTTGTACCAAATGAACAAGTTGGGTAGAGAACATTAGAAATGGAGGAGGCTCTACATATGTAGAAGCAGTGATGACCATGCCCTTATAACTGCTTTGAAATTAGAAGTATGATATATATGTCTATGTCTCTCTCTCTCTCTCTCTCTCTCTCTATATATATATATATATATATATATATATATATATATATATGTGTGTGTGTGTGTGTGTGTGTGTGTATGTATATTTAGAATCTTGTTCTCTCTCCAATCCTTTGTAACCACTACAGCAAGAAATATTTCTGCTTTGTTTGCTGAAAATCTCTCAGTACTTCAAGCTGAAATACACTGAAGGCTCTTATACCACCTGCGCATTGGATACAAGTCTAAATGTCTTTTATTTTGTGTTTCTACATTATTAATGATCTACTGTTATTGGAGTTAAAGATAAAGCTTATTCGAACTACTACAAAATTTCCAGGTATAATTCTTTTCAAAAGAACAAGTGGCACTATTTTTGCTGGTGTTTAATGACTTGCTGTAATAAAGAGTGAACCCCTAAAGTTCACATGTGTGCAAACACAGGTATGCGACACCTACCTCACAAGTCTATAGCATTTTTTGCTAATAAGTAATACAGTTTTGAGAGGGATTTGTAAACATTCTTAAATTTGGGAAGCCATTTTATCTTTAGTCGCTCTCCTTTCCTTATAAGAAAGATTGTAAGCAATAGTGGCAGCGTGTATTTATTGTTTTGTTTGGAACTATTTTGAAAAAAAATTGTTCAGGGGCACACACTGCATTTCCAAACACATTTCTCTTGGAAGAAGAAACTGTAAATAGGCAGTACCACCAAATTGCTCT
Organism: Microtus obscurus; assembly: GCA_963919715.1. Lineage (NCBI taxonomy): Eukaryota > Metazoa > Chordata > Mammalia > Rodentia > Cricetidae > Microtus > Microtus obscurus. Next base: position 2,666,434 of record CAWTZC010001020.1, on the reverse strand, counting down.
GTCAACTCCTTGTATAACTATAAAGAAAAAATAATGTTATTTTTATTGCTATTCTTTTTGTAGATCTGATATGATGGATACTAGGTAAATAGGTTATTACTAAAAGCCAAGCGCAGTTGGCTATCTGAAATATCCCTATTCTTTGCCAGGGTTTTGGATTCCAGTGCAGATTATTATACTGATTTTGTGGCTAATAATCCTTGCAATATTTTTGCACCATTCTCCTTGTCCTTGTGTCTCTTTTATTTGAATACAAATCACTGTCATCCTTTGGAGTCATGGCCTACAAAATGTAGATCCTTGTAAAATTCTCAGGGTGTGTCTGCACAAACATTCAGGCTGTCTACAGATAACAGCACTTGCTCATTATTACAGGGTGTGAATAAAAAGCTGAAAACACATCAAGCTGAGCAGCTAGAGACTGGAAGCCAATTTCTAATAGCTTAAATCTTACAGAGATCTGAACTATTCAATCTATTTCAGAAAATCTGGCCCTTAACATAGAAAATCAAACAATCAGTCATTTTAACAAAGTTGGCTATTTTAACCACAAGTTAACTTCGTATGTCACCAGATATTTTTTTTTAGAATATGATGCAAATATTTTTATTAGCTTGAATTCCTCACAGTGTTTTTAACAGGAGCATTTTCCAGGGTCAGAAGCTCTGAATTCTTCTCCAATACTTATCCATCTGTACAATGACCTTTCCTCAGTCCTTCAATCCCAAATTCTAGAGCCTCCAAAATAGTCTTTTTTTTTTCTTTTGTTCTAGGAGAAAAATCCAGGTGTGCATTTTTCATACTCCTATGTATACCTCTTTGGTGTAATTTGAAATGTTTCAAGTAAAAAAAAATGTATTAATATGTGTATTTTGCCTACAAGTATGCCTCTGCACCATGTGTGCAATGCTTGGGAGGCCAAACATGGCATGAGAAGCCCAGGGACTGGAGTTAAGGATGGATCATGAACAACCATGTTAGGTTCAGAGAATTGATTCATGGAAAAATAGCAGTGTTCTCAACTAGTGAACCATCTTCTTACCCTTTGCGTGTGTGAGTTAAAAAATGTTTGGTGAAGGTAATTGCACAATAGAAGTGATGTCATTATTACCATCTGGGAATATATCATATTAGAAATTTGTATTTAGAGATAAAATTAGATAAAAATCTTCTATTGAGAAAAAGAAGGTAGAAGCAAGTATTTTGCAAGGGTATCAGTGAGCACTTCTTGGATATCTCTAAAATTTCTAAGGAGAATTTATAAGGCCAAAGACAGGAGACCTTGTGCCCAGAGTTCTTGTGTATGGCTGATGAAGAGCTTTGACTCTTACCCACGGCTGCTTAATGGTGAAAGCAGGTGTGGTGGCATAGACATTTAACCTCATTGCTTGGGGGTCAGAGGCAGGGGGATCTCTGTGAGCTCCAAGTCACCCAGAGCTACATAGTGAGACCCTGTCTCAAAAAAACAAACAATAAGTGAATAATAGAACAGGCTTCTATCTTCTGATTTTAGTTACTATTTGCTCTCCCTTCCAAAAGGCAATTCTGAGTTTGAAGTGTGCTGTAGCAATAGTGGAAGAACACTAACTTTCTATCTGGGGCAGCACTGTCTGCACAATATGCAGTCAAACATTCGCTACCGAATGGGTTCACACTTCTGCCCGAAATCCTGCTGCATTAAAATGTGGGTGAACAATTTGATAACAGAGGAAGCTAGTGCAACATACCTGGATTAGCTATGTGGTACTCAAACTGAACTGAGCCTCTTCTGTCTTCTTTGACATGGGGTTTGAAAGGGGTAGACTTAAAACAAAACAAAACAAAAAACAAAAAACAAAAACAAAAACAAAAAACAGAATCTGATTATGGGTCCAGATTAGCCATCAAAAACAAAGGTGCTATGGAACAAAGAGATCATCATGACAGTCTTTGAATAGTTTATGAATCTGTTTTCAGAGAAAAAAATTCTATCTTAAATACTGTATAGAACTATTATTTATGAGTTGATTAAAAACTTCACATTCTCCTTTCCATCTTTACTTCTCATTTTTTAGTTCCTCAGGGCAGCAAAACACATGGTTGAGTCAAAACAGATGAGTTTATGTTGTAGTAACAAACACTTTCTAAATATTTGACTTAACAATAAAAAATTTTCAGATACATGTTTGTTACATGGTTATAGAGTTTACACTCATTTCATTCATTTGTAGACTCTTATTAAAAGAGAGAAATCTTTATAAACATTGTTCAAAGAACTCAGGATGATTTCACATTAGCAATTAATTGCCTATAGTTTTAATTACATCTTCTAGAGACTACTCATAATTACCTAGCTAATGCAGTATTCCAGAGAAAGCAGTCCAACCACATATATAGATTTACATAAAAATTATTTGACAAGCATCACTAATAATACCATGATATGCTCTTCATGAACACATACAGAGAGAGACAGAGAGAAGAAGGAAGGGAAGAAGGGAAAGAGGGAGAGAGGGAGAGAGAGAGAGAGAGAGAGGAGAGACTGTTTTTCATGAATAGTCAACATCATTCCTAACAGATATAATATCAAAGTCCACACCAGTTCAGAGAACTAGTGTGATGACTGACAGGTGCAGGTCTGGTATGTATCATTTTAACTCAGAGGGTCATGGAAAAAAAAGAAAAAAAAAGAAAACCATAAAGTCCCTTCTATGACAGCATACAGAGACAAAGTCAAAGCTGCAGATAATTTCTTTAACAGCCTCACTTGGAAATTACCTAGTCTGATGCCAATTTAAAACATGTTCTAAAGGTTCCTTATCATGATGATTGAAATAAATGAGGACTTGGCTTGATTTACCCTTTGCTTAATAATCCTGTCATTTTGTGGCCCTCAAATCCTCCCAGTGCTCCTTTCCCTCTGTCCTCTGATAACATCTACCACTGTCATTGAGAGATGCTGCTCCTGTGATAAGTCTATTTCAGCATTTCCCAGCATATCTCTCACCATCATGCGATGGGAACATTATGCCTTAGGGATCATAAATTTCAGTACTCTGATGGTTTTTTGACAGCAGTATTCACCAAGAGAACTGGAAAGCTTCTCATGATGAGAAGGTGATCCATTTAATTCCAAGAAGGCTCATGCTGTAACAGCCACTCCTTTAGTTCAGTGTTACACTAATGTCCTACCTACAGTTTTCATGCAACTATACTTCCTTTTGATCTTGACTCCTTCTCTCTCATAAATTAATTGTAAGATGTGTATTGTGACTCATGTTTATCATTCCAGAACCTGGAGCTGAGAAAGAAATACTGCTGTGATTTCCAGGCCAACCTGCTGTAGAGAAGGAGACCCAGACCTAAAACAGAAGAAGAAAGAGGGATCTGTTGGGGATACAGAGGTTGTGAGATCACAGATAGGCACTAGGAAAACCAAGATGTTAAACACAAGTTTTGTCTCTTCACAGTAAGTGCTATATAAGCCGGTTTTCACCCAGAAGCCTGGGAATGGAAGTGGTTAATAGCCAAGCCACACCAGTCCCAACTGAGATGAACCTGAGATGGTTGGTAGACTTGTGTGTTAGCTGTGTGACTGATCCAACACCAGATCCTCCCCCAGGCCCTTAAGATAACCCATACAATATATTTATAGAACTCATCTTCACAAGGAGGTAACAAGTGCTTTGAAGAGTATCAATACCATCATGCCTATAGTTTTATTGTGCACATAGGATTGTGCTACACCAGCAAACTTTTTTTTTCCAGATTGTATGTACTTGAATTTGTAAAGTTTCTGACCCTGAAAGTTTGAACCAGCACTTGGCTTCTGCGTCATGATGATCCAGACTTCCTTCTTGTCTTAAAGAAATCAATACTCTCCTGACCAAGGTGTTTGCTGAAATTCCCACAGGGTCAACTGTAGTATGGGCATCGCTGGTGTCTGTGGAAATAGCACATGGCTGGATAAATGGTCATGCTGTACAAAGTAGTTCTGTTTCCTGAATTTAATGTAGTCTGTGATCCAAATTTAACCAGATTATTTTTCAATTTTAGTAAGATGTGAGGAGCATCCTTTTGATTTGATCCTTTCTCCATGTCTTAAACTCTAAGGAACATTCTTTTTAAAAAATCATTCCCGGTTCAAAAGTTTACTACTGAGGCATTTGTATCTTTCAGCTCCTGAACTTTCTGTACTCACTGACTCCTGATTTCCCATCATTTATGTAAAGGGCTTTTCTTTGTGTTTTGTTTTCCAGTGTTGAGAATTAAACTCAGATTCACACTCAAAATAGAAAAATAATCTAACAGCAAATTGCATATCTATTCCCTAATGTTCTGCCGTTTCTGTTAGATAACCAGTTTTTTATAGAGAATATTGTTCTTGTAAGTGTTTGTCAGCCTGTGACAAATAACACAGATAGTATTTTCTTTGTCTTTTTAATTTTTTCAAATTAAAGTACAAATTATTAAGTAAAAACTCAAATTATAACTAAGTTATTTTACATTTTCTAGAACACAGTATGACTTTCTTCATTGTTTATTACCTGATCTACATAGGTTAGCGTGTGTGTGTGTGTGTGTGTGTGTTTCGTTTTACAGTATTTGTGTGAAATTAGGAAACGTATTTGATCACTGTATCTAAAAGAGACTCCATTATGTCTCCAACCTATAATAATGTGTCACAGAATAACTCATGTCCCTTCCTTCTTACTGATTATTGGTCAAACTATTGACACGGTTTCACATAGTCACATAGTGTACATAAAAACTATATATATATATAATAGTTAAAACCAATGATTGAGATAGCAAATTTGTTAGCAGACTTGGTAACAATAAAAGGATATTGGTAGCATGTTGCTGAAAAAATAAGCAGTCAGCTGGATGCAGACCCTGGGTATGTAGAGAGAAGATCTGATTTTAAATCATTCTAATATTTGCCTCATTTTATTGTTCATCCTCAATCTAAATTATGATGCTATTTGATGACTTGGGATGGCAAAGGTCTATGTCATAGTGGAGTGAAGTTACTAGATCATCTACCAATTCATTTGATAGCCCACTGGAAGTATGTTAAAAATAACTGGGAGTCGTGTAGATTCAAATATTGCTGAAGAGAATAATATTTGTTTGATTCAGTTACTGTTGTGAGCCCCACATTGGGGGGCATTGTCAGGGTCCAGCCTCAATGGATTCATATGTTCCAGGATAAAAGCATGTGGATTAGAAATGTTAGGGAGAAGAAAAGAGATACAAAAGAAACGACAGACACAGAATAGAGTTGGAAGGACAACCCAGTGAATACTGAATGCACCATTGTTTATTTCTCATGATCTTTAAATACTCAAAACCAAAGGGGGTATAGAAAGCAAGAATCCTTTACCATAATACAAATAAGGGACAAAATAATTACCATCTTCATACCTACAACACCAAGTAACTACACCTAGATCAGCAGTCACACCTTTTAAGTCAAATCTCCTGTCAGTAACTTTGAAAGAAAAAAAAAAAAACTACATCTGAACTCTTGGACCTTTAGTCAAGGTGGAATGGATCTACTTCTGTGGGCTCCACAAAAAGAATTAAAGTAAACACACATAAGTCTGGTTAGTGTCCACACCTTAAGTCAAACCTCTTGTCAAAAAACTTGAAGGAGCATGAATAGCCCTGAGCTCTCTGATCTTTAGTGCAGGAATGAATCCACTTCTGTGGGCTTCGAAAGTTACCAACTCACAAACAACATCAGTATCATAATCACCAACACTTACATTTATAAAAGCATTGTGTTGGAAAGTTTATTTGTCATCAACCAGCCAGGATAAAAAAAAATGTGCTAGAATGAAACCCTGTCATTTTCTTTCACTGAAAGCACGAGAAAGCTGTTTATTAGGGTTTGGTCCTAACAGTAACTCTATCTTAGAATGTGAGAATTTTAGTAGTAAGAACTAGCATTTACCTTGGTCTAATTATAAGCTAGATTTCATCTGCAAATACTAAGTAATTCACAAGAATTATATTAAGACCAGAAGACTAGGTTTATTGTGCAGACCCAGTCCTACTGGTTGCTAGGCCATACCTCATTGTTAGAATTGATGGGCAATAACTAAGTGCCATTATGATCACAATCTAACTCATGAGAAAGTAGGTGGCAGACATAATCTTAGGTTGATTACTCATCTACTCTTTACTATATCTTAGACATGAGGAATAATCTAGAGTATAGAAAAGCCTTCAGGTATAATATTACTATTTTCTTTAAGAAAGCATAAAATCTATTTTACTACTGCCACTCGAAATGGCTATAAAAAAGAGGGAGAGCAAGGAAAGAGATATCTTGATAGAGGGAGCCATTATAAGATTAGTGAGAAACCTGGCACTAGGAAAATTCCCAGGAATCCACAAGGATTGCCTCAGCGAAGAATCTAAGCAATAATGAGGAGTGAGTCTGAACTGCCCTTCCTCTGCAATCAGATTGATGACTACCTTAACTGTCAGCATAGACCCTTCATCCAGGAATTTAACAGAAGCAGATGCAGAGATCCATAACTAAGCACTTGGCTGAGTTCCTGGAGTCCAGTCTAAGAGAAGGTGGAACAATAATATGAGCAAAGTGGTCAAGGCCATGATTGGGAAACCCACAGAAATGGCTGACGCGAGCTAGTGGGAACTCACTGACTCTGAAATGACAGCTGGGGAACCTGCATAGGACTGAACTAGACCCTCTGAATGTGGGTGATAGTTGTGTGGCTTAGGCAGTTGGTGTGTCTACTGGCAGTGAGACCAGTATTTATCCCCAGTGCATGTCCTGGCTTTCTGAAACGCATTTCTTATGGATGATACTTTGCTCAGCCTAGACACAGAGGGTGGCCTCAATGTGATGGGCCAGACTTTGTTGACTTGCCATGGAAGAATTCACCCTCTCTGAGGAGTGGATAGTGAGGGTAGGGGAATGTGGGGGGAGCTGAAGAAGGGGAGGGAGGGAAAACTGGGATTGGCATATACAATAAAAAATAGATTGTTTTAAAATAAAATAAAGAAATCCATTTTCACTGAGCACCATTTGCTATTAGAAGTACTAGTAGTTACTTGAAAACACAACAAAAGTATCTGGGACCAATAAGTTTCCTTGTTTACATGAAGGTTGAGTGTGTGAAGAAGATTATTTCAGAAAAGTTTTTAGTAATAGAGATGACTTTCAAGAAAAATATTTTGAGGAAAAGCCTTGGGTTGGTATCATGTTTTCTCCACCAGATCCTTAAATTTATAAGATAAACTCAGGCAAATCACTGATTTTGCCTCCCTTTTTCTTGTACTCTACATTAAAAAACAAATCAAGTTGCAAACCAGTCTCAGTCTCTAATATAACTATTTTTTTCAAGACTCCAGTTTTATTTTAATGCAACAGAATTTTAACTTTATGGGTTATAATCAATTAAGTTAGAACTAAGCTATAACCATTCTTTATAAATTTTTATATGACAAAATCTTTTCTATAAAATATTTTCCTTTCTTTTTTATTCAAATTTTTCTTCATTTTACATACCAATTCCAGTTTCCCCTCCTTCCTTTCCTCCCATCCCCTCCTCTATCATCCCACCTGCCATCTACTCCTAGAGGGGGGAAGGCCTCCCTTCCGGAGTCAACAAAGTAAGTCTTGCATACCAAGTTGAAGCTGGACTAAGTCACTCCTCCCTGAATCACAAATTAGCCAGGTATTCCACCATAGAGATCTGGCTCCAAAAAGTCAGTTCAGGTCCACTGCTAAAGGTTCCCTAAACAGATCAAGATGCACAATTGTCACCCACATTTACAGTGACTCATTTGATCCCATGAAGATTCACCAGTTGTCAGTACAGAATCCATGAGCTCCTACTAGCTCGGGTCAGCTGTCTCTATGTTTTTCCCCATGATGATCTTGACCCCCTTGCTCATATTATCTCTCCTCTCCTCTTCAACTTAGCTCCAGGAGCTTAGCCCAGTGCTTGGCTGTGGATCTGCGTTTGTTTCCATCAGTGACCAGATATAGGCTCTATGGTATTTAGGGTAGTCACTGATATGCTTATAGCCAATGGTCAGTCCAGGTACCCCCTCCACTACTGCTTGGAGTCTTAGCTGGGGACTTGGAGTCTTGTGGATTCCTGGAAATTTCCTTAGCACTACATTTCTCCCTAACTCCATAATGGCTGCCTCTATCAAGGACATCCTTAGCGATCAGGGAAATGCAAATTAAAACAACTTTGATATACCATCTTACACCTGTCAGAATGGCTAAAATCAAAAACACCAATGATAGCCTTTGCTGGAGAGGTTGTGGAGTAAGGAGTACACTCATCCATTCCTGGTGGGAATGCAAACTTGTGCAACCACTTTGGAAATCAGTGTGGCGGTTTCTCAGGAAATTCGGGATCAACCTACCCCAAGATCCAGAAATACCACTCTTGGGAATATACCCAAGAGATGCCCTATCATATGACAAAAGCATTTGTTCAACTATGTTCATAGCAGCATTATTTGTAATAGCCAGAACCTGGAAACAACCTAGATGTCCTTCAATGGAAGAATGGATGAAGAAAGTATGGAATATATACACATTAGAGTACTACTCAGCGGTAAAAAACAATGACATCGTGAATTTTGCATGCAAATGGATGGAACTAGAAAACACTATCCTGAGTGAGGTATCCCAGACCCAAAAAGATGAACATGGGATGTACTCACTCATAATTGTTTCTAGCCATAAATAAAGGACATTGAACATATAATTTGTGATTCTAGAGAAGCTAAATAAGAAGGTGAACCCAAAGAAAAACATATAGTCATCTGCCTGGATATGGGAAGTAGACAAGATTGCTGGGCAAAAACTGGGAACTTGGGGAATCTTCATCTGGCGATGGATCAAGATAGAGACAGAGACCCAAATTGCAACACCGGACTGAGCTCCTAAGTTCCAAATGAGGAGTAGAAGGAGGGAGAACATGAGCAAGGAAGTCAGGACCGTGAGGCGTGCACCCACCCACTATGACAGTGGAACTGATCTATTGGGAGCTCACCAAGGCCAGCTGGACTGGGACTGAATAAGCATGGGATGAAACCAGACTCTCTGAACATGGAGGACAATGAAGGCTGATGAGAAGCCAAGGACAATGGCACTAGGTTTCGATCCTACTGCATGAACTGGCTTTGTGGGAGCCTAGCCTGTTTGGATGCTCACCTTCCTGGACCTGGATAGAAGTGGGAGGAACATGAAATTCCCGCAGGGCAGGGAATCTGGACTGCTCTTCAGTCTTGAGAGGGAGGGGGGATGGAGTAGGGGGAGGGGGAGGGAAGTGGGGAGAGGGGGAGGGGAGTGGGGGGGGGAGGGACGATGTGTGGGAGGAGGGGGAGGGAAATGGGAAACGGGGAGGTGGCGGAAATTTTTTTCAACAACTAAAAAAAATAAACAAAAAAAATTAAAAACAAAAGAAAAAAGATTTTTATCAGGGGTTTTTATTTTATTTTTTCTGGTTATTGTTTGTTTTTAATGCAAGAAAATGTTTGGATTACTTTCCAAATAAATCTGTATATAGGAAGAGTCAAAAAAAAAAGATATCTCTGTCATTCCTCTCCCCTCCATCTCTTCCCCCCACTGAGCCATCTCAACCTCTCATGCTCAATCATCTCCCCTCTGTCTCCCCTCCCAGTTTACCCATTCCTGTTCCTCTCAGTGTTTTTCTTTTTACCTAGCTTCTCTGGGGTTGTGGATTGCAGCCTGGTTATTCTTTGCTTTGTGCCTAACATCCATTTATGAGTGGGTACATACTGTGCTAGTTTTTCTCAGTCTTGTTACTTCACTTAGGATGATTTTTTTCTAGTTCCATCCATTTGCCTAAAAATTTCATGATGTCACTGTCTATTTTTCCCATGGAGTATTACTCCACTGTACAAATGTATCACGATTTCTTTATCCATTATGGAGTTAAGGTGCATCTAGGTTGTTTCTTGGTTCTGTGTTAAAAGGAGGGCTACTTGTTGGTTCCCGGTCGCCTGGCTAGCATAGACCAGAAATAATCACACAGAAACTGTACTAATTAAATCACTGTTTGGCCCATTAGCTCTATCTTCTTATCGGCTAACTTTTATATTAATTCAACCATTTCTATTCATCTGTATATCACTACATGGCTGTGGCGTACCAAGTAGAGTTCCCAGCCTCTGTCTCCAGTGGCTTCTCTCTAACTCTGCCCTTCTTTCTCCCAACATTCAGTCTGGACCTCCCCACCTAGCTCTGCTCTGCCCCACCCTGTTCTACTATAGGCTCAGAGCAGCAGTATACAGAGAGAAATCCCACATCAGTTCTGGCTATTACAAATAATGCTGCTATATGTTCCTACATCTATCTGTTTCTTAGATCTTAACAGTTTGTTGCAATTTTCACAATACAAGGTAGATGATTTATATGTTCTTTTTTCTGAAAATGACTATTAAATTTTGGTGGATATAAGGCCAGAAGTTGCTAGTGTGATAGTAGCACTGGTGTAAATTTTGACACTAACAATGTTTATGAATACTCAATAACATAGTAAAAAAATGAAGTCTTGTTATTTTAAATAAACTGTACAAAATCAATACATGTTATTCATTAAATATATGATGCAAATATTAGAGAAAATTGTATTGAGTGATAGAAGCTTTAGCTTGAAGAGAAAACTGAGTTTCTGTTTGCTTGAAAGACAAGAGAAAGTAATTTTGACATGTATTGTATGGTTTTTGGTTTTTGTGTATTTTCTTTTTTTATGCATAAAAAATAATAAACCTTTTGACTGGGCAGCAGTTGGCAAAGGATCATCTCCATTCACCAGTGTCCATAACTGGATTGAATAATTCCATTTTGTCCTACCATCTGAGGTCCTCCCTGACATTTGGCTGCCTCTGCCCCGCTGTTCATTTATGCTTAAGTTTGTACCTGCTCATTAAGTGATTTGTCCTAAAAATAACTTTCAAAGTCTCAGATCCTGAGCTGTTAGTAGTTAGCCTACACAGCTAAGGTTATAAAATCAGCATCTGGCTTGAGCTCAAAAAGCTGACTCTGTTTCAATTTTTAAGTCAAAGAAAAGAAATGTATATTGGAACCTGCTTCTAATTAGCTCTTAAAACTGTAAAGCACCAAGGGCTATCACGGGGGATGTGTCTCATTGTGCTGAAGAATTTGTCACTTTATTCCCAGCTTCAGAATTCATTATGGCCACTTTTTTTTTTTTTAAAGTGGTGATAGCTACTGACTGTCTCAACCACAAAATATGAAACCAAGTAGGCACAATAGTGTTGTGTCTTGCTTGAATGTTTGTATGAAAAATGTTTTTGCATTTTGTAGAAAAAGACTTATCAACGTACTTGCTCGTAGCCATTCTAAATATTCCAGGATCCCTGCATTGAATGCCTAGAATTGATTTAGTCACATTATCATTTCATCTTTGAGGTAATATTCACAGGTTTAGATGAAATGATTGTTCATTTTCAAAATGAAAGATGATACAAAGACAATTTCATGTATGTAAAGATTATAAAAAACATTTGCCACTTGTAGCATACATGTCTTCATTTAAATGAAGACATAATTGCATTTGTGTGATGCAATGTTACTCTATATTTTGAAGATTATCAGCAATTAATTAAATTGATAAAACATGTAGCTAATCAAATCTTTTGGTAGAGTATAGTACAAGTTCTAGTTAGTCTTAATAATAAAAGCCCAGTGTCAGATATGGGGGAAAATGTGAGAGATTAGAGAGATGAAGGAGCAAAACCACAGCCACCTTAGCTCCCAACTGCTCAGCAGAACAGAGATTGAGTTCCCCACCTTATCACTTCCTTTCTCTGCCCAGCCATATCACTTCCTGTCTGTCTGCACAGACCTCCAGACCTCTATAGTTTGCTGGTGGCGACCTCTGCCTTCTAATAGCCAGGCAGGTTTTCTTTGTACAAAAAAGATATCACCACAGTAGAGGCAGAGCATAAATGCAAAGAATTGTAAATATTGGGGTTTATAACTAAATTGAATTGTTTATATTTAGTAGCACTTCTCCATCTACTAATTTGTCACTTATAATTTAACTTGTGTAATTCATTTTTCTTATAGTATTCTTTATTCAAAAATACATAAGAGCATGTCCCTTAAGGTGCTTCTGTTTTGTGATCTAGCAAAAACTTGACAACTAAATTACAGGTAGGAGCTCCTTTCCATCTGACATTTTCTGTTGGTAGTGTAAATTGGAGATATTACCATGTCAACCCATATACTTGTAGCTAGACTAGAACTTCATTGCATAAATATTTTATCATTTAAATTAACTTCTCCTTATAAATATTTGTGTTAATGTCTGTCTAGTCCATTTACAGGTTTCCTTGTTATCCTACAATTAAACATTTTTGACAAAACAGTGTGTGACACAGGTTTATATGTGATTCTGCACTTCATGCTCCCACAATTTCCTCTTCTGGGCAAGTAACCACTATCTTTGAAGGTCCTAGACCACAAAATACAGTGTCTCCAGAAAACTGAGAGAGGGCATGGTAGGGGTTAAATGAAGGTTATCTAAGAGAGACTGGAGGGAAGAACACTTGGCAGGGGGAATTTGGAATTTTCTCTAGTTAAAGAGGAAGTTAAGGAAGAAGTGTTTCTGGTGTTGATATCTATAATATGATACATAAGATTTTGTAAATAATATATATATATTTTATAGACAGTTGACAATTTTCTTATTTCAGTTTCAGTTTTCGTGATTCTTAACAGTATTTTCATATCATTTTAACATAACAGATTTTATTTTTCTGTTGTGGGATATTCAATTTCACCATAAAGCTCTGAGACTGTATTAAAAATATTAACCTTGCATCAGGGCACAGATCTAGTGACTAGTTGACAAAAATTAGCCATAGACCACAAGGAAAGCCTGGGAAGAAGAATATAGAGACACATAGGAAGAAATATGGAGGGACTTGGAGATTTGGGGACCTTTTTGGATATGAACAGATGGAGAGATACTCTCTTGCTGGGTCTCCTGATGGAAAGGAAGGTCATCTGGTTGCTTCTCAATTTCTTTAATCAAGCAGGTTTTAACCCAACATCAAATCTCGTGTCTTTATTTGTAAATAGAATAGCTTAGAGAAAAAAATTAAGTTTTTTAAACAAATATAATGACATCATTTAAGGTTTTTTTTTACAACTATAATTGTATAATTTTTCATTTTCCTTCCTCCTTCCACCCCGGCACTTCTACACCACTCTACACTACTCTTGATCTTTCTCAAATTTATGGCCTTCTTTTAAATTAATTTTACTTTTACACACATCCTCTCTCTCTTACTCTCTCTCTCTCTGTACTAAATACATAAATACAACCCACTCCATCTATATAATGAAACTTTTATCTAATATGAGTGGTCATCCTTGATATAATAAGCATATAAGTAAAACTTTTACAAATACTTATTAAAAATTTTGATACATATTTGCTAACAGGATTAGTAAGTATCTATGCTGCATACACACATTCACATTGTTAGAAAGGTTCTGCTGACCATTTATTATGTAAATATAGCTGGGATTCAATTCCTTTATCAACTTCTAGCATTTTATACACTTTGTCTATATCAGAAATAAAAAACATTATTGCTAAAAATTGCATAAATATATAAAAACAGAAGGAGAAAGTGTCCAATTTACTATGCCAAGAAACTGTTAATCACCTGCATCAGGAAATATGTTAAATCAATTTGTAAATTGACAATGAGATTAATTGTGCATTTCTGTTTGTATCATATTGTAAAATATGGCAATCATTTAATAATATATAACATAGTTAAGAGTAGTTCATTAATAACAAATCCACAGCATTTAAATTTCTCTGATTATCTTGTGATTCATGTTTGTTGACATAGATACTAGAAGCCAGGCACTCTTGTTGCATAGCTTTAATTCCAGAACCGTGGTAGTAGAATGGGCAGATCTCTGAGTTCATGGCTAGCCTGGTCTACAAAGTTAGTTCTAGGACCTCCAGGGCTTCACAAAGAAACATAGCATAAAATAGTAGTAGTAGTAGTAATAATAATAAGCAAAAGAAATATAGTTTCACTGATACCTTCTTCATATAGTTTTAGGCCTCACACTTACCTCTTACAGGTTTCTTAAGCTTTTCTTATGATTTTTTGTACATTTTCATATTATAATTTATTTAGATGCTTCTAATTTGCTATTTGACTTATATAATCGTTGGTTTTAGTTTTTTAGTAGAATAAATAAAATTAATGTTAATGCTAAAAGACATGTCTGATATTCTCATTATCTATAAGTACACAGGCTCTTTCTACTGTTTTGTTTTGTATTTTCACAGTTTTTTCTAAAACTTCTGATTAAATTATAGGTATAAATTCATGATGTGAATATATAAGATGTCACAGGCATAATCTCAGATTCTAAATCATGTCTATCATACCAGTATGTCAAAAGTATTCCCAGAAGATTAATGTGCTCTCTCTGCTTCCAAAGTGCTGGTATTAAAGGCATGTACCACCACTGCCAATTTTTTGATAGAATTTTAATAAAACTGATGCTATAGCAAAAATGTTACTCTGAAGATTCTATTAAAATATATGTGTTAGTTTTCTCACTCTCCAATTCTTGATCCAAGGGTCTTGGTTGTTTCATTGACTTTTCTAGTTGCTGTAACAAAATGCTTGAGAATAGCTACATGAAGAAGAAAAAAACTTGCTTTGGCCCACTGTTTGAAGATACAGTCTATCAGCTAGAGATATCCTGAAAGAAGGAACATGAAGTACCTTGTCAAACTTTTTCTTGCTCAGGAAGCTGGGAAAAATGAATGCTTTCTCCTTTTGAGGGACTTGGCCAATGAAACATTGCCATATGCATTTAGGGTATATTTTCCCACCTAAATAAAGAAATTCAAGAAACTTTCTTCCAAACATGACCAGAAGTTTTTTTCTATTGGGATTTTAAATCCTGTCAAGCACCAATCCATGTTCACATATGGATCATAATTGCTAAACTCCTAAGGCTCCCTTACTCCCTTTATTCTTTTGTATTATTATTTCACTATTCCTTATTACTACAATTGTTCAAATGACAAATTTGCTTCATTATTCCCAGTATTAAAGCCATTAAATCATCTGCTTACACATATGTAACTTCCTTATTGTTAAGGTTGCAGAATCTTTAGAAATATGAATCTATCCTGCCTTCCTAGTTCTAGTATCATCTAATATAGGCACATTCTCTAACAATTGAAACTAATTTTCTTATTCTAAGGTCGGAGATTGCTTCTTTTTATCTGTTTTGTGAAGGTGTATCCTTCCTTTCATATTGTGTTATTTCCTTATTTTCTAGGCCATGACCTTAAACAATTTAATGACCAACTTCAGATAGCACCTCCTTAATGAGGGTATGCTAGAATCTCATTGTGATGGCCAGTTTTGATTATCAACTTGACACACATGGGAAGAGGGAACCTGAGTTGAGGAATTGCCTATGTTTGTTCTGGGACCAGTCCATAAGACAGATTCTTTGTTTTATTACTTGCTACTGAAAATAGATTCTTCTCTCATACAATATGTGCTGACCACAGTTTCCCACCACTCCTCCCATGTGTCCCCACCTACTCTCTCCCTTGTGTCCACTCATCCTGCGTTTCTGTTCAGAAAAAAGCAGGCCTTATAGGGACAGCAACTAAACATGACAAAACGAAATACAATAAGGCAATGGTAAAAGCTCTTCATTGCTATGTGATGTAGGAGGGTTCAACCCACTGTCGGTGGTAACACCTACGGGCAGAGGAGTGTGGGAAATAGAAGAAGGTTGAGTCTTGTGGCCAGCTGTGAGCAGTACTCCCTGCTCTCTGCTTTGGCTCCCTTGTTAGCTTTATTTGGTGAAATCTGTTAGCCAAACAAACCCCTTTCCTTCCCAAGGGGATTTTGGCCATGATGTTTATAACAGCATCAGAAAGCAAATCAGGACAACCCTCCTCAGAAAGTTCATGCCTGCTCAGTACTCAATGTTCTGTTATTAATTGCTTCACGTACAAAGTGCATGTACCAACTACCAGTGTTCCACTATTCCCCATACAAGGGTCTATATTTTGTATATTGATTTCTGTAATTCACATTTGCATCTAATCCCCTGGTTCTACACACTCAAAAGCAGATTGTACTGAAAATAGCACACTTTCAGATATAAACATGTACTGTGTGTTTACGTATCTGCGTTAATATATGTGTGTTTGTGTGCTTGTGCAAATGAGTGTGTCTGTGTCCTAGAGATGGGACATAGAGCCCTTTTTATGCCTACATGCTTAGTAAGTGCTTTCTCACTGCCCTACGCCTCTGACACAGCATCTTTATTTGAAGACAGAAGGAATGTGCGTATGAAGAGGTAACCCTGTTCAAGATTAGATGGAAAAAAAAAACTCTTGCTTTGAACATTTGTAGGTATATTTGCTAAGTATAAATATGCTATATTTTATTAAATTGAATATTTTACCTAAAATGCATAATTTAGAATAATTCTTATATTAAAAATTAATATGCTGTGGAAAATGTGTACATTTTGCATGGAATTTATTGATAAATTATGAAAGTGTAAATCAACTCAAACAGTTGCCAGCTTTACTTGGCGATATATAAGTCTTTTATGGAACCATTTCAATAGGACAACATAGGAAGAAAACACTTCAGAACAACTGGATTCCAAGCTGTTCCATTAGAGAGAGAATGCAGGATGTCTCCAGAACCCTACACGATAAATATGTTAAAAAAATTCTTTATGCTCAGAGACTAGAAAAAATATGTATTTACAAATCCCAGTGCAAAAGCAAAATCTCATGCAAATATTAAAGAAAACTAAGCTAACTGGAACTGTTTGCTGAGAAATTAAAACACTGTATGAAACTGTAGCTGTAAAGCATGAATTTTGTGTTTTGATTTGAGTTTAGGAAGAAATGTATGTATATGTTTATGTGTGTGTGGTGTATGCCTTGTGTGCCTGTATGTATGTTTGCATGCTTGTAAAGGCTTCAGTGGTTGACATTAGAATGTGCTCTTCAATTGGTTCTCCAACTTAATTTTTGAGACAGAGTCTCCTACGAAATCTCACCTTGCTAACGTGTTAGCAAGTCCTTGGGATCTGCCCTTCTATGCTGTGCTCGAATTTGGGTACTAGGCATCTGAATTTAGGTCCTCATGCCTACACAGGAAACATTTTATTGCTGAGTCATCTCTCTAGCCTCCAAAATAAATTTTTTAACCCTCTATTTTTAGGTTGAAAAATTCTAAGATTTATCTTTTCTTGGGACTCTCAGAACTATTTTTTTTGAAACCTGTCATGTCTGCAGTGCTAATTCAAACTTGAATGGAGCTAACCATAATCACCTGTGTTAGTAGGTTTATAGGTTTAAAACCTTATGAGATATGCTCTTTACTGGATAAAAAAATTTTCAGACAATAAGTGCAATGGGAAGTACTTAGAAGAGATCATACTCACACACACACACACACACACCAACTAATAAATACTGGCCACTTATTTTTGGTAATGACTTTTGAGAAACTATCATGAAGATTTAAAGAAAAAAATATGAAAAATTTAGGGTCAACGATGAACAGAAATACAGAGATTTTTTTTTCTATAAGCCTTCTATCTTTAAACATGTTGGGAAGGGAGTGTCAATAAAAAATTCTTGTCTTGATTATTTTAGGTAGAGATTTAAAAGTAGCTTTCAAAACTTAATAGACTTTAAGATGTAGGACTGTGGTTAAAAAATGTTATTTACACAAAGGCAGAAACAGAGACATACGAGAATTCAGAGTATACTTGAAGAACAAGTTACAGGTAATCGGGACATGGATCACACCGCTGGTGATCTCTGTGAGACTGAAATATAGAGACTGAGTATGGAAAGGAAAATGTCACATTTCAGGATTTCCTTTAATTTACATATTAAATTAAAATATGTAATAGGTAAGCCTCAAAACTAAAATGGTAGTGGGACAGATTGAGTAATAATTTAGTTTTAAACTTTTCTTCATTTTGGGACAGTCTTGTTATGTGACCAAGCAGATAATGTTCACAGTCAATGGCAACTGTAGCCATGCCTGTCAGCGTACTAGCAAGCATACTCCACACTATAATCTAGGCCTAGAGCAATTATTTAAAGAGATCAGTTTGGTAATATTGGGTAAATATATCAAACTAATTTGTAAGGAAATGGATCTAGATAAAATTATGGAAACAGCTATAGACACTGAAGACAAAGGGTAATGACATCATTAAATATTATAAAGGAGGGATATGAAAGGGAGTAGTACTGCAAATATTTAATTAATTAAACATACCAAATTACAGGAATGTAGCATAGAGAAAGGCAAAATCTTCAGACATAGTGAATGGAAGACTTTTGATTATGGCAGGCTTATTAGTCAGGAACAGTGGTGAGGTAGCAGTAGAAAAAGATAACTTCCAAATCAGCGAATTTCTAAGTATTGTTTGTATATATCATTGAACCATTGTGATATATAATTTGTTTTGTTAAAGTGTGTGTGTGTGTTTGTGCTCACTATTGTGAGTATGTTGTGATATACTGATTTTATTTCTTACATTTTACTTACATGTTTTGTTCAGGTGTGTGTGTGTGTGTGTGTGTGTGTGTGTGTGTGTGTGTGCTCACTATGGTGAGTATGTAGAGTTAGAGAACAACCCATAGATGTTGGTGGTGCTACTTCTGCTACTTCACCATCTGTGTGCCCATGGTTTGGCCCCAGGGATTATCACACTTGAAATATTTTATTTGTTTTTGTTTTTCGAGACAGGGTTTCGCTGTGGCTTTGGAGCCTGTCCTGGAACTAGCTCTTGTAGACCAGGCTGGTCTCGAACTCCCAGAGATCCGCCTGCCTCTGCCTCCCGAGTGCTGGGTTTAAAGGCGTGCGCCACCACCGCCTGGCTTTGAAATATTTTTAAAAAAAGATACTAGAGAATTAACTTTGAAAGTCTCACATAATAAATCTAAAATACACGTGAGACCTAGCAATTTTTGAAACTCCTTGGGAAGTTCAATTATTAATAGAAATAAGGGGTACAGTAAAGAAACTGCTGAACTGGTCCTTCATTAAAGGGGAAGTTTTTATTTTGATAAGAGAAAACATCCAAAGGCATCTAGATGAGACCAGCACAGAGAGAATAGATAGAATGGACATAGTCAGAGCTAGGGAATCACAACAGGAGGAGAGAAGCGTGAAGATGGCAAGAGATAGAATAGCAGGGTAGTCAGAGCAGGGGAGAGCATGGTGAGACAGCAGGTGAACAGACAGCTAGAAAGTGAAATAGTGGGTTTTTAGGGGGGTGAGTAGCAGAGGACAGGGAGGGGCCAGAAGACTAGACTGCACTTTGAAATGTATAGAAAAACCTGGGAAGTATCTGTGATGATTCAAAACCAAAGGGGGAAATACTAACCATACTCCATGTAATTGAGGTAAACAGAATGAGACAATGGCCTGTGACCTCTGTGAGAGTCACAAAACACAGCATTTCTGCCTCTGTTTGTAAGGGTCTGATCATCAGGAAGTTTATCATTTTCTTTGATTGATTATAACTGCCTTCAAATGGACATAAAAAGACAATGAGAAATTCTTTCCAGGAGTGCATTGCAAGGTAAGAATGTAGCTCCTAAGGATCCATATGAATATTCTGTGACTGACATACTGGATTTATTTAGATCAGATTGGTAAGAATATAGATTGTGGTTTGGTAAACTTTTGAGCATCACGACTTTCCCTTCTGAAATGAAGATAGCTAACTTGTTTTGAGGGACATAATAATGACAGCCAATGTGAATTGTTGCCAAACTCAATTTACAAGAGCAGAGTTTCCAGCTAGAATAATTGCCTATTCCACTCTAAAGAAGGGATGCTGAGTACTTCATTACAAGCTGCACGCACCAAAGAATTAGCAAATTCAGATAGTGTAAACTATGCTCCTAAAACTCCCTATGAACATCAGTATCCAAATCTACTATTCTCTGTACCCAAGATGTGATGAGCACACTTTTCTTGCTAAAGGCTGCTCTTGATGAGTCCTAAAGAATATGTGCAAATGCCCCCGAGCCTTGCTTTTAACTCATTCTCCAAAGGGAGTCACTTCTTTTCTTGAAGCTGATTAGGCTACACTGTGTGTCTTAGGGTTTCTATTGCTGTGAAGAGATATCATGATCACAACATCTCTTACAAGGGAAATCTTTTAATTGTGTAAGTTCACTTACACTTGAGAGGTTTAGCCCATTATCATCACGGTGGGAAGCAAGGCAGCATGCAGGCAGACATGATGTTAGAGAAGGAGCTGAGAGTTTGTACATCTTGACTCACAGACAATGAGAAGTGTTCTGAGACACTGAGCATGGTTTGAGCTTATATGAGACTTCAAAGGCAGGCTCACAGTGACACACTTCTTCCAAAAAAATCCACACCTACTTCAACACGCCACACATCCTAATAGTGCCACTCCCTTCTGGGTCATTTCTTTCAAACCACCACACTGGGGAATCAGTGTTACCCCCTTACCCCTCCATTTTTTTATTTGTTTCTCCTAATTTTATCAAAATCCTGAGGCAGAAGGAGGACATGTATTATAATCTATTATTAAAGATACTATGTAGTAGCACTTGCTTTTAATCAAGGCTGGATAGCAGATGTGGATAAGATTTGACTTGCAGCTTTAGCTCATGTCTTTGGTCCCAAGTAGTGACAATGAATAGACTTTACAGTGAAGGGAATATTTTTGAAAATCATTTGAGTTTATAACTTTGTTTAATTGTCATAAATAGTTATATGACAATCTTAGGGAAGAAGTTTTTCCAGTTTAAATTGTTTAGAATGCATTAAATATATCACTTAAATAAAACATCTTTTAAAATCAATAATAGCTTAATTCTGATTATAGAAAACATTGCTTTCATAAGCCAATTTTGGACTCATATAATAAATTAATTGTGAAGGCTATTACAAACAAAAGACAAAGACATATCACATTTGAAGTAATTTCCTGTAAAAAGAAATCAAGTTGAAGATATTGGTATGAAAAGAATTAAATTAAGAATATTTATTTCATCACAATTTGTTGATTTTTAGCTATTTAATATTTAGCCTGTACCTATGATACCTTATAAATATATGTGAAAATACGAAAAACTATGAATAAATATATTTTAATAATATTATATTGATATATAATTATAATATATTACAATAGCTACATTATGCTAATAATATAAATTGTAATATATAACATAAATATAAAATAAAATACGAGAAGTTGGTTCTTTGTTTTAGAGAACTCACAGGTCTCTCAAATATTTGTAAGTTGTTTTCTAGCTTCCATGTCTGTAGTTCACAATTTCCTGTCACTAAAGCTCTAGGGAACCTGGTATGTTTTTCTGACCTTCTTATACACACATTGGAACTCATAGAACACACACACACACACACACACACACACACACACAATTAAGTAAGCAAAAAATCTTTAAAAGCTGGACAGTGGTGACATACTTTTTAAATCCCAGCACTCAAGATGCAGAAGCAGGCAGATCTCTGTGATTTCAAAGCCAGCCTGGTTCATAAAGCAAGTTTCAAGACAGTCAAGGCCTCAAACTACTAATAAAAAGAATAAATAAAATATAAACCCGCAATCCTACCAGAGATCCAACACTCTCAATTGCTGACCTTTCCCTGGGTCTTTCCCATTCTTCTACAGTACCATGGTGTGTTTTTATAGTTTGTAAATAATTTTCACAGCTACCATGATCTGTAAATTTGTATACATTCAGCTTATATATGTAAACTTAATATAACATTGGTCTTTACTATATTAGTAGACCGAATTTTAGCAGTTAAGTTTGATAGATTATAACTTTATATCAAAGAATCCTATATCAATTTTCACACATTTTCCATCTTGCTTCCTCTACTGTAGCATTAGAAAACATCAAATTAATTTTTGCTGTCTATATATTGACTTTCTTTTGGATATATTAAATAAATTTAATTATAAACTACTAAATATATCAATGGATTTTCACTTAGAATGTTTTCAAGATTTAACCATATCACAAAGTATGTCAGTATTTCAGTTTTATGAATAATCAATTTTGGATTTATCATTTATTGTATCATTATATATTTGCTTATGAATATATATTTAGGTTATTTTGGACTTTTTATGTTGTGGATTTGATAAAAATGTGATGTACAATTCCATGTGGGAACATCAGAGTCAGGTTTTTATCCTTTTGGCAGAGAGCTTGGGGAAATCAGCCTAGGGGAGGCAAGATTCGGGTCAACTCATAGTTTCAGAAGTTTTTGTTCATGGCATAGACCTGTGATTTATTTGTTCTCTTGCCTATAATGAGGCAATTAATCAAGGCATAAACAGTTTCTTGCTCAAATGCCAAGAGAGAGAAGGCAAAAGTGTGAGAAGGAGAAAGAAAGAAAGAGAAGGGAGGAAGGAGAGAGTAAAGAAGGAAAGACATATTGTAGAAGGATGACGGAAGAGATGGAGGGGAATAAAAAGTTATTGGGACAATTACAGCCTTGTAAGTGCTCCTCTAGAGACCAATTCACTTCACTTCAAGTAGGTCCAACCTCTTAAGAATTTATTACCAGCAATAACCTACTAGATTATGAAGCAAGAAAGATGAGATCAGAGCTATTTTGTTTGAGTCACTTCTAAAAATCTTCATCTAAGAACATTGCTGTTTTGGTACCATGCATTCATTATATATGCAAGAGAAAGCACAATTAAGATTCAGACCACACTTTAAAAATTATCATTATTATTTTATTATTTTCAGGGATATTATAATTATTAGGTAAATGATTTAAATAACTCTGAGAATATTTTTAATGTTGTAAAATTTTCCATTGTCAAAAGTAAAGTCTCACTAGCATGACTGCTCAAGCTTGGGCTGTACAAGGAGGACATCAACCAGTCTGTCAAACTGGTCAAAAAGAAAGCCCAGGAGGCCTCAAACCTATATGAAGAACTTTGGAGACCTTAGTACAGGTGCCCTGGAAGAGGAAGTCCTTCCTATGGAAAAGAACACTAATTTGTCCGGTGCCAAATGGTCAGTCTTGAAAATATACATACAAGTAACATTATATGGACTTAACAGGTCATATTTGGAAATGTATATAAGTATAAAAATGCATGCAACAACAATGATGAAAAGAGAGCCTATGGATTTAAAAGAGGAGTTGGGGGTATATGGGACATCTTATAAGATGGAAGGGAAAGGAGAAATTTAGTCCCCACTTGACTTCTTCTACAAGAAGATATCCAGTTAGATCAGTATCATTTGTTAAAGATGCTTTCTATTTTCCATTGTGTATTTGTGGCTATTTAACAAAAATCAGTTGTTCAGAGGTTTGTGGAATTATGTGTGAGTCAACAGTTTGATTCCATTTGATCAACCTGTTTTTATTTATGCAAAGACCATGCAGTTTTTGTTACTATAGCTCTGTCATACAACTTTAAATCGGCGATGGTGACACACCAGAAAGGTCTTTTAGTGTTCGTGTTCAGGATTGTTTTAGCTATCCTGGAAATTTTTTTTTCTCATATTAAGTTTAATTTTATCCTTTCAAGGTCTGTAGAGAAATTGTATTTGAATTTTGATGGTAGTTGTGTTGAATATGTAGATTACTTTTGGTAAAATATCCATATTTACTATAGTATTCCTACCAGACCATGAGCTTGGAAAATCTTTCCATTTTCTGGTATCTTCTTCAATTTCTTTCTTCAAAGACTTGAGGTTTTTATTATGCATGTCTTTTGCTGGCTTGGCTAGAGTTACCCCAAAATACTTTAAATAATATGTGGATATTATGAGGGGTATTATTTCTCTAATTTCCTTATCAATTCATTTTTCATTTGTATATAGGATTGTTATTGTTTTTCTGAGTTATTCTTGTATCAGGTCACTTCTTCACTGAAGGTGTTTGTAAGCTGTAGGAGGGCCTTGGTAGAAGTTTTGAGCTCAATTATGTGCATTATGGTTCCTTGAAATAGCACTACTTTGACTTCTTGGTTTCCAGTTTGTATTCCCTTGATCTCACTCAGTTGCCTTACTGTTCTAGCCTGAACTACAAGTACTATCTTGAATAGATATGGAGAGAGCAGACTTGTCTTGTTCCTGTTTTGTTGTGGGATTGCCTTGAGTTTCTCTCCATTTAATTGTTTGTTGGCTATCAATATTTATCAGCCTGCACAATACTCAAGCTCCAGTGGACCAAAGACCTCAAAATAAAACTAGATACACTGAAGCTGATAGACTAGAAATTGAGAATAGCCTTGAATGCATTGGGGCTGTAAACAACTTTCTGAACAGAACACCAATAGCACAGGTATTAATATCAACAGTTAATAAATGGGACCTCATGAAACTGAAAAGCTTCTGTAAGGGAAAGGACACCATCAATAAGTTAAAATGATAGCATACATAATGGAAAAAAGATTTTTACAAATTCCAAATCTGACAGAGGGCTAATTTCAAAAATATATAAATAACTCATGAAACTAGATAGCAAGAAAACAAATAACCAATTCCAAATGGGATACAGATCTAAACAGAGCATTATCAATAGAGGACTCCAAAATAACTTAGAAACACTTAAAGAAATCTTCATCATCCTTAGTCATCAGGGAAATGCAAATCAAAAATACTTTGAGATTCCATTTTATACCTGTCAGAATGACTGAGATCAATACCACAAATGACAATCCACACTGCTGAGGATGTGGAGCAAAGGAAACTCTCCTTCATTGCTGGTGGAAGTGCAAATCCATACAACCACTATGAAAATCAATATGGCAGTCCCTGAGAAAACTGGCAACTGGTTTATCTCAAAACCCAGTTTTACCACTCTTGGCCATACACACAAATGACACCAAAAATAGTTGCTCAAACATGTTTATAGGGACTTTACTCATACTATCCAGAAACTGGAAGCAACGTAAGTGCCTCTCAAATAAAGGGATAAAGATAATGTGGCTTAATTAAGCAGCAGATTATTACGCAGCTGTCAAAAAAATGACATAATGAAATTTGCAGATGATTGGACGGAGGTAGAAAAAAAATTATCCTGAGTAAAGTAATACAGATCCCAAAAGAAAAACATGGAATTTATCTAGAAGTAGATATGAGTTGTAAAATTAAGAATAACTCTGCTACATTCCACAAACAGAGAGCCTACATAACAAGGAAGATTCAAGGGGGATGCCTGTATCTTCCTGTGAAATGGAAATTGTTTTCACGAGTGCACTGTGGGTGGGTTAGTGGGAAAGGGAAAATGAGAGTCATGTTTGGGCAGAACTATTGGAAATGGGAGATATTTCAGGGTAAATCCTGGCACAAGTGAATCTCCCAGATTCTACAAGGATGTACCCCAACTAAGATTCCTAAAAATAGGGGATACATAGTCTGCATTGGCCATCTCCAGTGACCAGGCAAGCCCTCAAGTGCAGGGACTGGGAAACCAACTCAGCCACATAACCTTCGACCTACAGTGTGTTTTGCCTATGGGATGATCTGAGCTCTAGGGTGGCCTAGAGATTGAGGGGGTGGCCAACAAATGACTGGTCTATCCTAAAACCCATGCCAGGAGAATAGGCCCACCACTAATACTGCTTGGAGCTGTAGGACCAACACACAGGCTGGGTGACCCAGAGACCTAGCATAGAACCAAATACAACTGGAGGGGGAAAAATGGTCAATGCTGCCTAACAATACTCTGCTATACTCACAGATCAGTGCCTACTCCAATCACCATCAAAGAGACTGCCACTGGCAATTTGTAAGAGCAGATGCAGAGATTCACAGCCAATCTGAGACAGAGGGAAAGCCCAAACTGGAGACTTTGACGGAGTCTTTCACCTTGAATCTCAGGGAACCTAGTGGAAGAGTGGGAGGAAGCATGTAAAAGTGAGAGGGATGTGGGATATCAAAAGAACATGATCACAGACATCAACTAGTAGAACTCAAAGGGGCTCACAGAGACTGCTGAGTATCCAGGCACCTTTATGGCTCTGTGCTAGGTCCTTAGCATATATGTTATGACTTTTAGCTCAGTGTTTCTGTTGGACCCCTAAGTGTGGGAGTGGGATTCTTTTATCTTCTCTTGGGACCCTTTCTCCTACTGGATTATCTCACCCAAACTTGGTAGAAGATTTGTGACTTGTTTTATTCCATCTTGTTATGCCATGATCAGTGGACATTCCTGGAAGGCATGCTATTTTTGAAGGGAAAGGAGAGAGATGGATCTGGGGAGAATATAGAAGTATTGAGGGAGAATGAGAGGAATGGAGGAAGCCGGAACTGCTATAAGGATGTATCGAAAGCAAAACAAAGCAACCACAAAAAAACAAACACCAAAGCAGTCTCCAAAACAAACAAATGAAGAAAAAGTAGAGCGAGAAAGTTTCTATTTCCCTAAGCTGTGAAAGTTCTTATTTCAACGTGTGCTCATCAGTAGCTGATATTTTGTTTATACTAGTTGTCACTTTTGTGGGTGTGAAATAGCATTTCCCTCCAGTTTTGATTTTCATGGGTCTGATTGCTAACAATGTGGGATATTCTTTCTTGAACTCATTGACACCCCCATATATATCTATTTAAGAAATATATGTATTTCACCTTGTCCATTTTTTAATTTTTAATTGGATTCTTTAACTTTTTAATTAGGGGTTTCAAGCATTTATACATTCTGGATGCATTTCTTTATAGAGTTATTTTTATTAATTCTTTGAACATTTCATACATGCATGAAAATTATTTTGATCATATTTTCCACCCACCACTGTTATGACTTTTAAAATACCTTTTTTGGTTCTGTACTTTGTCTTCATATCCTCTGTAGCTCTTTTGTAACAGAAATTTTGTGGGTAGAAATAAAAGCTACACAACTACTTGTCCAAGAATAGGAGCCCACAGCTGGCTGAAGTAACTATAACTTTGTTGTCTAATTTGGTAAACCAGTTGTCTTATTATTGGTGTTACTAACAAGTTACTTACAAACCACTAATCCATAATTTTGTTAGCAACACCAATAAAAAAAATAATTGGTTTATCAAATTAGAGCTAGTTCCGGGACAGGCACCAAAGCCAAAGAGAAACCTTGTCTCAATAAATAAATAAATAAATAAATAAATAAATAAAAATAAAAAATAAAAAAGAATATGGATAACTCAAATATAGCCTCAAATATAGCTGTATAAATACATAGCCCCTCCCAACATGGTGACTACCCCTAACATGCATCCCTGACTCTACACAGTTTACAGTACCTTTCTTTCTTGTAGTTTTGTTGGTCAGACCTCTTGGACTGTCTACTCTTTTTTTTTTTTTTCACTGCCAGGGAGAGATCCTCTATAATTTCTCAAGTTCCTATTCTCTCTGACAGTTGACCTTTCAGTTAGTTCCTGAGGCTCAGTGTCCTCCCCTTTCTCCCTCTGGCAAGTGTTTCAAATTGGATAGGATGTTGCAATTCAGAGCAAAACTCCAGGAAACAATAACTCAAGTGTATATCTTGCCACTTAACAATTTCATTTATTTTTCTGAATGACTAGATTAATTTAGTGATATTTGTATTCCTTCTGAGTGTTAATACTTTGATTTTGCTTTTTTAGGAAGCTTGGGGTATGGTGTACCCAAATCTACAAACTGAATGACTATAGCTAAATCGAATTTGTTTCTATTTCTGTCTTCTTATAGTTCTGGAAAGTCTTTTCCACTTTCATTTTTTTTTGTAAGAAAGATAATTAAGCTATTTGCTGATATGAAAATGGAAGACAACATATGAAGTTAATGTTGATTGTCCTCCTTATGAGTGAATAAAATGCATTAATTGGTTAAATTTTGGGCAGGATAGCTATTACTTATTGATTTCAATAATGTTCTGGTACACAAACAGCTCTCAAGGTTGTACAAAAATATTGATCCTTTGAAGAAACAGTATGTTGGAATCTTGATTATAGATGTATTATTTAAGGTAGGAGATCTCTTATGAGCTTCATCTATCCCCAGTTCTCACTGACCAGCAACCCAGCCTACCACCTTGAACCCAGACTGGTTTTATACCATTTCCCAATGTTTCTGAATGTATGCTCGTGTTGAATTCATCTCATCACAATTTTCCTTTTTTAGATCCGAAGGTCACAAATTTAAAATTAGTATTTTTATGGAAAAACAGAAATCTCACCTTCAACATGCATCCAGACTCTTTATGTAAACAGTGATAATCCACATTTGACCACCATTTGCCACAGACAGAACCTGCATTGCATGCTGAGCTGGCTTCTTTTGGTTCCCATTATTGTATAGGACCATTAATCATCACTTCAATGTGAAGTCAGATATTAAAATGTCTCTAAGCTAAAAATGAATCCCATAGAATCATAGTCATTGTTTTAACTGCCATATGTCTCATTTTTAAGTAAATTCATGGCAAATTCATACTCAGTGAAGAAAAATAACTATCTGTTTAAATAGAGCAATTTTAAAGACTTACATTTAATTCTTATGCTCCATAAAGTGACCTTTGCTACAAGGGCTTGATATTCTGTCACCCTACAACGACTACATAAAAGTGTTTATACTATGCAATACTTTTAGCTTTATATAGAACCATGTTAAATTTTGACCTTCACACTGAATTAATGGGACTATGTATATACACATTTCCCAAGCATGGAGTTGTAACAATTCTATTTCGTGAGTTTGTAATGTTAGTCTAAGATATACATATGAGTACACATGGTAAATAGGGCATAGTTGACAAAGATAGTGTTATAATGTGGTATATCTCCAATAAAGGAAAGAAAATAATAAACAAACAGAACTCTCTGTATTAAATGACTGTTTTTATACCAGTAGCCCTTAATATTCTGTTGATATATCACATATAAGTAAGTATGTAAACGAGTCCATATTGTATATATATATATATATATATATATATATGCAATCTAACATGGAAAAATATGTTAAATTTGAATTAATGCATATTATATTTCATATATATAAAATATCACTTAAGGAATAAGTTCAAATAGCACTACTTTTGATTTTTCACTTCTTGAAAGTTCTAGCATGTCAAAGTTTACATTATCTTAGTTTACTTTACTAGAATTTTATTTATTCCCTGAGAAAATCTTGTAATGTGCTTGTACAGTCTCTTCTAATAAGTCACAGGCAATAAGTTTATCAACTAGAATATTATATAATCTTTCACAAAATCCCTTAATTGTTTATACAGATACATTCATAGAGAGACATACTGTAGATACATATAAAAGAATGGATAAATAAATAAAATAAGATAAATGAATTAATAAATAAGTAAATGTGAAAATATACTTATTCTCATCTCTTTTATTATTTTTTCATATGAAATCAGAATCTTACCTGTGTGGATTAACTAATATTTATTTTATTTTCATGTATAAGTGATTAGCTCATCTAAATCCACCTTTTTCCTATAACAGATATATTAAAATTTTTCGTCTAAGCTTACTTAAAATATTATTGTTCAATGAATAAGCATTCAGAATTGAAGCCAACTCAACTGACATGTTTTTACACATAAAAATATTATAATGATTCCTATTGGCATGAAGCAGTAATTGGATATAACAGGAAATTTGGGGAAAAAAGGAAACAAAATTCTCTTACTTCATTTCCTTTGTTAATCACTTTGAATTCTTTGATTTTGTTTATACATTGTACTTTAGAGACTGTCAAATTCTCTAGTGCTGGGGATTATATGACTGTAGTAATTCTTCAGTTTATTACCTTGTGCTTTTCAAAAACTTTGAGGATTTTATTTACCTCTAACCATCACTCTCCCCTTGTATTTTAAATACTTTAAGACCTGCATTATTTCATTCTTTCCCCTTAGTGTTGATGGTTTATCTCTCCCCTTCTTTTCTCTGTTCACTTCAAAGTCAAGAAGTCTTACACTATATTTTGCTAGCCTATGAGGCATTATGCTTTCTTATTTCTTCTGCATCACACAGTAGGTCACTATTAAAGTTTGTTGTTTCTTAACTTTCACTTATTTAATTTGGGATGATTTGCTTTGCATCTTCGTTCCTCAATGTTTTCTTGGATCCATTTTAAGTTCTTCAGTAATCATATTTGAATAATTTGAGATAAAAGAGTGATTGGATTTTCTCTGACACCACTGACAAATGCTTCAATTTAGTCTTATAAAACAAAGTCATGTCATTACTATCAAGACCAACTTTGGGATATATATTCGTGGTTTCCTGTCTATCCTATATTTTGTCACCTATGGCAGTAGAATCCTGTAATATTTTATATTTCTTCTCTTTTTTAACCTATTACGAACTTTAATGTAAAACAAATCCCCAGAGAGGAAGGTGTCATTAGCAACACCTACCACTTTTAAATGAAACAAATTATTTAGAAATTAGTTGATCTTTTGCCTTTTGGGGGAGCATAGAACAGTAGGTGATATACCTGTGTGTTCATGATAGAATTGTACATTTGAGCAATAAGGTGCCCATGCATGTAAGTGGAGGTTAGAACATGGCATTGGTATCTTCCTTGGTTGCCTTCCCATCTTTCTTTGGAATAGATAATCTCACTGACACATGCTTTGTTTGACTGGATGACCAGTTAGATTCAAGTATCTGTTTGTTTTCCTATGCTTATGCCAATAAATCAATGGAGTTGCACATGCATGCCACCACTCCATGCTTAGTTTTGTTTGTTTGTTTTTGTTTTGCATTGGGTGTTTAAGAATTAAACTCTGTATTTTTTTTTTTTGACACTGCAGGAACTTTTTGGATTGATCCATCTCCCCCATCATTAACTAATGCCATTATATTCAGAAAAATGATCATAGAGAAATGTAGTAGGAGGTTTCTGTCCTGCCTGGTCCCAAGATAATCACACAGAAACCATATTATTTGTAATACTGTTTGGCCAATAGCTTAAGCATATTTCTGGCTAACACATATCTTTAATTTAACCCATCTCTATCAATCTGTGTATCATCATGTGGTTGTGCCTTACCAGGAAATGTTCTGTTCCTAGCATCTGTCTCTGGTGGAGGCTACATAGCTTCTCCCTGACTCTGCCTTTTTTCTCCCAGCATTCAATATGGTTTTCCCTTCCTAGCTAAGTACTAAAGGCCAAAGCAGTTTCTTTATTTAATAACACATAGAGAGAAGGACCTCACTTATCAGAAAAAGTGGTGTGTGTGATGAATACACATGTGTGTAGTGTATAATGTAAATATAAATACATATATATTTAAATTAATGCAAACATTTAAATTAGAAATAGTTTATTTTTTTTCTTCCCATCTGAAATAATGTGATTGTAGTCAAAAAATAAAAGTAAACTAATAAAAAAACATATATTCCTACATTAAGATGAATGCATTGAATGGTCCCAAGGGAGACTGGAAATGGTGATCAAATTCAATGTGTATATTCTCTGAGCCAGGAAACAGGTGAGGTTTGGAGGCAAGTCTTCCAGCATTATTCAATAGACTATACAGTTTATTTTCATGAAGTTGAGTACTTCATTGACTAATGAACTTGAGTCTGAATAGACTGTCTTGTACCCCTTTCAATCAAATTTCATCATCCCTATAATTTATTTTACTTCTGACTTGATTTTGGCTTTTCTGTCAGTATCGTATTTCATGCTATTGATATTTCTTAATCCCTTGCTTTGACTTCCCTGTTACATTATGGACAAGTGGAAGACACTAATCCTCTGATTCTGTCAGCCTGAAGCCATTAAATCTGGTATTCACCACTGTGTTATTTTATTTAAATCATAATGTAACTTTATGCTTCTATGTAATGCAAGTGAAAATCTAGATTGATAGAATTTTATATGTGTAACATGAATAAGCACTTTCCTGGGATTTTAAACATAAGTCAAAAATAGTGTATTTTAGAAGAACAGAAAGACTAAAATGGAAAATACTCAATTAAATGTCAACTGAACTAAATATTATTGACCAAAGAACCTTAGATTTTTTATGCCTTGTGAAATAAAATATTGATAAATCTATTGGATATTTCATTTTCATGTAAAGTATCTCTTAATGAGAAATATATCCATTAACTTGTCCTAGAGTTTATAAACTGTTCCTTAACCAAGTCCTTAATATATGACAAATTCTCACAAAAACAAAATATGGAGAATATCTGAATAATAATATACCCTGTAGAAATTTTACTAACATATGGTTGTTATTTCATTAAATATCTATTTCTTTGGACATTAGTTGAAATCACATATTTTATTTTATAATAATTTTGTTAAGAATCATCAAAAATGGATGCAAATTTTATCAACAATTTATTAAGAATTTTAATTCACATATTTCTCAGGTTTTAAACCACAGAGAAAGATTACCCCTATTATGTTTTTGAGATAGGGTCTCATAACGTCACTCTGAATGACCTAGATGTTTTTTTTCTTCTTCTTCTTCTTCTTCTTCTTCTTCTTCTTCTTCTTCTTCTTCTTCTTCTTCTTCTTCTTCTTCTTCTTCTTCTTCTTCTTCTTCTCCTCCTCCTCCTCCTCCTCCTCCTCCTCCTCCTCCTCATCCTTCTTCTCCTTCTTCTCCTCCCCTCTTTCTCGACCTCCTCCTCCTCCTCCTTCTTCTCCATTTTATTTTTCTTTATTTACTTCAAGTTATTATCTTATATGACTTACCAATGATCATATGCAATTGAGAAACATCTATGAATATGATAATAAAAGTCTTTGATGTAGAATATATGTGGTATCATTACATGTATTCATCGATCTTATACCCGATTGTGCTATTCATTCTAAGGATAGTGTATAGAAATAAGAGAGCACTATTACACAAGATCTCCTGAGAAAATTGAGTGTGTTTATGTGGGGGAAGAAGGGATGGAGGAAGTGGAGAGGAGGGGATAAAGGAAAAGAGGGAGAAAGAGAACATGCGGGAACAGGATTGTTGAGAGGGAGAGCAAGGAAAGAGATATCTTGATTGAGGGAACTATATATAAATATTATATATATATATGCATGTTATAATAATTAATGAAATAAAAGAACATGATTGTGAAAGAACAAAGGGATGTATATGTGAGAGTCTGGAAAAAGTAAAGGGAATAAAGATATAATGTAATTATAATCCCAAAAGGAAAAATAAATGTGGGAGAAATTGAAACTCAGTTTGATAGTGAAGACTTGGAAAATAAAAAAGAATAAAAGAATGAATGAATAAATAAAAAAGTTGATTAGTGGAGAAATATTTATGTTAAATTGACTAACCCATTACTCTTTAGTGGTTTATTTTCAGAAATAATTTTTTTTCTGATCTTTTTTTTTTACTGGAAAAAAAAAGAAATTTCTGCCTCCTCCCCGCCTCCCATTTCTCTCCCACTCCTCCCTCTCCTCCTCCCCTCCCCCCACTCCTCCCCCTCCCTCTCCAGCCTGAAGAGCAGTCAGGGTTCCCTGCCCTGTGGAAAGTCCAAAGTCCTCCCCCCTCAATCCTGGTCTAGGAAGGTGAACATCCAACCTGGGTAGGCTCCCACAAATCCAGAACATGAAGTAGGATCAAAACCCGGTGCCATGGTCCTTGGCTTCTCAGCAGCCCTCATTGTCCGCCAAATTCAGAGTCCGGTTTTATCCCATGCTTTTACAGTCACAGTCCAGCTGGCCTTGGTGAGCTCCCAAAGAATCAGCCCCACTGTCTCCACGGGTGGGCGCACCCCTTGTGGTCCTGACTTCTTTGCTCATATTCTCCCTCCTTCTGCTCCTCATTGGGTCATTGGGAGCTCAGTCCAGTGCTCCAGTGTGGGTCTCTGTCTCTATCTCCATCCATCGCCAGATGAAGTTTCTATGGTGATATGCAAGATATTCATCAGTATGGCTATAGGATAGGGTCATTTCAGGTTCCCTATCCTCAGCTGCCCCAGGAACTAACTGGGGACATCGCCCTGGGCACCTGGGAGCCCCTCTAGATCCAAGTCTTTTGCCAACCCTAAGATGGCTTCCTTAATTAAGATGTGTGCTTCTCTGCTCCCCTAACCAACCTTCCTTTATCCCAATCATCCCGTTTCCCCAAGTTCCCCCCACCTCCCCTTCTCACATTTCTCTCCCCTTCTCCCCTTACCCCTCCCTCCCACCACACCCCCAAGATCCCAATTTTTTTGCCCGGCAATCTAGTCTACTTCCCATAACCAGGAGGATAGCTATATGTTTTTCTTTTGGTTCACCTTCTTATTTAGTTTCTTTAGGATATCAAATTATAGACTCACTGACCTTTATTTATCTCTAGAAACCAAATATGAGTGAGTACATCCCATGTTCATCCTTTTGGGTCTGGGTTACCTCACTCAGGATAGTGTTTTCTATTTCCATCCATTTGCATGCAAAATTCGCGAAGTCATTGTTTTTTACCGCTGAGTAGTATTCTAATGTGTATATATTCCACACTTTCTTCATCCATTCTTCCATTGAAGGGCATCTAGGTTGTTTCCAGGTTCTGGCTATTACAAATAATGCTGCTATGAACATAGTTGAACAAATGTCCTTGTCATATGATCGGGCATCTCGTGGGTATATTCCCAAGAGTGGCATTGCTGGGTCCAGGGGTAGGTTGATCCCAAATTTCCTGAGAAACCGCCACACTGCTTTCCAAAGTGGTTGCACAAGTTTGCATTCCCACCAGCAATGGATGAGGGTACCCCTTTCTCCACAGCCTCTCCAGCAAAGGCTATCATTGGTGTTTTTGATTTTAGCCATTCTGACAGGTGTAAGATGATATCTCAATGTTGTTTTGATTTGCATTTCCCTGATTGCTAAGGAGGCTGAGCATGACCTTAAGTGCCTTTTAGCCATTTGAACTTCTTCTGTTGAGAATTCTCTCTTCAGCTCAGTGCCCCATTTTTTAATTGGGTTAATTAGCATTTTAAAGTCTAGTTTCTTGAGTTCTTTATATATTTTGGAGATCAGACCTTTGTCTGTTGCGGGGTTTGTGAAGATCTTCTCCCAGTCAGTGGGTTCCCTTTTTGTCTTAGTGACAGTGTCTTTTGCTTTACAGAAGCTTCTCAGTTTCAGTAGACCCCATTTATTCAATGTTGCCCTTAATGACTGTGCTGCTGGGGTTATACCTAGGAAGCGATCGCCTGTGCCCATCTGTTGTAGGGTACTTCCCACTTTCTTTTCTATCAGGTTCAGTGTGTTCAGATTGATATTGAGGTCTTTGATCCATTTGGACTTGAGTTTTGTGCATGGTGATAGATATGGGTCTATTTTCATTCTTCTACAGGTTGACATCCAGTTGTGCCAGCACCATTTGTTGAAGATGCTTTCTTTCTTCCATTGTATACTTTTAGCACCTTTATCGAAAATGAGGTGTTCATAGGTTTGTGGGTTAAAATCCGGGTCTTTTCAGAAATAATTTAAAGGCTGTGTTTCATTGCCATTTTAGGAAGTACAAAAATCTTTCATATTCAAAATAAGAATGGTTTTAAAAGAAAAGAGCACTATACATTGTTTATCAACATTTCAATTGTAAAGTTTGCATCATCGTAGCTGAAGTCTTCACACTATTGCTTTTTAGTAGATGCATGTCAGTGAAATCCAGGGACACAGAACATGCATCTGCTTGATTTGGATACAGTAGGAAGTTTGAACTAGAACACACTAGGTGACAGCTGCAGACTTGACTCTCTCAAACAGATGAAGAACCATAGTAATTATCATGACAAACATACATTTCAAATTGTTTTCAGAATTGATTAAATGGAAAATAATAGGTTTTTGAAAGAGTTATCAATCGATAACTAAACCTCTTTGATTTTTCCATTAGTTTAGAAGCTTGTCTGAAGAGAAAAAATATAATCAAGAGAGAGCCTTTTGTTCCCTATTGATTCCATTGTATTCGATTAGCACCTGCTACTACAGTTAATTTTAATCTGATGAAAGACCTGGGAATATAGTTCAGGAAACATGAGAAGGTAGAGGTTCATGCCTCAGTATGCAGACAGGGATAGAGAATTCAAAATAATGAGCAAGAATCCTGTAGGCAGTGAACTGGAAAGGAAAAAAGGAGTACTGAGAAACGAAGTATCTACAAATATAGATTAGATGTTCATTGGCCAAAAATTTAATTTATTTTAAGGACTATATATTAGAAATAGAAAAAATAATCTCTATTTCTAGAAATTTGAAAAATTTCGTCTGATTAAGCTCTAAGTTATATAATATATATATATATATATGTGTGTGTGTGTGTGTGTGTGTGTGTGTATGTTAGATGTCCACATAATACATTATTTAAAAACTGTGTGGCACCTATAAAATAGTTCATATATGTTGTTATAGAAATTAGAAATATTATAGATTAAATTATTATAGAAATCAGAAATAAATGTCCCACATTTCTAACCATTTCATCCTACTTCACTGACATGTATAAATGATCTATTCTTAAAATAGTATGATCACAATAATCATAAGATCATAAATAACATAAATTGAGTTACTAGCAATTTTACTTGTGCCAGTTATCATATGTTTCAAAATTTTTAGTGATAATATGGTTAAGATGGAAGATAGCTCTAGGGACTCTTTTGAGTGTTGAGGGAGAAAAAAAATTGTGCAATGGGTATCTAAAATAGAACCAACTAACAAGTATTGCTCTATAAACATCTATGCCCTTTTAATCCCTTATTATTGGTAATAGCATGTTACAAAATTATTTTGTTGACACATATCTTGTAGAATTTTTTTTCAGTTGAGAGAATTAGGTTAGAAATAAGAAAGATAAATATTGGTGCTAAGAAATTCTTCAAAGAGATTACACATTAAACATTTGCTATTTCTCAAGTTAAAAGCATATATAATAGGATTTAATAGCTTTACATTCATTTGATATTATATTAAAATTTTAGACATTCAGTGACTTTCAACTTTTACTCTAACATGCCATCTCATCAGTTTAGCTCTAAGTAATTTAAATTTTATCTGTATTCTATGATTTGCTCAATAAATTCTCTTTATTATTGTTATAAAATTACCAAAAATCATTTAACTGATTTCTTCAGTTGGTGGTATGTACTTTAATGAAAATGATGGTAAATTATTCTAACTTTTTGCAATTTGGGTGTGTTCACGTTAAATAGTTTCTAAGGAGCTATTTATTTATATTGCAAGTTATCTCACATAGCAATTATAATTGTATTATCTTGCATAAGGGGTCTGAGATAGAGAAGTTTAGTCAATGAAGTGCTTGTACTCTGTTAGTTAATTTAAATTTAAATACTGTACATAATTTTATAATGGTTATCACATTAATTTAGCATATGTCAGACATTAAGTTCTTCATGATTACTGTAACATAACCTGGGAGAGATTTAGAGCACTATAGTTATTTGTAAGCCTTTCATCTTGAGCTTAACACCACAGAAAGAATTTCATCAGAATAACACAGATATTATGTGTCAAAACAGTACATAATAACTTACTCTAGTTAGTGTATTTTTAGGATCGTATGTGCTTACCACTTCTCCTGGCTATTACCTTGTTGTCTGTCTCTCTCCACATGTATTGGCATGAAAACAAAAATCAATGAGTCCTAAAATATCACAGATCAGAAAAATTATATTTAATGCCTTTAATATTAAAACTAAATCATTCTGCAATTTGAAGTAGTATGTCATGTTTTTGACCGTGAGTTATTTATGTCAGTTGCATTAAAACATTTTTGACAGAAAAATCAATTATAGTCTTAAAAATATTTGGTAGTGACAGAAATTTTATCAAGCCAGAATTTGTAACAGAATAAAAATATAGTCCTTTATTTTACCTTAGTAAATTCTCTTTTGCATGGAAGATTAAAATACTCCTGTAGAAATTAAGAATTAAGTGACCCTAAGAGAAGACTAAGGGAAAATAATTGAGATTTCTATTTTAGTGTGCAACAGTTAAAGATTTATGAACAATGCAAATAACGTCTTAATAGGTAATTTAATTGGAACTTTGTAGGCTAAAGGTGTTTTCTATAAATGTGTTGAAATCAGCAGCATTTTTAAAAATCATAACAGCATCCTTAATGAAATATAAAGGGCAATGCCAAATGACATAAATTGAAACGTGCAAAAGTAAAGGAATGTAAATTTTCTATGAGGGATTTAATATATTTTCCTTGGAGCCATACCAAAGATTTTACCTCCTCTGAGCCACATTTAAAATTCTGTCAACCAGAATTGAATTCTATATTATTCTTTTAAATTGGGTCATTATTCATGGAAAATGCCTTTGGAAGAATGAACTTCCCTAAATATATTTTAAAGTTGCTAATCATATGTCTTTTGCCAAAATTTACATTAGTGACAATTAAAAGTCATGCATGGGTTGTGGATCATAATGGAGGTGTGAAGAATTATTGAAAATGACCAAAGTTTTAATGGGAAAAACGAGGTAAGATAAAATTACCTAGAGTTTAGATGTATCTAAATGAGAAAATTTAATTTTTTTAAAAGGTTCTTTTTCTCATTTATTTCAGAAATTGGAGGAATTGAGGAGGATGTGATAACTGATGGTAGACCAGAAAGCTATGCAATGAGATAAATTGCAAAGCAATGGAAAAGTTGGAAATGTGACAACTCAGAAAAAAATGAGAGGATAAGGAAGAGGATATCCTCCCATGATGATAATTGACTAAACCCCTGAAACTGTAAGCCAGCCCCAATTAATTGTTTTCTTTACAAAAGTTACTGTAGTCATGGTATCTCTTCACAGAAATATAAACCCAAAAAAGATTCAAATAAACAATATAATATTTGTGACTTTTTAAGACATTCTTATTACAGTTTTACCCACCCATAAATATATTTATACACACATATTTTGTACATATGAAGGTATACTGTATATGAAAGAATGTATGAAAAATATGTGTCATGTATATTTATTATTTAAAATATTTACAAATTAAAAATTAGAAAAATCACACAGTTTTCAAGTAGAATTTGTCTTCTATTAATGGAAGAATCTTCACCAAAAATTCCAACCAATGTAATTGTCTAAATATGAGTAACCAAGGATAACACTAGATTTGCCAGAGAAAATTGGTGAATACCAAATGGTTAGTCCTTAAAAATATGTATTTAACTACATTATATAGGTTGAGAAACTTATATTAAGGAATAGACATATGTACATACATATACACATACACATGTAGCAACACTTAATGAAATAAAGACTATGAATTTGGATTACTTCTAGAAGGTGTGTATGGAAGTTTTTGGAGGGAGGAAAAGAAAGGGAGAAATACTGTATTTATTTTGTAATCCCCAAAATAAAAGAAAACAGAAAGAAGTCAAAAAATCAAAGATATTTAATATTCATTATCTGCTATTATATGTTTAGCTGTGCAAGGATTCCTTCCTAGTGATGTTAAAAAGTACTGCTACTACTCATCAACTGAAGTCATCAAATTCAGAGAAATTCCCATACTGTATAGTAACAGAGATACTATCTCCGTGATAAACATGTATTCTATTATATAAAGGGCCTTTTGTTAGCAGCTTTTGCAATTTTAACACCTGTCTTTCATGCAAGAGATACCATGTCTTTGGATTGGTGAGATTACTGGGCAGTTAAAGACCACTGGGTATTCTTCCATAGAATCATGATTCAGTGAGTCCTCAAATGTACTTCTAGTACCTCTAGTACTTGGAGATCTGATTCACTCTTCTAACCTTCATGTACAGCAAGCATTTACATTTTACAACAAGAAAAGTCATACACATACAATAATACAACACAAATTGAGAAAAGCCACACAGTACAAAAATAAAACAAAAATTAAAAATAATTTTTAAAAAAGATAGGAAGTATTGTTTGTTTACTAGTTCAATGGGGAGTTGTTGATCAAGATTATTTATTTGTTCCTTAAGACAGCAGTTATAAATACTTAAATTTTTTATTGTATAATTCAATAAATATCACATCATACTTCTGAAGACTAGAATTCTTGAAATTACCAAGTCTCTGGTTCTGTTTTTACTCAATAGGCTCTGTAAGAATCCATTACTTTTTTTTCCTCTCTACAGTTGGCTGCTGGCTTTCCTTTGTGTGTGGATGCCTTACTTCAATGTCTGTCTTTATTTGTAGTTGGTATCTAATAACAAAATTTCTGTATTATTAGGATGTTTCTTACCTATTAAAGTAATGGGGAATAACATTTTCATTCATTTTACTTCTTCATTGAATAAAATTTATAAGCAACCTTTTAAATGATTTCTACCTTAATGTATGAAAGCAGAATAAATGACCACATTTGAAAGGAGAGGTGAGTAAGTCATTCCAACCGCAGAATATCGCCTTATAGAATGATAATTGAAGCAGAATTAAGCCAATGGACCCGAGGATCACAATGAAAGGAAAACAAAATATTCTGACACTGTACAAAAAGTCAATGAGGCAACACTAATTTAATGCATAATAGATACTTTATCATGCCATTGCGACAAAAGATTGGGTTTTTTGGTTTTTTTAGAAGAAGGAGTCAGAGAAACAAACCAAAATTATTCTGTTTTGGTCAAGAATCTTCTACACTATCTCATTTTCGTGAAACCATAGAAGTCTAGAGCATAGAGATAATTGGCAAGCATATTACATTAGCTTCTGGATATTGTAGTATAATATAAAAGGTGTAGTTCTAAATTAGAATAAATTCTAATTTAATTTAATTCTAGTTCTAAATTTTTCTCTGGACAAGTAATGAATTACTTCAACAGTAATGGTTTACTCTTGAAAATATAGAATGATTCTAGTTTACTGTTTTTTTTTTGGGAACTCAGACATTTTTTATTTCCATGCAATGTTTAAAATACATCCAATCAAGAATGGACAGGTGGCTAATGTAGTATATTTGGAATATTTAATATACATTAAATCCTAATAAAAAGTCAGTCATATATATGTGTGTAACTTATATTAAAATATATTTATAACACATATCTTATTCTCCTATGACTCTTGTGGGCATCTGTATTTTCTTCTAACAGTTCAATGAAATTTTAAGGGAACATTCTTACACAAATGCTTTGACTTGGGCTATCACAAGCATTGGGGATGCTCAAACTCAAGCACTTGTTTTTGTTACTGTCATTCCTTAGATGAACATTGTTGCTTATTTTTTCTTAATAGGACTGATACATACAGCAGTCATCCTTTATCCTTCTAGTTTTCATATCTACTGTGCAATGAAGAAAAGATGAGTCTGATTTCACTGAGCATTTGAGACAGAGATGATTTCTTTCCAAAGTACTTATTTAGTTGTGAATGTGTGTGTATATACATACATACATACACACACACACACACACACACACACACACACACATATATATGATTTATATATACATAAATCATCAACAAATGTATGCTTTTCTCAGAGCTTATATCTACCTTATAATGATAACTAGGACTTTTATAATGTTTTAGAATCAAATTTCTTTGAATAATTGTGTCATTCTTTAAATTTATGATAGAATTTATAATAAAGATATTCCTTTTTAGGTGCTATACAGTAAAATATAGGCTATTAAATGATATCCATACATTTTTATATTTGTTCAGTGACTTTTGATTGAATTTCTCAATAGCTCCCAGCTGCTCTCTGTCACTGGCATTTTTATAATGTCATTTATATAGCAAACTGTGCTTAAAGTAGTATTTGTAGATCTGAGCATGCATTAATTTATCAATCTAAGTAATTATTAGTCACATAAAGATAATTAAGACATAATTCTTAGAGGTGTTTCCTATTATGAATTATGTGCATAAAATGTACAACATTAGCATGCAAATCATGATATTCTGCTTCTCACCTCCAAAGAACAATGTCTCTCTCATAATAATGTACAATATATTCAAATTAGGTACAAGTGTCCCTATAGTCTTACCAATCAATGGAGGAAAATACTTGAGAAAACAAAAGAAAATATGTATTGTGTTTTTCTTTTCACTTCAAAGTTATGTCAATGGGGCCTCACTCACATGGCAGAGAGTATCCTTTCTTTTCTAAGCACAGAGGGTAGAATGATGAAGAGACTAAGGAGAGAGGATTCACCTTCAAAAATCCCAAACTGAAGTAATTCTACAAAGAAACCATTTTTTTTCTTTTTTAAATTGATTTTATTGAGCTATACATTTTTCTTTGCTCCCCTCTCTACCTCTCCTCTCCCCTTCAACCCTTTCACATGTTCCCCATGTTCCCAATTTACTCAGGAGATATTGTCTTTTACTACATCCCATGTAGATTAGAGCCATGAAAGTCTCTCTTAGGGTCCTTGTTGTTGTCTAGGTTCTCTTGGATTGTGATTTGTTATGGTGATTTCTTTCTTAAGACCCAGCAATATCACTTTTGGGTACATATCCAAAGAATGCTGAATCGCACCATAAGGATATGTTCTCAACTATATTAATAACAGCATTGTTTGTCATAGCCAGAATCTGAAAACAACCTAAATGATCCTCGACCAAGGGATGGATAAGAAAAATGTGGTACATTTACATAATCGAGTACAACACAGCAGAGAAAAATAATGACATCTTGAAATTTGCAGGCAATTGGGGAGCTAGAAAACATCATTATAAGTGACATATTCCAGACCCACAAACACAATTATCATATGTACTCACTCATACGTGCTTTTTAAATATAAAGCATAGAAATCCAGACTACAAATTACAAGGAAACTTTTATATCTCTGAGGAAAGAGGTAGAGAAAGCACTAGAACATGGAAAGATATCCCATGCCTATAAATTGGTAGCGTTCATATTGTGAAAATTACCATTTTACCCAAATCTATCTAAAGATTCAATGCAATCCCAATCAAAGTCTCAATCTCATTTTACATCAAAATTCAAAACAAAACCAACAAACTAATTACCCTGAAACTCCTATAAAATCGTAAATCTCTGCATGGTGCACACAGTCTTGGGGAAAGGGACAATGTTAAGAGTGGTAAAGCTCCTACAGAAGAGAATGCAGGGAAAAATTTCAACATGAAACTGTAGAGTGTGAAGGTTCTTCAGTCACTTTTTTTCTAGCATCTACAGACCAGGTTTATTGGAGGAGAATGTATTATTGACATTTTACACACAATTCCCTAGTTATGTTCTCAAAACTTGTCCTTATAAGCATCCCTTATCAGAAAAACTTCTTTTTACAATAGACAGCGAACACTACAGAAAACCACCACAAGTCAAATTAGAGAGTACAGAGGCAGGTTTCAATGGAATAAATAAGTTAATTTAGAAAACAACTTCTGTCCAAAAGGTTCAGGGTTTACTAAAAAAGACAAGGCCAAATGATTGTAAGAACCAGGAGTCTGCCTCCTAGATATATCAGAAGCTATATTTATGAAATCTCACCATTATGGCTGTCTAAATATGTCTATCCTAAATATGAATAACACCTATAGAGATACTAAAGGTTCATAAGGGAATGCACAGGAGTTTTTGAACACAGACAAAGAATTGTAGGAATTCTTTGTAGCAATCTTAGGAATGCTGAGAGTGGCAGAAAGTCTTCTCCAGGGTAGAACACACAAATCAGTTGTTTAATGCTCAGGAATCAAAACATACATTCAAGTAACAATATTCAGAGTGATGAAATTTCACTTGTATATTTAGGAATGTATGTGTTAGTATGTGTTTGTATGTTTCCCTTTTCAGATTTCAAAACATAAAACACAAGTTTCTATTTTTTCCCAAACCCCTATTATTTTTATTATAGTAACACAAACACAATGAGACCCTAGATTTCTAAATGTTGGATTGAATAATTTTTGTTAACATTTTGTGTTAATATTTCAAAAGTTGTCATGATTTATAAATATATAAGAAAGGATTGTTGATATATGCACCTAAGATGAATTTAGAGAACACAAAATAAAATACTGCCAAGGAAGCACCAGTACAGGTTGAGTTAGTTAATTTTACTTTGTATAACTATAATTTAAAGAGACACAAAAATGTTCTTGTGAGTCATTCTTTAATAACAGCAGAATGCGTGTTTTAAGAAAATCTCCATGGTTTATACCACTCACTGAACTCATGTAAAGCCAGAATTCTGATTTATTATCACTTAAATTGGTTTTAGCAACTCATCTTCCTACATATTAAAAAGATTAAATTACATCATCTTGTTATTAGGGTACATTTCATTTGATAACATTAACCATTATTTATATTAATTTTGACTCTAAAACATAAACAAATGTTTATACACCCTTTTGAAATTAAAATAATTTAGTCTAATTTGTAGAAGCTGCTTTTACTTCTGAATGTAGCAGGACCTACAGTTATAAGCCATCCATATGTATACTTATGAAATGAGAAACATCACAGCATTAAACATTAAAAAACAAAGCTTACTGAACCAAGCAAATATCTTGAGTTTATCCCAAAGCCTAACCAATTTAATAACACATCATTTTGACATTATTTGGCTGTATTACTGTTTGTTGCTCATTTCATTCCTAGTGTTCCCTATTCTCAACGTCTACATTACCCAACCAATGAGAAGCAGATTTAAACAGTAAATTTTCAACAGAAGAATCTCAAATAGCCAGGATACACTTGAAGATTTGTTCAATATCCTTAACTATCATAGAAATGCAAATTAAAATAACTCTGAGATTCCATCTTACACCTCTCAGAATGGCTAAGATCAAAAATGCTAATGACAGCACATGTTGGAGATGTGGAGCTAGCTGCTGGAAGGAGTTGAAACTTGCAGGGTCAATTTGCAAAGCACTATGGCAGTTTCTCAAAAAATTGGGAATCAATCTACGTCAAGACCAA
The DNA here is from genome assembly GCA_963919715.1 of Microtus obscurus. NCBI lineage: Eukaryota > Metazoa > Chordata > Mammalia > Rodentia > Cricetidae > Microtus > Microtus obscurus. The sequence continues at coordinate 2,621,509 of CAWTZC010001020.1, read as the reverse complement.
GTAATGTCATTCTTGGGCATATACCCAAAGAATGTTTAATCATACCACAAGGACACTTGCTCAACTATATTCATAGCAGAATTATTCATAACACTAGAGCATAAAAACAGCCTAGATTCCTCTTAATCAAGAAATGGATAAAGAAAATATGCTACATCTACACAATTGAGTATTGTAAAAAAAAATGACATTGTGAAATTTACAAGCAAATGGATGGAACTATAAAAATTCACACTGAGTTAAGTAACACAGACCCAGAGCAATACAGTGTTACTGACTCAGAAGTGGATGTTAAATTTAAAGCAAAGGATAGCCAGGCTAAACCCCACAGCCATAAAGAAGGTATATAACAAGGAGAATCTCCCTGGAAAAAGGAAATAGATGAGATCTCATGTGTATACTGTAGGTGGGGGTAGATGGGAGGGGATGTGGGAATGTGGACATGCATATTTAGGATGGTTGAGATGGGGGCAGGGCACATGGGGCAAGTAATGAAAGAAGGGGCCATAATAGGTTTAGGGAGAAATTTGGTGCTAGGGAAACTCCTAGGAACCCGCACGGATGACTCCCACTAAGACTCTTAGCAATGTTGTAGTATGATTGGGAATCTTTTCTGTATTTTTTCAAGAGTGGTACTGCTGGACCCTGAGGTAGGTTGATTCTCAAGTTTCTGAGAAACCACCATACTGATTTCCGAAGTGGTTGTAAAGGTTTACATTCCCACCAGCAATGGAAAAGTGTCCCATTACTTCACATCCTCTCCAGCATAGGCTATCATTGGTGTTTTTGATCGTAGCCATTCAGACAGGTGTAAGATAGTTTCTCAGAGTCATTTTGATTTGTATTCCCCTGACAGCTAAGGATATTAAACACTGCCTTAAGTGTCTTTTGGTCATTTCATATTTTTATGTTAAGAATTCTCTTTTAGTTCTAACCCATTTTTTATATTGGATTATTATGAATTATGATGTTTAATTTCTTGAGTTCTTTATATATTTTGGAGATAAGTTCTCTGTCTGATGTGGGTATGGTAAAGATCTTTTCCCATTCAGTAGGCTTCTGCTTTGTCTTATTGACTGTGTCCTTTGCTTTACAGAAGGTTCTCAGTTTCAGGAGCTCCCATTTATTTATTGTTGCTCTCAGTGTCTGTGCTGTTGGGGTTACATTTAGAAAGTCGTCTCCTTTGCCCATGAATTGAAGGCTACTTCCCACTTTCTCTTCTATCAGGTTTAGTGTAGTTGGATTTATATTGAGGTCTTTAATCCATTTGGACTTGGGTTTTGTGCATGTGGATAGATATGGATCTGTTTTCATTCTTATACAGGTTGACATCCAGTTATGCCAGCACCATTTGTTGAAGATGCTTTCTTGTTTCCATTCTATACTTTTAGTTTCTTTGTCAAAAATCAGGTGTTCATAGGTGTGTGGATTACTATTTGGGTCTTTGATTCAATTCCATTGGTCAACGTCTCTGTTTTTATGCCAGTACCAAGTTGTTTTCATTACTGCTTCTCTGTAATAGAACTTGATGTCAAGAATGGTAGTTCCTGATCCTAGAGAAGCTAAGTAACAAGGCTGAAAAGCATATATAGATCCACCTAGAAAGTTGAAATAGACAAGCTCATCTGACAAAGTTGAGAACATGGGGTAGCAGGAGAAAGGAAGGTGGAAAGGGAAGAGGAGGGGTGAAAAGAAGGGCAAGGAGAACTTGAGGGAATTGGATAGTCAAAATGAGAGCAAGAAAAGATATCTTGATTGAGTGAGCAATAAAACTGGCTCTAAATAAATTCCCAGGAATTCACAAGGATGACCCCAGCTAAGACCCTAAGCAGTAGAGGACAGGGTGTCTGAACTGGCCTTTTCCTGTAGTCAGACTGATGAATATCTTAAATATCACCATAGAACCTTCACCCAGCAACTTATAGAAACAGGCAGAGAATTGCATCTGAGCACTTGAACTGATCTCCCAAATTCAGTTGAAGAGTGGGAGAAATGAGAATATAAGCAATGAGGTCAAGACCATGAAGGCTACATTCACTGAAACAGTCTACATGAGCTAATGGAAGCTTACCAACACCAGCTGGAATGGGAATGAACAAGCATAGAACCAAACAGTCTTTCTGAATGTGGTTGACCACTGCATGTCTGGAACAGACTGAGGGGCTACTGGCAGTGGCAGAGGATTTATCCCTACTGTTTGTACTGAGTTTTTGGGAACCTATTCTCTTTAGATGGATACCTTGCTCAGTCTAGGTATAATAGAGAGGGCCTTGAACCTTTCTTACAGCAATGTGCCTTACCCTTTCTGAGAAGTGGACAGGGGGTGGAGTGGGGTGGTAAATGGAGGGAATGGAGAAGAAAAGGGAGTGGGAACTAGGGTTGGTATATGAAATTGGTAATGAAAGAAAGATAGTCTTTTTTAATTAAAAGAAAATTTTAAAAGACACCTAGCAATGGTAGAGACTATGTCTGAACTGACCCTCTCATATAATCAAATTGGTGACTACCCTGGTTTTTGTCATAAAGCCTTCATCCAGTAATTGATAGAAACAGATGCGAAGAGCCATAGCCAATTACTGGACTGTGCTCTGGAAGTCTAGTTAAGAGGGGGAGGAGGGAATATATGAGCATGGGACATCAAAATTATGATGGGGAAACCCACAGAGGCAGTTGACTAAAACTAGGGAAATCCCAGACTCTTGAAAAACAGCGAGGGTGTCAGCATGAAACTGACCTAGGGCCTCTGCATGTGGGTGACAGTTGTGTAGCTTGGTCTGTTTGTGGGATCCAAGAAGTAGTACCAGAAAATTGGGTTGATGCATGAGCTGGCTCCTTGGAACCTAATCTCTATTGTGGGATGCCTCATTCAGCCTTGATGCAAGTGAGAGGAGCTAGGTCCTGCCTCAACTGGATATGCCATACTTTGTTGACTCCCATGGATGACCTTACCCCTTCTGAATGGAGACAGAGGAAGAATGAATGGGGGGAGGGATAAAAGGGAAGTCGGGAGAGGGAATGAGAGGAGAGGAGGGAAGGGAAACTCTAGTTAGCATTAAAATACAAAAAAAAAAAAAAGAAATGTTGTATGTGACTCAAGAGTAACATTCCTGAAAAAAAAATGTTCAGAAACACAACAGAATTTAGAAAAGAATGCATTTTAACATAATAGTTTATTTAAATTGTGCCTATTTGCTGATGATGCTCATTTAATGTTTCTGCCTGTGGATGAATTCAGTTTGAGACACTGCTTAGTAGATATGTAGGCCATGTTCTTCTGCTGCTTAGACTCCTGTGGCTCCTATAATCCTTCCTTCCCTTTTCCAAAGGTTGCACTGTGCTTCACCTAATAATATGTTAACTTTTTAAATAGATGTTTTTGGATCATTAAAAATCACAGATATGTGCCAAGGTGTTCCAGATTTTCCCCTAAATGAGAAAATGTTAAGCTTTTTCTTGAAGTCAGCAAATCATTATCTAACAAGTAATTTCTCCAAATACAGTAATTCATATATTTAAGCATAAATAACATTGAGTTTATAATTTTTCCACATCTGGTAGGGATTTTCAAATTGATGTAATTATGAGCAAGAGTAGAGAAACACAATGAAGGAGAGCTGTAATCTCTCCATAGACAGAATTAATTAACTATCCCCAAAGAAAGTGCAATTAAAAAAATAATGTTCTTTTAATGCTAAAATTAAACAAGTTTCAGCACCAAGGGAAAAACTAAATCTCCACGTTCTGTTTCTATAGCAATATACTTGACTCTTATTTCTTCATTACTGTCAAAAACATGGACCATCAATGTTATTTTTGGTGCAAAGTTTGTTTGAATATGATTAGAGGTGTTGGGACTTATATAGTTCTTTTCTCAAGCATCATAAAATCTTCAACACGTATACTAACACCATTAGAGTATAACATTTCATTTAATATTTTATATATCAACTTTTGCCTCTAAAATATTTAAGAAACTTTTCAAACTGATGTAATCTGTTTAATTTGACTGTAGTAGAGCGCTCTCCAAATTTTAGGACTGTAGGTTATTAGGACTTAGTTATTAGGACTAAGGCTTTGCTAATGTACAGAGGGATGAACATAATGCACAAATACAAATTTTACATCTATATAGGTCCATTGGGAATGTTTTCTTTTAGTAGATAATGTTTATGTGAAAGTCAATTTTTCTTTTTCTAGTTTTATAGTGAGGGTCTTTATAAATGTATATTTCTTTTAAAAAATATTTTGATTTCTATTTACAACACAAAATCAGCAAGGCCAATTTTGTTACTAGAACCTTTTGAATGGCAATAATAATTGACTCATTGGAATTAAACCCAAGGCTCCTTATTAGATTTTTGTGTTAAAAGGTTTTAGAAAAACCTCTTCATTAGGTTATAGTCAATGAATATACATCATCTAGAGTGTGGGACAGGGGTCAATGAGAAGGTGTCCCATGGTAATGCTTTGTTTTCTATAAAGCCTGCACAGATTTTCAAATATATGATTGATTTGATTTGTATACAACAGAATTTACAGTGTCTCAGTAATATTTTTTAAAATTAGATTGTTAACACACCTATCTTCAAGGACGTGGTAAAGTAGGTGGTAAAGGAGGAAGACAACTCATGTTCTATTAAATCCATAAGTTGCTGCTAGGTGATCATGGCAACCAGCTACTGTTAGAGTAAAGTAGGGTTTAAAGAGTGACCTAGAGTGAAGAGCTTGTGTCATCATCTATGGGAAGATTAACTGAATGTCACAGTTGTTACACTTTTGAAAAGAAACATGTTCAGAACTTGATGGTGGTTTGCTTTTGAGGAGCTATAATGAATGCACTATATTGTAATTTAAAAGATCCACCACTCACAAGGTCTAATCCATATTCAAAAGAGTAAGCATTCTTTTTGTAGTGAAAAGTAATAAATAAAAAGGCTCCTACTGATCCAGATTCTGCAGATAAGCGGCTGTGAATGCTCCCCTCAAATGAAACATCTGCAATAACTTTACTATCTCAAGGCTCAGGGAATATTGTGGAACAGTGAATGAAAATAAGAGTCGAAGGATGAGAAGGGGCACTGGGAGATACTATATTCTGGATGTGAGATGGCCATGGCGCCAATGAACTCACAGTAACTGTGCTTATTCACCTAAGACCTGAAATAATATGCGAATCAAAACCATAACATGTATGGTAGAGGCTTGCAAGTCTATATCATATCTGAGAAATTATTAATAGTAGATACTAGGTTACACATTGATACATTTGTGTAGTAAGAAAGAGAGGCAGGGCTGCGACCCCGGTACCTGGCCGCCCACATTGCTAGCTTTACCCCAAAATAATTACATGGAAACTGTATTCTTTTAAACACTGCCTGGCCCATCAGTTCCAGCCCATTATTGGCTAGCTCTTACATATTGATCTAACCCATTTCTAATAATCTATGGAGCCCACGAGCTGGCTTACCAGGAAAGATCTTAACCTGTGTCTGCCTGGAGTTGGAGAATCATGGCGACTCCTTGACTCAGCTTCTTTCTCCCAGAATCCTGTTCTGTTTACTCCACCCACCTAAGGGTGGGCCTATCGAATGGGCCTAGGCAATTTCTTTATTAATAAGAAATCACTCCCACATCACATTTGGTGAGAGTTGTAGACACTTATAGATAACTCATGTTAGTGTATGGTCTTATACCCATGCACATGGAGCACCACTACTTGGAGTCAGTGGGTTTTTAAATAAACATAAGAGCACATAAACTTGGGAGGGATTAATATTGGGAGAGTAATTCATAGGGAGTTAAAAGATTATACAGGTTATTATCAAGAAAGATTGGGTGAATGCTTAAACTTCTCAAGTAAGCAAACAAGTCTGATAAAACAAAATAGAATGTAATCATATTTTATGGCAGGTTAATCTTCCATTAATTTTTATTTTCTATGTAAAAGTTTATCTCTCTATTATTACAACAATCATTTAACTATGTCCACTTCTTGCAATTTACTTTATTCTAAAATATATTTTTTGTTTTGTTGTTGTTGTTAAACACTGTAATGGCAGCCATCTTTAATGACAAATGAGTAGATGATAAAATTCAATAGTGCTGACACTTATAATTGAACAGTCATCTTCAGTATATTTTCTATTGTCTTATTTTACCTTTCATTTTACTCGAGTGTATGGATTACACATTCAACATGTGCAGTATTTATCACAAAAAAAATGGCAACATATACATCTCCAAAATTAAAAAGGGAAACATCTTAACAATTCAAAATTTAGAAGATTGATATCTATGGTGTGTTTCTATTCATCTTTTGTTTTGTATACCTCTCTTTTTATTTATTTATTTTTCCATTCAAAAATTTACACTGCTTCCCCTCCTGCCTTCACTTCTCACTCTCCCACTCACATTTCTCCCTCCTTAAGAGAGGGTAGGGAACCCTGACCTGTGGGAAGTCCAAGGCTCTCTGCCCCTACATCCAGGCCTAGGACGCTTTGCATCCAAATAGACTAGGGTCCTCAAAAGCCAGTACATGCAGTAGAAACAAGTCCTAGTGCCTTTACCAATGGCTCTTCAGTCAGCCCCCATTTTCAGCCACATTCAGAGAGTCAGGTTTGATCGCATGCTTATTCAATCCCAGTCCAGCTGAATTTGGTGAGCTCCCATTAGAACAGGCACACTGTCTCAGTGGGTGGCCCAACCCCTCATGGTCCAGACTTCTTTGCTCATGTTCTCCCTCCTTCTGCTCTTCAACTAGACCTTGGGGGCTCAGTCTGTTGCTCAGATGAGGGCCTCTGTCTCTATGTCCAACCATCGCCGGACAAAGATTCTATGGTGATATTCGAGATAATCATCAGTGTGATAGTGGGGCAAGGCCAGTTCACCCTCTCCTCTGCTGCCCAAGGACTTAGGTGGGGATCTCCCCATGGACACCTGGGATCCCCTTAGAGCTAAGTCTCTTGTCAACCCAAAATGGCTCCCTTAATGTAGATATTTTCTTCCCTGCTCCTAGATCCGCTCTTCCTCCACCTCCACCCTTCTACTCCCCCAAGCTCTCTGCAGTCTTTTCCTTTTTCCTTCTCTCTCTCCCTCTCCTCTTTCCCCAACACCACTCCCACTCCTATCCTCACCCCCATGTTTCCAACTTTTGCTTGGCAATCTCGTTTGCTTCTAAATTTCCAGGAGGATCTATATATGTTTTTCTTTGGGTACACCTTGTTATTTGACTTCTCTAGGCTTGTGAACTATAGGCTTAATGTCCTTTGTTTATGGCTAGAGTCCACTAATGAGTGAGTACATACCATACTCATCTTTTTGGGTCTGAGTTATCTCACTCAGGATAGTGTTTTCTAGTTCCATCCATTTGCATGCAAAATTCAAAATCGTTATTTTTTTACCGCTGAGTAGTACTCTATTTTGTATATATTCCACACTTTCTTTATCCATTCTTCCATTGAGGGTCATCTAGGTTGTTTCCAGGATCTGGCAACTACAAATAATGCTGCTATGAACACAATTGAACACATGCTTTTGTAGTATGATTGGGCATCTCTTGGGTATATTCCCAAGAGTGGTATTGCTGGGTCTTGGGGTAGGTTGATCCCAAATTTCCTGAGAAACCACCACACTAATTTTCAAAGTGTATGCACAAGTTTGCATTCCCACCAGCAATGTTTGAGTGTTCCCATTACTCCATATCCTCTCCAGCACAGGCTATCATTGTTGTTTTTGATGTTAGCCATTCTGACAGGTGTAAGATGGTATCTCAAAGTTGTTTTGATTCGCATTTCCATGATCAATAAGGAGGTTGAACATGACCCTAAGTGTCTTTTGGCCATTTGAACATCGTCTGATGAGAATTCTCTTTTCAGTTCAGTACCCCATTTTTAATTGGGTTAATTAGAATTTTAGTGTCCAGTTTTTTGAGTTCTTTATTTATTTTGGAGATCAGACCTTTGTCTGATGCGGGGTTGGTGAAGATCTTCTCCCAGTCAGTGGGTTGCCTTTTTGTCTTAGTGACAGTGTCCTTTGCTTTACAGAAGCTTCTCAGTTTCAGGGGTCTCATTTATTCACTGTTGCTCTTGTTGTCCGTGCTACTGAGGTTACATGTAGGAGGTGGTCTCCTGTGTTCATGTGTTGCAGTCTACTTCCCACTTTCTCTTCTATCAGGTTCAGTGGTCTTTAATTGAGGCCTTTGATCCATTTGGACTCGAGTTCTGTGCATGGTGATAGATACGGATCTATTTTCATTCTTCTGCAGGTTGACATCCAGTTATGCCAACATCATTTGTTGAAGAGACTTTGTTTCTTCCATTGTATACTTTTAGCTCCCTTGTCGAAAATCAGGTATTCATAGGTTTGTGTGTTAATATCTGGGTCTTTGATTCGATTGCATTCGTCAACGTCTCTGTTTTTATGCCAATACCACACTGTTTTCATTATTTAGCTCTGTAATAGAATTTGAAGTCAGGGATGGTAATGCCTCCGGAGGTTCTTTTATTGTATAGGATTGTTTTGGGTATCCTGGGTTTTTTTTTTTGTTGTTTTTCTATATAAAGTTGATTATTGTTCTCTCAAGGTCTGTGAAGAATTTTGTTGAGATATTGATAGGGATTGCATTGAATTTATAGATTGCCTTTGGTAGAACTGCCATTTTTACTATGTTGATCTTACCCATCCAAGAGCAAGGGAGATCCTTCCATTTTCTGGTGTCCTCTTCAGTTTCTTTCTTCAAAGCCTTAAAGTTCTTGTGAAATAGATCTTTCACTTCCTTGGTTAGTGTAACCCCAAGATACTTTATGCTATTTGTGGCTATTGTGAAATGTGATATTTCTCTAATTTCCCTCTCTGCTTCTCTATCCTTTGTGTATAAAAAGACTACTGAATTTTTTGAGTTGCTCTTGTACCCTGCCACATCACTGAAGGTATTTTTCAGCTGTACGGGTTCTTTGGAAGAGTTTTTGGGGTCACTGATGTACACAGTCATATTATCTGCAAATAACAAACTTTGGCTTCTTCCTTTTCATTTTGAATTCCCTTGATCTCTTTATGTTGTCTTATTACTAATGCTAGAACATCAAGCACTATTTTGAAGTGATATGGTGAGAATGGACACCTTTGTCTTGTTCTTGATTTTAGTAAAATGGCTTTGAGTTTCTCTCCATTTAATTTGATATTAGCTGTTGGCTTGCTGTATATTGTTTTTATTATATTTAGATATGATCCTTGTATCCCTAACTTCTCCAAGAACTTTATCATAAAGGGATGTTGAATTTTGTCAAACGCTTTTTCAGCATCTAATGAAACAATCATATGTTTTTTTTTCTTTCCATTTATTTATATGATGGGTTACATTGATAGATTTTCATATGTTGAACCAGCCCTGCACCTCTGGGATGAAGCCTACTTGGTTGTAATGAATTATTTTTTTTTTGATATGTTCTTGGATTCGGTTTGCCAGTATTGTATTGAGAATTTTTGCATTGATGTTCATGAGTGAGATTGGTCCATAATTCTCTATCTTGGTTGAGTCTTTGTGTGGTTTTGGTATCAGGTTAACTGTAGCTTCTTAAAAAGAGTTTGGCAAACTTCTTAAAAAGAGTTTCTATTATGTGAAACACCTTAAGAAGTATAGGTATCAGCTTTTTTTGTAATTTCTGGTAAAATTCTACATTAAAACCATCCGGTCCTTGTTTTTTTTTTTGATTGGGAGGTTTTTATGGCAGCTTCTATTTCTATGAAAAATTATTTCTTCTATGAGTCACTGCTATGATTCAGTTTTTAAAATAAATTTAAAATAAGCAAGATAAAAATTACATTAACTTTTTGGATTATTTCTCTTGTGGTAAATTTTTGTATTTTGTATATAAACCCATTTCAAAGAAAACTAGAATAGCTCTGCCTTGTAACTCCATGCTAAATAGGAATAAGAAGTATAACCAGGGTTACTGGTCTGTCAGCTTTGCCTGCTTAGCAAATACCAATTCAATGAGATACTGTCTCACCATAAAAATTGAAGGAAGTTGAAAAAGAAACACCTGTGACTGCACATTCAATGTAACATTGGATCACTTCTCTCTTTTGCCCACTCTATGTATGTCTTCTTTTCTCTCTGTTTTTTTTTTCTTTTACTCTCTTTATATGCACTTATTTCAAAAATATTGTGTATAGACTGTATGTATGTATACAATCACAATTTTTCTTTATGTAAAAAGGCAAGTTTTTATGTTTTGATTGAGACATATATGAAATATTATGTCAAGCTGTATCTCATACTAGTCAAAACAAAATGAAGCATGGAAAATTAAAGGGGAAATTTATTCTTAGGTATTCTGAAATTTACAAGATCCATGTAGTATTAAAAATGCCCTATGAGTGGTTAAATCCCACCCATACATAAAAATAAAAAAATGCACAATTTTGTTAATTAAATATTCTTTCCATTATATAATTTGAGTACTCTTTAGTAGACTTGCTTTTAAGATTTTATACTAGAATATTCATTCAGCAATCATTTAATATAATGTAACAAGTATTCATGACATGATGTAGTTGAAAGGTATTAACTAGATAAATAATAGCCTACACTTTTAAATTATAATCTATGATATTCATATTCATCCTTCAGATGAAATATTTATATAGTGGGATAGAACAGTCACAGAGAAAATCACATTTAGTATAATTCACCATGTGAGAAAAGGGATACAACTCTCAAGTTTCCTAGATCATTTGCCTGTAGTCTCTACAAAGATATAGTTATGGAGGGGTATGTTATCTTATGAATATTCTACATACTTACAATAATTATTTGCTTGTGTCCTTAATGTAATTTTGGGGGAGTATGTTCTATATGCCATTTTCATATGCCTTATACCCCTTTGATCCTTCTCTAAGAGTTTTCACATTTGTTAGAGGCAGCTTTGTATTTTTACATATTGATAACCATGTATCAACTCTGAATGCCAAAAGAAAATAAAGCATGCCCACTGTCTATCCCAGATCAATTTGATGCATGCAAATAGCCACACAGAATCAAAATCCTTCATGAGCTGAAACAGGAACACATACATAGAATCGATTAGCTCTATGGGCTGAGAACACATTAGAAAGAAAGCTTGGTATCTCAAATCAGCATTACAGCAATCAGTTTCTCCCATTTGCTTTCTATCTTCCAGTGTAACTTTTTAACTGTGTTCTTCATCATTTCTTGATAATAAATTATTCTAAATAATCCCAATCCATGCAATATAAATTTTATAAAATTTATATTGTTGATGTATATCATAAAATCTCTCCTTCTATCTTCAATTTCAGAAAAACTTATAAAGTAGACAAAGCTTTTTTTATTATGTGCCAGAATAACTAACAAAATAAATTTTGAGTATATTAATGCCTTTTGACGTTAGGTTCTTCAAAACAGAATGGGAAAGTTTGAACTTTTTGGCATATTGTTATTGCAAAGATTTTCATTTTTCCATTTAGAACCATCTCATACCTATCACGGTCCTATTAGCTTGTAAATGAGTGTGCTGTCTTCAGTAATAAATTTACCGGTACATTGGATAGAGGTTGTGCAAGCCAGAAAAGAATGAAGATGTAAAGTAAATCTGATGGCACTCTTCGTTGAAACAATATTGGGAAATATAAAACTTGCTTTCTTGTGAAGTTCAATTCTGACCAGGGAGATTACACATTGCTATTACAGCATTCACACAAAGTTTTCTATAATAGTGATAATGTATTATGCATACACCATATCACGTTTGTACTTTGGACCCGTCTACTTCTCCCTGAGAACACTGATTGTATGAACTGCAATGGATCAGTGTTGCGATACAGTTTCAGGTCAGAGGCCTAAAATGAGAAGAACCAATATCACATTGGGACAGGAACTAGAACTGAGGTCAGTATTTTCGTGGTATTCCTGAGTGGGGGTCCTATGTGTTTTCTTTTGTTCAGATCTACTAGAATGCATAGTCTTTGTCTTGCCATCCTATTCAATAACCATCCTGTTGGCAAAGAAGGATTCACGTGGTTTTTTTTTTTTTTTCCTGGAGCACTAAGTAAACTTCTTTAATCTCTTTTCAGGAACAAAATGCCCAGTTTCAGTGCATACACTTTCTTCTACCAAGGCACTTCACTCAGCAAGTATGAAGAATGTTCAAGTGCTTCTAAATTACACATACAGAATTGAAGCTATACATAGTAGTTATCATCATTTATATATGACTTAAGGCACAGTATAAGGAACATTTACCAAAAGTATTCTGTCCTTCAGCTAAAACAATAGTTAGAAAAATTATTAGAGTGCTAAAAACACTGGGAAATGTATTTCTTTATGATGTCTAGCTACATTGAATTTTGTAATTATATATATTCAATTAAAGTAAAGTACTTATATTTTCTTTCTGTTTTGTTCTCCTATTTTTGTTCCAAAATTTCCTAAAATAGAACCCAAAGAATAGCTATTTCTCTGTCAACATGAGAGTAATCCATCTCCTTCACTCTGAGAGCTTACTTAGACAGAATACATTATTTGAGAAATAATAAAACAGAGAAGAGAAATTAAATTTATCTCCCAGGTTTTTCTGCATAGCTCCAGCATCTGGAATTGACAAGAATTCCTGGTAGCTGCTGACAACAATGGACTTTAAAATATATAATTTAACTTCCCACTGAAACACAACAAATACATAAGAAAGGAACAAAAGCAATTATATAAAATACACAGTCACCATAATTAGAAGAAAACATTAAAATTTAAAAATACCTATGAAAAGCAGAATAAAGAAAGAAAGAAATATACAAACTAAACTATCAAAGAGCGCCAACAAAGCCCTAAAGATGTCTCATGGGAAAGGGGACAGTGAGGACAGGTATGAGCCTGTTTTAAATTTCTCCATAACAACAAGCACAATTAGATGATTCGTCACTATGCAAAAATAACTATTATAGTGGAGTACTTATGAGGTTTAAGAGAATTTACAGTGACTAAAAAATGGAGGTGGAAGAACACAATGAAGAGAGTTAACAGAAAGAAAAGTTAGCCCTTGGCAATGGAATGATGGGTGACAAAAGTACAGGTGAGGAAATTATATATTTTCAAGACTGAAGAAAATGACAGGAACTCTAAAATACATAAAGATGCACAAACCTGGTCTCTACTATTTCACATAGCATGTCAGTTCACTATATTGGCATTCTTACAACTGTAGTTAGAATACTCAAGGGACATATCTAAGGAAAGATTAATTTTAGCATATTTTCCCCTAATGGTTAGTCTATCATGGTGGTAAGAATGGGGCAACTGAATGGTTCAGACTATGTTCAAGAAGAATCAGAGAAAAAAAAAGAAGGGACCAGGATGATATAAAGGCCACGAGGACTCACCCACAAAGACCAAAAGGTCCCGACTGTCTACTTATCACCGTCTTTTAAAATGACAACCTGTTAGGGGTTTTTAAAAGAACTATCACATTACTCGGTTAGAGTCATATTGATTCTATCATAAACACAGCCTGAGGTTTTCTTCAGAAGGTGTGAGCCCATTCTCTATGCAGTTGTTGTCAGCCAAGGTCATTATCAATCTTATCCTTAATAAAAATCTAATAAGTAGCACAAGCCTGATTGGTTCAGTAGCTGAAAGTGTTGTCTTTTAAGCCTGAAGGTCTGATGTTCAACATCATAGCATAAGGCTGTAGTCATACCATTTCAACGAGGAGATGAGAAGTGAATATATGAGATGCAGAAACAAGAAAGACATTTTAAAACACCATGAAAAGCAAGGCCTGGACCTCCGAGTTGCCTTCTGACCTCCATCTTGCACTGTGCCATGCCCACTCGTACAGTCAGATATACATTTACAAACACATATTTTTAAAAATCTAGTAGAAATTGGTATATTTTTTTACAGAGAAAAAAAAGTTACTGCATGTTTAAATCTGATTTTTGCTTTCTGCTCAGCAGACTAAATCCGGGGGCTCATGAATTCTAAGGAAGCCCCCTACGAGTGAGCTGTATGTTCAATTACAGTTTTTTAGTCACAATTCTTCTAACATAAGTTTGCTACTGTTATCTAACAAAGAGGTTATTAAACATTATGTCCTGGAAATGTACAAATTAAAAATGGAAATAGAAAAGGATGTGATTCTGGTAACAAGGATTCTACCTTCTGATCTAAAATGCTATTAGAGCAGGGAAAGACTGAAGCCTTGCACACCGAGTTCCAGCTCCAAGCTTTACTTTTAGAATATTTTTAAAAAATAAAGAACATATAAAATTCATTGCTTAAAGATTTTTTAATTTTTTTTAATTATGAGTACATGTGTATGTGGGGGGGAGGGGGCTCCAGGTGTCTGCAGAAGGTTGACAAATTGGATGTCCAGGTGCTGGAGTTGTAACTGCTCGACATGGGTGCTGGGAACCAAACCAGGTCCTCTGTAAGGGAGGTGTGCACTCTTAACTTTCAGCCATTTCTCTAGCCCAATTTTTTTTTCTTAATAAAGATCATCATGGAAACAAGCTTAAATAAAGACTACAAGCAGTGATAAGATGAAAAGAAACGTCTTTTGAAACAGTAGGGGAAGTACAAAAATTCGGCAGTTAGTAAGTGTTGGAATACTAATGAATTTCGGCTATTCAAATCCTTAAGGGTTTTTCTCCCACTAAGCACATTGGTATTTCGCTATTTATCTTCATTACACCAGAACTTACCTTAGAAACAAATATTCTTGTAGGAAATATGTTATTGTTTGAGCTTGGTATAAATATTATTGTGAGAATGCCAGATGATGAATATTTGTAATTCCAGCAACTGGGAAATTATGGAAGTACAGAGTTCAAGGTCATTCTTGGCTGCTTAAGGAGTTAGAAGTAAACCAGTTCTATATCTAGCTAGATACTGTTTCAAGATAAACAAAATAATTGTTGTTAGGGCAATTAACATTATTTGTTAGTGGTAATTAATAGAACTATCCTGTGAACAGGTTGTATTTATTTATTTATTCATTTATTTATTTATTAAAAATTTCCATCACCTACCACCCTCCCACTTTCCTCCCCCTCCCCCAAATCCTTCTCCCCCTCGCTCTCCAGTCCTAAGAGAAGTCAGGGTGCTTTGCCCTGTGGGAAGTCCAAGGCCCTCCTCCCTCCATCCAGGTCTAGGAAGGTGAGCATCCAAACAGACTAGGCTCCCACAAAGTCAGTCCATGCAGTAGACTCAAAACCCAGTGCCATTGTCATTGGTTTCTCAGTCAGCCCTCATTGTCAGCCACATTCAGAGAGTCTGATTTGATCACCTGCTCCATCAGTCCCAGTCCAGCTAGCCTTGGTGAGCTCCCATCAGATCAGCCCCACCGTCTCAGTGGATGGACGCACCCCTCGTGGTCCTGACTTCCTTGCTCATGTTCTCCCTCCTTCTGCTACTTATTTGGACCTTGGGAGCTCAGTCCAGTGCTCCAATGTGAATCTCTGTCTCTATCTCCATCCATCGCCAGATGAAGGAAGGTTCTATGGTGATATGCAAGATATTCATCATTATGGCTATAGGATAAGGCCAGTTCAGGCACCCTCTCCTCTGCTGCCCAAGAAACAAGCTGGGGAAATCCCCTTGGACACCTGGGAACCCCTCTAGAGCCAAGACTCTTGCCAACCCTAAAATGGCTCCCTTAGTTAAGATATCTTCTTCCCTGCTCCCATATCAACCCTTCCTCCATCTCAACCATCCCATTCCCCCGAGCTCTCCCCAATCCTCCCCTTCTCCCTTCTCTTTTCCTATCTCCCCTTTCCCCCAATTCACCCCCAACTCCTTGCTCCCAACTTTTGCCCAGCAATCTTGTTTACTACCAATATCCAGGAGGATAAATATATGTTTTTCCTTGGGTTCACCTTCTTAATTAGCTTCTCCAAACTATAGGCTAGTTTTTTTTTTTAATAGCTTTTGCTTGTGGCTAGAATCCACTTATGAGGGAGTACATACCATATTCCTCATTTTCTGTCTGGAACAGTCTTTTTACATAATTTTTGCTTATGGATTTGTACCTTGACAGGTGTGGTTTCCCAGGCATCTACTTTGCTTTAGTTTAGGTGATAAAGAGGCAAAATGTGTTAAATATGTAGAACATTTAATCATGAAATGAACTGTAAAATAGTTTGCTATAAAAATATTTCAAGAGAGTTAATGTAAATAAATGCTACTGTTCAGTATAGCATATTTTTCAACAAGCTGTTTTTATAAGTCTAATTAAGAAGTTATTTTGCAATCCAAATGCTATCTGGTAATTTTTTATTGTTAGTGATTGCAATCTGGTCATGATTGCCTAGTTTCAGAGTTTTTCTACTGAGAACTGGCATTAGAAGTTTGAATTTTCCACATTTGTTCTAAAATTATCCAAAATGAATTTTTCTACAGTTAACTGAAGAACTGAAATTGTCATGTGAAATTTGATCTGTCACTGTATATTAAAATGCCAAAATATTTGTGTTTCAAGTTGTTCTTTTTTCTTAGTTTTAGTAATGCAATATATTATTTTAATAACAAGTTCAGAGGTTTAGATAAATCATAATTTGTGTGCCTGTCCACTGTTGCAGTACCCAGCTGTTGATCAAATAGTCCTGCCAAGTTGAACATGTGCTCTTCTCTCTGGTTCACCGTGCCTCCTCCTGTTATCACAATTTCTTAGACCACAGAAAAATATAGGCATGAAAGAAGAAAGGATTATTTGAGGGTATATACAATCTCCTGCTTTGATTTTAATCTCCTTCTGTTACATTCACACTAAATTGTGACAGAATTGGTATTGTTATTATTAAGTAGAGAATAAAATATTGGAAATTCTTTCACATAATTGAAGAAAAAAGATGAACGCTTTTATCCCACTGAGAATATTAACCCACTAAGAAATATATTCTGAGGATGGATAAAATGTCTTGTTTGCTAATTGTTGTTTACTAAACTTATTTTTCATCATTCATAATGCCACACTCACTGCCAAGAGAGGATGAACAGTGTTTCTGTTATGAGAATTTGTATAACAATCTAAGCCTGCTTGGTTCAGTGACCAAGATGTAGTTTGATCCTACTGCACCTACTGGCTTTGTGGGAGCCTAGGCAGTTTGGATGCTCACCTTACTAGACCTGGATGGAGGTGGGTGGTCCTTGGACTTCCAATAGGGCAAGGAACCCTGATAGCTCTTTGGGCTGACAAGGGAGGGGGACTTGATTGGGGGAGGGGGGAGAAATGGGAGGCGGCGGTGGGGAAGAAACAGAAATCTTTAATAAATAAATAAATTTTAAAAAAGAGTTTAAAAAAAGAAAAATTGATATAAATGAATAAAAGAACACAACCGGTAGCATTTGTGAGCCTATAAATAAAGTAAATTATATCATGTAATCCCAGGACAAGCAACAGGCCTGAGAATCTATAAGAATTTCCATTTTACTCACAGTACTATTAAAATGCAAACATGTCTCAGCTTTATACTTAAAAGCAGAATGTATTTTAATTGCTTCAAGTAGGCTAATGCTATACTCTCAAGACTTGGTATCAAAATAAGCTTGATCAGATTTATAGGCTTTGACGCCTTCCCAACATTTCTTAGGATTATTTCATGATTCCTGGCTCGCTCCTTCAAACTTAAATGTTGATGTCAACAAAATTACTTTGGCTTGGTCCTGCAAGTGACAACTTTGGCAGACAGGGTGCCCATCAGTGTCACTGATGTATTTTAAAGTAAGAGAAATGTTGACCTGTGTTCCCATGAATGTTCCTTCACACATCCAGACTTAAAGGCAAAAATATATTTCTAAAATATCTCCTGCTGCTGAAAAAAAATGCAAATACTTGGAGAACTTGAAGCTTAGTTGATCAAAACAATTATTTAAATGTCTCTCTGTGAGTGAGTGGACTTTGGGATGTCTATCTTAATATCATCCGGCATCATATTCTTCACATTTTATAGTTGTATTTACATTTTGATTTTAAATGACAGGAAAAAGATGAACATTTCAAATATCTATTCAATGCTTTGATGTTTTCTGAAGAATTTGCATGAATCAGCTACATGGTATATATTTTTAAAAAATATTTGACTATGTATTTATAACATATAGGAATGACTTTACTGTCCTCTACAAATGAAGCATTGGCAATAGAAGCAGTAAAGAAGCTTTAAACTTCATTTGTAAATTGCTGTAGGAGTGGTGACACTATCAGAAAAAGACATGAGCTCGCAGTCGGCTTTCATTCCTTAAGGGACACTGTCTTATTACTGTCGATATTTTAGGTGTTCCTGCTGCATCTGAGATTAGACTCACTTTTGCTGCTTAGTAATTAACAGATAAAATCTGTTATAATATGTTATTAAAGATGATTGCCAAATAGAAAGCAAGCACCAGATGGTGCACTTTATGTTAAGCTATACTGCATATGCACTTCATATTTTTTTCCCTATGATCATGACAATTTATTTTACAACAATACTTTACACTCTTGGAACTATGGAGGAGGAAGTGCCTTTGACAGGATGAATACATGAACATTGTATGCATGTTTCATGAGCAACCTTAAGAAGCAATATATGATTCCTTAGTTTCCTCTACCCTCTCCTGTTTCTCCTCCTCTTTCTTTTCCCCTACCCTCCATGGTACTTCTTATTATTATCATGTGGACAACTGACATGAGCAAATATTGATACATTGTCACAAACCTAATTACTAATCACCCTTTCAATGGTGCTTTAAGTATTGCAAAGGCCACATCCTCACCCTTTTCCATCCTAATGTTAAAGTTGGCTTCCTTGATTTGCTTAGCTG
This sequence comes from Microtus obscurus, assembly GCA_963919715.1. Lineage (NCBI taxonomy): Eukaryota > Metazoa > Chordata > Mammalia > Rodentia > Cricetidae > Microtus > Microtus obscurus. Next base: position 2,602,692 of record CAWTZC010001020.1, on the reverse strand, counting down.
GCATCTAAGCATATTGTTATTGTTGTCGTGTGTTCATGTTATACTCTGCCTTCATTATGACGTCTAAATGGAGGAGATAATAGAATCTTTATTCCAAGATATTGTCCATTGCTCATCTGAAGTTTAATAAAGTATGTTAATTATAAATCACTAGAAATAATGATTTAGATATTATAAAATATGTGTGACATATTAACATATTACCATTTTATAAGCATTACTTCTCAATTGGAAACAATCAAAGTTTGATTACAGTGTGTTCCTCTCCCTTCAGTTTCTTGTCTATTAATATGTCCTAAGGTAGTTAGCACATAGGGAGAGCCTTACACTGCATGTTCACTGGAAAGAAATCAAATCTTGGTAAGATCTAAAAACTTTACAATTTCATCCATTGTTCTCCTCTGTAGTTACAAAGAATCAGAAAAAATAATTATGAAAATTTACAGTAGATTTGAACATAATTTCCACAATATTTACACAAAATTAACTTTTACTAACTTGGAAAAACTATTAATCAGAACCTTTTTATTTTCTTTTCAAGATAGATGTTAATTAACAAAATGATGTTTAGCTACTATTTTATAAGCAGGGACAAAATAGGTTTGCTATCTCTGAGATTCGGAAATGGGCGCTAGAAATAAGTTTTAAAAGTAATTTTGTATGGTTTCCATTGATTGCCAGCCTTGAGCCTGAACTTAGTACTTGAACTTCAAGTGCAATGAAATTAGCTTCATTTTTCATAAAGAAAACAGAAACAACATCGAAAAAAACACATCAGGGAAATAAATTTCCTTGGATACTATTACTAGCTACAGAGTTTAAACACAGTGTAATTATCTAATTATTCACTAAGAACTATGGGAGGGAATTTTAGAAATAATGTTGGGCAGAAAGAGCTTTAACCTGGGTAGTTATAAGAATATCGAAGGGTGATAAGAATTCAGTTGCTTTTCATAATGTATCAAGAACAGATTCAATTAATGAAAAGTACAAATTAAAAAGATCAATTGACCTTTCCCAAGATAATTTTCCATAAATTGTTTTAAAATGGGCATTGGCTTACAGAAATTTAGCATTGAGGCATGAAACTTAGAAGCGAGAAACAGAAAGATACAACGATAAGTATGAGACTTTCCTTTATTTCTAAATCTACTGATTTATAAAGTGCATTCTGAAGCATGATTGATAAAAATGCAGGGTCAGAAATTGGGGTTTATCATGAAAATGTGAAAAGCAAAACAGCCAGCCACTGGCTCTTACCTTGACCTTAGTCTGAAATGGCAAACCTGCCTTCTGGAATCTCAGAAGGAGACTGTATCTGAGAGCTGTCTTGCCCCATCTTCTATTCCTCTCTAGAGCTGGGATCAAAGGCGTGCACCATTGGGATTAAAGGCATGTACACCTCCTGATTTCTAGGGCAAATAGTGTGGCTACTGGATTTAAAAGTGTGTGTCAATGTGGATACTGGGATTAAAGGTGTGTGTTACCAGAACCAGGTCTGTGAGGTTGACCAGTGAGACTATTTTACCCTCAGATCTTTAGGCAGTCTTTATTTACTAAAATACATTTGGAATGCCACTACATTTCTCCTTTTGTTCTAAATTTAAAAAGAAGGCTATAACTAAGATAAGAAAACTATATACAATAAGTACAATGACTATATACAATATATACAGACAGTAATGTTCAGACTAATACATCTCTGTTGTTTCGTTGGAAATAGTAATGCTACTTTAAAAAAATCTGATGAAAAACCTCTCGATATCCACAATGCCAGGTGTTTAATAAAAAATTCACAAAGTTTTGGAAAAGTGACATGTATTAATCTCCATCACAGTTTTTACTTACTGTTACAATAGTGGAATTTAACAAAGTGAACTGAAACAAAAGCTCTGTTTAAAACACTATTTCCTAGTAAACAGATATGAATCTGTCACATTAAATGTTAATCACCTCTTGACTGACTTCCCTAAACTATGGGAAACATCTTAAAACTCTCTTGCTGCTTCTTGAACTATGGATATTTTAAAGCTATTGTCTGTGGAGAGTTTTAAAATGTGCATACCTTTATATAACTCCACTTTAAGGAGTAAAATGAAAAAGGAAAGTCTAATACGATGGAATGAATAGAAGTGTCAGAATGGAGATTCACTATTTATTATAAATTACCTTTCTTTTATTGGTTGCAGTCAAGCTTTTGAGGTTGAATAAACAGTTTTCTGAGATTGACTGAGTATGCTTCATTTGTATATAAACATGTTCAAGAACCATAACAGTATTAGAGGTTGAAGAATGTTGTATACATTGAACAAATGCACACGTTTTATCTTTAGGTGCTATTTATTCAGCACTTGTCATGCATTTCAGTGACTGAAAATGTCATCTGCATAGAAAACATGTTTATTGGAATCAACAGAGAATCTAGCCTACCTTCCTGAAGAGGCCTGGCATATGAAAAGAGTATTTGAAGCGTTCACTGCCATTCAAGTCCAGGGACTGAATAAGTTTGCAGTCACTCAAAGTCAGATGTTTTAGACAGAGAAAAGATTGCAAATAAATAACAATTCACTTTCATTGGAGAGGCATTTTAAAGGCAAAATACTGACTCTTGGTAGCTACAATGAGCTCCTGGCCATGAACAGACTCAGAAATCTACAGAATTAGGTGTGAAGCAAACAACGTACCTACTTTCAATTCCTTGACCTCTCCTCTCAAAACTACTGGCCATTTAGGATTGGATGGCAACTTCATACAGCATAATTATATAAATGAAAGAAATCTAAATAAATTTTCCAAAGAATGGGGGAAACAGAACCCCAACTGGATACCTCTCATGATGACAAGTGGTTTCTCTATGTGGTTAAATCACATAGAGTTGGTGACCAAAGGGACTCCGTGAAAAGCCTCCAAACAAACCAAGCTATTGTGTGGGCTATTGCTTGCTCTCCTCAAATTGAGGGCAAAGTTCTATTTCTGAAGGCAATACCTATACAACTCATTGAACATGGAAAGCTCAATCCAGTGCCAACATAGAACCTTCATCACTACTAGTTTTGTTCAAGTTACTGGAACATATTCTGCATGGTACCAGAGGAGAAAGGTAAATACTAACCAGTTACAAAATCTGTGATCTATAATGACCTACTGCAAGATGTGCCATTGCAATAGGAAGACAAAGCTTTTGTGAGTAACATATTACTCTCTGATTAGGTTTAAGTGCCATTCCTTGAGATGGAACTGCTGTTATACACTGCTATCCTGGCCATGTACCTGAGAGCAACAGGACAAGAATCTATGGGAAAACCAAGTACTACTGTTCTGCTACAGGAATGTAGCAATGAAGTGATTCTGTATGACATTCTTCTGTACTCATAGATCAGTATCTTGCTCAGCCATCAGCAGAGAAGCTTCCTCCTGCACTTAATGAGAACAAATACAGAGACCTACAGATGGACATTGTGCAGAGAGTGAGGGACCTTAGAATATTAAGTTCTAAATGGAATATATCTCCATTAACCCCCTTTTCTCAGGACTCAAAGAATTCTGCAGAAGTGGAGGCATAAAGATTCTAAGAGCCAGTGGAGATAGAAGACACACACACACACACACAGAGAGAGAGAGAGAGAGAGAGAGAGAGAGAGAGAGAGAGAGAGAGAGAGAGAGAGAGAGAGCACAAAAACATAACAGGATTGATACACATATAAACTCATAGAAATTGTGGCAGCAATCACAGTACCTGCATAGGTCTGGTCCAGATGTGGTCGTAAGCACTGAAAGGAGAAGTAGACACAAGCTTTCATCTCTAAACCAGAAGCTATCTTCAATTAATAACCACTTACAAATGAACATGAGTTTTCTCCAGTGAAGTCTCAATGGGGATTCAAAACCACTGTTAGGGCAGGCCCCATGCATGAAATTCAGTGAACAAACCATGATTTCTTTGCCTTTTTAACCCTACAGTTCCTTTGCCATGTCTATTACAGCTTCTTCAGTTCTTTTTTTTTTTCCAATGGGATTTCTATATGTAAGAGTGACTGAATCTCTGCGTCTATTCCAGTGTTTGTTTTTGTTTTATCTCATTTTATTTATTTCATTTGATTAGTATTCTTTAGATATTCTAATCAGAGAGAGGGAGAAAAGTGTGGATTTAGATGGGAATGGAGGTGGGGCGAACTTGAGGGAGTTGGGAGAGGGGAAACTGTAATTCTAATATATGTTGCATGAAAAATTCTTTGTACAATAAAAAAATAGAAAAAATATTTTAAACAGAAAGAAGAAAGTACTAATTATAGCTGGGCAGTGGTGGCACATGGCTTTAATCCCAGAACTCAGAAGGCAGAGGCAGGTGGATCTTTGTGAGTTCGAGGCCATCCTGGTCTACAAGAACTAGTTCCAAGATAGCTAGGGTTGTTATCCAGACAAACCCTGTCTCGAAAAACAAAACAAAACCAAAATACTAATTTGACCATTAAAATAAATATCTTTATGTTAACTTCAAGAAGAGAGAGAATTTTTTTTAAATATTTTTATTTGCTTGTTTATAGATGACTTAAAATTCAATTAAGCGTTTTTTTTAAGTATTACACTTTTTACCTTCATTGTCTCATTTTGAGTTATTAGATTTATTAAAAATATCCATAAAATAAAAGAAAAACAATAATTAATGATATTTTATGGAATTAATGTGTCTTTAATAATGGAAAGATATTTTGTAAATTGCAAATAAAATTAAATTAGAGTGCATTTTGACTTCTGTAATTTTTCATTACAAATTTTTCTGTTTCAGAAGATTTTTGAAGTTAATAAGTTCACAATTTGGTAAAATATGTGGAAAAGAGAAAACATCATTTTCATTGCCAATTTTCCCTTTAGAATATTATAACCATAGTTACTGATATAACATAGTTAATTCAAAAAATTATTAAGTATCAGTTTAGAAAAAGTTATTTTACAAGCACTGTCAAGTAAGCCTAGAGTTTATTAGACTTCTTTTCGTGTAATTTTTAGAAGAAAGTTAAAATTGACCAATGGAAGTGAATGCTTATAAACCTTATGCTGTGGATGGCCCAGGAAAGCAGAAATAGATAAGATCTCCTTAGTAAACTGATAGCAAGAGTGGGGGTGGGGAGGAGAGGTGGAGGGGACATGGAGGAGAATAAGAGGAAACTGGATAATTGAGTTTGATGAAGGACAAAGAGGGAGAGAAAGGAAAGAGCTATCTCGATAGAGGGAGCTTTCATATGGTTAGGGAGATTAATAGGATTAATTGCCAGAAATTCACAAGGATGACCCCAGCTAAGACCTAGCATTAGAGGAGAGGGTGTCTGAATTGGCCTTTGTCTATAATCAGATTAGCGACTACCCTGCTTGTCCTCACAGAACCTTTATCTAGTAACTGATGGAAGAAGATGCAGAGATCCATGTCTCAGTACTGGACAGAGCTCCTGGTGTTCAGCTGAAGAGAGATGAGGGGTTATATGAGCAAGTAGGTCAAAATCATCATGGGCAAATCCACAGAGACAGCTAGTAGGAGCTCACTGACTCTATCTAGACTAACAGCTGGTAAACCTTCATAGGACAGAATTTGGCCCTCTGAATGTGGCATTTATTATTATTATTATTATTATTATTATTATCATTGCATGGGCAGTCTGTGGAGCCACTGACAGTGGGACCAGTGACCAGGATGTATCCCTAGTGCATGAACTGGGTTTTTTTCAGCCCATTCCCTAGATACGGTGGGGAGGGTCTTTGTCCTGCCTCAATTTGATATGCCAGACTTTGCTGACTCCTTATGGGAAGTCTTTCCCTTTCTGATGAGTGGATGGAGGGTTGGGGGGAAAAGTGGGTTGGGGAGCAGGTGGAGGGGTTTGAGGGGAACTGAGATTGACATGTAAATTAAAAAAAATAAAATAAAAAGAGATAAAAAGCAAAGCACAACAACAACAACAAAATAAACCTTATGCTCAGCTGAGAAAAAAATAGTTCATAGAATGTTATACAAACCTGATAGCTGCTTATCTGATGAATGATTCACATACAGAATACACATATACATAAAAGAGTCAAAAAAGTAAATATTAAAAAAAAATCCAAAATCAGGAAATAGGCCGATGAAGTGTATAGAATTCTCAAAATACAAAGGACAAATTACTAATAAAATTACAAAATCATGTTTGACATTACTATCCATTATTGAAATGTGAATAAAGCAACCTTGAGACTCCCTCTCATATAAGCCAGGACTGAGGGAAAGAGTGTAAGAATCACATGTGGTGAACAACTTTAAGGAAACAGCATTTTCTAGACCAATGTGTGTATGTACATATGGCCTTGCAGATCATAGCATTGTGCACGAAATAAACAAAACCCAAGTATGAAGTAGAAGTGGGCAGAAAGCCCCACCACTTTTCAAGAAGTTATATGCAATTGAAAGTTGTAAAAATGAAAAATCAGTTTTCTGTAATGGTGCAACAACAGGTATGTCAGCCATATTTCTGGGCAAGCCCTATGATGAAAAATGGTTGACCTACCCAAATCAGACTCCATAATTTTTGTGTGTTATTTTGGTTTTGTTTATTCTTTATGATTGTTTTGAGAAAGAGAGAACATGTATTTGGGTAACTGTCTAGGAATCTAATGGGAGTGTGGGGGGTGGTGGAATAATATGATCAAAAATACTGTAGATTATACTCAAGGCATACAACAATTTAAAAAAGCAGATCTATGAAAATAAATGGTATATTACAAGAAATACAGTGTGTTATTGAGAAACACAAATGGGGTGAATTTGCAGAGATGGAGATGCATACAAAGGATGGACTCACCTATATAATAGACTAATTTCGATGTAATGACTTCTTATTTATCAAGATTGCATCTCAAAAATTTCAATTAGTGGGGCTGGAGAGATGGCTCAGAGGTTAAGAGCACAGGCTGCTCTTCCAGAGGTCCTGAGTTCAATTCCCAGCAACCATATGGTGGCTCACAACCACCTGTACTGAGCTCTGGCGCCCTGTTCTAGCATGCGGGCATACATCGAGGCAGAATGTTGTATACATAATAAATAAATAAATATTTAAAAAAATTTTCAATTAGTTTCCATCTTTCCATATCTGTGTCATATGGGAAAGCATTGTTTTAAATGTTTTAAGTTTGATCTGTTAAAAAAGAAAAAAACCATTTTTACTATGTTGATCCTCCCAATACAAGAGCAAGAAAGATCCTTCCATTTTCTGGTATCCTCTTCAATTTCTTTCTTCAAAGACTTAAAGTTCTTGTTAAATAGATCTTTCACTTCCTTGGTTAGAGTTACACCAAGATATTTTATGCTGTTTGTGGCTATTGTGAAAGGTAAAGCTTCTCTGATTTCCCTCTCTGCTTCTATATCCTTTGTGTATAAGAGGGCAACTGATTTTTTGGAGTTGATCTTGTATCCTGCCTCATTACTAAAGGTGTTTATCAGCTGTAAAAGTTCTTTGGTGGAGTTTTGGGGTCACTTATGTAGACGATCATATCATCCGCAAATAACGAAACTTTAACTTCTTCCTTTCCAATTCGAACCCCCGTGATCCCCTTATGTTGTCTTATTGCTATTGCTAGAACTTCAAGCACTATATTGAAGAGGTATGGGGAGAGTGGACATCCTTGTCGTGTTCCTGAGTTCAGTGGGATGGCTTTGAGTTTTTCTTCATTTAATTTGATGTTAGCTGTCAGCTTGCTGTATATAGCTTTTATTATATTTAGGTATGACCCTTGTATCCCTAATCTCTCCAAGACTTTTAGCATAAAGGGATGTTGAATTTTGTCAAATGATTTTTCAGCATCTAATGAAATGATCATATGGTTTTTTTCTTTCAGCTTATTTATATGATGGATTACATGGATAGATTTTCGTATGTTGAACCAGCCCTGCATCTCTGGGATGAAGCCTACTTGATCAGAATGGATAATTTTTCTAATGTGTTCTTGGATTTGGTTTGCCAGTATTTTGTTGAGGATTTTTGTGTCGATGTTCATGAGTGAGATTGGCCTGTAATTCTCTTTCCTGGTAGAGTCTTTGTGTGGTTTTGGTATCAGAGTAACTTTAGCTTCATAAAAGGAATTTGGTAATGACTCTTCCGTTTCTATATTGTGAAATACCTTAAGGAGTATAGGTATTAGGTCTTCTTGGAAATTCTGGTAGAATTCTGCATTGAAACCATCTGGTCCTGGGCTCTTTTTGGTAGGGAGGTTTTTGATAACAGCTTCTAATTCTTCGCGACTGACAGGTCTATTTAGGTTGTTCTTCTGGTCCTGGTTTAACTTTGCTATATGGTATTTATCTAAAAAAGTGTCCATTTCTTTTACATTTTCCAGTTTCGTGGCATACAGGCTTTTGTAGTAAGATCTAATGATTCTCTGAATTTCCTCTGTGTCTGTGGTTATGTCCCCCTTTTCATTTCTGATCCTATTAATTTGCATATTTTCTCTCTGCCGAAATAGCAATTCTACCAAAGGCAATTTATAGATTCAATGCATTTCCCATCAAGGTCACATCAAAATTCTTCACAGATCTTGAGAGGACAACAATTAATTTTATATGGAAAAACAAAAAACCCAGGATAGCCAAAACAATCTTATACAATAAAGGAACTTCTGGAGGCATTACCATCCCTGAGTTTAAACTCTATTACAGAGCTACAGTAATGAAAATAGTGTGGTATTGGCATAAAAACAGAGAAGTCAACCAATGGAATCATATAGAAGACCTGGATTTTAACCCACAAACCTATGAACACCTCATTTTTGATAAAGGTGCTGAAAGTATACAATGGAAGAAAGAAAGCATCTTCAACAAATGGTGCTGGCACAACTGGATGTCAACCTGTAGAAGAATGAAAATAGACCCATATCTATCTCCATGCACAAAACTTAAGTCCAAATGGATCAAAGACCTCAATATCAGTCCGAACACACTGAACCTGATAGAAGAGAAAGTGGGAAGTACCCTACAACAGATAGGCACAGGCGATCGCTTCCTATGTATAACCCCAGCAGCACAGACATTAAGGGCAACATTGAATAGATGGGACCTACTAAAGCTGAGAAGCTTCTGTAAAGCAAAGGACACTGTTACTAAGACAAAAAGGCAACCTACCGACTGGGAGAAGATCTTCACCAACCCCGAAACAGACAAAGGTCTGATCTCAAAAATATATAGAGAACTCAAGAAACTAGACTTTAAAATGCTAATTAACCCAATTAAAAAATGGGGCACTGAACTGAACAGAGAATTCTCAACAGAAGAAGTTCAAATGGTGTAGTAATACGGAGCAGCGTGGCTGTGCGGCCGGCTGTGTTCCCCCTCATCCGGCCGCCTGCATGGCTCATCTTAAGCCCTGAAATAATTACACGGAAACTATATTCATTTAATCACTGCCTGGCCCATTATTGGCTAGCTCTTACATATCGACCTAACCCATTTCTGATGATCTGTGTAGCACCCCAAGGTGTGCTTACCGGGGAGATTCTAGCCTGCCTCTGTCTGGAGTGCGGGCATCATGGCGACTCCTTCTGACTCAGCTTTCTTCTCTTTCCTAGAATCCTCTCTGTCTAATCCGCCTACCTAATTTTCTGTCCTATGAGGGCCCAGGCAGTTTCTTTATTGAACCAATGAAATCAACAGATAAGATACAAGACCCACCTCCATCATTTCCCCTTTTTCTGTTTAAACAAAAAAGAAAGGCTTTAACTTTAACATAGTAAAATCACATATAACAAAACAGTTATCAAGTAAGAATTACAGTTACAATATTTATATCTACTTTATCTTTTATCATAACTAAGGAAAACTATAACTATCTATCCATTCTTCAACTCCATCAAAGACTCCAGAAGGATATAATACTAAACAAGAAATAAGAAAACTCTAGAAATGACAGAGACATCTCGCTGCCTGGACAGTCACCCAAAGTTCCTCTGTACCGTTGGGGCATCTATCTTCGGCCTTCAGGCCAATAGTATCCAGCAGACAGTTCCATGAAGCAGGAAATTCCAAAGACAGTTCAGTCACTTTCTGCTGTGTCCTGCAGTATGTCTCGTAGACTCTTTTATGAATCAGGAACCCCGAAAGATCATCTCACCTTTAGGCAAGTTCAGCAGTCCTCTCTCTGCGGGTTCTTTCTGTCCAGTTTATGCATCAGTCCAGGCAAGAGCAGTTTCTTGCCTAAATGGCTATCAAACTCCACAAGGATCCTCTTCGATGCCCATCTTCCTCTCGAAGTAGATTGGTGCTGCCAGGAGCAGACGTGTCTCATTGCCATGAAAAATCCCTAAGTTATTAAAACATTTAAATGCCATATTCTGCAGTCTTTGAAAGATATGAAGAATGCCTATCTAACTGAAATATATCTCTATATATCTAGAAATTCTAACTAACATGACTACAAGCTTGACTATTATTTACGATTATTTAACAACAACCTATATTTCCTAATTATACATTACATTTTAAAAATGAACTATATAATCACAATACCTTAATCAAGATCAGAAATACATATACATATAACAAGCTTGACCTTAAAATCCATACCAATGCAAATTATTCATATCTATATCATATCCCCCTTTAAATGTAAAGAACATTTATAAACAATATTTTGGGAACATGGGCGCAGGTTTTTCTCTCCAAACTGCTTCCTGCTGAATGGGGGCGTCGTTAATTAGGTCTTTCATGGTAAAACCTGTGTGCCAGGGTCATCTCAGTTGGCAGTTGAGTGAAGTAATTTTTTGAGGGTGTTCACAGCAACCTTTCAGGAGGGCGTGGTCTATCATACCAAATCGGAATAGAAGAAATCCACAGGGTCTCATCCTCTGTGAAAACAAAAGAAGACCCTTTCCGAAGCATCATATCCTTAGACCCAAATTTTGAAGTCATACCCTCATGATATCCATTCTGGTTCCATTTGGCAGCCCATATAATGAAATGTCTCTCTGTACTTAGCTCCTTCACAGTCAAAAATTTTAAAGAAAACACAATGTACATAATCCAGACTCTCTGTGAATTTTTCATTTTTACGTGGCTTATTTTTCTTTATTTCTTTTACTCTCTTAACTATCTGTACTCTGTCTCTTTAAAGACTTTACCTTTTTATTCTTAAAGGCATTAACTTTATTCTCTCTATATATATTTTTTTCTCTCTCAAGCCCACGTACATTTATCCAACATTGTGACTCATTTAGTGGTCTGTCTGAATCTGTTTTATTGTGAATCTGTAACTTTTTTACTATCCAGGAGCATTTCTTAAAATGTTAAGCAGTTCTTAAAAACTTAAGTTGCACCATGTAGGGGTAATATGGTACTGCCTGTGTCCTGTAAAGTCTAAACCTTAAGTGCGCTGTTATCACAGTAATTACGGTAGTTCCTGCTTGAGAAGAACTCAATTCATCATGGCAGAGCTGAGCCACTCCTGCCTCAGAGCCATTTGGTGCCCCTGAGCTGTGCACAATTCCAGGCATATAGCAGTCCACATTGCCATCAAGCAAGCACTTTATTCCAAATGCTCCATTCAAAGCTCTGTCTCCCTAAGGAGCCAGACAGAAATCGTAATGGCGGCACAGCCCAGAGAGCCGGCATTTTAAAACAGCCACTTTTTTCCTGTTGCTGAGTCAGGACAATTTCTTTGCAGTACGCAACCCAGAAACAGCAAAAAGCAGTCTTAAATTTTCTCTATGTCCTTTTTAAGTCCTCTCAGGTTTTACGTGGAGTTCATTAGCACGTTGGCGCGCCAATCTGTAGTAATACGGAGCAGCGTGGCTGTGCGGCCGGCTGTGTTCCCCCTCATCCGGCCGCCTGCATGGCTCATCTTAAGCCCTGAAATAATTACACGGAAACTATATTCATTTAATCACTGCCTGGCCCATTATTGGCTAGCTCTTACATATCGACCTAACCCATTTCTGATGATCTGTGTAGCACCCCAAGGTGTGCTTACCGGGGAGATTCTAGCCTGCCTCTGTCTGGAGTGCGGGCATCATGGCGACTCCTTCTGACTCAGCTTTCTTCTCTTTCCTAGAATCCTCTCTGTCTAATCCGCCTACCTAATTTTCTGTCCTATGAGGGCCCAGGCAGTTTCTTTATTGAACCAATGAAATCAACAGATAAGATACAAGACCCACCTCCATCAAAATGGCCAAAAGACACTTAAGGTCATGCTCAACCTCCTTAGCGATCAGGGAAATGAAAATCAAAACAAGATATCATCTTACACCTGTCAGAATGGCTAAAATCAAAAACACCATTGATAGCCTTTGCTGGAGAGGCTGTGGAGGAAGGGGTACCATCATCCATTGCTGGTGGGAATGCAATCTTGTGCAACCACTTTGGAAATCAGTGTTTCGGTTTCTCAGGAAATTCGGGATCAACCTACCCCTGGACCCAGCAATACCACTCTTGGGAATATACCCAAGAGATGCCCTATCATATGACAAAAGCATTTGTTCAACTATGCTCATAGCAGTATTATTTGTAATAACCAGAACCTAGAAGCAACCTAGATGCCCTTCAATGGAAGAATGGATGAAGAAAGTGTGGAATATATACACATTAGAGTACTATGCTGTGGTAAAAAAAACATTGACTTCTCGAATTTTGCATGCAAATGGATGGAAATAGAAAACACTATCCTGAGTGAGGTAACACAGACCCAAAAAGATGAGCATGGGATGTACTCACTCATAATTGGTTTCTAGCCATAAATAAAGGTCACGGAGTCTATAACTGGTGAGCCTAAAGAAGCTAAATAAGAAGGTGAACTCAAGGAAAAGCACATAATTATCCTCTTGGCTATGGGAAGTAGACAAAATTTCCGGGGAGAAAATTGGGATCTTGGGGGTGGGGTGGGATGGGGGTAAAGGGGGATGGGGAGAGAAAAATGAGAAGGGGAGGATTGGGGGAACTTGTGAAAACAGGATGATTGGGATAAAGGAAGGTTGGACAGGGGAGCACGGAGGCACAATTCTCAGTTAAGCGAGTCCCCTTAGGGTGGGCAAGAGAATTGAACCTAGAGGGGCTCCCAGGGGCCCAAGGCGATGTCCCCAGTTAATTTCTTGGGCATCTGGATAGGAAACCGGAAATGACCCTATCCTATAGCCATACTGATGAATATCTTGTATATCACCATAGAACCTTCATCTGGTGATAGATGAAGATAGAGACAGAGACCCACACTGGAGCACTGGACTGAGCTCCCAAGGTCCCAATGAGGAGCAGAAGGAGGGAGAACATAAGCAAGGATGCCAGGACCACGAGGGGTGCACTCACCCACTGAGACAGTGGGGCTGATCTATTGGGAGCTCGCCAAGGCCAGCTGGACTGTGACTGAAAAAGTATGGGATAAAACCGGACTCTCTGATCATGGAGAACAATGAAGGCTGATGAGAAGCCAAGGACAATGTCACGGGGTTTTGATTCTACTTCATGTTCTGGCTTTGTGGGAGCCTACCCAGTTTGGATGTTCACCTTCCTAGACATGGACGGAGGGGGGAGGACCTTGGACTTTCCATAGGGCAGGGAACTCTGACTGCTCTTTGGACTGGAGAGGGAGGGGGAGAGGAGTGGGGGAAGGGGGAGAGGGGGTGGGGGGAGGGAGAGAAGGTTGGGAGTAGGGGAAGGGAAATGGGAGGCTGGGAGGAGGCGGAAACTTTTTTTTTTACCTTTCTCACTAAAATAAAATTAAAAAAGAAAAAAGAAAGAAACCAAATATTGATAAATTCTAATGTGAATTAGAGGAATAAAGCAAGGAACACTTCTATTTTGCTAAGACAAGTGTAAATATGTCTAGCTTGAATTATTTATCCTCAAAAAATTAGAAAATATATCATCCAAATTCTGTGTCTACTTATCTTGAAAAGAATCCAACCTAAACTCTGAGGTATGTACTCCATGGACTGTAAGGTCCATGCATCACAGATGCACTCACACCTTCCTCTTTATAGCTGCTGCAATTATACGAGAAAGCTATGGAATCATCATTGGAATCCATCGAACAGTGAGTGGAAGGGATGTGGTCTACAGAGATGATGGAGGGTTGTTTAGCCATAAAGAAGAGTGAACTTGCTATTTGGAGGAAAATGGAATTTTAGAAATGCACCTGCATTTTGTTTTACTGTTGAAATTTTTCCAAGTGGGAGGTATTTTAATTAGAAAAAAATGAATTTGCCATTTTTCAGACTTTTCCTTTTCTGTAATACTTTTGAAAAAAGAATTGTGTTGTTTTTATGTTTTGTTAATATTTAAATAGCCATTTTAATAAACAAGTAATGTTTAGTTGGATCAAATATTATTGCTGGAGAGGTTGTGGGGTAAAGGAAATACTCCGGAATTGCTGGTGGAAGGGCAACTGGTACAGCCCCTTTGGATGTCAGTGTGACAATTTCTCAGAATTAGGAAACAACTTTCCTCAAGACCCAGTAATAACCACTTTGGGGTATATATCCAAAGGTGTCTCAATTATGCCCCTAAGGACAGGTGCTCAACTATGTTCATAGCAGCATTGTTTGTCATAGCCAGAACTGGGAAAAACCTAAATGTCCCTAACTTGAAGAATGGATAACGAAAATGTGGTACATTTACGCAATGGATTACTACATAGCAGAAAAAATAATGTCATCTTGAATTTTGCAGGCAAATGAATGAAGCTAGAAAACATCATTTTGAGTGAGGTAACCCAGACACAGAAAGACAATTATGATTTGTACTCATACATAAGTGTTTTTAAACTTAAAGCAAAAAATAACAGTCCACAAATTACAATCCCAGAGAACCTAGACAACAATCAGTACCCTAAGAGAGACATACATAGATCTAAACTACATGGGATGTAGAAAAAGACAAGATCTGATTAAATTGGAAGCATGAGGGCCTTTGGAGAGGGGTGAGGGGTAGGGAAGAGGCAGGGAGGGGAGCAGAGAAAAATGTAGAGCTTAATAAAATTCAATAAAAGAGAATAAAATAAGTAAATAAATAAGCTCATTCATCTCACTAAAACAACAACAACAACAGAAAGCAAAACAAAAAATATTATCGCTACATCCTTTCATGGCTTTGAGCCGAGAAACCAGATTTAGTTTGCTATGGGACTAAAGAAAGGACAAAACACAGACATAAGATTCAGCCACCTTGGGATTATTTAGATGGAGAACCTGCAGCACCTTGGATGCTTTGCAGACTTATTATATACAGTTGGCATAATGTCACTGGTCTGTCGATTAACTCGGATATTTTACATTCTTGATCAACTGAATCAACATTTTAAAACTTTAGCAAGCAGAATCTCATCATTGTTCTCATCATATTTGATTTTTAACTGTTGTAGTTAATTCTATGTTTTTTTTTCCATTTTCCATAAGATCATTTGTAATCTGGGGAAAAAAAAACAAAAGAAGTCAGTTTCGTCTTTGCTCCTGATATGTTAGTAGAAATGATTTCATATTTGTTTCCCTGTAATGGTCATTCCGTTGTTTTCAGAGTTTACTTGTTAATTCATTGTGCTGTGTCTTGAAGATGGAAAGTAAAAATTGAGCATTTGAGATAATTTGCCACATCTTGGTATTTTATGATAGTGTCTCACTGTGAGGCTCAGCCCAATCTTATACTCGAGGTAGTCCCGGGAAGCTTAGAATGCACAGCTTTCCTACCTCTACGTGCCTGAGGAAGACTTACAGGTGTGGCTAATTATTCCCATCTTGAAAGTTCCTCTGCCTCTATTCAGAGTCTCAACCGGCTTTTGTTGGATGGAGTTGCCCGATTGGCAGCTATTCTCCTCTGTCCTTTGCCAAATAATTTCCTACATTCTTTATCCTTTTTCATTTTTCTTTCTGTGATATTCAACTTTCAGATATTTTGTTGCCTTTTAGAAAAGGATAGTTGACTATTTGTAATAACTTCCTCATCCACAGACATCCTATTATTTTGCTGTGAAGTAGATAATGGATTTTTTTTTCCCTGCTGGGTGGTTCTTCGTGGTTTATAAATGAATAGCTTGATATTTTAAAACTTGTCAATTTTTCTTTGATGAAAAACATTACTTCTGCTTTATTGCCTTTTTCTTCATTGTGATACAATTCTTATTTACAATATTTCTTATCTATTATGTTGCTTCCGACAATTTGAACTGCTGTGTTTTAGTTTTATTATTCTTTCTCCTTAACAATATAATCAAATTATTTCCCCTTTGCATCCTCAAAGTTCTTCTGTATCCCCTATCTTTTTTTTTTACATCCATGGCATCTTTTCTCATTGTTATCATACACACAAACACACAAGCACACAAACACATAAAATACAACATGCTCATATTGTATAATATTTCTTGCATATATTTTTCAGGGTTTACCATTAGTCATTGGATAATCAAATGGTGTGCTTTCTTTCTGGGGAAGAGTATTTCTCTTCATCTCAACATTTCTTAGCTGTCTATAGTATTTTGTGTGTGTGTAAAGTTGAGGCTTTGGGGCTTTTCCCCATGAACTTAAACCTGCCTACTGTTGTCACTGATCAGCGTATGTTTAGGCAGTTGGTTAGACTTTAAGGGTATAATCTTTGACATTATCAGGGGACACAGTCTCAGAAAAAGCTCCATGATCCTCTGGATGTTATAATTTATCTGCCTTCTTTTCCACAGTGATCCTTGGTCTAAGGTACAGGAATTGCACCAAAGATACATCTACTGGGATTGCACTTGACAACTCTGCATTTTGATTGGTTGTGGTTTCCTGAAATGATCTCCGCATGTTGTAAAAACAAAAGTTTTCTTACCTTTGGCTTTAAAGGCAAATATTTAGAGAAGTTAAGGATTTTGCTGGGTTTAGTAATTGGCCATAGAAGGTTCTCCTCCAATATTCCAGACATCATTGGCAATGGGTAGTTGGTTAGCTGTCCCGTACCAGACATATCTTCCCTCCTGTTGAGCATGTCTCGAGGACAGTTAGAAGTTCCTGCTTACCGTCAATGTATGCATGCTTCACCCATAGAGTTTTGTACCATGCTAGTGTTTTTTGAAGTTCGCAGGTGTCATATCTGGGCAGAACTGTTGCTTGCTTCCTTCCTTTGGAAGCTCAGAAAGCACCTTCAGGTATTCCTCAGGGAAGAATCTTTTAGGCTACTTATAGATAAGGAGCCTCTGGCCATATTTTTCTTTGCCTTTCATAATCACTAGTTTCCATTTATTTGTGTCACATGTTAGAAAAATTCTACATATTAATTTTATCACTATAATTTTTAGTTCTCAATTTTCTTTTTAGTTTACATTATTTTGAAAATTTTCTTAATCCAATCTTAATTTCTCTAATCTAGCATAATGTGATAACTATGTCTGTGTCTGGTCTTTATTATCTTTTGGTAATGAAGCCACTAATATAATTACCTTATACCTTCTGTTCTTTCCTTGATGAAGTCATATTATTTAAATCACTATGTTGAAGATTTTACATTTAAAATTCAAGTGGTATTTAAATTATCTGTGTTGAAATCGTCCATGAAGCCTGCTGAGACTTGCAGCTATGAAACAAACATACCCTTAATCTGAAAAAAGGGTTGTGGTAAACTGAAGCTAGATCCACAAATTTCTGTAGAATGTTCTCTTACTCCTTAACCTTACTTTTAGGATTAAGCACTTTAGCTCACCAACCAAAGCCTACAGAATTAACAACGATTTGCCCAATTATCTCCTTGTACCTAATTTCATACATTCTGTTTCAAAATCTTTTCAGATCATTAACCTGGCAGCATCTGTGTTATATAATCAAATGGCTATTGAAGGGAGTGCTACCAGATTCTACTCACATGTGTTTGACTATTTACTTTCTTATATACATATCTCATATTTGCTTTAAGTAGAAGATCCCAATTGTGTCCTCATGTACATACACAGATACATATACTCAAATGTATTAGCTATATAAACACTCCATTTTAAATTAGGGACATTTATTGTGAAACATTTGGATTCTCCTTTGGCTTTGTAAAATCTAGAAATTCATTATTATAAGTGAATACTCATTGAACATTGCATAGTTCTGTTAATACTTGTATCAAGTATGATTATTTGAACTCTACAGAATAAAGCCAAATACCATTTGTATTCTCCCCTCTTCCTATGTTGTTACTCATATAGGTTACAAGATGTTTGATAACTAATTTTATGATATAGTTGAATGAATTTCAAATGAGTGTTTATGCAGAATGACAGGAACTTGAAGGTACTGGATATCTGTTGAGGACTCAGAGACCAGCATTGCAGACTTCTCAGAGTAGTTCTAAAGCTATGTTAGGACAATACTTCCCCTACAGTCTGATTCTATATACTCTTCATCTCTCAGAACACATCATGATTAATATTTTGCTGATTTTTTGTTGTTGTTCTTGTTGCGAGACTGAAATTTTGATAAATATTTTCCTAATATATGTGAATCACTGAATCTTATACACAGTTTTCAAGAGAAAATACTTGCTGTTTAAATCTAAGCAGGTTTTTTTTGGGTAGGGGAAAGCTGGTTTTGTTACTTATTGCTATTTATACTGAATCTATAGGTACTTAAAGATTTTTATGAAAATCAGTGCATGTATATATACACCAGGAAACTACTCTAGTAGGTTTTCATATGACCCTGAAAATGTCCTTAGTGTTAATTGTCTATTTTTGCATTCCTTGTCTTACCCCACCTCTTATTTTCCCATCTGTATTTAAGCCACTCTCCCCATGCTCCCTCATCGCTCTATAACTATATATAATTTGCTCTTCCATAGGAGATCGCCCTGACCCAAGTCCCACCTACCATACATAATTATTTGGATTGTGGGATACCTATAAACTACTAAAGAACTGATATAGACAAATAAGAGGACACATAGCATATTTTTCTTATTGAGTAAATTTTTACTGCTTCACACACAACATTCTTTCTAATTCCATCCACTTACCTGCAAATTCATGATGTGCTCTTTTTTAAATTGCAGAATCAAATTTCATTGTTTTCAGTGGACCACATTTTCACCATTCATTGTTTTTCTTGAAGGGTATTTAGGTTGTTTCCAATCTGGTTATTATCAATAGATCAGCAATGAACATTATTGAGAATTATCTCTGTAACAGGATGTCAGATCCTTGGGGGTATATGATTAAGAGTGGGATAACTGGATCTTGAGGAAGGTCTCTTCCCAGTTTTCTGAGACTGACCAACTGCTCTTGTAGCTGTACAAGTTTGTACTCTGACCAGCAATGGACAAGTGTTCTCCTTTCCCCTTTTTCTGACTAGCAAGGACTATTGTCTAGTTTATTGAGCTTGACCATTGTGAAATCTTAGAGAAGTTTTGTTTTCCATTCCATGATCTTAAGAATGCTGAACATCCCTTAAGTGTTTCTTTGGTATTTGAGTTTCCTCTTTTGAGAATTCTGATTATTCTTCTACTCCATTTTTTGATTGAGTTATTTGTTTTCTTGATAAGCATTATTTTAGTTCTTTACATAGTTAGATATTAGCCCTTTATCAGATGCATAGTTGGTTTTTTTTTCATTTTGTAGGCTGCTACTTTAATGAATGGTATCATCCACCATACAGAACATTTTCAGTTTTCTGAGCTCATATTTAATAATTGTTATTCTTAATGTCTGCTCTATCATAGTCCTGTTCCGAAAATCTTTTTCTATGTCAATAAGTTAAATGAGTTCACTTTCTCCTCTGTCATGTTCAAGGTATCTGCTTTTATATTTAAACTATTGATCTATATGGATTTGAGTTTTGTGCAGGGTAATAAATATTAATCTGTTTGCATTCTTCCACGTAGCACCATCAAGTCTGACCAAACACCTTTACTAAAGATACTTTATTTTTTAGTGTGCATTTCTGCTTCTGTGTCAAAAATCAGATGTCCTTAGGGGTTTGGACTTATGTCTATGTCTTGTATTTGATTCCATTGATCATTGTACATGTTTTATGCCAAATCCACTTTGTTTTTATTACCATAGCTCTGTAGTAAAAGTTAAGATTAAATTTGGCAATACTTCTGCAAGTTCTTTTATTATTCAAGGTTGTTGTTCCTAATTTTAGTAGACATGCTTTGAGTTTCTCTCTGTTTCGACTGATATTGACTGTGGACTTTCTGTAAAACTCTTTTATTATGCTGAAATATGACCCCTTTATCCCCATTATCTTCAGTACTTTTAACACTAGTGGATGTTGGAATTTTTTCAAAGGACATTTATACATTAATGATATAATCATGTCATTTTTATCTTTCAGCCTGTTTATATTGTGGAGTATTTTTATTAATTTCCATATGTAAAGCATCCCTTTATTAGTAGATGAAGCCTACTTGTTCATGGTAAATAATTTTTAATGTGTCTTTGAATTTGTTCTGCAAGTAAGTATTTTATGAAGAATTTATCTCTCTTCATAAGGGAAATTGGTCTGTAATTATTTTTGTTAGGTTTTTGTGTGACTTGGGTATCAGGATAGATATGTATTCATAAAAAGGCAAGATCCCTTTGTTTTCTATTTTGCAAAAAATATTGAAGTATAATAATGATAATCTTTATTTGAAAGTCTTGTAGAGTTCTTCACTGAAATCCATCTTGCCTTGGGTTTTTCTGATAGGGAAACTTTTACTTATTGCTTCTATTTCCTTAGGAGTTATGGTTCTGCTTAAATTGATTATGTGATATTGACTTAATTTTGATAGTTTTATATATCAAAAAATATCTATTACTTTTTACGTTTTTCCAGTTTGGTGATTATATATTTTTAAAGTATACCCTTAATATTCTTTGTATTCTCTTAGTGTGTGCTATGAATCCCTCATTTTGATTGCAGTTTTATTAACTTAGATGCCCTCTATTTGTCTTAATTAATTTTGGCAAGGGTTTATCCACCTTATTGATGTTCTCAAAGAAACAACTTTTCATTTCAGTGATTCTTTTTATATTTTTGTATGTATTCAATTGAATTCATCCCTGAGTTTATTATCTCTTGTCATCTATTCTTTTTGGTAGTTATTTATTCTTTCAGTTCTAAATTTTTTGGGGTGTGCCATTAATTTGCCCTCAGATCTCCTTTAGTTGCCAACAGATATCCTTATTCTTCTTTTCCTGGAAATAACTTAGTTGCTATGAACTTTCTCTAAGAATTGCCTTTAATGTGTCCCATAAATCTGGGATATGCTGACATTGCTTTTATTCAATTACAAAATTTTAACAATTACCCTCTTAATTTCTGTCTTGACATACTTTTCATTTAGTAGTCTATTTTGCTGTTTGTATGATTTTAATACTTTCTGTTGTATTTGTTGTTTTTGATATCTTAGACAGTGTTCTATTGCTTTGAAGAGACACCATGATCAGTACAGCTCTTATAAAAGAAATCATTTATTTGGTGATTGATTATAGTTTCTGAGGTTTATTTCATTATTATTATGATAGGAAGTATGGCATCACAGGTAGAAATGTGCTGGAGAAGTAGGTGAGTAGTTCAGCATCCAGATCCATGGGCAAGAGGTAGAGAGAGAGTCCTTGTTCCTAACTTGGCCTTTTGAAACTTTAAAGCCCACTCACAATGACACATTTCCTTTGACAAGGCCATACTGATGTAGGAAGGTCATTGGTTAATTAATAAAGAAACTGCTTGGCCTGATAGGTTAGAACATAGGTGGGTGGAGTAAACAGAACAGAATGCTGGGAGGAAGAGAAAGTGAGCTCAGATACTATCTATGCTGCTCCTTTACAGGGCAGACACAATGAAGCTCCTACCCAGATGGACATAGGCTAGAATCTTCCTGGTAAGCGCACCTCATGGTGCTACACACATTAATAGAAATGGGCCAAGCAGTGTTTATATGAATACAATTTGTGTGTTGTTATTTCGGGGCATAAGCTAGCCAGGGGGCAGGGAGCAGGGTGCCATGAAAGTAGGCCTGCTGCTCCTTCTACACCATACTTCCTGATCCTTTCAAATAGTGCCACTCCCTTTTGAACAATCATTAAAATTTATGAACCTGTGATAGCTATTTTTATTCAAGCCACAATAGCTGATTTGTGCTTTAATCTGTGGTGTTTGGATAGGATGAAAGGTGTTATTTCAAATTCTTGTACCTGTTGAGATTATTTTGCTTTCAATTACATGGTCTATGAAAAAAATTATATTTAGGTGAAATGTTCTGTAAATATCTTGAATAATGATGCTATTTATCCCCAGAAATTTTTTTCTTTTTTCTTTTTATTTATTTTTGTTTGTTTGTTTGAATGACCTCTCTATTGTTGAGAGTCAGGTATTAAAGTCATTCATTATCATTTTGTGGGAGTCAATATATGATTTTAGCAGTAGTAGTGTTTCTTTTATGAACCTTGATACCCTGAGTTTGATGTACAAATGTATAGAATTGCAGTATCCTCTTAGTTGATTTTTTATGACTATGTAGGATCTTTTCCTATTTCATCTGAGTATTTTAGGTTTTAGGTCTATATGATCAGAATTTAAAATGGCTATACCTGTTTCCTTCTTTATCCCATTTTTTTAAAAATTATTTTGTTTATCTGTCTCTCTGAGATGGTAACTAACTACCTGTGGTAGTAAAATATGTTGTTAAGGTGTTCTTGGACACAGCAGAGTAATGGACCTTGTTATCAAATCTAATCTGTCTTTTTATTGGGAAATTGAGACAATTGACATTGAAATTTACCAATGAGCAGTGTTTGTTGATCCCTCTTATTTTGCTGTTGTGGTGTGTGTTATTCCCTCTCTTTTGATTTGATGATCTGAATTATTTATTCCTTATATTTTGTCAGATTTCATTAACCTCAGGTTGAATATTTTTCTAGTGACTACTGTAGTTAGATTGGTAGCTAGATACTGCCTTAATTTGAATTTATCAACAACATTTACCTTTCTCCATCTATTCTTGGTCGTTTTGTTGGGTATTATAGTCTGTGCTGGTATTCTGGGACTCTTTGTCTTTGTAGAACATCTTTCTAGGAACTTCTGATTCTTCTAATATCCCTGAGAAAGAAGGTATTCTAATGAGTTTTCCTTTCCATGTTACTTGGTCTTTTTCCTTAGGTTTAGTGTTATGTTTTTTTTTTTATGTTTTTATTTATTTAAAATGTTGAATTTCTGTTTTGGTCCTTTGAATTTGACGTTCCCTATGATTCTTATACTTTTCTGGACTTGTTCTTTAAGTTGATAAAGATTTTTTTCTGTGATTTTGTTGAAAATATTTTTCATTCCTTTAACATAGGTTTCTTTTCTTCCTTCTTTTAAATTACTTATATATTTGGTCATTTCATAGTGTCCCAATGTTTTGGATATTTTGTTCTTCAATATTTTTTTCCTTTTTTTTATTGGGAAAAAATAAAGAAATTTCTGCCTCCTCCCCGCCTCCCATTTCCCTCCCACTCCTCCCTCTCCTCCTCCCCTCCCCCCACTCCTCCCCCTCCCTCTCCAGCCTGAAGAGCAGTCAGGGTTCCCTGCCCTGTTTGATCCTGCTACATGTTCTGGCTGTGTGGGAGCCTACCTAGTTTGGATGTTCACCTTCCTAGACCAGGATTGAGGGGGGAGGACTTTGGACTTTGGTCTTCAATATTTTTAAGATTTAACATTTACCTTGATTGAGGTGTTCATTCCTTCTACCTTGTTTTCAATGCCTGGGATTCTTTCTTCAACGGTTTGCTTCAGAGTTTTGTGTTTTAATTGCTAATTTTTCATTTTAAGGTTTACCTCAGTATTTTGACAGTTATTCTATTTTTTATTGATTTTTATTGTGCTCTACATTTTTCTCTGCTCTCCTCCCTGCAGTTATTCTATTTTTTAAGTTCTACTCCCATGTGTTGAAATGTTTTCACTATTCCAATCTGTTTGTGTTTTACTTATTTTAGTTGTTTATTCATATCTTCTACAAGTTTGTTGGTTTGTTGAGCATATTCATAGTGCCCATTTTGAAGTCCTTCTTTAGTGCTTCTGCTATAATGCACTTCTCATTTGTTTTTGTGCTGGTGTCTTGGCTTCTGGAGTTATTGTTATTGAGGTGATTCTAAGTGCCTATATTTGTTCTGATCTTTGTTGTGTTGGTACTCTGTCCCTGGGTTGCTATATCCTTCTCTGGACGTTTGGCAAGCTCGGTGGCTATGGGTTCTTCTAGAGAATGTTTCTGCACATCAGTGACTGGCAGGAATGTATAAAGAAGGCTTAGGAGAAGAAACTGAGAGGGAATTCAGGGACAAAGTAAAGAATTCTTGACCTATTCAAGAATAGCATTCTCAGGGAATTGAAGGTGTTGTGGTTACAAGTAGGTGGCAGGAAGACAATGACTAATCAGGAGAGACAAGGTGGAAAGGACTCAGAGGACTCTGACTCTATACCAAGTGTTAGAATTCCCAAATAAAGGAGTTGAGGTCGGAGAAGGGGCACCTCAGGAAAGTTGTTACTGGGCTGAAGAAGGGAATGGAGAGATCATAACTGAGCACAGAAAAGATAATGTAAATCAACCTGAGTTTCAGAATATTATGTTCACTAGACGTGACAGATACAAAGTGTTTCTAGGTATCTGTGGATGGACAACCTCATCAGTGAGGGTAGGTCTGGAGGAGGACTGGATGAGTCCTCAGAGCAAAGTTTGGTGCATATTAGGGTTCAGTGGATTTCCCAAGAAATCTTAGCTAAAAAATTAAATTTTCAGCTTAGTATATATAATGAATGTGATTGAGTTGCTATTTAAATAATATGAACATTTTTGAGAAATAATATGATAAAGTATACAGTTTAGAGTTACTAATCCTGTTTGCAGTAAAATATGTCAAGGCACATTTTCAGAGATATCTGAGACAACGACTAGATTTTACATCCTACTACAAAATTTGAAATTGGCCAGATATTATTTAGAAGCTGGTATGGTTGGCAAGATCACTGTTGACTGCAATGTGTCAGGCTGACCTGAAAAAATTAATTGGAAGTTACACTACATAAAGATACAGGGATTGCTTTAATAAGTATTGTGAAACAGAGATGCTTCTGTAAGGCCTTCAGCCCTAATGGTTCTTGTGAGAATCAGTTAATGAGATATAAACCTAGCAGTCACTTCAAAGAATCAAAATAATAATAATAATGATAATAATAATAATAATAATGCTCATGGAAAAGAAAGCATTGCTCTCTCCAAGTTACCCAGTTTTTCAAATAAGCTGTGAAACTCTAGTTCATTTCTTCAAATGAATCCTAAGGAAGTGCTAAAAATGAACATGCTTGTTTCCAGGAAGTCCTTCCTAATTATACTAATGTATGCTTTTCACAGTTACTGTTTTGCTTCGCAATTTCGCCCTGTACAGTAATTTAAATGTATCCCAAATTGGCTATCATTTCCCTCTGATTATCTGAAATTATTCTTGAAATTGATATGCCAATATTTAAAGAAATATTGATAGATAAATATTTGGCATTTGCATTTGTTCCGTTAAAAGAATAGTATTAGTGCCTAGCCCTGAAACCATGTTCATGCCACAAACAAAATTGGACTCAGCAGGTTTTATGTGTTTGTGTATCTGTGCATACATACACACACACACACACACACACACATATATATATATATATATATATATATGTAACAATAATAATCAAAGAACTGAGACTATCAGCTTGAGAATGGAGGGCTAAGGGATGGTTTTTTTTTGCAGAGCAGCTGGAAGGGGCTAGAGGAAAGAAAGTGGAAACTGGTGTAATTTAAATCTATCTCAAATCTATGTTATTCTAAAATGCCCTGACATCATTTTAAAGACTTTATTTTACAATTTAAACATTTCTCAATATAAACTTACTTTTGCTAGGGAGTAAACAATGAGATTCAAAAATATGGAAATATAAAATCCCTTTTCCTGAGTCAGCGTGTTGTAAAATGAAATCTATATGGCTTGCTTTTACTGTCCTATGGTCATATCTGCATAAAACAAGGGAGCATTTACATGAATCAATTTCCTTCTGTGGTTTAGGCAATTTTATGACACCTGACACCATGAGCTGAAAAAAAGAGGGAACACTGAAATATTTTTCTTCTCAATCTTGCTAGCTTTCAAACATTTAGAGACCCATGAGGGGTGGGGAAAGGCAGATTTTGAATTCAGCAGTGTCCAAAACAGTGTATGAGTGCATAACAGAAGGAATTCTGGTTGATTAACAGAGCATGCCAGTTCCAGACAACAGAAGCATAGGCATGCCTATTTATTCTGCAGGGATGATGCATGTCTGTTTCTTCAGAATAATTTTTAACCTTCAGATATCTGAGACCAAAAGGAACACGATTAGAAGTCATGAGTTTTAGCTAACTCAATTTGAATGTAAACAGCAAAGTATATATACACTATTATTCTGGTTACTTCAGATTTGTGAATACATTATTATAAGTAAATTTATAGAAAATGGGATATAATCTAGAATAGAGATTTTAAAACAACAAAGTAATATACATGAATCAGAAGTAATCTAGTATGCTTCATATATGCATCTTTAATATGTATGTCTCTGCATTGACAGCTGTTGGAAATATAAATGGTTTTCCTATAATCTTGTTGGTTTCAGATAAGTGAGCAAAACGGAAGAAGCTAAGAATAATGCAAGCCATGAATCTTCAAGAAAGTCCTCATTCAAGCTCTCATCTATAGTTCTGAGGAATCAGAGTAATGATTAGATTAAGGCAGAGAAGACAAAGCAGAGCGCAAATTAGTGGGAGGTTGTGGTAGTAGCTCCTAATATCATGACAGGAGAAGAACCAGAGTCCCTGGGAATAGGCGTAAAACTACAACTTTCAAGGTTCATCTGCAACTTCCATTAACTTCCATATCCTGAATTCTCCAGAAGCCCCCAACATGCCAGAAACTAGTCACAAAGGCTTAAACTGGAGCTTCTAGAGGATTGCACAGACATAAATGATATCAAAGAGGGTCTATTGCATTGTAATTAATTAAACAATTAAATACTTTCAATCTTTCCAAGTTTTACCATGAGCTTGAGTCAAGGCCCATCTCCACTGACACATTTGTGCCAAATAAGACTCGCTCACAACTATCTATGAGATCTGGCACCCTCTTGGGGAAGAGATCTGGTCATTTGTCCTCATCATCTTAGACCATGAAAACTAATATGGACAAGTTCAACAGAACTCTGTATGAGGCTGCCCATGGATGCTTTAGCACTGTCAGAGCATTAAAGAAGAAAAGAAAAGAAGATTTTGGCAAAGGCAATCTGAATAATTAATTTTCTTAAGCAATTCTCAATAATTTGAATGTAATTCATCTCATTTGTGCTCTTTCTGTTTTTTATGGCAGAGGTTTTTAGAAAATTTTTCATACGAAATATTCCTTTTTCCATTTATAACATGAGGGGAAGGAGACATAAAGTTCATACATTTCTTTAGGCTTAGAAAGAAATAACTACTTTCCCATCCCAAATGCAAGTACTGACAGTCAAGAGGTACAGAGAACATCAGTAAATTAACCTGTAAAAAGAATAAATAAGACTTTGTGTGTGTGTGTGTGTGTGTGTGTGTGTGATGCCTCAAGGGATAGTGACAGATATATACAGTAGATGATTCATGTTTAGATGTATTTTCCTAGGAGATGAAACTTTTTAAAGAGACATGCAGATTTTTATTTGTTTGTTTGTTTTATTTTTCACTTCCTTAATATTACTTGGTTGGTAGACAGTTACTTTCTATTAGAGTAGCATTATATCTCCATGTGGTGCAATTCTATTACATATATATAAAACTTTATTTTTCAGCTACACAAAACATTACAGTGCTTGAAAATACTATACAGCTTGAACCTATACCCATGTACACAGGGGCAACACTAATTGGAATTAGTGGGTTTTGAGAAAAAACACTTGTTTCAGTTAGCATTGGGAGCTTGGTTGATATGGCTCCCTTTCCTGTACTAGGTTTAACTGTGAATATAGCAATGAAGATCAGACTAGCTAAGGACAAAGAATGGGACCATTAAAAGAGTAATTGAGTTGTCTTTGTCTTGAATAATTAACTACATATTTGTTTTGTTTTGTTTTTCTTAAAGGAAAGCATAAATAAATTTACTTCAAAGCAGTTATTTGGTTTAAAGATCATTTTAGCCTGGTCTCCAAGAGCTAGTTCCAGGACTGGCTCAAATAAAAAAAAAAAAAGGATCATTTTATTTGCAGTCAGTAATGATAAAAGCTAATGTATTGATAAGGTGATATGCTTGTTTATTTGACATTAAATTAAATGACTGAATATTTAACACTGTATAGAATAAAATCAATGGATTGTAGTGTTGATATACATAAGTATTTGTAACATATACCCTATTATATATTTATGTGTATTATTATATATTAGAAAATCAAAAGTTTCCAACTGCATTCTAAATACTTGTCCTTATATCCACAGATAAGTATCATTTTAACCCTGTCTTAAAACCTTATTTTGCAGCAATACAGATATTTAAAACTTTACATCTGGGCATAAAGTAGAGAATAAGTTATTGTGAGCACCCAATGTTTTATGTAGCTGAAGAATAAAGTGTGTATATATATATATATATATATATATGTATATATATCCATATATATACACATATATACATATATTACACAGAGATATGAGTGTGTGTGTGTGTGTGTGTGTGTGTGTGTGTGTAATAGGGTTGCAACACATGGAGTTATAATGCCACCCTAAGAGCCAGTAACTGTCTACTAAGAACTCTAGCCCCTAATATCAGGAAATAGCCCTTGAGCTATTGCTCAGGAGGTCAAAAAGTCATCCCGTTAAGGTGTTTGCCACTGCCTTTGGTGACTGCCTAGAACTTGAGTATAAGACTTAATTTCTAAAGACCGCCTAAGGGTCACACATAGTATTTTATGAAACCAAGCTAGTGTTAGCCTGGAAACCTGCATTGTCATGACTAGTTCTCCTAGTATCAGAATGAGCTATCCAAGCTAGAGAGGGAGAAACAAAGCCATAAGTCAGTAGTCCTAGCAGCTGGTAAAGCCTACAAATAAGCAAGCAAACAAGACTTGTCAAAGTCAAGATGCCTCCAATGGTGCAGTCATGATACTGTTATGTGGGAGGTAAACAGCGGTGGCAGGGAGGAGGCAGAAATCTTAAATAAATAAGTAAATAAATAAATATAAAAAAAGAAGCAAGTTAAACAAACAACAAGAAAAAAAAACAGCAGCTGTCTAGAATTAAGGCCCACTCAAAAGGTGAAAATTCACAGCTGCTCCCATAAACCTAGCCAAACTACCAGTGGCTGAAGATATCATAGATCCTACAACAGAACCACTTAGTGTCATTTTCCTAAATCAAAACAGTTTCTCACTGCATTCTAAATACTTACCCTCACAGCCACAAATAGGTGTAGTATTAATCCTATTTTAGAAGTTTATTTTGCAACAATAAAGAGATTTGGAAATTTTCAGCTGGCCCTAGAGAATAAGTAATTGTGGGGTGTCCAATCCTAATTGAAACAAGTGCTTTATTTTTATTTTTCATAATCCAATAGTTTGTGCAGCTGAAGAATAAGGTTTATTGGGAGTAAGTGTTGTACATATAATATAGGGAGTGTATTCAGAATATGTTATCTCCTTTAATTTTCTGAACAATTCAGTGATACAAATAATTGTTATCCAAGCTACTTTATTTCAACACTTATGATATTAGGCACAACTGCTTCAAACAAGACACCGGGCTATGTCTGTATTCAACAAATAGCACAATCAAGCATAAGAATTAGTGTTTTCTTCCCAGGATTCCATCAAGGCCTGCTGGTTTATATTGACATCATAAATTCTGGGATGGAAGTAATTTTGAAAGGTCACCTAATCCATTCACCCTGCCTTAAACTTTCCTGACAGATGGGGAGGTACCTTAATTCTCTACCCCTTCAAAGGAAAGTACAGCTTCCTTCTATCCCTTATTCTTGGATTTAAACAGGAAATCTCATTTTTTATAGTACAAATCCTACTCAAATGTTATTTAAGCCTGCTGCACTTGCTCAGTATCTTGAGAATATGTTGTGATGTCTAAATAACTGCATTTTCTATACTTAAAGATAGATGCTAAAATGTCACTTTAAAAAAGATGTAATTCATGTTTTAAGTCTATAAAATTGAAATTTTACTCTTTAACAGCATAGTTTCCTTCATGATCTTCTTGATATTAACATTCTTTTTTCTAGGTGTTTTTGTTTTAAATTTTAAGTAACAAACTCAGACAAGGGACATTTACAAATTTTGGCTTTGTCTGATTTTCCAAGATTATCCTGTTTAAGTCAAATTAAAATATTATACAGCTGCCCTGTTGTCTTTATCATTATTGTGAAAATACTGTGATCATGATCTTGCTTTTAGTTTTTTTTGTGTGTGTGATTTTCTTCCAGTTATTGAACTTCTATCAATGACTTTATGAGTATAAAAGCATTCACTATTACTTCTCAGGAAGGTTTCTATCGCATGCCCTAACTAATTACTTTTTTTTAACCCCCTAATTGTCTGTAGGCTTATTTGATTCACATTGCGTCTCTAAACAAAACTCATTTTTTTTCTCAGAATTTCCATTGTGAATTTAAATGAGATTAGGTAATGAAGACTTCTGCAAAAGATTAAGTTAAAAAAATATGGAAACAATGGCTTCCTAAATAAATGTTCCCCATAGCTCCTTTCAGAATGTTTACTTCATTCTTAATACTCTTTCCTGCATTCAGATTTCCAAAGTGTTGCTAGATTCCATCCTCCTGATTACTTAGTCTTTATATGATTTATCCTTTTTGAGGTTTTATTTGAAAATTGTAGAGATCACCTTTTCAGATGGTTCAATAGTTGCTGATCTTTTGAGAGGTCACATTGCATAATAGCAATTGTTGTCGATCATGGCCTTAATTAAAACTTGTACCTGAATAAACTTTCTTCTACATTAGTTTCCCAGATGTCTTTACACATGTCTTTTAAATCTTAAATTTATTGGAATGCTAATTATCATCACACTATTTTGGAACGATTTGATATCTTATTTTTAAGACATTATAATATTAAAAGTGAAGTAATGTTTGCCTTGTTGCCATAAGATACTTTGTTATGGCTACAATATCTACCATGCTAATACTAAAGACTTGTGAGTATTGCTACACATGCCTCCATTTTAATTTTGTACAAAATGAACTGTCACTACCTATGACTTTATATTGTGTCTCCACCCATCATACCAATCTCCAAACTATAAGAAGCAACAACAATTTTATAAAATATTCAGAGAACATAAAATAACTCATAGAGTTCTTCTGTATGGAGTTATAATGCATGTCTGAGATGTCAACAAACTATTAGAGTATCAAACAGAAATCATAGAGGCAAGTATGAGTTACAGCTTTTCAACTATTGATCAATGGTATCTCAACCAATAGGCAGAGAGTGAGAAATCTTGGAACACTCAGTCCTAAACAGGATTTCTCAAGCAAATCCATCCACTCATGACTCAGGCAACTCTGTGGAAGAGGAGAAAGAGTAAGAACCAGAGTTGATGGAGGGCATCAAGGAAGCAAGTACTTCTAGACATGGCAGGGTTGTGGCCCATATGAGCTCACAGACTGTGCACCATGTTTAGGGTCTGCAGAGATCTGAACAAGATGGTATACAAGAGTTGGAAGAAGAAGTAAACAAACCTTCACCATTGATCTAAATATCAGAGAGCTTTTCTGCATTTTTTTAACTGCTAGTTGTTTCCATAAAAGCATTGACAACAATAGAGTTTAGATCTTAGTATTATGTTGCACAGACTTGCTGTCTTGTAATTCTTTGGTCACAAACTCCAGAATGCTGAGACTATCACACTCAGCAAAAGTTCTGCTTTCAAATGGAAGTGTAAACTCAAAATATTTTTTCTCTCATTTTATGTAATTTGAATTGCATGGTTTCTTATTACATATATTTGTAACTACATTACACTTACATATAAGGTAAGGTTTTCCTTTAACTATTATTACTGCTTACATTGCTCTTTTTGTATCAGTTTGAAAGCATTTAAATTATTAGAAAATTTTGTCTGATTGGCTAAAAGTTTAGTATTACACTGAAATTCAGACCATGTATATTAGCTTGTTAAATTATAGTGAAATTTATTTGGAAGTAGAATGACTTTTTGAGTGTGTGTAGTACTGGTATTTGCATCATAGTCTTCATGTAAGCTAAGTGAGCACTCTACCATCAAGCCTAAACCCTAACCATGTATGACTAGATGAGTCTGTCAAGATTAAAGCCTCAGTGATGTAAATTTTTACAGAAAGGCTACTGAGTCCATTACCTATTCAAAGGAGAATATGTAACTATACATAGAGAATAAGTATTGACAGATTGTTTATAGTGGAAAGGGACAATGAATCAAAGGCCAAAGTTTCGTGTTCATTTATATTTTCTGTTCAACCTACTAGACAAAGCAGGTGCTGAATCAGGAAGTGGTAATTATGATATTTTTTCACTGAATCAAAATGAGGCAAACAATTTGCCACCTAATTTTACCTTGACAGATCCCAGTATCTTCTGCAGGGAAAGATGGAAATCTTACATACTATTCTCATGTGAAAAATAAATCATAAATGGCAGAATTTATACAAAAATAAAAAGAAAAGAGTAGATATTTTAGAAATGTAGATTTGCCTAATTTGTTTTGACACCATTTCTAAAAACAAAAGGGAGTACCGAAAAAAGAGCAGAGGTAGTTTTCTGATTTAACCTATAGCTCAATTGTTTCTCTTGAAAAGATAGGGAGGACATTTCTTCAGAGTTAGCCATGTTTGTAATTCATAGAGGAAAGTTATTCTGGGATTTGCCTTATTTCAAAGACAATAATATAGAATTTGTAGCTCTATGTGAATTTGACCTAAAGATAGAGATGACCTTATAGCTAACACTTGTGAGTTTTAATCAAATCAATAAAAATGTCTGTGTAACAAGAGCTAAGTTTTTTAACTAAATAAAATTCAAAATTTCTTGAAAATTCATTCACTCAATACCCCATATCCATCATTTGTTTTTTGTGGACATTTATACCAAGCACATATTTCTGTTTCTATGAATATAGAAAAAAATATAAAATGAATAAAAGGTTTTCCATGGAATGTAAATCAATATTTTGGGAAAAATGTAATCTGTTAGCTTTTCTTCACTCTTATCCAAACCTCAGTATAATAACTCTTATGTAGAGCCAACATTAGATGAATCCTCTATAACAAAACCAGCTTTTGAAACCAAACATATGTCTGGTTTTGATTTGTTAACCCTGAATATGTACAGAACACATCCTTTTCCCACTGTTAGGACTTTAACCACAAGTATGCTTTCTCCAGTCTGTGAGCCTGAAATATAAAACAGACCCTTTTCCTGAAGGAGGAAATGCAGCATTGAATAAGAATAAGGCACCATGGCTTGGATCTATCAACTATGTTTGAGAAGGTCATACTGCCCCTGAAGGATGACTCAAATGAATGTTTTTCCCTATTATTTTATTTACTTTTTCTTAAATATGCAATGTAGTTTGTTTGTGATAGGCATTTAAATCTTTGCCCTATCAATTACTATTCTCAAATTGTATTTTAGAAACCTAATCTATCCTTTAAATGAAAGAAAATGAAAAATAGTATTTCACTTCTTTTAAAGCAAGTCCCACTTTATAGTATTTCTTCGCATTCTAATACATAAGACATACTAATAGTTACTGCATAAATGATCCCACACCTTTGAAAATCCCTAGCCTTCTAAATCGAATTAAATCTAGAATCCCACAACCATCATAGCATGTACTGAAAGCATTTTTGTTTTTATAACTTTATTAAGCTATAATTTTGTTGTACAGTTAAAATTTCAATTCATGTCTGTCCATGCTAAATACCCACATGATAATCAGATAGATTTTCCTTTATGACTCTGACAAATGCATCAGTGAAATATAGAGTAATGGACTACCAAGGGACATGTGGCCTCTGTAAGACTGTATAAATCATTTGATTCTTTGTGAAATGCTCTCCATCTAGCTTTGTTTCAACAATCTTTTGACTTTTAGACAACCTCATTTCACTCATGTGATACTGCTTATACATGTATTATACAAGTTTATCAATCAAATACATTTGTGGATTTTTGATTTAGCAACTTAGTACAAGCTTAAAGATTTGTCAGTAGCTTTCTCGAAGAGACCATTTAATATCATCTCAGTTTATACAGGATCCTCTTGTGGGGATAGAGTCATGCTACAAACTTGAAATTTAGTATAGTATTTAAAGAAAAACTGATTTTTCTACAATGAATGCTTTTAAATTTGAAATTATTTTTATTAAAAAACACAAATAAGGAAAAATATATATTCCAGGTATTTAATAGAAATGTGTTAAATTAAGATGTAAGAATTAGCCAGTAAGAAGTTATAGCTAATGAGCCAGGCAGTGTTTAAATGAATACAGTTTCTGGGTGATTATTTCAGGTGTAAGATAGCCGAGTGGCTGGGATGACAAGCAGCCTGCACCTCCTATTACAGAGTGGATAAATGTTTTATTATATGTAATTTTACTATGTTAAAGTTAAAGCCGTCCTTTTTGTTTAAACAGAAAAGGGGAAATGATGTAGAAGTTCCTTCTGTTTGTGTGTTGCTTTCATTATAATGAATAAAGAAACTGCCTTGGCCTAGCTGATGAGGCAGAGCTTAGGTAGGGGGAGAAGACAGAACTGAATTCTGGGAGAAAGCAAGCCGAGTGAGAGATATGTCATAGAACCTCCAGAATCAGACATGCTGAATCTTTCCCAGTAAGCCACGGCCTCATAGTGATATACAGATTAATAGAAATGGAATAAATCAAGATGTAAGAGTTAGACAATAAGAGGTTAGAGACAATGGGCCAGACAGTGACCAGTGTGAGACCAGCACAGTCTACAGAGCTAGTTCCAGGACAGGCTCCAAAAACCACAGAGAAACCCTGTCTCGAAAAAACAAAACAAAACAAAACAAAAACCCCACAATTTCTATGTCAATTTCTATGTGGTTATTTTGAGTGTAAGCTAGCCGGGCGGCTGAGACAAAGGGCCACTCTCCTCATCTCCTCATGCAACAATTTGTGACATAAATATTTTTGCTGTGCTATATTTTTAGTATTTTTCCCTTCCAAAGATAAATAACCATCCCCTGTGTATGAAAGACAGACACTAACTCTTGGCTGCCTCTTCAAATCTGTGCCTTGCTGCTCTGCACCTATGAGTTAGAGCTAACAGAACGTTTTCATTATTTTGTTCCTCTCTGTGCTGACATACTAGTTAGCTTTACATAAGCCTTGATAATATTATTTCTTCTGTTGCTTTATTTAGGTGTCTTGTCTTTATATCTATACCCCTCCTCCACATGAGATAAAGAGGTCAATAGCGTTACCTACTTGGATTTCCCATCAGCAGCTGATCTGTGTTATTTCTCCGAAGCACGGAGACCCTGCTTGCTTGATTGGCAAAGGAGGGCTGTCTTGCCATGTTCGTGCATGCTGTTAGCTTTGTTTGTCCATTTTACCGGATTAAGCTCCATTATGAGGATTTTCAGGTCACCCACAGTTAAATGTTATTCTAGCTGATGGGCACTTTGATCAGCACAACTCATGAAATTTCTTTGAAGATTGCTTGTTCCCTTTCAAAAGATTTCTCAGGAAAAAAAATTATTTTAAATTAAGACATCAAAGAAAAAATAATGCACACAGGCCAATTAATGTATTCACCAGCATGGTGTGTCCCCACTCTTCTTTCTTTTATCCTGACCTATGTAGTTAATTTAGATGATGTGTATTTTTATGTGACTAAGAGGGAATAAGAGGAATGGGGAAATGTGCTGTTCTCAGACTGTTCTCGTGTGAGACACAAAAATTATCTTCAGCATGATTCAATGGAACAAGAAAACTAGACTAAATATTGTATTCTTGATACTGAAATGTGACAACATTATTCTACATTTTGCAGAGTGGTGCCGACATGTTTGCCATTAACTTAGCTATGAAGTGAAGGAATCTAGAACTGAGACAACATTTTTAGATTAATAGGAAGGCTGTTGGAAGATGAGAACTACCCCCAAGATTTTATGCTAAAGAGAAATTTTTTGTTAAAGACTTAAATGATTTGTTATTAAAATTTAATTTGTCTGGTATTTCCATCAGAAACACAAGCATATAATTAAATGAACAAATGTTACACTAGGAAAACACTAAATTTTAAACTTTCTATTTTTATCACCACATATAAAATACAATAATAATGGAATGATTTTTGGCAAGTAATAGTGATTCGATTTTTCCTTGCTTCTAATAAAAAAGAGGTCTGTTAATATTATTTAGTTCCTTAAAGACAATGTGTCTTCCAATTTGTAATTATATACATTCCTCATTTTACACTCTTTTAATATATTAAACTTGATATACATTAAATAATAGTTCAAGTTATCAAACACCCAGAGGACTGATAGTCTTTTCGTGAGTTTCAAATAATTCCCACTTAAAACACAAGTCTAATGAATTCCACACCTTTGTTTCTGAAAGACATTTTATGTATCTGGGTCTCCAGGGTATTTCAAGTCTGGAGATTATAATGCAGCAATTAAAGCAAGGTTTGTAGTAGTGTGCTCATTATTTGAACTAAAATTCTTCTGAAATTGACAGACAATGTTTAATGCAAGACATTTAAGGAACATTTGCTTTGACAAGGGGGAAACCACACAGTGGGTCATATTACTTTCAAAGAGATTAAAGACTGCAAAATGTTAGAGACACCCACGAAACTTCCTTATTACAGAAAAGAAGACGGGGGACTTACACAGAGCATTCAAAAACTTCACTGTTAAGTGAGCGTATGTGAAAAGAGGTTAACTTATGGGACTGGCAGCATGAATCTCCCAGTTTGCTAACCGTGCTATTTTCCAGATCTTCTACTACATTTCAGTGTCAAATTACAAGGGAGAGAGGGAGATAGAAAACATTAAGATAAAGATTTTCAGAAGATCTCTGTTCACACTTTATTTTTGACACTCTTAATAGAAAGAAAACATTAAAACCTTTATAAATTCATCCACTATAAAATTTGACTTCTAATATTAAAACTACAAAGTTATTATGTAATTTATGAATACAGTTTAAATACCCCAGTGTTCAACTGGTTGAAAACCATACCTGATTATTTTTGCTAAACAGCCTAAAACTTTCTTTATTTCTCAATGGCCTATGCTTGAACTGTGTGGTGTCTTCAGCAATAGCTTAGCACATCACCATAAAGTTTTGATGGACAACCATGAGTAGTGGTTGTAACCTGCATTCTTTGGAGTCTCTAGGAGACGCCTGATCAAAAATTCAATGGGAATTGCCCTGCATATGCCTAAAATGGTATTACATTCATATCTGGGGGAAACAGTAGCAAACGCAATCCAACAGTCTTACCCAGCTGCAAGACCTGTGCTTTACAATAATGACCAGTAAGGCAAGATATATTTGTATGTACAGAAATAAAACATGCTTAAAGGGATAATCAGTAGCTTTCTGATTGAATTTGAGGTTTGCTTTGAAGGAGGAAACACATATCTGATATTGTAAATCTATCTCAAATCTCATGAATGGAGAACTCTTAGACCCCAGAGGTCACCTTATTACTCTCACTCATGGACATAATTTCAAAATATTGTCCAAATTTTTGTTTCTGTTTTGATAGATTCACATAATTCTTAGTCTTCATCAGAGAAGTTTATTATTGCACTGAGTGGTAATTAATTCTGAAACCCAGTTTGCTGATGTGCAGAGAACAAGTGTGAGCAGAACGCCCAGGCACAAGGAGGACATCTACAAATCTTTCCCTCCAGGGCTCATGGGTGATCACAGAGAAGGGATTAGGGGTCACAAAATTCAGAGGTCACAAAGGGCTTGAGAGCAGCAGTATTCAAGAAAATCTGTGACACACTTTAACTCATAGGAGCATATATCTTTGGTATCTGTTCCAAAAATTTTGTATTTTTAGTATTAGCTTTAGTTTTTTTGAGACAGGGTTTCTCTGTAGCTTTGGAGGGACAAGGTATTCTAAAGAGAAAATTTTCTTAGAATATTGTTGAGAGCAAATCCAATCCAATGAACATCATTCTCAAATATGAAAAGTGTGCTGAGAATGCCCTTTCCCAAGTATAATAATTATCCCACGTGATAATATTTAGCAAGCAGTAAGTGGGAATGGGTCAATACGACACAGAGATTTCTCAAAGCGCGTCTGGAGCAATGTTCTAGGGAAATTTTTTGTAGAGGATTACGAATGATATAAATGGTTACTTGAGGATAAAAAAATAGTGATAACAAATTTTAAAATATTATTATTCTCCATAAAGAAAACTTCAGTATTTTGGTCATTTAATCTCCCAAGGGCATATACTTTAGATATTTCAAATGATGATTAGAAGTTACAAGCTTCCATGCTTCTCAAATCTCACCTTGGATATTATTGCTACAGGACAACAGAATGCAGACAGAGCCGAATGGAAAGTCATTCACATGGTAGTAATCTAACCATAATATTGCCCACTCTGTACTTCATATCAACTATGACATCTCATTATCCCCACAATTCTGAAACATGATTTTTATCTCCACTTTACAGAGGAGAAACCAGAGTCAAGATTATTTAATTTTCATAAGCTCACTGTGTTCATAAAGGACAGGGAAATGTTATATTCCAATCATTTTTAAGTCAGTGTATTACAAAAGAAGATATATAGTTTTTCAAGTTATCCCAAGTCCACTCATTCAATACTTTTAATTTTTCTCTGATGCTATACTCGTAAGCTGAACCTATTTGAGTTGTAGCAAAAAATATACAGTGATGTTCTGACAGTGAGATCACTGAATATCACAGAAGCAATTGGCTGGAAAGAAGACTTCGCATTCAGAGCAGGATGTGAACCACTGATTATTTTGGGATTCCAATTACTTGGATTTCAAATCTTTTCTAAGTAGATTTGATTTGGTTTTCACATTTTTCTTCTGAAACTCTTCAAATGTGTAACATATAAGTTCCTTCCAAAAGTTTTAGTAAAGCTAATTTTTGAAGACACACACAAAATGCTGAAAATGCACCTAATTCATTAGACTCAAAGTTTCAGTGACACATACTCTCCCAGGGTACCTTGCTTTGCTGTTGAGCATCCTTTTAAGATGAAATTTGCAGGTTATTTTGTTTATTGTTATGCAGCTACATTGTATGTGACAATTGTTGTTCCAACAAGTATAGTAGTTGTTTATGAAGGTACAATTTTATGTATATTTGAAAGCAATACAAGTTTTTCAAATGCAAAAGTTACATTTAGATTTGAAATAATTGTAATTACTGGCAATAGATTACACTTAAAATATATTTATCTTGAACAAGTTTTGAAACGATATTAAGTGGTTTACAAAAATATCTGTAAACTTGACTAATTGAAGCATAGACACACAGCTGTTGGACAGCTAAACTACATGAGTGTTAGCCATTCAGAACTTTGCATTAAGTAGTAATTTTGAAAATTTCTGCTCAATTTCAACCTGATTGATGTGGATGAAAGGACATTAATATTATCAGTGCAATATGTGTCTAGTTTACTGCAACTGAATTACAGTCAACTCGTAAAACTGTAAGAGTTTATTCTTATAAATTATATGGGAAACAGCAGATGCGGTGGCTCAGGGTCATGGAGCTCATGTCAGAAGCTCTCAACATCTCCTGGACAATCGGGCTCATCAAACAACTAACCAAGCTCTCAGGTTATCTTGGCCCTCGCCTCAGGGACACCCCATGTTCCCCTACGGGCCTGAGCTTTTTTGAGTTGCTTTATGACAAGCCCTTTCTCCTTAACCACCTCCCAATTCAAACTCCTCCACTGGCAGGGTACCTACCCTACCTCTCCCTCTTAAGGTCCTTTCTCCATTCACACGCTAACAGTTGTCTTCCTGCCACCACACCAGTATACCCTAATGCCCCTAAACATGCCCCACTCTCCCCAGGGGACAGAGTACTCCTCAAACTGTTAACTCCTAGGTCTATCGAGCCTCGATGGACAGGACCTCACATGGTAATTCTCACCACACCGCTGGCTGCCAAGCTCTTGGGACACCCATGGTGGTACCATCTCTCTAGACTCAAGTGGGCACCTACTCAAGATACTTGATCTGTACAGCAGACAGGACCTTCCACCCTCTGGTTTTCCAGAATGCTGCAACGAAGGGCCTACCTGCTCCTCATTCTGGCACACTCATCTTTATCGATAACATTTTTTTTCCCCAGACACCTGCCTTCTCATCTCCCCCAAGAAACAGCTGCCTGCCTTGGCCAGGATGATAGTTCATTGGATGCCTTTCCAGCCACACCTCTCGCTAAACATGGACACCTGGCTCTCCCTTTCCCCATGCCACCCCGTATCCGCAGGAAGTAGCCAGATTTGAGTCTACACCCTTTTTCCAAAGAGAGACTAAGTGTTTGTCATAATTACCATTCCAATTTTCTGTCACCCCTATATCCAAAGAGTCTGCAATGTTAAGTTGGGAACATATGTCCCAGTCCCTTGTATCTATCCCAGCCCCCAGGCCTGGTATGGACTTCAAATCCCAGCAGGCCAGATCCTGACCCTACTTCCCAGGGTACTTAAGTAATCCCCAAAAAAAACAAGTGGTCTCCCTTTCTTCCTCCTGGGGTTCACATTTCTGCAGCTTCCCAGTTTCCCCCTAGGGGCCACCCGAGAGTGCAGATCTCCCATTAAATCTGGATATTTCTTAATTTGGCTTGTTTTGATTTGGCTTGATTGGGAATTTTTGCGTCATCAGGGAGCTAATATTAAGAAATATTCCTAACAGAAACTATGTTATTTAAAAATAAAATAACTGTTGACATAACAAAGTCCGTAGATACCAGACATTTGTTACTATAGAGAGTGATTTCAAATGAAGATGTTAGCTGGTGTCCCCATATTCTCTACAGGATTATGTACGCAGTTGACAGCACAGGCCAATTGGTTAGCTTGTTCATGAAAACAGAAGTGAGCACTAAGGAAAGAAAGAGACAAGAAACAGAAGGTAGAGACAGGAGGGCTTTCAGTGAATACTGTAACAGCCTCAAGCTTATTATCCATAGTCCTTATATACCCCAATCAAAAGGGGAAGCCAAAAACCTTGATACAGGTATTTGTATCTCCCATGATACAAAGAACAAACAAGCATAATTACCTCCTTACATCTCAAAATACCCAGTACCCAGCCCCTAAGTCAAATATCCTCTTGTCTGATCTTTGAGTGGCAAGATGTCCAGGAACCACATCTTTTGCCAAACATCTTATTTGTTCTTGAGGAGCAAGAATAGGTTTGAATTCTCTGACCCTTAGTCAAGTTGGAACTGATACAACACTGTGATCTCTCACACACAATCAAACATTAGTAAAATTGTGTGAGTCACTTTTAAATTCTGGCACTACTGAAAATGAGGGGTAAGTTCTGATAATATTTAGTTATTTCAAAAGTGAAGCACAAAGAACACTAGCCAAGGTAATTAATCATAATAACATAATTTAGTCAGAGGCCCATTTTCTTGGATTTTGACAAAGGAAAGTGAAATAAAGTATAAGTCAGTTCTGTTTTGATGAGCGTGCACTAAAGAAAGAAGATATCTTTCTCCAAATAAAAAATAAGAAAATTAAACAAATTAGTTTTAATTTTAGG
The DNA here is from genome assembly GCA_963919715.1 of Microtus obscurus. Classification (NCBI taxonomy): domain Eukaryota; kingdom Metazoa; phylum Chordata; class Mammalia; order Rodentia; family Cricetidae; genus Microtus; species Microtus obscurus. Next base: position 2,560,918 of record CAWTZC010001020.1, on the reverse strand, counting down.
AACATGGACATTTATGTTTATCAGGCTTCAGAGTCAGAAAGGTTTCAGAACAGAAAGCTAGTCACAGTGGTCAAATATATTCACATCCAATATATTTAATTTCCAATGGAGTGAAAAATAGGTATTTTATAAATATTATACATGGAATACATGGAATATATATACTGAAACATGATCTTATGCTATATTTCATAGTTACAGTTTTAGAAATTCAAATACAGCTCATTGCTTTATAAAATATATTTTCATTATTATAAAATAATGTCAAAGATTTTACATTAGTTACCTGAAATTATAAATGATAACAGTTTTATTCTAAAATGCATATGGTAAGACATGAATCCCAGAGCAATCTTGTACAAAGAGTGATTAAATGAAGGAATTAATTCTTAATAAGCCCTTCCAGAGGTCAAGACAATGAGGCACTGAGAAAGGATAGGACAGATCAATAGAAAAGACAAAAGATTCCAGAAATATACCCTACTTAAAAATGTGCATCTTATTTTTAAGCATATAATTGCATATAATTATAAGCATATAATAAGCATATAATGATTCACCACTGCTATTCTGGACAACTAATTCTGAGAAATGAAATTTAGCTTTATACAAAACTCATATATGAATTTTAAAATGTTAAGCGCATTCTCTCTAATGTTCTTCATATTGAGTTTGTTTATTAATATTTGCTTATTCACTCAATATATTTTTTAATTTTTCTTAAATTTATTCTTTTTTATTGTTTTTATTAAGCTTTACATTTTTTTCTCGGTTCCTATCCCTTCTTCCCCTCTTACCTTCTGCCTTTTTCCATGACCCCCAAACTCTCAACTTACTCAGGAAATCTTGTCCTTTTCTCCTTTCTATGTAGATCCATGTATTCCTCTCTTAGGGCCCTCTTTGTTGTCTAGTTTCTCTGGGGTTATAAATTGTAGGACGGTTTTTCTTTACTTTATGTCTAAAAGCCACTTATGAGTGAGTACATATTGCATGTGTCATTCTACATCTGAGATACCTCACTCAATATGACTTTTTCTATATCCATGTATTTGCACATTGCAATGTCATTTCTTTTTACAGCTGGGTAGTACTCCATTGTAAAATGTACTACATTTTTCTTTATTCATTCTTTGATTGAGGGACATCTAGGTTGTTTCTAGGTTCTGGTTATTATGAATAAAGCTACTATGTACATAATTGAGCACACATCCTTTTGGTATTATGGAGCAGGCTTTGAGTACATATCCAAAAGTGGTATTGTTAGGTCTGTAGGTAGATTGTTTCCTAATATTCTGAGAAATCACCATACTAATTTCCAAAGTGGCTGTACCAGCAGGCCCTCCTACCAGCAATGAAAAAGTGTTCCACTTACTCCACATCCTCTCCAGCAAAAGCTGTCAAGAGTGTTTTTAATCTTGGCCGTTCTGATATGTATAAGATGGAATTTAACAGGCTAACGATATTGAGCATTTCTTTAACTGTCTCTCAGCTACTATATGTATTTTTAGAGAATATCATATATATATATATATATATATATATTATACTATGATCATTTTCATCCCTCCATTTCCACCTCTTCACAATTGCCAAATCCCCAAGTACCTTTCCCTACCAACTTTTTCTTTTTCAATTTCTTACTATTTTTTTTCATGTGCCTCAGTGCCCAATTAGTGTTTTGCATGCATGTGTTGATGTGCAGTCATCCCCCAGTATTAACTGTGGCCACATCTTCCCGTAACAAAATGCTTATGACTGCAGTAGTAGTCATAAATTGTCATTCTCTCCTCAGCCGTGACCTTGTGACCCTAGTAGAAATTCAAGTTGGAATATTGACTTGCTTGATCTTCTGCAGGTCTTTGGCAGTTAATCACAGCTGTTGTAATTTCATGAATGCAGTGGTTACATAATTTCCAGAAGAGAACATTTTATAGTGTTCCCTTTCATCTCTTTCTTTCCTCTTGTTATTATACTACTGGAGCCTTAGGATTGGTGGAATGAATTTCCATTTAGGGTGGAGTGCTCACAGCAACTTATTCTCAAAATTGGACTAGTTATGAGTGTATACATTAACCACTGCCTAGTACAAGAAGAAGGACTATTCTTTTGAGTATAGATTAGATGAAGGAATTAAGGAAATATATAAAGAATGTATTGCATTACACCTGACTGAAAATAAACTGCCAACAATTTTGAGCAGAGTGAAGCAGAAGTATTCATTCAATCAGTTTTTTAGAAAATGATACACATGGACCTTCTTCCAGTTTGCCATGTGAATCCTAGTTTAATTCAACATTAGCAAAATGTTAGGGCCATCTAACAACAAATCACTAGTTTGTTTCTTCACCTTATCAGCTTTTTATAGATAGGCTTTATAAAATAACTTCTTAAAAAACGTATGAATATAACTTAGAAGTTGTCAATTCTCTCATTGCCAAAATAATATTGTATATACATGTTATTTCAATTAAGTGCTTTATTGAAAGACTTTTACCATAACATCTATGAGTTTATTATTTAAAAAGCCTTGCTGTATTCTCAAGATAGCAACTCAAACCTCCTTTCCACCCTTTAGCTCTGACATTCCTTCCAGCTCTTCTCTGATGAGACCCGGGCATCAGGGAAGAGATGCCGTTCTCATAGGTGTCCCATTTAGGGTTTAGAACTCATAGCTACTGATTCTCTGCACTTTCACTAGTAATGAGATTCCACATTGGTCACAGATTGCCACAAAAAGAAGCTCCTCTGACAATGCTAAGAGGAGCATAAGCATAAAGATTTAGAAGCAACTTGATAATATGACAGAATAGTTAGCAAAATAACAATAGTGGCTTCCCTCCTGTGACATATAACTTTACCCAAAAAGTGGCTTTTTGTCATACAATTATTCTTTTATTCAGAAATAGCAAGGGTATTTAGTAGACATACAAGTACACAGGAAGGTCATCTACTCTTGTCAAAATATTGTTTAAGAGTGCCACCCTTTAGATATCAGTTTAAGAGCCGAACCAGTAAAATTCTACAGGGAAAATTGATATAAGCAGTCATCAAGTAGTTGATGAAACTAGTAAGACAAAATAAAAATTTAAAGACATTTGCTTCTAAAGAAAAGTATAGTAGAAATATATAAATAATTTATAAAGGAGAATCAGAAGGAATGCTTTAAATATAATATATTTAAATTTAATACATATATTTTAAATATAATATAATCATACTTTAGTATATATATATAAATATACATACACATATATATATATATATATGTTGAACATTTAGGTCTTATATTTAAAATTGGCAAAAATCATTATTAGCATAAGTAATTTGATAAAAATGTCAAATAAGTAAAATTTTGTGCAAAAGACAATAAAATAAAATCTATCAATTTGAGGAAGAAACAAAATATGTGGTAGCAGAATTGAAAAGATAAACTTAGGCAATAAAAATTATAAATATATGTGTGTGTGTTATCATGAAGTAAAAATATATTATTAAAAATTAATGAAAAATGAAAAATACAAATAAAATTTAATATATTCATAACAATAACCAAAGAAACATTATTAAAAAATGGTAAAGGCAGGTTTGACTCTAGGTCTGTAAATAAAGGTTAACTCATAGTAGTCCCTTTAATTATACAAATTTAAGTATACAAAAGAAAGAAAAACAAACAAAAACTACCTACAAAAAACAAGCAAAAAACTAGAACTCACAATTTATCAAAACTTTCATTAAGTAATGATTACAAAAAAAATTCTTCAAAATTTTGCTGTATTAAAGGAAAGTCTAAAGTACATTCTGTTAGTGTAAATTGTTTTATGAGCACTTATGTGTTTTATAAATGCTTTAAGGTATATTATATAAACTTTAAATCTAGAATATACTTTACATATTCTCTTCTATTCTTAAAAGATATGTCTATTAAATCTTATCCTAATGGTGCTAGTCTGCAATTAGTGCTGAGTAAGCAATGCAACAGTTTCACTTGCTCAGTTTTAGCACAGAAGTACAAACTGAGTTCAAAGCAACCCTGGGTAACATAAAGAAACTCTCTAAGAAAATGAAGCATGAGATATAAAACTAAATTTAAAGACATATGACATAATGATTGATATTCAAGAAAAGGAAAGAAACAATGATTTATCTAAACAGATGCTTCTATATTGAAATAATTTCTCAAACAATTTCTCATTGTCTGTACATTGTCTACTTGTGGGTTCCTGTGTGAGTTTCCAACTACTTTAGAAGGAAGCTTCTCTGATGATGCTTAAAAGTTTCTAGTCTTTGGGTAGAACAGAACGTTGTTAGGGGTGAGTTTATTGGTAGGGTTCTTCATCATAACAATAGCATTTAGTTTTCCTCCCATGGCCCAGCTTTTCTCAGGTTCTTGGCAACCAAAAAGTGACGTACATGGCTTCTATCTCATTGAGTGGAACTGAAATCCAATCAAAGAATAATTGGTTAATCCCATTATTCTTGTGCTCCTATTGTATCAGCAAGTCAAACCATCAGGTCACTATTTTAAATTACAAGATTTGCTGTTAGATTGATACTTTCCTTTTCCCTGTTAATGTGCAGAGTACTTTCCATAACCACAAACAGTAATGAGCAGGCATGGAGCCACTAGATAGGTACCAGCTCAACTTCTTTTTTTTTTTAAAGATTTATTTATTATGTATACAACTTTCTGCCTCCATTTATACTCACATGCCAGAGGAGGGCGCCAGATCTCTTTACAGATGGTTTGGAGCCACCATGTGGTTGCTGGGAATTGAACTCAGGACCTCTGGAAGAGCATACAGTGCTCTTAACCACTGAGCCATCTCTCCAGCCCCCCCCCAGCTCAACTTCTTAACTGTGAAAATTAGTTCAGTAGACATGGTATCTCTAGCTAGGTACCAGTTCAGCTTCTTAGCTATGAACACTAGTCATTTGGCATAGAGTCTCTAGCTAAGTACCAGCTCACCTTCTTCATGTCCAAAGAGGTATTCAAGTGTTTTCTTCAAAAACATGGTCTTGTCATCAGTTTCTAAAGATAAAGAACAGCATTGGCATTAGCCTAAAACATTTTGGTGTTTCCAATGAAGATTTCTTTGGACAATAACTGAATTAGATGCAACCCATTCCTGGCATGGAGGTTTTGCTTGCTAATGTAAGATGTCTAGATAGGGAATTATCTGACCTGTTATTTTGAGGCTTCATTTATTTTTTTCATGTATGTATATTTTAAATGTTTCTAAAGTAGTAACTGTTTATACAACTTCTCAAATGACCCTTTGTGTTAATTATCCCTCTCTCTATTTCCTCCCTTAATCTCCTCTCCCATCCTTCCATCCATTTAAACCTCCTACTCCAGTATTCACCGGACTTCTCTCCATAACTATATATATTTTATTTGCTTTCCTTGAAAAATCATCTCTCACCCTTATTTCCTTAGTATATACCTAAGTTTTGTGGTTATATGCACACCCAAGGCTTAAAAGCAAACACCTACTTTCTGAAAAATATACAGTATTTTTTTTGTGGTGGGGGGCAAGGCTAAATTACCTGAGTGTTGTAATATGAGTGGCAGCAGGACTGCGTTCCCACCGGGCTCTCGCAAGGCTAGCTTAGCCCCAGAATAATTACACTGAAACTGTATTATTTTAAACACTTCCTGGCCCATTAGTTCCAGCCTCTTATTGGCTAGCTCTTACATATTGATCCAACCCATTTCTAACATTCTGTGTAGTACCATGAGCTGACTTACCAGGAAAGAGCTTAACCTGCATCTGTCTGGAGTAGGAGAATCATGGCTACTGCCTTACTCGGCTCTTTTCTCCCAGCATTCTGTTCTGTTTACTCTGCATACCTAATTTTCTGCCCTATTAAAGGCCAAGCAGTTTCTTTATTAATTAACCAACGAAAGCAACAGATAGACAAATGACTTTAACCAATAGACAGATGTCCCTTCTCCATCTTTTTCTATTTAAACAAAAAAGAAAGGCGTTCACTTTGACATAGTAAAATTACATATAACAAAACAGTTATCAAGCAAGAATTATAGTTACAATATTTATATCTACTTTATCATAACTAAGGAAAACTATAACTATCTATTTATTCTTTCACACCATCAAAGACTTCAAAAGGATATCATATGACCTAAGCAAACAACTTCCAAAACTCTAGAAATGACAGAGAAACCTCGTTGCTTGGACAGTCACCCAAAGTTCTTTTGTACCGTTGGAGCATCCGTCTTCGGCCTTCAGGCTCATAGTGTCCAGCAGACATTTCCATGAAGTAGGAAAATTCAAAGACAGTTCAGTCACTTTCTGCTGTATCCTGCAGAATGTCTCACAGACTCTTTTATGAATCAGGAACCCTGAAAGAACATCTCACCTTTAGGCAAGTTCAGCAGTCCTCTCTCTGTGGGTTCTGTGTCCAGTTTACGCAACAGTCCAGGCAAGAGCAGTTTCTTGCCCAAATGGCTAACCAACTCCCTAAGGAGCCTCTTCGATGCCCGTCTTCCTCTTGAAGTAGATTGGTGCTCAATGTAACCCATTTCTAATATTCTGTGTAGCACCACGAGCTGGCTTACAAGGAAAGATCTTAACCTGCATCTGCCTGGAGTAGGAGAATCATGGCGACTGCCTGACTCGGCTTCTTTCTCCCAGCATTCTGTTCTGTTTACTCTGCCTACCTAATTTTCTGTCCTATTAAAGGCCAAGCAGTTTCTTTATTAATTAACCAATGAAAGCAACAGATAGACAAATGACATTAACCAATAGACAGATGACCCTTCTCTATCACCTGAGGATATTTTTTTTTCTAGCTCCATCCAGTTACCCATGAACATCAAAATTTTGTATGTTCAAACAGTTGTGTAATGTTTTTTGTTTTAAGTTTACCACGTTTTCATTGCCCATTCATCCCTTGGTGGGTATTAAGGCTGTCTCCAGTTCCTGGCTGTTATAAATAGCACAGGAATAAGGGTGAATGAGCAAGTATCTCAGTAATAGGATGTACAGTTGGAAGTGTAAGTCACAAACAATCTCACACCAGTTTGGAATTATGATTAATAGAACGGTTATTTATTTAAAGAGGAAAAACTTACAGATCACCGTCCCAGACAACAGCCAACTGCATGATCAGGAAAGGAGTCTAGGAGTCGGAAGCAGAGCCCCAGAATCCAGAGAGAGAGCAGAGGACAGCTGCTGCTTTTTTTTTAAATAGAGAAAGACACCACACCCCAATGGGCTGGTATCTCAGTGGCTATTGGCTGAAGGAGCAGAAGGAGCTCCCGTAGCATACAGTCCTTTGAGTATATTCTAAAAAATTATTTTTGGCCCAAACTAAAGATAAACAGCAAAACCATTATGACAAATATGCACAAACAATAATGGTGTCATTTAATCATTGGTTTTAAGCTTAAAGTAAAAATCTATCCTTAACATGTTGGTTAAACAAAGACAATTATAAGAGAACATTGTTGAGTGTATTAATTTATGTTATATCACAATTTTCTTTTATGATTCTAAAAACTCAAGTCTATTTTCACAGTGCTGAAAATTCAACTCTGTTCTCACAGTGACTATTATTTTATTTTTATAACATATTTATCAAGGAGATAAATTTCATATTTCAGTGTAATAACATGTGTTAGCACACAAAAGAGTTCCACAAAAGTCCAGAATGGAGTATAACAAACCTTTACTTATTTAGGGATAAACTCAAAGAGAGAGTATTGGTCTTCAGTTCTGTGTTTGCTTGGAATTGGAACCAAATCCAGAAATCCTCATCATCTGCATTTGTAGTACCATGCCAAAAGTTGCCCAGTATATTAAAAGCTATTGGCTGAAGGAGTTTCACAACACCCCTATGGCCCTATGGCCATATGGGGGCTGATGTTTCTCTGATTTCTTTCTAAGCCCTCTCTGTGTGTTTGTCTGCCATAGACCTCATTACAGATGTTTGTGAGCCATTATGTGGTAGCCAGGAATTGAACTCAGAACCTTTGGAATAGCAGGCAATGCTCTTAACCACTGAACCATCTCTCCAGCTCCTTCTTTCTGTTGCCAGAAGAGGGCACCAGACCTCATTACAGATGGTTGTGAGCCATTATGTGGTTGCCAGGAATTGAAAATAGTGTATTTGGAAGAGCAGCCAATGCTCTTAACCACTCACCCATCTCTCCAGCCCCTTTTTCCACCCTTAACTAAACCAGGCTTCCTTGATGTGGTGTGTGGGTCATGTCTGCACTCCCCTAACACAGGGGTCTCCATGAACCTATTAGCCGTTAGTGTACCCCATAGAGGAGGTCTATATAGATTGTTTCTCTGGCTTTAAACTGGATTAACCTTTTGCTGGTGTTTGTAGTCCCTTGTATGTCTTGGATGTGAGTTCTTCATCAGGCACATGAACGCGCCAGTATTTTCTTCTTCTAGCCATCTTGCCTTGCTTTCCTTGGTGATGTCTCTGAAGCAAGCTGGCGCATGGTGATGGAGCTGTTAGTCTTTAATGTCCTAACACAAAGTTTTGTCTGATTCAGTAACAACGATGTGTGCCCATGTCCTTTTCTTAGAATTTGCGCATCTCATTTCATACTTTTAATGTTGCATTCTGAGTGACTTTACTTGGTGTTGTTTCATAGTCACCAGCTCTTGTTTTTTTCACGTGTGGATACCAAATTGCCCCAGAATCATTTCTTGTTGGAAAAAAAATTGTCCTGGAACTAGCTCTTATAGACCAGGCTAGCCTCGAACTCACTGAGATCTGCCCGCCTCTGAGTGCTGGGATTAAAGGTGTGTACCACCACAGCTAAAAATATTGTTCTTAAGAATGATTTTGCAGCATTTTGTTGAGATTCAATTGATCATAAACATGGGAGTTTGCTTTGGGTCCCGCAAGCCAGGAGAAAATCAATTCTATTTCTCAGGTGAGAATTTTGGTAAGAACTTAGGTAAAATCTCTAAAACCCGACTTCAACGTTTCAGTTACATTGTCTGGTCTAAAACCCTCCATGACTGAACTTCCCCACTGGAGCAGAGTGGAACTCTAAGGATCACCTCTGGGGAACGAGAGTTGCCCCACCTAGGAGAGAACACAGCCATACCACAAAAATAGATGGATCCTCAATCTGCAAATATTATGTAAAGAAAAGGCCCAGACTTGCAGGCTAAGGACTCCTCAGCCACCCTCAGCATAGGTCAGCCTCGTCATTGGTGCAGCACAGGTGTAAGCAGACTGGCTTTGAAGACTTTGGGAGCTAGAGCACCAGGGAGGCCAGACCCAGGCTGTACTGGAGCCCACAAGCCTGAGTCCAAAAGTCCACGAAAGCCAATGGGGATCACTATTTTAGAAAACTCACAGAAGAGGAACTGCCATTTGGCTTTGTGCAGGGGTGAGGAAAGAACCGTGGCCTTGCTCTCCTTGATGTTGCTTTACCATTAAATAGGTGAGGCTGGGTTTCTCATCACCTAACATCAGAGAGAAGCTCTGTGGAAATGGAATTACCCATCAAGGGGCGCAGACTTTGGCAGGTGGAATCGATGCAGCTGGCCCGCAGGAAGCAGGTGGTGTGTGGAAGGAATTGTGGCATGCTGGGTAGGGTTGCTTTGTTAATTTGAATTATAAATATTAGAAAGCCTCTGAGTGAAGTGCTGTGTGTTAAATAGTAAAAACACTTGTAAGAATTCTTTCCTGAATATCTGTGATCATAAGATGTCCAATAAATTCTATCTATCTATCTATCTATCTATCTATCTATCTATCTATCTATCTATCTATCTATCTATCTCTCATCTATATCTATCTATCTATCTATCTATCTATCTATCTATCTATCTATCTATCTATCTATCTATCTATATGTTAAAAAGATGTCTTCTTATGAAAATTTATGTACCAAGGCTTAGGATGTTTGTTGGGCTTCTTGGAGACTTATCTGCTGCAGTAAAATTGGCACACAATAGTAATTATATAAATATACCTAAAATATTTTTGTTTTGTTATATTGCCAGCATAAAATCATATGGAAGTATTGATTTTTTCTTGTAATCCCAAAATAAACCAACTTACTGTTTTGGTACCCATATACAAGTATAATATATACACATGGTATATAGTACATAGTAATTAGTCATGACAATACTGGTTTATGTATTTTCCTTACTATACATTTTTGTTATTTTGTGATATATTCCTTCTCTATATAAAATAAGTACCCAATTGTGTGTCAAGTTGTGCTGGCTGTCAGAAGCCCCTTTTTTCTTCTGTTTAACATGTTCCTTGATTGCATAAATGGACTGTTTTGAGTGATGGACTATATCATCCATAGTTATGAAAAACGATTGATTGTATGGTGACTCACAGAATTATGAAGTCACCAAAGACTGGGAGTCTCAGAATGTGTCCCATTGTTATGTCGTTCTTGAAGCTGTATGTATAAAACTTCATATTTGAAAAGTCAAAAACTATGTGAAAATATGTTATGCTCCTTCTTTATTGAAGCCTCGATATTTGAGTACTATTCTAATATTTTTCTAATATCCATTTGTTTATAGGTCAGGAAAGACAGATAAGATGAAAGATGGAAACTCAGAGGCAGCTGAGATAAATTCTCTGAGATCTTGTAATCAGAATGACAATGATGCATAAGTCCACAGGTGAGGATAAAGTAGAGCAATGCATATGAATCCCTTTATCCCCTCAGCATGACCACAATTGCTGAATTGAGGCCATTTAGGAATATCAGAGTGAAGAGTTAACCTATTTCAGAGAAAACAAGCAAAGGGAAATGATAAGTTTTCTTTTCTTTCTTTCGCATTGTGATGCTGTGTCTCTGTGAATAAACTTGCAATAGAAACAGAGATAAATTTCATTGAAGTTCACTTTAAAAGTCTAAAGATGAACCCTAGAAAAAGTCTAACTTGGCACCCTAGAAAAAGGAATTCGTAATTGTCTTGAGCATACAGTCAAGCAACATTTTCAGTGTTCTCTTTTGCAATTTATCTGACTCTAAAGCTTTCTTTTTCTCTCCCCCATCTCGAAATATAACATGTCTATTATCATATTACATATATACTTTGTAAGTACTTTATAATACTTTGTTGAGTGAAATGATATGTAAAGCATGAGTTTATAAATACAAAAAAATTTCATGAAACGAGTAAGGCAGTGGCTCTTCTATGAAATTATACTTCTGTAAAGTGTTACCAGCAAAGATATTCTGTATATATTCCTTTAGGAATTTTGGTTAGTTTCTAAAATAAAAACAACTTAATAATTAGCTGTATAATATAATGTATTATCAAAAAAGCTATATTTGTAATCATAAATGTCATTTCCCTTCAACTTAATTTGAAAATCTTCAGCAACATATTTATATATGAAGACAGAATTCTGATGAATTTGCATGCATTATTTGAATATATATTTCTCTGGTTTGAACATCTATAGACATTAAAAGGAGAGAATTTCCATCAATAAAGACCTCAAAGTTTTCATAGTGTAAATACAATTATGTAGTGTTGAGAATCAGTGGATTAAAAATAATATAAGATGTTCTGGTAAGACAAGATTTCCCCAGAATACACCAAAGCTTGTGTAATAAGTAATGTAATACTTTTTTCAAAATATTGATAGATACCAGAAACTCAGTGATTATTCAGTAGAAAGCTAAGGTACTGAGAATAGTAGGTACACACACACACACAATAATAAAAATTATGGTATAAATACTGCATTTTCAAAAACTGAGTTGTTATTTTATAGTCTCTTACATTTTGAAACAAACCTATAAAATTGAACCAACTAATAAATGAGACAAATCTGGTTTATTACTCACAGAAAGACAACAAGAAAAAGCAGAAAGCAAGGGATCCATGGCCAATTGTCCCCCAAAAGTTAAGGAATTCAGCCACAGTGAATAGAATCACCTCTATGTGTCCAAGAACCACTGCATCTTAGGAATCCCGAGGGTCCCCATTACAGCTTTTCATGATTGATGTCTCTTGGAGTGCTGGGTTAAAGCATTGTTGAATACCTTGTTCCATGACAAAAGAAGACATGGCCTGGGACGTTGTGGACCCTTTCTTATCTCAGTATATTGTGTTTTACAAATTTACAGTTTTTTATAGAGACTATTGGAACAGGAAATCCCACTCTAAACTTGGATAGCATGTTTTTTTGTCGTGTCAGAGAACAGGACATAGAGGAAAGACTAACCCAGACCACATCCTGTAAGTCAACCTAATAAATTACTTTTCAATATACACATTCATTCTATCACTTCTGTTCCTTTAGAGACACTGATAAGTAAAGATTGTAGTACCAGTAGTGAGTTTGATACCAAGAAGTCATTGTGAAAAACCCAACCATGGAAGATTTTGGAAGAATTTGTGTAAGCAGAAATTCATGAGCCATTTCAGTTGTAGCCTGAGGATAGTAGTGATGTGAGCAACATGGAATGTGGAGTTTCCGATCTTGAGGTTTCTGAGAATAATATAAGCAAGTGGAGTAGAGGCATCGGTCTAAAATTTTGATGAAGAATCTGGGTGTTTAATGCCTGTGTCCCTAGAACTTGCCTGCATTTGAATTTTAAAATGTAATGTCTAAATTTCTGTTAGAGAAAATGTCAATTTTGTTGATTTTTTCCAGGAACCAGCTTTTTGTTTTACTGATTCTTTGGATTGTTTTCTGTGTTTCTATTTTGTTGATTTCCGCCCTCAGTTTGACTATTTCCAGTCTTCTACTCCTCCTAGGTGAGTCTGCTTCTTTTTTTTCTAGAGTTTTCAGGTGGGCTGTTAAGTCTCCAATGTATGCTTTCAAGAAAATGTCAAAAGTACATATATTTGAGTCTTTGGCACAATGATAACTGATAATACTTATATAGATATGCTGTATAAAGTGTAAATAGAACAGAAAGAATTATGACATGTAGAGTTTGGAGAGAAAAATAGCACCAGGAACTTTAACTTTACAGTCAAAGCCTGTGCCATTTTGTCATTGCTTGGAAATCAGAACCATTAAGAAGAAGCCCCCTGTGCTGTGGGTCAAACAGAAGGGTGAATTTGAGGCAAGATACTACCAGCTAAGCTTCCAACCTCTGAAAGAAAGCCTAAGCCACTTCTTCTTATAAAGTAACTGCTTATATTATTTTTTTCTTTTTTTCCTTTAAAGGGAAAATGGGGAGGGGAAAGAAGAGATTAGTCTCTGGAGACAGGAGCAGCAGAAGAGAAAGAGAGAGAGTGACACAGAGAGAGAGACAGAGATAGAGACAGAAGGAATAGAGACAGAGAGACAGCTGGAGAAGGGGGAGAGAGAGACAGAGAAAGAGAGCATAAAGTAACTGCTTATATACATATTGCTAATGTGATTCAAAGGGATTCATCCCAACTTGATAGGCAGACTTAGTGCTACACAAACTGTTCTAGCTTTAAAGGAGTGTGGGATGCAAGAGTGAGGAAGAGATCATGAATTCTTACTCTGCAGGTCTTTGATCCTCTGAATTGTGACACAAGTAAATTGTGTCATAGGAATCTGTGTGAATGATAAGATATGACAAGAGTCTGTGAGAGGCCATTGTATGAAGCTGTGAAAGTAAAGCCTAAATTTCATTGAAGACTCCAAGAGTTGTGGATGCCAAATTCCACGAGATGCCCACCCAGGAGAGCTGCAGACTAGGAGTAGAGCAAGCCGGAAAAGGAGATGTATGAACTATGTAGCAAAACTGGAGAAGGGGAGTCTTCTAAGTCTTTCAATAGGAGACATGGCTCTACAGAATTTGATACTTGTCCTGCCAAGTTTCAGCTTTCCCTTTATTTGCTATTTTCTCACCAATGACTTTTAAAGGTGTAAGGTCTGTTTTGTGTCACTATATTTTAGAAGAATTTAATTTTCTTTGATTTTTCTGGAGGTTACAATGAAGATGTTGCTTTGAGTCTCACAAGAGATGTTCTGATTTGAAGTGTTAAGCTCATAAAATATTGCGGAACTTGAAAAGTGGAACTATGTGATGTTTGAACTGTGAGTTGGACATGAAGCTTATAAAATACAGGTAGAAAAACATTATGAGACTGATTTCCATAGGCTAAGGTAACTGAATACTTGGTCCTAACTAGGTAACATTGTTTGAAGAGGCTTACGGGTGACTTGAAAGGAAGAAATATGTTACTAGGGAAGGGCATTGAAAATTTAAGGCCCAAACACTTCTAATTTACTCTTTCTCATGCTTGTGTTTGAGAAACGATATCTCAGCTTTCTGATCCTTTTGTCATATTTGCTACCTGCTAGCATCACTCTCCATCTCTTATCTATACGAAACTAGGTAAGTGTAATCTATTCCTTCCATAAAATGCTTTTGTCCACAATGTTTTATCAAAGCAATATAAAAGTGACTAATGCAGTACCAATTAGCAAAGTTATTGGATTTAAGATGCTCATCCATTTCCTCAGATACACATTAAGAGATCTATTTAATCACATATGTATAATTAATGGGCATGAGATGTGCCTGTGTGACCTCCTTGAGCCATAATCAAAATGTATTTCATTATATCTAGATGTCTGCTACCACAAACTTTCCTGGAAAAAGAGTCTTATCCTTTGTTTCAGTAATGTAGAAATAACTGAACTACTTCCAATTCATGCAGCAAATGGAACCGCTCATAAATCTTTTTCACTGTTTTCTCCAAAAGATATGAAGTATACATCTTTTGGCTAATAAGAGCCATATCTCAGTGGCTCCGAATGACTCAGATAGGACTGTGAGCTTTCTCTGCCAAAGCCAATGAGAAGCTGCTTCTCATCTTTTTCCAGGGCATGTGCACTTATCTTGACTGTCAGTACACTAACAGCAGAGTGACTCTTTCCCACAGACAGGATTCCTCATCTAAGTGGCAGGTGATCCATAGCCCATTATACGCTACAACGAATGCAGAAACATTATATTATCCTTCTGGCCAGGAATCAGTAACTAAAAATCTGTAGAACAGTTTTATGAAGCTAATATCTGGCTTAGCTATGAACCAGGTGGTAGGCTTAAGTTGTATAATACAACTTTTTTATACAACGAGCCAGTTTTAAAGTCTTACCTAGCTTTTGTGTTCTTTATATATAATGTATTGGGTAATTATTTATGTGAATATGCACTGAAAGTATCATTTTCCTAAGATCAATGAATGACTCTTGGAATTGACATCAAGCTACACAAGAGTCTTCTTGTTTGGGAGAAAGTGTTGTGAATAAAGTAATACTCTGAAACATTAACTGATGTTATTTTTTATATTCTCATCAATCTGTTACCAATTCATACTCACACTCCACATTCTAAGCATCAAGAGAGGAAAAGATTATTCAACTTTGCTTGATTACTGTAATTCTGTGGTTTCAGTTTTTTTTTTTCTACTAGTTGTGGTATTAGCTATATGGTACTGGGATGTTTGTTCTGTTTCTGAGTTCATACCTTGGTGGTCAACTGTTATCATTGTTGAGTGATCCAGAAATTTCACTATGGTATTCCAACCCAATTTAAGAAGCCACATTTTATGATAGCTTGATATGTATAATAATGCTATATACATAAATATAAAGATCACACACTTCTAATGTCACAAGTGGATCTCTAGTACTCTGGTATCTTTACTACTCCCATGAGCGCAACATCTCCTAGAAGGCAGCCATGTCCACCACTTTATTATTGAATAGATTTCACTTCATAAGATGAGAACTAGTTATAATTTCAATAACTAAATGTTGACAGGGGTTTCTGTATTGCCCTGTTCCATGGCTGTTCAGTCCCAAAGAAATACATAAAAGTGGTTGGTCCACCAACTGAGGCAGTGTGACCTGTTCTAATGGGAGCTCACCAAATCCAGCTGGACCAGGTCTGAATGAGCATGTGATCAAACTGGACTCTGATTGTGGCTGAGAATAGGGGCTGACTGAGAAGCCATTGATAAAGGCACTGGGACTTGTTTTTACAGCATGTTCTGGCTTTTTGGGACACTAGTCTATATGGATGCACAGCTCCCTAGACCTGGCTGTCGGGGGGAGGGCCATGGACTTCTCACAGGGCAGGGTTCACTGCCCTGTCTCAAGCAGAGTGGGAGAGGGAGGAAGGAAGGAAGTGCAAATAATTGAATGAAAAAAAAAAGAAATACACAAAGGTCTACTACATTAATTATAAACAGGTTGGCCTATTAGCTCAGGCTTCTTATTAACTAATTCTTACATCTTACATTAACCCATTATTCTTGTCTGTGTTAGTCATGTGGCTTGGTACCTTTGTCAGTGAGGGATTCTCATCTTGCTTCCTCTGTGGCTGAGTGACAACTATAGATTGACCATTTCACCTCCCAGAATTCTCGTGTTCTCCTCATCACCCCACCTCTACTTCCTGTCTGGCTACTGGGCAATCAGCATTTATTACAATAATACAAGTGATAGGATAAAAGACCATTGTCCCATAGCAACTAAACTTAGTTTTTCAGTATGCTCTACTGAATAAAGTTGTTCATTAACAGATAACCAAAGGTATTGTGAGAACATGGGGTTATTCAAGGTCAGGCCCTAGATACCAGTGGCAAAATGCAGGGCAACTGATTAATTTCTGTAGAAGTATGGGAAAAATAGACTATAGAATGTTACAAGTGAAATCAAATTAATCTTGATCTTCATTTGCCAAGGGGATTTTCAACAAGGCATTAGCTCAGTCAATAACATCATAACAATCTTTGATATCAATTACATCTGTCTCAAAGAAATTGATGATATTTGGCACCACAGAAACTAAGACTGGAACCTAGACATACACCCTTCTGTAGCCCACTGTCAATTTCCATATCATGTGGGTATTACAGACATGGTAACTGAAAGCATTGTTCCATTTCTCTCTGTTAAATTCCTGAATTAATAATGTTCATTCCTTGATTTATTATGCAGTACTACTTTGTGGAATAATTCCTTGGGATTTGATAGTTTAGGTAACAGGCATGAATAAATAAACCCCACTGTCCTGAGTCCAATTTTCAGCTATGCACAGTCATATCTCCTAGGTGACAGTGATGCTTTCTTACAAACAGCGCAATACCAGTATCTAGGTACATTTAGCAGTGGGAGCAATCTTGTTTATTGTATAAAGTTTAATTTGATGGAGTTCATTGTTTATTGTGTAGGCAATTAAGCATAAGCTACACCAAAACTACCTGTTCTATGCAATAGCGTTAGCAACAAACTTGACTAATGAAAAGCTGGGTTTCTTAAAAACATGAAAGCAAATACAAAAATAACATATTTTTATCATCTAACAGGTAGACCCTAATACTGCAATATTTGAGGAACTTGTAGTTAATTTTAACTAAATTGGAAGTTACCTTATTATAAAATGGCCTGGAGATTTTAAAAACATATAACATGTAAGTGTCATTTCAATGCACACCCACACACATATATACAAGTTTTAGATCACTTTTGTTTCATAGCAAAATTGAAAGTAAAGTATAATAAATAATTTTTTTTTGTATTTCTTTTTTTTTCTTTTTCTTTCTTTCTTTTTTTCTTTTTTTTTATTGGAAAAAAAAAAAGAAATTTCTGCCTCCTCCCTGCCTCCCATTTCCCTCCCACTCCTCCCTCTCCTCCTCCCCTCCCCCCCACTCCTCCCCCTCCCTCTCCAGCCTGAAGAGCAGTCAGGGTTCCCTGCCCTGTGGAAAGTCCAAAGTCCTCCCCCCTCAATCCTGGTCTAGGAAGGTGAACATCCAAACTGGGTAGGCTCCCACAAAGCCAGAACATGAAGCAGGATCAAAACCCGGTGCCATGGTCCTTGGCTCTAAGATTGGTCCTCCCCATCTATATGCCCTCATTTGAGTTGTTTAGTTTTTGTAGATGCTAGCAATGTCCATTAGAGTTAAAGTTTAATCATTATTTTAATTAGGATGCATAGGCTTAAAAATATTAAACACACCTGGTAATGTGTTTCTCAAACCACAATTGTAAATTTTAATAGGCTACTCTGTGTTACATTAGTCATTGACTAATCATAGAATATGCATTCATCATGAATGTCTAATTACTTTTTTAGATCTCTTAGAAAAGTTTATTTTTATCCTTATTGACTTTATGAAACAATCTAAATGGTGATGATTTTATCCTTTAAAAGTATCTTTCTCCTTTCTATAATATAGTATTTTTGTTTGAGTTTTCTCCTTTATATTTTTGCAAATGTTGTTAATGAGTTTCAACACATTCGCTCTTCTACTTTTTGAGGAACTCTCCACACACTTCTCATCATTTTCTTTTTTATCTTCCACATTTTTTCCTCTGTCTATTAGCTACTGATTATAATTATCCAGTATCTACTGTGTATCATGGAATATGTTGGATATCAGTAGTTGCTTTGGGAACTCCTTCAGCCAATAGCCTTTAATATATCAGTCCACTGGGGCATGGACTCTCATACTATAAATGCAGATGTAAAGCTTGTATAGCCTCTCTCTCGGCTGATGGATTTGGTTCCTTTTCCCCGCTTGTGCAGAGGATTGTGATGTGTGAGTCTATCTCTAAGTAAAGAACCCCCTATTATGCTCAATTCTGAGCTAGTGTGGGACTATTCTATGTTGTCCATCTACAAGTAGTACATGGTGTGTTTAATTCACAATTAAAGAGACAAAATTAACAAGAGTAGAGTTATAGTCAGTATTTATGAAATAATTGGAGAAAATAGTGGAGAGAATTAATGTTAGTAAGAGAGAAGTGATTTTTTTTCAAGGAAACAAAAGTGAATAATGATTAGATTCAGAAAAAAAATCATGCTTGATTGTGAATGATATCTCCATCGGAGAATTAGATGTCCAAAATGGGATGTTAGTTTTACAAAAACAAATGTGAAATAGACAAACAATATGAAAGGAAGTATCTCATTACCCATAAGAAATGTGGAGTAATGAAGTAAAGAGTCATGAAGAAAGGTAGTCAATGTCTATAACAAGGGAATAAATGGTTGAATGTGAGACTTGGAAGAATTAAATATAAACAATTATTTTAATTTTATAAACATTGCTTTGATAAAAACTGAAAAAGAGTGATCTGGTGGCAATGAGTAATAATGCAGGATCATAGAAAGGTCAGGAAACAAGCAAAACTACAAAAGAGTAAAGCATGGGCTTAGTTTGGAGGTGAGGTGATTAGCAAAAACAGAATATTCTAAGATAATTCCTGAGGTGGTTATATCTTATTTATAGTTTCATTAACACATTGTTAAAATAATACTTTGGTCAATACACACCAAATAGATGATGACATTCTCAAGAGATCATCTTCTATTTGAACAACTTCTACCATATATTGATGATTAAACTATCATCACACTGTAACATAAGGCATTATTTATGTGGATGTGGAATGCTGGTATAAACAATTCTATTACCACTTTAGTTCACAACTGTCTACAGCACTAACAATTATATGCAGTACATAACAATTTATTATTTTTTAATTCCTAAAAGTTTTGATCTTTCTATTAAAATGACTCAAAGTCACTGAATATAAAAATGATATAAACATAAATATGAGATCATAAAACTAAGAGGAAAGAAAATAGTTCATCATCTACATATATATTTTACACACCTGTTTCAAGTGAAGCATTTCTAAGCTCATTCCAGATAGAAAGGACAGGTCCGATTGGCTGTCAGATTATTATACTTTAAGCAAATAGAAACCTCATAATAACCACAAGTGTGTTTCATAGTAACAATGCCCTTTTTCAGTATAATAGTAGCTGGTTTCTACTTTTATATAGTAAATCAGCAGGCAGAGGTGGTGCACCTCTTTAATCCCAGTACGCGGGATGCAGAGACAGGTAGGTCTCTGTGAACTTGAGTTCAGCCTGGACTACACAGTGAGTTCCAGGAAAGGCTCTCAAAGCTGTAGAGAAACCCAGTCACAACAAACAAAAAAACAAAACAATCAGGCTATCAGACCTTGTTTAAAATTTTATAGATTTCAATATATCTTATAAAATCAGTGAATACTTAGGCATTTCTAAGTGTTTTACTTTGATGGTGATAAAAAAAACTTCGTTTTGTTATAAATGAAAATATTATTAGAAATGTACTTCTGAGCTGTCTTTGGTGGCACATGCTTTTAAACCCAGCAATTAAGAGGCAAGGGCAGGTAGAGTTCTGTGAGTTCGAGACCAATTTAGGATACATATGGAGGTTAGTTGGTGTTGTTTAGAAAGAACCTGTCTCAAAACTAAAGAGCACTCCTGAGGTTGGGCCTAAAGTTATAGGTAAATGAATGGATGAATGGGCAAATATAAATAGATAGATAGATAGATAGATAGATAGATAGATAGATAGATAGATGATAGAGAAAATAACAGCCAAAAAATTATACAGGTTGAGGTAACCTGGACCTGGACTCAGACTCAGAATGATCAACACTGCTTATTCTCTGCCACCTGTGCTAATGAGGAGTAAACACAGAACCAAGGAAGTACAAAGAACACAGCTGAAGTTTTGTGGAAGAACAGAACAGAATTGGGAAAGAACAAATAAGAACTGAGAATAGAATAATGAGGTACAGGTGATATGAAACTACAAAAGAAAAAAACAGTACTTACATGCTTACAATCTGATATTGTGCTAGCTAGTTTTATGGTAACTTTAGGAAAGTTATCACCTGCGTGGAGATAGCATCAAGTGAGGAATTTCTCCACAAGATCAACCTGTAAGCATACAATTCTATAGAGCATTTTATTAATTGGTGATCAATGTGGGAGGTCCTAAACCTTCCTACATGAGGGTTCCCCTGGGATGGTGGTCCTATCTTCTAGAAGAAAGCAGCCAAAACAAGCATTAAGGGACAAGGCAATAATCAGCACTCATCCATGGCTTCTACATCAGTTCCTACTTTCAGGTTCCAATCCTGGCTTCCTTCAATGATGAAGACAATGGACAGTAATGTGAACACATTAACCAAATAAACCCTATCCTTCCAAAGTTGTCTCCACAACGACAGCAACTATAGCTAAGACATAGAGTCACACAATAAGCATCAATTACAATTAAATTTCTCAGAACATACCAATGTCATGAATAATGAAGGACTATATTTTGAAATAAGCAAATTTTCAGCCATATTGACAAATAGGGTGATGAGAAAAACAAGCAAAACAGGCCTATTTGAGGCCCAATGAAATTAAAACTTTTCAGAAACTAAATGAAAGAAATAGAAAAACATTGAGTATTTGGAACAAGCACATATGCTAGTTGGATTTAGTATGTTGATTTGATGAACTTTCTCACTGTAGGTTATTTCAATGGAAAAAAGTTAGGCAAGTACACAATTGCATAATATATCCAAATATACATTACAAATATATCCAATTAATTTTCTGTATTTTAGAACAAAATTTTCTATGTGTATATAAATATTCAAAGATAGTTCCTAATAAAGAAAAATGACTATAATATGCTGGGTGTTGTATGTATAGATTTATACCACTTTTTAAAAAGGGTATACTAACATTTGAAATTTTGAAAATATTATTCACTTAAAAATATGTAGAATTATGCATAATTGTGTCTATTTTATGTATTTTTAAGAGTTTTTAAATTAATTTATGTATATAGTAAATAACCTGATATACTTCCATTTCCAGGATAAAACATCCAATAAGAACAATATCATCCTAATAATGCCCCTTTAATGTTAATTTAAAAATGATAAATATACTTTAGTGTTTGAAGAGAGTGGGGAGTGACACTCCATTTGGAAGTAAAATATTAAGTCACCCTGGTATTTAAGAAGTAGAAAGTGGGCCGGGAGGTGGTGGTGCATGCCTTTAATCCCAGCACTTGGGAGGCAGAGGCAGGTGGATCTCTGTGAGTTCGAGACCAGCCTGGTCTACAAGAGCTACTTCCAGGACAGGCTCCAAAAACCACAGAGAAACCCTGTCTCGAAAAAAAAAAAAAGTAGAAAGTGAAACAAAATTACACAATAACTGTGAGGAAGTCTGGGTTTGTGAAGAAAGTCTCAGTGAGGCTAAAGTCATTAAGATCCAGGAAAAAGAAAATTGGTACATTTAAATCATCATAACTTTATATTCCCAGGGCAGATTTTTCCATTTTTATATTCATATGTCTGTCTATTACACAGGTTCTCCTAAATATTTCATGCACACTTCAAACTCAATATGTCTTAAACATCCATTCAATTTACATCCTTTAACCAATGTTGAAGAGTTCTCAGCTTCTGGCTTCTTTTATTTCCTGGAATGGCTTAACAGCCACCATTTGTCACACATAGAAATCTTAATAACATCATACCTAGGACTGATGATGTTCACCATGTATCTGGATGAACTAAAGTTTTGTTGGTTTTACACAGTGCATCTTTATCTTCTATAATCTCTTGACTTTTCTTTCACTGCCCATTTTGCATGACTTGTGCTGCTATGTTATGTAGGCTGCCTCCAATAACCTGGCTCAAATATTTTTGCCATAAGGTTCCCAAGTTTGGGAACAACAATCACATACCACTATACCTTGAACTGATTTTTATATAAAAATCATATAACAGCATTTCTAACTTCCACACAAATATTCACTTATTTCTACACTGTTATATGTTATGAAAACAAAATCCTTATATCTTTGTTTATATCTTTATAAAATCATCCTTATATCTTATATATGATTTGTAAAAACTGTGAGTTCTTTGTAGATGTGTTGGCTTATTTCAGGACTCTATCTTGATTTATTAACATATGGAAATCTTTGTAGTATTATGGCTTTTTAATGTATTTTAAACTTAGGATATGCTGTCTCAACTTTTTATCCAGAAGTTTCTGTCCTCCCTGGTCCCACACTCATTCAGTCCCAAAGAAACACACAAAGGTTTATGTTAATTATAAACTGTTTGGCCTATTGTTCAGGATGGTTACTAACTAGCTCTTACAACTTAAATAAACCCATAATTTGTATCTATATTTAGCCATGTGTTTTGGTACCTTTTCTCAGTATGGCATTCTTATCTCACTTCCTCAGAGTCTGGGTGATTATGCTGTCTCTTCACAGCATTAGAAACTCTAACTAAGATGTATGTGTTGATAGTGTCTAAATGCAATTCTTTTCTCTTTTTTTTTTTTGCTGTTTGATTTTGTATTTTGAAATGTCACTCAATTTCTTTGCCTTTTTTTAGCATTTTTTCACTTCTGCCTTTAAAACTGTGTAGATTTAATATCTCTTTATTTGCAGAGACAATTTAACTTTTTCTTTTCTTCAATTTAAATAGTGCCCATGATTGATGCCTTTAATTTACTTTTCTGGGATACATGTGGGGGTTAGAACTTTCAACCTTGTCAGGAACAGAAGGTTGGGAGTGAGAATCCTTTTCTTCTTGTTCCCTCTGTCTCTCCACGACCACAGGCTTCCAGGCTTCCTGTATATGATCTTTATTGGGATGAGAAATTTTTCATCTAAAACTAATTTGTTGCGTGTCTTTATTATAAAAGGATGCTTCATCTATCCAATTACCTTTTTTACATCGATCAAGATTGTCAGAGAATTTTGTAATTCCTTGTGTTAATATAGGTGAATATATTTAACCTGTTGATAACAAACCATGTTGACTGAGGTTTTTGTACTGCCTGGTTCCCACAGGCATTAGTTCCAAAGAGGTCACACAGAGGTCTACATTAATTATAAACCGATGGGCCTTCTTATTAACTCTTATAACTTATTTTAGCCCATAATTCCTGTCTGTGTTAGCTCATGGCTTGGTACCTTTTTTGGCGAGGTAATCACATCTTGTGTCCTCTGCATCTGGATCAAGACTGGAGACCGAGCTTCCCTTTTCCCAAAGTTCATCTGTTCTTGTAGCCCTGTCTCTACTTTCTGCTTGGTTTCCCTGCCTCTACATCCTGCCTGGCTACTTGCCAATCAGCATTTTTTTAAAAATAGTAAAAGTGAGAGGACACAGACCATTGTCCCACAGCAAAACCAATCTTATATTCTATAAATTAAATTGATAATCATGTTTAAACCATTTATACAGTTTTGAATAATCTGCTCATATTGTTTATAAAACCACTGTGCATGAGCATAGTGATAATGGCTGCTATATATATATATATATATATATATATATATATATATATATATATATATGTTGCAAAAGTTATATTTCTTAAATTTAATTTCTTTAGTTCAAATGGTCAGACAATTAGTCTTGTATTATAATGGTTCCTTGACCTGGCCATCCATGTTAACTCTTAAATATTAATTGCTTTTTTATTTTTCTGTTTATTTTCATAGACTACATTCTAGACACATATAATTGACAATCAAATCTCTTTGTAATAATGGTTAAAGACATTCACAATGTATGTGTATCTATTAGTAATAAGTTATATGTTAAAAAAAAAACAAACCTCAAACTAACTGGTTGAAATGAATGTGTATGTTGGGAGATTGCCCAGTCTGTAAAGTACTTGTTATATAATATGAGCACCTATTTATATACCCAACAGGTAGTTATAGTCTCCGTTCTGGGCATGCAGTGAGAGTATATATCCTGTGGCTAGTTGGCAACCATGAGATTCAATGAGATGCTTTCTCAAAAAGAAAAAAGAAAAGAAGGGAAGAGAATAACTGAGGAAAACACCATGTGTCAGTATCTATCCGTTAAATGCATGAATATATATTTGTGCAAATACAAACACACAAGAGATATGAATGTTCACTTGTCCTTCATGTATACTTCTCAAGGGAAGCAATCTGGCATGGGTGAGGGAGATTTGTAACATAATGTTTCTGGAGAAACAGGCTCTTTCCTGTCACATGCATTATCATTGTAAATGTAGCCTTTATCTTAGCCCAAACAGACACTCAAGCATTGTCAATGATGCTTCAAGCAGAATAATGAAGAAAGAGGAAATTAAAATGTGGTGTTATCACACAACATGTCTACCTCTGTCTCTTTAGCTAGACTTTTGGTCAAAAGGAATCTTCGAAACTAGCTATTTTTCAGGCGTCGTGGTACATTTGGATAATCCCAGCACTAAGAGAGTGAATGATAGAGGATTGGTGCATGTTTGAAATCAGCCTGAGTGGTAGAGTGGGTTCTAGTTTGGACTACTTAGTGAAAGTCTGTAAATAAAATTGAGTCTCATCTCAAATGTATTCGACAAGGTCTGAGGTCATTACCACTGACAGCAGTTTCTTTTCTGGTGTAGAGATTCTCTAGGGTCTTTATATTGCAATCTAAACGAGATGATATCAATTTGTTTATTAGAACGTTTACTTTGTTGTAGTGTTTTGAACCAGTTTCATTTAAAGCAACCCAATATTTACAATGCTGGGGATTCTCCAGAATTCAGTATCTGCTTCCCTTTTGATATGCAATCATCCCCTCATGTGATTCTAGCCACTTAAATCCCTTGGAATTTCTACCTGAAAACTTGTACCCCATGGAGTTAGCAGAAAATAACTGTATTTACCCTATTCCTAATTAGCAGTTATTTCTCTTCATGTGGCTTTTATTAAAAAGAAAACAAGTCTCTTGAGTTCCTACCAGGAAGGAAGTTGATTCACTCTTCAGATCATGAGAATAAAACCATCACCAGCCTTTCTTTTTACTGGGTATGGACCTCCTAACACCTCACATCAGAGTGTGGAAATTCTGATTTAGTAAATCAGAATTGTTACAAATAACTTTATGATCCTAATGTATGTTAGGATAACATAACATTACAACTTAAAGCTTTATTTTATGTACTTGCTGCTTTTTAACATACTGTAATAATAGACTTTAATAATAGACTATGTAATAATAGAATTTTACTGCTGATGATTATTGCCAGAGCAATAACAATTACTTCTCTCTTGATGAATCTGAACTTCTTTTGCATTTTGCATTACCATGGCAGTAGCAATATAGTTCCAGATAGGTAATACAGTGGGTTCCCTGATGATGTGTGGAGTTGAGATCATTTACATAACAATCTGGGTTTGTTTCTTCACACGTAAAATAGAAGTTCTGTTGTATGCTATATTACAAGAGTGCCATGAAGATAAAATAAGTTTCTAGGACATCAGCGGACAATAAATCTTAACTATTTTATGTCCTTTCCTTGTGTTATTTTGCCTTAACTAACTGAATATTTTAAATTTTTTTTTCTCTCCCAATTTAAGCTCATCTGTATCTTATTTTTTATTTTGGATACTCTGTGTCTGTCTGCTATCTTGAAAAAAATGTGCTATTGCAGATCAGGCCTGTTTTCTAAATAATGATTTACTGTAATGTCTTTTTTTTTATTGAAAGAAAAAAAAGAAATTCCCACCTCCTCCCAGCCTCCCATTTCCCTCCCCCCTCCTCCCACTCCTCTCCCCCTCCCCCCACTCCTTTCCCCCTCCCTCTCCAGTCCCAAGAGCAGTCAGGGTTCCCTGCCCTGTGGAAACTCCAAGGTCCCTGCCCCTCCATCCAGGTCTAGGAAGGTGAACATCCAAACTGGCTAGGCTCCCACAAAGCCAGAACATGAAGTAGGATCAAAACCCCTTGCCATTGTCTCTGGCTTCTCATCAGCCCTCATTGTCCGCCGTGTTGGAAGAGTCCGGTCTTATCTCATGCCCCTTCAGTCACAGTCTAGCTGGTCTTGGTGAGCTCCCAATGGATCAGCCCCACTGTCTCCGTGGGTGGGTGCACCCCTCGTGGTCCCGACTTCCTTGCTCATGTTCTCCCTCCTTCTGCTCCCCATTGGGACCTTGGGAGCTCAGTCGGATGCTCCAGTGTGGGTCTCTGTCTCTATCTCCATCTATCTCCAGATGAAGGTTCTATGGTGATACGCAAGACATTCATCAGAATGGCTATAGGATGGGGTCATTTCAGGTTCCCTATCCTCGGCTGCCCAAGGAGCTAACTGGGGATATCGCCCTGGATACCTGGGAGCCCCTCTAGGTTCAAGTCTCTTGCCAACCCTAAGATGACTGCCTTAATTAAGTTATGTGATTCCCTGATCCTCTATCCAACCTTCCTTTCTCCCAATCATCCCGTTTCCCCAAGTTCCGCCCATTCTCCCCTTCTTACTATTCTCTCCACATCTCCCCTTATCCCTGTCCCGCCCCGCCCCCAAGTTCCCAATTTTTTGCCCGGCAATCTTGTCTACTTCCCATATCCAGGATAATAACTATATGATTTTCTTTGGGTTCACCTTCTTATTTAGCTTCTTTAGGAGCACAGAATATAGACTCAATGACCATTATTTGTGACTAGAAACCAATTATGAGTGAGTACATCCCATGTTCCTCTTTTTGGGTCTGGGATACCTCACTCAGGATAGTGTTTTCTATTTCCATCCATTTGCATGCAAAACTCGAGAAGTCATTGTTTTTTACCGCTGAGTAGTACTCTAATATGTATATATTCCACACTTTCTTCATCCATTCTTCTATTGAAGGACATCTAGGTTGTTTCCAGGTTCTGGCTATAACAAATAATGCTGCTATGAACAAAGTTGAACAAATGTTTTTGTCATTTGATAGGGTATCTCTTGGGTATATTCCCAAGAGTGGTATTGCTGGGTCCAGGGGTAGGTTGATCCCGAATTTCCTGAGAAACTGCCACACTGATTTCCAAAGTGGTTGCACAAGTTTGCATTCCCACCAGCAATGGATGAGGGTACCCCTTCCTCCACAACCTCTCCAGCAAAGGCTATCATTGGTGTTTTTGATTTTAGCCATTCTGACAGGTGTAAGATGGTATCTCAAAGTTGTTTTAATTTGCATTTCCCTGATCGCTAAGGAGGTTGAGCATGACCTTAAATGTCTTTTGGCCATTTGCACTTCTTCTGTTGAGAATTCTCTGTTCAGTTCAGTGCCCCATTGTTTAATTGGGTTATTTAGCGTCTTAAAGTCTAGTTTCTTGAGTTCTTTATATATTTTGGAAATCAGGCCTTTGTCTGTTGCGGGGTTGGTGAAGATCTTCTCCCAGACAATAGGTTGCCTTTTTGTCTTAGTGACAGTGTCCTTTGCTTTACAGAAGCTTCTCAGTTTCAGGTGATCCCATTTATTCAATATTTCCCTTAATGTCTGTGCTGCTGGGGTTATACATAGGAAGCGATCTCCTGTGCCCAACTGTTGTAGGGTACTTCCCAATTTATCTTCTATCAGGTTCAGTGTGTTCAGGTTGATATTGAGGTCTTTGATCCATTTTATCTTCATAAAAA
The DNA here is from genome assembly GCA_963919715.1 of Microtus obscurus. Lineage (NCBI taxonomy): Eukaryota > Metazoa > Chordata > Mammalia > Rodentia > Cricetidae > Microtus > Microtus obscurus. The sequence continues at coordinate 2,532,711 of CAWTZC010001020.1, read as the reverse complement.
TATTGTGTGTTTGTGTGTGTGTGTGTGTGTGTGTATACATTTACGTGTTGGTGCAGGTATGTATGGGGTACGCATGTAAATGTGTTTGCATTTATCTGAAAGATGAATGTCAGGTTCAGGTGTCAACCCTCAAATGACCTTGCATTTTGAAACAGACTTTCTCCTTAGCTGGGACTCTCCAAGCAGGCTAGTGGTTGTCCAATGAGTCTTAGGGACTTACCTGCTGCCTCCTACCTTCTACTGAGATTACCAATACAGACTGTCCTGACCACATTTTTCTAAGAATTTCTAGGACTTGATCTCAGGTCCTCATGTTGAAATTTGCTCTGCTGTAGTTCAGAAACTCCCTAGTCTGATCATGAAAAAAAATTTAAACCAAGAGACTTTTATTTATATACAGGTGGAGTTCTACACCTGGGATTTGGGATTCTAAAATGCAGCCACCAGACAACTTAGTCAGGAGCTTTATAAGGCAAAGAACACAAAGTTACATTCTGTCTGTATGCAAGCAAGTCATCATATACAAAAAAAGCTTCTGTTTACATACGCAAAAGCATCAGTTTCCTTAAAGTTACACAAGACTAAGAAGTTATAAAAATTAACTCTTTGCAGCCTTTAACATTTGTAAGTCTGTTTTTGCTTTATAGTTCTGTTAAGAACAGTAATGTTAAACTACAAACATAAAGTTAGCCATCAACAAAATGTTAGCCATCACATTTCCCCCTTGAGTTGTGTAGCCTGAGTTTGAATTCTTGGCTTTGTTTGGGGGTACCTGTTCATGTTGAGACTTAATTACCATCACATTAATGGCTCATCAGTGAGAATTTATATGTTTGTTTAAGGACTTAATGGGGCAGGGATAGGGAGGCTAATCTAACAGCAGTTACTAGCCAGGAAGAGCCTAGAATGAGAATGGGAACCATTTTTTTTGTTTGTTTATTTTATTTTGTTTGGATTTGGGAACTTCTTCCTTTATGGGCAGTTTCTTCAGAGGACAGCCATGTAATCTCCAATGATTGCTGAATGTTTTCATAGAAACAACAGTTTTCCTTTAAAGTCATACAATTATCTCCTTGTTCTGCAAAGAGCAGGCCTAGTATTCCCCAACACTGTAAGACCACCTTGACTAATGAATGCACCTATTCATCTAGCTTGTCAATAGATTTTTTTTCAAATATAAATTGATCCTGGGTTAGTTGGCTTCTAGGATTTTGAAGTTAGTCTGGGCATTGCTCTGCCAGTGACACCAAGAGTGGCTCCTGCAGTTCCTAACTTTAAGATTATTATAATAAGTATATACTATAAAAGTATAGGAGAACTAAAATTTCTCCCTGAACATGAAAGCTGGAAGGGCCTGGGCTCATAAATACATGTGTTTCTCCCTGCTGGATCATCATAAATGTAAGACCAACTGCAGTAGGATGCCAAGATACAGAATTTTGGGGGAATGTTACACCTGCCAAATAGGCAAGAAAGCATGCAACCCATCAGGATTTGCTAACCAATCAGTTTCAACTAAAAGGTGAAGGAATGAATGTCCATCTGATGAAGTGTTCTCTGGGAGCTCTGAGATATTTATTGCAAGTTTGCGTTTGCTCCTGAAGGAAATTCTAGCTATATATCCTCTGAAAGAACAGAGCAAACAGAGTAGGAGAAAGCTACCTTGTTTGTTTAAAACCTGCATCAGTCTTATCTTTAGTGGTTCTTCCCAGACCTTGGTGATGTGGTTCATTTTTCTGCAGTCTGGTTATCATCTCCTCTGACACACTTAACTTGGAGTAATGTGATGGGGAAGCCTTGTTAACCAATTATCTTTAAGAAGTTTATTAAAACATATGTGTTCCTTGTTTAATATTGTTTATGTTGTTTGTAATTTTATACTTGATATCTTTTCTATTGTATATAGTTTTGTATTGAGTTTGGATCACTCTTGTTTAAACAAAAAGGGGAGATGATGGGGAAGCCTTGTTAACTTTAAGAGGTGAGACCAAGTTAGGGTGTGGTTTACTGGGACCCACAGAAAAACAGCGCTACCCAGGTGTGCTCTCTCTGTTTCCTAGTAGTACACCTGAACTTGAACTTCTCGCATCTGTTTCATGAGTTTTCCCCTCATAATGAATACAAATATAATTGTTTTATCTTTTAGCTAGCCTGGTTATTTCCCAACTCGAGTTAACTTCTACAGCAATGTATCCAGTGGTGATGCTGTATACATTGACAGTATGAGAGGCATGACAAGGTGTGGGTCCTTCCTGTAGCGTCCCAGTTTCCTTTACAACTAAGATTCCAATCTTTTGTTGAGGTTAATGGGACAATGTACTCTCTCTGAAACTGCTAGTCAGTTAAGATATTTTCCTCAGGGCCCAGGAAGGCTGGGATGCTAGTCAAAGGCCAAAGGTTGGGGGTTTAAGCTGTGGGGTGCATGCACAAGAAGCATACGGTTTGCTGACCCAGCCCGAAGAGATAGGGAACAGTCAGGTTGACTGGTTTCTATCAGCTGTCAGCCAGTCCAGGTCTCACAGTCATATGGAATAGTTTGTAGTTCACAGCTGATTCATGTTTAGTGTCTGTCAGCTGTGTGGAAATCTACTGGGACATTTACGGACTAGGAACAGAAGTTAAAGTTAAAGAACTTAAAGGAAAATCTTATATTTAGAGCTTTCCCCTCAGGAATAAGCAGCAGTGGGGAAGTTTAGGCTGCTGATTGACAAGACTGCTTATCTGGAGTCCATTTGAACTCTGACCGACAAATCCAAGTCATAATTCTCCGAATTTTTATGAACTTACATGAATTTAAAGTTTGCAAAATGAGATAAAAGTTTTAGCTATATTAGCATTCTCATTATTTGCAATCATCATAGAAATCCACATTGTAGAAAAAGTAGTAGACCAACACCTTTGAGTCATATTTAAATCTTTGGATCAAAAAATTATTTTGCGAATTAAAGGCATTAATACATTTCCCACTATCCATATATATGGTATATTATATATACACATATATACATACATACATATATTTGATTATATATATATATATATATATATATATATATATATATTATGTATGGTAATTTTCAAAGCCCTCTATTAAAAGTGAAAACTAGAATTGAAAAAATTACTAGAAAAAAACCTCTCTAAAAAATGAGACTTGCAGACTCATTAATTTTGAGAACATTCAAAAACAAACATTTTGGGTTAACTCATGACCTTATTCTGAGATAAAATTGATACCCAGAAGAAGAACATGTTGTTTAGCCATTTATTAAAACAGCAATTGAACAAAGTAAACAAAACCTAATTATGTTGTTTTGATTTAGGAATAAAAATATTACATTCTGGTAAAACTGAATCAAGTGATGAAGGGGATGGACCAGGGTTAGCTGAGATCAAAGAAGGCATAGATAGATAGATAGATAGATAGATAGATAGATAGATAGATAGATAGATAGATAGACAGACATAGACAGACAGACAAACAGACAGACAGACAGTCAGATAGATAGATAGATAAAAATAAATCAAAAACAAAATCTTTTTGAGCCTTGGTTGTGGACTGAGAATGCTGCAGGAAGGATCTGAGACATGCCCCATGTGCGAGGTGCTTATATGCACAGCAGCTGTGCCTATTTCTTTGTTCCAACCAGGCTCCTGGCTTCAACATTGCAACAAACTTATGGACACATGAGGAAACACAGATCCATTAAACAGTACCTTAAAAATACAAAATATTTGCCATGCTGTGGTGGTGCACACCTTTAATGCTAGCTCCCAGGAGTCAGAGGCAGGTGGATCTTTGTGAGTTCGAGGCCAGTCTGGTCTACAGTGCTAGTGCTAGGACAGTCTCCAAAGCTACACACAGAAACCTTGTCAAAAAAAAAAAAATGAAAGACAGAAAGAATGTAAAGAAAACAAGAATATCCATTACACCAAGGGAAGAACCCAACAACAACAACAAAAAAAGCATTTGGCAGCTTCTTTAATTTACCTGAATCTAATTTCCATCTTAGCTTTTCCAACAAGGGCCAGCAGTATCCCAATATCCCTCTACCCTGGGAATTAACACTGTGTTCAGATTTTCCACAAGTCCCCAACTGTGCCTCCTATGTTTTCTGTTGCCCCTTCTTACAATCTATCATTATTCATTTTACATTTCAAACACAGTTTCCTTTTATGCCCTTCTCTCATCCCCTCCTTCTACCACTCCTCTACCTCACTCAATCCACTTCTCCATTTCTCTTTAGAAAAGGGTATGTCTGCCTCCTCTAAGCACCGAGAAAGCGTGTCTTATCAAATTGCAATAAGACTAAGCACCTCCCCTTGCTTTAAGGCTGGACAAGAAACCATTATGAAGAATAGGTTCCCAAGAGTCAGTCAAAGTGTTAGAGATAGGCCCTGCTCCGACTGTTAGGTCTCACAAAGTAGACCAAGCTACACAACTGTCAGATATATGTAGAGACCTAGATCATCCCCATGCAGGCTCTACAATTGTTGGTTCAGACTCTGTGTCTTTGAGCTCAGTTAGTTGCTTCCATAGGTTTTCTTTTGATGTCCTTGACCCTTCTGGCTTTTACAATCCTTCCTCCCTATCTTCAGCAGGATTCTCTGAGCTTGGCGTAATGTTTGCTATGAATCTCTGCATCTATGTCCTTCAGTTACTGGAAAAAGGATCTTGATGACAATTGGGGTAGTCACTAATCTACGTACAGGAGATGTCCACTTCATACTATGTATCCACCATTGCTAGGAGTCTTAGCTGGGATCTTCCTTGCAGATTCATGGAAGCCTCCCTCACACCAGTTTCATTATGAGACAGAAATGCCACCCCTTTCCATCATCTTTTTCCATGCTCTCCCCCTCCATCCACTCCAAACCTGGATGCCTCATGATCCCATGTCTACCTGCCTCAAATCCACCCAGGACTCCCTTTATGGGGAAATCCATGCATTCCTGCTTTGCCCCTCCTTTTTTACCTAGCCTCTCTGCATCTGTAGATTACAGCGTGGTTCTCCTTTACTTTACAGCTAATAACCACTTATGAGTGAGAACATAACCATGCTTGTCTGGATTACCACACTCAGGATGATTTTTTTTTTAGTTCCATCCATTTGTCTTAAAGCAAACAGAAGGTCATCTCATGCCATGCATGCTTTTGTTTGCACAAGCAGAAACAGAGGTTTTGTCAACCTCCTACAAGACCAGACAATTTCAAAATTTAACCCTTAGCAACCCTTAACATTTGGAAGACTTTTTTTGCTTTATAGTTCTCTTAAGCACAGTAATTTTAAACTTTTAAACATAGAGGTAGCCATCAGCAAAATGTTAGTCATAACCATGCTTGTACTATCATCAACTCAATCAATAATATATAAAGTATAGTTTAGTTTTATAACTCCCTCCTAAGTCAGTGGTGCCATTTGTAAAATATGTTTTAAGAAAGGTACGGTTATATTTTTTATTATTATCTTTTTCCCTTACAATAGATAGTTACTAGATAACTGTGTGGTGATTAACTGATGAGAGTTTTCATTTTATAGTCCCTAGCCTTGAAGACCACTTTTATTTTATTTTCTAATCAGTTCTAATATGTCTTATACTATCTTTTCCCACCAGGTCTCAACTTCTTTTTTACATTATTATTTTATCCATAGTGTTTGGTTTATAATCCTTTCAGCATTTGTCTTACAGTTTTGTACTGATACAAACACATGATTTTCTTCCATATGTTTGCTTTTAAGGAAATTCAGTGCTTTAGTATTTCACACTCACTTAGCCCACTTGGTATAACTGAGCATTTACTGAGAAGATAGATAAATATATGTCTGATATTCCCCATCTTTTCCAGTTTTACTGATTTATCTAAATGAGGATTCATTGTCTGTCAAATGATTCAAAATTGCTGCATATGATGGAGGCAGTTAAGGAAAATTAGACACTAAATTGTTCATCATTGTAATAAATAAACTCAGTACATGAGATAAATGATTAGTAAGAAAGAGGAATGGTTGGAGCCAGACTGACTTCGTTTACTTCCTGCCACTGGTTCACTGACCTTAGACAAGTTACTTACTTTCATCTGTGCTGGTTTTATATCTACAAGGAAAAATAATCATCTATAATTTATAAGTACTGGGGTAGGGTCAAATGAGTTAGGGATGGTTCTAAACATCAGTAGCTCTACATCCTTTAAATGATGAGATACATTTAAGAAATGATTGTGTTTTTGTTATATAAAGAAATACAGCCCGTCTCATTTGTGTTCTGAAAAATAAGTACAAATTTCCTGAGGATTACATGAGACTATGAAAGTAAACCATAGACAGTAAAATGTGAAAATAACAAGTTAATACAAAAAGTAATGATTTATCAAATGCCTTCACATAACAGAAGAAATAGTCAACGGTGTAAAATGACAAAGTACAGAATATATGAAATATTTGAGAGCACTATAATAAACCAAGTATTAACTTCTCAAATACATAGAGACATGAAAGCTACTCAGTATTTAACCAAACCAAGAAATCCATATTTTAAAAGAATAAGCCAAAACAGATACTTTCAAAGGAAGGTATAGAAATGTTCAATAAGTGTATAAAAATCAAATTTATTACATTATTAGAGAATGTAAATTAAAACTAATTAATTAGACATGGCCTCATTTCAGCTAGACTATCATCACAGGCAGACATATATTTGCATATATATTTTTTCTTTAATACATGAAGGTATAAGTCATAAAACTAAAAAGAAACTACAATAAGGGGAAAAGAAGCCTTAACAGAGGGTTGAGGTTGCAAAACAAGCAAGTATTCAAATGAATGTAACATGGAAACTGAAAGTGGTTAAAAGGGGAAAAGAAGAGATAACCTTTTAGGGAATGAAAACAGAAGGGAGGGGTGTAGGAGGGAAGCATGGAAGAAGAGAGCCGTTGGAAAAAAGCATGAAATCCTTACCTTGTATGCTAATTTAAACCTACAATTTAAATGATAAGATTATGGATGGGTAATTACTAGAGCATAGGAAGGGTGTCTCAATGGGACATTTGCGTGGTTAATAGAGGGGATAAATAGATCAATTAACCCCAGTAATCTTCATAAAAATGACATAAGAGAACCCAACAATTTCTACAACTGCTATATACTAATAAATCACAAGAATAGAGACTAAAATCACACGTGTTGCAAAGATGAAGAAGTGGAAATATGTTCCCACTGCTTGCAAGAACATGAGTTAGTACAACTCTTACAAAAATGTATAGTGTTCTTTCAAAATTAAAACCACAATCACGTGATCTCATAAATGTGTTCCTCTTTATGTCCAAACATAGTGAAATAGGTGAGCTGAAGTGACACCTGCACCCACATTTACTATAGCAGTCTTCAACCATCAAGAAAGAGAAATGGCAACATTGCCCACTAACTTGAACCTGAAATAACTGCAGTTAATGGGAAATCAAGCAGGGGCCATGGCAGGAGAGGGGACTGTGGGACAGAAACCTTGAAAGAGTGATAGTAGAACATCCTTGGGTGACACTTTCCCCACCCCCCCAAAAAAACCCATAAACTAACAAGAACCTCAGTGCCAGGCATGGGAAACCTCCTTTTGTGTTGTTGGTCAGGGGATCCAGGATTCCCAAAGAAACAACATGTTGTTGCTGTTGACTTTATTTGTTTATAGAGAAAAAGAAGACACCACATACTTCTGGAAAAAGACGTGGTGAAATCTAGCTGAATTTGACCTGAAGACTTTCACCCTGAGGTAAAAGACTAGTTTTTATGGTTTTAGGAGGAGATACTCAAGCTACAAAGGGGGAAAACAATCAATAATCCTATTCAGTTTTTATATGATATGTTATGTTATGTTATGTTATGTATGATATGATATGTTCACAGCAATGAGCACCATGACAACATATTCTGAAAGCGACGACATAAGCATATATATTGCTGGGATAATCAACAGCCATCTGAAAGGACTTAAGGTCAATCAATAAGAAAGACTTCGTGTCTGGTACTGAAAACCTAGCCAGCTAACCATGGATGATGAGGCAAGGGAATCTAAGGAAAACCTACTACTCTTACTTTCCTAAACCTAACTGCTAACTTCCTTATACATACTTGGCTTTCTACCTATAGATGAGTGCAGCATTTACCAGTCATCAGGGAAGGTGCTGTCTGCAGCAAAGATCATTCTGGAAACTGGTTGGAATGTAGAGAGCAACTGACTGAATTACCCTCCCCAGTTTATGCATTTATAACACAATCCCTTTACATGAGGCTCAGGAAATATCCCAGAAGGGACATCAAAGTTGTAAACGCCAAATAATCAGGGCACGTACTGTGAACAGTATCCTTTACCATATTAAAAAAAAAAGCACATACAATGGAGGGTAAAAACGAAAAGATAGGTCTGGGCGGAACCGAGGCTAAGAGTGATGACTATGACAAAAACGTATTATAGGCAATTCTTAGAGAACTAATAAGATATCTGATTAGTAAAACGTGTAAGAAATACTTGTGGAAGAATAAGAGAGTGAGGTAAACATACACTATGGGATACTATTTACCAAAACAGGCTAAGTTCTGTCGTTGACTATAAGGGAGGATTTCAACAATTATGTTTAGGGAAATGAGTCATATTTAAGAGAACTTCAAGTACCACATTATCTCATTAGTGTAGAGAACCCAAAAATGTGGGTCTCATGGGACTAGAAAAATGGAATGGCATTTACTTCAATTGGTGTGATGAGTAAAGGGAGAGAGTTCAAGAGGGGGCTGTTAATGACTACTAATTTATAGCTATGAGATTGAAATGAAAAGGAAGTCCTGGTGCCATATGGATTAGCCGGACGATTAGAAAGAGTAACCATGCCATGTGTTCCTCAAAAATCTTTAAGACCTCACAATATTCTAATGTAAAGATATAATGTAATGTTTAAATTAATATGTAAGTATAACCCAACTAAAACATTTCACTGTTTTTTTTCCAATACATTTACATGTGCGTGTGTGTTGGAAAACTACTTGTTACTCCATTAAAATGAGGAATTATATGTAATCATTTACCATTTTAAAAAGGAACTTGAATGAAAGAAATACATGCTTTGTAATATGAAAATTTAAAGAGTGCTGAGAGAAGTCTGAAGTTTTTTTTTTTACCACATAAGTAGTTATTTAAATAATAGATGCATTTACTTAAACTTGAACTGCATGCAGTATAATCAAGTACTGGATCATCTTCTGCTGTCTCATAAATTTGTGCATTTTGTCTCCTGAGTAAAAGTTATCAACACAGTAAGACTGTTAAGAGTAAATGAATGAATGAGTAAATAAAGTTAAGCCATTCTATCTCTTACTGAAGGACAAGTAATTGGTGTTTGCTTGTTACTTAGTCTTCTCTAATCTTTTTCAAGGTGATTCCTTGGGCTTTGGGGATTGCACAGGTTTGCACTTGAGCGTGTGTGAGGTTTAGAAGTTCTCGGTTGTGTTTTGATAACCACCATTCACTCTACATTGAAAATCATTAGGCACATCTTATTGGAATATCAAAAACTTTTTGCCTGGAGTCATCTCAGCTGTTCATGAGCCATCTTGATAATTTTACTTGTGGCTATTCAGAATTTAGGCAACTATACTAGTGGCTTACAGGAAGTCACTGGTGCTTTCTGAGACACCAAAGAAGAGAACAAATTGCCTTAGTAATGACTGTTTTTCTCAGTCTAAAAGGTTTTGCTTGCATCTATTCTATTTATCTCTGCTTCCCATCAAAATCAAGAGTAGAGTCATATCATCTATAAAATTAGATTACCAATGTGATCTGTCTCTCAAGTAGTTAGCAACAACAGACTAGCTAGTGCTTCCTGTGCTTTTTCCGTTTCTTCACTCACGCTACTGTTTCTGCACAGCTCATCAGAGGGTATCTCTTTCTTACTGATCCCAAAAGAATGAAAGTAAAACCCCTATTCAGGACTCACTGTCCTTCAGTGTCCTAAAGTTATTCATGATTCCCAGTTGTGATAATGTTTGTACAATGATTTTGGTCATATCTTTCCAAATCCTACAGTGAATGTCTTACTCGCTTACTTTATATTGAATAAGGGTTATATTTAGTACCTGCTGTTTTCAACTGACTGGACTGTAGTTGAAATCCTTAGCTATCAGAAAAATGTCCCTTCAAGATCATCTTACTATTTCAGAAAGAATTTCAGCCCAAAACGTAAATTAGGAAAGGAGTTTATGAATATCCTACATGCAGGCTCCTGAGATAAGGGGCAGCTCCACTGATGGGTTAGGATGACCCTGACTGCTATAGAAACATGCAAATAATAGCAGAAATGATGGGAGACAGTATTTACAGAAGTTTTGCTATTTCCCAGAAACTGTCTTAAGTGCTTTGAAAGTGCTAACCTGTGTAACCCTCAGAGTAACTTCACAAGGAGCTGTTAAACTTATTTGTAGTAGAAGAAATGGAGATTATTTCTAGTAAATCTTACCACCAAAAATCAGTAGGATCAGTCTTTGCCCTGAGGAAGTTTGTTTACAACAACTGAGTGTGAGTAATACTTCTAAGCAAACAGTGGCAAAAATAATGTCATCTTGCTACTGGTTAGGGTCTTTACTTTGTAATGAACTAATCTAGATTATTGATTAAAATTATATTTTTAAAAAAGTATTCTGCTTAAAATATTGTATTAAAGAACTTCTTTTATTCATGAAAATGATATATTTTACTATAAAACTAAGGCTTAATAATGGATAATAGGTTTTGAAATGCTACTACATGTTAGGTAATCGTTAATAAGTGGTTATTGACTAGATTAAGCATCAAGGTGCAAAAAAGAGCATTCAAGTATACACTCTCTTCTAGTCTCTGTTGCCCAAGGTTACTGTAGTGTTTGTGCCTTGACAATGGAGTGGGAGACTGTGTGAAAGATGTGTTCTAGAAAGAGGAGAAAATAAGGACAACCAAAGAATGAGAGCAAATGTAATAACAAATGCATGTGAAAATGCCATAATGTAACATACCAATTTATATCCTCATTTTCAAAGACAAATTTGAAATCTCATAATCTATCCTTAGTATATTTTTAGCCAGAATGTATTTAGAACAAAATACTTTTGATCAGTTACATCCTTTTCTTTCTTCCAAGAATTTTGATCCACTTAGAAATACAGTGTATACAGTCAATGTGACAGAAAAAAAAAGGATTAATCCCTCAACAATCCATTTTCAATACTCAGTTCATTAGTACAAATATTTCCATTTAATAAACAAGATAATGTCATATATCTTCAATTTCTTAACAGATAAATACAATACTGAAATATACAAGTAATCATTATAAAATCATTGTTTTAGATATTAAAAGTATTAAACTTTTGATCTTATTACAAAACGTTAAAATTTAGCTAATTGGGGGAAATTTGCTAAAAAAATTATTTTATATATTAAGGAAAATAGCTTTAGGTTTATTATCTGAAATCTAAAATGTATTTTTATCATGTGTGTATATGATGTATGTATATGTAGGAGGGAACAGCATGGTGTGTGTAGAGATCAACGGACAATTCTGTGGAGCACTTTCTTATCTGCTAATTTGTGTGGGGGTGGGGTGGGATGCGGGGTGTCACACTTCCACAGCAGGCAGTTAAAGCTGTAATCCATTTTCTTGTCCCTAGGTTTATTTTTAAAAGATTGATATGGAAACTTTTTCTCCTGCCTCAAAATTTATTAAATTAGTCCAAATTTCACTGTGGTAATATTCATTTATTTAAAGTTTATTTGTTTGATTCTCTTTGCATGGTTATGATTCTTCTCTAAAAACTCAAGAAATGTATCCTTCCTAGATAAAGGGAAGAAAATTGACTCAATAATTTTATTAGAAAATTCTAGGCTTTGTAAATCCGAGGAATCACAAGCCGCTGACATTTGGTTATCCACTCCCGTGCAACACTACATTGCCAACAGCAGACATCTTTGTTTGCCTCTGACTTATGAGTCACATTTGGGAGAACCTTGGCTGGGGGCTGAGAAATAGATTCCTCTGGAATTCTGGAAATCTGGAAACCCACCTCCCTATCAGGTCCTCCATGGCTCTGGCCCTTTAGGTTTCTTTCTCCCCAGGCAAATCCTCCTGAAGAACGTTCCTGAGTTTCTGACCTTTCAGAACATGACAGTCATGATGTTTGGACTTCCTATTTATTGGGTCAGGTCCACTGGTCTTGAAGGTAGAATTTGCCGGGGTTATTAGCTCCTGAGCCAAACAAGGAATCAGGCCCTTTCTCCCGCAGGCTAACACCCTAAGCAGTTCTGATTAAACACAGGTACAAGGAAAAATAAAAAGGAAAAAAAGAAAGAAAGAAAACAAACAACAACAGCAGTAAGAAAACAAACAAACAAAAATCTACTTTTTGTTGGAACTACACTTACAGATTTTTTTCCCCCAGATCTATAATTGTTAAAAAAAAAAAAAGTCACTTTTAAAAGTATCTGTTCTCTCTTTTCTCCCAGGAAAGAGATCTGCGTTAATTAACAAAAGCCCCACCGTACACTTTGAAATGAGAAAACTTCAGAGACCTAAGTTCCCAAAGGCCAGAACAAACATAAGACTGGCAAAAAGTTACCTGGATCCCTTTCTCTGAGATGCAGAATGCAAGCTGTGCAGACTCCTTTCCCAACACAGAAAACATTATAGCAAACAAGGGATTTGAATTTAGATGTTTACTCAGCTTCTCTGAATCCTGGTCTCTTTTGTTTCCCATCTCTGCCAGGAGATCGGCTGTTTTTCTTATGCTTTGGCTCCCCACGTCCCCTAAGCTAATATGCAGTCCCTGGCAAATTACAGCTTTCAGAACTGGAGCGGAGACTGTGGCTTGAGGGTAAAATTAACTCTACCCGCTGATTATGCACCCCCTCTCCCCGCAGCCGTTCATCAAAATGTACAGCGGAAGGCTTTAAAAAATATACATATGCATGCAACCAGAAATTTACATGAACTCGGGAATCAGTTAAATATCGAAATTAAAAGCTGGATACCTAAAGCAGAGGTTTCCAATAAGAGAGACCCCCCCCCAACCTTATAATTTGACATGTGATATATTTCCTGATCATTCTGGTTTGTGCCTGTGTACAATATCCTCTTGGCTGTTTTTCATCCCTTCTGTGTGTAGAACATCCTGAGTGAGCCATTATGTCCCTTTTAGGGGCAAGTATTTCCTCCTTTAATCTGATCACATATCTTCCAAGTTGCCCATGATTAATCTAAACGTAATAAGAAAATTACAGTGAGCTCCCGATAGAGAATTCTAGTAAACTTTTTAATGAATCTTGAAAACAGTAAGAGACAGGATGGGTTTGTAGATATTTAGATCTACATATACCCTTAAACACAAAGATTTACAGTACATAATCTTTTATGTAAGATCCATTACATTAGGATACAATGTTGCTCTGGGCTCCAATACCCTAAAAAATTGCGTTTGTCCTGATGTCATTCATATGGCCAATGAATATTCTGCTACCCTGTGGAATTGCTGTACAGTGTCTTCTGTGGAAGTTGTCAACCTGTGCTAATTGAAATATTTATAAAATGTTGATTTTGAAATATTATTGCTTAACAATTCAATAGTTCTTTAATGTGCCCTGTGTTTTATTAATGAAATGATTTATAGAAATATTTAATCTCACTGATTTACCATTAGCCTTAATGAGTCTAGTTATTAAGTACTCTATTTCCAAAGGCTATGAAAACATTCTTGGCAAGTGTGTAGTATTCTGTGATGAGTTATTTTTGCCTAGACACAATCAATGCTGTAGGAAACTCATTCCTCAAGAGCAACAGTGCTATTCATGAGCGTATAACTTGATGATTCTTTCTGCAATTTTCATACCATGGCTTTTTTATTTATAAAAAATTTAATTTTGATTATGAAAACTATCCCAGAGAACTATTAAGCACTTTTAGATGATGATATATTCATAATTTTTCATATTAATTAAACTAAACTCTGACAGCAAACCATTTAAAAATACTTAAACCGATTCTTGAAGAGTTTGTAGATTTCCTCCATAGGGAAAAAAAACACATTTATTTAGTTCCTATTGTCTGGAAAACTATTTCAGAAGATTATCACCATTTTTTAGAGTCATACTTGAATAATAAACCAAGAACAGTAGATATATTAGATCCACTTAAAACAGCAATTTCCTTTCTTATAAATAAAATTCTCACATTATATTTGGACAATTTAGCTGTATAGTTTAAAACTTTTTTTATGGTGGCTGTGTGTAATGCTATCCACAGAATTTTAGGATTCCAAGGACAGATGATAGGTTTAGTATCATTCTATCTTTCTTGATGATAGTCAAAATAATTTGCTTATTTCAGATATTGAAGAAAATCATTTCGTAGGCTCACCTTAACACTCTTATGATCTTAGGGATGTATTTGCCTCTTTTAGATTTTAGTGATTATTGAGCATATTCAGTCTATAGGAATAAACAAAACACGGGAGAACAGTAAAGAATATGTCTTTCTTTGAGCAATCAAATTAAAGCCCCAAACTACTGAACTGTTGAAAATGGCCTCAAATGGGCTTACTACTATTACTATGTGTTTTTGAACTTGCAGTATTGATGTATGACATATCATAGGAAGGAACTGGCAAGATACAACGGCATAAAATACCAGTATTATGTGGTTTACCCCACCCAAATTGTATATTTCCTCTCCCTTGTTAGATTTCCTCCACAGTGTAGGATTGTCTTTACATTATTGGTCGCATCTGGATATGATTTATGTGGGAGGTTGATGATTAATCAGAAACTTGGGGATTGCATGAAAATTCCCTGTCAGCTAAACAAAATGCCTTTTAGAGATTCAGATGAGTAAGTGAGGAGTAGCCCATGATATTATTTAAAAAAAAAAAAACCAACATAACCTCAAGGTTTTTATTCAGATTAAGAAAGGAATTTAGAAGAGATTAGATTTGCTGGCTGCAGGTCAACAATATGAGATATGAGCCTACCAATTCCAGAAGACACCTATACATTTCAAGGGTAGGTTTACTTGTTAGTTTTATGCTAGGTTCCTTAAATTAAAGGACCATTTAAGTTTGAAGCATTAACTCCTGGATAATACTAAAAAGCAAATTATTTTTAGCAAATGCCATATTTTATATTTTACAAAATACCTGAATTACTGAAGAGTCACTCAGCATTCATGTTTGAAGCATAAGAAGTGATACCTAACAGTAAGAGACATTTATGGTAAAGCAAAAGAATTATAATCTGTTAACAGATTTATAACGTTGTGTAAGAACTAACAAGAAAACAAAACATTAATAAATGTAAATTGGCTTCAGACTGTTTGGAATTAAAAATGAAGTAAATATTTACAACAAAAAAGGATCCAAATAAGTTCTACAGAAACTTAATACAAAATCAAAGTTTTTAGAGAAAACAATGCATACATTTAATAATGAGTTGTGTTTTAGATGAAATTTTTAGCTCTTACATTTTTCCTTCAGCTTACAAAGAATGCATTGAAAAGCCCATATGCTGTGTCTCACAAAATTAAATTCTAATCTATTGAAAAATATAATTAAGGATTAGTATGGTAAGCTCATATTGCTTGGGGTTTGTTTTAACGTCAATGAGAAAAATAATTACAAGTCTGTGATTTAAAAATTATTTTATTTTTGAGATTGTAATTTCATCATTTTCTTCCTTCTTCTTCTTCTCTTTAAATCTTCCAATATACCCCTCCTTCCTCTACTTCAATTCATAGCCTTTTTATCCATAATTTACTAATATTACAGCTCAGTAAAGGAAAGTTTTCATAACTTTGTTATGAGGCCTGACATGACCACAAATCTATTTATCTCCATATTTACTACAATTAATATGAAGAGTCACAGATTTGCTAACAGAGCATCAAGGTGCTAATGCGATAATGTACACATCTCTTTATATTTATTATTGATCAATATAGGTTTTGACATAACTCCTCCAATAACTTCATGTGAGATTGTGATATTATAGTGCATCTTTAATGATTTTGTTTTAAAAAGCAGCAAGGACAAACTTTTATAACAAATATGATCTAAATATTCTTTTACTGTGTATAAGAATATTGATGCCAGGTTTGTAAATCAGGGGATGGATTAAAAGCTAGAGATTGATTGACCAAATCGTACTTGTAAAGGCATCTGATTGTTTGCTGTTTTTTTTTTTTTATCTGTCTGGCATGGAGTATTGATTTCAAAGGTAGAATGAATTGGGTTTATATTCTATGCTTTGTAAACTGTGTGAGTTTATTCAAGGGTTTTGGCTTTCTTGTACTGACTATCTCATCAAGGAAACAGAAAAAAGAATGTATAGTAGTCTCCCCAATAGGGTTAATATTTAAAAAAGTAAAACATGCATAACAAAAAATGAAAACCTTTTTTAGCCATGAGCTGAGTAATTGTTATGAGTTAGAATGATCAGCAAATCTGTTCTTATCCGTACCTGTATTTAGTAAATACTACCTCTTACAGTCAATATTATAGAATCAAATTGAAAAACTAAGATGAAGATCTCCTCAATGCATCCAAAACAAATGTATTATGTATTTTATATTAGGCTATTTTTAAAAGTAGGTATTTCTATAGTTCTATACTTAGATAAACATCTGACACTACTTCTAACTAGTAATCTATGCTAATACTGCTTAACGGTTATGCATGTAGTTAGTGTAAGGACCCATAATGAGGTAATGTAATGAATGACCTACTAGTCCTGTGCAAAAACTTCAAACATCTTTTATAATGATTTCCGCTCCACAAATTCAATGAACACATGTTCTTACAAATATGTAACTGTGCTTAAACCAAGTGATTAGGAAACTGTTCACTGCTTGTAATATGTCATCACTCAAAAAGGGAGAAAATTCAGGCATAAATTAAAGTAAATAGAATTGCTGTGGGAACTCCTTCAGCCAATAGCCTCTAAGATATCAGCCCATATGCACATGGTCTCTTATACTATAGATGCAGTCATAAAGCATGTGTGCTCTCTCAACCAAATCAGCTGCTGGATTTGGTTCCTGTTCCCTGCTTGTAAAGAAGACTGTGATCTGTGAATCTATCCCTAAATAAACTACTCTTGATTATACTCAATTCTGAGCTAGTATGGGGGCTACTTTATAGTGTCAATCTACATCTTGAACCCACGTGAGTTCCAACTCCATGCATACCAGTCCAGTCCAAAAGGTCTGTTTCGTGGGCCAGAAGTTCTCTCATACCCCTCTGCCTGACTTGATTTCACCTACTAAGGGTTTTTTGTTGTTGTTGTTGTTGTTGTTTGTTTGTTTTTTTTTTTTTGCCAAAACCTACTGCAGCAGAGCTACCTGTATGGTGGGCCTACTGCTGTAGAACTTGGCAATTTCCAAGGTTTGTACAATCTTTCCCCGCCCTGCTACTTTCTCTGCCACTCGGTGACATGCACAGCTTTCAGTCTGTGTTTCTGGCTTGCGAGCTCTGGATTTCTTGGTATTCTGTTCACCAAAAATCTCAATCGGTGTACTTAATCAATTTAATTTCTTTTAATTTGTCAAGCAAAGCATATTTGTCAGCATTTAAGCAGGCACCAATGTGGAACTGAGAGGGACCGTTCACGCTGCTGCCGGTCATGTCTCTCCACTATGCAGCTGCAACCGTGACACCTGCGGATCAATAAAGATTATTATACCAATAACAATTTACTGAGATCTCATAATGGAGGAAACTTTATTTGAGTAATAAATAAATATATACAATTGAAAATTATATAATGGCAGAATATTACCATCCAGAAATTTAATAACCTTTTCCCTTATACTATGAATGGTATTCTGCAAAGTTTATAAGATTTTTCTGATATATCCATTCATTGGATATTGGGACTTAGCTTTGTTTTTCATATTATGTCCTTAAGACAACGGCTTGATAACAGAGCCAAGAAGCAGAACTTATAGAAATGATATAGTCTTTACAGACTAATAATTAACAACTAAATGACAGGACTAACACCATTGAAAATCAAAAGATAGCTGAAAAAATTAATATCATTGAAAGGATAACATTACTTTGACATACAAAATTTAATCCATGTAAAAGGGTACCGAGATATTATCTGAAAGGATTCATACTATTGAATTTGATGATGAAAATTTGCTGAAAATTTATGATAATTTAGCAGAGTATCTCTTCAGGAAGACCATCTACATGCTTTCCAAATGATACACAAGGATGAGAAGTTATCCTTAATGGAAAATTTTTATAACTTGAAATCATATGTGTATAATGAGGACCAGAGGCTAAATGACTCAATGAAATCATTATAAATGTTCATAAGCCAGGTGGTGTTAAACACCTTTAATCCCAGCACTCGTGAGGCAGAGGCAGGCAGATCTTTGTGAGGTCAAAGCCAGCCTGGTACAAGAGTTAGTTCCAGGACAGGCTCCAAAGCTACAGAGAAATCCTGTCTCAAAAAACAAACAAACAAACAAACAAACAAACAAACAGAACTATTCATAAGTCAAGAGGTTCAAGCTTTACAAAAGACAGTGTTAAAAAGATTTGAAATGATTGAGGAAATTATTGGAGCTGATGAGAAGGGAAAAACCAGAGAGAGAAAGGAGCAAGCCGCAGCCAACTCTTACCTTGCTAAGTCCTCAGGAAAAAAAAAAAAAAAGGCTAACCTCAAGAGAAACCAAGTGATAATTGATTTGTCTCAAGGCACACTCCAACACTCCACAAGGTGGAATCTAGATCCAACACTGCTTGAGTGACTAAGAACCTGAGACTACTATCCTGAGTGAGGTAACCCAGACCCAAAAGGATGAACATGGGATGTACTCACTCATAATTGGTTTCTAGCGATAAATAAAGGTCAGTGAGTCTATAATTTGATATCCTAAAGAAACTAAATATGAAGGTGAACCCAATGAAAAACATATAACTATCCTCCTGGTTATGGGAAGTAGACAAGATTGCCGGGCAAAAAATTGGGATCTTGGGGGTGTGGTGGAAGGGGGGTAAGGGGAAAAGGGGAGAGAAATGTGAGAAGGGGAGGTTGGGGGGAACTTGGGAACTTAAGGGAGCCATCTTAGGGTTGGCAAGAGACTTGGACCTAGAGGGGCTCCCAGGTACACAAGGCGATGTCTCCAGCTGAGGATAGGGAACCTGAAATGACCCTATCCTATAGCCATACTGATGAATATCTTGCATATCACCATAGAACCTTCATCTGGCGATGGATGGAGATAGAGACAGAGACCCACACTGGAGTACCGGACTGAGCTCCCAATGTTCCAATGAGGAGCAGAAGGAGGGAGAATATGAGCAAAAAAGTCAGGACCACAAGGGGTGCACCCACCCAAGGAGACAGTAGGGCTGATCCATTGGGAGCTCACCAAGGCCAGCTGGACTGTGACTGAAAAAGCATGGGATAAAACCGGACTGTCTGAATTTGGCAGACAATGAGGGCTGCTGAGAAGCCAAGGACAATGACACCGGGTTTTGATCCTACTTCATGTTCTGGCTTTGTGGGAGCCTACCCAGTTTGGATGTTCACCTTCCTAGACCAGGATTGAGGGGGGAGGACTTTGGACTTTCCACAGGGCAGGGAACCCTGACTGCTCTTCAGGCTAGAGATGGAGGGGGAGGAGTGGGGGAAGGGGGGAGGAGGGGAAGGAGGGGGAGGGAAATGGGAGGCGGGGAGGAGGCAGAAATTTCTTTTTTTTCCAATTAAAAAAAATAACAACAACAACAACAACAAAAAAGAACCTGAGACTATATAACACAGGAACCCGAGACAAACCCAAATATTACTGCTCTAATAAAAAAGAAAAATAATACACTAAAATATTGACATTGTACTTTACTTATGTCATTTCCTTTTTAGTCATCATTTGAGAAACTTCTCCCGAAGCAGATGGAAACAAATACTGATACCAAAAGTCAGATATTACTCAGAGTGAGAGACCTTGGAACACTCAGCCCTAAATGGGATGTCTCCATCTATCTTTCCTTTCAGAACTCGAAGAGCCTGTGGGAAAGGAGGTAATAAGAGTTTAAGAACCCAGAAAAGATGGAGGACAGTAGGAAAACAAGGGCTTCTAATCAACAAAAGCAAAGTTCATATGAATTTACAGGTACTAAAGAAGAATACATGGAGCCTGCATGAGTCTGAACCAGGTCCTCTGTACGGTTTTATTTTAAGGGACTGCTGAGTGTTCAAATGAGTGGGTCTTTGATTCTTTTGCCTTCTCTTGGCTTTTTCTTTCTGTTGGTAAGTCTTGTTACATTTAAAAAAATTAATGATTGAATGGACTGTCATCTATATTTTCTAAGAGAGGGAAAACCAGCTTTTTCTTTCTGTTTTTAACAGAATGACACGTAATCTATCAACCACACCAGAATTAGGAGTAGTTGGACAACATTTAATGGCTCCACAAGTTTTGTTTTGTTTTGTTTTCTGGTGTGTGTGAGTGTATGTATATGTGTGAATGTTTGCTTTTACTTGGTTACAGTTCAGTGTTACTGGTTTTTTTTGTTTTGTTTTGTTTTGTTTTCTGTTGTTTCTGTGTGGTTTTATTTTGTGTTCTTGTTTTTTTTGGGATCTTACTGTATTGGTTTTTGCTTCATTTTGATAAATAATTTAAAGTGGCATAGGTAAGGCAGGAGAAAGATCTGGAGGGACTTGATGGATGAGAGGAATATGATAATATTTGAATTTGTAAATTATTTTAAATTACCTTGAAAATTATTAAAAATACATATTTTAATTTTTATTACTAATTAAATTTAAATATATTAACTTAAAATAAATTAAACTTAAATAATGAGTTTAACTGATAATTAATTTTATATAAGTGAAAAGTATAATAATAAATATATATTATTTGCCAAAAACAATTCTAATTCTTCATTGTCTTCTTGATAACCACAATATGGGATGATACAATAGTCCCTTTAAACTTGCATTTGAATTAATAAACAAACTGAACAAAACTAGTCAGTGAGACCTCCAAAACATTAGAAATTATATTTTTCTTAAATTGTCATGAACAAAAAAGAGGCCTATCTGATATATGGGCCAAGGTTCTATTTGAACAAATAACAACTCTTGGGGGAAAATCGCTGCCTCCACTGTCCTTCATTGCAGTGCACTCCAGGGTTCTGCTTTGCTCCCTGCAAATTCTATTCTTCACAATATTAATTGTTTGGATATTGTGGTATACAAGTGTGACACCAGCAATTTGGGGATGGAAGCAGGAGAAGCGTCATGTGTTGAGACTGAGCATAGCCGTTATTACATGAAATCCTATCTCAACCACATGAAAGAAGGAGAGAGAGAGTCAAGTGTGAGAGAGGAAAACAGATCATTTTTAAGATTTTTTTTTTTTTAGTTTTCTTAATCATATAGATGCAAAGTGCAGGGTCTATGCAAGTGTAAGTATGGAGGTCCACAGAATATGAAACACAGTATTAGATATCCCAGCTGGATTTTCAGGTGGATGTGAACCACTCATGATGTATATTTCGAACTTAAATCATTTTCTGTGCAAGAACAGAATGTGTCCTTTAGTGCAGGGATGGATCCAGCCTTTAAAGTGCATTGTGAGCAGGACATAATGATGGAGACCAGATGATGGAGAGGGGCCAATCCTTTATTATATGTCTTGGTTGTACATGTCCTCTAACCTTCTCCAAGCTCCATGGTCTCTTTGTGAATGTCATAATGCATTTCCTGAATTTTGTTTGGTGTAAAACCAGAATATTATGATTCCTGATTCAAAGAATGTTTACTAAAAATAAAATGAATTAACCTTCAAATTTACGCAAGCTCATTTCACTTGAAAGATTCTCATGCTTTCTGCCATTGATTATTTTTGTTACTTTTTTGAAAAATATAGGTGAATATATGAATAACAATAATTCTGATAAGATTTTATTGCTTAAGAGAACTGACCATCATTAGGGATATATCTGAAGAAATAGTCACTCTTAAACTCCAAGGTAAAAATGTTAATTTGTATATCCATCATTAACATTTTTCTAAATTATATTTTTATGTAAAACAGGTACAACTTAATATGAGATGTACTCAGACTGAGTAGTAGCAAACATGCTAAAAGCAAGTTCATGACATGTGAAACCACTGGGTAAAGTCCTCAGGATCTGACCACTTAAATGGATTTCTTGATTACTGTCTCTGATTATATCTTTGGACTCAGAGTGTTCATTCACCAGTAGGATTCAAGCATGTTAGTTATAGAATCCATTTTTCTGGCAAGAAGAAGATGAGAAAACTGAGGACAACATACCAATTCTTCATCTATTGTGGGACATACAATTTTCTCAAAGAAAATTGAAGCCCATTTAGCAGAGAGTAGGGATGTCATGCGCATAACCGAGTTATTCACTGTGGCTAATGGACATTGTTCAAAAGGAACGTTATCTAAAACATCATGTAGTGGTGAGCAACTCCAGTAATGAGTGCACTAGTCTGATACATGTATAGGTTTTAAAGCAATATAGAAGATGATTTCAAGCTCTTTCAATTTTCACATTTTCAATGTGTATGTCATTTTCAGTGTTGGATGCTTGCTTATCTTAAAATTTTTTAAGTCCGTATTGAGAATGTTTACTCTCTTTACTATTTTATGAATTATTTTATCTTTTACAATTCATGAAAGAAATCTAAGGAACTTAAGAAAGTACAACAACAGAATTCTATTCTTTCTATTTACTATAACATCATGTATGCCCCAATGGAATTAGAGATTACTGTAAAACATTAATATATGATATTAATATGGTTTCTTATTCCAATCAAAATTGGTTACATAAAGGCACAGACTGGAGATGTTTCAGGAGCATCTTTATATTTTCTTGTTGTATGAGGGCACTTACATTTGCAATGGTGATGATGTATCAACTAAACTGCTCTATCTGCTCTACAAAAAGGCTTACTGCTAGCCCACTGTGTTTGTAAGCCTCGGGCTTGTTCTTAGGACATTTACCATGTTATTTTCTTCATTTTCCTTAAAGCATTGCCTAAGCTGCAAGGACTGCTCATTTCTCTAAATGTATAATAACTTAATATTGCATAGACCTTTACTAACTAATCTTCATACATTGTCCTATATATCTTTGTCCAAAAGTCATTGATATCAATATTAATAGAAATAATGCACCCTTTACTCTAGATAATGTATACTGACTGTATCAAATACTCACTTGTGATAATAATACTCACATGCTTTATTATCAAAGATCTCCATGAAGGTCTTCCTACTGACAGGAACTCAGAAATTTAATAAAACTTCATCTTCCTGTCATTATTTGTAGGCTTGATTATTTCTCAGTAACTTTCATTCTGTTTAAAATATTTTTCTTATGTTAGTGATTAATGAACATTTAAATGACTGTTTTTTATTTTTCTGGTTCGAAGCTGTTTGCAGCAGCTGTTTAGCTTTGACAAGCCCATTTAACACAGTGAAAGCTCTCTTTCAAAGTTTTTTGATATGTCCAGAGATATGTGATTCTATAATTTAAGAGTCCATGTGCAAACATCCAGAAATTATTGTTAATGAACTTAATGAATGCTGAAGACTCAAAACATCAAATACATGCTATTTTCTGAAACTGCTATCTATTTCAGGGATTTAAACGCTTTAAAGCACACTAAAGAATCCAAATGCAAATATCACATTTTATTTGCTAAATACACTGAGAATGTAGATATATCCAGTACATATAGATGACACTTTTATCAGTGCCTTGGAAAATGGATTTGTGCTTTCTAACTCTACTAAAATGCTTTTGCTTGGTTAAAAATGAATAAATGAGCAAACATATATTAGTAAGTAAAGACTCCTCCAGAACTCTGAAATTGATTCATTAAATTGTGCCAGTCAATGGAAATTCTAGATGGAGTCAGTTTTATTTTTATATTTTTTTAAGCTGTTCCAAATAATGTAAAATAAATCAAAATTCAAATAGTGATTTTGTTTTCACGGGACTATTTAACATGCACTAAAATAACACAACCTGTTCCTCTGTCCTGGCAAAAATGTGTGATACAGTTAAGGCTGCAGTACTACATCATTGATAGTTCATGTCGACAAGTTATCATACTGAAGGCCATTAAGGCAAAGGCAATGCAATGAAAAACTGTAGTATTCCCGTATTTTCCTGGTTGCATTTTCATAGTTGATACCAGTCCTACAGCAAGATATTTAAATGTAATTAAAAGGATTCTTGTGAATTTCCTGAGATGGACCAGTGGCCTAGACATGCAAAACAATTACAGCAACATGATAATGAGAAGACTTATCATGGCTGAGTGTATTTTAACCACCATCTCTTAAAGGATTCCCTAGCATTGGTTTGCTCAAAAAGTACAATAAGAAAAAAATGAAACAAAAGTTTTCCTGCTTTTATATGTCCTTTCATTAATAAATAGTGAAGATTTGAAACCAAATGAAAGTGCTAAACTGGGCAATGTAACACATTTCTCCCAGAAGATTTATCTGAGCTAATTAAATGCCTGATTTAATCATATTATTTAGTACAATGGTCATTAATCTTCAATTTACTGCCTATCTTCTTTGAGAGAATATTCACTTTCACAGGCAGGTTTCCTTAAACATGCCCAATAGGAGCTGAGAAACTAGGATACATTGTATCTTCTTAATATAAATTAAATCAACAGACATATTAAGCTATATTTAAATATATATTTAAAATATATAGAAAATTTTAATATATGAGTAGACATATTCATTTGACTTGATGATTTTTCTGGATCCTATTGTCTTTTGTTTAATTCCATTTTAATCTAATTAGTGCCAGTTTTTTGGAAGGAAGTACACTTTGAATATTGTGGTATGATTTAGCTTTTTCTCGGAGCATTTACATAACAAATTTGAAATTGTTACTCATTCAGGTGATTCCTAGCTTATATTATTAATGAAGCACAGGAGTGCTGAAAAACTTATTGTTTCCATTTATGTTGTATATAAGTGTGTGTGTTAGGGTGTTTAAAATTGTCTGTGTGGAGGTTAAAGGAAAACTTGCAATATGAGTTCACTCCTTCCATCAAGTGGATCCTGGAGATTAGAATTTTGGTTGTCATTTCAAAGTAACGTGTTATTACCTACTGAGCCATATCACTAGCCTCAAGAAGCAAGGGTTTGCATTGTCCTCGTGAATGCGTGTGATTATATTGCACCTTAATTCCCCACAATTGTATCTGTAATGATATGAACAAAAGAAAAACATCCACCTCCAAACCAAATACAAAGATATTAATATTAGATAATATTTGTTAAGTGATATCACTTCAATTGCCAAAGGAAAAATTTTGATATTAATAAATGTATAATTAAATCTACTGACCATTTAAACACTATTGATTTCAATTTACATATATGTTTTCTTACTGGCACTTGCAGTAAAATGTCAGAGAGTAAGGACTCAGTTCATAATGAATAAAAAAATAAGATGAACAAGAAACTTTTACATAAATTGTTCTAGTGTTAATAAAAACTCAGGAATCAGAAACTGAAATTAAAAACCTGAAAAATATAAGGAACAGGAAAGAGGTGATTGCCTGAACTTACTCTTCACATTTTACCCATCCAAATGCTCCAGAAATTCCCCTCAGCCCCTTCTCTCTGTATATCTTGTTTTCTAATAGCCAATCCTTGTCAGTCAGTTGTTGACTCTGTTCTTTACTAGAGGTGACTTTATTCGCAGAGCAGATTGACAGTGTGAATAATCCTACAACAACATTTCCCCCCTTTTGTCTGAATGAAAAGGATTGGTTTTAAACCAACATAGTAAAACTATAAAAAATAAGAACAATTATTAAGTATGAAATACATTCTTAATGTCTAGACCATTACTATTGTAAAATTCAAAGAAAATACTTCATTATCTATCCTATTTTTGAGTCAGAAGTTTTGTACCTGATTTATTTCCTATCAAAACTACAGAAAATCTAAACTATGGCTATCTAGTTTCCAACTCCATCAGAGATCTGAGAATAATGATGTTACCTGATTAAACAGGAGATGCTGAGCAAGCAACTCTAAAACTAAACAATGGCAGAGACATCTGATGATTCCTCTGCAATACTGGCGAATCCATCTTTGCCATATGAGTATAGAATATCTAACAAACTTTTCTGTGAAGCAGAAATTTTGAAGGACTGGGACTGTCTCACCTTATCTTGACAAAGTATGAGAGTGGCCTTCTTCTGTATCTTGCTTGTCCAATTTGAACAGCATTCTCTCAGCAGTCGAGGTTAGGGCAAATATATATATTTGGCCACAAATGAAAACAAACTCCATATGGAAGTTCTTCAATGCCCATCATCCTATTTTTGAAGTAAACTGATGCTGCTAGAACATGTATGTTTCAGTGCCATGAAAAGTTATATGTTATTAAAACATTTTAAGTGTCAAATTTTGTAAGTCATTGATATGTTTGAAGATCAAGCAGTATAACTCTGTTTGATCTTGAAAACTTACCTAGCATGCCAAAAGTGTGATTGTTATAGATGACTCACTAGTAATCTATATTTTTTATTATCTTAAATATCTTTCTTGGACTTTAAATTACATTTTCAAATGAGCTACATAGGCAAAGCACTTTTACAAAGAAATAGAAGTATATAATAAAGCATAACAAAAATAAAAACTTTATATCAATATGCATAAATATCTTAAACAAGAGTAGACACATATATACAGTATAGCAAAAGATAACCATAAATTTACATCATTATACAAAAATGCATAGCAGTATAAAAAATTTGAGACTAGTAGTTGCTCTTTTAGTTTGAAAGTGGATTCAATAATCTACTCGTTTATCCTACAATTCCTATAGCATCCCTTTTTTTTCAGAATGAGATCCCTGAATTTAATGTCCTTTGCTTAGTTTCTTTCCAACCACAACTAATACAAACCTGTAACCAAATCTCTTAAATTATGACAAACATTTATGTAATGAACAAAAACCTTCTACCCTACTTCTTGGGAATGTGGGCATTCTTTTCTTAAAATTACTTCCTGCTGATTTGGGGCAATGACATCTTTAGAGACCCAGAGAGAAGTAGAACAATGGCTAAGTACTGGGAGAGCTAACTCTATTATTTTTTTGTTTAGTCTCTGTGTGATAGTAAAGTGTAGAGTTTATCTGAAGTCTTCATTGGTGTAGTTTGTGATATTGGACCACCTCAGATAACAGCTTAGAAATTGGTCTGCATGCACAATTTTGAGAAAACCTCAACAGATGTTGTGAAGAGTGACTGGCTGGGTCCCGCATTAACCAATGAAAGCAACAAATAGACAAATGACCCTCCTCCATCAAACAGAGGCATTCTGAAAGGCTGACTAACTTGGACTATTTGTTTTGAGTGATATTGAATCTTTTTTTTTTTTTCTGGGAGTTTGACCATGCTCCAGTGAGTATATGAGCAACACTAACAGGACTTGATTTCTCTGAGAAGATAGGGGAGGTCATTAGGGTGGAGAGAACAGACCTGGAAGGGCAATTTAGTGAATGTGATCAGGATGCATTACATGAAATTCATAAACAATCAAGAAAAACATTATTCTGGAAAATAAAAGGGAAAATAAAAGTATCTGGGAAGCCTAGTATACTCCAAACAACACCTAGAAGTGGAAGTAGAAAATGTCACAAAGAAAGCTTGTCAGATCAGTACCGAATTTTAGGTGAAAAACCGGCAGAGCATCAAGTGCATACAGCCAATTAAAGCTAAAAAGACAGCCCCCACAGGAAGGCTCCTCTGCCCAAACCTTCATTTTCTCTCTTTCAGACTCCTCCCTTTTGTTTTAATCCTCTGACCTCTAGAAGTCAATTTGCAGTAGTTTTTTTCATGCTTTTACCAAATGCCCGATAAGCTGCGAAAGGGAGGAAGTTTTCATTTTGACGGACAGTTCAAGATAGAGGCAGGGAATATGGTGGCAGAAGAACGGGGTAACTGCTTGCATGCCTCTCTCCCCAACCTTGTGGTCAGAATCAGGGAAGAGGTAGGAAATAGGACATAGCAAAAATGAGCTTGTTTTAATATGAAAATCTTACAAAATTGAAAATAATATGTTGTTCTGCATGCATGTCAGTACACATGCATCTTTATATTATCGTTGTCATTTTTATGGCTCTCCCTCTGTGGAATTATTCACCAAATCATTTCAATAGCAAAGAATGTGTGATCAGTGTCATTCCTACACCTTCACATAGACTGTCTTATTTATCATGTGAATCTGCATGCCAACTATTTGTATTTCTTCTGAATCAATGTTGAAAGTTTCTTAAGAAAAATTAATATTTGTTCATTATTGCATAGTTAGCCATCCACAACTCCAAGCTTCAACAGACACAGTCTGATATCTGAACATGGTTCTTGTGAGCTCTATATTCTCTATTGATCCTCTAAATCAAGTAAGGATTTGACTTAAAAAGTTCCTTTAGTTTCTATCTTTTTCCTTTGATGACCTTATTCTATAATCAGATACTGTCAGATACCTGCAGAGAGAATATGGCTCGAAAAACAGAAAACTTTAGAATCCAAGTAATATATTATCTATTCATCCCTTGAGACTGTTCTGTAGCCTATACATGCAGCATCTCAAATGTACATGTGAATACACACACAGAGAAATAAACACACACACACACATACATACACACGAAGTTCATTATTCAGCCAAAAATGTCATTCATTTCTAAAATTATCATTTTCAATGTAAAACAGATTGAAATTAAACAAAATAGATTTTACCAGTGCAATGTATTTTTCCTGCTTCATCACACTAATATTTCAAAAATCAAAGATTTAATCAAAAGTTATTTCTGGTTGATTTTTATATTTATACGAAAAAATGGGTTATTTCCTATTTTGTGTGACATTTTTGTCTCAGCTAAGGTATTTTCTTGGCTATTTTTTCAGTTTTGCATTTCTCTAGCCCATCAATTGAATCTTCACACTAAAGAAAGTCATGAACTAAATGGTTTTTAGTTGAAATTAAATTCTGGATTATTATAAAAAGATGCAAGAAGATACCGCAACATGCAGTTTTGTAGAGCACCAACAATGATGAATTCTGTATTACACAAGAAGTTATCACTAGACAAAAGCTAAAGTACAATCTAATTTATTTAGCTTATCTTTTGCAGTGTTGAATTATAACTGAAAAGCAAAAGCAATCAATCCTGGGGAGCAAATTCAGACCAAGTTGTGTATACTTCATATGAGCTCAATACCATTTAAAGTAAAAGACATACATCAAAATTCCTTTGAATCAAAGACCAGTAAATAATGGTCTAAATAATTTCCACTACTTATATCCTATAGATATTTAATCCATATATTTTTATAAGTTTATAGTAACATCACTATCCTTAAGCAAACTACATGAACCAAAATGATAGATTCTGTATAGTAAGATCACCTAGCTCAAGAATCCAGTGACCCTACTACATATCTAACTGATATAATTTAGATGAATACCCTTCCAGCATATAGGTGTGAGTCACTGGTGGGAACAGGGCTGAGAAGTAACTGTGACTTCTAAGAATTGAAAGTCTTAGGGACCCTGGAATTATTGAGATCACACACACCCAACATAAAATGAACCTCAGTTCCTTAGTCTTTCTTTACCTGGCTCAAAGTTTGAATAATTCCATAGTTCTCACTGTCACCATTATATAAAAGAGGTTGAGAGCAATGGGAGCCTCCAAACCTGGACAGACCCTCCCAGTCTGTTAGATGATATTTCATCTTAATGATAGCATGCTGATAAACACTCTATTTTTTAAAAGACTAAGGAAGATTTTAAGAGTAGATTATATATTGTTTCATGTGTGCAAGTGTTATGGCAATATATATGGAGTTACAGATGGACCTGGGTGCTGGGAAATGAAACTCAGGTTATTTCGAAGTTCAGCCAAAGCCTTTCATATCCAAGGTAACTCTCCATGCAAAATAAGCAGTAAGATTATAATTAATTTAGCCAAAAGAGACTGTATGTTTTGATAACTTATGAAACCAAAATCTACAGCTCTATCTTGAACAAATATCATGTTTAAAGCAACTTTCCCTTGAAGGTCTCTAATGCATAACGTCTAAAATTGCTAACCAAAAATGTAGCATAGTAAGAGTTCTCCAAATTCTCCTTCCCACACCTGGGAGGATATGAATGGTAGGATGAGTATGAATATGGAATTCTCATATATATCTATATCTCTATATATCTATCATCTATCTATCTATCTATCTATCTATCTATCTATCTATCTATCATCTATCTATCGATCTAGAGAACTTTGTGAGAGAATGAAAGTTTGAGAGGGGGAGAGTGAGGGTAAACACAATCAAAATCCATTGTAGAACATTCTTAAAAATTCATAATAAAATAGGATACTTAAAAAATATACTCAAAAATAACACATAACTGCTTTGGATTAAAAAGGACACACAAGAATATTAGCACTCACGTTGTTTTAATGGGTCCTTATGATCTGCTCTACAAACGTGAGTCATTTACCATTCTAAATTCTAAGTGAAGAGGCTTAACTCAAATTAAAGATTTAAAAAAGATGCGTTTTACCATGTTATTCGTTCATATCATATTTTGCCATCAGAATAAAAAAACTCAATGAATTTTAGTTTCTTTAGAGAAGACTTCTGCACTCTGAATAAGAACAGTACTTACCCTTCCTTGAAATACTTTATGGATTATTTCATATTTAGACCTCAGTGATCCTAGATGGTCTATCTAGAGTTTTCCTAAATCTCCAATCTTTTGAGTTTTAATACACAAATTACTTTCAAAATGATTTAGTCTCATTTTGTGCCCTAAAAGTTTATTGCATTTGAAAATTATAGAAATTCTTCTGACTCCTTAAAGGGCAGGTTTTTAATAGGTATAAGATACTATTATATTCTAATCTCTTTCTTACTATTTGAAGCACCACTGTGTATTAAGTGGACATCTGCATTTAGCTTTTTATTATGCATTCTAGATTATTTCTCTGAAAGGTTAAAACTAATTCAGCTCCTTTCAGTGACTATGAGTAGTTACAATTGCCTCTTTCCAAGGATACTCATGTAAATCAAATGCTAATTTCATCTCCGTGAGGTGCCATTGAAACAGCAGTAAGCTCTCTGCCAACATCCCAGCTTTGAGAAGACACCACATGTTTAAATACTCTAGTATCTCCTTGGCCTTCTGTTCTTAAGGAAATTTCTGTTCAGGAGCATTTTACTGCTATAGTGTTCCTATATTTCCACCCTTTAATGTAATATCCAGTAGTGGGAAAAGTCTCAACTGGTGTTAGAACATAAAGCGGTAGTTTAGTATCTATAGTCTACATGTTAACATATCAAACGCTTGGCTTAAAAATGGTTTTCACAAACAGAGTTTGTCTCTAAGATGTAGAATTCTCCTTTAATGAAAGATTTAGACATATCACAAAACATTTAGCACATAGCCATATAGATATTAAAGCATTAACTAAATTAACTTTGGTTAGTTGTGTGATAAAAATTGTTGTTATAGATGAGACTTTCTAGTAGGATATTTTATGGAAACTTCCAAAAATTGGAAACAACTGTACATAGTACAGAACTTTGATGAGGAGTGATATATTTGAAAATTCATCTGTAATGTCCCATGTCTCACTGAGACTCTCTGTCCTTTACACTGAAACATGTTGATAAATCTTGGTATTACTAAAGACACTGGGTGATGATTATTAGGTACATGTGGATGTCTTATAACTTTCTGCATGACTATAATGCATGGCCTTTTGTAATATTTCAGTGTTGATATTACACTAAAATTTTCAGGGATGGTAAATACAGAATGAAATTATTATGAATAAAAGGGAAAGAAAGCTGTTTCTCAATTGGATACATAGAAATTTTAGATATTCACATTATTCAATCTTGGCATTGAAACATGAGTATTGAATAGAGGATTTTTTCAATTGAAAATTAAAAAAAATAGAATAAAATCTGAAACTCTATGCTTAATCTATAGGTTTTATGACAGACTAGACAGGTATATTTGGCAACTGTAGCACACATCAGTAAAAGTTAAGCAGAGTAAGAAACAAAGAGACTGAAGACTAATCAGTAGGTAGAAACCAGAGACAGTCACATCTTTTGTTACAGAAGTGCAGGCAAAAGGGAAAGCAATCTAGGCATAGCTTAATGAACCATATAGGAAATGAGGGTACACATGAAATTACAAGTTTAGACAAGGAACAAAACAAGCTAAAGAAAGACAAAACAATTAGATGTAATCACGTTTGAAAAGGAAGAAACACAAAGAACTGGTGCATATTTCACAGTACGGATAGAAGTTCATTCACATATAATTTTTTCCTGAGTGAAAAACCCTTTATAAATTAACAAAGGGAAGCATTTCTTATTTTATTATTTAGAAAAAAAAACACTGAAAATTAGTTATAGACAACTCACATTTAAAAAAGCTAAAGAATTTACTTTGGGAATAAAGAAATGATTTAGACAAAACTATAAAAATATAAAATGATGTATACAGCCTTGCAAAGCTTAAACTAGAGAGCTAATTAACCAAAAATATTGTTAGTAGAATCCATTACATCCTGGTGGGCTCAGCAGTGGGTACACAGCTAAAGACTATGACTTTCTCTCACCCAGAATCCATTAGCAGTTAATAGTTCAGCAGGGAGTGCGGGGCTTGTGTGCCCCTCCCTGATCATAGTAGGAACTAGTTTAAGTCAGGGCATCACAAAAAGACATTGATGTTGTCAAAAGACTTACAGAGGAGGGGTTTAATAGAACTAGTAGATAGACAAGAGAAAGTAGGTACAAATACAAAGAATGCATAGTAAATCTGCATGATATTGTCAGCAAATTTAACACAATATATAAAAATCCTGATTAAAAAAAAGAATTGATAATAGTTTGTAAAGTTGAGGGAACCAGCCTGCCACCATTTTAGGCTTGAAAGCCAACTTAGAGTAAAGTCAAGTTATATTCATTCCCGATTCTGATTAAATATCTCTTTTTCAGGGATTGTAGGATGCCCCACATGTATCCTTCACTAAAAATGGTTTTGTAAACCTTCACTCTAAATGGTTTTGTATTGTCTATTCCTGGAAACAACAACCATGCCTCTGTTTCCAAAAGTTGTTTTAAGTATCTTTTTAGGACCACCTACGCTATACTCATAAATCACTGCCTTGCTCAGCTATCATCAAAGAGGCTTCTTCCTTCAGTGTATAGGGAATAAATATAGACCCAACAATATAAGGTGCAGAAAGTGAGAGAGCACTCAGTCTTAAATGAATTGTCTCCATCAAATTTTTCCCCTAATTTTCAGAAAACTCTGTGAAAGAGAGACTAAAATGATTCTCAGAGACAGTGGGGATTGAAGATACCAAGGAAATACTGTCTATCAGACACAACAGGATCAATGCACACAGAACCTCCCAAAGACAGTGACGCCACGCACAAGGTTTACACAGGTCTAAGTCAGATGGGATCCCAGAACTAAGGAAGTGGACATGAGTCCCATCTCTAAATAAGAATCTATCTCCAAATGACAATTGTTCACACAATTAGTTTTCTTAAGTGTAGTCTCCCTGGGTATGTGTATACAAATAACTCTTATAGATATGCACAACTCCCAGAAGTTGATGGTAAACTCATAATGAACTCAACAATATTTTAGTAGATATTTTTCCCTCATAATTCTGAATTTGGACATTTTTTTTACATTACTGGTCTCCTGTTTATATATTATCATTTGTGATTTTAATGAGTTTCTGTGCGTGGATGTATCTCTGCCTTTGTATGTATATGTGTTTATTCTGTTTCTTTTTTTTTTCATTTGTTTGTTTGTTCATTCATTTTATTCTATTTTGGTTTATTGTTTAATTTGCCTTGTTACTTTGAGAGAGAGGAAGAAGGCATTGTCTTACATGATTGAGGAAAAATCTTTAAGGAGATGAGGGTGGGAAAGTTATGGTAAGAATATTTTGTTTGAATAAAAGCAACTGTCAACAAAATAAAATAAAAATCCATGACTACAAAGTTGCTACAAAACAATGCAATAAACCATTAGTTAAAGAATCTGTCCTATCATAAACATCATAGATTCTAACACTCAACTTTCATAGTTACATGACATATTTTCCCTATAAAGACCACAAGGCTTAGAAGTAAGATAAAGATTTTCACATAGTTACCTTCCTAACCTGTGTGTCCTATAGCTACGTGTAAGTTAGTACTCTATGTGACTTGATTTACACCGAGCCAGACTTTACATGTTGAGTTAAAGAATATAGAACTTCGGATGTTGCCCGTAATTGTCCAGGACTTTCTGATAGTTTTAATAATTTTATTGTGAAAGTTTTAGAATAGATTATATCATTATTCATTAAGAATTTTACAAAATACATTGATATTGTACTAATTATAGGTATTCACTCACCTGCTACAGATTTTGTTCTTAATACTGGAATATATATATATATATATATATATATATATATATATTCTATAAAGAATGCAAGAGTTTTGTTATTGTGTCTTGAATATAGAGAAAGTTAAGATATCAAACAAAAAAAATAAAAGAAAATCATCAAAACACTACAACTAAGTAATTTAAGTAGCAGACAAATTTGAAATAGAGTTAACAGAGTTCTGTGTCAAGGATTCTACCAAGAGGATCAGTAAATTTATGTTTTAACAATTGTTTGAACCTCTGTGTCTGTGAGTGAGTGTGTGTATGTTCTCATGTCAGCCCTAGCTTCCCAGCTTCTCTGAGGCAGGTAAGTGTGGGTCTGTTTTTCATTCTAAGCTGCTGGGTACAATAGGCTATGCTGAAATGAGAGGTTCTAGGAAATCTCCTCTTTTTCAGTATAAGCTTTGGGATTACAGATGTGCTACAGCATCCAGCTTCATGTGTGCCCTGAAGATTCAAACTAAAGTTCTCACGCTTGAGTGGCAACCCCCCAACTTCCTACATACAAATAGTTATTTGAAATGATATTTTCAAGAAAAAACTTAAATAATATGTTTATGAGTGACTTGAATTTGAATCAATGAAATATGTGAGTATTAGAACTACATGCAAAGGGAAAACAAGGAGAAACTTCCAGATAATTAAATTTGTATCTTCAGAAACAGTAGGAAGTCACTAGGGGAAAGAGAAAATTTAAAAGTGAGAAAAGATGATATTGGGTACACTACATAGGAGACAGATTATGGAAGATTTAAAAACCTGGGAAAAGGAACACTGCTTGAAAGTTTACCCGACAGCTTATTAATCTGGAGCTAGTGTGAAGAATAAATTATGAGGGAACAAACAGAGACAGATAATAGACACACTCACACACTCACATGCATGCACTGTTTTAAAGGGTGACTATCTTTACACAGACGTTTCCTTTCACAATTCCTTACAACTCACTTTTCCTTTCTATCAGTCTTTCTCATTCACTTAAATTTCTTTTGACACTTGTAAGTAATTAATTTTGAATTCTTGATATAGCATTTAATTTTTTTAAATTTAATTTTTATTAATAATAAATATTAATTTAACTCTCATGAATTATTTCAGTAACTTAAAAGTATTTGACTTTATATGTCAGATATTTTTAGGTATTTTATTATTCATAGTTAGCTTGAATAAAAACATAGTATTAAATTCCTTGATTGCATTTAAGTTTTCATAATCTGGAATCATGTGAATTTTCAACATTTATTATTAAATGTTTTCCATAGCTTTACTTCACTGGATTAAAGAGTAACCATATTTTCCCATTCAGATTTCCAGTTTGATTCCAAAATGCTACTTGTGAAAAATATCTAGATTATCAGATCTATATGATGTTTTGAGTTCAATTACTATGGGGTCACATGACCTATTAAATCATCCAGCCACAGGCTACATTTTATAGTTCTATCTTAAGAGTGCTTTACTAAGTATAGTTCATGTTGCAAGGAAGGAGAAAAAAATGAACTGAAGGCAAGCAGTAGTCCTTGAGTTTGTGTGGATTTTAGGTCAAACTCAGAGTTCTCAAGATAACAGATGCTTTTGGTCTGGACGAATTCTAACAGGCATTTTCAAAATGTGAAATAAGAGGTTGCTTTTAAGCTCAGCAAATGAATCCCTCAGGAATTGGTGCTGGGGAAATGCATAAAGTGATTCAAACATTATTTATGAAACTTTAGTAATAGTTACAATAGTTTTGTAGGAAAATTAAATTGCCCATCCAGTAGGCAATGAACTCACACTCAGCATCACTACCAAGTCACAGATAAGAACTGGTCACAAGGGAACAAGTGAGAGAACTCCAAACTCATAGGAATGCAAAGGAATGCTATTTTTAAAAGAATACAAGGCCAAATATCTGGCATATAATCTTGATTCAGTCCATGAAAATGTGCCAGCATTTCTGTATTTTTTTAGATAGTAATTATATTTTTTCTCTATTCTTAGTTTTTTTTTTCCTCCCAGAGAAAGCTACATTTAGGAGATCTCAACATTCTTTGTGTCTGTCTTTGTCACTGACTTTCTTTCTTTGTCTTCCTCTGTGTGTGTGTGTGTGTGTGTGTGTCAGACTGCTTTTCTATTTAAAAAAATGTTATTTTTAGTTCTCAGGTATTTCTATCATTAAATTAATGTAAAAAAAGCATATTTGGTAGTAAACATGGCTAAAAGGGCATGTGAGTATTTCTTTAATTTTGGAACTCCATCCCATTTCAATCTAAAAACTTTTCCATCAGTGGCTACCTTCCAATCTTCACCAAACATCCCTCTTAGTCTCTTGATAGTCAAAACTCACTATCTGCCATAATAGTGGGGGTCTTGGCAGAAGACATTCCCAGTGCATGGGACTTTGGGAGCCACAGCCTGGGGCTACATTAGAATAGAAGGGGAGCTTCTGCCAATCCAGTGAGCCCAGAGCTTCCCTTGGCAGCATTGTGTCCCTGATTAGGCAAGCACTACTTCTTGCAAGGGAGCCAGAAGGCTCCCACAATGCCATACTTGTCAAGCTCAACAGCTGATGCTAAGTTGTGACCCGAGATATCTTTCAAAAATTCAGTATTATCTGCTCTTGGAATTCCTTAGCAAATCTGATAAATCTTATGAAAATTTTAACTCATGAATTGCTTGAAGAATGTTGGAGAAATAAATTATTCTGCATTAGGCTCAAAGATGAACTAGTTTTGAAGTAAGCACAACTTTAGACCTACAGTAACTTCTTAACCTTAATTAACTTTCGTGGAACATGTGCCAATGCCAGAATCTGTTCAATGTGTTATCTACACAACACTTCATAGTTCTCCAAATTTGTTATTCAGAAGAATACAAGTCCAAGTAAAATACTGTGTGGTGGCATTAAGAGATCTTATTTATTTATTTATTTATTTATTTATTTATTTATTTATTTATTTATTATCCCACCACAGTTTCCCAATTCCCTCTCCTCTTAGCCCTCCCTCCCCAAACAATCAACTAACCTGAGCTCACAGGGACTCATAGAGACTGAGCCGGGAAATCTAAACGGTACTGATCTAACCACTCTACACATGTTGTAGTTGTGTAACTTGAGGTCCACTTGTGGGACTCCTAACAGTGATAGCAAGGCTGTCTCTGATTCATTTGCTGGCATTAAGAGATTATTTATTTATTTTTTGAAAAAATTTCCGCCTCCTCTTCACTTCCCATTTCCCTCCCCCAACCCCTCTCCCCCTCCCCCAACTCCTTTCCCCCTCCCTCTCCAGTCCAAAGAGCAGTCAAGGTTCCCTTTCCTGTGGGAAGTCCAAGGTCCTCCCCCCTCCATCCAGGTCTAGGAAGGTGAGCATCCAAACAGGCTAGGCTCCCACAAATCAAGTTCATGCCTTAGGATCAAAACCCAGTGCCATTGTCCTTGGCTTCTCATCAGCCCTCATTGTCCGCCGTGTTCAGAGAGTCAGGTTTTATCCCATGCTTTTTCAGTCTCAGCCTTGGTGAGCTCCCAATAGATCAGCTCCACCGTCTCAGTGGGTGGGCACACCCCTCGCAGTCCTAACTTCCTTGCTCATGTTCTCCCTCCTGCTCCTCATTTGGACCTTGGGAGCTCAGTCTGGTGCTCCAATGTGGATCTCTGTCTCTGTCTGCTTCCATCGCCAGATGAAGGCTATATGGTGATATGCAAGATATTCATCAGTATGGCTATAGGATAGGGCCATTTCAGGTTCCCTATCCTCAGCTGCCTTGGGCATCATTAAGAGATTTTAAAGACAGTCCTTTATTTTGTGGTTTGTGGGTGGGAAATTTAAATCACAATGTGGGGGGATCATTACATTGTAACAACAATGTAAACTTGCTTTCCAAATTTCATTATAAAGCTGAATTTAATTAACTCACTTAGTGTGAATTAAAGACATTCCAGGCTTCTGTGACCTCTTGAATTCTTCTGCGGTCCTAGGTACAATGGAACTGGACTAGAATGAAAGTTAGTGCTGATCATATCTTTAATATTTCTTTGAATGTCTAGGTTTTGGAACATTCAACACTCAGGATTATCTTCTTTTAGCTTTTTCACTGGTTTACTGTCAAAATTTAGGCTAAATTTTCTTATATGATATTATGTTTTTAAATTAGGTATTAAATATCAGTTGTTAATATGAATTCTTTAGAAAAAGATACAAGATTTTATAGCTGATCGATCTTTAATAAATGAAAGAGCCAGGTTTATTTTCATATCAGGAATATTTCATTTTTTCCTCTTTAGAGTACTAATTAAAATAATGTATTCAAAAGACTACACTTTATTTTGGGATAGAATATTTATAATGCATGGCAGAATATCTTCATTTATAGTGCTATTTGTTGTTTATTATAAGAGTTTTATTCAGTTATAGATAACAATACAAATTTTATAATATATATTTATACATAATAAAATATTGTTAGTCACACAAGCTCTTCTACAGAAACACAAATTATAATTATTTCATGGCACTAAATAATCTTATGTCCTACCATCTTAAAATCAGTTGCTGGTAATATTAAAATCATTTATAAAACTAAAGGAAGATTGCTAAGTCATTTCATATTGAATTGACCCAGTGAAAGACTAAATGTCTGAGAAGATTAAAAATAAATAAATAGAAGGCTGGTTTGATGGCTTAGTGGTGAGGAGGGTACACACACACATGCATGCACACACACATATATACACAATGTTTAATATAAAACTGTAAATATTACATAGTTTATGATGGCATAAACCGTAATCGCATCCAACTTATTTGTTCAACCACAAGTCACATCAACCACTTGTGAGATTGATACTGTGGTAGTAAGAAATAGAACTGTCCCATTTACCTTCAATTATTTGAACATTTTGGTTTCCACCAGGTAAGTACACTACTAGATCAGGCTTTTAGACTGTGTGGTAGTTTGAATGTAATTGGATCTCATAGGCTCATAGGGAGTCATGTAAGTGAACAAGGGGGCCATGTTCCATGCCCAGGAATCAGCAGAACCTGTAGGCTTTGGGCCACATGGTTCTGGAGTTATGGATAGAAGAAAGGGGCTATGAAATTTGCCTCTGTGGCTAAGGAAAGCAGTTGAGGTCAGGCATGTGTCAGGTGTTCCTGAATAGAGACCTACAGAGATCATTTCGTGATGTTGTTAAGGTGAAGCCTGAATTGCCTTGGAGATCCTCAGGTGTTGGGGTTGCTAGAGTTGTGGGATGTTTGGCAAGGGAAACTGCTAACAGGGAGTGAAGTCAGCCCAAGAGAAAGAAGTATGTTACAGAAAACAGAGCTGAAAGGAGCTGGAGATCTGAAGAGCATTTTGACATTAGACTTAGAGATTCAGAGTTTGAAGTTTGCCCAGCTGGTTTTTGGTCTAGCTTTGTTCCAGTATTATCTCACTTTTCTTCCTTCCCTAGATTTTGGAATGACAATGTATAACCTGTGCCATTATATGCTGAAGTATTTTGATTTTGATTTTATAGGGAATTACAGTTAAGAGAGTACATGAATCTCAGAAGACATTTTGAACATTGGGATTTTAGACATTTTTGAGACTGTGATTGACTATGGGAACTTTGAAGATGAACTAAACACATTTTTCATTATGATATTGTAACAAACTTATGGGGACCAGGGAGTAGAATGTGGCAGTTTGAATGTAATTGGCCTCTATAAGCTCAGAGGGAGTGGCACTATTAAGAGGTATGGCTTTGTTGAAAGTAGATGTGGCCTTGCTGAAGCAAATGTGTCACTGTAGGGGCAGGCTTTGAAGTCTCCTTCGCTTAAGTTTCACTCTGTGTCACAGTCCACTTCCTTCTTCTGATCAAGGTGTAGCTAGCACCACATCTTCCCCAATGCTGCCATTCTCCCTATGGTGATGATAATAGATTAAGCCTTTGAATCTATAAGCCACCCCCTCAGTTAGTTTCCTTAATAAGAGTTGCTGTGGTCGTAGTGTCTCTTCACAGGATTAGAAACCCTACCTGAAATAGACTGCACATTCTTGACCTACAGTTAGCTTTCTCTCTCTCCTTTCTGCAAGTGGATGGAAATCTCTTAGCTTCTTGCACCTCTTGCCATGTCTAATGTCTCTTCCATTATGCCACAGACAGGATGGACTCTTCTCCTTCAGGAACTTCAAGCCAAAATATATTTTTCCTGCTATTAGTTGCTTTTGTCATGCCATTTTATTACATCACCAAAAAAGAAACAATACATAGAGCTTTCAAACATATGTTTGCTAAAATTATTTGTCTCCTAAATTTAACACCACAGCCTCTGGAGCCTCACTGCCCTGCATCTGATACTGGCTCTCCACTAGCTTCCTGATAACAAAGACACTTGAACCCTGATACCAAAGACTTCAGAGCCCTCACTGAGTCTGTAAATGGATGTCTATTGATGTGGTTACTATTACACTGTCTACTTTAAGAGAACAGCTTCAGTGCCTATTTATATCTCCCTAGTTTACTAATATCATTAACACATTGCCTAGATCATAGTTGTCAATCATTTCTGATTAAAGGAATGAATACATTAATGAATATTTAATAGTTTGATCTAGGAGTCTATTGGAAATCAAAGAAAATGATCTTTATAACGAGCCAACTCATATCTCCAAAGTTTTAAATATAACATTACTTTTTGAGATGCTAATTAATCACATTTAGCTATAAATTTAATATACATACAATGTTTAGAGTTGCCTATACTTAATTAAAGACTGTAATACATAGTTTTATACTTTATTAGTTACTTCTCTCTTGCTGAGATAAAACGCCAAAACAAAGACAGTTTACAGACTGAAGAATGAATTCTGACTGCTGTACCAGAGTGATGAGAGTTAGTCATGGTGTGGGGAGGGGCCACATGGCAGAGGCAACTGGAATAAGAACTTGAGAGATCGCATCTTCTACCATATTACACAATGGAGAGAAGGAACTGGAAGTAGTGGTATACTATGAATTCTTAAATCCCTTGCCTGGCAACCACACGCGTTAATCATCTCACACATACTCCACTGTGATAGGAGAAAGACATCAAGGCCTCAATCCTATACAAAGAAGTACTAGTCTTCTCCATTGAAGTACAAAGCAATTAGATTTTAAAAAGTAACTACAGATGGAGAAAATTATATTTGGGAATATATATTTATAGTCATACATGAATGGAACAACAATGATGAAAAAGAAGCTATTAATTTGAAATTGAGCAAGGAGGTGCATATGTGATGGTTTGAAAGGAGGAAAGAGGATAGAAAATGATGTAATAATATTCTTTTGTTTATGTTCTGTATAGCTCATGTTTAGGCAGGTGTATTCATGAGACCTTATGGGTGCAGCTTCTGACATTCTTAGGAGACACAATCTCAATTAGCTACATGAGCTTCTGATTCTTGCAGTCTTTTCACCACCTCTTCTACAATGTTCCCTGACCCTTAGGTGAAGGAATTCTTTTGGTAGATACATCCATTTTGTGTGTGTGTGTGTGTGTGTGTGTGTGTGTGTGTGTGTGTTCTGTCTGCATATATATACAGGCAGAACACTGTATACATAATAAATAAATATATCTTAAAAATAATACATTCAGAAATTCTAACATGGCAGTCATAACTTGTTTTACCTTGTAAATTCTAGAAACTCTATTATTTGAAGGATACTTTTTCTTGATATAGAAATTTTTATGCAGCAAATATGCTCAGATGTTAAACTGCAGTGTGCCAATCTTTCTATTTATTAATTATTTAGAATTTCCACTGAAAAGTCATTTATCATTTTGATGAATTTGTTTATGTATAAAATTGCTGCTACTTTTTTGCAATTTTCAGCATCTAAACTTTCTTTAGTAGGCCTACTACTTTAAATGTAATGTTGCTTGAAAAGTTAATTTTGTGTCATCTCTATTTGGGGTTCTGAATACTCTCCAGATTTGGACACTCCTCTCTGTCTTAAGGTAGAAAAACTTTTCTTCTAAAGTTTAACAGAATGGACTAACTACAGTTCCTCTCACCCAAAAATCATCAGTATTGTGACACAGAATTCCTGAAAATTGTGGAGTGATTGTTTTTCCAACCTATTGCTAACCAAGTTTTCTTTTATTTATTGAGATTGTAAGTCTTATAATTTCAATTTCTATGATTTTTAATGGCACATTACTGGATTTCTTTATTTCTTAAAAAGTTACTTAGTTTGATGAAGTGTCTTGCAGTATAAAATTTTGTTGTTTGTTACTGTAACATTCAGGCTGACAATGATTTCATGACAATCTTGACTTAGCCTTTCAAGTGTTGTGATTACAAATGTGTACAAGCTAACCTAACACTGTTGAATATCTCATCTAAATTTTGAATTGACTTTCTTACTTCATTTGTATTTCAATTCCTTTAGTAGTAATTGATCATAATTAATTTTGTCTTTTAAATTTTTTTTTTAGGATTTCAACTTTGCCAGTGTCTGTGCTACATTCGAATAGTATCTCAGCATTTAGTGACAGTCTTATAGCACAGTAGTATCTGTTTTGTTCCAGCTTTCGATCCTTTAAATCTGCCATCCAAAAAGAATGAAAAATAAGAAATAAAACAAGCTAAATACAGAATGCAGCAAGTACAAACTATTAACATTAAATATTTCCATAATAATGATAGAAAAGAAATAAACTAAGATTCTTGTCAACATTGAATTTCAAAATTTGTAATTATTATAAACATGAAAAAAGGTGACTAGGATGAAGTGGAGGGAGAAAAGGGGGGTCAGATGAGACACAGCAGTAATGTCTGTGTGATAAAGTAGATAATAGAGAGGGATAACGCGTGAACAAGTAGTGAGGCCCCGCTGCTTACACATCTTCATTGATGAATACATGAATGTTGGAGATGCTGTTAAATTTTCATAGGACTCTGCTTTTGCACTTGAGATAGAGGCTGGGTGTTTTGAGTAGCTTTCTCTTTGAAGATCAAAGAAGCTTGACAAAAAGGTCATTTTTTTTTTCCTGGGGCACAGATGCTATTTTGACCCTTTTTGTTCTTATTCCTTGCTAGAGCTACGTGAATGTAGGCATTACTACAAAGGATGAATAAGAACCATCTTCAGGGTTCCCTTGTACCAAAGGCATTCTACAGTATAGGCACAAATGTTGAAAATTTCCAGACAACAGGGACATTTCCAACATTTATACTTGGTGTTCCTAGAATATAGAGAGCAATGGGACTGATGCTATGGGTACCAGTGAGACAAGATGTGGACATTCAGTGATTCAACTCTGATCTCTTTCCAGCTTCCCTCATATTGACATCTAGCTTTCCTACTGCCCCTTCCCAGAGGTCAGGCTATGGCTATAAGTATACTCTGCTTATAAAAACAGAGTTATCTTTTCTACCAGTCACAATTACCATAAGTCTATATTCAAGTAACAACCAGTTGCTAGGCTAACTGTGCTTTTGAGAGTGATCACTTGCTTATCCAGTGGAATAGGAGAATTCTGTGTCAATAGAAGCCCACCAGAGATGACCCCTTAGATACCAAATATAAACAATAGAATTTCTTCTGAATCTAAGTATAGCCTTGAGTGTTCAGAGAATGGAATTAACAAAACAAAATAAACAAAACAAAACCACAAAAAACAGTTCCTTGTGTCTTGCTTGACAGCTAGAGATGGGCTCCACAGACATAAGCAGTCTAACCGAAGCTAAATGTCCACTGGGAAATCCAGATCTCAGTTCCCACAATAAAGTCTGGAAATTTTCCTGAGTTTCTATATGAAGGAGATCAAGTTCTACTAAAATCTGAAATGACCTCAGCTAGAATAAATGATGGAGGAACCTCTATTCTTCTTGCCCTGTCAAATGTGCAACCCAGAGTCATAGCAGTGCCTGGCCTTTTGCTCTTCCCAACTGAAAGATTTGACTGCAAGACCCTATATGAACTATTTCTCTAATATTGACCAGTGAGCAAGTGGGGAATAACAGAAGCTCACACTACATGCTTGTGGCATTGATCGCAGGGCTCTTTCAGAGTGCATTGCTTCTACTAGAAGGCCAAAGCTTAATGCTTTTTCAATATCTGCTATCTGTCCACTGTTGTTTGTTGTTATCACTCTCCTGTCCATGCCGAGCATCTTTGCCTTCAACTACTTACCATCTGATGTTTTGCTTCCCACCTGTACAGATGAGGTGACTGCTGAATGTCTCTAATCTTCAACCTTCCTCTCTCCAAGTCAACATTTTTAAGTGCTAAGAAGGACAGGCCTTAGGTCTCTGTCTTTAATTTCTCTCTTATGCTAAATCACATTTAAATATCACTAGCTGCTTCCATTTCTCTGCAAAGGGCAGACAATTCCAGTTTCCCCTTTCTCTCACCTGG
This sequence comes from Microtus obscurus, assembly GCA_963919715.1. Classification (NCBI taxonomy): domain Eukaryota; kingdom Metazoa; phylum Chordata; class Mammalia; order Rodentia; family Cricetidae; genus Microtus; species Microtus obscurus. The sequence goes on along the minus strand of CAWTZC010001020.1, from coordinate 2,487,763 downwards.
CACACAGTTTGTCAGAGGAGCCAATTACTGTACTTTCAAGACTATCTTGCACAGTTATGACCTAGAGCTTGAGCTGTATCCTCATCGTTGTCCTCAGAGACTTCCCCTTAACTCCAAGTTTTTGATTTTCCTGAAGAAGCAGGGAAACGAATCAAGAACTGCGACACAAAGCAAACTCCACACTTTGGCTGATGACCTTCTTGTGCTTCAGATTTTCTCTGATTAAATGCTACAGAGATTATAATTGCCCATATGGTCCCTGTGGTCTACTCAAACACCATGAAAAATGGTGATTTTATAAGTCACATTCACTGACTACATCCAGTGTCTTACTCAATGTAGGTGCTCAATAAATGTTAACTTAGGAATAACAGTTGGGCAATTACTGAATCTGTGATCTGTCCAGTCCCCAGGCTGACCAGATGACATCAATGATACTTAAGGCAGTGTGTACAATCTTCTTTTATTACCTCACTTAAGATAAAAGGATGACCCCAAGTGAATGCAGCCAGACATCCTTGATTTGTGTAAATAGTATCAACTAAATTATTTTGAGACATAGGAAGTGGGTTTTCTCTAATCTGAACACAAGAAAGACATAACCATAACAAATCACCATAGGTTTGTGACAAAGAGCAACAGAAATTTTGCAGCTTGACAGTTTCTTTTTATTTTTGTAATATATAACATATATTGTAAAAGAACAAAATAGATAAGATTCATACTATAGAACAATTATGTGTTACTTTTAAAATTAAGAAAGTAATCTACAATAATAGAACTTCAGGGAGTAAAAGGAACATTTCCCCCCCAGAACCTAGCAGAAGGGATCAGGAATGTATTTCATTTTTTTTATAAACCACATCTCATTGCCATGTTTATCAATGTAAAAATGTGCTATTAGTGTAGCAAGAATTGTCTATTGTTATCAATCTGATATTATAGGATATATTATAATATATAAACTATACAGTATTATATACTGTAGTAAAGAAGTAAAGAATTAACTTTTAAATATCTCAGAAATGTTTCAACACAAAATGTAGATCTGGCCCTACAAAACTTACTATGCTTTATTTAGCATCAAATATGAGTTATCAAGACTCATGGTCACTGTTTGCCACAGAAGAGATCACAAGAACTTTTGAAGTCATAAAACTAACAAAACCACAAATCACTGTTAGTTATTAAACAAATGGTAGGTACATTAGTTCTCTGCCTGAAGATCAATCTCTCTCTCTCTCTTTTTTTTTCCAGATGACATCTTATAAAATTGTCAGTCTTTGAACTGTTGGAAGCTAGAACCTGATGTGTTTAACATATATTGAAAAAGTTTTACTAGAATTCCACAAGGCAATTATTTCAGATGTAGAACTAGTGGTGTCTATTAAGAACAATTGAACGTACCCTAAGATAATTTTGGCTCTCAGCCTGCTAAATTTTCTCTCTTCAATCCTGTTTACATTTGTCATTCAGATTTCTACATGGATGTGGCTTTTGCATGGAAGTGATGTCGGATTCTCCTCTGTATGCCGTGATTACCATTAATAAATAAAGGAACTCTCCTGGCCTATTGATAGGGTGGAACTTAGGTAGGCGGGGGAGGGAAGGTGGAGACTAAACCAATTCTGGGAGAGAAGAGGCTGAGCTAGAGAGAAACCATTTAGCCCTGCTGGACAGAACTTTACCTTGTAAGCCATAGCTATGTGGTGATATACAGATTAATAAGAATCTAGAGCTAATGTGCCAAGCAATGATTTAAATAATATGGTTTCTGTGTGATTATTTTGTGGCTGAGTGGCCAAGCAGCCAGAAACCAACAAGTGGCCCTCCTTACAACAGGGAAGTTCTGTCCATGATACCATGTCCAGCACTGGTTGGCAGAAATAAAGTAGAGATTAAAAAAAATAGTAAAATCATGCATGTGGATCACTTTGACTAGTTATCTGAAGTGAGAGAAGGCATTTATTGATACTAAACATAAATCTATTTGTTAAGGTCAAAATGTATCTTCCTTCTTCAGAATTCTTCTCCACATTCTAGTACCTTCTTCCCAAATGGAAATCAAGAAAAGCATAAACATTTTATGCTCAGAATATTATACTTTAAATGTTTTCACTATTTAATTATTTCACTCATTTTATCCTATAACTGAGTGAAGGAATATTTATCAAAGATATATTTATTACATTTATTATTTTGCTACTATAATGCTGCACTTGCTCTACAATTATATTTCCAAGTCTTTCTCTAAAATGTCTAACTTCAGTTTGCTTCTTTTTTAAAAATAATTGAGACTCTCATGCTTAAGTATTCTATATATAAGCATTTTTCTTCCCTCTTCCCTGTTCCCTCCCCCTGTGTCTCCTCATATTCAGGTCTACTGTTTTTAGTTACTGCAGAGTTCACTTACTGTTATCCATGCCTATCTGTTTTTCATGTGTTTGGAGATAAACATTTGAGACCAGAAAAACAATCAAGGGACTGGTCTCTACAGACTGCCAGATCTGTCTTTGAGAAATTATTGATTACTTGCAGTTTTTCATCCAAAAGTAAAACCCTGTGAAGTTTCCCCCATTATATGAATACATCCTCTACAATTGAAGCCCACATGCTCTTTTGTATAATGTAAATATCAACAAGTTTTTATAATAGCATCATGATAGTCAAAATATATAAAAATAATGTTATTTATAACTGGTTAAATTCTCACCTCTGGTGTATTCTGCAGTATCTGATACATTTAAAGCTTTTGAGAGCTGTTAACAGTGATAAATGCAAAGGAATAGACAGACCATTTCAAGACAAATCTTGGAAAAGGCTGTTAAAGAGTATCCAGGTATCTTTTTGTTCAATTTAAACTAAAGAGTCATATACTGTCAATTATATACTAGGAGAGTGAAATTTGCTCATGCAGTCACTTGTGAGACAACATTGTTTATCTCCTAAAGGAGCTTGCCAAATTTGTGTGAAAGACATGGAATGAACAATTATACGCACAAATATAAGAAATGCTGTTATCTTAATAGTATATGATGTTATAAGACATTATTCTGACAGTCATTCATATAAAATACAGGTCACATGAAATTGGAGGCAGGAGCTGATGCAGAGGGCATGGAAGCGTTCTGACTACTGGCTTGCTAAGTAATCAGATTACATGGATTACTCAGCCTATCTTCTTAAAGAACACAGGACCAGCAGCCCAGAGATGGAACCAACCACCTTGGCTTGGGCCCTCTTGCACTGATGAATAAATAAAGAAATGCCTTACAGCTGGATCTCATGGAGGCATTTCCTCAGTTGAGACACCCTCTGATGACTCTATAGCTTATGCCAAATTGACACACAATATCACCCAGTACCCTGTACAATAATATAAATGTTATTTATAGACAATTACTCTCTTAGTATGAACTGCCACCTATTATATATGTATCTGATATGTAGTGAATAGTCAAAACAAAACAATAAATAACAAATGAACAAAGTGACAGGCACACAAATACCTTAGAGACTGTGGTAGGTTCATGGTCATAACATATAACCAAGAGCACTGAATGTCAGAGAACGTGAATGACAGAAGGTCATTGTCACAAGATGAGGTATAAAGACAGATAACTGGAGAGTTAAATGAAAGACATGTTCTCTAGGGCTTGTGGTACACTGAAAAGCAACTGAAATGATGTTTTAACATGAATTTATATAATTTTACCATGAAATTCCACACTTTGACTTCTCAGTAGAGCTGTCAAATGTGAGTAGATAAGTCAATTATCTAATTTTTTCTAAAGATAGAGGAGGTCATTTAGTTGAAATGAATGATAATTTTAGAGACGTTAACAGATTTTTGATAAGTGTTGACAACATCCTGAAGTACTTAGTGACATGATAAAACTTAGTTCATATCTGCTTGCTTCCATAAGTTGGGGGGGGGGGTTAAATCACTGCAGGAACCAAGCAAAGTGGTACCCTAACAACAAGCATACAACCCCAAACACTGGTAAGCCTGGAGTATTTCTAGATGGAAGGTGTCCACATGCAACAGCAAATGTTGCACACTGAATAAACCCTGCTTTTGCATTCTGAAAAGAAAAATGTCAGTTTTTCTCCTCCAGGAAATAACCTGTTTCTTAAATTTTTAAGTAGCATGTAGTAAAGGGTTGACTCTCAGAGAATGTGATCATTATTTTATATGCGAAGTTATACATAAAAGTTTGTTCTTAATAGGTAAGGTATATTATGTGGATAGCACATAGACAGTTTTACCACAGCTTCAAGAAATTAAAACTAACCAAGGAAATGATGGATGCAGAAGTAGAGGAAATGGGCTGTTTTGAGTCTGCCACGTGTGATGTTCTGTAACTATAGTCCCAACATGTGGAAAGTGGAGGTCAGATAATCAGGTCAATTTCACCTCCATTGTTTGTAGTCACCCTTGCTTACATGAAACCTTGTTTAGAGAAACACAGAGCATAAAAAAAATACTGAATGTCTACCTTAGACAAAATTATCATTCAGTGATAATTCACCCAGTTCTACAGACAAAGCGTAACTTTCTAGGCCAGTGGCAGTTTGAATTTTTTTTTTATTTGGAGTAGATATGTGTTTGAAAAGTTTCATTTCTTGACCTTAAGATTTGGAGTTGATTTTTATAATAGAGTTCATTTAAAATCTTTCCAAAACTCAGTTTTTTTCTTCTTCTTTTTTCCTCTTTTCCTGTCTCTAAGACATAACCTTTGTCTGTGGTCTGTCTTGTCCTCACCTGCCTCTAGGGTCATCACTGCAATATATTCCAACACTACCTACAGGAGTTAGCTTTTAAATACTTTTCATGCTGATTGCTTTTGTGAATTTTTTGACCTAAATTAAAGAATATATTTTAGTTTTCACTGGTTTATATATTAAACTGTTATCAGTACAATTCTGTTATAACTACTGTAGATTTTTAAAAAAATTATATCTGATAATGTTGCTCATTCTGTTTCTACCTTCTATCAGTGCAACTAACCTATGAGCCCCAGATTTATAGTGTGTGAGAAATTGTGTCAAATTTGAATGGGAATTTCATTATATCTATACATTAAAATTATAAGTTAGAACATTTTAACATTTGAAAGAAGAAAATTGTTACTCTTGGTCCTTGGTTGGAAATGTTCATACATGTATATAATATTTTTTAATTGTACATACTTCCAAATTCCTCTCTTGAATTGCCCTTGGTAACTCTTCATAATAGAGTTCCCTTCTAGGTTCAAGAACCTGTTTTTTATAAATAACCCCCAATTGAGTGAGTGTTACCCACATACGCATTTATGGGATAATCCAATGGAACATGAGAAATCTGCCACTTGTGAATCCTAAGAAAAACTGAATCTCTCTTGACCAGAAGCTCTCAACAGTTTCTAAACTGGGGGTTAGTCCTCATCATCCCTCTGCAGTTAAATGATTCACATGTACACACACACACACACACACACGCACACACACATACACACACACACACACACGTGGTCATTTTATAAGCTTGGAACTCATTTCTTTTTCCTGCACACTTAGGCTGTGTTGTCTATGATCACACAGGTAGAGTTGTGAGAGTTGGCGTTCTTGTTTGTCGCCCCATCAAAACTTAAGGTTCACTATTTATCCCAGTTGAGTGTGCTATTTATTTCCAGGAGACTTCTCTTGTTGGCAGTTACTAGAACTAGATATTGTGTTTTATTTTATTTTTTTAAGGTTTATTTTAGGGTCTGTGAGATGACTCAGTGGGTATAGACACCTTCTGTCAAGCCTGATGACCTCTGTTCTATCCACAGACACACAGACAACTAACTCACTCCTGCAAGTTTGTCTCTGACCCCTATATGTGCCCAATGGCACCTACATCCGTGCACATACACACACACACACACACACACACACACACAGAGAGGTTTATAAAATAAAACAAAATATAGTGAGAAAATGATTTATCTGATTTCTTTGTGTATGTGTATGTCCATGAATATATGTGAATGTTTGTGTGCAGAAGTAGAGATGTTTGTTCACAAATGTTAGAAGATGGTGTTTGATCTCTACATCTGGAGTTACGGACATTTAGAGTAATGTATGGGACACCTGACTTGTTACATGGTTGTTGGGATTGAAATTGCAGTACTCTGAGCAATCCCCTCAGTCCATATATTTTTTAATATTTAATGCATTGATGAGTCATTTTATAATGAACTATTTTGGGATTTTAAAATATTTTTCAGTAAATAATGAGGAAAATATAATTCCCTTCCTACTTGTGTTCTGTTAATTCTGTATTACATTTACTAGTTGTGTGATTCCTGAGTCTCAAATGTAATTTTATTTAGTGAAGTTATATACATATATAATCTGCTTAGTAGGATCCTGAATTCAACACACTAAATTTGAGTATTTTGGTATGTATGGTTAATAGAAAAAATGTGTGATTTTTTTTTGTTTCTTCTTTCCTTTATTTATTTATCCATTTTTTCCTTCCTATCTCTTTTGTTCTCTATTTCTCTTTCTCTGCATCTCTCTCTCTATGATTCTCTCACTCTTTATCTATCTATATCTGTGTCTCTATCTTTCTCCCTCCTTTCTTCCCTTTTCTGTAGTCTTCCTAATGGATTTTCATATCAGGTTCATTTTTTCATTGTAGAAATAAGTTTGATATATTTCCTTCTTTCTAATTTTTATTTTTGGAAATTTCTTGTTACACTCTTTTGTTAAACCTTCCTCATATAATTGATAAGAGTTTCTCATGGCGGGTGGTGGTGGCGCACGCCTTTAATCCCAGCACTCGGGAGGCAGAGACAGGCAGATCTTTGTGAGTTCGAGGCCAGCCTGGTCTACAAGAGCTAGTTCCAGGACAGGAACCAAAAGCTAAGGAGAAACCCTGTCTCGAAAATCCAAAAAAAAAAGGAGTTTCTCATAAAGGCAGCTTAAAGGCAGCTGCTCCTGAGTTTTTCCTCATCAGATGTTTCTAGTTACTGATTCAATCACTTTATTCCTTACTGAACTATTGACATTTTTGTTTGATTACTCTCTTAGGCAAAGTATTTAACTTTAGGAATTTATCAACTTTCATGAGTTATTCATATTTTTCAATTATGATTGTTTGAAAGAGTTCATCATGATCCTTGCTTTTGTACTGGCTAGTTTTATGACTACTTGGTACCAATTAGTCATTTTATGAAAGAAAACATCAATTGAGGAAATGGCCCACCAGATTAATCTGTGTAGAAGCCTGTGCTGATTTTCTTGATTGTTCATTGACGTACAAGGGCCCCGGTTACCGAGGGCAGTATTGTGCAGAAGTTGCTGCTCTTCAGTCGCTAATAAAGCAGGCTGAGCAAGTCATGGAGTGGCATTCATCCATGGCTTCTGCCATCCATTCCTGCCTCTCAGTTCTGTCTTGAGTTCTCTTGAAGATGGACTACAAAGTATAGGACGAAATCAACCCTTTCCTCCCCAGGTTGCTTTTGGTTATGGTCTTCATCACAATAACAGAAACTCTAGCTTCATCAGTGCTTATGTGATACTGTTAAGTGACACTATTCTATCTTTATTTTTGTTGTGACAAACAGAGTAATAAATAAAATAATGTTGGGGGGCTTCACTCATTTTTTCAGGTTACAGTAGGTCATAAAGAGATGTTACCACAGGGATTCATGCAGGTACTCGAATGCAGTCTTGCAGTGTTACTTTGGGCTGACAAATTGATTCACAGAAAAGGAAGTATAGCAGACATCATGGAGAAATGCTGCTATCTTGTTCATAGACTAACTCTCACTCAATTTGTTATCTGTATACGACCTAGGACCATCTGTCTGTCTGGGGAAATGTGCTGCTCACAGTGGCCTGAAACTTATGTATCTAATAACACATAAGTAGCTTGCTTGATTTTCCTTCATGATTTTTTCTCTTTCTCTCTCTGTCTTTCTTATTCCTTTATGTTCTTTTGCAGAACCATCTGACAATAAATATTCTTAAATTCTTATAGATAAGGTAATAATATTACTAAGCCACATATATGAAATTGAAAAACAATAATAGTAAGGTTAAAGTAAATATATAAACTAGTACTTAAAAAATAATAGTTTACTAAAATTTCATCGTTCACATTAATATTTCTCCACCATAGAGGTAATATTCCTTAATGCATATTATTTTTTACAATTATCAGTCTAGGTTGCTTGAGTCTCTATGAGTGTTTTACTGATTCAGTATTTGAACACTGATACTTGCTAGTGGACATACGCCATAATTTGTAAACTAAAATATCTTCTGTGATTTTTGTCCTATGATTAATGTTTTATATTAAGTTAAACTACTGCCATTCATTTTGTATGATTATTTTCTACTAAAATTTTTGGAGCAGAAATAGCTTATTCATAAATTCTATGGTTTTATAATCCTAAATAGTTTCTCTTTAGGGGAAAGGTGAAAAGTGAAAATGAGTATTTGTTTTAATTACAATCTCATCAAAAGTAGAATATAGTATTTACATAATTGAAAATAATATTATTGATTTTAATGTGATAAGGCACAAGAAAGAGGTATTACAATGCAAGATTTTCAGGACTCTCCCCCCACACACATACACTAACTCACAGACATACAGAGACATACACACACACAATTTCCCACATCCATATACTCAAATTAATTTACTGTGATTTTCAGTTCTAGTTAGAGCCTTTGTCCCAAGGGCTTGTTAATCTTGTATCCCATTCCTGCCCTGTACAATTTGAGGATTGTCACAAGAAGGATAAATTTCATGCCATTTTCTGTTCTCATTACAATCTTCAGATTGTTATGAGAATGGATTAATTTTGCTCAATTTTCTGCCCTCGTTACAGACTGTTATGAGAATGGATTAATTTTATGACATTTTCTTCTTTCATTATAATCTTTGTTATGGGAATGAGAATATATAACGAGAGTGAGAGTATATCAAGCAATAAGAGGTCTGTGTGAGCTCATGACAAAGATTGTAACGAGAGGAAACTGCACCCAATCCATTCTTGTGACAATTTTAAGATTGCCAAGCGAACCCAGAGTGACACTGCATTTATCCACTCTGAAGACAAAGATTGTTGAGAAAATGGGAAAGAGCAAAATGAATCAGTTCTCCTGACAATCTTGAGATTGTACTTAAGCTGGCGGTACTTTTTCAGTGATACAGTACTTACACGAAAACATGTGCACTGCAATTAAATGATACTTACCAGAAAAAATGACTTCCATATTTTTTCTTTCTTTAGCTGTCTCTTTTTATTCTTTGTTAGAGTTGATTTATGGTATGGACTATATTCTGTAAACACTATTACATTAAATAGGAATTAATGTTCCCTGCAATGTCAAATACATTCGAAAGAACACAGACACACACATTAACACCCAGAATAAAATAAAAGTTAGGGTAAATATTTAGTAGTCATTAGTAGTCACTTCAAATCATTTGTGAAAAGGAAATATTGTATTATTCAATGTTTTATTAGAAAATATTTTATTCCCTTTCAATACAACTTTCTTAAAGTTGAAGGCGATATATTTAGCAGTGTCTAAATAATACCCTCATTCTCACTTCATAAAGATCAATATACTCATTTGAATGAATGTACATTAATTTCTATTTATTCTATTAAGTAGACCCCAGTTAAGCAGATATTTTATTAATTTTGAGATGTATTTGTAATGTATCCTCACTGACAATATTTATACATTTGAAAAAATGCTGTTTTTTTTTTTTTTTTTTTTTTTTTTTTGTACATCCAAAACAGCATTTATGTTTCTGGCTATCTACTTACCTACCTGTCTATCTAACATCTATGAATCGGAAAGATCTTACATTCAAATCATATTTTAAGACATATTTATGCAAATTAGAGGTTAACTGATGCTTTTCCATTCTTTATTGTCTTCTGTGAGTCATTCACCCACAAAAAGCAGTTTTCAAATGTTATTTAATTATAGGCAAACAACAGTTCGTTGACAAAGATTGGTTATAATTCCCCTTTGTAACAGTAAGAATTGAGAATTAAAATTATATATCAGTCCACAGCCAAAAATGAAGATAGAGCCAACTGTTGAAGCTATACCAGCATACGCAAGCACAGAAAATATCCTACATACATGTTGCTGTGCCTTCTAAAGCCTATGTTTTTGTGCAATTAATTTGCACCAATAAAAATGAAAATAATTGGCTAATCAGTATACATAAATAAAGAAGGAAAATGATCATTATTTTCAAATAATTTTGTATATATATATATGACATAGGGTTTGTTTTTTAATGTGGATATATATTATCGCATAATTATATCTGTTTCTTTAACTTATGCATTAAATTTATATGTATCATTTGATGTGCAATAAGAGATTTAGGGTGTACATACACTCCCAGCAATTTTCACGTATATAAAACACCAGCACAAACCGTGTTACTAAGCTGTACATCAGATCTTTGGAATTTATGCATGCATTTTCTAAAGCTGACGTCATCGCACCATTTGCATTTACTCCTCGCCGTGGAAACCATCCAGGTTAACCTTTCATTCTGTTAGTTTATTTTAGGATTCACAGAGAAGTAAAACTATGCAATATTTGCCTGCTCTTTCTTTGTTTCACTTAAATGTATATCCTCTGGTTCACTAAGAATGTTGCATATTAACACGTTTGTTTTAATTAAGACTGAGTGGATGCAAGACTATATTTGGTATATTTGGGGTTTTCTTTAGGTCGGCCTCCTCTATCGATTTATCTACTAATGAAAACTTTCATAATTTAATAATTTGGTTATTGCCTTTAATTCTCAAAAATTGAAATACAGATATTCCTTAATATTAAATATTACTATATATTTACTATTAAAAATTACTAAATAATTATTAATTGCTACTATGCCATACATCAGATCTTTGAAAGTGATCTTGAAATCTGCTTGAAAAATTCATGCATTCTCTAATGCTATGACTTCATCTCACCATTTGTGTTTTAGTTCTAGGCCCTGGAAACCATCCACACTAACCTTTCATTTCTTTGGTTTATTTTTTAGGAGTCACAAAGAGGTAAAACCATGCAATTTTTGTCTGTGCCTTCTCCGTGTGTGTGTGTGTATGATTTCCTTAGGATACATAAACAGAGATGGAAATCTGGCTCATATGACGATGTCATTTATATCTGCCGTATCAAATACTGTTCTAATCAATGTCTATAGTGATGTCTATACATCACTATACAATGTATAGACTATACAATGTCTATACATTTCCAACAGCTGTATATTAAGATTCTGTTTTATCCATATCCTCAATTACACTTATCATTTTGTTAAATAATCATAATAGGATTACAGATATATCATCATGGTTTTGATTTTCACTTCCATGATAACTAACAGCATTGAATGTTATTTTTGTTTCCCTTGATCATTTGTTAAGAAATGATCATAGTCAGGAAATGTCTATTGAAGTCCCTTGCTCAATTTTTAATCAATTGATTTATCCTCTTACTTCAATGACTTTCTACTTTGTACAATATCAGAATGGTTTTTATCACAAACATTCTGTGTAAAACCATAATGATGTGAAATGGACAAAACATTGTATTGCTAATGAAGCATTATATTTAACTGGTTGACATCTGATTTTTATCCTCCTGAGAAGCAAGAGAAAAAATTAGCGGAGTACCACAAAAACTTAAAGATAGAAAATGTTCTCAATATTTGTATTTGATAAGAATTAATATCAAAACTATGTAAACATTATATGCTATAGCAAGAATTTAAAAACTAAAACAATTTAAATTTCTGTTTCCAAAATATTCTTAAACATATAGAAGCAAATTGACAATAATTTATCACGTAAAAATTTTTAAAACATGTTTTTTAACTTTTCAAAAAAGGGTATTTTTTCATATTTAAGATTATTCAATAGAATGCATTTATTTCATCACATGTGATTTGATTCCACAGTTTTCTTTGCATGACTTTTAGATGTTATCCACTGCTTAAGTTTCATCATATCATCCCATTTTACTAATATCTATATGACAGACCAGATGTGTTAGAATCTAAATATCATATATTGAACATTATAAATGGAATCATTTAACTTTATCTTCAAATGTACACAGTAATTATCAAATAAACAGACTGAGAAGGTGGGAGTTCTTAGAAAATGAATTTTCTAGTGACCTGGGATAGCAAAGATTTGTCTTTTAACTTTTAGCTTTTTAATGATTTCTCAAGGGAATGTGTGTGGGGGACACATTATTGATTACATGATTTATTTTATGTCATATCACCAAGTCTTAGGATCTTGTTTTCCTGATCTCTCTCTCTCTCTCTCTCTCTCTCTCTTTATTCTCTCTGAATTCTCTGAAATCTTGCAGAAATAAAATGAGAAGTGAAAAATACAACAGGCTCTAGAAGTGTTATGGGAGTTTCTATCCTGTCTAACTTGAGACCCTTTAGCACTATTAATGCTATTCCTTTGTTTGTGGGAATCAATAGATTCGATTGAATTGCTTAATATTTGACTTGGCATTCTATGAACTACCAATAATATTAATATGCATGCAAAATTCATTCTAAAACCTGTGATATATATTAACAACAGCTACAACAAGTATGCCTGCATGCCCTGGAAAAAAAATCTATAACGTTCTCTTTCCTCATGTTTGATGTTGGACTTAGGATGAATAGGTCTGTTATGAGGTCAGAATGGAAAGAAAAAGATCAAAATGACCTCTGGGAAATAAAGGTTATTTGACATCCTTCGGATTACCAGCTGAGAGCATTGGCTACATATCAGAGTAAAGACCTGACAGGCAGGGGAAGACTTCATTTTCCAACAAGTAAAATATCAAGGCAGAAGTTCAGCTCCTACCTTCCCTCCATGAGAGCCATTCATCGAAATCAGTGGCCATGATCGATGCTGCATTTTCAAAATCTAAACAAACATTAGTGTCTCCAGTCCAGTCACATCTTCTAAAGCTGCTTCTTCCCAGTGGAATTTAATTGCAGTGACATTAGACTCCAGACAGCAGACACTTCTCAAGGCTACTCATTTGTGGCAGGGACAAAAATCAACGTGATGGTGTCAAAACTGTTAGACACAAAAAACCCGTTAAAGATCCAAGTGAGTAATTGTCCTCCTACTGATGTCAGCAGTAAAATTTAATGGTTCTTCTATCACTAGATTTAAAATGTCCTTTATTTGATAGCCATGAAAGGAATATAATGTTTTTAACTGTTAAAATCCCAGACATATATTTTTTTGCTATGCTTTGAAATGCCCTCTGACATAAAATGCTATAGCTCCCTTTTGATATGTCTTTGTCATCATTTTATAGAAAGGCCTGGAAACCAGAAGGTTATCTTTGTGTCAAAGTCTTTTTGAATTTATAACCAAACTTGCCACAGTAATAATATTATGGTTTACTAATCATATCAAAGAATCAAAATAAATTCTTCTCTTAAAAACATGAAAAATAGCAGTGTTCATTTTTAGTAGTTATTCTATACTTCTAAAACAGATGCTGCTCTCTTTTAAATCCAGCTCAAAGACTCTTCTCCCTGGCGTACATTGCCTTTGGAATCACATAAGCTGAAGGGTGGTTGTCCCTTGCCTTGCTGATATCACAGAAAAACAAAATAAAGGGAAAGAAAAGGAAAAACAGGGGGAAACTAATGAGAATTTAATGGTAAGAGCAAAGTAAGTTTTGGAACTTTGAAATAACAAAATGAAAAATACATGATAAACTATAATGTGGTTTAGCCTCATGAGGTTGAGAGTAATTTTATGGGTTCTCAGTGAGCTTGAAAGTATATTTCTTGGTTCCATTTGAAGAACTATAGAATACTTGGTTGGTCTAAAAATTGGATATGGTATATTTCTTATTGGAAAAATCATTTAGCCCATTTTTATACAATATTATAAAATAAATAGCAACTTTTACCTTCTGTGAAATACTGTTTAATAAGATTCATATAATAAATAAATGTGATACTATATTTAAAGTATAATAATAAGATAATGATTATATGAGCAGTATAACTATATAGTCAGGTACTCTTGCTTTTTTTTTTTTTTTTTTTTTTGGTTTTTCGAGACAGGGTTTCTCTGTGGTTTTGGAGCCTGCCCTGAAATTAAAAACTAGCTATGTGTATCTGCTCATTTGAAAACTTTAAAAAGTTTACAATTAATTCTAATTGTTGTCTTATTGATTAATAAAGACTTATAATTTTAAAAGAATCCCTAATCTAGTAAATAAGGGTCAAAAACTGTGAGGCTCAGAATATTTATGGTGATTATAAATTTAATATTCCAATATTCTTTTCGCCTTACACAGTATTTAATAATTTTGTAAGTATTGCTGATATCCCATGTTTCATTTTTCTACTATATCTCTGCATAAAAAAAATCATGCATGTTTTATGATTAAGAGAAAAGGACTAGTTATCTTTCAAGATACCCTAAGTGTTGCACTCCTGTCTTTTTTCTAACACTATCTAGTATCTTTGGGGAAAGGGGAAGAGCTAAAATTTCCAAAACAGTGTTCCATAGAATTTTCTGTAGAAGCATTGCTCCTGAAATTTAGCTGAGGCTGGTGACTAAGAGCAGTTCTTTCTTTTTTCTTTTCTTTTTTTTAAAGCCATAGCTCAATTGAAAAATCCAAATAGAGTACCAAACTACAACACAAGTTCTCTGACTCCACGACTTCTTGCTCTCCAAGTCCTGCAGAGCTGCCAACCATAGCCAGGAGCCATCATATTGGTCTGCTGTGTAGACAAGCGTATCCTGCCCTGGGATAGGTAGGGGCTGCATTGGGTTCTGTTGTCACTGGGTATTAAACTGAACCAGGCAGCAGAGTATCAAGAAACAGCCAGCATGAAGGGAAGGGACAACACTGCTACCCCTAGTCTACCCCAAGCTTCAACTTAGGGTATTGGTACTTCCTGAGAACTGTTCTGAGTTCTTGTATGTTTGCTTGTCACACACCTCCTCAGGAAGGCCCCACAGCATGGTCTAATAGTGATGTCTCCAGCTTGCTCATGTACTACAGCCTCTTACTTCACAATGTGCTGAAGATGAACCATTTAGCTGGCCTTCTCTTGCCATCCCTGCTGATCTGCCTCTTGTGGAGATCTCACATGTCAGTGTCTTGAAATATTCTGGAAGATCAGCATAGTCATTTCCATAGGAGATGACTTTAATCCCCTTGTCCAGCATTTTTTCTCGAAGCTTTTTGAACTCATCTACACCTCCTTTCCAAACCAACATGAAATGTTCTAGTTCAGACTTATGCTTGATGGCCTCTAGGAACAGGGTCTAGAAAGTGGTGTCGTCCACCTCCAGCCACAACCCAAAAAAAGAAATAACTTGGTTTCATAGACTTTCTGAATCTCTCTCATAACTTCAGTGTTCCTAAGCACTTTCTGACATCCAGCTGGGTGGAGAACAATACCACTGGAATTGGTATATATCCCATGGATGTGTAACACACTTCAGCTTCTGCTTTTCCTGTGCCCACTCCAGAATCTTTTTCTCATCAGTAAGGTCAAGGGATTCCAGCTGTTTTCCATGGTCAGCCGCATAAAGTTCTAGGAGATTATCAAAATTTGTAGTTGATACTAGGGCTTCATTTTCCATCAGATGGAGAACAGACTAAAGGAGCTGTTTTCCCAAATCTTCCATCTTTGACTCCAGGTCATCAAATACTTCTTATAAACAGTCTTTGAAAAATGTGGACCGAATATTACTGGTACGGGGGAAGAGTTTCTGAATGAGGTCATGGGCAACATGGACGAGGTTCTTGTCTTCATGGAGACACTTTTGAAACTTTTTGCTTTCCTTGTCTTCCAGAAGATCAA
Source organism: Microtus obscurus (assembly GCA_963919715.1). Taxonomy (NCBI): domain Eukaryota; kingdom Metazoa; phylum Chordata; class Mammalia; order Rodentia; family Cricetidae; genus Microtus; species Microtus obscurus. The sequence goes on along the minus strand of CAWTZC010001020.1, from coordinate 2,471,871 downwards.
AATCAATAGCAGCATCCAGCAAGGCCTGAATGAACCCCTTCCAGGATTTCAGGGCTGGGACTTGTGGTGCGACTGCAGCGCTAATGCCTGTGCCAATCATCAGCACGAGTTCTTGAGGTTTCTTGGTTTTTATGCTTGGAAGCAGCTTCCTGGGCTTTCTGGTGAAAGGTTCGCCATCAGTGAAGAATCCAAAAATCGTGCCTATATCAGAAGCCTGGCTCCCTGCAGAAGCCATCCAGTTTCGAGTCTGCTCCAAACACCACTGCTCCAGATGCAGCTACCAGCCGGCACAGCAGCCACTAAGAGAATTTCTTAGGGCACATATATGTCTGATAACATTAACTGGTAAATCTAGAAATCTATTAGAAATAGTTTATTGTTGTCTGTACATTTACATTTTCAATGCAAGGCTATATTTAGAAATATACATTATTAATTAAAAATCCAAATAGATACTGAAGATGGTAAGATAAACTATTTCACTTTCCCCTCCTAAGGCTACCCAGCTTAGTTTCCAAAGACACGCTTGTACAGAGTCCATCTATATTCCTATAGACGGACTAGAGCAAGATCCAATTTTGTCTGTGAAGAAACAATGCCTAGTAGAATCACTACTATCTCAATCTTCCGAAGACTAAAGGCAATTAGCACAACTGGTTACCTTGGGAAATTATGGAGTGAGTTATATAGGAGAAGGTTCACATCAGAAAAGGCAGGGATCTAATCAAGTGCCATCATTTATAACTCTTAAGTGTACAGGTCAACCCAAACGTGTTCTATAGGGCAATGTTTCACCTTTTCAAAAGCCCCTCTCAACTAGTTGATATATGTACTTCCCAAAATATGAGGAGTTTGGGTATATTTTGCCACAGAATAACTGTTCAAACTCCTGAAACACAGTGGTATTGGCAACTAGGCTCCTCATCTGGATTAGAAGAAACTGTTTTTGGGCACTTCTGTGGGGTGTTTGGCAAAAAGTGCCAAAAAAAAAAAAAAAACCTTCTCTTGTGAGTTCAAGAGAAGATACCCTGTCCTTGACTATTTTTGCTACAAGAAAGTAGAAGGATCAAATAAAGTATTCATATAAAAGACTAAGAGATCTTCAGCATTTCTATAAGCACTCAGTTATTTTTTTTTCTTTTTTGCTGCTAAGTGAAAACTAGTAGAGATAACTAGTTCATAAAATGCAATCAATGCAAAGCTGAAAAGAACATGCAAATTTAATAAGGAAAGAGTCACTATAAAATGAAATAGCTGTATTAAATGAATTTAAGGAAATGGGGTCTTTGGATTTACTGACAAATTATTCAGAATAACAAAAATATATAAATTATTCTAGATACAAAACAGTTCATAAAGATGACCAAAATTGATTATGAAAGTATAAGAACAAACATAATTTGTTCAGTTAAGAGAAAGGGATTATAAAAATGAATAAATGGGAATTAGGGATCTATGGTACCAAGCTACGGGGTTTCAGAAATCTATGTGATCAACCAGAAGAAAAAACTAAGCATTTAAGAATATTTATTGTCAGATGATTCTGCAAAAGAACATAAAGGAATAAGAAAGACAGAGGGAGAGAGTCTCCCTAAACACAATTCCATATAGGAATGTGATTCTTTTGGCTAATATTGAATTTTTAATTCTCTGGATGCTATACAGGAAAATATTCAGATTATATACACAAAACTACGTTATCTTATATCATTCAAGCAATAAATATGCTTTTAATCAAAATATAATTACATCCTTCCCTCCCACTTCTTTTCCTTTCTGCATTTCTTCCTGAGTACTTTTCCTTGAACCCTTCCCATGTTCCTCCATTCTCAAGATGGTTGCCACTTTTTCTTTGACTATTGTTACACAAGACACACATACACACTTATAAAATGTGTGTGTGTGTGTGTGTGTGTGTGTGTGACTTCAGTTTTTTTGAGTCCTTTTTTGTTGTTTGTGCACATATAGTTCTGGAGTTGATTAGCTCTGCATTGGATAATCAATAAGCGAACTCATTCCTGGGGGAAACTGATTCTCCTTCTCCCAGCAGTCATTAGTTAGATGTTATTTTTTTTTCTCTCTCTCTTTTTTTTTATTTTTCCATTCAAAAATTTACACTTCCTCCCCTCCTCCCAATCCCCTCTGGCTCCTCCATTCACCCTCCTCTCTCCTCCTCCCTGCTTGAGAGAGGACAGGGAACCCAAGACCCTCCCGCCTACATCCAGGCCTAGGAAGCTGTGCATTCAAATAGACTAGGGTCCCAAAAAGCCAGAACAAGCAGTAAAAACAAATCCCAGTGCCTTTACCAATGGCTTCTCAGTCAGCTCCCATTGTCAGCCACAATCAGAGTTTGATCACATGCTCGTTCTGTCCGGGTCCAGCTGGATTTTTTGAGCTCCCATTAGAAAAGGCACACTACCTCACAGGAACAATTCATCAGGATTAAGTATCAATCCTAGATGGGATTCTTTATCTTTCGGTTAGACCCATGAAATTTTCCCCTTAATATTAATATATACGTTGATACTGCTGCTATTCATCTTGCTCAGGTACTAATTTCTAGAAGGCATCACTTTACAACAGATATTTTTGGTACTCTGACTCTTAACCTTTTTCCTACTTGGCCCCTCATGTCTCCTGAATTATAGTTGCAGTAGCTGTTATATAGATGAATCTGTTGGGGTTAGGATCTGTTAATCTCTTCATTGTGTCCAGTTGTGGTTCTCTGTGATGGCTTCCAGTTGCTGTAAAGAGAGGTTTCTTTGGTGAAGAGTGGTTGATATACTTTTCTGTTGGTATACGGATGACACTAAGAATGTTGTAATGGATTATGCTGGTTCAGAAAAGTGGTGTTAGGAGATTCTTTTCCAGTGTTCATGATCTCTAGCACTGGGGAGCTGTATGGGTTTCCAGAACTTGGCTTGATTTTCCTCCTGCTTAGTGGCTTTAAGTTTAATTGTAAAGATGTAGTCATTGACATCTGCTGCTGCTTAGCACACTTTTGTATATATTTTGTCTTGTACATACAATTTTCATGTTTCATAAGTGTTACTGTTGGGAGGACTATTTAATTGCTGTCCTCTCTGTCCACTAGTGTAATACTTTTGAAATAAGAGGAACTATGCTGCAGGAAGTCAGATTTAGGGTTAGATCAAGCTTGGATTATCTGAGTCCTGTGTACTTAGTGTGCTATGATTTCAGCATTAGGAGCCTACTCTCAGTCTTGAGAGACATATCATTGATCTTATTGCTCAGGGAGTCACTTTGATTACCCTGAACAAACATCCCTTCATTTTCCAGACATCTTCTGCCTTCTGTCCACTTTTCTTCTGTTCAGGGTCAAACTTTTTCCCATTCCCCATCTTCTATGGTACTCCCTCTTTCCTTCTACCTTTTTTTCTCCTGAAACTTTTATTGATAGTATTTCTTGGCATGATATCTGTAACAATGTTTTACTTTAGTGTTAGTGACAGAAACAAAACTTTCTCTAAAGGTATGCATAAAAAGTGTTTTTTTTAATATTATGATAGAACACAAGGAAACACTTTATGTGGCACTTAGGATTTAACCTGTGTAATTCGTCTATCAAAGGGTTACTTTGACTTTCTAATATTAAATACTGCCTGTTAATATCTCACTAAATTCAGATAAGCATCTTTATAGTGACACTGTCATACAGTTTGAAGGATTTCACCTTAATCAATGACCATGCATTGATTGTGACATTTGCTTCACTGACATTATAACACTATTGTTTTATGAGGCTTAAGGGATGGCTGATGGGAGATCTGCACAGGAGCACATCAATAGCAGTCTAGTTGGGCTCAGAAAGAAACAAGACCTTCACCTTTAATGATGCAGAGATGCATAATAAAAACTGTGGCACTCTCCAAGAACAATTAAGTGCCTGATTGCAAAGTTAGGGAAGGAATTAGAAAGTACGTTCAACATTTTCATCATTCAGAAATTTTAAATATTGGAAGAGATAGATAAGTTTAATACAATTTAAATATCATTAAAATATGTATTAAGAATCAAAAACTATCTTTTTAATATATATACATATATATTGCAGTCATCACTTACATTTTTCATACAAAAAATAAAAAAACTCATTTGAGAAAAGAAATTATTTTTCTTCATAAGCCTATCCTACTGTTTACACTTAAAAAAAAAACAAAATTTTAAGACAATTTCTCCTCATTTAAGTTTTTATTCAGAAAACATTATTTTCACCAATAATGTATTAAATTGGAACACACCTAATCGGAGGATAAAACAGACAGGAACAATGGAACAGTACAGAGGCGAGTCTCCTCTTTCTGGGATCCTATCCTGGTGTTCTTGCCCCCTCACCTTCCCACAGTAATCCACGGACCATATGAATCTGTGCTTATGATGTCTGTTCTTTCAAAGGGTCTATGAACAGCTCTTCCTTTCTGTCTTTCATGCCAGGACCTTTACAACCTTTCCATGAACAGCTAAATAAATGAAAAGTTTTTCATTTCTTCTTTGGTCAGCAAAAAATAGCTTTTGTTGATGATGAAAAGTGCAACCTCCCAAATTTCTCATTTTTCCACGAAGCCAAAGCTTTACTTTCTGAAGGTTTTCACAAGTACCATGTATCACTATATTTATCTTTTTCCTGGATGTTGAAAAATGGGTAGCAATTTAAACCCAGTCTGTGCTTGTTTCTCAAAATATGGAGCAAGGGCCAAGCAACATCCACGTCTAAGTTGGCTTGTATTGATTAGATGCTTGTTCTTACCAAACACACACTTTTAAATGTCGTTAGAGTTATACGCTTTTCTCATTTAAATAATAGAAGGTAAAGCCAAGCAAAGAATCTGTGGTTGTCTCCAAAAAGGAAAATCTCATAAAAAACAATCCATTAAATTAGGCTAACTAGTCCACCATTTTTTTTTGAAATGTTATCTTTCGTGTTTAAGATAATGGTGTTCAATAATAGATTCTGTGTGAAATAATTACATATAACTGCATGGATTTCTTTTTAGAGAATTTAAAATATGTCATAAAAGAGGTTTGCCTCTAATAATTTATTTCAATTTCAAAAATACAGTCACAGTTTTAAGAATTGCCACTGGAAGTGCATAAATCTTGAGAGACGGAAAAATGAAATGAGGCTTTTCATTTTGGTAGTATTCAAAAGTGAACAGAGCCAATAAAACTAATACTACTAAATTTATCAGTTTAATACTGTTGACATTAATTTAGCTTCGGAAATATATCTTTAAAATGATAGGTTACACTAGAAGAGATTGAAATTATCACTTGTTTGTAAAAAGGACTGTATAGCTGAAAGAAATTGAAATTTTTATGAAGTATGAATCTCAATCCATTTATGACGCATGCTTTAATGTAAGAACTAAATAAGTATTTGTGAAATATATTCTGTGCACAATTATGTGTGCCCTCTAAGTAAAGCTAATTGGCACATGAATCCACTATACTGTTTATGCTTTAATTACAAAGCAAATAAAAAGTGGTTTTTTTTCAGCTTCTATTGGAATGAATTTGTACTCTGTTCAAATGTTTTCTGACCTTGTGTTTTTCTTGGAAATTGAGGAATTTATTCCTCAACATTGTCAAAGGCAATCACACAGTGAATTCATTAGGTGACTAAAATGAAAAATCACTTGTTATATAAACCATAAAAGAATTCTGTCAACCAGAAAGCTGGACATGTGAACACTTATGCTTGCTGGAAGAAATAATATACGCTGTGTAGATTGGCATATACCCTTAAACACTGGTATTAATTGTGTATGCAACTATGTTGTGATTTGTGGCTACACAATTATTGCTTTATATGAGATTAAATTATTTCCATTAATTTTGTATCATTACTTTAAATAAAAACTTTGTAAAGAAAATTTACTAATTACTAATTGAATAAAATTTATGGAATATTACTTAAAACATGAATTTTCCCTGAGAAGAATTTATCTTTTCTGTGGGAGATTTGTGTGTCAAAATATCAAGAATGTGAATGAAAATCACTGCCTGAAAAGGAATCAGCACTGATGAACATGGAGGCAGAGCCTGGGAAGGTGAAAATGGAGATAAGGAAAAAGCAGCACTACAGTCATCCGGTGCTTGAGAGGGGGAGCTACTGTGGTATTCCCTATAATTAGAAGAACTATATTGATGTGCTGAAAGAATCACTTTGCATATTGAGTTCAGAGTGGCTTTTGAATCCAAGTTAGATAAAACCACAACAGCAGTAAATATACCATGAGGTTTGCCTTATAAGAGATTGTGGTGATCTGAGTAACACTGGCTGTGGGGAGAAATGGTTAGGGTTTGCACACAGGTGAAAGAGATATAAATAGTTCTCTTTTGCTTTGGTTTTCAAGACAGGGTTTATCTATGAAGCAGTCCTGGCTTGTCCTGGAACTCACTCTGTAGACATGGTTAGCCTTAAACTCACAGTGATCTGCCATTCTCTGCTTCCTGATTTCTGGGATTAAAGGTGTGTACCATCACTTCCTGGCTAAAATTTATTGACAGAATGTTGTCATTTGTCCTCAAACTTTACTTTCACAGTTAAAACATGATTGTCACAACCAGGCATCATATGATCATAAAAATATTTAACAAAACTCAAAGAGGCTCAGCATTTATAAGGTAACACCTTATAAGTCTCTCCTTCAGTTATGTTCACTCACTATGTCTGTTCAGAAGTTCAAAACCATTCTTGGCAGCATGAAAGTGAGTTGTCCTGATGAGATTAGCTCTTTAGAAAGGAGCAGGACTTTAGTGAGAATATGAGAGAATTTTTGTGAGAAACATCAGTCCCCATCCAACACATCAAAACCCAGGATTTATAAAAATTAAAATTAGTTGGCTTGTATTACACCCTAACAATCTTCAACAATAGCCAATTGTGTCCCTTGGTTCAACTATTCTTGATGGAAAGTTCAGTAACTCTGAGATGAGATGAAAAGCTCGTAAGTTGAGAGACTGTTCAGCTGTGACGACAGTGCTGCCTCTATTTAAATGTTCTCCTAATGTTATGTTTTAACTCTCCACTTACTTTGAATTTATTATCCATTCACTATCTAATGTCTCATGATTTTTCTTTAATTTCTTCACAACTCCATTGTTATTTAAAACAGGACAAAACAAAGGAAGAGTATTAAGAGAAGTAACATGCTCATACATCATGATTGGGGTAGTCTCCATTCTATAAGTATAGCAGAATATAATTAGGCATCATTACATTGACAATTTTTTTTCTCTGTTCATGTTCTTTCTATCTATCTTTTGGGTCCTGGCGCCCCAGGCAATGACTTTGGTAGGCTCACTTCTGTGGCATGGGTCTTCATCCACTCTCACAATCTTGGCACTACCCTTGCTCAAGCACATTTCATAGGTAGGACCGACTGTAGACCAAAGGTTTTGTAGTTGGGTTGGTCTCCCAATCTCTTCACTGGAAATCTTGCCTGGTCAGAGGAAATGGCCAGGTCAGGTTAGAGTCTTAATCCAGTAACAGATGAAAACAAATGCAGAGACTCACAGTCAAATATTAGGCCAAGCTATCGAGTTTCTGCTGAAGAGAGGGAACAAGGATCACAAGAAAACCCACAGAAAAAAACTAACCTGAATTCATTAGTGGTCACAGAGTCTCAACCTCCAACTCTGGAGCCTGTATGGGATTTACTTAGGCCCTCTAAATATATGTGACAGTGTGCAGCTTGGTATAATTGTGGGACTTATAGCAGTGGGAGCAGGAGCTGTTCCTAATGTTCTGACTAACTCTTGGAACTCTAACCCTGATACTGAATTACCTTGACCAGCATTAATACAAGGGGAGGTGCTAAGTATTACCACAAATTGATATGCCATGCTTTGTTGTTATTCGTTGGAGACCTGCCACTTTCTGAACAGAAATAGAGGAAGAGTGGATTGAGGGGTGAGTGGTGAAGGCGACTAGGGGAGAGAATAAGAGAACAAAAAGAAGGGGAAACTGCAGTTATAATGTAAAATAAATAAATAGGTAGATAAATAAAATTAAACCAACAGAAACAAACAAACAAACAAAAAAACTCCCAAACAAACAAACAAGCAAAAACCAACTACAACAAGTCACTTAAGCTGAGATAGCCATGGCTCTATTTCAATGAGCCCAGTGAGTATGTCTCCTTTCTCTGTGTCTAGTGTCATTGAACACTTGTAGTATATTATTTTTACACTGAGAGCTGTATTCCTTGGTCACACAGCTTGTTCTGAAGTCTAGTGCCAAGTAGGAAGCTTTTTCACCTCTCTTTTATTTTGTCTTTCATGATGCCATGTTTAACACGACTTGTTTTGCTATTTTGCCATTTCTCACCTGATCTCTGTTTTGTTTTTTTTTCTATGCTGTTCTACTTCATTTTGACCACCTTGTTTGCATATGTGATAATAAGCATTGACTGTCCCTATTAATGGTTTTACTATCTTATTTTGTTCTTAAACTTTATTTTCAATTTCTTTTACTTCCAAAATACCCACGTAAGTAATGCTTAGGTTTCATGTAATAAGAGTCTATGAAACAGGAAGGTAGAAGGCATATAATTTCAATAAGTATACTGAAAATATAATTCTACACTACATGATTAAAAGGACATGTCAGGTGTTCAGTTGGTAAAGCAACCACTATATATTTCTTAGGAACAATAAAATCTCATAGTGCTTATCTTAAAATTATTTTGCAGTCTATCTTAGGTACAATAATCTCTCCATTATTTAATTAATGATGTTCCAAATTAAGGTGATACTTCTAACATGGTACAGATGATACTTTCCATTTCATATAAATATATATAAATGTATTTATGTATGTATTTGGCAATTGAAAAGAAAGTGCTTTGTTTAGTCAGTGCAGAAAAATAGCACTTTACATGTAGATACTTATTAAGCTTTATTTCAGATATTTGAACAATTCTACCTGTCACTTCTGACAGCTATACTTACAAGCAAATTCTGCTATAAAAATTCCTCCTCATTCCTAATAGCTCTGAGATTTCACACAATACTTTATAAGAGATGAGGAATAAGTATAAGGACTAAAAGCAAAGTTAGAGAGGATAAAGTCTCAGTGGACTGACAAGTCTCACTCTTAAGGAAAAATATGAAGCAGAATCACATTTATTTAAGTTTACAGATTAATTCCTGTTCTGCTGGGGCTTTCTGTATCTCCTTGCTTCCAACTAGTACAATATAAATTGAATCTGGTGATGGATAGTTTGCAAGTATCTGAATTGAATATCATTTTGCCTGCATTTCTACTATTAGTAAGTTAATTTCTTTTCCTAATAGAATTATCCTGGACATTATCATGAAGCCTATATCTTTTAACTGAGCATGTGAAGAAAGGAAATATAAGGAAAATACAGAAAGAGTATAATTATTTTATTTATTTGCTTCTGTAATATCTTTTTTATTATTTTATTACTTTACAAAAATACCAATCCAAATTCTCTCTCCCTCCCCTCCTCCCACACTCTTCCTACTCCCTCTCACCCCTCTCCCTCCAATCTTAAGAGGGGACAAGGTACCCTGCCCTATGACAATTCCAAGGCCCTCCCTATTATATCTAGTTTGGGCATTTATGCATCCAAAGAGAATAGGATCCTCAAAAGCCAGTACATGCAGTAGAGACAAATCCCAGTGCCGCTGTCAGTGGTCCCTCTGTCTGCTCCAACTGTTCAACCACATTCAGAGGGATCGCCTGTAATATCTTTGAGATAATAACAAGACTCGTTTTTCTGTACAGTGAGAGTTTCCTTATAGTTGTATTTTATTCTTTCACTTCTTAGTGCAATGAATGGATGTCCACTGCAGACAAAATTTGCTAACAATTGGTTTAATTAATTTTGTGGATTAGGAATGTGGTGATATATGGCAGAGCAACTCTGACTTTATGTATATTTGGAACTTACCTTTAACAAATTGTTGTGGGAGATAACTTGAGTAGTTTTAGATTTTCTGGGCATATCCTTTTGTAGTGCTAAGACTTTCCTATATGTTCTTTTGAGCAGGCAGCTGAGTTGCTTCAAAGGGAAACTACAGGGTCAGTGCTCATATTCCCAAGAACAAAGAAAGCTAACTTTCTCTATTCAACTCTGAAAATCATATTACCTCATTTCCACATTATTTTTATTGGTGAAATGCCCATAAATTAAATTCATAGTTTATTATGATTCAATCTACATTAGATGTGTGTCACTATATATCTTATCAGGTCATCAACTTTTTCACAATGATTAATTTTATGGTTCTATATAATAAACCACAATTAATATACATAGTTATTATCCTTTATTTCATACACTTTAACAATTTCTTGTTCTGTAGCCTAATCCAGACTCAAATATTTTGTCTTTTTTGAAGCTTCTATGACTGTCATGGCCAAAAGCAACTTGGGAAGTTAAAGGTCTATTTTGGCTTAAATGTCCCAATCACAGTCTTTGATGAAGGAAAATCAGATCAGTAATTTGTGGCCAGAACCTAGAATCAGAAACTGAGGCAGAAGCCACAGAGGAACACTGCTTACTGATGTGTTCCCTAAGGCTTCTTCATACACATAGGACTTCTTGTTTAATGCTGGCACTCCCACAAATAGCTGAATCAGTCCCATATCAAATATTAATTGGAAAAAAAAACCCACAACGCTCTACAGGCATACCCACAGAACAATTTGGAGGTATTTTCTCAATTGTGGCTCCATGGCCTCAGATAACTTTAGCTTGGGTCAAGTTGAGAAAACAATCAGACAAACAAAAGGTAAGATCTCTTTCATCTTCCTGTCTCAGCTTACCAGGGCCATACACATGGGTATATCTAATAAAATAAGAGCAAGTTATAATTTGCTGCACAACTGAAATATCTGTATGTGCCATTTCAAAATAATACAATGTAGAAAAAAATGCATAACAAACATTTACCTTAAATATAAACACATTTTCTTAGGAGAGTAGGAGAATATTACATAATTATTCTAGATTAACGATTCCACTTTATGCATGACTGCAGCTCGAGGTCCATGAGAACTCTTTTGCACAGTGAGGAGAACTGGTTAACTATTTATTTATTCAGATATATATATATATAGTAACTATATATACAAATAAATATCATATATATGATATTTAACTAAATTGACAGAGTTAAATTTTTGAGAAGTTTTTACATTTTTATCCTTGTGAAAACTGGAATTTAGTTGTCTGAATATCATTTTTTTGCAGTTAAAATTTAATCTGAATCTTAGTAACATTAATTTTAGGCATGTGAGAAATTTTGTTGTCTATTATACGTCTTTCTCTGTTAAGATTATGTCTGCTGAACTTTTTCCTCACAAATATGACTTATCAATTGTTATTCAATCACCTTATTCCTGTGTTTGGAGGCATAAGTAGGATGTATCTCATCAAATATTTATAAGACTGAATCCATTTTCTTCCTTATTAGCTTACAGAAGCATCTTTGAACATTTTCTGGAAATCACAAAGGCATTCAATTCTGTGTTCCTCAGCATTCAGTCACTACAGTCCTACTGAAATATGTAAAAAAAAAACTGTAGCCATAACCCCTAAGCAAACAGTCTCAATAATCAAGACTGTTCATTTTTGTCTATTCTGTGATTCAAACATTCCCTTCTAGTTAACAAATCTTCTAAGCATATTGCACTGTCAGGAGAGAAGATAGAATATAAAAGCAAATAAACTAATAAAAAAATCATATAAAACAAAGACCTGGTATGGACAGAGTTGCTAAAATGAGTCAAGAGTGAAGGGCAAGGTTAGATACTCAAAGGGTAATCATTTGTGACACTGTTGAAACAAATAATTTTATCTTTCATTGTTTGATACTTCAATACTTATTAAATAGTCGTACATAAATTTTTGGATACAAGAAATTAGAGGCAGGTATATATCTCTACATTTACTAAGTTATGGCTGTGTTTTAGAGTATTGTGCTTTTCTTCTCCTTTGACCATTACTTTCAGCATGAAAAAAAATATGTCCATAGATTGAATTAAATTAATTCATAGTAGCAATAAGGATAGCTTAATGAGGATTTCCTCATTCTAGAAACAACCCCCTCCGAACACATACAAAAGAGAGAGAGAGAGAGAGAGAGAGAGAGAGAGAGAGAGAGAGAAGACTAGTAATCAGAGTTAACTTCTCTTTAGTAGATGATGCTTTGAAGGGAAAAGAACAAAATTCTTTCTGATTGTTTCCATCAAATACAACCCAAGGACGGATTCATGTACTCAATGTAGTATACTATTATGAGCAAGACTTAATGGAAAACAAATTATGGCTAAAACATGAAAAAGTTTTTAAAAATCAACTGAAACTGGTTGAAAGCTACTCTATGGAGCAAAGAATCTGGAAACAAAAATGCAAACAAGGAACAGGAAACCAATAACATAAGAATTTAATCAGTAAGGTGGCATATGTGCTTAGTTGATCAGCCTGATCATATAAAGCCACCAAGGATGGAAAGTCATCAGGACCAATATCAAAGACACATATCACCTCATTGACTGTAAACATAAATAGAAGTTCCATTATATGAACTGAACAGGTTACACTTTGAAATTTATATGTATTTACATGTGCTTATATGCATGCAATTATAATTAACGAAATATGAGGCAGTGAATTTGAAGGAAAGTGTGGAGAAATATAATGGGGGATTTGGGGGGACAAAAGGCAAGAAATAAATTTTACAAATAGTTGTCTGAGTTATTATAGGCAGTGTTGGCAATGTTGGATTCCTTGTGTTGTGATTTTCCTTATATTACTTTCTGTAAGGCTGGGTTTGTGGCTATGTATTGTTTAAATTTTTTCTTATCCTGGAAAGAGAGGATCTTCAACAAATGGTGCCGGCAGAACTTGTTGTCAACCTGTAGAAGAATGAAAATAGATCCATATCTATCACCATGTACAAAACTCAAGTCCAAATGGATTAAAGACCTCAATATCACTCTGAACACACTGAACCTAATAAAAAAGAAAGTGGGAAGTACTCTACAACATATGGGCACAGGAGACCACTTTCTACATATAACTCCAGAAGCACAGACATTAAGGGCAACATTGAATAAATGGGACCTCCTGAAACTGAGAAGCTTCTGTAAAGCAAAGGACACTGTCACTAAGACAAAAAGGCAACCCACTGATTGGGAGAAGATCTTCACCAGCACTGCAACACACAAAGGTCTGATCTCCAAAATATATAAAGAACTCAATAAATTAGATGTTAAAATGCTAATTAACCCAATTAAAAAATGGGGCACTAAACTGAACAGAGAATTCTCAACAGAATTTCAAATCGCCAAAAGACACTTAAGGTCATGCTCAACCTCCTTAGCGATCAGGGAAATGCAAATCAAAACAACTTTGAGATACCATCTTACACCTGTCAGAATGGCTAAAATCAAAAACAACAACAATAGCCTTTGCTGGAGAGGTTGTGGAGTAAGGGGTACACTCATCCATTGCTGGTGGGAATGTAAACTTGTGCAACCATTTTGGAAAGCAGTGTGGAGGTTTCTCAGGAAATTTGGGATCAACCTACCCCAGGACCCAGCAATATCACTCTTGGAAATATACCCAAGAGATGCCCTATCATACTACAAAAGTATTTGTTCAACTATGTTCATAGCAGCATTATTTGTAATAGCCAGAACCGGGAAACAACCTAGATGACTTCCACGGAAGAATGGATGAAGAAAGTGTGGAATATATACACTCAGTGGTAAAAAAAAAAAATGACTTCTTGAATTTTGCATGCAAATGCATGGAAATAGAAAACATTATCCTGAGTGAGGTAACACAGACCCAAAATGATGAACATGGGATGTACTCACTCATAATTGTTTTTAGCCATAAATATAGGACAGTGAGCCTATAATTTGCAATCCTAGAGAAGCTAAATAAGAAGGTGAACCCAAAGAAAAACATATAGTTATCCCCCTGGATATTGGAATTAGTCAAGATTGCTAGGCAAAAATTAGGGAACTGGGGGGTGAGGTGGGATGGGGGAAAGGGGAGATGGGGAGAGAAAAGTGAGAAGGGGAGGATAGGGAGAACTTGGGGCAATGGGATGGTTGGGATAATTAAAGGTTGGATATGGGAGCAGGGAAGTATATATCTTAATTAAGGGAGCCATCTTAGGGTTGGCAAGAGCCTTGACTCTAGAGGGGTTCCCAGGGGTTCAGAAAGATGTACCCAACTAGGTCCTTGGGCAGCTGAGGAGAGAGAGCCTGAAATGGCCCGATCCTATAGCCATACAACGATTATCTTGCATATCACCATAGAACCTTCATCTGGCGATTGATGGAGATAGAGACAGAGACCCACATTGGAGCAATGGACTGAGCTACCAAGGTCCAAATGAGGAACGGAAGGAGGGAGAACATGAGCAAGGAAGTCAAGACCGCAAGGGGGGCACCCACCCACTGAGACAATAGGGCTGATCTATTAGGAGATCACCAAGGCCAGCTGGACTGGGACTGAAAATGCATGGGATAAAACTGGACTCTCTGAATTTGGCGGACAATGAGGGCTGCTGAGAAGCCAAGGACCATGGTACGGGGTTTAGATCCTACTGCATGAACTGGCTTTGTGGGAGCCTAGCCGGTTTGGATGCTCACCTTCCTAGACCTGGATGGAGGGAGGAGAGGATTTTTGACTGCCCACTGGGCAGGGAAGCCTGACTGCTCTTTGGACTGGAGAGGAAGGGGAAGGGGAGTGGGATGTGGGGAGTGGGGGAGGCGGAGGGAAAAGGGAGGCGAGGAGGAGGCAGAAAATTTTAATAAAAAATTTTTACACATACATTATATCTTCCAAAAAGTATAGTAAAATAATCAAACCTGAGGTGAGAAAGAAACAGAAGAAAAAATAAACAAGGAGAAAAAGAAAAGGAAAGAAAAATAGGAAGGAAGGAAAGGAAGGAGGGAGGGAAGAAGGGAGGGAGGAAGGAAGGAAGAAAACAAGGAAAAAAGGAAGAAAAAATGAAAGAAAAATAGGAGGAAGAGAAGGAGGCATGGTACAAGAGCATTGAGAAAGTGGGAGGGGAGGAAAAGGAGGAAACAAAACGTTCTCCGTTCTTTAAAGCTTTCTATCCTTATTTTTCAATGTTTCCTTTTCTCCTTTGTGTCAGGGCTTTTAGAATATACAACATCCCTTTCCCCTGGCTAACCTCACACTTCTGAGAAACTTTCTAAGGAGGAATATGTTTTTTTATGATTTAGGTAATACAGAGACAAGTACAGATAGTTTATCTTTGCTCTTACTTTACAGTAGATACACAAACATTTCACATATAATGTTTAAAATTTTTAAATGTACATATACCTTATTCCTATCATTTTATGTGATTTTACTTCTTCATATTTTTATTTTTCATTTACGTTATGAAAGGAGTATATAAGTAGATTATTATTTTCTGTGTACTGGTCTAATTGCTTATTTTTGAAGATACCACTGAATGGTGGTGGCACACACCTTTAATCCCAACACTAGGGAGGCAGAAGCCGGCCAATCTCTGAGTTGGAGCCCAGCCAGTTCGACAGAGCAAGGTTTGGACAGCCAGAGCTACTCAGGTAAACCCAGTCTCAAAAGGAAAATGTAAATATCAAGTGAAGATCTTACTTACAAATGTGTATTGCTGTACAATCAAATATTATAATATTTTGTAAAATGCTTATGTTTTCTTATTTTCTCTTTGTTCGTCATCAGAAATCTTAAAAACAATAAGCTATTTTCTCAAATCTTTGAAGGTTAGAAGTGTAAAATCAAAGTGTAAATAGTGCTGTTTCCTAATAAAGATTTTCTCCATGGCTGCAAGAGGAAGGAAATTTCAACCTTCCTTCACATGGCCTTAGCCTTATTATTATCATCATCATCATCATTATTATTTATTAAAAATTTCCATCTCCTCCCATTTCTCTCCCACACCCCCATTCCAGCTCTCCCTCCCTCTCCAGTCCTAAGAGCAGTCAGGGTTCGCTGCCCTGTGGGAAGTCCAAGTTCCTCCCCGCTCCATCCAGGTCTAGAAAGGTGAGCATCCAAACAGACTAGGCTCCCACAAAGCCAGTACATGCAGTAGAATCAAAACCCAGTGCCATTGTCATTGGCTTCTTAGTCAACCCTCATTGTCAGCCACATTCAGAGAATCTGGTTTGATCACATGCTCCATCAGTTCCAGTCCAGCTGGCCTTGGTGAGCTCCCATCAGATCAGTTCCACCGTCTCAGTGGATGGACGCACCCTTGCGGTCCTGACTTCTTTGCTCATGTTCTCCCTCCTTCCGTTCCTCATTTGGACCTTGGGAGCTCAGTCCAGTGTTCCAATGTGGGTTTCTTTCTCTATCTCCATCCATCGCTGGATGAAGGTTCTATGGTGATATGCAAGATATTCATCAGTATGGCTATAGGATAGGGCCAGTTCAGGCACCCTCTCCTCTGCTGCCCAAGGAACAAGCTGGGGACATCTCCTTGGACACCTGGGAACTCCTCTAGAGTCAAGTCTCTTACTAACCCTAAAATGGCTCCCTTAATTAAGATATCTAATTCCCTGCTCCCATATCCACCCTTCCTCCTTCTCAACCATCCATTCCCCCAAACTCTCTCCAATCCTACCCTTCTCCTTTCTCTCTCCCCATCTCCCCTTAACCCTATCCCACCCCCACCCCATGCTCCCAAATTTTGCCTGGCAATTTTGTCTACTTCCAATATCTGGGAGGATAACTATATGTTTTTCTTTGGGTTCACCTTTTTATTTAGCTTCTCTAGGATCATGAATTATAGGCTCAAAATGTTCCAAGTAGCCAGATAAAGTACATCAAAGCAATGAGCAGTTAGTATCTTTCCAATTTTGATGACTCTTATCAAGGATTATGGTGTGGGAAGTCCTTCTACATGTTGCTTTTATTGGTTAATGAATAAAGAACTGCTTTGAACCTAAGGGAAGGGCAGAACAGAATTAGGAGGGAAAAACTAAATGAAATGCTGGGAGAAAGAAGGCAGAGTTAGAGAGAAGCCATGGAGCCATAGGAAACAGACACTGGGAACTTTACCTGATAAGCCACAGCCACATGGTAATATACAGATTAATAGAAATTGGTTAGATTAGTATGTAACAGTTAGCCAGAAATAAGCTAGAGCCAATGGGCCAAGCAGTGATTTAATTAATACAGTTTCTGTGTAATTATTTAGGGGCTAAGTGGCTGGCAACCAACAAACAGCTCTCTCCTCCAACACTTCCATGGTCTTGTGAATAATTCCATATCCATGTCAGTAGAGCAATACTTACTGGACTTACAGGGCCATTAAAAAAGTGTGAAGTATTGAGGAACACATATTGGGGATTTATGAGAAAAACTGAAAGGTGCCTATAATCACCTTTCATTATGGCTGTGTATGAAATTGTCAAGAATAAAAAAATGTGTATTGTTATAAAAAGAAATCTCACAAACAATGTATTTACAAATTTAGGCCTTCAAGGATAATTTTATACATCATCATTTTGATGTCTATAATTAAGGAAAAATGATTTTTATACTTGAGCAGGTATGTTAAGTAGGAAAATTTATTGTAATGTTTAAGATAATTGTAAAATTTATACCTTTCTTTTCATCCCATTGTAAAAACTATAGTTATAATAATGATTTCAAGATGACTTACTGTAAAGGAAATAAAATCAGGAGGCAGAAATATTCCTAGAGTAGGAAAAGACTTTAATAGAAACTGTACATTTCACAAAGCAGTTGGATTTAGAACATATGAGGAAGCCCAATCACAAAAGGTAAAAATAAAAAGAGAAAATAAAAATTTAGATGGACAGTATATCTGAATACAGGTCTTCTCAAAAGGAAATCAAATGGATCACGGGTACATGTAAAGTTGTTCATTGGGCAGGCAGTGGTGGAACATTCCTTTATTTCCAGCACTTGGGAGGCAGAGGCAGGTGGATCTCTGAGTTTGTGGCTAGCCTGATCTACAAAAGCTAGTTCTGAAGACAGGCACCAAAGCTGCACAGAGAAATGCTGTCTCAAATAGCAAAACAAACAAACAAAAAATTGTTCATTGCTAATCAAAAGAAATGTGTAAATTAATAAACATAATGAGATAACATATCAGCCCTGGAAGCATAGTTATTATCAATAATACTGAGTCTAACACACTATGGTGAAAATGTGAGGAAAATGAGCCCCTTCACACCACTGAGAAATGAACACTACTAGTGTGATTAGAGAAAACTGAGTAGTAATCCTCAAAGTGACATAATTCTGAAATCATGTGGTTATATATCTGAAGGAAATGAAGTAATATATCAATGAGACACATAAAATTACATATTCACAACAGTCAAGAAGTAGACTCATCACAGATTTTCATCAAGTGATGAAGTTATAAAGAAAACAGGCTCCATCTGCATGATGGGATGTCAGAGATAAGAAGCACATCCTATCTGTAGACAGAAGTGGAGGTGCCGATGATATGAGAAAACCTGAGGGCACGTGGTTTTCTTCAAAATGAAGTATTACAAAGTTCAATAGTGGCTCTCAGAGATCAGGAAGAAGTTGGGTGGAATCCTAGAAGTGTTATCAAGAATCTTAGTTACAATTTGATTTAAATAAGCATTCTTGGTATACTCGTACAAAGTAGGGGATTATAGTACTTAACAGTATGTGGAACATTTCAAAGGCTAGAAAATAAATGTTTTGAAAGATTCTTTGGATATTTATCAATATAACATGATCTAAACACTGAAGGAGATGAAAATAAATAAAATTACCAAGGATTTGTGTACAATTTGTGTTTTCTTTTTTTAAAGACATTAATTTATATTTGTACATGTGTATATGTAATGTAGATTCTGGGACAGGAAGCCCCTCCTCCTGAAAGAGAAGCAAGTGTTCTTAGTTACTGAGCCATCACTTTTTCCTCTCCCCTTCTACATTAACTTTTTATAGTATTTTTTATTGATTATTGAGCTACACATTTTTTCTCTGCTCCCTTTCTTTCTTCTCTCTTCCCCTTCAACCCTCTCTCATGGTCCCCATGCTCCCAATTTACTAAGGGAGACATACATGAATCTGATCTACAAGGGAAGTAGAAAAAGTCAAGATATCCTGAAAAATTTGTGTTTTCTACATGCCAATTAAATAAATAAAAATTAAAAACTGAAAATAACACACAGTATTTTTAAAAGTTTAAGTTGAATTAAAAATATGAATATACTAATGATGTGGGGTGCCCCTCTATATGCTGTGAATATCATTGGTGAATGAAGAAACTGCCCTGGCCTGTTGATAGGGCAAAACTTAGGTAGGAGGGAAAATGTAAACAGAATGCTGGGAGAAAGAAGGAGGAGTTAGTGAGAAGCCTTGTAGCCCCAAAAGACACAGATGCCAGAACTTTAGTCGGTAAGTCACAGCCACATGGTGATACATAGATTACATGTATACATAGAAATGGGTTAAATTAATATGTAAGAGTTAGCCAGTGAAAAGCTAATGAGCCAAACAGGGATTTAAATAACATGGTTTCTGTGTGATTCCTTTGGGACTGAGCATAAGGGAACCAACAAGTGGCCTCTTTTAACATACTAATATACATATTCTCCAAGTAAGCCTCAAATGGGATAAGTAAATATTTATATATAATCTATGAAAATTTATGATATACATTATTTGTATTAATGGCCTTTTAAAAATTATGAATATCAGAATATTGAACAAATTAAGAAATAATTTATAGAAAAGAATAATTTTCTTCAGAGATTTCAAATATTGTCTTCCCATTTGTTTCAAGACAAAGAATTTGATTATTTTTTGCTTTTCCCCCTAAATACTCCTATTGATACCATGATTTGTAAAATCCTCATTGTTCTCAATCTGATAAAGGAATTTTTATCCTAAAAATATCTGAATCCCTTTTTCTGTCACCTTGTGATATACATAAATTCCCATTCTGTGTCTTTTATGCATTTATAATATTAAGGTATGTTTTTCTTCTCTTTTAGTAATGCTATGTTTCTATGTTAAATATGTAATTTTATATCTTCTATATATATCCCAACAGGTTGAAATTTCATTATGAGCCGGGGATTTTCATTTTGTAGGAATTGTAGAATAAAAATTGCTATTTAATTATAATCACATTTGCCATTACTAAGAAATCACTCCAGTTTTGCAATCTAGCTTTGATAAAGGTTTCTCTAATTTAATATGTTCTTGTATGTTAGACTTTCATACAAGATGTTGTTTGAAGACATTGTTTTGCTAGGCAAATCATTTAAAAATACACTAGATCTTATATTAACCTAAAATTAAAACTGTTGCAAAAAGACCACAAACCACTTCTGCAGTGTCCTTTAAAGTTTAAAGTTGTACCATAATAAGTCGTATTTTTGGGTCTTTCTCAGAACTATTTTTTATTATTTTATTTTTCATTTTATTCTGTCAGCAATGTTTCACTAGTTTATAAGACAAAATTGGAAATCCATTTTCAATAGCCATTCTGATTATGAAGAATTCTATGCTCCTTAATTCCTCTGGAAAATTTTTGGTACACTATCTTCATTACATGATCCTTACACTGTCCTTAATTATTCAGTTTGGATACTATTTTCATATATTTATTACATATATGTCATTTGGGCAATTTTTTCTTTTATCACAATAAAATTAGAAAGATAAATTCTATAATAAATATATTGAATTACTTAGTGCCAAAGTTTGGTTTGCTACTTACTTCAATGATCAAATTTGATTATTTAAAAAAATTGTCATATTCTTAAGAATGTATTTTAACACTTTTCTTCTGCTATAAAATGTATTCAAAATACTTTCTTCTTTACAAGAAGTAGTTAAGTATTTTAAATATAATTTTATGAAAACAAAAACTATTATATGGATGTTGACCAGTATCTCAAATGTCATTAACCAACTATAATGTTGTTTAGATAGATGCTAATATAGCTAATGTTGTATCTATATCATATATGTTTAATTAAAATAAGTTTAAGACTTTCTAAAAATATATTATTCTTAGCAATTAATATGAGTTTTCTACCAGCTTATTCCAGGTAAGAAGTCATTCACTCTAAATCTTTTGCTCTGTTGAGGTGCTTTACTATAGACATTTAATTTACTACATTGATGAATAAACGGGATGTGAAAATATTTAGAAATTGGGGATCTGAAATTCAAACTTTAAATTGGAGATACTGATATTAAATTTTAGATACTTCTGTATATTTCTTTTGTTTTATCAATATATAGTCACCACTGTTGGTCTTTGTATGGATGTTATAGCACTGAATTTGTAGTAAACCTAAGACAAGAATAGGTGTGTTTTGCTCCTACAGTCAAGATTTACATGATCTTCCTTCTTAATCTGTAAATAAGCAAATATGTTACTTTATGAAAGAATCAAATCTGAGAGGTCTTCATATCCATTATTATCTTTTGTCTCACCCAACCCAACCCTTGAACAAACACTATTAACTCACATTCCATGATTAATAAATAATCCACACTCATCTAAATTACCAAAGTTCTATTAGAACTAGACATCTCTTACCTCTACATTGTTGCAGTGACCTCTTGATATAAATAATTACCTACTTTCTTTTGTCTTTCCAGTGCTTACAATGAAACTAAACATACATATTCCTTTCTTACACAGCTTTGCTTTTTTTTTCCTGTTCTAACATTATATAATGTTGCTATTCCTCTGTTTCATCTGTAGACTTACTCTGGACCTTTCCACAAATATTATCTCACTTCCTGCTCTACATACACATCTTTGGATCATCTTCCCTACTGGAATTCCCTTTTTCTCATTTCTTACAAAGCAGACTTTAAGCTTCAACTACAACACTCATAATTCCCTATTGTAAATATTTCTCTCATGTCAACACATTTGCATTGCTATATTTGTTTGTGCCATTGTTCTTTTTTATAACAACTTCAACCCTTGTAAGTCATACAGCCCATCATCTCTTTATCTGTGTCTTTTAGTCCCTAGCTCATACTTGGCTTTGCATGAATATTTATTGTTATCTGCACTATGCAATATTGAAAGGGGGAGCTCAAATGGTCTGTGAAGGAAGCGAAGGAGGTAGGGCTTGTGAAACAGAGTCTTTTGCAATGTAATATGCTTCATTCCGCTGCTACAGCACCCTTACAATTTGCAATAAGGCCATCACTCATGAGTTCTTATTATTGAGTTCCTCACAGAAGAAATATTATTCCATTTATTGCTGGCTCTCTTCAGCACTTACTTCATTATTTCCCCGTGGGCCTTAGTGTCCTTCAGTTTTTTCCCTCAGTCCTTTGTTCTATAGTGGTATCTGTGAAGAAGGATGGATGCCAAGTAATCAACTTCACTTCTTTTGAAAAAAAATTTCAGTCTGGCTGACGGTTCATTTTGTAGACAAAGAGTCTCTCCATGTTTTGTGTTAAACCTTTGAAACATTTCAGCAATGTGTTGTGGGATCTGCCAATTGATGAGATGCCAACAGTCCAGAATGGAAAACAGGGAAAGGATCAAAATTCTTTTCACCTAAGAAATTGCTATTAGTTCAAATAGCACTAAACTATTGAAATGGATATGCCTTAGAGAAGGAATTTCAACCTTGGCAGCTGTAATACCCTATACCCACTGACTATCCCTTTGTTTCTTTTTATTTGGAGTCTCATTTCCTAAAGTAGATTATTCTCTTTATATTATTTTTTATTTACAATAAAATAAGGTATTAGGTAGATCCTATACAATTTCCTGCCTGAGAATTCCTCATCTTCTAATGTGATGCCACTTAAACTTACTGGTGGTATCTTTTGTGTTATTTTACTTTTGTTACCCCAGAGTGCATTTTGAATGTCTGGAATACAGAGATAGCAGATGTGGACAAAGGACAGAAGAGGCAAACAGGGAAAGTCAGCAGATGGCAACATATCCTGAATTATGGAAGGCACTAAAGTACTTAATATAAAAGTGGAAAAATATTAATAATCTTTTTAAAGATAGAGTATAGTAAAAACATATCACCTGCCTATAGATACTTTGCAAAATAATATATTAAGTTCTGAAGAAAGTGAAGGAATTCTCATGGTTATATTATAGCTCACAGGATCAATGAGATACACTCAGTATGCTTATTACTAAATAGGTGTGAGAGTTTCACTGTCAAAACCCAAAGTTGGTGGGGGGTACAATGTAGTTAATTTTAATGGAAAATTATATTAACTACAGTAAGTTCTATGAAATACAATAGCATATTCATTTTTATAAGTAACTCAGATTTAACTGATGATTTATTAAGTTTACCTAAGGAGTTATCATTTATGTATCCTGTTTGTTAAGTATGTATTATCATAAGATGCTAAGGACATCAGACATACTACATACATAGCTTAATCAGTGCATATTTTTACCTAAAGGTAACATTTTCAGGTATACACTGTTATTGAAGACCAATGTATTAGAGAAAAGCATCTGTTAGACAGACTGTGATGATGCAGAGCTTCCGTGAGGTTAACTTTATTGACGTGCCTCAAAGATTTCTTTTATGGGACTCAGATGACATGCTGGATGACATTCCTTTAGTGTCATCTACAAAGGTAAAGTACTGCATACAGCTGATTTGTTCATACAAACCAAAATGAATAAAACATATAATCTATTTTTTAATTTTGAGCAGAAGGTTAAGTGATTCATGTGCAGATTCCAGAGTCATAATCATGGCTTTATGGAACAACTATCTTACTTCTTTCCCAGCTCTGGTTAGATTGTATGAATTTTATAAAGTTCTTTTGATTGCATGTAAAATAAAAATAGGTAAATTAAAACATAGAAGTTAAAATATAATGCAAAAGTACTAAAAGTCTCAGAAGCACTTTGAGGGTGTGATGAATTAATAGATATCAAGTATAGAGTACAATGATAACTTCTATTAAACTGAAATTCTATATAATAGCAACATTAGATTTGAATAGTATCTAACTAAAATATTTCCATATAAATCTAGAAAACATAACTAACATGACTACAAGCTTAACTATTATAGATGACTCTCTATTTACTTATATTTCTTAATTATTCATTACATTTTAAAGTGAGCTGCACAATCACAATACCTTAATCAAGAGCAGATATATATCTATATATTTATATATAGATATACACAATATAACAAATTGACCTTAAATTTGTATCAATAGAATGAGATCCATACCAATGCAAATCTCTATAGCATAGCCCCTTTTAAATATAAAAAAAACATTTATAGACAATATTAGGGAATATGGGTAGAGTTCTGTCCAAACTTCTTCCGGCTGTTTATTGGCAAAGTAATTTTTTGAGGGGTTTTCAAGGAAAACTTTCAGAAGGTCTTGGTCTATCAAACCATATTAGTCTGGAAGAATTCCACAGGTTCTTATCCTTTGTGGAAACAAAAAAAGAACCTCTTTTCCAAAGAAGCATATCCTTAGACTCAAATTTTGAAGTCAAGATACCTTTATGTTGGTTTAACTTAGGAGCACACACAATGAAATGTCTCTCTATACTTATCTCCTTCATGGTCAAAAAATTCAAAGAAAACACAATAATATACATAATCCAGACTCTCTGTGAAGTTTCCATCTTTATGTGGCTTATTTTTATTCTATTAATCTTTAATCTGTGACTATCTGTACTCTGTCTCTTTAAAGACTTTACCTTTTGTTTAAACCATTTACTTTCTTTAATAACTATCCATTTTCTTTTCCTTCTCTCTCCCAAGACTACATACATTTATCCAACATTGTGACCCATTTTGAGGTTTTTTTTTTTTTTTTTTTTTTTTATGTCTGAATCTGTCCTATGGTGTAGCTACAACTTTTTACTATTCAGGAGTGCTTATTTATTTATTTATTTATTAAAGATTTCTGTCCCCTCCCTCCACTGCCTCCCGTTTCCCTCCCCCTCCCCCAATCAACTCCCCCTCTCTCATCAGCCGGAAGAGCAATCAGGGTTTTCTCCGCTGTGGGGAGTCCAAGGACCTCCCACTTCCTTCTAGGTCTAGTAAGGTGAACATCCAAACAGCCTAGGCTCCCACAAAGCCAGTACTAAAATGCTAAGTGCTTCTTAAAAATTTAAACATCATCATTGTTATGGGAAATACAGTATTTCCTACTTGCCTCACCCAGTCCAGCATGGCGGAGCTGCTCACCGCCTCCAAGAGCCAAGCACAATGCCCAGTTTCTAGGCACACAGCTGGTCTATGTTGCCACCAAGCAAGACACAGCATGTTGCTCCCAAACCCCATTCAAATCCTTGGTCTCCTGAAAAAGCCAGAGGTTGCACTGGTAGCATGGTCCAGAAACCTGGCATTTCAAAATGGCACAGCTTTTTTTTTTTTTTACTTCTACTGCTGAATCAGGAAAACCTCCCTTAAAGGAGCCATGCCTCTGCTTGCTCCTAGCAAATGGAGCCCACCCATGAAAATTCTGCTACCAAATCATGTTTCACTTTGTTCTTTTGGGTCTAGGATTCCTTTTTAAGCTTTCTCAGGTTTTACATAGATTTAGCCTACCATGTTGGAATAGAGCATTAAACACTGTTATGTAACTGTAAGTTTTTAACTATGAATTAATGTTAATTTAGAGAATGTATCTCTGAAGGAAGTTCTTACAATATTAAAAAAAATGTTTCCATTAAAAAGGTGGCATTTAGCCTCCAGAATGAGCTGGATGTGTCTAGCATTCATCCCCACCTTTAAGGGAAAAAAGCATATGCAGGAAATCGAGGTGCAGGCATTTTAAAATGGTCAAACCATTTCATTTCAATATAGATTTTAATTTGTCAGTATGTACAATGATCTTGTCTTAAAATTTAATGCCAGCCATCAAGAAAATTTGTCATTTTATAAAATTATACAAAATTTTCTTCTGCGTTAATATGACAAGAAGTAATGACAAAAAATATGTAAACATGTTCTAATATTAAGATGATATTTTTGCTTAATGTTTGAGAGTGTACAATGAAGACAGAGATGGCCAATTTAATTGTAAGTTTTGAACTCAGAAGATGGGATAAAATCTGATTATTTGTTGTTGAAAGAATGTATTCTCACAGGCAATATTTCTCCTCATTTGTATTAGATCTTTGAGAATTTTGTACCATCTATTTTTATTAGGTCTTTTGTACAATATATTTTTTTATTATGCTCACCTTCTCCTTATACCCTATTCCTACGAGTTCTACATCCATTTCCCACCAACATAGCTTCACATATTCTTCTTAATTAAATGAATCAAGTACACTGTGCTGGCTGTATACTTCTCTGTCAATAGTAGCTCAGATAGGGCTAAGACTTCCTGCCCACCTCTGTTCTCTATTTTGTGGCTGTTTTTAATTTCACATATTGTAATATAATTTAAATATTTATCCTTTTCCTTTATATCTTTAATTCTTCCCATGAATCCCTTCAATACATCCCCAGGAGCTTATTAGTATAAACTTTGGAGTTAAAATTTTTTCACAAATTCCTGAAAAGTTAAATATATCTGATAAAGTATGTTGTCTTGTTCCAAATTCTTTCCTCAAATAAAACAAAAGTTTTGTTTCCTCTCAGTTAAATATGTAGTGAGTACACATATTCTTAAATTGTATAAAATCAATTTCAAGACATTTTAAGGGTTTAGGTATGTATGATCTTTTTTATTAAAATACAAATTTTATATAGTTGTTATAAATATATTATTTAATATAGCTATATTTACATGGGAAGTAAATGATATTAGTATGAAATAATTTTTATTATATTTTATTTTTTAAGTATTTTTAGATATGTTACATAAATAAAATGTTTTATGATGTCAAACATATTAAATCTTACATTTACTAAATTATGCAGGTTTATTATTTTTAGGAAACTAAAATTTAATTCATTTCTCATTTCACTGTAATTGAAAAAGGTATTTCAATAAATATGCAGCTTAATATCTATCAAAATATTAAATAGATTTAATAAGATAAGGATTATCAAATGAAATGAAGATTTTTCATGAAATGTATGCATATCAAGTCTTGTTATAAAACAAAGAAAAATGTTTTTGAGATATAAGCAGAATCTTTTAATAGTTCTTTCTAAAAAGCAGATAAGTTTTATTTTTTATTTTTTTAAGTAGATAATTTTTAAAGTGGTAATTAAAAATATGAAATTGGAAATAAAACAAAAAATAATTTAGCCCTAAACTAATTTCTGCACATTTTTAGCCCAGTGTGTTTACTTAACATTGTGTCTTCATAGCATTTTATTTTTAATAATTTGAATTACACAGGATCTTTCCTCGATAAAAGTAGGTAAAGGAAGTAAGAAAAATTTTCCAAGACAAACAGGTTCTAACAGTTAGAAATACCTTTCTTGAGCTTACCAGGAAGATTCTAGCCTACGTCCATCTTGGGTCGGAGCTTCATCGCAAGTGTGCCTCAGAGAGCAGAGCTATCCTGTCTGCCCCCAAGAGGGGAGGCTGGCATCTCTGAGCGGAGCTGCATGATTTCTGAGCTCACTTCCTCTTCCTGTCAGCATTTTGTTCTGTTTACTCCTCCCACCTATGTTTTAACCTATCAGGACCAGCCAAGCAGTTTCTTTATTTTAACCAATGAAATTAACAGATTGATATATGACACTCCCACTTCACTCCACATCCTCTCCAGCAAAGGCTATCATTGGTGTCTTTGATTTTAGCCATTCTGACAGATATAAAATGGTATCTCAAAGTTGTTTTGATTTGCATTTTCCTGATCGCTAAGGAGGTTGAGCATGACCTTAAGTGTCTTTTGGCCATTTGAACTTCTTCTGCTGAGAATTCTCTGTTCAGTTCAGTACCCCATTTTTAATTGAATTATTAGAGTTTTAATGTCTAATTTCTTGAGTTCTTTATATATTTTGGAGATCAGACCTTTGTCTGATCCGGGGTTGGTAAAGATCTCCCATTCAGTAGGTTGCCTTTTTGTTTTAATGACAGTGTCCTTTGCATTACAGAAGCTTCTCAGTTTCATGAGGTCCCATTTATTCATTGTTGCTCTTATTGTCTGTGATACTGGCGTTCTACATAGAAAGTGGTCTCCTGTGCCCATGTGTTGTAGAGTACTTCCCACTTCTCTTCTATCAGATTGAGTGTGTTTAGACTAATATTGAGGTCTTTAATCCATTTGGACTTGAGTTTTGTGCACGGTAATAGATATGGATATAATTTCATTCTTCTACAGGTTGACATCCAGTTATGCCAGCACCATTTGTTGAAGATGCTTTCTTTCTTCCATTGTATACTTTTAGCTCCTTTATCGAAAATCAGGTGTTCATATGATTGAGGATTAAAATCTGGGTATTCTATTGAATTCCATTGGTCGACTTCTCTGTTTTTATGTCAATACCAAGCTGTTTTCAATACTGTAGCCCTGTAATAGAGTTTGAAATCAGGGATGGTAATGCCTCCAGAAATTTCTTTATTGTATAAGATTGTTTTGGCTATCCTGGGTTTTTGTTTTTCCATATAAAGTTGATTATTGTTCTCTCAAGGACTGTGAAGAATTTTGTTGGGATTTTGATGGGGATTGCATTGAATCTATAGATTGCTTTTGGTAGAATTGCCATTTTTACTATGTTGATTCTCCCAGTCCAAGAGCATAGGAGATCTTTCCATTTTCTGCTATCCTCTTCAATTTCTTTGTTTAAAAATGTAAAGTTATTGTCAAATAGATCTTTTACTTCCTTGGTTATAGTTACCCCAAGATATTTTATGCTATTTATGGCTATCGTGAAAGGTGATGTTTTTCTGATTTCCCTCTCTGCTTCTTTGATCTTTGTGTTTAGGAGGGCAACTTATTTTTTGGAGTTGATCTTGTATTCTGTCACATTACTAAAGGTGTTTATCAGTAGTAGAAGTTCTTGGAAATCAGTGTGGCAGTTTCTCAGGAAAATGAGAGTCAACCTACCTTAGGATCCCTCAGTTCTACTCTTGGGAATATATCCAAGAATGCCTAATCACACTACTAAAGCATTTGTTCAACTATGTTCATAGCAGCCCTATTTGTAATAGCCAGAACCTGGAAACAACCTAGGTGCTCCTCAATAGAAGAATGGATAAAGAAGGTGTGGCACATATAAACTTTAGAGTTCTACTCATAGGTAAAAAACAATGACATCTTGAATTTTGCATGCAGATGGAAATAGAAATTACTTTATTGAATGAGATAACCCAGACCCAAAAAGATGAATATGGTATGTACCATACGGTGGGACTGATCTAATGGGGACTCACCAAGGCGAGCTGATTTGGGACTGAAAGAGCATGTGATCAAACCGGACTCTCTGAATAAGGCTGACAATAGGGGCTGACTGAGAAGCCAATGATAATGGCACTGAGTTTTGATTCTACTTCATGTTCTGGCTCTTTGGGAGCCTAGTCTGGATGCACACCTTACTAGACCTGGGTAGAGAGCGGAGGGCCTTGGACTTTCCACAGGACAGGCCACCCTGTCTTCTCTTATGACTGGAGAGGGAGGAGGAGTGGGGTGACTGGGAAGAAAATGGGAGAAAGGAGGAGGTGGAAATTTATAATAAATAAATAAATAATATTTGTAGATCTTATATAAAAACTTACAGATTTAAAAAAAAAAGAAGGAAAGGGAGAAAAAAACTTCCAGATAACCATGACTGATAAAAATTATCACAATAATTTTTGAGATGGAATTTTGGTTTATATCTCATGTGAACTAAACTTGTTATGTAGTACATAGCAAACCCATGATTCGACTGCCTCTGTCTCCCCATTGCCACATCTGGCTTGAGCACCATAAAATCTAGCACTAAATTAAAATCTGTAACTGAAAATCACTATGTAGTGTAAAATCATGTACTTTGTTATATTAAGGTAATATTATGTCCTAAACATCTGGAAAATTAGAATTCCAAAATATTATGTTTTAATGTCATTAGATAAGTCAAAATGATATTATTTTATCCTAATACAATAAAATAAATACAGAAAATTTCAAAGAGCAAAAATTGTGGAGTATATCCAAATAATAAAAATGCAAAATACATGAAGTAAGAGTAATGAAAAATAAAACACAGCTATATGTTCTCATAAGCTATTAGTTGTTTCACAAGTACTTTACCAAATGCCACATTGTACTATCTATGAAGACTCAAATTTTGTCTTTCTTTTGTTAACTTATGTCTCTTGTAGGTTTTCAAATGAATAGAACCATGAACTATTTGTTAAAAAGGGGGAAATCTGTATAAATTAAAAAGACTGTTCATTTGTATTTAAATTCAGACACACAAGAATTGTTTTAAGCTTAGACTGAGAACACATGTCAAAACAGCTTTTATAATCTTCATGTTTTTTAGGGTAATGGGGATATAAAATTCTTCACTTTTTTTTAAAAATTTTTTATTGAGAAAAAAAACAGTTTCTGCCTCTTCCCAGCCTCCCATTTTCCTCCCCCTCCTCCCGCCCCTCTTCCCCTCCCACCACTCCTCTCCTCCTCCCTCTCCAGTCCAAAGAGCAGTCAGGGTTCCCTGCCCTGTGGAAAGTCCAAGGTCCTCCCCTCTCCGTCCATGTCTAGGAAGGTGAACATTCAAACTGGCTAGGCTCCCACAAAACCAGAACATGAAGTATGATCTAAACCCCGTACCACTGTCCTTGGCTTCTCATCAGCCCTCATTGTTCGCCATGTTCAGAGAATCCAGCTGGCCTTGGTGAGCTCCCAATAGATCAGCTCCACTGTCTCAGTGGGCGGGTTATCCTCCTGGCTATGGGAAGTAGACAAAATTGCTGGGCAAAAAATTGGGATCTTGGGGGTGGGGTGGGAGGGGGTAAGAGGAGATGGGGAGAGAAAAGTGAGAAGGGGTGGATGGGCTAACTTGGGGAAACAGGATGATTGGAATAAAGGAAGGTTGGATAGGGGAGCAGGGAAACACATATCTTAGTTAAGGTAGCCATCTTAGGGTTGGCAAGGACTTGAACCTAGAGTGGCTCCCAGGTGCCCAAGGTGATGTCCTCAGTTAGTTCCTTGGGCAGCTGAGGATAGGGAACCTGAAATGACCCTATCCTATAGCAATACTGACGAATATCTTGCATATCACCATAGAACCTTCATCTGGCGATGGATGGAGATAGAGACAGAGACCCACACTGGAGCACCGGACTGAGCTCCCAAGGTCCCAATGAGGAGCAGAAGGAGGCAGAACATGAACAAGGAATTCTTCACTTTTTAAATAATTATCATGTGAAAATTCTTTGTATATCTATTGTTTTTACCCTGCTCATAACTAAAACAAATATCAATAGTTTAAAATTTATTTACTGTATATTGTGCAATATATACCACATTTGAGGATTATTGATTGAATCACTATCATTTAGTTAAAAGAAATATACTGTAGGGGTAACAATATATTAAGTCACAATTTTGAGTTCATTTTATTAACAAAATATTTGGAACTACTGCTTTTGTAAGCTTTGATGATCTATTATTGTCATTTACCAGCCTTGGAAATTATTTTCATTGGCTATTTAAATTTCCTATTATAATATATACATGAGCAAGTTTGGAAAGACAATTGGACTTTCAGGAATAATTTGCTGATTAGATCTTTACTGAACACTTAAAATGCACAAGAATGACAGAAGATTGTTCTACTTTTATATGGAACCTTTAATAAAATAATAACATAACCAAGGAAATACATTAAGTCCAACACACTTACTCATATAGTGATAATATCTAACTGAATTGACCTTTCATTTGCTATCTATTCCTTTTAATAGAATCCAGATTTATTACAAAAGGATGAGAAATTGCATAGCCAGCTATATTCATTATTATGATAATTGCTGAAAATTTGGTTTGGAGAGAACATAGATTCAGTGGCAAAAAATATTCCTGTATAATAATCTTTTTAGAGATCGAAAGGTTCACTTGTCCTCTTCACACGATTTCAGGAATGCCAAATGTTGTTGTCATTACAGAGTTAGTGCTTACTCCAAATACACATATATAGACAGGGCAGGTTGTGTTAAGGTATTTAGGCACTCTTGTGTGCATGTGTCTATGTGTGTGCACCTGTGACTGTGCATGTGCGTGTGTGTGTGCACAGTATTAATGAATAAAGAAGCAATGAATTCGTGAGAAAGCAAGAGTATATTGGAGAGTTTGGAGGGAGGAAAGACAAACAGAAAAGTTATAATTATATTAAAGTCTCAAAATAAAACATTTTTCAAATATCAGGTAAATTTTGATGCTTTCGTCTTTTGTATAAAAAGATAATTTACAAAACAAATCTTGGGCACATTACACTGAGGGTGTTTTCTTGGCTATCCACTGAACTGTCATTTTAATTATCTATGTTGCTTCTGCATCACATCTATTTGAGGTAAATGGACAATAGTTTCTATTGCAATTACATCAAAGTTATTGGTTTTTTTTCCAAAATATATAGCAAGAAATTCACTTCAAAATGTTTTATACATCTCAGTTTCCATATATGGAATACCGGAGCTGTTTCTTGTCTCAATATTGTTTTTGCTTTATGGTGAGGTAAAATTCTAGAGAGAGCTGCTGTAGGCACATGGCCCTATCTTTGTCAGGGATATACACAATTAGAGTGAGGGCCACCTCCTGTCATGCAAGGTAAAGAGAGACACACACATTAAAACTAACAATGTGATAAAAGGGACCTGAAATTGAAGTAGTTTAAGAAATGACAGTTTAATGAAAACAGAGTAAAAAATACTATCGCTCTGATGGAAACATCTGTCCTCCTCCTCAATTCTTAAATGATGAGAGGTTGTAAGGCTCTTAAGGAAGGGCTGCCAGCCTATGGTTAGATCAAGAGCAGGTCGGGCCTGAGCTGTCGCTTTAATGCTATAGTTATGACTGCCCAAATATGTACCATTCCAACTGTAACCTTGTATCCAGCATCACAATAGGTTATTTTAAAGTCTATTTTTTTTTAAATGCTTACTGGGATTTTTCAGGTGAAAGTTGCATAATGTTATTAAATTATATGAAAACATCAATAAAAACTTAATCAGTCATATTTAGCTCTTTGTACATCAAGATGTGATTTTTCTAATTTAAGTTTTGACTTCAGAGAAGCAGACATGTGCCTAAATATTTCATTTTCACTTTACTAAGTTATTGTTGGAAAGAAACAATTATGATTTTCTATCATTTTATTTTATTTTTTATCACTTCTACTACTGAGTCCTTAACATCTGAATAAGGTATGATCATGTGGATAGACAAATTATTATATGCAAATATGTGGATAAGGAATGTGTTAAAATGCCATAAATGTGTCCTGAAAGAGTTCTTGTGTTTTACCATCAAATAAGAATTAATATATCAAAATTTTACTCCAGAGAGAAGAAAATTCACTTAAGTTACAAAATTAGCAATAAGCAAGTGGACTAGTAGTCTTAGGCCTTAAACTAGAAAGAACATATAATTAGTTCATTCATTTAAAATTACATATTTTTCTTTTTCTCTTATTCATCAGGAAGTTGTTTTGAAGTGAACATTGGAAGGTGAATAAGTTTAATCTGCAATGAGTGAATTCCTTAAATATACAGGAAAAATGTTCTTCCCCAGTTTTTATGTTGACCTAAGAGCTGTTTAGTTAGGTGAATATTAAATAGATATAGTTGTTTGTTTTAGAGGCCAGTGAAGTCCTCAAACTGAAAATTGGCACTGAAATTTGAGTTCATTGTCAAGGAGAAAGCAAATGCTGGTTGGTCTGATAGCTGTTCTTAGTTACAACTTGACTTCATATAAAATTAACCACAACTCAAGCTTCTGAGTACACCTGTAAGGGTTTTTTTTTTTCATGATTGAATACATTTGAAGTGGGAAGACCTACCCTAAATCCATTTCATTTGAGATGGGAATATCCACCTTAAAGTGGGCTATACCTTTTGGTGGCAGTTTCTATAAAGGACATGGAAGAATGGAGTTTTTACCTTTTGCCTGATCCTTGCCCTCTCTTCATTGGCAAGTTCATTCTGAAAAAGACTACTTCTTCAATATGCAAATGTTTGCTGAAGACTGGGGAGATATCAAGGCTTATGGCTTGAATTGTTGGAATCTTGGACTTTGCAGTGGGAAAAAGCCACTGTTGGAATAGTTAAACCACAGCTTGTAAAACAGTCTAATAAATCTCTTTTATGTACACACACACACACACACACACACACACACACACACACACCACATTCTATCAGTTCTATTTCTCTTCAAAACTTGAATAACACAGGAGAGCCTTTTTATTTGAGATAAGATAATCCTTTAATTGTGGAGAGGATTAGGGATGTCAATAACCATGAGTTAAGGAGACTTTTATTATGTCTTGTGTAATCATACTATTTTATATTTACCTAAGATTATGTACAAAGCATATAAGTAAATTCATATGCAAAATACACAGCTTAGATGAAATTATACCACTTGGGCTAACAATGGTACCTGATGTGGGAGTGATTTCTTATCAATAAAGAAACTGCCTAGGCTCATTGATAGGCCAACCCTTAGGTAGGCGGAGTAAACAGAACAGAATTCTGGGAGAAGGAGGCTGAGTCAGTAGTCGCCATGATGTTTCCACTCCAGACAGATGCAGGCTAGAATCTCCCTGATAAGCACACCTTGGGGTGCTACACACCTTATAAGAAATGGGCTAGTCCAGGTGCGAGAGTTAGCCGAGAAGAGCTAGCCAATAATGGGCCAGGCAGTGTTTAAAGAATATAGTTTCCATATAATTATTTCGGGTAAAGCTAGCCATGCCGTGGGGGTGGCTGGGTGCTGGGGACACAGCAGTCCGGCCGCTCTTATTACTACAGGTACCTCCTAGAGACATAGATCATTTAACAAAACCCCAGGATGAGACATAAGGTTCCTCCTTTTGAGTTTTTTTAACCCTGCAAACAATATAAACTAGTTGTCTTGACCTTAGTTGCCTTTCAGACATTGAAAGTAATCCCTATTGATATAGACAACTTAAAGATACAAGATACAGATAATTCAAATTATATCTTACCTGAAAATTGTTAAGGACAAACTTTCAATCCGCCAAAGGAGAAAAGCTGTAAATAGTACTACCCAGTTGTGATATCTATGAATCAATACAATCACCATCATGACAAGATACCCTACAGGTGCAATAATGTCAAGTATACTTTGGTAGTAACAACCAGCTCTCTAATTCACTCAATAGGAAGGAAAACATAAGTAGTGCTGGAAACATAGACAAATGCCTGGACTATTGGGGTGATGGATCTTAAAGAATCATCAGAACCGCGAAGGGTGCGCCCACCCTCTGAGACAGTGAGGCTGATCTAATGGGAACTCACCAAAGCCAGCTGGATGATGGAGCATGTGATCAAACCTGACTCCCTGAGCGTGGCTGACAAGGAGGGCTGACTGAGAAGCCAAGGACAATGACACTGGGTTTTCATCCTACTGCATGTAATCACTTTGTGGGAGCCTAGTCTGTTTGGATGCTCACCTTCCTAGTCCTGGATGGAGTGGGGAGGACCTTGGACTTCCCACAGGGCAGGGAACCCTGACTGCTCTTTGGACTTGAGAGGGAGGGGAAGGGGAAGGAGGATGGGGGGAGCGGGAGGGAAATGGGAGGAGGTGGCAATTTTTAATTAAATAAAAAAAATAGTTAAGCAGCACAAAAAAAGAATCACCTACCAGCTTATACTACATCAATATAATCCCCACATTGTAAGTATTTATTCTCATACCCACAGTTAAGAGTAGTTCTCGTCCCTCTTAAAATGTTTATCCTTTATCTGACAGAAACCATTACAAAAAAAAAGAAAGAAAGAAAGAAAGAAAGAAAGAAAGAAAGAAAGAAAGAAAGAAAGAAAGAAAAGAAAAGAAAAGAAAAGAAAACCGGTCAAAATTAAGAAACAACTGACTATGGAGTGACTCAGTCACATGGTTACATTTGCAGTGCAGTTCTGGTACCTAAGTCTTGGAGAACATTATGGACCCAGCAGGTTGGTAGGATTCTAAGAGCCAAAGGATTAGGATAGAGTTGCTGAGATTGCTCCTAAAAATATCAGGTCATCTATACACATAATACCTCAACAGCATGGCTGCTAAACAAAACCTGAGCAATGGTAACACCAATAGTCATGCTAGCACGGAAGTAGGAACTCTCACAGGCCTTCCCTACCCCTAAACACATAGGTACTACTTCATTATATTTTGTATATTCATTTTTATGCATCGTTTTTTTTTGTGCCCAGTTTCTTGTGCTACTGAGTAACCCCAGTTTCAACTGGCTCAATTTTAACATCAAATGCATTTTAATATAATATTAACATCCATATTTTCCAAAACAAATAAGCTTAATATTTAAGTACAGAGAATCTTTCATTCATATTTAGAACAGAGCAAATTCAATAGGGAGTTAAAAATGTAAATAGTTAAAGGTCTTTCTGACATAAACTTTAATAAGAACATTTTATTCAGTACTCTTGAGTACTAAGTGATATTTAAGTTTAACCAACACATCAGTAGAACCGAAACTTCAATTACATGATAGATATATTTAAGAACATCACTTTAGATATAATCATTAGGATAGAAAATAATGTAGTATTTTCACTTTAAAATTTATGTAAGATTCTGTTGATCAATAAAGTATGTTCAGTATACAAATATTTTAATGCTACTCAAAGCTGTATTTAAGCATTAAAATTAGTAAATAAAAATTCTCAATTGGTAAATAGCTGACAGTATAGGGGTACAATTCAGTGTGATAATGGTGAAATATAAAGATAATAGCAAGCATTTTCTAAAATCCTACCAATTCATCTCTCCCTCTGTCATTAGCAGCATTTTGATCAAAGCTTCGTTTCTATTAGATTTGAGCAATCTTTCCCCTGTGCTGATGAGATGACAAAGTCAATGCCCTGAACCTAATCTAGTATAACACCCTTTTCCTCGTCAGTGATGTTTATTGGCAAGGAATCTTTGATTCTTGTCAGTGTTCTCACTTCAGAGTAGTGCATCTTGCTTTGATTATAATGTAGAGAAATGAATTACATAAATATCTTGTAATGTGTAAGGAGTATACTGTAGAGAAATTAGGTCCATAACCTGATTAATTATATATACTCTTATATGTATTTAGAATTCTGATCTGTCACAGATGTAGAAAACTAGATCTCTTGGTTGAATACGCACAGTGTGATAGTCCTCAGGTTCAGGTGTCTTTCCTATTTCATTTAGGCCTCTCTACATCATTCCCCTTCACTTGTCTGTATGGTGAAAACAGTCTCAGAAAGGTCTACAAAGGAAAAATAACATATTCTTCCAATAAGATTTATGAGCAAATGATTAAACAATAATGAAAAGTATTGAATTGAATGTTTTTAATTTGATGTTTATAATTTTACTTTCAGCATTTATATCTAGCACTACCAAATTGCAGTTGACTTAAACTTGACACAGCCTGTATTGAATTTTGAACTGCTATTGAGTATGATTCTATATCAATCTGTTAATGAATGTTGGCCTACATTGCATAAAGTTTTTAGACATTTGGTGGCATTCATGATGAAAAATCTGTATATTGCTTCCATTTATTTAAATGAACTGGAAGTTATCCATATGCTTTGTATAAATAATTATTACCCAGAAGACTTGAAATCATAAAATAGTGGTGATCTTGATATCATTCATGTTACAATATTTACATGAAATTAGTATGATCAGCTGAAAATTAATGAATACAACTTTTTGCTACATACATTTTCATAAACCAAATAATAGAAAAATCTGATACTAACATGATGGAATAATGTTTCATTAAATAATTTATATGTATACAATTAACTTTACTTCAAATTTTTTTATTACATAGAAAAAATGTGAGACCAAGACCTTGTGTTGAATTTTAGTGCTAACACCAAACACATGCTAAATAAAAATCTTAAGGCTGAAACTATATAGCATATGTCCCTCCACCTGGAATGAAATGGCAATGTCAATCAAATGGTCTGTTCACAAAGCTTGGCTTCAAATTCTAGATTGCAAGGGGCTAGCTGGCTGGTTTTCATTCTATTCCTAGGTATTATCAAATTCTTAATAGAAGGAGTACAGTACGGTTGTCAGAAGGATACCTGAGATAAACCAAAGAGTGATTTGTATATTAATAAATATGAGCCGAGAGATGCTTTGCAAGACTTCTATTCATATATATATATATATATATATGTGTGTGTGTGTGTGTGTGTGTGTGTGTGTGTGTGT
Organism: Microtus obscurus; assembly: GCA_963919715.1. Classification (NCBI taxonomy): domain Eukaryota; kingdom Metazoa; phylum Chordata; class Mammalia; order Rodentia; family Cricetidae; genus Microtus; species Microtus obscurus. The sequence continues at coordinate 2,433,525 of CAWTZC010001020.1, read as the reverse complement.
ACATACATACAACATACATACATACATATATAATCAATGTAGAAATACAATTGTACAAACAACTACATATGTAAATATAAATTCTCAACCTTTTGGATCACACTCATACAAATCTTTAAGAAATCAGATATAATCAAGTCTATTTTGTTCTAGAGCATTCAATAAGCAAGTGTGTTAATTTAAGGTGTGATTTACAAATAGTACTGGCAAAATGCTGTGTCAGGTAACATGAATGACATATTTCCTAGAAAGTATGCCTGTTAATATTTTTTTTCTGAGACAGAGTGTCTGTGTGTAATGGCCCTAGCAGTCCTGGAACTAAATCTTATAAACCAGTTTGGCTTCAAACTCACAGAGATACATCTGCCTCTGCTTTCTAAGTGCTGGGATTAAAGAAGTAGGCCACCACTGCCCAGCTGCTTTTTAATATCCTTTTGTTAGAAACTTAAAACATGCCTACTCGTGCAATATACTCACCCTAATCTTTAACACCCATAGGTGTAGACATCATTTCCAGATTGAATTTCAGACCTGTGCCACAAGTTGAAACCCATACATACCACCATGTTGGTTCCAAGAACCCGTGGCTAGCTTGTCATGGGCCCTACATGAGGAATTACTGTTAATACTCTACTAAGTGGAAATAATATTAAACAGATTTCGAATGACTTATCTTCATACCCATATTTTATTGCATCAGTCAACTCTTATCAGAGAGCTTTCTTTTTATAGTAGATAAAAATTAACACAAAGACTCACAACTGGTAGAGACAAAAAAATATGCCTGCTTCTGCTCTGAAGTCCAGTGATTAAAGATGTACACCACCACTGCCCAGTTGCTTTATATATATGGAAAGAAATTGAATATGATTTTGTCTTGTCATGTCAGCTTTAATTTCAGTAGTGCAGAGTGTCAGTAAAATCAGTTCTTCAGCATTTCTAGAAAGTTTTCTCTATTGCCAGTGTCTGCTGCTCTATAGTTATTGCTTCCACCTGTATTGGTGAGTTCTTTCCTATGAGTCACTGTTTTTCTGTTTACCTGTCTTTGCTTCCCCAGCACTAAGACAGCAGGTGCACGGAACCATTATCAGATGGTGATGTGGTTGCTGGGGGCTAGGAATGCCCTCCCTAATGCTTGCTGACCAAGAACTCTACTGAATGATCATACTCTTCCACTTCCTTTTTTTTTTCATTTAAAAAGTATTGGTTTTAATTCATTGTATGTAGCAATGTGTTCCAACCATGTTTTTATTCAAGAATAACATATATACTTTCTCCATGTTTATCACACTTCAAAGGAAAATCCTTTTAGCCCTCTTCTCTTTTCTAGAAAGTCTTGTTTCAACATTCTCATATAGACATATATATAAATATATACATATATATTATAAACATATATAAAATTGCATGTATATATACGTTTTTTTCATTTATCTCTTGAAATCCAGTATACTCATTTGAGAAAAATACAGAATACCTATTTTTAGACATCTGCCTTATTTCAGTCAATATTAATATTTCCAGTTGTACCCTTTTCCTTGCAAATGACAGAATTTCATTTACTCTGGCTGAATAAAACTTCTTTGATTGTGTACTCAATGTTTTTTCACTGTTTCTTCTACTGAACACTAGTTAATGTGATTCCATAATATTATTTTACCGAAAGAAAATTAGAATTATACTTGTCTCAGAATATCCACCGTCAAAACAATTACGTAGTATTTTTCAAAGAAAAACAAGTACAAATATACCTTTGAAGTGGTTGTTCCTTTGCATTAACTCAGTAGCATCTACATATGTTTACACATGTATGTGCATTGCAATTATTAAGAGTCCCCCAAAAAATGATTGAGAATTTTTATGTTCATGAGATAGTCATAATACATCTTTACAAGATCCTTTCACTTTTGTTTGTCAATAAATTCACTTTCAATCTTTAATAACATGCACAGAAAACAATGACAATTAAAGTATAATTGCTTGTGCATTTTTGTAAAGTAGTAGATTTGGAACAAGTTGAGGTCAAAAGGCCTCTCTTTAATGAACTTAATCTCCTCAACAGTTATGGCCTCTCTTAAAGCACATGCCTTGGTTTCAACATCAAGTTTTTTTGTAGTCTTCTTTTTACTCAAAATTGTACATTTTAAAATTTTTGTTTTCCACTACTATTTTTTTTTAAGTTTAGCTCTGAGTGAGAGTTATCAAGAATAATCAAGATGGACATCGGTGTTGCACCCCTTTAATCCCAGCACTCTGGAGGCAGAAGCAGGCAAATCTCTTTGAGTTTGAGGCCAGCCTGGTCTACAAAATTCCAGAACAGGCTCCAAAGCTACAGAGAATCCATATCTTAAATAACCAAATAGTAATAATAATAAGCCACAAACTCACATTACATTGTTTTGAAATTTCTTTCATCCAAAAAAGTAGTCAATTGCTTTTCAATCTAACACATGAAGAGAGAGCATTTGCGCAAATATCACATGAATGACCTCTAACCCAGTTGTTAAATTCTTTGCTTCCACAGTCTGCATTATTCATAATGTCACTGTCATCTAGATGTCCCCACTTAGCTTTATTTAGAGTTTTCAGTTGTTTTTTTTTTTTTTACTCTGAATATCTAAGAATTATCCAAGAAAGAACATGCTCAGGTTCCACACAGCGATAACATACTTACAGAGACGTAAACCTCTGTATCAGTTACTTTTGTTACTGTAATGAAATACCATACCAGAAGAAAATTATTGGAAGAGTTTAACTGAGCTATGGTTACTGTGGGACTGGTAATAATACTGAAGTTATACAACAGGCAGTGTTAACAGGAAACTGAGAGAGTATATCCTCAACTTTAAACAAGAAGCATAGACCAGACTGGAAACTTCATGAGTCTGCAATCCCTCAAATCCAACCCTAATGATATACTTCTTCCAGTAGTAATGCACTTCCTTAAAGTTCTATAGCCTCCCACAAAGTGCCACCTAATGGACACCTGGCTTTCAAATACCAGAACATATAAAAACATACATTTATTCAATACACTAGAGCACAATTTATTATTTCTAAAATATTCATAGGAGTCACAAATAGATGGTCTTTGTGAAGATTTGAAAGAGAATGATTGATAGAACTTCTGTCATGAAAAAAAAATCATTCCTGTAGAAAATGCTTGTATCACTTTATAGATGTCCTCATAATTATGGCTAAAAATCTTTTTACAGATTTTCACAGAATTTTCACAGAATACACAGACACAAACTCAAATAACTGTTCAGAATTTTGCCTTCTGTCAAAACAAGTAAAGGTGAATTAGAACATAAAGAAATACTCTAGTCGGGGCTGTAGGAGTGGCTCAGCAGTTAAGAGCAACTATTGTTCTTCCAGGGGTCTGAATTCTATTCCCCCACAGCCACCTGAGGCACCTCCCAATCGCCTGAGACTCCAGCCCTATGGGATTCATCCTCCTCTTCTTCTTTTTTTATTTATTTATTAAAGATTTCTGTCTCTTCCCCACCGCCGCCTCCCATTTCCCTCCCCCTCCCCCAATTAAGTCCCCCTCCCTTGTCAGCCCAAAGAGCCATCAGGGTTCCCTGCCCTGTGGGAAGTTCAAGGACCACCCACCTCCATCCATGATTTTTTTTTTTCATGACAGAAGTTCTATCTATCTTTTATCATTATTTTGTTTTGGCTTTATAAAAATTTTAAAGTCAGTTTATAATAAAAATTTTAAATTGTATTTATTTATGCCTTTTATGTATGGGTGTTTTGCCTGCATGTATGCTTACAGGCCAGAAGAGGGCACCAGATCTCATTATTGATGGTTGTGAACCACCTTGTGGTTGCTGGGAATTGAACTCAGAATCTCTGGAAGAACAGTTAGTGCTCTTAATTGCTGAGTCATCTCTCTAGGCTCTGAATGAAACTTTTGTTCTAGTGTGATGTGTTTATCTGATGCACATTTGCTGTCTTTTGTGGGAAATGTACTGATGAATTCAAGTCGCTACAGTAGAGGGAACATGAGGTACTGTCACAGGCTTGAGAGAAATGTTTGAAGACTTACAGTTTATCTCAAGTCTTCCAGAAGCAAGAAAGCAACCTTAAGGATGCAGTATCTGCTGACAGAAATCTCAGTGGGCCTCTACTTCCCTTCTTTGTCCCTCATCTACCCTTCGTGTTTCTTTATGTCTCTTCATTTCTGGCTTTTTCTTTCTCCTTTCTCCTTTGTATTGTCCTCTCTCTCTCTCTCTCCCTTCTAGTATATTTTGTTTTTCATTTTTCCACATTCCTTTTTTTCTGTCATTTCTATGTAACCTTTGCTCTTTCAGTAACAAGCAGAAGAGCTGAGAATGAAGAAATGCATTTTGTCCGATCTACAATAACCTCTGTAATGTCCTTTCATTATCAAGTATTTTCTATATTATCTTTTACTAATCTAGATAAAAATGTATATGGCATGTATTCTTGTGTAGGGAAGATGGATATATATGTGTGGCTGTGTGTGTTACAACTGCTGTATCTGAACTCAAGGTCTCTTGAGAGAAAACATGAACAAATAAAAGACACTTTGACAAAAAGAAAGAAAGAAAGAAAGAAAGAAAGAAAGAAAGAAAGAAAGAAAGAAAGAAAGAAAGAATGAATGAATGAAAGAGAATGATTCCCATTCCACAGTCTCATATGTTTGACTTGATGAAGCGTTATGGGATTAGGTGATATGGCTTTGCTGGAGGAGAAATTTCCTGAGGTGTGTTTTGATGTTGCAAAACCAGCATGCCATTTTCAGTTAGTTCTTTCTGGTTTTTTTGCTTATTCTTGTAGATAAGATGTAAGTTCTTAGCCAACACTCCAGTGCTATTCCTGAGAAGGGGAAGACACAATGTCCTTAACCAGTTATCTCTCTGTAATATATATTGGGAGAGAGAAAATCGGTTCCTCAATGGGAAATCACTGGGAATATCAGTCACATTCCAGGGCAGACTTCAAGCTCAAGACTTGTTAGCAAACACAAAACGGTTCTTTTGGTGTTCTTTTAGTTTTGTTTTGCTTTATTTTTCCTTAGTGATTACCTTTTGTTTGTTTTGTTTGTCTGTTTTAGCTTTCAGTTTGGGGGGGATATTTTTTTCCTGGAATTTTGCCTGTTTTGTTTTTAGAAAGAAATAAGAAACTCATGTTTTCTTTTAATATTTTAAGATAAAAAAATGTGGCTAAACAAGTCATTACAGGCAGCACTTCAAGTTCATAATTCAGTTCAATTCAATTATTTTTAATGTTTTATTTTTGTCACTGATTACTGCCTAATATAAAAAAAACAGCTGAAAGATGTTTATACTAAAACAACTCATTGAAACATTCTTAAAGAAAGGAAAAAGTAAAATGATAACTGGTCTACATTAGCAATTCTTTGTTATGTTAAATCACGTTTTGCTGATTCAAGCTTATTGAAATCCCACTGAGGCTGTTCAGTGAACTATTTCTGCTAATAGCTCCCATTACATTATTCAGGTAAAAGGAATGATTAAAATATCTCCATGAACACCGTAATTTTCATGTAGAAACCTTGCTGAAGTGATACGTCAAAGTTACTTTATCCATAACATAAGCAGCTCACACCACGCATCTCTAACGTTAAGAAACCAGTGTTATCCAAGAATCTCACCTTTACATTCCTCAAATTACCATCAAAAGAACAAAGCTAAAAAAAAATGTCTTTTTTTTTAAACATTTATTTATTATGTATACAATATTCTGCCCGCATGTACGCCTGTAGTCCAGAAGAGGGCACCAGACCTCATTACAGATGGTTGTGAGCCACCATGTGGTTGCTGGGAATTGAACTCAGGACCTTTGGAAGAGCAGGAAATGCTCTTAACTGCTGAGCCATCTCTCCAGCCCCAAAGCTAAAGAAAAAAAAAAAACATTCAAAAGCAGTAAGAAAAGAGAACACGCTTTTAGCTTTTAAAAATCAATCATAATGATTAGTATTTTGACCAATGATCTATAGAGACTCTACCAGCTTGTAAAGTACAATTTGTTTTAAAATTAAAGTGTTCTCCCATTTGGCAAGACAATTCAATATCCTGTCTTGCAATGAATTATATGAGAATACTAGTCAGTATACATTTTCTGGCATTGGTAATAAATAACTCTATCGTTCATTTTGTTGCTGTAGAGAATCACTGTTTCTTATTCATACCAACACAATATTTTCATTTTTTCTCATAAAAGCCTTGGCAATACTTCAAAATGAGTATTATTACATAATATTCTATTTTGGCATGGTAAACATACGGCTTTCTTTTCCATTATCTTTAGAGCACTCTAAAGAGGACTTCGCCTTAGTGAGGCAGATTTGCTGTCAATTGAGAAAAACTGACTCTCAGATTTTGCATTACTCAAAGTATGTTAGACATTTTCTGGAAGTCTTCTCATGCTCATAACGGCATCGCCAAGGGCCAGGAATCTTTACTGACTTGTTTTCACACCATCCCCTGAGTGTAAAGCCTCCTTGGCCAAAGCAACATATTTAGGAATGAAAAAAAAATAATAATTGGCATATATTAAATATTTGAGTGAAATGAAACATCTAAACATACTAATTTTAATTTCTAAATGATATTTAATCACCAAAAGAGTTAAAATTGAAGCATACATTGAAATTTTTTAATGTTAAAAATGGTAAGGATTAGTATTATTGAGCAAGCAAATTTTTGCCAGTATGCCCAACTGGCAACTGTATGAAGTATTATATTGATTAATTATTGATGTGGGATGGCATAGTAATGTGGTGATGTCTCCTCTGCCATTAGTTTTAGGTTACATAGGAAATCAGTTTGAACAAGGCATATGTGAGCAAGCCAGAAAACAAGGTTTCTCCATGTTCTTTTCTTCAGTACCTGGCTTGAGTTTCTGACTTTGTTCAATAATGAACTATAAACTATAAGCTGAAACAAATCCTTTCACCCCAAGTTGGTTTTGATCATGGTGTTTTATCACTGCAATACAAACCCTAACTAAGACAGTATTAGAAAGAATGACAGCTTACTAATTTTTTTAAAAAGAATAGATCATTTTTCTATAAAAGTTTTGAAAGAGTGCTCAAAGTCTGTAAGCTTTGGTTATTTTGCTATTTGCGTGTAATCAATATTTTCAACTTGGGTGTCCATATATTTTTATTCAGATATTTGCTTTCTAGTCGTCATTTTTTAAGAGATAGCACAAATGCCACATTAATTCCAAACGACCTATTTCTACAATTACCTTTTTCTCATATATTTGTTTCTTCTGTAGTGATTAATTAGTTTCAATTGATTGAAAGAATAGACTGTCAATTGATATATCTCTGATGCTGTCTGTAAAATATAGAAAATATACTAATGCAATAATCATATTTTATATATAATAAAATATGTATTTTAATGAATAATTTTATATATTCATTGAGCAATTGTGAGTATTAAGTATTGTTATAAATTCAGAGATAACCAAAAAATCACAGATAAGAAGAGTATGTGGAGTTCTCATTCCTAAATGCAATATATGTGTTATGGAATATTACTTTAATGATGTAAAGGTATGTTTCATTTGTTTATGATAAATTTGTGCAATTATGTAAAGATGTGTTGCTTTTTGTTCTTGCTGCATTTGTTTAATTATATGATAATATGTTGCTGTTTTACCTTACCTGCCTAAGTTACCTAACTGGTCTAATACAAAACTGAATGTCCAATAGTTAGGCAGTTTAGGGATAGGCAGGGTTGGTGGAAAGAGAGAATAAGTAACAGGAATATAGACTCAGGAGAAGAGGGAGAAGAAGAAATAAAGTAGAAAGAACGGGAAACACCCAGGCCAGTCATAAGGCAGTCATCAGACAAACAGACACAGTGTAGGAGATACAGAATGAAAACAAGGTAAAAAGCCATGAGACTGAACGTAGATGAAGAGAAACTGGTTAAGTTATAAGAAGTGGAACAAGCATAAAGCTAAGTATTCATAACTAAAAATAAATTTTGGCATCATGATTAGGGAGATAGTTGGTGGCCCGAAAGAACACTTTTTTTCTTCTTTTATTTTTCCGATTGTTTATTTGAAGAAACAAGCTATCTCTTTTCATTATACATACAAACCAAGTTCCCACTCCCGCTCCTCCTTCAATTACCTCTGTTTACCTCCCAACCCCACCCCACCCCCATCCACTCCTCAGAGAGGGTAAGACACATCGCTTTGGGGGAAGGTTCAAGGCCCTCCTTACTATATAAAAGCTGAGCAAGGTATCCTTTCAAAAAAAATAGGTTCCTCAAAAACCAGTACAAGCAGTAGGGAAAAATCCTGGTACAACAGTCAGTGGCTACTCAGTCTGCCCCAGCTATGCACCTGTCACCCATATTCAGAATGATGCATATGAACCTATGCTTGTTCCTTCCCTGTCCTACTGGAGTTGGTGAGCTCCCATTAGCTCAGGTAGACTGTTTCAGTGGGTGTACCCATCATGGTCTTGACCTCTTTGCTCATATTCTTACTTCACCTTCTCTTCGAGTGGACTTTGGGAGCTCAGCCCAGAGATTCAGTTTGGGTCTCTGCCTCTGCCTCCATCAGTTGATGGATGAAGGGTCTATGGTGACATTTAAGTTACTCATCATTCTGACTACAGAACAAGACCAGTTTGGGCATCTTCTCCTCTATATTGGGTCATCCTTTTGAATTCCTGGTGATTTCTTTAGAGACTGTCTTCTTACTAGCCCCATAATGGCTCCCTTAATCATGATAACTCCTTGCTCTCATTTCTGTCCTTCTTCTATCTTGATTATTCCTTTCCCTCAAGTTCTCCTCCCCCTCCCCTTTTCTCTCCTCTTCCCCTTCCACTATTCCTTCTTCTCCCCACCCCCAGGATCCCAAATTTGTCAGGCAATCTTGTCTATTTCGACTTTCAAGGTGGATCTATATATGTTGTTCTTTGGGTTCACCTTGTTACTTAGCTTTTCTAGGATCATGAACTATAGACTTAATGTCCTTTGTTTTTAGACAGTACCCACTTATAAGTGAGTATATGCCATATTTATTATTTTGGGTCTGGGTTACCTCACTCCAGATGGTTTTTTTTTTTCGAGTTCTATCCATTTGCAGGTAAATTTCAAGAAGTCATTGTTTTTTCCTGATAAGTAGTAATCTAACGTGAATATATGTCACATTTTCTTTATCCATTCTTCAGTTGAGGGCATCTAGGTTGTTTCCAGGTTCTGGCTATTACAAATAATGCTGCTATGAACGTAGCTGAATGAACATCTTTTACCCAAGAGTGGTATTGCTGGATCCTGAGGTAGTGGGGATTTCCTTTTTTTTTTTTTTTTTTTTTTTGAGAAACTGCCATACTGATTTCCAGGTTTGTATTGCTACCAGAAATGGATAAATGTTCCCCTTACTCAAAATATTCTTCTGCATAAGCTATCATTAGTGTTTTTTATCTTAGCCATTCGGACTGGTGTAGGATGTTATCTCAGAGTCATTTTTGTTTGCATTTCCCTGATGGCTAAGGATGTGGAACATTCCCTTAAGTTTTTTTTTTAATTTATTTATTTATTTATTAAAGATTTTTGTCTCTTCCCCACCGCTGCCTCCCATTTCCCTCCCCCTCCCCCAGTCAAGTCCCCCTCCCTTCTCAGCCCAAAGAGCAATCAGGGTTCCCTGCCCTGTGGGAAGTCCAAGGACCACCCACCTCTATCCGGGTCTGTTGAAATTGGGGCACCGGGGTTGCGTCCCCAACACCCCGGTTGCCTGGCTACCTTATGCCCGAAATAACAACACACAAACTGTATTCATTTAAACACTGATTGGCCCATTATTTCTAGTCTCTTCTTGGCTAACACTTGCACCTGGACTCACCCATTTCTAATAATGTGAGTAAGCACCCCAAGGTGTGCTTACCGGGAAGATTCTAGCCTACGTCCATCCTGGGTTGGAGCTTCATCTTGAGTGCCTCAGAGAGCAGAGCTATCCCATCTGCCCACTAGACAGGAGCATGGCGTCTCTGAGCAGAGCTGCATGTTTTCTGACCTCACTTCCTCTTCCTGCCTGCATACTATTCTGTTTACTCCTCCCACCTATGTTCTAACCTATCAAGGCCAAGGCAGTTTATTGAACCAATGAAATCAACAGATTGATAAACAGATTGATATATGACACTCCAACATCACTTCCCCTTTTTCTGTTTAAACAAAAAAGAAAAGCTTTAACTTTAACAGCAACGTTCAAACTCTAGAAATGACAGAGACATCTCGCTGCTTGGACAGTCACCCAAAGTTCCTCTGTACTGTTGGGGCATCCATCTTCGGCCTACAGGCCCATAGTTTTCAGCAGACATTCCACAAAGCAGGAAATTTCAAAGGAAGTCACTATCTGCTTGTCCTGAAGAATGTCTTGCAGACTCTTTCATGAATCAGGAACCCTGAAAGATCATCTTACCTTTAGGCAAGTTCAGAAGTCCTCTTTCTGTGGGTTCTCTGTGTCCAGTTTATGCCATAGTCCAGGCAAGAGCAGTTTCTTGCTCAAATGGCTATCAAACTCCATAAGGATCCTCTTCGATGCCCATATTTTTCTTGAAGTAGATTGGTGCTGCCAGGAGCAGACATGTCTCATTATCATGAAAAACCCTAAATTATTAAAACATTTAAAATGCCATATTCTCTAGCCTTTGAAAGATATGATGAATGCCTATCTAAAATATATCTATGTACATCTAGAACATGTTAACTAACATGACTACAAACTTGACTATTATGATTATCTATTAACTACCTATATACATTACATTTTTAAGTGAACTACACAATCACTATACCTAATCAAGATCAAAAACACATATACATATAACAATATTGACCTTAAATCTCTATCAATAAAGCAAAATCTATACTAATGCAAATTATTTATACCTATATCATATCCCCCTTTAAATGTAAAAAAAACATTTGTAAACCATATTTGGGAACATGGGCGCAGTTTTGTCTCTCCAAACTGCTTCCTGCTGAATGGGGGCGTCATTAATGGGTCTTTCATGGTATAACCTGTGTGCTAGTTTCATCTCAGTTGGCAGTTGAGGGAAGCAATGTTCTGAAGATGTTTTACAGCAACCGTTCAGGAGGGCGTGGTCCATCATACCATACTGGAATAGAAGAAATGAACAGGGTCTCATCCTCTGTGAAAACAAAACAAGAAACTCCTTTCCAAAGTATCATATCCTTAGATCCAAATTTCAAAGTCAAGGCATTTTCACAATATCTATGTTGGGTTAGTTCAGCAGCATTTATGAACAAATATCTTTTCTTAGCTTTTGCTCCTTCCTCAGCATTCAAACAATTTAAAGAGAGCATAATAGCATACAGTATCAAGATTCTCTGTTTATTTTCCATCTTTGTATGGCATTATTTGAACTCTATTTCATTTATTTTTACTTTTAATTTTTGCTTTTGGAGACAGGTTTTCCGTATATCTTTGACCTGAAGTAACTCTGTAGACCAGACTGTTCTTGAACTCTCAGAGATCCGCCTGCCTCTGCCTCCCAGGCATTGGGATTAAAGGCGTTTGCTACTACACCTTGAACTCACAGAGATCTGTTTGTCTCTGCCTTCTAGGCACTGGGATTAAAGGCGTGTGCTACCACACTTTGAAGTCACAGAGGTCAATCTCCCTCTGCATCCCAAGTGTTGGGATTAAAGGCATGTACTATCACAACCAACTTCTCTTTTTCTTCCTTATTTTTTAGTTTTAAGAACTTACTTTTAGCTTGCATATACTTTTAACACACTGTAAACCATTTAAAAATTTTCTTTATCTTTGAATCTCTCTTTACTGTATATCCCTCTTTTTCTGACCACATGAGTCTTTAATTTACCAAGCAATCTCAGTAGGACTAAAGGCGTGGCGTTGCCAGCTAGATCCAGTCCATTCCTTAGCTTTCCAGCCTCATGGCTGAGGTACCCACAGTGGGCATGTTTATTGCCACAAGTCTATGGCGTTTCAAGGTCCCTGTCAGTTGCCTGTGCTTGCAAACCGCACGAACCGCCTGTGTAAAAGAGTCCGAGTTTTCCCTGGCAGGACAGCCCAGAAAGCTGGCATTTTTAAACAGCGCAGCTTTTTTCCTGCTATGGCTGAAAACTGAAAACCATGCGTTCAGCTTTTTGTCAACAACGTTTAAGTGTTTCGTGGCAGGACCTCTTAAAAGAGCTGCAAGGTTTTGCAGCTAAAGCTGAGTCAGGAAAGCCTCTCTTAGATGAGAGAGTGCTTGCTTGCCTCTAGCAAGCAGAGTAGCCCCGAGAAAGTGCTGCTACCAAGAAACCATGCACAACGCTTCATTTTGTTCTAGAATTACTTCCCAAGCTGTCTCAGGCTTTCAGTGGAGTCAGTTGTCCACGTGGGCGCCATCTGTTGAAACTGGGGCGGGGTTGCGTCCCCAACACCCTGGTTGCCTGGCTACCTTATGCCTGAAATAACAACACACAAACTGTATTCATTTAAACACTGCTTGGCCCATTATTTCTAGTCTCTTCTTGGCTAACTCTTGCACCTGGACTAACCCATTTCTAATAATGTGAGTAAGCACCCCAAGGTGCGCTTACCGGGAAGATTTAGCCTATGTCCATCCTGGGTTGGAGCTTCATCTCGAGTGCCTCAGAGAGCAGAGCTATCCCATCTGCCTGCTAGACAGGAGCATGGCGTCTCTGAGCAGAGCTGCATGATTTCTGACCTCACTTCCTCTTCCTGCCTGCATACTATTCTGTTTACTCCTCCCACCTATGTTCTAACCTATCAAGGCCAAGGCAGTTTATTGAACCAGTGAAATCAACAGATTGATATATGACACTCCCACATCACGGGTCTAGTAAGGTGAGCATCCAAACTGCCTAGGCTCCCACAAAGCCAATACATGCAGTAGGATCAAAAACCCATTGCCATTGTTCTTGAGTTCTCAGTAGTCCTCATTGTCCGCTATGTTCAGTGAAACCGGTTTTATCCCTGGCTTTTTTCAGACCCAGTCCAGCTGGCCTTGGTGAGTTCCCAATAGAACATCCCCATTGTCTCAGTGTGTGGGTGCACCCCTCATGGTCCTGAGTTCCTTGCTCGAGTTCTCTCCTTCTGCTCCTGATTTGGACCTTGAGATTTCAGTCCGGTGCTCCAATGTGGGTCTCTGTCTCTGTCTCCTTTCACCACCTGATGAAGGTTAATATTCAGCAGAATGACTATATGTTTTTCTTTGGGTTCTCCTTCTTATTTAGCTCCTCTAAGATCACGATTTATAGGCTCAATGCCCTTTATTTATAGCTAGAAACCAAATATGAGTGAGTACATCCCCTGTTCTTCTTTTTGGGTCTGACTTACCTCACTCAGGATAGTGTTTTCTATTTCCATCCATTTGCCTGCAAACTTTAAGAAGTCCTTGTTTTTTACTGCTGAGTAGTACTCTAATATGTATATATTCCATACTTTCTTCATCCATTCTTCAATTGAAGGGCATCTAGGTTGTTTCCAGGTTCTGGCTATTACAAACAGTGCTGCTATGAACATAGTAGAGCATATACTTTTGTTGTATGATAAGGCCTCTCTTGGGTATATTCCCATGAGTGGTATTGCTGGGTCCAGGGGTAGGTTGATCCCGAATTTCTTGAGAAACCTCCACACTGCTTTCCAAAGTGGTTGCACAAGTTTGCATTCCCACCAGCAATGGATGAGTGTACCCCTTTCTCCACAACCTCTCCAGCAAAGGCTATCATTGGTGTTTTTTATTTTCGCCATTCTGACAGGTATAAGATGGTATCTTAAAGTTGTCTTGATTTGCATTTCCCTGATCACTAAAGAAGTTGAGCATGACCTTAGGTGTCTTTTGGCCATTTGAACTTCTTCTGTTGAGAGATCTCTGTTCAGCTTAGTGCCCCATTTTATAATTGGGTTGATTAGACTTTTACGGTCTAGTTTCTTGAGCTCTTTACATATTTTGGAGATCAGACCTTTGTCAGTTGCGGGGTTGGTGAAGATCTTCTCCCAGTCAGTGGGTTGCCTTTCTGCCTCAGCAACAGTGTCCTTTGCTTTACAGAAGCTTCTCAGTTTCAGTAGGTCCCATTTATTCAGTGAGGCCCTTACTGTCTGTGCTGCTGGGGTTACACATAGGAAGTGGTCTCCTCTTTTGGCCATTTGAGATTCTTCTGTTGAGAATTCTCTGTTTAGTTCTGTACTCCATTTTTAATTTGGTTTATTAGGAATTTTTATGCTAAATTTATTGAGTTCTTTATATATTTTGGAGACCAGTCTTCTGTCTGATGTAGGATTGGTGAAGATATTTTCCTGTTCAGTAAGCTGCCTTTTTGTCTTATTGACTCTGTTCTTTGCTTTATAGATGCCCCTCAGTTTCAGAAGTTCTCATTTAGTTATTGTTGTTCTCAGTGTCTTTGAAACTGGTGTTATATTTAGGAAATGGTTTCCTGTGTTCATGCATTGAAGGCTACTGCCTATTTTCTCTTCTTTCATATTCAGTGTGTTTGGATTTATACTGAGGTCTTTAATCCATTTGGACCTGAGTGTGCATGGGGATAAGTAAGCAAATCTGTGTGGTAGCTCTGAGTAGAATGATTTGATTTTTATCAACTGTATATTGAGCATATACTTCAGCAAGAAGATTAAAGGTATGAAAGATTTTTATATATTCTTGTCATTCGACAATTAGTTTTCCTCATTTTGTAGATTATTTTCTCATATCAGTTGGCCTTACTTCTACAGATTCCTCTTTTTGGCTCAAAACATGTCTCCAATTTAAAGGTTACCTATAGAAATTTAACTCTTCTACATATCCATTTATCTTTTAGATTTTCATGCCAGTTTTTAAGAACGGATAGTGTGAAAGGATATTTTTATTTTTCTGCTCAAGTAACGTCAAAAGTCATACAATGGTTTCTACTTTCAGAAGTCTCAAACTGTGTCATGTGACAATTTCCTTTCATGAGTCTCTGCCTTAAACTACTAATTCCATGCTTCTTTGAGAATACTTTGTTTCCATATGTTTTTAATGGATTTAAACAACTTACAAAAATACAAAAAAAAAAAAAAGAAAAGAAAAAAGAGACCAGTGTGACGACATATCACAGTTTCTATTCTATTAAAGAAATCTTCAAGCTCCGGGAGCCAAGTGAGAAATGGCAGTGATTGGGGTCATTTTCACAGGGAGAAGCCATCTCGAAATTAAAGCCAAACACTTTTATAGCTTTCAGCCATGTTCAATAAACTAAAAGACAGAAAGAAAACTCAAGTGGAAAGCATAAAATGTCTCATGACAGTTGGCAGTCATGATAGTTGGGATACTCTAGAGTAAAAGAGCAGAAATTAGAGAAAGAAGCTCTCTCGACAGACTGCACAGAGCAGGCCAAATGTGACTCTCCTAGACACAGACTGAGACTGCACAGATTGGATGATGAGGTGAGTGACCCCTCCAGCTGGACAGCCCAGTCTCTAGGTCCTAGGACCTGGGGATAAACCCTGGGTTCCTACCATACTTACCTCAGCTATACTAGCCAACCAGCAGGAAAGACTCCTGCAGGTAGGCTGCTTCAAAATACCCCCAGAGGAGCCTGTAATCTACACCTCCCACTCTGCCCACAAATTCCTCCATTCCCCACACCCTCAACAGCTCTCCTGGAATCAGACTCCCACTGCACAGAGTATATCATGAGATGACTACCGGTTCACCCAACTAGACAGTCCAGTCCCTAGGCCCTAGTACCTGGGAAAAGCCTGGCCCCCTCCTCCACTTGCATGAGCCAGCATGAGGGCAGGCATTCTGCAGGAATCCTGCTTCAACATCCCTAATAAGACCCAATAATCTTCAAGTTTCAATCCACCACCAAACCCTCCCATCCCTAAAGACCTCAGCAAATCCTTGGGACAAAGACAGCAAGTGCAGTGATCCATCCAAGGAAGGATTTCTAAGACACAGACACCAACTGCAAGTATTTAACCAAGAGGCAAAGACACTGTTTGTAACAATTGTAGGAAAAAATGGGTAAGTGCCAGTGCAAGAATACATTCAACAATCTAACAATATTTCAACACTAGAACCTAGTGATCCTATAACAGGAAGACTTGAACATCCTAACCCAGAAGAAGCAGAAGAAAATAACCTTACATATAATTTTATGATCCAGACTCTTAAAGAGAAAATGAAAAATTACCTTATGTAAATGGAGAAATTTGCTTTCCTTTTCCTATTGTATAATTTTAACTTTTTTGTTATAAATCAGTTGCTTATGTGTGTGTGGATTAATATCTGGGTCTTCATTTTAATTCTGTTAGTGAGCATGTCTGTTTTTATGCCGATACCAAGCTGTTTTCATTATTATAGCTCTATAGTAGAGCTTGATGTCAGGGATGGTGATGATGATGCCTCCAAAGGTTCTTTTATTGTACAGGATTGTTTTGGCTATCCAGGGTTTTGTGTTTTTCGACATGAAGTTCATGCATTTTAAAAGAGGAGTTTGGGCAGAGGTATAACATAAGGCAAACCATACTATCCAAGAATACATAGTTTATTAAATTATGATCTCAGTAAGAGGCAGAGGTTACTCTGTCTTGTCATTCTCACTGCAAAGTGAGAAGAAAATAAATTAGGTCACATAGAATATGAAGATTTCTAAAGCCCCACAGTAATTTGTACATAAGACATAAGTAAAAAGAAGTGATAAAAAATGAAAAGAAAAAAGTAATCATTTCATGATGTAAACTCTTGACAAGGAAGATACCTTATCTAAAGTGGCTCAGACTGAGTCAATCTTCAAAGTAATTTGCAATGCACAAAAGGAAAGATGGAGTTTACACCATACAGATACAAAGGATACAAAAGCAAATCTCAATATCTTAAAATTTATTGCACATATTTTTTATTTCAAATGAGGGTTTTTTGTACCATTTGAAATGACTTTTATTTTTTTAGATTGTCTTAATGAAGATTTGTTTTGCATGTTTCTTTCTCCAAACACAGTGATGAAAATATCTGGTCCTAAAAAGAAAACATTGAGTCAAACAGTAAAGAATATGCATATAATAGTGTTTGGATATTCAAATCTAGCATATACACATGCATAATAAAATTAAAGGGCCGGGCGACGGTGGCGCACGCCTTTAATCCCAGTACTCGGGAGGCAGAGGCCGGCGGATCTCTGTGAGTTTGAGACCAGCCTGGTCTACAAGAGCTAGTTCCAGGACAAGCTCCAAAGCCACAGAGAAACCTTGTCTCGAAAAACCAAAAAAAAAAAAAAAAAAAAAAAAAAAAGAATAAAATTAAAGGATGAGAAAATGACTTATGGGACAGGCTTTTTAATTATCTATAAAAATATATTTTATGTCACCATTTACAGTAATAGTCTCCAGGCGCTATAGAAAAACTACAATTCAGATGATTATAGCTTTATAGTAAACAGAAAGTTTGTATCATGTACTACTTGGTCTTTCTAAATCAAAGTAATCTTGAAGCTTGCTTTTGTTTTCTAGTTTGTTCCATTTATATGTTACATTTGTATGTTCCATACATTTTCTGTTGTCTCTACTTTCTTTGGAAAGCAGATTGTGTTTAAGAAATTATCAAAGCTTTCACTAAACCTAAAATGAATGATGGACACTATGCCTACAAGGACATTTTATAGAAGGTATTATTCAGGCCTGGGAGACATTACTGATCAAATAATGTTACATAAGTTCCAGCAGTGACATTTCAATATTAAGGATTAAAACTGAACAGATATAGATCTTGTGAATATTAGCATTGTTGTCTTTCTTGCCCTAGTTCCAGAACAGAGCAAGCAAAGAATAAAATATTAAAAGGATGTTGCTTTTTACATCCTTACAAATAAAACATAAAATCTATACTGACTGAAAAACATATACAGAAGACTAATAGATTTGAACCATTTATATTAAACCTACAGGCAAATGAAAATGGAGCATGAAAAACATAAAATGATAAGAATATCAAACTTTCCATGACAATATTACAGTGGACTAAGTCTGAGTTTATTTTGATAATATATTTTGAAACAAGCCAAATATGTTTTTATTTTCTCCATTTTGCACATTCTATGAATGTTATTTATTTAGTTCCATTGGCATATTTTAAAGTATATGCATTGTAATCACCTAAACTGTGCTATAACTTTGAATCATTTCAATGATTAACAAATTTACGATTGCTATTTGATTTATACAGAAGAAGTTTCATAAAGTTCAAACTGTTTTTTGGCTTTATATGTCTCCAGGATAACTCCTAAACATGCTGAGGCACAACTCATGTGTTAGGCTTAAAAGTATATGACATCACATAATCCACTCAGTGGAATTTTTTAGTTGAATATTTTATTTTCAGAATTACTTTTTAAACAACTAACAAGAAAAACCTTATGCACTGTTTACCCAATTTCAAATAAACTGTTGAAACTACAGTCTCTGAACATAGTAGGATGTTTCACAATCAAGATTTAGACCAAGATCTGTCCTGTTGCCTTATAGGAACCCTCCTATGTCCTTCTCAATGTTCCCACTCCCTGTCAATCTATAAAGCGCTCTCCAGTTCCATAAATGAGGCATAGTGATAGCAATGTCTTTTTTTTTTTTTTTTTTTTGATTTTTCGAGACAGGGTTTCTCTTTAGCTTTTGGTTCTTGTCCTGGAACTAGCTCTTGTAGACCAGACTGGCCTCAAACTCACAGAGTTTCTGCCTCCCGAGTGCTGCGATTAAAAGCGTGCGCCACCACGGCCCGGCTGATAGCAATATCTTAAAGGAAAAAAAAAAAACCTTCTAAAGTAACAAACAACATTCTGTTCTCTCAGTATATGAAATTCATATTCTACTTAATACTTTTAGTGAGGGTTAATATTATTAATCAATGTATAATTACACATTGCTATCACTTTACCTAGTCAGGACAGAATTTCAACAATTTAATTTAATTAATTTCAACAATTTAAGGGAAGAATATAAGGGAGTCATTATCATAGCTATAAAGCTGATGGTAATTGATGACAGTTTGCTGAGAGAACCACTTAACTCAAATGTCAACCCTTGGTAGATTCTCTACTCCTTAGCAAATGACACTGTAACCTTGTCTATATCAGTAGGACTTACTGCACTGAGTGAGTTATAATAAAAATCTAAGACATGGATTTTAAAAGGACTAGAGATCTGTTGGGTGAAGTAGTCAGAGTTGGAAGGAGGAAATAATATACTGATTTCACCAAGATATATATTACATATGGGCTGAAGAGGTGACTTGGTGGTTGGGAGTACATACTTGTCATTTACAGAATTCTTCCATTTGATAAAATTTCTAGGACTCCATCATGGGCTCTCAGGGCCCTTGGCAAAATTGTATGCCTAATATAAACATTCTCAGTGTATAATAAAATTGTCTTATTTCTCCTCATTTATTTGCACTTAGCTTTCTTTCTTTTATCACAACTCTGAATAATTGTCTTCTTGTGACCAGCCATTGCTGTGGTATCCCTGCCTCCTTCAGGGGAATAAAAGCATACCCTAATTTAGCAACAAGTAGAATATTTATCATGAACTTAGTTCTACTGACACACAGAGGCTGCCAGAATCAGTACATAATTCTGCTGAGTTAAAGAACTACGAATATATTCAATTAAGCATGTGTATCTTGTCTTATGACATATTTGTTTTGAAGTAAGAATTCTATGAAGGAGCAGATGGAAATAATAAGCATAGGAAAGTTGTATTTTATGCTTTCTTGCTATATAACCTTTTTCCAGATGCATTTTTAATTTACCATCTTGCCTGGCTGTCATGCAAGAGAAGATATATCTTTAAACAAATTACAACATCCATTATTCCAAATAAAAAATTGCCAAATCCAAGATGTCTTTTAATATCTGAATGAATTTACTGTGGTATATCCAGATAATAGGATTTTTCGGGACTAAAATGTTACAACCGATATATAAGAACAGCAATTGTATAAAATTATATTAAAGAATCCACTCAGAATATTCTATATATTATACGAACACTTTATGATTGCATCTATATCCTGTTCTGGAGAGGAAACTGTGGAAAAGCGTATAAAATCAGTGGTTTCCAAATGTTAGGTAGAGGCAGGGACGAATCTAATTAACTGAGATTAGAGAAGATTTGGTAGTGAAACTACTGTGTTGAAAACTATTATAGTATATACAAGTAATCTGGCATTTGTCCAGAGTCAGAGTTTCAGACAACAACCATACAATTTAAGATAAAAAATGATGTTTTATATTGCGTCTTAAATGTTGTGATGTGTTAATGTATGCTTACCAGTTGAAGAACTCAGGAGGAGGATGCTGTTAGTAGGAAGACAAAAGGAATCATGGAAAGCCGTGTACCCTCTGACTTTACTATTATACTAAAATGACTACAGATTAGGTATTAAAAAATAGAAATATCTCTTTTCCTGCTCACTACCTTAAGCTCATACTTTCTAGTCCCTGACTGCTTTTCCTATGGACATAATTCAGAAACCCCATGGGCTTATTTGCTTTTTCCCATGTGCTTTCTCTTGCTCACATCTGGGTATTTTCTTGTGAGTCAAGGACATTCAAGGAGAATAACTACCAAACACTGACTTGAAAATAAAATTGCCCTTAAACATCACCTGTCTTCTTTCCTGACTCCTGACTATGTCTTTTCTCATGTTCCAATGTTGTCACTGGCACAGAAGAAAGGGGAGAATATCTATGTGCATATTTGAAATATGGCTTCAAAGCATTAGTCAAAAAAACTACATCAATGAGCAGGAAGTTGCCTTGAACAAGGTCATTTTGATTTGATTAAATATATTAAACTGCTTAATACATCATTTTGCAGAACTTAATTTGTTGAAGTATGTCCTTTGATCATTCTACTTAAAAGAGAAAAATATGCCATGAATTCTTTTAATGAAATAAAGTTAGTATGTGAAAACAGAGTAATTGTCAAATCTAATCACTAATGAACCGTGGTCTCACTTGTAAAAAATAGGGAGGAAAAAGGTATCTTGTAGAATGTATTAAACAATTGTGTTCTAGCTCAGGTAGTAGATTCTTTTCTAATACCGATGTTCTCACTCTGGAGAAATATCACGGTTTTTGAGGACAAGGCATGATTTTGCATCTGTTCAGTAGGCCTTAAGTTCAATGAGTGTGGTGAGATATGTGGAAGAAAGTGTAAGTAACTCAAATTGCATTCATTAATATTTCTTTCTAAGTTATATTGTTTCCATATCTTACCTAGACACTGGTTTACTTCTTGCTGCAATGGTTTACTTCTTGAATAATTGATAGGACTTGTATTAAATAATCAGATTTCTATTTTTATTCCTTTATTTTAAATCATGCCAATATTATCTTCGCAAAGTCAACTTCCTCATACCCAAATATTAATCCTCTTAGATATATCAGCACACTATAGTATTGCTAGAAAGTGTTTCTGTGGATTGATTATCTCACTCAATGTTGCCCTTTGCACTCTATGACCTAACCTGTTAAACATCTGAATTTTGCCTAATAATGTCATCTACTATTTACATCTTTCTCTTTGGTGCTACACTTGTGCTAAGAACAAATCATTCACTTACTAATCCTAAAGAATGCTAACTTTTTTTTGGTAAGTTTTAAAGTTTCAACTTAAATAATGTTTTTGTTTATTATACACACATAGGCAACAATATAGAAATATAACCTGCTTATTCTCTTCAGTATTGTTTGTAAATATATGATTTCTTGACAAGACCACCTGGTACTCGATAACCAGTTAGAGGACTCATTTCTAGGAAAGACTAATTCTACCCTCTCATTTGTAGTCATCTGAAGGCGTAAGCCACGAACAATGCCACACCAGTTTGGAATTATTATTAATAGGGTAGTATTTATTTAAAGAGGAAAAACTTACAGATCACGATCCCAGACAACAGCCCTCTGCACAACCAGGAAGGGAGTCTAGTCGCCAGCGGAGCAGGAAGTCAAGAGAGCGAGCGGAGGAAGTAGAAGCTTTTTGAATGGAGAGAAACCACGCCCCAATGGGCTGGTATCTCAGCAGCTATTGGTTGGAGGGGCGGAAAGAACTCCCGCAACACCTCCCCCTTTTGTTTAAGTAAGAGAGTTCTAAACCTACTACAAAATTATATACAATAAGTACAAATATCCTATTCTAACTAGCTTAGGACTTGTATAATAAATAACTTGGCCAAGTCATGAGAGAAAAGCAACTATAGTTATATAGTCTTCAACCCCATCAAAGATCTGAGAAGGGAAATAATGTTACCTGGGTAATTAGGAAGTTCAGTAACACAACTTCCAAAACATGCAACAAATCACAGAGACAACTAGCTACCTGGACAATCACCCAAAGTCACGTTTGCAGTGTTGAAGCAACCAACTTTGGCTAAGGCCTAACAAAACTGACATACCATTTTCAAAGGCAAGCAACTTTTCAAAACTATCTTACCCTGTCTTGGCAGGATATGACAGTCCTGTTTTATCCATTGATGCACGCTCTGTATCTCTATCAGTGGTTGAGGTATGGGCATTTCTTTGCCCCAAGGCCAGTTTTGTCAAAAAGAAAGGCTCCAGGTGAGTGTCTTTGGTGCTCAACATTCTCTCGGGAATAGAGCGGTGTTGACAGGAGCAATTGTGCCTCACTACCACAAAACTCTGAGTTAGATTAAAGGCCATTTTCTACAGCTCTTTGAAGAGGTTGAAGATCATCTATCTATACTGAGTATAATCTCTATATATCTAAAGAACCTGATTAGTCTAATTATAAATGGCAAACTTAGATGACTATTAATCTATATAATTCTCAATATCTATCTAACTTAAAGACTAAGACAATAAACATCTGTGTAACAAATGAGGATAGTGACCTCCAAATATAAACAATGTACAAATATACATTGCAATATGGTAAATATATATCAATACACAAACAATATATAAGTATCTTAATCAGAAGTAGAAATGTACACTGCAATATGGTAAATATATACAATATATATTGATACAATATATGTCAATACATAAAAAGTATTTTAAACAGAGGTAGAAACATGCATGCATACAATAGTCAATATAATTTAACTTTGTATCAATATACAAGAATCAATACCAATATATTTGTCTAAAAATTGTAACTCACAATTACAAATCTATTATCCCATCACCCTCCTTTTTTTTTCAAAATGATCCCTGAGCTTATAAAATTCCTCACCCAACCTCCCAACCCCTAAATGATGTCCCTAAACCCAGGGGCAAACTTTACTGGGAGAGGGGACGTCATCCTCTAGAATTACTTCCAGCTGTCATGGGGGCGACGTTCTTTCTGGGGGATCCTGTGAAAGTAAAATGATGGTTAAATTTCAAGATCAATGTCTTTTAAAATTGCAAATAGTCTCTGTGTATTTTGTGGAGGTCTGGCCAGAATGTTGTACAAGATCTGCACCATTTCAGCTAACCAAGTTGGGATCTTCTTGTGCAGCTGGTACCCAAAACAGGTCTTGTAGTAGCGCTATCAGTATCATGACGTCATATCAACCAGGTAGAGTTGTTGTTGTGGGGCCCCATCTTCTTCCTGGAAACTTCAAATGTCACTTCAGAAAAGACTCATTGTTTATTGTAAAAAACTTAAACATTAATCATATAGACATATTATATACATATATATATATATACATCAATGAAAGGCATGATAGATATATTCAATGAAAGGTATGATAGATATGAAGAAAAGCAAAGATGTTTTCTAAACTCATATTTCTTTCTGTCCCGTATCACGGCTCTTGACATGAGACAGAACCTCCAGAAACTCTGGGTTTTTCTCTTACTAACAGGCTTGGAATTGGAGAGGGACTGAGCCAGAGTCCAACTTCCAAACCAGCTCTATAAATTTAGAAATATGGTTTAATATGTTTTACTTACCCATTCAGTTTTCTTGATATTTCCTATTGGGCAGGTATTTTTCCATCTGTCAGTATCCAAATATCCAGGGTCCCTTGAATTTTTCAAAGGTGAGTGTTTTCCTGTGGAGATAAGAACAGAATCCTGCCCCCATTCTGTATGTTTTTCTTACCACCTGTATGAATATCATTGTGGATGAGTTGTCATTTCTCCTTTCCAAGAGGTTTCTCCTCTTCAAATTGAAACTTTATTAATTTTGATGGTATCCACAATTTTTCTTCTCCTGTGGAAACAAGAGCAAAACCCCTTCCTCAACGTAGCACATCTCCTGGCTTCCATTGAGAGGTCAGCACATCTTTGAAATAAATCGGTTGATTTAGTTCAGCAGACTTTTCCATTATCCAATGTCTTTCTGCTGCCGTCGTTCCTTTCTCATTAGCATTAAGAAAATTCAAGGTTAATAAATCATTATATAATCTATTTCTGGGGGTATTTTCAGTCCCTTTCTGTTTGTTCAGCATATCCTTTATAGTATGATTTGATCTTTCTATAACTGCCTGACCTGTAGGATTATTTGGTATACCTGTAATGTGTTTTATATTATAATAATCAAAAAAGCGTTTCATTTTCTTAGATACATATGCTGGACCATTATCTGTCTTTATTTGTGCCGGTACACCCATGATGGCCATAACTTCCAATAAATGTATGATTACTGAATCTGCCTTATCTGAGCTAAGGGCAGTAGCCCATTGAAAACCTGAATACGTGTCTATGGTGTGGTGTACATATTTTAATTTACCAAATTCCATAAAGTGGAACACATCCATCTGCCAGATTTCATTTCTCTTAGTACCCTTTGGGTTACTCCCTGCAGGCAACGGTGTTTGATTATAGAAAGAACAAGTAGGACATCTCTTTATAATGTCCTTAGCTTGTTGCCAAGTAATGGAAAATTCTTTCTTTAGGCCTTTACTATTGACATGATGCTTTTTATGAAATTCCGAGGCCTGCAACATGCTTCCAATCAATAATTGATCAATCTCAGCGTTGCCTTGTGCTAGAGGACCAGGCAGACCTGTATGGGACCGGATGTGTGTTATGTACATCGGACAAAGCCTGTTCCTGATTATGCCTTGTACCTGGATAAACAATGAAGTCAACTCTGTGTCATCTGGTATAAATTCAGCGGTTTCAATATGCAAGACAACTCTTTCTGCATATTGTGAATCTGTAACTATATTAAGAGGTTCTTTAAAATCCCTTAGCACCATAAGAATGGCATATAATTCTGCATTCTGGACAGAATTATAAGGGCTTTGTTCCACCTTACTCAATTCATCTGACTTGTAACCTGCTTTCCCTGATTTATTTGCATCATTATAGAACGTATGGGCTCCAGTTATTGGAGCATCACATGCAATTTTAGGAAGAATCCAACTTAGCCATATGGTTAAGAATCCAATCTTAACCATAAGGTTAAGTCCACCACTTTTGGGATAGTTGCTATTAATTTCTCCCAAAAAATTAGTACAAGCTCTTTGCCACGGTTCATTGTCTTCCCATAACTTTTTTATTTCTTCAGTAGTAAAAGGCACTATAATTTCTGCTGGGTCTATACCTGCTAGTTGACGAGTCTCAGCTTACCTTTTATAATTAATTCAGAGACGTTTTCCACATAATTTTTTAATTTTTTACTTGGTTTATTAGGTTTAAATATCCACTCTAAAATAATATCTTCCCTCTGCATTAGAATCCCTGTAGGAGAGATTCTGGAAGGCAATATGACTAGGATGCAGCTAAGATTTGGGTTCACCCTATCCACATGTGCTTCCTGTAATTTTTCCTCAATCATTGTCAGTTCCTTTTCTGCTTCAGCTGTCAGTTTTCTTGGACTATTCAAATCTTTATCACCATCTAAGGTTTTGTTTAAATGAACTATTATATCAGGTGTTATCCCAACAGCTGGTCATAGACTGGAAATGTCTCCCAACAATCTTTGGAAGTCATTAAGAGTCTTTAACCGGTCTCTCCTAATTTGTGTCATTTGCGTTTTAATTTTCTCTAACCGTATTCTGTAACCTAGGTAATTAATAGAATTTCCTCTTTGAATCTTTTCAGGGGCAATTTGTAATCCCCACCTAGGCAAGACTTTCTTTACTTCTTCAAACATCCTTTCTAAAGTATCTTTATTTGAATCTGATAATAAGATGTCATCTATGTAATGATAAATTATGGACTTGGGAAATTGTTTACGAATTATTTCCAATGGCTTACTTACAAAATATTGGCACAATGTAGGACTATTGAGTATACCCTGTGGGAGGACAGTCCATTGATATCTCCTATTAGACTGAGAATTATTATAAGTAGGCACCGTGAAGGCAAATTTTTCTCTATCCTTTTTTTGTAACGGTATAGTGAAAAAACAGTCTTTCAAATCAACAACTATAAGAGGCCATCCTTTTGGTAATAGAGAAGGCAAAGGAATTCCAGATTGTAGTGGGCCCATAGGTTGAATTATTTTGTTGACAGCTCTTAGATCTGTCACCATTCTCCATTTACCAGATTTCTTTTTTATAACAAACACAGGAGAATTCCAAGGGCAGGTTGATTCTTCAATATGGTGAGCATCTAGTTGCTCTTGCACCAGCTGCTCCAATGCCTGCAATTTATCTTCAGCTAGAGGCCACTGTTTGATCCATATTGGCTTCTCAGTTAGCCATTTAAAGGTAGGGCTGTTGGTACCTCTAAAGGTTTGGTATTTGCTATATGTTCTTTTCCAGCCTGAATGGCTGGTGACTTTTTTCCATAATACCTCATCATAACTTTCCCAGAATTATGAGTTCCTGGAACTGCAGGAATGTTAATCTGTGTATTCCATTGCTGTAACAGGTCACGGCCCCATACATTTATTGCAATATTGGCTATATATGGCCTTAGTCTTCCTATTTGCCCTTCAGGCCTATGCATTCAACCCATCTTGTGCTTTGTTTTACACGAGATAGGGTTCCAATACCCAGAAACTGAACATCTACCTCTTGAAGAGGCCAATTCGGATGCCAAGATTCTGGGGTAATAATACTTACATCCGCACCTGTGTCTAATAAGCCTTCAATAAAAGTGCCATTTATACAGACTTTTAGCTTTGGTCTTTGGTCGTTAATAGAAGTCTGCCAAAATATACGTTTACTCTGTCCTACTGGGATTTTTGACTCATCCTCCACATGTAATTCATCATTTAGACCAGTATTACTTTTTACAGCAGAAATTAGAGCTTTTAATTTTCTTGGTGAGGCACATTCTCCACTGTGACTGGGAATGACTGGGCCACTGCTGGCTTGGGGGCCTGCAAGAGGCCCCTCAAGGAGTTTCCCGACGGGATCGGGTTGCCTTGTTTGTCTGTTGTTGACCTGCATTCGTTGGACCAATGACAGCCTTTACCGCATCTCCTAGATATACCTGAAGGCCTAGGTCCCCTATTTTTGTCATTCCCAGAGGAGATATTATTCCTAGAAATTCTGTGCCTGCAATCCCTTTTCAGATGTCCTAATTTACCACAATTAAAACACCTGGCAGTTTGATGTCTCCTCATTGCTGTGGAAATTGCTTCTCCTACCCAAGATTCATCATTATAGCTAAATGTCTCAACCTTCATCGTATGCTGAATCCATTCATCCATAGGTGCTGATCTAGACTTTAAAGGCCCAATTATCTTTTTGCATTCTATGTTTGCATTCTCAAACGCTAGAGATTCAAGAAGTATTCGACTAGATTCTGGGTCTGTTACCCCTATGTCCAGAGCCTTAATTAATCTTTGCAAAAAGTCAATAAAGGGTTCTCTCTGTCCCTGCCTAATTCTGGTATATGATTCAACCCTTTTTGCTGGATCTTGTATCCTATTCCAAGCATTTAAAGCTGCTTGGTGACATAGACGCAGTACTTCATTATCATAAAGAGCTTGGACCTGTGGATCAGCATATTCTCCTGTACCAAGAATTTGATCTTGGGAAACCTCGACACCTTTTGCTCTTCCTTGCTGTTCCATATGTTTGGATTCTTCTCCGAAATAAATTCCAAATATCAAGGAAGGTCCCTTATCTAAAACTGCAGACCCTAACTGATGGAAATCATAGGGGGTAGCTCTAGCATTAGAAGCCCAAGTCCTTATCATTTCCTATACATATGCAGAGTGCAGCCCAAAATTAACAACAGCTTGTTTAATTTCTTTCAGATCATTCATTGCTATTGGCATCCATCTAGCTTCTCTGACTCCCTTTGAGCCTTTAGAAGTTGACGCTTTGTCAGAATTAAGTATAGGGTATGCTGCTAAAACTCTGGGTAAGCCAGTTCTAATAGCTGGTGTTGGCTTTGTATCCTGTCCTTGTGCCTTATTACTCTGTTCACCAGTTCCAATCATTTCTTCAAGCATTTCAAGTCTTTTTATTATTGCCTCTTTTGAATCGTGAATCTCCTGACCTGCATGAGTTTCTAGTAAAGATAGTATGGTTCTTGAGAGTACCATAATCTTCCTAAATGATAGAATATTCAAAAGAATACTAAAACATAGTAACCAGTAAATTAAGTTATCCTCATAGTCATATAAATTTTGCATGATAAGACCCATTGTATTGGTAGTCCAAACAGTGAAATTCATGTTGGAAACAAAAACTGCCATATTACCTATTATCCAGCTGGCTTCGAACTCACTGAAATCCGCCTGTCTCTGCTTCCCGAGTGCTGGGATTAATGGTGTGCACCACCTCCGCCTGGCCGGCCTCGAACTCACAGAGATCCACCTTTCTCTGCCTCCCGAGTTCTGGGATTAAAGGCGTATGCCACCACCACCTGGCCGGCCTCAGAGATCGTCCTGCCTCTCTGGATATTATGGGCTATCTCAGACTCGGCACTGGGGCCTAAGTCACGAACTAAACAAAAAACAGCGTACACAGAACCATAAACCCAGAATCCAGGGGTAGAGAAGAGTGACCCGGAAGTTGTGTATGCCTCCACGTGACAGAGTCACCCTGAGGGGTTGCAGCCTCTGCAACCTGCAACTGCGTGATCTGGTTCGCACCACTTAAGAGCTGTACTTGCAAGGGCGATTTAAAAATGACTCAGAAAAGAGTAAACCACACAGGCAGAGACTACGCGGGCCTGTGGCGTTTAAATCCACGTGGGGAGGCAGAGGATAGGGTGCGTGGGGACTTGAAGTCAATCTGAGGTGTCTAAAAAAATATAAAGAACTGCAGCAAGAAAAGCCAGTGCGTGATAATTTAAATTAAGCTGCTGGCTCCACACACAAGGCACAAGCTACAAGGCTGCCGCAAGGCACAAGCCACACGGCTGCAAGGCGCAAGCCACGGCTGAGGAAGGGAGGGCGCTCACGCCAAGCCGAACTCAAGGCCAGCATCCGAGCGGGGGGGTCCTAAAAGCCAAACGTTTGGGTGCCAAGTGAAGGCGTAAGCCACGAACAATGCCACACCAGTTTGGAATTATTATTAATAGGGTAGTATTTATTTAAAGAGGAAAAACGTACAGATCACGATCCCAGACAACAGCCCTCTGCGTAACCAGGAAGGGAGTCTAGTTGCCAGCGGAGCAGGAAGTCAAGAGAGCGAGCGGAGGAAGTAGAAGCTTTTTGAATGGAGAGAAACCACACCCCAATGGGCTGGTATCTCAGCAGCTATTGGTTGGAGGGGCAGAAAGACCTCCCGCAACAGTCATCATCTGACTTCAGTTCCTTGTGCCAGTGACTAGTGTGAGCCTTTGAGGTCCAGACCCAAGGCTCTCTTCAGGGTTCAGATTGGATATAATAGCAAGCAAAAAAACACTTTTATCTTTTTGTATCTGAGGGTAGACAAACAAATTCTTTTACTAAATGCTTTTCCAAATAAGTCTCTTCTTTATTGTTCATTTTCTGTTCTATTTTTCCTGTCCAAATTTAATTTCCTCCTAGCTTCTTTTCTTCTAACCTAAAAAGTCTTTCTCACAGGAATCTTGAAGGGATACAAAAAAAATTTACAAGAGTTACCTCTCATTGGTCAAAAGTATTCCATCGTTCCTAGATGAAATGATAAGGAGATGAGCCATTGCCATGACAGCAAAGGTTCCAAGGTGACAGAAGAATGAAAAATTGACCAGATAGTGGGGGCGGGGGCACAGTGCCCTGTGACAAACTTTGAGATATAGGCCTATTGTCTGCAGACTGACAAGCAAAGATTTGGCCTGATATTCTTAGGGTGCTTTTTGTAGCAACCTTGGTTAGACATCTATGACTCTGACCTTTTCCATAGCTGTGAAGTTTTAAACTTATGATATACTTACAAAACCCCTTTAGCCTTGCTTGTACTTGGTCTGAGGTAAAAGTGAGCTAATTAAGTGCAGTTAGTCTTCCCAAAAGGAAGAAGGCAGGCTTCTAAGCATCTATAGTTGTCATGGGACAAATACATCTAGTTGCGAAGCATGTCCTTGTATATTTTCTATATATCAAAGTTATATAGCTGAAGAAAAAGTCATCTTTCTCTGGACAATGGTGATGCATGCCTTAATCTTAACACTTGGGAGGCAGAGGCAGGCAGATCTCTGTGAGTTCGAGGCCAGTCTGCTCTAAAAGAGATAGTTCCAGCACAGGCTCAAAAGCTCTAGAGCAACCCTGTCTTGAAAAAAAAAGTCATCTTTCTGACTGCCCACAATCATGAGATTTTATATATCCATTATTTGAAAATGCTTGGTAATGAGGGGATATCACAACTGTTATTGCAAAGGTGAAATTACAGATTAAAGCAACTGTCTTCAAAATCAGCGTCCCTGGATGCCCTACCTGGCAGGGTTCCTCCATCTGAGAATAATTTCTCTGATGGCTTGGCATCTGAATTATCAATTGCTATAAGCTATAATTGTGTCATTGCCCACAATAGCTCATGAAAGCACTCCTGACATGTGGCAGTTCCCCTTTTTACATTAAAATTTCTGTTAGAGTTCCAGTATTTCTTTAGGAAGCCATACTGCTGAGTAAAAGGGGTGTAGCTGCCTTGCCATT
Source organism: Microtus obscurus (assembly GCA_963919715.1). Lineage (NCBI taxonomy): Eukaryota > Metazoa > Chordata > Mammalia > Rodentia > Cricetidae > Microtus > Microtus obscurus. The sequence continues at coordinate 2,402,547 of CAWTZC010001020.1, read as the reverse complement.
TCTAGGAGACACACTGTTACAGCATACTTCCTGGTACCCTGGCTTTTTCAATCATCTTCTCTCCCATTCTTAGTGTACCCTGAGTATTGTGTGCAGGAATTATGCTGTTCTTCTACCCACTGAGACTGGCAACACACAGTCAGTTCCCTGCATTTGACCAGTTGTGGTTTTGCGTTATGATCTTTGTCTGCTCCAAAGAGAAACTTCCTTCATAAGGAAAAAGAACTACACTTACACCTGAAGACGTAAACTTTTTTAGGACTTAAGAATCCAACACATAGTCTTGTAAACAAGCATACTACAGCTGAACTTCATAACACTCAGCCCATACATTCTGGTATATAAGCAAGTATTGCTTATCTTATTTTAGCCTGAACAAACCTTTGGCTTGTGTCAGTTATTAGATGGTAACAGCATCAAATTCCCTGCCCGTCATAATCAACTTTCAGCCAACCACAAGCTACCTGCTGATTACACTGTAGCAATATGAGGCTGGGGCTTATTAGATTATTTCTTTTCTATGGCTATGAATATAATCTGAAAATTGTATAGACAAAGCAGAATTGATAGATAGACACTTGAGTCAAATCACACTTGATGCCAGAATTACCCATGAATTGCAATTTTTGTTATCAAAACAGAAATTTTCTCTGGCTTCAGACAATTCATGTCAGAATTTAACTTGAAATAGAAAATATTTGTTCTTTAAAACATCAAAATAATAAATACTTCATAGTCTTGTTTGTTTTAGTCTATCAAATTGCATGAAGGAATCAAGTTTATACTTTGATATACTCAGAGATTCTACTTAGGATTTGTCTCATTTGGGATATGTTATTTGCATACTTCTTTTTGGAAATCATTCTCTCTCTCTCTCTCTCTCTCTCTCTCTCTCTCTCCATCACACACACACACACACACACACACAGGGTGGTTGAAGGTAGAGAATATATTAGTCACATTTTTCATTGCTATGACAAATACTCATACAAAAGCAAATTCAGGAGGCGAGTGCCTTGTTTAGTTCATAGTTTAAGAAGTTACTCAAAGTGGGCAAAATAATGGTGGCAGGACTGTTAAATGACTAGTCAAATTACAAAATCACTCAGGAATCAGAGAGTAGTTAGGAAGTATGACCTATCTATAAAACCTTAAGACCAGGACCAAGAGATCCACTTCTCTATTAATCCATTACCCACTAAATGTTCCACAACCTTCCACAACAGCACCATAAGCTGTGACCGGGTGCTCAAACACATAAGTCTATAGCACAAATTTTTTATTAAAATCACTTCAGCCAGGTGGTGGTGGCACATGCCTTTAATCCCAGTACTCAAGAGGCAGAGGCAGAGGCAGGTGGATCTCTGTGAGTTTAAGGCCAGCCTAGTCTACAAGAGCTAGTTCCAGGACAGGCTCTAAAGATACAGAGAAACCCTGTTTCAAAAAAAAGCCACACGCATACAAAAAAAATCATTTCAAAGCAGTAACATATCTTCTACCACAAAACTGATAAGTTATGAAAGTATATTCTAAACCAGACTATGTGAAACCAGAGGAAATTAAGCAGGCTCTGCAAATTGTAATATAATATTTACATACAATAAATCTTAATAAGCAAGCAGGGTAGGGCAAATGCGAATGGGGCAGAAAGTGGGGTAAAAGTAAGTGTCCAATCAAACTATTGCCACATTATTCCTCTGTAAGAAACACAAAGGACTGACATTGGCATGCTTCTGAAGGGTCAATTCTAGTAGGCAAGATAGAAAGAAAAACTGAAAGTATTTATTTATACCAGATTGTAATTTTCAGATGAATATTTCCTTACTGTAATCAATTACTTACCAGTAATCAGGGACCAGGTCTAATATTCCATGGTCTCTCTGAGATAAAGATATTTTCATAGACTCATCTTTAATTCCACCACTATAACTATAGCCCAACTTGGCCTTAGAAGAAGGCAATTTTAATGTGTGGATGAATATGGCAGATGTCTAAATAATGTTCACTAAAGAATGTATTTTGTTGCAGTTGTGTTTGTTTTAGTTAATTAATTATTTTTTTAAAAAACTACCTTTTATAATTTTGGTTACCAATCCTAGTTCCCACTTCCTCCCTTCCAGCTTCTCATTCTACTCTCCCCCTACACACATACCCCACTCCATCCACTCCTTAGAGAGGATGATGTTTTCCATGGGAAGTCAATAAAGACATCAATCTTACTACAGGGCAAGGTCAGTTCAGTCCCCACTCCAAAATGGCTTAGGGTCTTAGCTGGGATCATCTTGGTGGATTCCTGGGAATTTTTCTAGTGCCAGGTTTCTTGCTAGCCCCATAAGGGCTTACTCAATAAAAAATATTTTTTTCCTTGCTCACCACTTCTGTCCTTCCCCCATCTTGACTATTACATTCCCTCAAGTTCTCCTCTCTGCGCTGCCATGCTCCCAATTTAGTCAGAATATCTTGTCTATTTCCCCTTCCCATGGGTATCTATCTATATATGTTTCTCTTGGGATTCACATTATTACTTAGCTACTCATGGACTATAGGGTTATTATTCTTTGCTTATAGCTAGTATCGACTTATATGTGCCATGTTCATTTTTCTCGGTCTGAGATACCTCAGGATTTTTTTTTCCAAATCTATTCACTTGCATGCAAATTTCAAGATTTTTTTACCTCTGAGTAGTACTCCATTGTGTAAATGTACCACATTTTCTTTTTTTTTTTACTTTTTTCTTCTTATTATTATTACAAATTTTCACCTCCTCCCCTCCTCCCATTTCCCTCCCCCTCTTCCCATTTCCCTCCCCCTCCTCCCATTTCCCTCCCCCTCCTCCCATTTCCCTCCCCCTCCTCCCATTTCCCTCCTGCTCTCTATTCTCCCCTTCCCCTCTGTCTGATGAAGATCTTTTGCCATTCAATAGGCTGCCTTTTTGTCTTATTTACTGTGAACTTTAGAGAAGCTTCTCAGTTTCAGAAGGTCACAGTGTCTGTGCTACTGGTATTATATTTAGGAACTGGTCTCCTTTGCCCTTTTCCTTTTCTGTTCATGGGATACAGTGTGACTGATTTAACTGAGGTCTTCAATCAACTTGGACTTGAGGTTTGTGTATGGAAATGCATAAGGATGTCTTTGCATTCTTCTACATTTTGATATACCAACACCATTTATTGAAGATATTTTCTTTTTTATTATATAATTTATGCTTCTTTGTAAATAAAAATAAGGTTTTCCTAGGTGTGTGGATTAATATACAAGTCTTTGATTTGATTTCATTGGTCCACCTGTCTGTTTTTATGCCAATACAAAACCTTTTTTATTACTGTTGCTTTATAATAGAGCTTGATGTCAGAGATGGTGATGTCTCCAGAAGTTCCTTTATTATACAGGATTGCTTTGGTTATCCTGGGTTTTTTAATTTTCCATGTGAAGTTTACTATTCTTTAAAGGTCTGTGAAGAATTTTGTTGGGATTTTTATGGGGATTGTATTGAATCTGTAGATTGTTTTTGGTAGGATTGCCATTTTTATTTTGTTGATCCTATCTATCCAAGAGCATGGGAGATCTATTTTCTGTTATCTTCTTCAAAGACTTAAAGTTCTTGTTGAATAGGTCTTTCACTCTTTGTTTATTGTTACCCTAAGATATTTTATGGTTTTTTTTTTTCTGGCTATTGTGAAGGGTAATGTTTCTCTGATGTCTTTCTCATCTTCTTAATTAATTGTATATAAGGGTTACTGATATCTTTCTATTTTGAGTTTGTCTTGTATCCTGCCACACTACCACATTACTGTGGGTGTTTATCTTCTGTAGGAGTTCCCTGTAGGATTCTTGGGGTCACTTATTTATACTATCATATCATCTGAAAATAAGGAAAGTTTGACTTCTTCCTTTCCAAATTATATCCCTTTGATCTCGTTTAGTTGTCTTACTGTTTGAGCTAGAACTTCAAGAACTATGTTGAATAGACATGGAGAGAATGGACAGCCTTGTCTTGTTCCTGATTTTAGAGGAATCACTTTGAGTTTCTCTCCATTTAGTTTTTTATTTTGACTGTTGCCTTGCTGAATATTGCCTTTCTTATGTTGAGGTATGTTCCTTGTATCCCTAATGTCTCCAAGACGACATTAACCATGAAGTGGTGTTGGATTTTGTCAAATGCTTTTTAAGTATCTAATGAGATGTTCATACTTTTTGTTCTTTCAGATTATTTATATGATAGATTACATGGATAGATTTTCAAATGTTGAACATTCCCTGCATTTCTGGAATGAAACTGATTCGATCATGGTGGATTTTGTTGTTGTTGTTGAGTTCTTATATTTGCAACAATGTTCATGAGTGAGATTGGTCTGTAATTTTCTTTCTTGTTTAAGTCTTTACCCAGAATTTCCATTTTGAAAAATCCCTCAGTTTTTGTTTTGTTTATTACTTCTATTTCAGTGTTCAAGTCTTGAATTGTTTGAACTGTTTGCTTCTCCTGTTTGTTCATAATTTTCTTCAGTTCTTGGGTTTCTTGAAGAGATTAATTAATTTATTCCTTATTTTTATTTGTCTTTTCCTCAATTTTTTAAAATTTATGTATTTATTAAAAATTTCCACCTCCTCCCCCTCCCCCCCCAATCCTTCTCCCCCTTGCTCTCTAGTCCTAAGGGAAGTCAGGGTACCCTGCCCTGTGGGAAGTCCAAGGTCCTCCTCCCTCCATCCAGGTCTAGGAAGGTGTGCATCCAAACAGACTAGGCTCCCACAAAGACAGTACATGCAGTAGAATCAAAACCTAGAGCATTATCATTGGCTTCTCCGCAGCCCTCATTGTCAGCCACATTCAGAGAGTCCAGTCTGATCACATGCTCGTTCTTTAAGGGATTTTTTTTCATATTCTCTTAAGGGTCTTATTTTCATCATAATGTTATAATTAAGGTCATATTCTTATACTTCTTCTACATTAGGATGATCAGGTCTTCCTATGTAAGACCACTGGGCTCTGGTGTTACCCTGTTGCTTTTTAGGTTGTTGAATATATTCTTGCATTGTTCCTTTAATTGATGTCTTGCCTCTTTGTTCGATTTTGGCAATAGCTGTCTGTGTCTCAGGGATCTTCTCTTCCACAGATAGTTGACATTGCTGTCTGTGTCTCAGGGAGCTGCTCTTTGTCTTCACTGTGCCGTCACTGTCTGTGCCTCAGGGAGCCTCTGAGGTGTCTGAGGATGGGTGGGGGAGAGGGTGGAGTGGAACTTGTAGGTTACAGGGACTGATAGATGAGTGGTGTTGGAGCAGGCTGCCTGCGGGAGGCTTGCCTGCTGACTGCTTAGTGAAGCTGAGATGGGTAAGGGATTTTGCCCTGAAACCAAGGGTCTACAGGCTGGGCTGTTCAGCTGGGGAGTGTAGTAATAGGAGCGGCGGGGCTCCGTCCTCGGCACCCCGGCCGCCTGGCTAGCTTATGCCCCAAAATAACAATACACAAACTGTATTCTTTTAAACACTGCCTGGCCCATTAGTTTCAGCCTCTTAACTCATTTCTAATAATCTATGTAGCACCACGAGGTGCGCTTACCAGGAAAGATTCAGCATGTCTGACCTGGTGGCTGGCTGCATCGCCCTCTGCCTCAGAGAGCAGAGCTATGGCGTCTGTCTGGGAGAGGGGAGCATGGCGTCTCGGAGCTCACTTCCTCTTCCTCCCAGCATTCTGTTCTGTTTACTCCACCCACCGATGTTCTAACCTATCAGGGCAAGCAGTTTCTTTATTTATTTCCCATCAGGGGAACTGGTTATTCACCTCCTGGTCTGCTTATACAATTGCAATCTGTGAGTCACAGGTCCTCTGAGATTGCAGGGGATTTGTGGGTTTGGGAACAGTCTGGGACTTAAAACTACATTGTCCTATGCCTGGGGGAGGCAGGTTGGAGCAGCCTATGGGCACGAGGCTTACCTCCTGGACAGCTAGTGAAACTGGGCAGGTGTGGTGAGCGGTCGGGGTTTTGCCCAGGCACCAAAGGCCTAGAGGTAGAGTGTTCAGCTGGGTGGCTGACCATTCACCTCTTGGACTGCTCTGTCACTTGTGTTTGTTTTAAAAGAAGTCCTTGGTATTAAGTCAAAAGTGTCCCCTCTTCCAGGCTCCCAAAATGGCATGCCCACTTAAAATTTTCTGGGTTTTAGTCTGGGCTCAGCTCATGAAGAACTCTGACCAGGTAAACAGAGGGATAGTAATATCAGCTTTATTGGTAAAACATGTAACAGGGGTTTCTGTTTGTCAGGAAATATGTTACTTCCTCTAACACACACACACACACACACACACACACACACACACACAGAGCAGCTACTTCAAGAAAGAACATTTTGGTCCCTATTAATATATTAATACAAACAAGCCTTCAACACATCAGAGACCCACACTAGTTCCCGAATTGTTGTGTGTAACTTGTCCACCACCTGTGGCAATATAACTGGCTCAAAGATCTCTCTCTGCCCTTTTGCTCACCCCAAGACCAACCATTCCCCAACCATGTTGAGTAACTGTCTTAGTTCAAGTAACCTTTGCTTTGCTACTTACCGAGCGGATTCAGCAGTTTAACTTGCCCTGGCTTTCTCTTGGAAGAATGAGGGAAATGTTACAGAAAGATCCTATTCATTGTGAAAAACACATACTAAAGAGTTAAGAGTTTTGAGTTTTGAAGTGTATCTTAGCAATAATTGCTTGTAGTGTTTTTAAAAGCACACTCAAAAAGAAAAAGAATAAAAGCACAAGTGGAAAATTAGTAGATTTAACATATCACTGTTAGTGCCATAAATTTTATTTAACAAAACGTACACATTCTCTCATTAAAATTAATTATGGGCTAGAGGGATAGTTTAGCAGTTAGGAACATGTATGATTCTTCCAGAGGGTCCACATTTGGTCTTCATACCCCTTTTTTTTTATGGCTCACTACAACCTGTAACTCTAGCTCCAGGGGATATAACTTCTTCTGTCCTCTGTGGGCACTCACAGTCACCTCTATATAAATCCATGCCCAAATACATACACAAATGTAAATAAAATTAAATTAAACATCAATATGATTAAGGCATGCCTATTCTAAGCTTGTGTACAATTTACTTTGAAGATCACAAAGTCTTCCTTTTGAATAAAATGACAGAAAGGTAATACACAATTCTTAACTCCATGTGGCTGCAAATGAAATATCCACCTTTTTGGTAAAACGTCCTTGATTCAGAAGTCCATATTTTCCAAGCTACAAGAACTTTGAATACATATAATTAGGGCAGTGTGAAAAGCTGAGTTCAATTATGCTCCTCAGTGTGAGCTATACACAGACCTTCCCAGGGTACATTTCTATGGACTCCATTCTGTTTAGCTACAGTATCAAAAGAGGATTAAAACCTGAATGCTATCAAGACTGAAGCAGACCTGTGCTGAGGGAGCTCTCAGACCAGTAACATCCTAGTACTTAGCCCTGTTAAAAATGATTGTCAGAATTTCTAGGACCTTTGAGCTTGAAACTGATATAAATCAGTTTCTTTCTAATAGGGATGAGAGGGACCCAATGCTAAACAAAACAAAAACAAAACAACAATAATAAAAAAATGAATAGACTTTTTGCTTGTATTTGCTGCGATTTTGCCCCATCAAATCATACTAGTCCAAGAATTTTCATTGTTTTCTATATAGACTGGAAATGACAATCGCTTATTTTCTAAAATTTACTGCAAATTCAAAATATAGGCATGCCTTTTATTAACCTGGCTTAAACGTGATTATTAAAGAAAAGCAAAATGCTCATAAACAGTGTTCTTAACATAATGAATCTTCATGTGTTTGCTGGGTCATTTTCTATCCCTAAGGGTGTATAAGCACACCCTGCCTCTATTGAGAAAATAAAGGCTGCATTTGCTGCCCATTTTCTGTCTGGAAAGAGGGTTTTTAGAGACAGAATAGCAGGACAAAGTGGCCCTCGCTGCTACTCTGAAGTATCTGCTCTCAAGACTTTTCCACTTAGGTGTTCTGCCATTAACCAGCCGGTTGCCCGAGATACACAATTTATCCTTGAACTATCTGCCAGTGACTGAGACTCACAGAGGCTGATGTGTTCATTAGGAGGCATATGATAAATACAAAGGGACTTCACCAGGAACAATGAAGAACAAACTAGGCATTAGGCATGAATCACACTTCTTTAAACCAGTGGCTCTTCTAGACAGAATTTGAAAATACACTGTACTCTGTTTTCTCTTGTGTATCTCAATGCCATTCAGATTCATCTTATTGTCTTTCAACTGTTTGGAATAAGGCTAGAAATCATGACAAGGATTTAATCATATTTTCCAAGTATTATTCTTCCAAATGCAAACAGACTAAATGTAAGACACTCACATGCCTGGCAGCATGCACTAAGGAATTATTTCTCAGCAATCATGACTTCCTCATGATTGTAGAAGACTGCATTATTCTATTATAATATTTGTTTCCTCTGTGTAAAAATTGTAGTTTCTTGCTCTATCCCATCTTTACTGAATCTGTTTTAATTGGTTAATTAAGTTTGCATTTTGTTCTTTATTTACTAAGCACCAGATTAAACCTGGAAACTTTTTGCCTCGAATGTTAACCCATTTACCCCCATCAGCATCATATACTCCTGTGTGTGGCATTATCTCATCAGTGGACACTGGCAACGTAAATATACTGTCTTCCCTTCCAGAAGAAACCAGACTGAATTTCTTAAAACATAAGCAGGTAATGCCAAAAGTGCAAGGGCTCCAATGCAGGAAACACAGCACACACACACCTTCTCTGTAGGCACTCTTCCTTGAAGCTTGTGCCACAGCCTCTGTGAGAGATCATACAGACTCCACAGGAGGTGGTGTGACAAAAATGATCTTGTGGGACATTCTCATTCAAACTGACACACTTATTGAGAGAGGAGAATATGAAAAGAAAAGGAACTCATGAGTCAAAGGGGGGAATTTGACAGCTAGCAATTCATTTCATATTTTTATTCTTTCAAGAATATCATGGATAAGATACTCGGTAGATATTCATACAAGAATGAAGGATACTTTTGGCCTGTGACAGACACATAATACAAAGAAGAAAAAGAAATACCATGTGTTACCAGAATTCACCATTTGAGGCCACTTGTTTTTATATATTTACATATTTATAAATATAAAACATATTGTTTACATATATACTCTGTATGATATCCATAAATATGTATATTTATATATATTTGTAAACACAAATTATATTTATGCTCATAAATATATTTGTAATATGCATTTATAAATTATATATATATATATAAAATATTTTAGTATTTAACACTAAAAGTAATATTTTTCACTTTAGAGTCAGCCTAAAGTTAAATGTCTTATTTTCTATTTCCACTACTGAGCATGTGAAGTGGACTAAGCTACAGATTTAAAACAATCTGTATCCATGAGGAATCTCAATGAGAGCACATTATTGGTGGTATAGAAGAAACCTCAGGCCCTGAGCCAGACAAATGACTTGAAAGAATGAACATTTGCAAGCAAATATGAACAGACTAAAGGGTAAAATTGTGTCTCAATGGGCCACACTACAGCTTCAAAAACAAGACCCGTCCTTCTCCTCCACCTCTCTTCTTTACTTTTTTGTTTTTGTTTTGCTTGTCTTCATGTTTTGTTTGCTTATAGGTTTTTCTTTTAAATTTGGTTTTGATTTGAGGGGTTGCAAAGGAAGCTGATGAATTCTGGGAGACTGAGAAAAAAGTAGAACCAGAAGACATGATATAAAACCCGAAAAAAACTCACTTAAAAGTAAAACAAACAAACAAACAAACCAAAACAAAACTATATTATCTCTTCATTTGCCTGAAATAATAGTATTAGAAAATATGGTATTAGTACTCTGATTTTCAGTTTAGAACACTATATAGTGATCCTAGACTGTCTTTATAGAGAATGCAGCCAAAGATAAGCATGTATTTCAAATACCACAGGATGCATTAGAATGTTTTCTGCATATTTGCTCTCAGTAAACCTTACATGTGATGGAAACTATTAAATTGGAGATCCGTGAATATTCACCATGATAAATTATAAAAGAAAAAAATTAAATACTTCCCCTTATTCTCAATAAACGCTGCAACAGCCAAATGAATATCTGAGTCAAAATAAAATTTTTTATGGCACATCCCTTTTACAATTGAATTACTTATTTTGTATGTCGAGAAAGAGAACTATCCATGAAAGAACTGACAGATCATTTAGAGAAATGTCAAGTTAGTGAAGGAGCTAAGAGCCCACAGGCTGACCTGCTCCTCCTGGCAAGACATCGCAGGAACCATCCTGCTTGAACCAGCCCATCCATTCTTAGAGAGGTGAGGCTTCCTGCTGATGATTCTGATTGCTCTCTGGTCATTGATTTAGATGCAAAAGGGAACTGATACTGCTTTTTGCTTGCAGTCAAAGCTTGCCTGTGGTTACTGGGTAAGTCCAACTCTGACAGCTCTTGTTAATCTTCTGAAGGCGGTAAGGGGGGGGGGGGGGGGGCAACCACAGTAAGGAGATAGTCGCTTCACACCAGTGATTGAACCTGGAAGTCAGAAAATCATGGAGACACAAATTCATCTTGGTTTTCTGTCTACCATCAGCCAGTATCAGCAGCATGCATCCAAACTGTCCTGAACTGCTAGCAGCTTTCAGTACCATTCCCTGTGTGAGATGACAGGGGTTTTCCTTCATGTTGAGGTGTTTCACTCCGGGGACTTCCACACCACTCTTAATCCCCACTCAGTGTCCTGATTCCTCAAATAATAATCGCCTGCCCCCACCCCACACACATACGCTTTTCTTAATTCATTCCATTTCCAGCATAAAACCAAAACAAAACATTTCAAATTCACTTTTGCTCCAGCAATAAATTAGGTCACATAGATGACAGAATTATTTTGATAACAGAATAGAAATGGCAAAGGGACCGTATTGACAAAGGTTGTATATAATAATGACCTCAAAGCTTAGATCTTTAATAAAGCATACAAAATAAGCGTTCATAAAACATTGTATTTATACTATGACAGAATGCACAATATATTTTCATAAATGGTGCATTTATTATTACATACACACATATCAGTCCAAACAAAATGTGACAGAAGAACAAAATAATATGGGTGCTCATGGAATGTTCCAGTCTTGATTAACAATAGAATGGATTCTTTGAAGCTAAATAAAAGAAAAAAAGGAAATTTTAATTTTTATTTTCCCAGAATGATAATAGACTATGAGGGATTTCTAGGATTTGATGTCTTCTAAACATTATTTTGTTTGCTCAAATTTGATTTGTCTTTCCAATAAATGAAAGGATGTCTTGTAACAAATTATTCCCAAATATACATGTTTTTTGTTTAAAATACATGTGTTTTGGCAGAAATATGTTGATTGTTCTTTCCCCCAAAACAAAGATAGTTTGCATTAAAAATTGATACACACTCCATAAAACATATACTTTAATTAATCGTGTATAGAACTAAGTGTAAATTTTGTTACATTTCAATAAAACCAATAGTGAACATTAGGTCACATACAATTCTCTCTGAAGATTTATATGGATCAGGGTTGGTGATTTCCTTCAGGTACATGTTGGCCAACAAGTTTATTAACCTGAGATTTCCCTCCCACCCTCTCACCCTGATCCCATAGGTAAAAAACTGACCCTTGCAAGGTTTCCCTAGATAGCACATGCATGATGCAAACACCTCATTACAGAAAATATAGAATATAAAAGTACAGACAGAGTTAAACACAAACTTTGCCTTTAATCCACAATACATTATTTCATATATAATTTCAAGCATTATACTTCTTTCCCTTGGAGAAAATGCTATGAACCATACAATTTATTAGTACAATAAAAGGTTATAAGTTACATTAATGATTCTAATTCACTGTTTACCAGAAAGCACAACATTAGAAGAAATGTGCCATTCTTTCGTATTAATATTATTTCTTAAGAAAACTCCAAGAAATGTACTAGACAAAAATAAGTACTATGTGTCAGTCAGTATAAACAACGTAAAATATGTAGCTATAGCATTTTCTTTATCATACTAACTGTCTGTATCCTTAAACAGGGATAATACTTTGATTGTGTATGGTTCAGATTCAGGAAAGCTCTAATTAATTTTTTGATTACTTTTACTCAGTTAACATCTCTTTTGCACTGTTCCATATGTGTATAAGTTTGTGTGTTAACACCGACAGCAAAACTGAAGAATGGGATTTAGGAAGCGCAGACATTTATGGGACTTTATTTATGTTTACTTGTCTTAAGGGGGCAGCAGAGCCTCACAAAGCATTTCATAATATTAAATTTGTCTTCTGTTTCCCGATCTAAAATTAAATGCAAACATTTATGTGATAATAGAAGCAAAAGACAAGGTGATGATGTTTCTGATTCAGGTCTTTATTTAAACAAAGTCCAGCATGAAGATTTTTTTTTTTGCATTTCTGAAAGACATACAATTTTGCCTTGCTTTGATGCCTTTGTTGTGTGTCACAGCAGATTAGTCTGATGTGTGTAAAGTTGTTATTGCTACTGCAGGCTGACTGCAGAGAATATTCTCCAAAGCATAGCTCATCTGCAATCATTTTATTCAGTTATTTCTGAAGTCGAAGGTATGTAATATGCTAAAAATATAAGATTCAAATATTGCGCATGTTTTCCTAAGGGACATAGACTCCAACTGACTTGCTGAGTTGTAAATGGTTGCTATGTGAATATGGTACTATTTGATTTCTGAATTCTTTCTAGGTTTTGCTAAGTAACAAAAACATGTTCGTTTTTACAACTAGAAATGTTACAACTCAAAAAAACAACACAACTTGAAAATGTTCATTCTCTCAAAAGAAGTCTCATTTTTTTTATTCTTTTGTAATCACTTATGAGTATCTACAATCCTCAATGACAGCATTGTAATGTATTAGAATTAAAATTTTTATTTAGATCTTCCTAGTCAACTCAAAAATAATAATTACCGGTTGGCTTGACCAGTTTGTGAAGCTAGTTCAAGCATATGTATTTTCAATTTGGAGACTCACTGTAACCATTTGTTGGTGCCTTTGTCTTATGACAGAGGATTTAGACCAGTGGTTCGTTTTCTTTTCAAAGTGAGGTTGGATATTTATTTAGTGGTTATAGAAGAGAAGAGAAGGTAAAAGGGGGGAAGAATGGAGAGAGAGAGAGAGAGAGAGAGAGAGAGAGAGAGAGAGAGAGAGAGAGAGAGAGAGAGCAAAGCTGCCTCTCTGAGAGGGAGACAGAAAAGAATAGACCAGTGATTCTTAACCTTCCTATTGCTATGACCCTTTAATAATGTTACTCATGTGGTATCCCCCAAGGACAAAATTATTTTCACTGCTACTTCATAATTGGAATTTTGCTACTGTTAGGAATTCTAAGTTAAATATCTGATATATAATATATCTGATGCACTATCTCTGTGAAAGAGTCATTCAAACCGGAAAGGGGTCTTTACCCACAGGTTTTGAACTGATGCTGGACAGATAAGACCAGTAAAAAAAGATCACTATATGAACATGTAATTGTAACAGAGTAAAAAAATAGGGACCAGAGGGAACTAGATGGTAGAACTCTAAAGAGCAAAGAAACTATTTCCCTGAAAAAGTAACAGTCGCCAACATGAGAAAGGTTAGTGGGAAAGCCACTGATAAGAGGAGACTAGAGTGAAGAAGGAGCACTTGTGATATCCAGAAAAACTTTGATTGGATGACATATTCAGAATAAATAGGGGAGGAATACAAAGTAGAGCCAAGAGGACACATTCCTGTAAGCCTCATCTCCTTCGGCCTATATCCCTAAAGAGTCAGAGATACAATCAAATGGTATAGTCAGTTTTCAGTTCAGATTTGTTATGATCATATCATGTAGAATGGATAGCAGGGAGACATGGTTGAAGCAGGAGGAGCCATTGCAGTAGAAAAGACGTTGCAATCTTTTATTGCAAAGACTGGAAAAGTTTGAAGGAAGAAAATAATGTAGGAATTTGAAACCGAGAACCTACCCTTAAGAAGGGAATGGAGACATCGACTCATCCATGGGTGAACTGACTAAACTGAGTTTCATTACCTATAAAGCTCAGATGAGCTCTGGGATTTAGTGACCTCAGCAAAGGTCCCCCCAACCTGTGAGAGGCTGGCTGAGCAGTCTGCTACATTTCTTCCCTTCTTTTCTTTTTAAAATCCTACACTGACTCTTTTTAATGCTAGAGAACAGAGGTTAAGCCCAGGATATATATATTTTTTTTTTTCCTTAGCTGCTCTTACTCTTGTAGTGTGATTCCGTGGAGCTAGCTGGCCATAGGTTGGCCGCTTTGGATTCCCTTGGCTGCTAACTAGAAAGTTTCACAATTCTCAGTTGAGCCCATGGAGAACAAACTTGCTTAAAATGTGTGACTGGTCCCTTACCCCTGCTGTTGCCAGTTCCAGTGCTGTCAGTAGAGCTGATGGACAGGCTTTCTCGACTGTGTACTCATGACAGCAATCTGAAATAGAAAACAAAACAAAAAAAGTCTTCTGTGGAAGGACAAAGGCTGCTAACTTCCAGATCTCAGATTTTAACTTTGTAAAACGTCCTCGCAGACCATCTGCTTTCTTCAAAGACACGTGAGGCAGTCAAGCATCGCAAACACGCTGCTTAGACCGGCTTTGCTTCCCATTAGCAGTCAGTGCATAGTTGCTTCAATGGAATGCAATTTCGATGTGGATAAGCAGTTGCATCATGCTGTTTGCGTGAGACACAGATTTTCATTAATATCCACTATCTTTTAAACACATACTTAAAAGGGGGTTACTAAATTTTAAAGAAATATTGCTACCTTTGCTTCAAAATACAAGAAGTAGATATAATAAAGAAATTTGGGGAAGAGAAGAATAATTGTTAAATGGTTCATTTTGAAATATACTCTGTAGTCAAGATTGAGAAAGAAATAGGTCCTTAAGTACTTTTTATTCAGCAGCCTATAGACACACTGCCTCTCACATAGCATTGTACATGTCTGGGAGTGATTGGATAATAATGGAATGTTCCATCACTTGTTAATCATCCAACCAAGAGAATGTGACTTATTGATCAATGGCAATTACTTTAGAAAAGCAACATATGGCAAATTGAATTTTTTTTTTTTTACAGTGGCATTTAGTTGTTCGGGACCATGTACCAAATTAATGGAAACATCAGGTAAATTTAACATTTTTACTGCTTTAATTGATCCTAAAGTAGGTAATTACGTTATCGGTAAAGTCAGCTTGTCCTTTTTTCATTATTTATGATGTGCAGTTTTACATCAGGCTTATACCAATCACAGAGCACTAGCAAAACGCAATGCATGTTCGCAGCCTCTTCTAAATGCAGCCCAAGAACTGCAGAATCGGATGCGCAGCTTTTCATCACTCTGAAGAGGTTTCCCCTTGCTGCTGCAGCTGCAGTATATGTGGAGTAAACGGATAGGGTTATCCCTTGTGTTCTTTCTGGTTTCTTTTTCTTTTAATTTCTTTGTAACAGGCAAACAGAAGGGAGAGCTACATTTACACCGTTTTGCTTTCTAGATCTATTTCTTGGGATATTCATTTAGTATTTTGGGGGCTGTCTTTCTGTGCTCCTGTTCTTGCTTAATGAATGGTTGCCAAGCTCTTTTTCTTTCTCCATTTCTAAAGCAGACAGAATGTTTTCATTGTGCCTGCATTGGAAGTTCTCAGATGCTGCAGCACATTGGGATTACCTGTGGAGACAAACTCAAGCCACAATTTTCAGATCCACGGCTAAAGTTTCTGGACTTAATTGGTCTGAGGGAGCAAGAGCAAGGTATTTTTACAGACTCCCCAGATGACCCAGCAACAAAGCTAGTATGACTATATCTTCAAATTTGGGTCTTTACTGCAACAGAAAAAAATGTCTTACTACGGTAGAAAAATATAACAAAAACTAATTAATATGGACTTTATAACAATATTGAGTGCAAAATTAAGATTAAACACATGGGGTAAAATAATTTAGACTATTGACATTTGGAAATACAAATTCAAATGGAGCAAGATTAACAGCAAATTACTGTTAAATATGATTATTAAAGACCTATAAATATTAATGTTTTGGCAAATTTTCAGTTTTGTAACCTAATAGTAAGCAAGAAATAGATTGTTTGGTTCTCTGTAAGTCATTGCAATCAAGGAAATGAACAAAAATAGGTTTTATTCAAATCCTTTGAGTTTACATCCTCAGATTACTTAAAGAAATGCTCCCTCAAGATTTCAATGACATTAATAGGTTTTTTTTTTTGTACTCCTCTCCTCTATAATTTTATAGGTTAATCTTTATATTAGTGAAAACACTGTTACCAGGATACTATGCTGAAATGTAATACACACACACACACACACACATACACACACACAGAGTGACTGTGTATATGTCTATATACAGTAATTTTCCTAGGTGTATACAGTCTATGTTTTAGCAATTGTATCCATCCTTGTTTGATAGGCAAGTTTATATTCTTATTCTGTATGATGATTTCTGTGCCACAGAGCAAGAGAACTATGCAAGATAGTTCTGGTGAAGAGCTGGTGTCTGTTGTGAGAGAGGAGGAACTGGCTCTCCAGTCAGTCTTGAAGGTTTTTCTTCCTTTATATAGCATCTGTTATCATACTGTTCCATGTGTAACCTGACATGTCTGCCTGGATTCCCACCCTATGACAGAGACATTGAAGATTCCAGGAGGAACTAAAGCAATGTGTCCCAAAGACTTACAAACTTAGAATGCTTTAGCACCACCTTTATAAAAAGACCATAAAATATTAATATTTACCTCTATAAATGTCAACACTTTTCCTATGATCATAATTTATATCAAAATAATTCAGAATCCTAGTAATGTTATCAGCTTAAAGCTTTATAAATACGCAGAATAATCTGTATTTGAAATTTTGAATGTACTGTGTTTTTTAGACATTATGCAAACCTATTTTATAGCTTCTAAATGAAGCAAAACAAAAAGAAGGCTATTACTATAACGTAGTTATTTAAAATCAAAAAGTGAGATCAAATTTATGTAAAATAATTAATTTCAGAATATACAAAGGATTCATTACATGTCATTGATGAAATGTTACAATGTTAATAGGGAAGTTTTCTCAGGGAAATTAAACTGCTGGAAGGTTTTCTCCTCTTTTGTATAAAAAATAAGTCAGTTAATTTTCTTATTACTGTGGGGAAAAGCAATTTAAGGGGAAACTTTTGGGAGATATTGAGGGGACAGAGTCCTTCATGGGAAACAAGAGGGGAGGCCAGCAGGTCAAAATCACCCAAAGACAGTAGATAAATACAGCCAACTGGAACTAGAGTCAGATCTCAAGGTCTGCCCCAATCACCTGTTTCTTCTAGTCAGGATTCACTACTGCAAATTCCACAGTCTTTGAAACAACACCACCAGCTGTAAAGTAAGTGTTCACACACCTACCGAAGCCTGTTGGGGAAATTTTGCATTCAACCTGAAAAAAAAAATGATAAAAAGAAGTGTGGACTTAGAAATAGTTACAAGTAAAAGTGGATTCTTAAAATACATCTACTTAGAATGTTATGTCATTTGAGGGTATAAATTAAGTTTAGTTTAATAAACACTAAGGAAGGTTGTGTGTGTGTGTGTGCACACGAGCACACATGCATTGTTTGAATCAAATTCAGAGCTTTATATGTACACACAAATACTACACTGTACCATGGAATTGTACTCCTGCCTTGAAAGAGGTAATTTCATGTGTGACTGAAATCGACAGGAAGGAAAAAAGAACAAAGGTAACAAAAAATTTTGATGTAGAGAAACAGAAAAAGCAAAACAGGGAAAATATGATAGATGAACCTGGGTCTGCTCAGGTGATTGAATTACAAAAACGCTTACAAGGAGTAAATAGACGTGTTCAACCAGGTGAGCCAATGCCTTCTAAATCTTGAAAATATATCAGTGATGTCATGTTGCAGAATGCTGTTCTAACTTGCCCGGAAGGATTAGAGGAGGTGTCTGGAAAGGAACGAGGGGCCGCTCTCACTGAACTGTGAGATTCCTGGAGGAAAGATGTAATACCTTTAACTGGAAGAGGCTGAGTCTCCCAGGATATCAGATTATGTCATAATCAAGGGGAACTATTTAAAGCAGAAGTATATACTTTAGGGGAGATAGCAGATTTGATTTCTATGGATGCAATAAATAAAAGCAGGCTCAACTCAGCCTTTTTCTGCTCTGCTCTTTGAAAGTAATCATTCTGTTTTCTTGTTATAGACTTTTTTCTTTTTACTAAGACGTTTGCCTCAAAGAATCGAGGCATATAAGATTAGATATTTCAAATGAAAAATATTTTTCTTACAATCTTTTATGTTTCTGTATTTATTTGAAATGTGTTAAATTAACACTAATAAATTTACAATAAATGTTAGAAAACAATATTATTTATAAAAATGCAATTGCTTCACTTTTTTTCATCTTGTCCTTGTTACCAATACCATGAGGGATTTTTAGTTCACAGACATTAACTAGTTTTCAAAAGTAAAAATGCTTTTAAATGGAGTATTAACATTACATAACAAATTACAGTATAATCCTATAAATAAATCACATTTTAAAATGGTACTTGATGATATAGAACAATCTTTATGATATATTTTATGTGCAATACATGATTTATAATATATATAATTTTTTTTTTTTCGAGACAGGGTTTCTCTGTAGCTTTGGTTCCTGTCCTGGAACTAGCTCTTGTAGACCAGGCTGGTCTCAGACTCACAGAGATCCACCAGCCTCTGCCTCCCGAGTGCTGGGATTTAAGGCGTGAGCCACCACCGCCCGGCAAAATCATTTTTCTTAAATAAAGAAAGTCATTACATGTATGAAAATAAGGGAAAGCTAAAAACTATGGACCATAGTGTTAATGTGTTCTCTTTCTCTGAATGACTGAAAAAGTAAAGAATCGTTTTCTTCTTTTATGTGTAAGAATATTGTTACTAATAAGTTTTTATTATGTTAACAATATTTAACTTTGAAATGAGAGATAAAAATTTTAAATTCTTTCATAAATTTTTGACTGATTTGTGATTTATACCTTTGTGAAAGTTGTAAATTAATGTTTTAATCTGAGGATTAAGCTAACATATTATTTAAAATTTATACATTTGTAAATTGCTCTCACTGTATGTGGGATATGTGTGTGTGTGTGTACACTGGAAAGGGAACCATTTTTAGTGGTCACACAACAATTGCTGCTCTGTGATTTCCTGCAAGTGAGATGAAAGCAGCTGTGTCGTTGGTTATATGTACAATAGAGCATTTCCCAAATTGTTAGAAATGGATCTCAAGGTACCTCTGACTAGTTACACTATTCTTAGCTTTCTAAGTCCTTTGATCTTTTCTTATGATGCAATGGCTAGGATATTGACAATGTCTTCATTTGAACACATTTATTGAAAAAGTACCTTGACTGATATTTTTCAAAGGTGCTTGCAGATCATTGGAAACTGAATTAAAGTTATATTTAACACTCAGTGTAACATTTAAAGGTGCGGCATGTTTACATATTGAAAAAGAAGAAAAATCATCTGCTAAAATCAATTTTGGTCTAAATGGAATGAAAACTTAGTGTTAATTGTACATAAAAGCCACTTTATAAAATAAAAACAGAAAGCAGTTGAGAACCGTTACCTAGATTAATGTTTTCTGTCAATAGCTGTAGGATATTAAACAAAGAAACAGACGGTGATATTAAATTTTGTCTGAGATTGAAGTAACCAGCAGAAATGCAATGGAGTTTTGAAATATGTCAGCACAAAATATCATCAATTTAATCTGCGCTACCAGTACTCCCAGACCCGCGAGGAAACATCCTAAATGAACCCATTTTGAGATCAAAGATCTACTAAGATAGATTGGGGCTTTGATCTTCTCGTAACTGCCTGAGTCTGAAGCAGCACTGTGGGCTGTGTTCTTTCATCAGCACTCTGCTTTCCTTCCAACCATGTTATCTGTTTAGACTGAAAACACAGGCATGTGTGGTGGAAAGAGGTTTAGCCATCATGTGAGACACACAGGGCAAGGACAGCTCGAGGGAAACATGTCTGCTTGCTTTCTAGACAAGTGATCTTCATAAGTAAAGGTGGAGAATGTTAAATGCTGGTGCTTAGATGAATAGCGTTCAAAGCACAGGTTGGGGCTTTTATAGAGATCCTTTACGTTGATCACAACATAACTTCTCTAAGAGAGCATGAGAGGGAAAGTTTCTACCTGCATCCATTTGGAATTGAATATAGTTATTGATATCTTCTGTCGGATCATAAAACATACATCATCCCTTGAAATTATTGTTGGTCAAAACAGTATAAAGCAAAGAAAACCTTCATAAATCCTGTTTTGGCAGTAAGTCTGAGAAATCTTTAGAAAGATGTTCCTGCACACAAGTAAGTCTTATTTTACAGTAGAGTTGAATGACAAGGAAGTGTAAAGTATAAAATACTTATTCATCTTGTATAATCTTAATTTGTTTTCTAATGTTAACAATGATTGCTGTCTTTTTATTTTTATTTTAAAACTGTAGTTGATGTTGCTGAACATTTTACTTCCGTAAATTAACAAGTTTCTCTTTTATACTGTCATTAATATCTTTTTTAAGACTAAAAGAATAGGCCGGGCGGTGGTGGCGCACGCCTTTAATCCCAGCACTCGGGAGGCAGAGGCAGGCAGATCTCTGTGAGTTCGAGACCAGCCTGGTCTACAGAGCTAGTTCCAGGACAGGCTCCAAAGCCACAGAGAAACCCTGTCTCAAAAAATCAAAAAAAAAAAAAAAAAAAAAAAAAAAAGACTAAAAGAATAAAGATTAGTTAGGATAGCACTGTTAAAAAAGTAAGCATATTTATATTTATAAGATAACCTTTGGCTACATTAAATAAACTGGAAAAATATTGTCTTATTTTTAAAATGTGTTTCTACAAGAGTCCACACAAATCACTTATTTAACTTAATAATATTTTGAATAAATAAAAGATACATAAATAGTTCATGGAATTAAATGATGGCTATTAATTTATTAAACTACTGATCACAGCTTGATACTATTTGAATAGATTATTTGAAAATGCATTATGTCAAAAATTATAACCCTAGATGCCCTTCAATGGAAGAATGGATGAAGAAAGTATGGAATATATATACATTAGAATACTACTCAGCGGTGAAAAACAATGACACGTGAATTTTGCATGCAAATGGATGGAAATAGAAAACACTATCCTGAGTGAGGTAACCCAGACCCAAAAGGATGAACATGGGATGTACTCACTCATAATTGGTTTCTAGAGATAAATAAAGGTCAGTGAGTCTATAATTTGATATCCTAAAGAAACTAAATAAGAAGGTGAACCCAAAGAAAAGCATATAGCTATCCTCCTGGTTATGGGAAGTAGACTAGATTGCCGGGCAAAAATTTGGGATCTTGGGGGTGAGGTGGGAGGGGAGGTAAGGGGAGAAGGGGAGAGAAATGTGAGAAGGGAGGGTGGGGGGAACTTGGGGAAACAGGATGATTGGTATAAAGGAAGGTTGGTTAGGGGAGCAGAGAAGCACACATCTTAATTAAGGGAGCCATCTTAGGGTTGGCAAGAGACTTGCATCTAGAGGGGCTCCCAGGTGCCCAGGGCGATGTCCCCAGTTAGTTCCTGGGGCAGCTGTGGATAGGGAACCTGAAATGACTCTATCCTATAGCCATAATGATGAATATCTTGCATATCACCATAGAAACTTCATCTGGCGATGGATGGAGATAGAGACAGAGACCCACACTGGAGCACTGGACTGAGCTCCCAATGTCCCAATGAGGAGCAGAAGGAGGGAGAATATGAGCAAAGAAGTCAGGACCACAAGGGGTGCGCCCACCCGTGGAGACAGTGGGGCTGATTCTTTGGGAGCTCACCAAGGCCAGCTGGACTGTGAATGAAAAAGCATGGGATAAAACCGGACTCTCTGAATTTGGCGGACAATGAGGGCTGCTGAGAAGCCAAGGACCATGGCACCGGGTTTTGATCCTACTTCATGTTCTGGCTTTGTGGGAGCCTAGCCAGTTTGGATGTTCACCTTCCTAGACCAGGATTGAGGGGGGAGGACTTTGGACTTTCCACAGGGCAGGGAACCCTGACTGCTCTTCAGGCTGGAGAGGGAGGGGGAGGAGTGGGGGGAGGAGAGGAGGAGAGGGAGGAGTGGGAGGGAAATGGGAGGCGGGGAGGAGGCAGAAATTTCTTTTTTTTTCCAATAAAAAAATAAAAATAAAAAAAATTACAAAGGAGAGAGTCAGTTCAGATACCAGCATTCATGATATGGGAGTGATTTCTTATTAATAAAGGAACTGCCTAGGCCCATTCGATAGGCCCACCCTTAGGTGGGTGGAGTAAACAGAACAGGATTCTGGGAGAAAGAAGCTGAGTCAGTGAGTCACCATGATGTTCCCACTCCAGACAGATGCAGGCTAGAATCTCCCTGGTAAGCACACCTTGGGGTGCTACACACCTTATAAGAAATGGGCTAGTCCAGGTGCGAGAGTTAGCAGAGAAGAGCTAGCCAATAATGGGCCAGGCGGTGTTGAAAAGAATACAGTTTCCGTGTAATTATTTCAGGGCATAAGCTAAACCATGTGGGCGGCCGGGTGCGGGGACACAGCCCGGCTGCTCCTCATACTACACATTCAGTGTGAAGAGTTTGTCCTAGTTATTCTTCATCAAGAGGCTATCTGAATTTAGTACTATTTATAGAAATACTGCAAATCCCACTTGTGAAGGATACTGCTGAAATCAGTCAAAAGTGTTTTCACAGATTCAAAGCAATTTAGGAGTTATCTAGTAATCACTTTCATTTTTCCCTGAACTAGAATTTGGGAAAAAGGTGATTCCTGTCTGTGCATTTTAGTTCATCTACTCAAGTTTTTTATCACATTTCTTCTCATAGAAAAAAGGGGACAGTTTTCATGCCTTCAGAATTTTCACAGGATTGAAAATAGAAATTTCAGTTAATAGTTTAGATCCAGTTTTATCACTCACACCCTGTGTTTGCTTCTTCATGATAACACATAACCTATAGTGATCTAATCAGTTAATTTTATTAGTGCTGATTTCCACTAATCAAAAGAAGCAGTTTGCTATGGCTTTGTAAAGAATTATTATTAATTAGGTAGTTTATGTAGTATCCTCACACTTAAAATAACCTATTCTTTCTATTGAATATTTCAGTTTGTTAGCCTCTGGTATCTAGTAGGATAACTCCAAATTGTGTGTGTGTGTGTGTGTGTGTGTGTGTATGTATGTATGTATGTAGAAAAGTGTATATGTAAGTGACTACAGGAGCATATGTATGACTTTTTCAAATTGTATTTGATGTTATTTATACTACCCAATATCCTCCCTCTCTCCAGCTCTCTCCTCTCCAATTCCAATCTAATCTTTTATCCCATTACCTTTGTAAAATATATAGTTCAGTGAGTTTTTATCTCTCTTCCACTGAAAGCCCCAACCCCTTAGATGCTTGCTGACTGTTGTGGGAACTCCAAAGATAGACACTTATCTGATGATTCAAAGTTAAGATACAGAAGGGTTCATACTTTGCAAACTTGAGTTATTTATAAAATTATACACCATGTTAGAGAAATTACTGATGAGTTTTGAGAGGCACAAAAACTTATGATGCCCAGGATGTTCTCAATCTTGCTAATTTCCTGACTTAGCCTCCTGATAACAGGAAGAACAGGAATGTGTCACAACATTTGCATCTTCTAATGTATTTTTACTGCTCAAAATTTAATTTTGAGTTGTCTTAAGTTGCTGATATTGTGCTTAAATAGTTATATCTATACCATTAGTCATCATGATGATTAGCTTTGTAATTTTGTTGTGAATAATGACTTTAGTGATTTCTTCACCCACTTTAAAATGTCTGTTCTGCTCATAATTTGATATTTATTTTGGTGAGAATTGCTCTGTGAAGCCTCTACCATTTCTAGGAGACACAATTTCAAAAAAAAAATTCTCTGATCCTCTGCTTCTTACAGCCCTTCCTTCCTTCCTTCCTTCCTTCCTTCCTTCCTTCCTTCCTTCCTTCCTTCCTTCCTTCCTTCCTTCCTTTTCTTCCACAACGTTACCTGAGCTTTAGATACTGGAGTTGCTTTGTAGATATATTCGTTATAACTCGGCTCTATAATTCTAAAGTTTTATTGGTTGTGTTTTTTACAAATGATCTTTATCTGTTTCAAAGAGAAATTTCCTTGATGTAATGTGAGCAACCTTTCCGTGGGTATGAGGACAAATATTCATAATGCGCATAGGGATTATGATGGTTAGGAGCAGTAATAGTTGTAGGTTCTCCAAAAATTTGTCAGCCCTGACTAGTTGGGTAGTTGCCCGTATCGGGCATTATTTGCCTTTTGTCAAGGTAATATTGATGCAATATTAGGGCAGTCAGTTGCCATTAAGCTATTCATGCTACTACTTACATCCCTAATGTTATCATACCCTAGTCATTGTTTGGTTCACAGACATCACAACTACATAGGATTGTTGGTACTTTGTTCCTTTGGAATGTTTCATGGCTCCTTCTGGTAGTACAAAAGCTAGAAAGATCAATCTATGTGCAATCACTGGGCCACTCTCTTTAATTTTTAATAGCAAATAAATGATGAAATAATGAGTGTTTTAAGAGAGCTGAATTTATTAAACAAAACTTGTGCATAAAATTTTTCTTTATTACAGAGTAGGACATTTTGAGTATGTTAAAACCAGACTATTTTAAGCTTCTTTTCTTGCCAACTGAGTTCAATACATGTATATAGTTTAAGAGGTATCAGAAAACCTAGGTAGAATTAAGTGCTTATTTCTGGAAATTTAAGAATGTAGAGAAGCATCTCTCCACATTTCATTCTGCACCTGACTGTTGTGCGTCATGTTTCTTTTAGCATTGGATTACAGTAGTCTGCTTTTTGCCCTCTGTGAATTTTCTGTGGTTTAGCAATCATCTCTCATTTCATGCATTACAGCTATAGCCAATAGTCTTCCTTTCCAAATTTCAGAGTGAAGATTGTATTTATTTGGGTTTTAATATTATTGTGGATAGTACCAACTAACATTAAATAATGTTTTATCATTTAAACATTAATTTCTCTAACTCAGCACACCGACACATTGAAGGTAGTGCATCCTTTATAATAGCCTTAGAGCTGAACAATAAAAGAAATTTCTTTGAATTAATAGTTTCTTTTTAAAAGTGAAAAAAAAATAAACCAGTTGGGAGCACTCCTCAGAGTGGTACTTAAGAGAAATAGGCATGCCTTTGCACAGAGTCAGCTGTACATTCATCCTGATTTTTTGGGCCTCACTAAGGACAGAAAAGTTGAGGCGTGAGAGCAAAATGATGACATCAACTCATAACTTTTCCTGGAGAAAGAAACTCCTGACCTTACCTTGGTTCTCCTTTCATTTAGTGGTATCAAATGAAGAAATAACTATTGCATGGGAAAACTGGCAGGTTTGTGCTGTGGTGTAGATATATTGGAATACCACCTGAAACACAATTAAACCCTTTCAAGACTGACTCAGTTTCAGTACTTTGTACAAATTTTATGTTAAAAGGAGATGGTACCTCATCTTCTCTTGAATGATACAGCTAACCTGAATCAGAGAAATGAGTTAATGGATGAGACTAACTCTTCTGGTTCTTCAGATGTCTCCAGTGTAAAAGAGCTTTGATTTTATTGGTCAAAATGAATAAAACCCTTTAACAAAGAAGATGGACTTGTTTGGACACAAACAGTACTTATTTTTTTAATTTTCAACATTGTTCTTACAACACTGTTCTTTATGTATACCTTCTTAGTAGCCCCTCATGTCTGCCAACAACTCATGTATTAACCAGATCAGTTAACCTGGCAGTCTTTACTTTCTCAATTTATGGAATATTCATATGTAGTAGTGGGTTGGAGAAAAAGTCAGTCTATAGTGTTTTTCTATCAATTTGTTTAATACTTGGGTTTTTTTTAACACATTAACTAAACTTTTAGAATCTTGGAATTGTACTTGGTATAGTATTTCTCTTGGTGTTGCATATGGTGCTATTTTAATTTAATTATTCTCTAAACATTTGCTTAACCATAGTCAGAAAACTTCATATAAAGCCCTTAAAGGAATAATTTATAACAGCTTGACTCAATTCATAAAGGTGCATTTTACTGTAAACAGATTTCTCTGTTCTGTCCTATTTCACAACTGAGGAAGTGGAAATTTTTGAATGGAAAAAAAGATTAAAAAATAAAATAAGAATAAATAAAAAAGAAAGAGATTGAATATGACCAATAACAATTTATAAGCAATACCTCTTAAATGAAAGCAAACACCCATAAACAATATTTTGGGAATTGGAGCATAGTTCTCTATACTACCTCCTGATAATTGGGGGTACTAGTAATCATGTGGGTACCCTATGAATATTTAGAATTATGATCATGTCCTGACTGGAGTATTTTGTGCAGCTGGTCCATCTCTGCCAGAGGCCTTAAAGCTGTTTTGGAAGTAGAAATCGAAGTAACAGAGGTGTATTTAAATGCTAGTCATCTGGGCCATATGTTTTTATTAGTGTCTGATCCCATTATCCTGAAAATATATAATATAAATTTATATAATATAAATTTAAAATATATAAAAATTTAAAAGTAAAATGTGTATCTGTATTAATATAAATATAATCTGTGTATTGTTCACAAGCTAGCCAAAGATAGTCTTTTGTTTTATGTTTGAACAGGTAGAATATAGTATAGGTCACATATCATGTCTGATAGTTACTTTAGGTTTATTTTCACATGTTTGTATTCAGGGGATTTTTCTTGATCAAACCTGCTTTTTCTTAACCCAGAATGAAACCACAGCCTCCCAACTTCTGTGGAAACAAAAGCAACATATCCTCAGACTCAAATTTTAAAGCCAAGGTAATATATATACATATATATATATATATATATATATATATATATATATATATATATAGTTTTAACATAGCAGTCACAACAATCAAATGTCTTTTAGCAATTATCTCATTAATAGTCTATAATCCAAAGAAAACCAAAATATACATAATCTATATTCTCTGTATACTTTCCATCTTTGCATGGCTTACATTTTTATTACTCTATTTCTTTTTCAATGATTTTACTTCAATATTTTAAATTATCTTCTTAATCTATGTCAGTCTAATCCTTTTTCCTCTGTCTCCTGTGTCTATGCATATTTTTAAACTCACTATGACCCGTTTACAGACCCTTTTGTCTGAATCTGTCCTTATTGTGTATCTGAGCTGTTTTTTCACCACAGGAGACAGATCTTAAAACTACTGTGCCAGCTCTCTGTACTACTCAGTTTAGTGAATGGCACTAGTGCATGGCAGTTGGCTCCTCCCCCTCGGTTCTCTGAGAGTCTAGTCTCATGTCAGAGGTAACAATGAGAGTTATGATCACTGTCCCAAATCTGGAAAGCACAGGTCCATGCTGCCACCATGTACCATGCAGCCTACAACCCACAAACCCCAATCAAAAAGAGTCTCCTGCTGCCAACATGTACCAGGAAATTACTTTTTAAAGAAGCCATGCCTTTGTTAGACATCAACAAAAGGGGCCTACTAGAGAAAAGATTGTTACCAAGAAGCTGTGTCTGACTCTGTTTTTTAGTTTGGTGGTTTGTTTTGTGTTGTGTGTGTGTGTGTGTGTGTGTGTGTGTATTTAGAATCCTTTTTAAGTGTTTTAGGTCTTATGTGGGGACATTGGGTGTAATTTGTAAATGGAGGTTGCTCATCATGCCCTGTCCCACAGTCACATAAATAATCACTAATAGTCTTACTATTAATTAGAGAAAGTTTGGTTGGTAGTTTAGGTTTATTACTAACTATCTCTGTTTAAGTTAAGCCATTTTTATTAATCTATGTATTGTCACATGGTCATGGTTTTCACTAATTTGTTGGCACCTTGCTTCTTGGGTAGCTGGCTTGGCCTTTTCTTATTCTGCTTTCTTTCTCCTTCTATTGAGTTTGGCTTTCCTGCCTACCTATATTCTGCCTTTCTCCAAGCCAAAGCAGTTTTTATTATCAACCAATGGGAAAAGCAAATATTCACAGAATACAGAAGGGTTATTCCACAGCATTTTTCTCTATCCTACTAACAAATCTTTTTTCTGTCCCCTTCTTCTTCTCTACTTCCTTCCTTCCATTTTTTTTCTTCCTTCCTTCCTTCCATTCCCAATTATCTTTGGAAAACATATTTTATAACTTTTGAGTTTTCATAAATAAATTATAGCATTTTATTTTTGTTAATAATCTATAAACTAGTCATACAGCTTAGAAAACAAGGTACTGTACAATTTAGTTCTAGAAAAATTCTGTCTTTGTTTTTTTCTTTTCTACTCAGTCTAATTTCATAAATTTTTCATTCATAATTTTGTTTACCTACAGTTCCAAGCACCCTAAATATATAAGTCATATAGATGAAATTAAACCAAAATTTTAAATGCATATAATGAATTTATAAATATGTAGTAAGCCAGAAGGAATCCACGAAATCATTAGAGTGATTTCAGTAATTGGTATGTACTCTTGGATGAACACTACCACTTTGTAGAAGCTCAATAATCAAACTTTATTCATATATCAGCATTACAAAATATTAATTGGGTAACCAAGAACTCAGTAACATTAATAAAAGAAGTCATAGATTCTCTCTCTTTTTGAAGAAAGAAATTGTGTTTTGTGTATACATGTATGTGTGTGCATGTGTGATTTTAGCTCATCCAATTTTCATTGCACTTACACAACTAAACTTTACTAAAAGTAAAGTGCAAGGAAATGCTTTTGTACACTATAAAGATTTTTTGCTCATAATGGTTTAATAAAATGCTGCTTGGCCTATGAACCAGGCAGGAAGTATAGCTGTAGTGACCAGATTGGGAGAATTCTGGAAAGAGAAAAAGCTCAGTCTGCAGCTAACGGCCAGATGCAGAGGAAGCTAGATGAGAATTCCTCCCTGAGAAAAGGTTCCAAGCCATGTAGCTAACATAGTCACAAATCATAGGTGGATTTAAGTTGCAAGACTTAGTTAATAATAAGCCTGAGCTAACAGGCCAAACAGTTTATAATTGTTATAAGCCTCTGTGTGTTTCTTTGGAACTGAATGACTATGGGACTGGGCAGGACAGAATTCCATTTACAGGAAAGCAGGGAGATTTAGTAACTGAATAAGGATGGCTCCATTCCAGCATTTATTTACTTATTTTGAGTTAAAGTATTCATTTCTTGTTCAAGTTGATAATAAGTCCAGTTGTCCAGCATATGCAGGTGCTAGATTTAATTTTATGCAGTGGCTTTAGGGGAGAAGATAGAAATATATAAAACAAAGCAGTAAATTTAGTCATGTTAATACTTTCTTCACAAAACAAACATTTCAAATTTGGATCAAATAAGTGATTTTGATATACCTTGCCTTATAACATAAAAGATAAACTTTCTTTCTGCTTGATATGAAAAGGGCTACATGTTTCACAGAGTGTACTAAGGTCCATGGTGGGCATTCTAACCAATATGTACCAAAAGGGAAGAAGGTGAGATGAGTAGTTATCTCACGTGTAGTCCAGCCTTCTTTATTTTTATTCTAAAACACATAATATGTAAGTGAACTGTCTCTTAATGTTCTAGAATAAAGTGTCTTTTTTCTCAAGTAAAGTTAAAGATGTAAAGGCATATTATATTTTATATACAAGTGGCATGAGGACATAAATGTTTTTACTAGCATTATATTAATTTTGAATAGTAGGCTACATCAAACTTTGAACATACATATAGAGTGCATTTTGTTTGCATTCATTCCTTCATCATTCTATTTTGTTCCTCTTTTCAGTGCTTTTAGTACCCCACAGAAATACCCTGAAAGATCTTAGTGAAGATGCAAGGTGCAGAATGTAGAGACCTTAAGTTTGAAGTGAGCTGGAAGCTTCCTTCCTGCTGGCTTGCTTTCCTTATGCAGGATGATGCCATGTAAACTGATGGGAAAGTTGATGTGCTAAGGTCTATCTGTTGCTTTCATTGGTTAATTAATAAGGAAACTGCTTGGCCTGATAGGTCAGAACATAGGTGAGTGGAGTAGACAGAACAGAATGCTGGGAAGAAGGGAAGTGAGGGCAGAAGCAATGGAGCCAGCTGCCAGGTCCGACATGCTGAATCTTTCCTGGTAAGACACCACCTCGTGGTGCTACACAGATTATTAGAAATGGGTTAACCAAGATGTGAGAATTAGCCAGTAAGAGGCTAGATATAATGGGCCAGGCAGTGTTAAAAGAATACAGTTTCAGTGTAATTATTTTGGGGCATAAGCTAGCCAGGCAGCCGGGAGCCAGGCTGCAGGAACGCAGCCTGCTGCTCCATCTACAGAAAGTCATCAAGGTTTTTACTTATCTAAAGACTGCAGTCTCTCCCAAAGGCTACCAGATGAGATGAGCACTAATGTCATGACTATCACTGGGGTAACCAACTGCTTGCTGATTTGAGGCCCATTTCATTGGAGGAAATTCATACCTGAAGCTGTTCACTCTTTCCAAAGTCCATGGTTACAGGTCAGAATCCCTAATTAGGGAATCCAATACTGTTGTTTTGTTGAATTTGAATTCTGTGCCTATCAAACTGTCTGTAAGTATGCTAGTTTCTGGCCAAAGCTTAGTTATAATTTAGCATATTGCCTGTTGACACTGTTTATAGAGAATCAAATCTCATAATTTTTAACAAAAGCTTTATTTGTTTTTTCCAAAGTGCATAGAGATACTACATCATATAAAAGAGCTAGCAAAAAATCTTATTTACAGAGACCACCACTTTCTTACCAGTTGATAAGAGCTCTGTTCCACTTCTTTTGTATGAAACTTGTTAAGAATTGTATGGGATAAGATCCAGTTATTCTAAATAAATAACAATGACAATAATGGAGTTGTTTTGTTGTATGAAGATGGGAAATTACCAACATACTTTCCCTTAAATTGACCCTAGTAACTAGATCTAAAATTTTGAACTAGGTGAATTGTAAAGTGAGAGAATAAATTTTGTGATCCCATAAACACTTCTATAGATCAAGTTTTCCTATATATGGGACTACAGGAAAAGAGGAAAAAAGATAAGACATGATCTTACTGAATATGAGACACCTGAGCTCCACAATGAGAAGCAGTTGTTTCAGAGCAAGATGAATATAGATCCCAATTGCAAGACGGCTACGGATGTTCTGTGTTATAGGTTGTGTCAAAGACAATCTACAAAAAAGGCTGTCTACCTGTAGAAGGTCATGGAGTCAAACTGCCCACCATGCTGACTCGGCACAGTGGCATTTATCACGGAATACAGGTTTCATCTGCAGCACAGAGAAGCTCCTCAGGCGTGAGGAGAAACCTGGCATTTTCTGCTACCTGCAGGCTTCTGCTTTGTGAAGCCAGGAAGGACATCTGTAAAAGTTGGCTGCCTGCATGGCAGACCATGCAAAATGCCAAGGAGAGTGATTTATGTCCCATTCCCTGAGACTAAAGAGGAAATACACTGAGAGTTTAGTAATGAAAGGTCAGGACAGCGAAACATTTTCATTACAGTCTTTTCAAAAACTTAGGACAAAGGGCAGATCATTATTTCGAGGATTGACAAGCTTCTATTCTGAGTAGCTCTGTAACTCAAGGTCATAAATTGTGATGTTATTTAAATATGATTTTCCTATTCATCTTTCAAATATGAACCTTGACGTTTCAATATATTTTAAAGGGGGAAACAGGTAAAATGTGTGTCTTTAACTTGTTAAATTGAACTGTTTTAATTAGACTGCTAATTGTGGAGAGAGTTTTTCAATCGGTTGATAAGAATGTAGTTAGAACACAGCTCAGTTAACACCTGAATGGAGAATCAAAAAGTTGGAAAGTTTGGAAAAGACCCAACATTTATGAATTAATTTGTTTTGATCTTTATTTATTCTTATAAAATGTGAGTGTTTGTCAGGATGAAAGCAGAGTAATTGCTACAGTTTTATATAGAGAAGGAGAGCAATAGCAGAAACATCAACATTTATCCTAGTATATTTGATATTCTCAGTTCATTCTAACATAGACGATGGAAAGGTGAAGTCCATTTATTTTCTGTTCTGAAATGGAAAGACAGAGTGGTTCCTTCTTTTCTTCCTGTACTCAGGATTCATTTTGGCATCTGCCTTCCATATCACCATGGAGATGAAGATTAAACAAGTCATAGATCCTGTCCTCGTCTCCTCAAAATAAGAATGACCAGAGCCTTAGTACTTTTTATAGTAGTCTTTTGTTAAATTTAGTCATTTAAGTTACTTACAAACTTATTTTTTTCTATATCTTTTACATTTTCGACATGTTAGTAAGGACACAGAGAGGCTCTACACTGAAAAAATAAAGTAAACCATACAAGAGAACACAAGCATAACCAAAAACATGGGCACACTTTAATTATTAAGTAAATAACCTTTTACAGTTGCTGTAAAATCATAGGAAAATATTTTTAAAATGTTGACAGGTGTCTATAAATGCAAGTACACATACATCTTTTTTTTTCAAATTTTGACCAGAATCAGTAGAAATGGAAAAACATGCATGCACACACACAGACAAAAAAAAAACATTCAGATACACACGCACACTCACACACACACACTTGGATACACACATTATTATTATTTGGTTAGATAAAAATGCAGTTATAATGAAATTTAACTATTCTAGTACCTGTGGCATACTCCTAATTTTTAAATAGGTAATTTGACATCAGTAGTTATTAACTATTAAATTTCTTGTACATTCTACAAAAGCATGTGTATTCTTTTAAAACTATTTCCTAATGAAAATAAAATTCCAAAATGCCTCTTATGTACTTCATAATTGCAAGCTTGTTAATATAATTCAGAAATGATTTTATTTTTATATTTCAGCTGGCAGATTGCAAAATGAAGAAATGAATATCCCGGATTCTTTCAAACTATCCTGTGAGTAAATCAATTTTAAAAGCGTTAGGATATGTTTCTTATTGTGAATGCAAACAACTTAGTGCTTTTAACTATAAGACTAAACCATATTCTTTGGAAACAGATGTGAATTCACATGAAAATAGTGAATATTAAGTTACAAAGCAAGAGCATATTTTTGTTATAAAGCTTGGAACAGCAAGTAATTTATTCATTCTGGGCTCCAGTTTTCTTGTAATTAAACTTAGGGGATTGCACTATTACAACCCGTATCCGATTCTAACATGCATTTTAGGAATTCCTACACCAATTTCTCTTGTGAGTGCTATCATATTTAATGCTTTCTTGTGGTTCTTCCAATCACAAGAAATTAAAATATAGTTCTGAACTATTTCATTGTCAATGACATAATGAGTCTAGGGATGACAATAGATGTCTTATAGAACTCCAGGATTAAAAATTAGAATGCAACAATTACAAAGCATAAAAAATTAAAGAAAGGAAAAACAGACAAGAAGTGAATGAATAAGAGTAACATTGAATTATTTTATGAACTTCAAGTGACATCAGATAATGTTAAGATAATATGAGTGTTCTATATCTCAGTGCCTGAAGCCTTGTTAAGGTTTCTCTTTAAAAATGTATACATGGAACCATTTCTAAATCAGAATTATCATGCAAATAATTAAAAGCTCTGTGATAAATACATGAAGGTCATGCAGGAGAGAAAGAAGCAGGCATTCCAGTTAATATTCCCAACTCTGATGTCTTTCATATATATCCAACAGCAACTTGAGAAATAAGGCAAGGTGATTTTTTTGGATCACTAGGAGTGTGTCATTGTCCAGGAAGTACCACAAAGTCACCTCTGTGAAGGCCTGGTGCAACAAATCAATCACGCAGACATAGACATAATGCTGCATGTGCCACATGGAAGAATGAGAGTTTTGAGTAACACATATTGCAAGAAGGGATGAACGTAGGAGTGGGATTCTTGAGAAAAAGAATGTCAGTAGGGACAGAGAGTTATGAGAGGAGATAAGAGTGAAATATGACTGAAATTTATGATATAAATGCACAGAACCACCAAACACTCAAAAGGTTAAAAAAAATACCTTATACAGATGCAGGGAATGTCATAAGAAAAGACATTCCTATGGATAATTAATGCATCCTAAAACATCAACAATTTAAAATTCAAATGAGAGAGAATAAAATTATTTTCAGATACCAATCAGAAAGTAAACAGTAAGTTTATCTTGTTATTAAATGCTGACATCCCATTGTGTCTGGTCCTGTAACTCTTAACTATCATGGTCTATAATGCTCCATTTATTTTGCCCTTAATTCTTTTTTTTTTGACATTCTTAATTATAAGATGGCTGCAAAACTGCTAGTTTGAAAACTAAATTCTATATACACACAAACTTCTCAAGTCTTATCTTGTATTAAATCTGATACGGGACATGCTTCTGTGTTGTTCTTCATCCCTGAAACCTATCTTCAAATGCTGTTTTACTTTGTTGGGTTTATGATCAGAAGCTACACTGATTTTGGTATCTTTTTTTTAAAAATATTTATTTATTTATTATGTATACAATATTCTGTCTGTGTGTATGCCTGCAGGCCAGAAGAGGGCACCAGACCCCATTACAGATGGTTGTGAGCCACCATGTGGTTGCTGGGAATTGAACTCAGGACCTTTGGAAGAGCAGTCAGTGCTCTTAACCTCTGAGCCATCTCTCCAGCCCCTGATTTTGGTATCTTTATACCTGAACAACTTTATGACCATGGTGACAGTCATCAAAAAACAACTACAGTGGTTTCTAGACTGCAGTGCTTTATGTTGTAGGCATATCGTTTAACAAATTTGCAGTATGCATTGATGACTAAGTTGAAATTAAAAATGTTTCTGACTTTAAAATACACTAAATTCCAAAGTGTGTATTCCAAAGTTTAAGTGGCTTGTTAAATACCAGAACATAGTTTTGAGAAAGCAAAAACACAAAGGAAGGGAAATATGAGCTATAAAATTCATAATTTGCAATCTTCCTTGAGAAAACTATTCTCATCTGTAAGCATTAGCCTGTGTGTTGTCACTGATAAGTGTAATATCAATTTGAATATTCTGCTTCAAAATCCTCTCATTACAGACCTTCAGAAACTTAATTCTGGCCATTGGAGGGATGATTCAGCAGTAATGAGGCCTGGCTGCTGTAGGAGATGGTGACTTTGGTACTGCCCACCTTCATGGAGTCTCAGAACTAGGAGAATAAATTAGTGTTTTTTAAGTCTAAAAAAACAAATCAAGATTAAAAAAAAAACTTATTGCCCAGCCAGGAGTAAAGTTTTAAAGCATATCTCATGAAAAATGTTGAACAAGAGTTTTCTTGATTTGTAGTGATTAAAATCAAAATATCATGAGATAAATTGATACATATTATTCACACGTAAAGTACTCATTCATACAAGTAGCATAGCTTTGTAATTATTCAAAAAAGTAAAACATGCATTTAATACATATTTTTCTATTTTTTAAAGAATTTTTTATATTTATTTATTTATTATGTATACAATATTCTTTCTGTGTGTATGCCTGATGGCCAGAAGAGGGCACCAGACCCCATTACAGATGGTTGTGAGCCACCATGTGGTTGCTGGGAATTGAACTCAGGACCTTTGGAAGAGCAGGCAATGCTCTTAACCTCTGAAACATCTCTCTAGTTCCAATACATATTTTTCTTATAATTTAACTCTGCATATACAAGTTCCTTAATTTTCCACATAAAATCTTAATTGTCATGCTTAAGAAACTATTTCTACTTCAGTAGAAATCTTCTTTAATATATTTTATTTCTTAAGCAAAGATGTGGTTTGTTTCTTAACACAAATCTAATATTAATATAGTGAGAATTGTGTTATGTTTTTTCAATGATACAGCTAATAGGTACAAGATATATATTACATGAATACCTTATATTGTTTGTGTGTAAAAGAAAATATTACATTTGCTTTTTTCTGTTGCTGCTTTCAGGATCCATTTAGTCTGGAATATGTAGACCACTCAAAAAGTGAATTTTCATGTTTTCAATTATTATTTTATCTTAATGAAAGCAGGATCACTTTTGTCCTACTGAATGTGCTTCACAATTCTTATCAATATATATTTCATTGCAAATTATTATTGGTATAACTTAAGTATCTGATACTATTTATAATAAAAAAGAATATCATGATAATTTTGCTGATATTACAGGTGTAGGTTCTTTTAAAAAAAAAGCCATTATTGTTGTTCTTTTCTTTTACCTTTGTCGTTACTAAACTGTCATCATATTGTCATTTTCTATTTTATAGAAGAAGAAGAATCCTTCTATTCAGCATCCTAATTAGTTTTTTATGATTGTTAATTCTAGGATACCAGATTACTTATTTGTAATCTATATATATTTCTGGACTTTTATGTTTTCCATTTCAAATGAAGAGAGATTACTATATACTCAACCTTTGCTGTGCACCTAGGGACTTTGCTCTTGACTTTCCTGTGTATCTTGTTTCTTCTCCGTTTGCCTGAAACTGAGGCTGAAACATCAACAGAGACAAACAGAACACTTGTGAATTGACAAAGAAATATGACTTGTTATATTTACTCTCAAAGTATCTAGTTCTTCATACCTTGGCATATAAAGAACAGTAATATTTCTTGCATGGAATCAGATGTCCAGAGAGAACATGGCAGAAACAGCATGTCTTCTTATGACTTAGTTTCAGAAGGTGTTTTATTTCATTTCCTCTATATTTTGCTGGGCTCAAAGACTAAGCAATACTTAATGAGGAAATGGGTTTAATGATAATCAGTAGAAGTGTTAATTGGGGATCAAGGCAAATTAGGCATATTGCTGATGTAACCTCATTTGTGCTTTCTCTTCCATAGTTTGTGGTTAAGTATTGGTATTGGACTGAGTCTTTTTACCTCTCTACCATAGAATTTGTATGTTTAGCAGGTCTGGTTTTCTTAAATTAATTTCTTCCATGATCAAATGTCTTCTTCCACCAATTAACCACATTTTTGTATCTTTATACATTTTCATACAGCTTCATAATATAGGAAATAACCTGTTTGTTAAGATGTCCCTAGCAGTCTTATAAGTAAATCTTTTCATCAAAAATAAAACATTACTTCAATGTGAATGTTGCACTATTTCTCTGACTTTGTCTCTCATTTTCTCATGATTTTATTTTCTTTAATATTACTAACTTTAGCTAAATACAAAAGATGAATATTCATTGTTTCCAAATAACAGATTTATTTTACTATTTATTTATATGCTTGTCTATATGTGTGCTTTCAATTTGAGTGCCCAGGAACTAGAAGACAACATTGGATCCCATGGAAGCAGAGTGACATGCGATTGTCAGGTGCCTATGAACTTGACTCTTGTCCTCTATTGAACACTCTTAACAACTGAGCCTCCCTCTATTCCTCAAATATTCTTCTTAATTTAAATATAATCTCTGAGATATCAGGCCTTCCTCAATTTTCCATCAATCACATTTTGTATCCTTCTACTATTCTTTCTTTTACATAAGACAATTTTTTTATCATAGAGAACATTAACTTGATAAGCAGGCCAGCAATTGTGTTTTCTCCTAATTCTATTTCATTTCCCCCTTCACTGTTTCATTTTGTTTCACTATTTTGATCAAGAGCTGAATATAGGAGATTGACAATTTAACTTGATTGTGGTATAGAAATAATTCTGGTCTTTACTTAAAGCTTGAAAGAGAAAATGAAGTGACTTTCTTTAGAATACTGATCCACATGTGTGTTCGAAGGCAACGCTAGCATTTCTAAAGAAAGAAACAAACAAACAGCCCACTGAGTAATATTCTAGATAGACAGTACAGCCTTTTGTCTAAAGGTTCTTGATTCATGAAGACGTCCTGATTGACTAGATAATTTCTTGGACAGTTTAAAAAATTTCTTCAAACCATAATATTACATAGATAAGACGGATGGCACAAGCTGATTTCCAAATAATAAACACCAATCTACATGACATATAATTATATGCAATGGCATGCTGCAAGCTAACTGCCGGGTGTTGGAACTTAGTTTAGTGGCCTCCAATCAATATTTTCTTCCTAAAGTAAGTGTTTTAAGTAATTTTTAAAGTAAAATATAAAAACACTGCATAGGACAAAGAAACTAAAACACTGCTTCCATTTGAACTCCTTTAGACAGGCAGAAAATCTTCTGGATCTTATTTTAATTTGCCATTTGGTTTAACATCCAAACCTTTAGTTAACACACAGTTATTCACAGAAAATAAAATAGATTTTCAAGGCTCGCTCATCTTTCATATTCTGCACAGAATGCTCTGGTATAGACATGGGAAACTTCAGCTGGATCAGAGAGAATAACAGCAAAGAGGCTGTATGCCACACAGATTGTGTCTAGTTCAGTTTATTGAAACAGCACAAAGCAACACTACTTGTCAGAAACCATCAGTTTGGGGTGGGTAAATTTGTAATGATAAAATGAACTTCAGCTTCAGAAAAAACATCAAGTAGTAGTAACTTACAGAAAGCAAAAATAACCAGTATTTCTTTCTTTTTTTTTTTTTTTTTTTTTTTTTTTGGTTTTTCGAGACAGGGTTTCTCTGTGGTTTTGGAGCCTGTCCTGGAACTAGCTTTTGTAGACCAGGCTGGTCTCGAACTCACAGAGATCCGCCTGCCTCTTCCTCCCAAGTACTGGGATTAAAGGCGTGTGCCACCACCGCCCGGCTAACCAGTATTTCTTTACTGCCCATTTTATGATGGTTAGAACCAGAATATGTGAAGACAATAAATAATAAACTGTATTAGTTAATATCCTCTTTTTTTTTTTTTTGGAACTGAAAAGAATCCAAGGCATTATTGAGTGATTTAAGCATTCCAGTGTTATGAGGGACAAATACAATAACACATGTCTAGTAAGACGAAACCTCTTTGTAATATGGTGTAAAAAAAATAAGCAACCCGGAAATGTAAAAGTGGTTCCATGGTTATCAGAGTTCCTGACTCCTTCTAGCCCTTTTCATCACAGGTTCAACACTGATTTCACTGCCTTTTCCTAAAAGACTGATTGATGGCTCACCTACTGGTGCTTTTTTAGCTAGTGATATCATACCTATCCTGCTATAAATAACAGCGAAATGTGCAATAACAGAAAATGGATAATGGAATATAGTTGGGCCTTATAAACAACTGAGTTGTAAAAAACAGGTTTACATCCATACAGTATCTCTATCTCCTGGCTCTTTTTCTCTCTCTAATATTAACTCTAATTTTAAAGAGTAAATATATATATTTACTCTTTAAAATTTCCCATTTGTATTATTCCAAATGTGATTATAGCCATAGATATAACTTTATGATTTTCTGGGTTTTCGCATATCCAGTTCCAAAATTCTCTATGTAATTTTCTATGTGTGGTAGTTTAAAAGAAAATATCCCCCATTGGATCTTATAATGAAATGAATACATTATCTCCAGTTTTCGGAACTGTTTGAAAAGGATTAAGAGGTGTGGTCTGGTTGAAAAATTGTGTAATCATGGTTGGCCCTCAAGGCTTCAAAAGCCCACAACTTTGTGAGTTGGGTTGCCCTCTGCTTACAACTTTAAGGTAAAAAAAGAAGCTCTCAGCTCTACCATCATAGACTCTTAACTTCTGAAACTCTAAGCCAAAATGAAACACTTTCAGTTATACTTTGCCTTGGCCATGGTGTTTTATCACAATAATAGAAAAACATCAAAGATATTGCCAGTTGCTGAAAAGCAGGTTCTGCAAGAACAATTTAGATTAATATTATTCCCAAGTTAATCATTGTTACGCTGGACCAAATCCCAGAGTAGAGAAGATAGAATTATAATCAATTCTTAGTTTACATAATTTACAATGAATAATCATGATAACCATTTAACAAGTCTTCATAAATTTTAGAACTCAGTAGAACTTTAGTGGTCTCCAGTAATGAAAATCTTTTGTATTGCCTTCATTGTTGATAAATCTTAATGATAGACAATTTCTCTTTTCTTTTCTGGTAATATGATTTTATTATATAAAATAATTTGAATTTGACAATTGAATATGAAACATTTCATATTTACTATGATGTAAAAATCAAAATTACTTGACATTTTGTGAATTTATAATTTCCTGTTTTACTTTTTAT
The DNA here is from genome assembly GCA_963919715.1 of Microtus obscurus. Taxonomy (NCBI): domain Eukaryota; kingdom Metazoa; phylum Chordata; class Mammalia; order Rodentia; family Cricetidae; genus Microtus; species Microtus obscurus. The sequence continues at coordinate 2,362,225 of CAWTZC010001020.1, read as the reverse complement.
TATTTTTATACTTTATTGTTTTCAATTGAGCTATACATTTTCCCTTTCTGTCCTGTCCTCTCCTCTTCTCTTTAATTTTTCCCTGCCCCTCATGCTCCCAATTTACTCAAGAGAACTTGCATTTTTCTCCTTCCTAGGAGGATCCATTATTTATCACTTAATTTTTTATACATCTTGATTAGACACATTATCTTGACAGGGTACTTAACACTTGCTCATGATTTACTTTCTTCAGCCTGAAGACTGAGGACTGCTTTTATAGTGTAAAAATATTCAGTAATAGCTAAGGGTATACATAAACTTCTGGTACCTTGGTTTCTGTGTTTTGTTAATAGTATAGCAAAAGTTTAACTTCGGCTACTAAAACATATGTAGAAGCAGAGTAAGAGATCCATATCCACAAGTCTACCCTTAGACATCCTTGGGTACATTATGGAATGCATGCTTGCATACACACACACACAAAGAGAGAAGGAGAGAGAGAGAAAGAGAGAGAGAGAAAGAAAGAGAGAGAATATACAGATACAAGATAATAATGAATATTTTAATATTAAACATTTGACAATTTAATTTCTGGGTCCACGTGGATTAGCCTCACATAGAAAGCCACTTCATCATTTTTAACAGTGTTAATGTTTTTAATTAATTAAGGGAACTGGATGGTTTGAGTTTGAAATTTATTACTAAGTTCATGTAAGTACAAACATCTTTGCGTTTTTCTAGTATAGAACTAATATTTTTATCTTTCATATTTATTTTAAGACATTTTCTATTTTTAAGTGGCATTTAAAAATGAATCCAATTACATAATAAAAGAATAATAGACTTATTTGATATAGTGTAAAACAGATGAAAAAAGAGAAAATTTTCAGATGATAAAACATTTTTCATAAACAGCTAACTGATATTAATTAATATCCTTCATTTATTTTTGAGACAAATGTAATTACAACACATCTACCTTCCTTTCATATCTCCAATCTCTGCCATCTAGCTCTCTCGACTTTCCTTCAAATTCATAGCATCTTTTTCACTGTTATTGCATGTGTACATGTATGCATATATACATATATTTTCCTAAATATAATATTCCTAGTTTGTGAAATTTTACTTGAATTTATGTGTTCAGGGCTGAGTGTTTGGCAGGGATAACCAGTTGATTCTGGTCTCTGGATATGCCATTTCTCCTCCTAACTTTCAGTTGCCTATAGTTCTTTGTATAGGGAAAGAGTATTTTTGCCTTTATCCCACCTAGTTTGACATGTATGCTGATGTCATCCTGGTATCAGCTCATGTTTGGGCAGTCTTGTTGGTGAGATTTTACAGGTGTAGCTTCTGATAGTGCTAGGAAACATGATCTCACTATAAGCTAATTAATCCCGTGGTTCTTGCAATTTTGCCACCCACTCTTTCTCAATGTTCCCTGATCCTTTGTTGTGGAGTGTTTCACAGATGTATCCACTGGGACTGGGCTTCCCAACTCTGCATTTGGATTGGTTGTTGTTTTCCATGCATTGCACAGATAATTTTCCTTGATGAGGGGTGAAAATTACACATATCTCTGGGTATAAGATTGAATTTTTAAAATATTTTTTTCTAGATGGCCAATGTGACAAATGAATTCAGGGACTAATCCTGACTATTACCCATTGCAATAATGGTCAATAGAAACGAAAAGGCAGCCCTGTTTTTATGATCATTGCCTCAAAAGGAAAATTGGAACAAACAAACAATGGAACCCATTGGAATGCTACAATAATTCACTGTATTTCAATACAGAAAATGTTCAGTTCACATGTTCTCTATCAGGTAAGGAAGGCACTATAATAGAATTAAAACTAAAGTAATTTTGCTGTGTATTTTTTCTCATGACTCGTTGTGTCATTTCACCTATACTCTGTCCTTCTTTATTATCTAGCATTAACCTGTCTGCTTGCATATATAAAGCAGAGAGTTCACTTAATCAATTTACTCAATGCAGACAATACATGACTGAACTACATGTCCATTCACGATAAAAACAAGGTTAAAACATTTTTTGCCCTTATGTCCAGAGTTTTATCACCTTATGTTTCTAAATTGTGAAAACACATAATGTTTTCTACTTCTATAACACAGAATAACACAGAACATTATTCTACTTTTTCTCCAAGGTAAAAACTAAGGCATTATTGGAATTTCTATTACAATCATGAATTTTGTCCCAGTATCCTATTGCAATTGTCTCAAAGATCTTTTCTGAAATTGATTTATCCATCGTTCTTAGGTAACTTCCACAATCAATACATATCTGCAGCCATATTGCAAGTAAGTGTAGAGTGAAACCATCAAATTGGACAGCTTCATGATTATTAAGAAAGGTTTGTTGTAAATATCAAATTGTCATACAAGTCTCTTTTGTGCGGGAGATAGAAAGTAGGCAAGGGATTTGAAGAGTCCATAACTGCCATGGCTACATCTCGGTAGCACAGCAAAGCCAAGAAAGTAGCTGTGACCAGGGAGGAAGTTGTAAGCTGAAACTACTAGGGAGTTAGTATAGTGTGGGAGGAATTGAAGACTTGACAAGAGCCAGGAGGCTAGCATGGGAGCTGGTGGGTTAGAAGAGTCTTGTGCTTTGACAAGTATGTCAGATATGTGGAATATTCCTTTACACTGTGTAAATATATGTCACTACGGTTGGTTTAGTAAAAAGGCTAAACAGCCAGTAGCTAGGTAAGGACTTCAGGTCAGAGAAAATGCTAGGGAGAGTCTGAGGAGGCACCAGTCCGACTCCAAAGTAGCAGTATAAAAAGTACATAGATAAGGTAAAAGAGCCTCAGGGCAGCAATAGATTAATAGAAATAGCTTATTTTAATTTTTTAGAGCTAGCTAAAAATGAACCGAAGCTATTGTCCTAACTTTCGTAATTAATAAGCAGTCTTAGTGTGATTATTTGGGAGTGGTTGGTGGGACAGAGCTGACTGGAAGACCCTAAGATAAGTTCTGCTTACAGAGATGCGTATTAAGAGGGACTGAAAAAGTCCAGGGGTCAATGTGGACTTTGATACACACTAAAGGTATATTTCAATGGAGAAACAGATGTCTCATGGAAACAAGATGCCCCATTTGTCAGTTACTAGGGGAGATAAGGGGAATGGCTCTTCATAGCAGGCAGAATCTCACTTCACAGCTTTCTGAGGAATACTGAGGATAGGTTTTGATCTACCCTCTAGGGATCCTCTGTTTATGCTGTCAAACTTCATTTTGAGTTATGTACAGACTGTCATTTTTGGGACATTGTCAGTGGTTAAGTTTGTTTTTTCAGAGTTTTGTAGACATTGGGAATTAACAGTATGAGTGTAGTAATGAATAAATAGTGTATACTCACTGTTTTGCTTTGCCTTCTTTAGAATCATTAAGAACAATAAATTATTAACACTATATTAATTGCACATGTACTACTTTGGCATAAGTTCATTTGCCGGTAACTAGAATAAAAGCCTTGACCTCATAAAGTTTTCAATATATGAGACTATACTGAGTTTTTTAGTAGATATACTGTAGCCAAATAAGTTTTCAGGGTCCCCACCAGCGATTACAATTCAAACACAGTTTATAAGCAATTGAAAGTCTTTATTCCAGCAAGCTGGAACTACACTCAGGTATTTGCAACCTAGCTGTAGCCCTGAATGTCCAAACATGGAATTTTAAAGAAAAAAATAAAAGGAAAGAAAAGAAAGAATAAAGAAAGGAAGGAATAAAGAAAGAAGAGAAAAGAAGGAAGGAAGGAAGGAAGGAAGGAAGGAAAAGGAAGGAAGGAAGGAAGGAAGAAAGGGAAGGAGGGAGAGAGGGAGGGAGGGAGGAAGGAAGGAAGGAAGGAAGGAAGGAAGGAAGGAAGGAAGGAAGGAAGGAAGGAAAGAAAAAAAGAACTTCCTGGTATGTTCCTTGGCAGCTTCAGAGGTCTTCACAGAAGTAAACAATTTAACAGAAGCTAATGTAAGTGTTTAGATGGAGAGATTTAGCACAAGAAAGTAGCTTAACAGATGCTAAGATAGGTTAGCTAGGGCATCTACAGCTCAGATTCCTAGAATAGAGTTGGATAATTTTCTGTGGGATTCTTCATTCCCATTTTCAAATTCCAGTTAAACTTTTAATGGCCTGAGCTTGAATACAAGATGGAGGAACCTCTGCACTGTCTAATCCTATCACAATTGTAGGATGGAAAGTGAAATAACAAAACTTTACTCAGAGTGTGGTGAACAAGGAGGATCTTGGAAAAAGAAAGTATAATAGAAACAAACAGGAAATAATTATATTACTTGCAAAGGTGTCAGTTTGGTTAACAGTTTGAGAGAATGAGGGAATTATTGGAAGGTTATGAATAAGAACAAATCACAATATCATTTTAGTCCCATAAATTTTGTGGGGTCAACTAACTGAATGTACTTTAGGGACAAAAATGATAGGTCAAATGAACCGATACTGGTTTTTACAATGTTTAGAACTATGTGGCTATACAGACATCAAAAAGGATTTCATAGATGCAAGCTAATTGACTCTAAATGTTATTATTAAAAATCTTCAAATTATAAAAATAGAATTTAATATTAGAGTTGTATATTTTGTTTATTCTTTGATGCCAAGATTGGAGAATAATATTAGCTTTCAGTTGGGGATAGATGGTTGAAAATGGTATGAAATGAGAAGACAGTTTGAGATGATTTTATGAAACTAAATATGCATATGCTTTGACATTTTATAGATTAAAAGTGAATGAAAACCTTTCTGTATACCCCAAATAGCCTTGAATATCTCATCTTCCTACCTTCACTTCCTGAATGCTGGAATTTCAGGCATTAACCATTACAGTCAATTTTATAGGGTGCTGTGTATTAGACTCTGGGAATGTTAAGCAAACACTCAACCAGCTCAATTATGTCTTTAGTCCCAAGCTCAGTGTATTCTCACCACAAGATCCAGTATAATACGTTTTGTTATCTTCCCAAAGAAAATTCAAAATTATGTGAGCTTAAAAGCCGACCCAAGAATGTTTAACACAACTTCATTAACATTTGGGTGAAAATAAATGAATCATATGGTCAAAAAATACAACAAAAGTAAAAAACCTATGACTAAGCTGAAGAACCTAATGTAAAGAATGTAATTATTTATGTTTTTGTCAATATGATATGACAAAACAAAAGCCAGAGATTTTTGAAAATGATTGGTGTTTGGTGACTGCCAGGACCTACTTATAATCCAGCGGGTTTCTAGGACAAACAAGCATCTCTGGATGACTATTTTATCATGGATGATCATTTGGCTGAACAGACTTTAAATCACATGCATGCGTACTAGTGTATTACACAGATAGAGTGTCTGTGGTGTTTACTGCAGGTTCACCAACTGCAGCAAGTTTGATACTTGCTAGTGAATGTGGCTCATGTGTGTGAGGACGCTGTTGACAATAGATGAGGTCATGCATTTATGGAGATGAGAAACTTTTAAGAAAATTTTATACCTTCCTCTGAAATTATTATATGACTAATATCATCTAAAAGTTTACCATAAACAAAGAAATGGTAAAATATAAGGATCCATACATTTGACTACAATATGTAGACTTGTTTCCTGTCTTATTTGCCCATTTGCTGTTTTTGGTTCTGCTTTCTTGATTATTTATAATTCTACTTTCTTCTTCCTTTGTTGCTTTCATCTTTATTCGTTCCAGTACAGGTGTCAGGAACACTTTCAACTTCTATAGATCTCAGGTTCATTTAATACAATTCACCAGTGATGCAGTTCTTTTAAAATGTAAAGCAGGTAGGCTGTGTAATCAACTTCAGACAATCAAGTATAATCAATCATTTATTTAGCTGTGAGAAACAACCAGTGAAATATTAATCTTTGAGGTAATAGTCATTTTGTTAATAAAATGATATGCCACTAATATAATGACTTTCTTCAAAGGTAATGCATATGAGATATAATAAAAGGAACATCTTTGTTTTGCCTTTTATTGAATCTTTGCAAGAAATACATAAAATATATCTTCTGATACACAGGATCCCAAACCTTTCATTTTGCATGCATCTAACTATTTCATCCCAAAGGGTAAGTACTCAGCATTAAGAACAAAAATGAGTATGCATTGGTACAAAGCAATTCATTCTCTGAAAGATCACTCTTGTGAAACTGATTTCCTCAATAGCAGGGCCAGGTGGAGAGATGGAGATCACCTGTGTGTGGCAGCATGCTCCTCCCAGATCAATAGGAAACCAGCAATATTGTCTTCTGTAGTGGCCAGATGGGCCAAGTCCTGCAGGATAGCCCACAGCCATTATTCTGTGCATCAGGCTGTGCAATTGATTTCAAGATAACAGACAAGAGGGAAAGGACTGTCAGGCTTGACTGCCTCCTGTCAATGCAGGGGCCCCGGAATGGCGTAATTCAGATTTATTTTTTGTCAACTTGCCTGATGCAGGATGGCATCCTGACAGAGGATGCATGACTTGTCATGCAGTTTGCAGGTGCAGTGGAGATCCTGCTCTTTGGTACCTTGGTTGTAACTTCCCTGACAAGGCCAGGGCATCATGAAACATGGCTCAGTTCCAGGAGAAACTCCTGCAGATGACTTTAATTTTGAGCAGAAATGAATTGTATAAAAGTAGAATCCAGAAGTGGAGTTTATTTGCTACAGACCATCCTTGATACTTCATTTTTTTTTCTTACAATCCCTGACCTGCTTTTACAAGTGAAACTGCTCACCTGCCAGTTTCTAAATTTCAATTATCTGCAGTATACAAAATTCCCTCTTGGCTGGTAATCAAGTTATTAATGGGGGAAATAGAGAAACTAATGTCTCAGGAACAAGAAAACATATTCTGTAAACATCACCACATTTATATTTTGACTTGGATTGGGTAAATCAGGTTACAATAATTGTGTCATGTACAGATGGATTTACAGTCGCACATCAGGCTGTGCTAAATCATGTGAAAAGTGTTTGAATGAAAACATTAATTACATCTCATAGGTAAACATCAAAGAGACTAGACAAGTCATGATTTTGTTTAATGCTGAAAATGTCAAAGCTCCTTGACTGCAGATTCCCGAGGGCCCTCTGTTTTGTCATATTTCATCTGCTGTACTATTTCACAAATATTTACATTCATGTTTATAGTTTAGAAATGATGATAATGTCAAAATGCATGATCTTGCTATAAGTTTAAAGTAAGAATAAGGATCACTTGGAATGAAAACTAAAATGTCCACCATGGACTGAGAAGGGTCAGAAGTTTGTGCAATCAATGGAAAACCAAGGAATAAAAGATAAATTAGTCATGATATATAAGAAAACACAAGTGACATTTTGGCAATCGACTCAACCTTATACTTGGGATTTTAAAAAGAAAATGATGGTCACATTGGACCAAAGAGATTTAAAAACAGATTAAACAAAATATGAGTTTTTGTGGTTTTAGATTAAGGGGAAGTTCTAGGGTAGACAAATAAGGTACTGTTTCATGTGTTAAAGAGGATTGACAAGGATATAATCACAGTCTGCAAGGTGTTTATTCCAAGTAAAAGTGTTCATTTTACAGCTATTTTGAGTTCCTAGTTGAGAGAGACTGGATTGTCCTATTCTGTTATGTTGATCCTACATGTTATTTTGAACCTGAGATATTAATAGTTTGTATCTGTGATACTTGATTATAAATCATATGAGGGCTAAAGATCATTTAATTCTTACACATAAGACAACAATTTGTGTTGTTTCATTTTTTACCATTGTTTTCCATAAAATATACTTGCAAAATATGAGTGACGTATGATTTTAGAGTATCAAAAATCAGAATGGTACAGCTTCTAGCTTATATTAAGTAATATAGTTAGGCCAAAACAAAATGGTTTGAATTTCATTAAAAATAATGTGAAAAATCTAATTTTTAAAAATACAATAAAAATAGATGTGTGAAAATCATTTTAATTAATTTCAGGTAGAGAAATTAGATCAGACTACATTTTTTTGCATGTATGTAAAATATGTTAAAATATGTTAACCACAATAAGTTCATTTTATTCAAATGTTTCTTTTGCCTTTGTTAAAATAATGACACAACATATTCAGAGAATAATTTAATATATGTTACTTATTAAGTGTGTTAGTATTTTGTTGTGGATATTTAAATCTCTGGCAAACAAAACTGAAGACTAGGAGCTAATTTTCTTTTTATTCACAAAATCAGGTTTTCAGATACACTGAATCTGATGGAAAAGAAAGTGGGGTATAGCCTTGAATTTATTGACACATGAAAAAACTCTGAAGAGATCACTGGTAGAACAGACAGTAAGAACAACAGTAAAACAAAATTGATACCTCAAGCAACTGAAAAATTTCTGTATGACAAAAGATATTTTAATTTAACAAAATGGCAGACTACTGAGTGGGGAAAGAATTTTACCAACTACATATGCAATAGAGGGTTAATATACCAAATACAATAAGTTCCCAAAAACTGGAGATAAAGAAAAAAATAACCCAATAAAATAGGGATTTAAACAGGTAATGTTCAAAAAAGGGAAACACAAGTAGGTGGGAGTTTTCAGAACTTATACCAGTCAAAATAACCAATATCACTTACACAAAAGACAGCTCATGCTGGTGAGGATATGGAGTAAGAACAAACTTTCATCCATTGCTGGTGGTAGAATAAACTTTTATAGCCACTCTAGAAATCCATATGGTGATTCATCAGGAAGATTGGAGTCAATCTATTTCGAGATCCAGTTGTACCTTTCTAGAAATATACCCAAAGAACATTTCATCTTACTACAGAGGTACTTGCTGTGATATGTGCATTACTGTTCTAATCACAATAGCTAGAAATTGGAAACAACCTTGATATCCATAAACAGATGAAAGGATGGATAAACATGTGTGCTATATTTAAACATGGAATATTACTCAACTGTTATGAAAATGAAATCATGAAATTCAGAGGCAAATTTATGAAACTAAGAATCATTCTGAGTGAGGTATCCAATGCTCGACAATATAAACATTGTATATATGTGCTTATATGTGTATTTTGGCTGTTAAGTCTTTAATGAGCATGGTACCTTCCAATCTGTATAACCACATATGTTAGGTATTGAGAAGGGAAGAGGGGAGAAAGATGTGTCCCTCCAGGAAGGGGAAACAGAATAGCTATGGGGATGAGAGGCAGAAATAGGAGCATGAAACGGAGAGGAAAGAAAAAGATGTACAAGAGAGTGAATACAGGGTGGGACAGGTGAAACTCAGGGTCATTTGAAGTAAAATATTGGATACTAATATGGTAGAAGTTTCCTAAAATGCATACATGTATGAAGGCTATGTAAATGAAATTGCTAGATGATGGGAAAGACAGATCCCCACTGGATAGCTCTCATTATCAAATGAAGCTTCCAGTGTCAAGAATGGATTACATTAAACAAGATGTTGGCCAAAGGGCCTCATGGGGAAAACACAAACCACTCAGACTATTGCCAAAGCTATTGGTTCCTCTCCAAAAACTGATGATAAGGCCTTATTGTAGAAGACAATGCATATACAACTAACTGAACATGGAAAAGTCAAACTGATGCCTACATAGAATCCTTGGCTCTACTAACCAGTGTTCATGATACTTGAAGGTACCATACTACGAAAGGAGAAAAGGAAACACTGACCAAGCTACAAAATCTTTTATCTAAAAGGATTGCTTCTCTGCAAGATTTACTACTGCAGTAGTCTCACAATGCTTATGGGAGTAACCAACCAATATCTGAGTGTATTTAATACACACTCCCTAAGAAGGAACCATTCCTGACACTGCTTGGGTCATCAAGAATCTTTAAAGGTCTAATTATTCTTTTGCATTCTGGATTAGCACTTTCAAAAGCCAAAGAGTCAATGAATAATTTTTTGACTTCTGGAGCTGATACTATTCTGTTTATAGCTGAACTCAATCTTTGCAAAAAGTCATTGAAGCCTTCTTTTTGCCCTTGTATAATTTTATTAAATGACTCATTCTTCAAATATGTTCCAGTAATACAAAGTTGCTAAATGCCTAGCATCAAGGTGTGATCATCAAATCCATGATGCCTTTGCTAGTCAGCATATTGGACTTCACCAAAACCTGGTTTTGGAAATCTAAAAACGACTGATCCTATTTTGTTTTGCCATGGCCCTATATTACTCCTTCTACCGTGTTTCCATTGTAAATGAGGATCAGCTTTCAATATTCCTGTTGCCAAATTTTTCCAGTCATGGAATAATTCTGTTGCAAATTGCCCATTAATTTAATAAATGTTTCACATAGGGTGAATGCATACAGTATGAAACTTCCTTAAATCTCCTCAAATATAATGTTTCTATAGGATTTATTTCTTGATAACCTTGAGAGTGCCACATATCTTTTAGTAGTTCTTATATAGGTACTGGGTAAACTCGGGTTGGTTTCCTAACAACCTTGGGCCATTCCTCTTCAGTTTCACCATATGGTAGTGTGGTATGTTCTTATTTAAATTCCCCTGTCTATGTCTGAGTATTTTTCTTATTTCATTTATAAGCCTTACTAAGGCACCATAGCTCTAGGACACCACAATGGTCACAGATCTGGGCATCTGTGTGGTCTTTTGTGACAATATCGGCCATGGACATCAACACAGATTCTCACTGTAGTAGACCCATGGACCCAAACATGATCCCTGACAGCTGCCTTCTGAAGAATGTCACTACGACCCCAGATGTCAGCACAGGCCATTCATAGCTGCATTTCACCCAGGGCAATGTGGCCCTTGAATAGCAACGGATCCCCAGGTGGCAGCCGAGACTACAGGGCTCTGCAGAAACCTCAGTGGCAACAGGAACCACAGACATCAACAGAGGTCTCCTTGGCTGTTCCAAAGCCATGGATGTGGCCATTAGCAATAGCCCAGGCCTGGATATCATCTTGGACTCTGGTAGCTAACAGGCTATTCAGATCAACCTGTTCCATACCACGCTTACCTCTTTAGATCTGCCTCTCTCAAAAGTCCATGAACTTTTCTGCCCCTTTCTCTCCTCCATTTCCCTGCCCTGTATTGGCTTGCCATAATGGCCCCCTGGCATCAGGTTGACTCCTGGCTGATTCACTGGAGGTGCTTGGTTGAGTTCTACCTTCCCCAGCCACAGGCATGCTACAGAGATGTTGCTTTTCTTCTCTCACATGCCAAGGCCTAGAAATCAAGAGTGGCCCTTAGTATGATGGTGACTGACCCTGGTTAATATCCCTCCAGCACCACTCCTCCCTACCACTGGGCAGGGAGCATAAGGTGCGGCAAAATAGCAATCTCTGATCTCTGCTGGCTGAGGCCTGGAAATTGCACAGTGACTGTGGTTGGTTGTACCTCCCCAACACCAGGGGAAAAAAAGACATAACAAATTTTGTGTCCTTAAAAAAATTTATAATGTGTTATCTGCCATGATCGAATACAGAGTATGTTGTTAAGTTTTTCAAATGTACGTGAATATGTTGTGAAATTGTAGACGGTGAAACCCTACAAACATCAGGCAGATCAAAGAGGTGTTATGTCTTCTGTTTACTACTAAATATTCGCTCACTTTTTTTCTAGTAAAAGGGGATTTTTAATTGAGAAAATACTTTTAATTGAGAAAATACTTTTGACAGATATCTAACAACATCAAACATTCCAGTACTTCTTAATATTTTAAGCAACAACTGCTTTGTGTCTTGTCATTATCATGCCTACCTATAAATTTTTTAAAGTACATGGCTGTTGTGTTTATAAATTAAGCTGGAAAATATTTTCTTTACACAGCCTATAGTTACAATCATTTACCCCAATTAACCTTTGTTTTGACATTCTATTGTTTTGAGGTATTTTTGTACTTTAGATAGGGAAAGACTTTGTGGTAAAAATACAATTAACATGAATAATGGGTAAAAACATGGAACATTCTGTAACTGTTTTCTTGGTTGAAAGCTTATTCATGCTAACATTTTAATCGCTACTATCATAAATTCAAATAATCAAGGCTGCAGATGTGCAGAGATGGCCGTCTGTCTTCTATTTTAGTATTCAGTACAACAACTTCATCCAAAGGACCTGCTTTGTATCCTATAACTGCACACACCAAGGGTGAAAGCAAAGGCTGCTGGCAAATGGTTTGCAAACTTAAGTACATTGAAAGCTTCCCTTTGTTGATTGAGGATTTTTCTGTTTACTAAGAAAAGAAATGCTTCCAGTACTCTCAATGTGATCACATTGTTTAGAGACGGATCCCCAGTGTCCCCACTCACTGATATGTATCTTAGATATCAATGGAGACTGTGTTAATCCTTCTATTTCAGAAGGATATGCCCTTGGCACTTCTATTCAGGACTCTGTGATGCCGTTTAATTGACAGTCTAAATTTGTGACAGGAAAAGCCTGTACTCTTAATCCCCAAACCATATTTATGTCTCTTGCAAGTCATCAGCAGGCCAAGGACACTCAAGTCATAAAGGTTTCAATAGGCAGTAGGATCTGGAATGTATACAACCTGGTACATGTGACCTGCTGAGAAATAGCAGTGGTGCATGAAAATATGGTATTATTTCTTGATCAGTAGAGGTGAAATCGCTTTCTTCCTTTTCTTTCATTGTGTATCTCTAGCCTATGCTGTAAAACCCAATGACAGCAAGTCCCTGGAAACCTGATTTTGAGAGAAAAGAATTTGTTTGCTTGTAGGGAAATTGCAATTATCTCCCACAGCTTTTGGGAAACAATTTGCCAACCACTTGTATTGAGTGTAATTTTTAATAAGGGTCATTTTTTGTTATTATTTGCTTATGATAAGAGTTTAAAATTTTCTCTGAATATTCAAGGGAGGAAGAAATTTTACAGAAACAGGCCCTGTTATGTTAGCAAATAATAAAATAATGAAATGATGCCAGTTTAATATCCTACATTCTAAGATCTAGAAGGATAATATAAGAAATAATTAATGGAAATAATGAAACAATAATTTGCTGTAGAAAAAAGAAACCACAGTCATACTTTGAAATCCAATACATAATATGAAATATAAGAAAGCTTCATGATTTTACATTTATTTGTGTTGCATGGATATTAATATTTATTTCTATGTTTGTGATGTGTGAAAGGAGATAGATAGGGACTTATACTATAGTATCCTTATTCTTTCTCTGGAAGAATTGGAAATGGTAACTCTGTCAGATGATAATGCGAACACGGGCTTAGTTACCTGAGCAGACGAAAACAAGACTAAAGTTGTAAAATTTCAGCAGCAACAAACTTAAAATTATTTTTGATAAAAACTGTAAGTTATTTTGTGTTGCATAAGCAGTCAAAACACATTTTCATAGAGAAGACAGATGCAGAAAATATTAGCAAAACATTCTTTGAAAGTGTTAAGAAATTTAAGGAATTTTAAAAATGCATAAACAGATAACTACAATGACTCCAATAGTCACCGCCCTCTCCAGACTTAAAAATAAAGATGTTTTTGATGGAGGTAATGCATGACAACAAGCCTGACAACCTGTGTTGACTGAGATGCCAGGAATAGACTACAGTGAGTAATAACAGAAAAATCCACATCCATATTACATTTAAAAACCAGTGTAATGATAAGTGAAACTATGTGGAATCTCTTTGTAGGCATCAAATAAACGATAATACATAACTGCCATCCATAGTAGGAAGCCATGTGGCATCTCGTTTATCATTGAGTCTGAATAGGAGACCACAAACTATACAAACTATTTCAAGAAGACATTAGAGGTTAAGTTGCTAAGAACGTAGACAAAAATGCAGGAAGAGATTTTTTTAAACTATAACTTGTTTGGGTTCAGCCTTGATGGTATTTGCACTTTCCAGAGTAGAAGCATGCAAAAGGAACAGAGATACTAGAGAAATAAAAGACAGAAATACAGAACAGCTCCAGGATGGAAATTCCTGGACTCACCCGCATTTGTTTTCCACATGTTTATATATATATATATATATATATATATATATATATATATATATATATATATATATATTTTCACTACAAACGGGGAGGAGGTAGGGAGGCAATAGACTTCATTGACGAGATATAAGGAATAAACCAAATGACCTGCAGTCAACCACTCCCTAGAATCTCCTGCCAATCTCCTTGAGGGAGTAGGAATATACTAGATCTACCTTTAGACTCAATATTCCAGTTAAGCACACCGTTCGTCAGGATGTCTTGTTTGTAGCTATACCTGTTGTCATCAACTTTGAGACAGCAAGAATAAGCTCAGACTCTCGGACCTTTATAAAATCAAGGTGGGACTGACTCACATTTGTGGACTCTGGCAATAACTATTTATTTTGATACATTTAAAACAAACAAACAAAAATACTGCACCAGTATGTCTATAACCAAGAACACTCAATTAGCCAAGATCCATTTCAGTGATTTTTAAAGACGTTGAATTTCAAAAAAGTAGAATAGCATGGTTGCTTGACTTTACTGTAACTCATATTTGTAAATAAGAATATGCTTTTTGATTATCCAATTCTGAAGCCTGTTTCTTTAGTAGTGATTTGCTCAATCTTAAGTCCAACACCTGATAGCTCCAGAATTCATTCTTTTCCAGTTGTCAAGAATCTAGCTAAATTCGCGAAGTCATATATTTTTTTTTTTTTTTTTGGTTTTTCGAGACAGGGTTTCTCTGTGGCTTTGGAGCCTGTCCTGGAACTAGCTCTGTAGACCAGGCTGGTCTCGAACTCAGAGAGATCCGCCCGCCTCTGCCTCCCGAGTGCTGGGATTAAAGGCGACGAAGTCATATTTTTTTACCGCTGAGTAGTATTCTAATGTGTATATATTCCACACTTTCTTCATCAATTCTTCCATTGAAGGGCATCTAGGTTGTTTCCAGGTTCTGGCTATTACAAATAATGCTGCTATGAACATAGTTGAACAAATGTCCTTGTCATATGATCGGGCATCTCTGGGGTATATTCCCAAGAGTGGGGTTGCTGGGTCCATGGGTAGGTTGATCCCGAATTTCCTGAGAAACCGCCACACGGCTTTCCAAAGTGGTTGCACAAGTTTGTAAGAACCTGAAATGACCCTATCCTATAGCCATATTGATGAATATCTTGCATATCACCATAGAACCTTCATCTGGCGATGGATGGATATAGAGTCAGAGACCCACACTGAAGCACTGGACTGAGCTCCCAATGTTCCAATGAGGAGCAGAAGGAGGGAGAATATGAGCAAAGAAGCCAGGACAACAAGGGGTGCACCCACCCACGGAGACAGTAGGGCCGATCCATTGGGAGCTCACCAAGGCCAGCTGGACTGTGACTGAAGAAGCACGGGATAAAACTGGACTCTCTGAATTTGGTGGACAATGAGGGCTGCTGAGAAGCCAAGGACAATGGCACCGGGTTTTGATCCTACTTCATGTTCTGGCTTTGTGGGAGCTTACCCAGTTTGAATGTTCACCTTCCTAGACCAGGATTGAGGGGGGAGGACTTTGGACTTTCCACAGGGCAGGGAACCCTGACTGCTCTTCAGGCTGGAGAGGGAGGGGGAGGAATGGGGGAGAGGGGAGGGGGGGAGGAGGGGGAGGAGGGGGAGGGAAATGGGAGGCGGGGAGAAGGCAGAAATTTCCTTTTTTTTTCCAATAAAATAAAAAAAAAGAATCTAGCTAGCTTCAAATATGTTATCTCTTAATCTGTTTATACCAGTGCCTATTACTTAGTAAATATTCTGTAAAGTTTTGTTTATTATATCCCTATTTTAAATGATTTATTGGTGTTCATTCATTATTCAGAATAATGATTTTATATTTTTATCTTTGTTTTACCTACTAAGTACCTGAGATGTTTTTAGTTCATTCATTATGGGGAGATTTCAGCAGGAGAGCATCCAAAAGTGAATTTCAAATATATTGAAAAATGTATTTTCATACACATGTAAAACTAAGGCAATATGTACTCTAACCATTGAAATCGTAAGAAAAAAATCTTTTTAATTCAGAAAATACTTTTGTCATAGTGTTTTAGGACAATGTCAAAATAGTAACTAATACAGAAGTTTGGATCTTAGATCAAAGAATAGGACCATTCCTGTGATGAACCCACTATATCCAATATATGTATATGTGTGTGTGTATATATATATATATATATATATATATATATATATATAAGATTCACTTTTTTGGCCTACTATAAAGTATTTAAACTTGTTGAATATTGTAAACAAAGCTTAAAAGGATGTCCTAATAGAAGCTTTGAAGATAGTATTATTGAGTACAATGGGGATAGATAGACCCAACTCAAGAAGTTTTGGAGGGTACTCATATGAACAGTTTGGCTAGTGGCCATTCCTATGATATTTAGGCAAAATATTTGGCTTCATGCATTATTCCCTCATATTAGGAAAGTGTCTAAGGCTAAATTAAAAAGCAATAGATTAATTTCTTTAGCAAAGGCAATTTTCAAAGCAGCATAAAATTAAATCTATGAAATGATTATAATGATATGAATGACTGCTATGCAATGACTAGAATGAAGAAGAGTAAATGAGGCTGAAAGAAAGACAAAATGTACAGTTTGAACAGAAAAAGAGAGCCACTGGGCTTAATGTTGTAGGCAAAACTTGTGCTTAAAGAAATAGAGATTAAGGCCATTAAGGAGAGGCCCCCGATCCACATTGGAATAAAGTCTCAAATGTCATATGTTTAAGCTTACTGCTTGTAAAAATAATGCTTATGAAGTTTTATGCTCTTAGAAAGCAGCAATAAACAAAAACTGGGCCTAATTTGGTTCAAGATGGGGTAGGTTCCATCGCAAGGTCAAGTGCAAACCTGGCTCTGTTGTCTAAATGCTTCTGGTTTTAAAGGCACAAAGGATACAAAAATGTAGTGATTGTAAATTCTTCCTCCATAGGGTTAAAGGGGCACAAAGACCAAGTAGCATGGTTTAGAGGGAATCTATGAATGAAGCCTCCAGAGGGAAAGAGATCCTTTGTGGCAATTGGAAAGACTGACTTGTGTTGATATTGTAGATGATAGAGCCATAAGATATCTGCCACGCATATCTGTATATAGGGAATGGAACTACCCTAGAAAGGGAGGGATACTGTATGCAGCAAGGCTGGAGCAGGCAAGCCATCTGACGACCTGATATTGGAAATGGAATTTCAGGATTTGATGACTGTCTTGTAGGCGTCTGGTCTTGAAATGTCTCTGCACTTGCTTACAAAGCACTGTTTACTTTCCCTTTGGAACAAAGTAAATTTCTGTGCCATTATGTGTTGGAAGTGTGGAAATAAATTTTTGATTTGTTAATGGATCACATCAAGAAAATTCCTGGAGTCTCTGTCTCTAAAGAAACTTGAGTTTTAAGCAGCATTGAGATTTATGAATGTCAATGGCTACTGTTGAAGCTGGATTACATACATTTTGAGTTGTGATATCTTCAGGAGTCTAAGGCACTCAGGAAATAGAAAGTGGAGATATGAATGAGAATGCCCTCTATAGACTCAGGTATCTGAATACTTGCTTGTTGTTGGAAGTGGTATTTGTCAAGGTTTTGTTGAAAAAATATATCACTGGTTGTAGGCTTTGAGATTAAAGATCTAATTTATTTTCAGTTCCTTTTCTTTCTATTTTGTACTTGAAGATCAAGATGTGATCACAGATTCTGGTTTCTGCCACCATGTCTGGTCTTTATTTTTCAGAGAAAAAGAAGAGTAATTAATATAGATGCCAAATTAGACTCTGTATAAATGATCAAAGTCCATGGCTAAGAATGTTATAAGATATAACAGAGAACCTTTTGATGTTATTTTTATAAATGTCATGTTGCTAAACTTTCTTCCATATATTTAAGTTTATATTCTTAGATTTGTTCTGCTGTCAACCTTGGTCACAAAAGCTTCCTATTTCTGTGGGTACTATTTAATGCAAAGACTCACGACTGTTCAAAATGCCAAATGTGAATGCTCAGTCATAGACTTAACATCTGCATTGATACATCTTGCTAAGGCTCAGTGAACATTATAGAAGAAGGGAGTAAGAACCAGAGAGTAGGGAGGAATGCTGTAAATTACTGTAAATTTCTTAGAGTATGTCATGGCTAATATAAACATGAACTTATCAGAGATAGAGTTACCTACAGGAGACCTATGCAAGATCAAGAGAATTAAAAATTACAGTACGGATGTGGGAGGGACTTTAAGGTCCCTGCTTCCATCTGAGGAAGGATTGTCAGTTGATTCACTGCTGGGGGCGGGGGAGGAAGACATCCTTTTCTGTAGGCATATGGCTGCTGCTAGGTTCTCCATACACCTGTGTGTGACCCCACATTCGTGCACACACAGAGACAACACTTAAATAAACAAGTAAACAAACAAACCAATAAATAAAAAGCGGGGCCTGGAGTTGGGAGGGAGATATGATTGTGGGTCCTGGTTTAAATTGCATTCAGGAAGCTGACTGTGGATGTTATCAAAATTCATTGCATTTACATATAAAACTTTCAAAGAATAAATAAATATATAAAATGCAGAATATTACTTTCAGATTACATCTTCATGAATGCCTCAGATCATTGGCTTTTTTAGGCTGTCATTCTTCATGAATAAACTTTGTTAAACATCCTGAATCTGAAAGGCATGAAGAACACTTATTTCTTGTTAATGACTATTGTGGGATATTTTGATTGCACTCTGACACTCTTGAGACTACTCAACAAAGTTATACCTAAAATCTTGGGGCAGAGCCAGTGACTATCTGACCAGAATTGGCCATAAAGAAGCCAGCAATTTGGATAGAGAAGATGTAAAAGAAGGAAAGGGCGGGTCTATAGTTGATTCTGGGACAAGGAAGAATCATTTCTCTTGTCTTGTCTCCGGTGAAAAAGCAAGTTCAGCTAGTTGCTTCTCTGCCTTTCTGAGATAGTAGGTTTCCATCCCAGCCTTTGACTTCTTAGTCTTATTGATAAATAGAATAACAGAGACTCAATACAAACATGCACATTGCAGCCATGGCAGAGCTGCATCGAGGGACCAGAAGCTTCAACAGGCTGTGACCTACGTGGCTGGGAGAACACTGACTGTAGGGTCATGGGGAGGCAGACCATAACTAAGAAATCAGAAGTTTCATGGGCAGCTGCTAAGATGACAGAAAAAAAAATCAAATAATAGACTATGTAAATGATTGTGAGAAATGTTTGATTTATAAATGTACTTTCAAATTTAGATAGATTCTAACATATGAAGGAAAGCATACTTGTTTTCATATAATATTTGAGTTTTAAAAAACATAAGATTCAGATAGCATTGGATAAAATGTTATGTCAATTTGGTAGTTCTGGGTTTCTTAGAGATACAAGACACAATATTTGAGAACCTTATTTTATTTCTATTATTTAATGTTTGAAGTTACTTTAAGAGGCATCAACCACATTATGGGTGGGACCAACTAGCAGAATATTGTCACAGTTATGAATTTCTTGGAAAGCAAGATGCTTGTGAATTGAGTCCATCTTTTGGTCTAAATTTTGCCTCTTTTTATCAAGTATAGTATTTTACTTTCTGACACTGCATCAAACATTTATTACTAGCTTTTAAAAATGTACCTTGATCATCCTTCATGTGCCAATATTTGTAAATAATTTTATTTCTTACTCCAAGTATACAAAATCTATATTATATACAATAAATTCTGTTGATTAATTTCATTATTCATGTAGTATAAAAATTATTGGAGTCGTTGCTACAATGTGCTAAATTTAAGGGGATCTTTGAATTAGCAGAGCTTATTATCCCATATCATAAAAATAATTGACAAATAGGCAGCATTCAAATCTCAAGTATCTTTATTTTTCTCAAAATACAATTTTTATATATTATTTAATATATATGTTTAAAAGGGAAACATTACCTAAAACATTTACCTAGGAAAATTTTTTTGCTTTTTGTACCATTTATAAACTATCCATTATTTCTGTGCCAAGAGAAACTAACAGCACATTTCTGAAGTGCAAAACCATATACTATCATCACATGTTCCATACATTTTTTAAGATACTTCACCTCAGCTTTGCTATTCAGGAGGCAAATTTTTGCACATTTTCGCATCAGGCGGTTACATCTGGAAGAAGGATGATGTGATAGACTGGAAACGTTAAAGACAGAGTTTGGGAATCAAATGGAAAGCTTTAATTTAGATATTTTGGCATAGAAAGAACTAAGTTAAAGCTGTAGACCAATCTTCAGATTTTTTCTTATGAGACATTAGCTAAAAATGCAGTTATAAATTTTGGGGACCTCTTAGAATACCTTAGTGTAATTAAAAATTATTTTTAAAAATATGTGTTTTATCTTCTTGGCAGGACCATCTTGATATATTCAAGGTAGCAGTTTTACTAGCTGTGTTGATGGACATATGCAGAGTTATCTTATCATGGCAAGGGAGTATCATGTGTATGTAGCAATAGGGAAGTAGTAAGTTGGCAGAGTTGGCAATGCAGAGTGGGAAGTCCTGGTGGTGTGTAAAAGAATCTATACAATGACTTGCCTCTTTGCAAAGGTTCAAAGTGTGGATTTAAAAATGCCTCCTGGGAAAAGAATTAGTCATAAATTTTTAGAAAGTCATAGGCATTGCTAATATTTATAAGTTTTCCCTGGAGGAAGGAGGTGTAGAAAGATACATTTTGACTGAATAATATATATACCAGGACTTAATGTTAAGCTAGAAGGACAGGAACAAAATGGAAAAGAATCCCATGTGCTGCTAGGAAACTTCAGCATTGACTGTGTTTAGATTAAAAAAAATGGCTTAATTGGTAGGTTTCAGACTCTGAATCATATATTAATAAACATTATAAATAATAATTTATAACATTTTATTTAATAATTTGTTCCTTTCTGTTGATTTTTTCTCTCCTGTGTATTATTACTGAAGAATAATTACATTTTTTCTCATTAAGATGTTTAGTGTTATATTTATTCTGTGTCTGTGTGAGGATGTTTGTGTGGGCAAAGTATTTGCATATGTGGGGGGCATTGGTTTCCCTGCTATGTCTTTGTCTTAGCTACTTTTCTGTTGATGTAATAAATTGACACGGCTATAAGTAAGTTATGAATGAAGAGGCCTCTCTGTGACAAGAGAGAGATAAAGAGAGCCCATAATGGAAAAGAAGACATGTCAATACTCAGTTGGAGCATGAAGATGAGAGAACACATCTTCAACTTCATACATGAAGCAAAAAAAAAAAAAAAGAGAAATTGAAGTGGAGCCAACCTACGAATTTCTAAATCCCACTTTAATTAATGGACACCCTACAGTAAGACCACACCATCTAGAAATTCTCTAATATCCTTCAAATAGTTCAAACAATTGGATATTAAATATAAGATCTAAGGGGAACATTTTCCATTTAAACCAGTGCATGATATATCATCTTAGACCTTATTCGCTGGCAAGAGGGACATTCGGGGATTTTGAAACTATGTTGGCATCAGAAGCTTCTATTGTCCTAAACCCGTTGTCTCCACCTCTTTCAACAATGGTTTGTAGGGGCATCTGGATACATGTGGCTTTTATGTGTGTATGCTGGGGATTTGCATTCAGTTCCTCATGCTGGTACCTCAAAATTCCTTAAATTTTGAGCCGTCTCTTTAGCAACGGTTGAATTCATTCTTGTCATCAAATGAAGTATATATTTAATTACACACCAGAGAGTTTTGCTGATATCACTTTTGTCTCCTTTTTGAAAGTCTTGCTTACATCACAAAATCAACCTAGAATAGCAATTTGAAAGTGGATGAGGAGATGAGAAAAAATTTATGCTTAGCAATGTACAATAAGCAAAAGAGTATTTAGGATCATTATCCAGGTGATAGACATTTCTTAAATATTTTAAAATTTTCTACTCTGCTGTGTATGTGTGTGTGTGTGTGTGTGTGTGTGTGTGTGTGTGTATGGGTGCGCGCGCATGCATGTATGGGCATTTGTGTGTTGGGGGAGGTTGTGCACATGCATTCTGATAGAGGCTGAAAGAATTTGATGCTCTGGAGTTAAAATTACTGCCAATTATTAATTACATATGTGGGTGCTAGAAATTAAACTCTGATCCTCTACAAGGGCAGTCCATACTCTTAAGTCATTCTTTCAACCAATAGTGGAAAATTTTGTGAGTGGTCACAATTGATCGTTGCAACTATCTATTGTTTTGCTACTAGAGGAGAATATGTCATTTCTATACCTGTCACACGGTTTTGAATTTTTGTGAGTGTGAAAATGTAGCAGTGACAAAATAGCCTCTACAGAGTGAGGTATGACCAACTCAGTTCCCACAGAGCAAATATTTAGTCGCATAGAGCAAGACATATGCTTGTTCACTTATGGGAGATGTAGCATGAATAATAAAAACTCAGAGACAAAAATTGGATTTCAACCCGAAAACTAGAAAAGCAAACCAGCCAAGCTACTAGACAAATCTTTCCTCTACCAAGGCTGGGGTAATAGAAACTAAGCAGACTAAACATCTCTCTCCTCTCGCTTTATATTTCCTCTAGAGCTGGGATTAAAAGTGTGTGTCTCTCTAGTACTGGGTTTAAAGGTACAGGCCACCACCACCTGGATTTGTTTCTGTTGTGATTTTGTGTAGCCCTGGGATTAAAATTCTTGGATTAAAGGTGTATGTCACCATTTTCTAGTGGCTTTAGCTTTCCCTCTGGTCTTTAGTCAAGATTTATTTTTTTAAAATACAATATATATTTTGTATTTTAATAAAAATTTGATAAAATTAATGTAAAGTATAAGTTTAGGCAAAGTACTTAAATTAAAAGATGCTACAGGCTGAATTAAAACAGATATTGTCATCACTGGGTAACTCAGATAGATCTTTGAGGAATGATAAAACCTCTCATCTTACTAGTTGCTTTTTATCTTGCAGGGAAATGGAAGAGGTATTGAGTATGTTGTCTATAAGATCCTACTATTCTGTATTCTGAAATATGAGTGTTGGTTTTAATCATTTTTAACTAAAATTAGAAAGCAAAAAGGAAAGTTCATCAGAGTCTTAGTATCATCAGAGGTCTGCAGACCCTGATTCAGGCTTCTGTGACACAAGAGTATGCATATCACGAAAAGAATCTTTAGGAGTGATTCCAAATTTTGCAAAAATATAGAAGTAAGACCATTTATTTAATACATCCCTTTAGAGAGATATGGTATGCATTCACTCATATCTGGATATTAGCCACTAAATAAATGATAACTACTCTACAATCTGCAGACCCAGGGCAGGAGATGGTGCACATGCATCTCCCTGAATGGAGAAACAAAACAGATTTTAGGAATATGATAGAGCCAGGGGTCAGTTGTAAAAATAGAAGGATCACATAAGAAGTGAAAGGGGAGAGGGAATGAGGGGAAGACAACTATAATTGAAGAGTATTTGAGGGATGGTGTGAAAATCTAGTGAAACGGAAAAGAATAAAATGACTCCTAATGTTATTCTACTATGCTCATAGATCTAAGCTTTATTTAGCCATCATCAGAGTCTTCCTACTGCAGCAAGTGAGAGCAAATACAGAAACTTGGAGCCAGGAGAGAGAGAGAGAGAGAGAGAGAGAGAGAGAGAGAGAGAGAGAGAGAGAGAGAGAGAGAGAGAGAGCTGGAACACACAACTCAAAATAGGATGCTCCCATCAATTCCATCTCTTCAGAGCTCATAAGGAAACAGAAGGAATGAGTGAGACAGGAGATGAAAGATCCTAGGAGAAGGAGGATTTCTAAATCAACTGAACAAAACACAAATGAAGTCACAGAAAGTGATGAAACAATTATGGGGCCTACACAGGTTTGCATTATCCAGCATATATATTTCAGTTTAGAATGATTATGTACTAAAAGTGTGAATGAATGACCTTCTAATTCTTTTGTCTGCTTTATGTAATCTTTTATTTTTTCCTGTTGGCTTCTCTTGTTCAATGTTAATATGATGGCTTTTTTTTAATCTTATTTTTTTATTTTGTTAGGTTTTGTTGTTACCTCTTATAACCCTTTCTTTTATAATGAGACAAAATTAAAATGAATCCAGATTGAAGGGGAATTAGGGAAGAGCTGGGAGGAGAATCTGCATTCAGATTATATTATATTCCAATTATATTATATTATAGATTGAGAAAAGAATATATGTTTAATAAAAGGGAAAAATTTTAAAAATCTCCCATTACAACAGTTGTGTTAAGTTTTGTCAATTGTACTAGTCTTTGGGCTCTGCCCTTTATCAAAGCCACCTTGGTTAAAGGATAGAAACAGGTAATATTACATTGAGATTCATCACCTCCAATTACTTGCTAATATTCACAATTTTTATCAACTAGTCCCCTGGCAACGAAGGATAGACATTCTCCAGTATTCTTTCATACCACTGCTGATCATGCAATATATCTATTCACTTTTTCCTCCACCATGTGTCAGAACCCCCCCCCCACCTTGTTCTCTTTCAAGTTTCTTATGTTGAAACCTATTCTTAAGGTGATGGTGGTTGGAAATGGGACTTTTGAGAAGATTAGGTTCCAGTTAAAAAGAAGTTCTAATAAATGACATTACTTGATGTAGGAGGGTCTTCTTTCTATGTGTTACTTTCATTGGTTAATAAAGAAACTGCCTTGGCTTTTTGATAAGGCAGAATTTAGATAGGTGGAGTAGACCGAACAGAATGCTAGGAGAAAGAAAGCAGAGTCAGGTAGACACCATGCTTCTCCTACCCAAGATGGACTGACCGTGGTTAGACTCATGCCAGTAAGCACAGTCAAGTGGCGATACACATTAATAAAAATGGGTTAATCAAGATGTGAGAGTAAGCCAGTAAGAGGCTAGAGCTAAGGGGCCAGGCATTGTTTAAATGAATATAATTTGTGTGTTGTTATTTCGTGTGTAAAGCTAGCCATACGGGAGCTAGATGGGATGAAAAGCAGGCCTGCTCGCCTAATCACTACAATTGCTGTTTTTCACAAAAGATCTCTAGAGAGAATTCACTCCTTTCTACCTACCTGTGAAGTATCAAAAGAAGATAGCCATGTATACATCACAATGAAATCATTGACAGACACCAAATCTGTCACCATGTGGATCTTAGAATTTCAACCTCTAGTATAATAAGAATTCAGTTGCTTCTTTGTCAAAAATCAGTTGTTTGTAGGTGTATGGATTAATATCTGTGTCTTTGATTCAGTTCCACTTTTCCTCCTGTCCGTTTTTATGCTAATATCAGGCTGTTTTCAGAACTGTAGCTCTGTAGTAGAGTTTGAAGTCAGGGATTGTGATGCCTCCATAAGTTCCTTTTTTCTAAAATTTTTTATTGAGAAAAAGAAAAAAAAAGTTTCCGTCTCCTCCCAGCCTCCCATTTCCCTCCCCCTCCCCCACCCTTCTCCCTTCTCCCCCTCCCCCCACTGCTCTCCCCCTCCCTCTTCAGTCCAAAGAGCAGTCAGGTTTCCTGCCCTGTGGAAAGTCCAAGGTCCCCCCCCCCATCCATGTCTAGGAAGGTGAACATCCAAACTGGCTAGGCTCCCACAAAGCCAGAACATGAAGTAGGATCAAAACCCCGTGCCATTGTCCTTGGCTTCTCATCAGCCCTCATTGTTCGCCATGTTCAGAGAGTCCAGTTTTATCCCATGCTTTTTCATTCCCAGTCCAGCTGGCCTTGGTGAGCTCCCAATAGATCAGCCCCACTGTCTGAGTGAGTGGGTGCACCCCTCACGGTCCTGACTTCCTTGCTCATGTTCTCCCTCCTTCTGCTCCTCATTGGGACCTTGGGAGCTCAGACCCCAAAAACTCCACCAAAGAACTTTTACAATTGATAAACACTTTTAGTAATGTGGCAGGATACAAGATCACCTTTCACAATAGCCACAAACAGCATAAAATATCTTGGGGTAACTCTAACCAAGGAAGTGAAAGATCTGTTTGACAAGAACTTTAAGGCATTGAAGAAAGAAATTGAAGAGGATACCAGAAAATGAAAGGACCTCCCTTGCTCTTGGATTAGGAGGATCAACATAGTAAAAATGGCAATTCTATCAAAGGCAATTTATAGATTCAATGCAATCCCCATCAAGGTCCCTTCAAAATTCTTCACAGATCTTGAGAGGAAAATAACCAACTTTTTATGGAAAAACAGAAGTTCCTTTATTGTACAGGATTATTTTGGCTATCCTGGGTTTTTTGCTTTTTCCATATGAAGTTGAGTACTGTTCTTTTGAGGTAATGACAACTTGAAATGTGCAGGCACATGAATGGATATAAGAAACATCATATTACGTGAGGTAACCCAGACACAGAAAGGCAAAAGCTACTCACTTATAAGTGGCTTTTATACATAAAGCAAAGAAAACAAGCCTATGATTCACAATCTCAGAGAACCTAGACAATATTGAGGGCCTTAAGAGAGACAAACATAGATCTAATCACAATCCCAGAGAACCTAGACAACAAAAAGGAGACAAAGAGAGATATGCATGGATCTAATCTACAAAAAAGATCTCCTGTGTAAATTGGGAGCATGGGGACCATAGAAGAGGGTTGAAGTGGAGGGGAGAGGAAGGGAAGGGAGCAGAGAAAAATGTATAGCTCAATAAAATCAAGAAAATAATTAGTTGCTTTTTGTTGTTATTGTTATCATTATCTAGTTGATGTTATTTTAAATAAGCACTTAGGAAGCATGAATTTTCCTATAACAGAGTTTAAGAAATAAACAAAATCATCAAGCAAGTGACTGATGTGGAATTCTCCTCTGTATGCTGTGAATGCCATTGGCTAATAAAGAAACTGCCTTGGCCTGTTTATAGGGCAGAACTTAGATAAGCATGGAAAATTAAACTGAATGCTGGAAGAAAGGAGGCAAAGTCAGGGAAAAGCCATGGAGCTGCTTCAGGACCCAGAGGGGCTGAAACTTTGCTGGTAGGCCACAACCTCATGGTGATGCACAGATTAATAGAGATGGGTTAAATCAAGATGTAAGAGTTAGTCAACAAGAAGCTAGAGCTAAAGGGCCAAGCAGTGATTTAAATAATATAGTTTCTGTGTGATTATTTCAGAGGTGAACAGCAGGGAACCATCTAATGGCCATATGAAAAGTGACCGCCTCTAAGAAACATCACTAAAAAGATTAGATTGTCTGACCTCTACAGTTTGGCAAGAAACAAGCACCTCCCTTTACAGCACTTGAAAAAATTATCATCTGTCCAAAGCATAAAATACATCCACATCAGACAGAGAAGTGACATAGCTCTAAAAGA
This sequence comes from Microtus obscurus, assembly GCA_963919715.1. Lineage (NCBI taxonomy): Eukaryota > Metazoa > Chordata > Mammalia > Rodentia > Cricetidae > Microtus > Microtus obscurus. The sequence continues at coordinate 2,334,910 of CAWTZC010001020.1, read as the reverse complement.
GAGCTCTACTAACAAGTTCTGACTACAAGCCCAGCTCAGCACTCCATGTGAGAACATATTTCAAGTGATTTCCCGATCTTACTGATAGCAAATGGGCCTTTGATGTAATAGAGTTCAGATCATGGCGTTTAGTAAATTGGCTTTTTTCAATATGAATACTCCTAGCTGAGAAAATGTGCAAAATGAAAGAATTACCAACTTGCGAAATTTTGCCACTAGCTCCTCTTAAGAAATTTTAGAACCAATTAGTAAGGTCAAAGCCATCTCTACAAGAAGCTGTCACAGCCAGTGGTACTGAGACTGGTAGGCTGTGCTCAGCCCTACTTCCATATATGCTTAGTGGCACATCTGATGACAAATCATGATGACTGATGGATAGTCTTTAAAGTAAAGGACCAGTCTCTGTTTCTTCTATTTCCAATGGGAGATGATTACTGGGCGTAATTGCTCAGAAAACCATATCCAGTGGAAGGGTACACACAACCTGGAGGTGCAGAGAACCAATTATGGAGGCATGAGGTGCCTGAAGTCCATGTAGATCATCTAATTTGCGTAATTTATTTTGGCATTTGGGGTACATAAATTGACTTTACTCTGGAATGACTACTAATGATACTACCCATCCTGGAATGCAAAATCCAATCCAAAATTTAGAGAGTGAAATTAGCATTTTTTTTCAAGAAGATGGACTGGTTTGATTAAAAACAGGGTCAAGATGACTTTAAAGCTTATTTTATATTTTCTTTTTTTTTATTTTTATTTTCGAGACAGGGTTACTCCGTAGCTTTTTGGTTCCTGTCCTGGAACTAGCTTTTTTTTTTTTTATTTTAGATTTTTCGAGACAGGGTTTCTCCGTAGCTTTTGGTTCCTGTCCTGAAACTAGCTCTTGTAGACCAGGCTGGTCTCGAACTCACAGAGATCCGCCTGTCTCTGCCTCCCAAGTGCTCTGCCTCCCATGCGCCACCACTGCCCGGCCTTTATTTTATATTTTCAAGGAATATTTGTAGCACTCTTTAAAAGTTATTTGTTTGAGAAAATGATGTCTGATTCATTATGAATATAATAATAATATAATGCAGATATATGGACTTAAATAATCAAACGGTGATGTTGGAAATATGATGCATAGATTGTAAATGAAGTATGGTAGGTTGTATGCTTGATAGATTAGATAGATAGGTTAATAAATAGGAAGACAGATGAGTCTACTATAAATGGACAGAAAATAGTCTTCTTAAAATCAACTAGTAATTTTCTTCAGTGGTTTTTTTTTTTTTTGTGGTTTTGGTGCCGAAAAATAAGACTGGGATTGAGATATAATTGCATCATGAGGCACTGGCATTCAATTTTTAATGTAGATATAAGGTTTATGAAATACAGATTATACATTTTAACAAGTAGGTACAAGAAATACAGTATTTTTGTGCCAAGAAGTTAAAGAAAGTGCAATAGATACATACTTATTTTTAAGAAGAAGAAACTGTGGTGGTGTTATTTTTAAGGAACTGATCCAGAGACATACTTATAAAAACAGAATAGTGACTTGAAGCTGAGTATTTTAGTTTGCCTATTCATAATATTGTTTATAATGCTTCTTCATGTCATGTGAGCCACATTCTCCTAAATAAAACTTAGCCAGGCATTTTGGCAAGTGAATGTAATCTCAGAACTCAGGAGGTAGAGCTAAGATGATGATGAATTTGAGGTCAGCATGGGGTACATAGCAAAAGACCCACAATAGTGATGATTTTTTAACCAAATCTTTAAATTTCTATAAATTTACCCTAGTTTTTATACATCAATCTGTAATTCCTGATGTAATTTCTCAGGTTTATGCTATAGATAACAACAGCCTTGAGGATGAAAAGTAATAACACAGAATAATCAAGCAGATGTTTTTGTGATGCAGGCAAAATCCAACATATGTGGAAACTCATTTACCGTTATTGAAATCTCCTTTAATACAGCAATGAAATCATTTTTATGTTTTATTTCTATTCAGTCAATCAATATCATTCAACTTTAATTAGATTATGTTTGTACTTCCATATACTTATAAGCATTTTCTCTAGTATTTACTTTGCAAAGAAGCATGTTACTCAGATTTATAAGGCCAAGTATACATAAGTCAAAAACATTTTGTAAAACACTAATCTTATTTCAACTGAGACTACTCTCAATACCTTCTGTTTTAATGCCTTTAGTACCCAAAATAATAGTATATCTACTCCTCTTTTCGTTTTCCTTCTTGTCTATCCAGTTGATCAGTGTGTTACTGATTGCTTTGCCATGGAACAGCATGCCACTACTCCTAAACTATATGCTTCCACTCAAATTCGTGCATTGATGTTACCAATCAGAAGCAAAACTCAGCATGAGCGTTGTCATACAAGATGTGCACTCTACTCATAATCCTCAAAACCAGACGTATTCCATATATCTTAGCAATTTCCCATAAAATTGGCTTCAACAAATCTTTTCATACTTTGAAACTACAAATAGAAAGTTTTACAACTTTTCATAAAGTATCATTCAAACTATCAAACAGTTATAGCTGGGTATCTACTGTATACAACCTAGATTAAATCCTCACAGTTTTTCTGTGCTTATTTGTTTGTTTAACATAACATAGTATAGACTAAATAATCAGAATAACATATTTGTAGTTTGATTTTTTAATGTTAGAGGTTTTATTTGGGATACATTTTGAAATTCAAAACCCTTCTCTATTTCAATAAATTGGTGGTCATTTAAACTTGACTGATTTTAACAGACTAGAGGACACTTCAGCAATTTCTGTGAAATGAAGAGACAAGGAAAGGCCCAGGGAAATGCTGCAATGATAGGGAGGTGAAGGAATAGGAAGGGGGCAAAACTGGCTTGCTCGGCACCAGTGGTGTTAGACATACTAATCTGGTGCTAATCCAGTGACCATCATGGTGTTCCACAATGAGAAAGATCTGAAATGTATTTCTATCCCTTATTGTGTGGGGATAACTTCTCCATCATCGAGAGTCAGTTTATGCCAGAGATGTACACAGAAGGAAGGATCAAGTGTCTAGGGACCAACCTTCTCACAAGATAGCAGCTCTGTGGCTTGCTCTTCCATGTGTTGCATCTTTTCCTCAACTTCTGTGTTCATCATATAGAAACAAGTCTCTGATACGTCAGGCCTGAATTTCATTAAATTTATGTGGAACTGGGAGGATTCCTAATTACACCTCTGAATTTATAGTAAGAGCCTTATATGCAACTCTATTTTATTTGCATCGTTTTGTGTATCTTAAGTCTAATTCATTGTCTGCAAACAACAAATCAATCCTGAAAGCCTTTATTTTACTTTTTAATATGTATTTATTTTTTAATGATATATGGGGCATATTTGCATTTAAGCACAGCTGCCTGGGAAGACCAGAAGAATTTGATCTCCTGGAGCAGTAGTCATGGTCATTTGTGACCCACCTGATAAGGTTGCTGGACTCAAACTTGGGTCCTCTGAAGGAGTATAAAGATGTGCTCCTAACCTCTGAACCATCTTTGCATCTGTGCCTATCTTTAAATCAAAAGATTATAATTTTACTTAGTTATTTAAATGACTTATAATAGCCATTTATTTATCACCCCCTTTGTTGTAAATTTAAGGAAATCTGTTGCTGTTTCATTATTATACTACTAATCGCTAGCCAGTTGCCCCAGCCTTGCCATAATTGCAATTTTTATGTTTCCATTTTTGTTACTCTTCATGTTCACAATTCAATCATGATATTGGAGTCTGAGGTCACAGTTTCTCCTTAGCTTCCAGTTAGTTAAATGTTTAGAGAAATTCTGAAGGGAAATAGTCACAGAAGAGGAGATTTTTAAATTCTGAGCATCCATTAAGTCTTGACAGGTTAAGCAATGACATATCCCAAGGAAGTATATAGGAAATAGTGAGAGGAGTGAAGTCTTCCAACTTGCAAATGAAACTGCATAAAAATTTAAGCCATATCAGAACTAATCTTTTTATACTTGTGTCTTTACTTCTTGAAAGAGATTGCAGTTCAGGTAAGGCTTATGCCAGGACTACATAGTAGTGGCAGTAGTTGCAGCATATGACAACCTGTGTCTCTCAGTAGTCTTAATAGGCGAAGAGTCTACGACAGACAATGGGTTTGCAGATGTGAACTGCTTGCCTATAAACGAATATACACATGAGAGCACAATCATGACAGCTGTATAATGGGTACCCAAATAAGACATACTATTCAGAAAAAAATGAAGCTGGATTATAAGACTTCCTTCACTGCAGTTATAAGGCTGGTGAGATGTGAGATTCACATAAGAGGAAATTAAAATTTCCCTTAAAATACAACTTTGTTATGAATGTGTAAAATTTTAAAATTGGTATCTGGCAGATTACTTGGTGTATGGCTTGTGTAGTTTAAAAATATCCAATTACTGCTAGAGATGGTTCAGGGGTTAAGAACAATAACCATTCTTCAAGAAGGTGTGGTTCAATACATAGCACTCACGTGTCTACTCACAGCTGTCCGTGACTTCAAAATCTGGGCCTATGATGACCTCTTCCAACCTCTATGAGTACCTGGTATACACACTGATACACAGACACACATTCACAAAAAGCCTCCATATAAATAAAAATTTAAATTTAAAAGAAAATAAATGGCCAGTGTCTTTCACTTATTTAATGAAAGTTTACACTCAAGGTTGTAGGCAATTTGTTTTTAACCAGTGAATAATATGTGGTTCTATGAGACAATTATACTGGAACAAAGTTGTTAAAAGTTGCCAAAACTGTGTTACACATCATTTCTTACATAAAGTGTGGAAGTGCTGAATCTAGTGCCTCCACATCCCGGGCTAGGTCTCTACTGCTTGGCTGCATCTCCAACCCAGTTCATTAGTAATAGAAAAAGAAATTGTGCCTCAGTTTAATATCTTCAAAATAAATACTTCTATACAACAAAGCCACTGTTCTGATGAACAGAATGGGTACCTCTGCAGGGGATGAGCTGCACATAGAAGGAAACTGTCCTGTATTCACATTGCTGGTTGTGGACAAAATTCATACAAGAGCAAACATCTTGATGTAGACTTCTGAGCACAAAAGAACAGGAAGAAAAGTCCAAGTTCAAATGTTGCAGAGAAGAATATAAGCTGACATGGTAAATGGTAGAGCTTAGTTTTTTAAAGAAACTGAGTGAGTTTGTAAACCATTAAAGAACTATCAGGTATTAAACATGAATTAAACAGAAAGAAAACCCAATATCCTCCAGATGAGTGTGAAGTTTGATGCATTTCCAGAACACCTCTGTTACCCATAAATTAAATGTCTGTTTCTGATGAGCTCTGTTGTCTTGAACAAGGCCCATGGAGTACTCTCTGGTTAGAAAACAAGGACTCTTGACTATCAGTGCTCATTTCAGATGCAGTTGCTGGCCAGAACTGAAACCTTTATAAACCTGAAACCATCATGAGCTAAAGAGTTTATTCAAAATAATTTCCCCATGTTCTGTAATATGAAATATACATTCTGATATTAAAATTGTCAAAATGTGAATATAAGTATTAATTGGAGGGTTCAGTCATAAATGGAACCTTTAAACAACAACCCACCAAATGGTCAATGACCTTATTGGAAAGAGGGGCATGCAATTGTAAAAGCCAGTGGTTAGGGAAGACCCAAATCAGCAAAGTCTTCTGAACATGACAGAACCACTGTTTACATGACTTCACCAACAGAAATTCATTGCCAACACAAGACCTGCACAAGGTCAATCCAGTCAACATTCTAGAATGGAAGACTGAGGGGTATAGGATCCCCCACTGTTAGAAGAAGACCTGAAGCCAGGTAATGGCTTCTGTAGGAGAGAAAGTGTTATTGAAGGATAAGGCCCATGGTGAGTTGACTGCTCCAGCAAAGGCTCTATGGTCATGAACTTATTGACTGACCAAATTGGACTTGGAAGGCTATACTTTTAAAAGGAGGATATGAGGTTGGATTGAGAAGGTGTGATATTGTATCTAAGATAAATTACATAGAAGAATAAGGGGTGAATATGATCAAAACATATTGTATACATGTATGAATTACTAAAAATTAATAAATATTGTATTAATAAAAATTGTTGTTATATTACTTGACCACTTTTACAAACTGAAGAACACACAATTTGTCTCTAAAAATTATGTAATTAATAAAGCAACACAATACCAGAGCAGAAAGAACTAAATAATAAGAGAAGATGGAAGGTAGTATCATGTTTAATACCAAGTTTGCTTCAGGACAATAAATGCTGAGCGCTGATAAATATATACATACATTCATGCATACATAAATTCATACATACATACATTTTGAAAAAAATCTGTATTATTTCAGCAGTTGTGCAACTGGAATCCCAGAGTAAAAAAGAAATCTTGAATGATACTGCCATCAAACCCATGGAGCCAGCCAACCATGAAATCTCTATAGCACTTGTTCAGTGAAGTGTTGTAAGGTATTGAATAGAACACAGAAAGAAAGCACTGAGTGCTTTAAATTATATGCTCTGTGTAACATTTTGACTAATATAGCTAATACTTAACTTTGTTGTCTGAAAAATATAAATCTTATCAATTGGATAATTTATATGTCTTTCAATTGATCTTATTGTGTATCTGCTTGTGTGTATACAAATATATAAAATATATCACATTTTAACACAGATATTTAATATATATACATGTTTTATAGGAGCATATATATTTTAAAACATTTTTAAAGTATTTAGTAGGAGTTAAAGGAGGAGGGGTCTTTTTACATGATGTTAAAATACAAAACCTGGAACACTGACTTCCTAAGAACTAATGTATCAACTTCAAATGGTTTTCTACTGATTATTCCTGACTAAAATGCTGCAGCTGTCCACTATATTTTTCCAGTAGATATGAAATACATCTGATGTAGAACTTTTTATCTAAGCCATTTTTCCAGTGTTTTTTGGAATCGGGTTCTACGGGGCTTTGAACTAGTAAAATCAATTTATAAAGATAAAACTGAATACATTTTTGGAAAGTTCATTTATTTTCTTCCTTGTTTAACACATATGTAAATAACAAGCTCTACATTTTCTAGGAATCAGACACAAAGAATTGAACTTTTGATTTAGTTTATAAAATACCAATATTTGACAATTAGAAATTTACTTTTTCTAGATAATTATATTACATTTGGATAAAGACTTTACTCTTAAAATTCTAATTTTACCTTTATACCAACTTATATAAATCATTATTAGATTGTATTTATCTTTATAATTATTTGTGTATGATTATATATTATATCATCTATGGAGCACAGTCTTGTGTTCTTACAGTCTTAACAATGGCAGTTATTAAGGGAGAATCTTAAAGTGTAAGGCAGACTAAATGAAGTACTGGTAGGGCAAATATTAGTCATAGTTTTTTTAGTAAATGTTTTCAGGCTTGCAATTTAGATTTTAGGAGTCTGATCCACCCATGGAGATGATGGGACTGATTTAATGGGAGCTCACCAAGGCCAGCTGGACTGGGATTGAAAGAGCATGTGATCAAACCAGACTCTCTGAATGCAGCTGACAATGAGGGTGGACTGAGAAGCCAATGATAATGACACCAGATTTTGATTCTACTGCATGTACTGGCTTTTTGGGAGCCTAGTCTGTTTGGATGCATACCTTCCTAGACCTGGATGGAGGTGGGGAGGGCTTGGACTTCCCACAGGGCAGGACACCAGGACTTCTCTTAGGACTAGAGAGCAAGGGGAAGGGGGAGTGGGGGGAGTGGAAGGGAGATGGGAGGATGGGAGGAGGTGGAAATTTTTAATAAATAAATAAATTGTAAAATAAATAAATAAAATTTAAAAATGAGGGTACATAAATAAAATACTATTAAGCTTTTCTTTAATATTAATATGTTATGAACCAGAAAATCTTCTTGTTTGTATAGCATACTTTCTAATCACAATAACTATTAATATGTTGTTCAACAATGAAAAAATATCAATATGATGTTTATTCAATACTGCAAACATATAATACGTTCACCTCTGTAACCAAAATGTATTCTGGATCTTAAGGGAAATCCCACATGACACCATAAGATCCTCAAACAGAAGACCTGTGGAGTACATTGATGGGTATAAGAAGAGTACTGTTTGGCAGAGTGATGCTTGGTGTAAGTAGGGAGACTCAGAAATGATAAAACATACTGTTTCGTAGCAAGTTTTATTAGTCTATTAGCTTTCATCTAGAAACCACTGCTTCATTTTCACCATGTGTAAGTACTCTGGCAAGCCCTGAAGACTCGGCATAAAGATGCATAAGCTGTATCACTTAACATCAGGCGATTCAGTCTCTTATGAGACATTTGCTACAGAAGCTCAGTAATCAAATTGCTGTCTCTCCCTCTCAAACTTCTACTTCTCATTTCCTATCCCTTTCTTGGCACGGGGGAGAGAACATGGTGTCTCAGTGTCGAGTGACACAAGTTTCCTGAATATTTTAGTATTTCCAGCTCTCTGGTCTACCCTGATGTTTAGAGGACACTGTTTCAGCGAGGTCGCTCATTACCGCTACTTCAATGGCTGAACAGAAGCAGGGCATACTCTTTCCAGCTGATTTTTTTTTTCAGGTGTGCTCTTTGTAGCAGCCCGAATGGGCAGACAGTTCACCGCGTCTCTCACTGTTGGCATCCAGAAGAGCAAGTCAGCCCACACAGCCCATCAGATTAACCATGTAATAGACTCAGAAGCTGCTCTAACACCGTAAAACAAAATTGCTTATGGAGTCTGCCAGCATGCCAGATGCTGCTATTGGAAGAAATATCTTCCGGTGCTTAGCATCTGGGTCTTGTGGTTGCCAGGAAAAGAAAGGGAGAGAAAGAGAAAAAAAGAACAAGCAATCTGCTATCATTGAGATTGTTTTAACAAATAAAAAGCAATAATATATTCAATATATTGAATAAATAAATAATATATTCAAATATCAAAAGCATCACTTTGCAGAAAAAAGGCAACAGTAAGTATTTCTTATACAGCATTAGGCAGGCGGCTACTCATTCTGTCCTCTGGACAGTCCTGACACAGTGGGTCAAATATTTCCTAAAATAATCATAATACTGAGATTCTTGAATTGGAGTGTAAATGTCCAGTCTGTTTCCAATAAGCTCATTTTATTGATGTTTTGCATATGAACATTCTTGCCAACTGAATATAAATTCTATATTTAAACAAGGTAAGAAATGTTTCCACACTAGCACTCGCTTGTTTATTTTCTGACTGCCAATTACATAATTGAATATTATAGCCAAAGATATAACTCCCAAATATCAATGAACAGTTTTTCAGAAAAATTATTTTCCTGGAGCCAAATAAACAATAGATTTACCCAATATCATTTAAAGAAAATTAGATTTAGTTTTTGTGCCCAAACACAAAATGAATGAGATAGATCATCACTTGTGAGTTCCCTAATTATTAATCTTGTCTAACCCTGAGGAATTATGGTTAATATATTTAGATCTATTTAAACTGAAGCGTTTCAAAGACAATTTTAAATGTGTATAAAATGTATTTTATAATAGGTTAAAGATACTTTTCCATTTACTCTTAGATGTAAAAATTATAATTCAACCAATATAAATGTCTTTGTTTATATGGGAACAGTTACTATACACATACACATGCAAATAACACTAATGTATGAGTTTATGTGAGCACTTTTAAAGGTAACATGTCTAAATAAGTTTACAATAATATTTGTTACAGTGAAAAGGGAATGATCTAAAGGTATATCACAGATAATATATGATGTCCTTCTGTATATGTGTTGCTATTATTGGTTAATGAATAAAGCTGCTTGGGCCAATAGCTTAGTAGAATAAAGCCAGGTAAGAAAACAAAACAGAGAGAGAGAGAGAGAGAGAGAGAGAGAGAGAGAGAGAGAGAGAGAGAGAGAGAGAGAGTCAGAGAATGCCATGTAGCTGCTGAGGAAGAAGAACATACAGAACCCATTCCAGTAGGCCAGGTGATACACAAATTGATACAAAAATAGTTTAATTTAAGATGTAAGAGTTACTTAATAAAAAGCCTGAGCTAATAGGTAAAAATGTTCCAATTAATATAGTTTTGTTTTATTATTTGAGTCTAGTTGACTGTAAAACAGCTCTTTTATGTGGATGTAGTTGGCACCATCATGTAATGGAGGCTGGGCTTTAGTTTCCCATTTTTATCAATATGTCTATTACCTCAAGGCTGTGGTCTACCAGCAAGTTTTCGATGTATCCTTCTCCTTCAACAACTAACTACATAGTGTCTCTTTGACTGCACCTACTCTCTCTCTCTCTATGCCTGTTTGGGTTTCCTGACTGCCTCTATTTACAGCATACAGAGGATAATTTCATATCAACTGCAAAATAGTTTAATAATATATACAATATTACAATTAATTATACAATATTGCAATACTGTACTGTGTGCACTGGTTGAAAGAAATATATATGCTATTTATGATGGCATAAGAGTATGAACCTAGATCAACTGAATGAAGAAAGCAAGGATTGATACAGAGATCTACAGTGAAGCACTGGGTCAAGCTATTGGAGACCACTCCAAAAGATGGAGGAGTGATAATGTCAGCAAAGGGTTCAAGACCATGGCGATACCCACAGAAACAGCTGATCTGAACTAATGAGAGCTCACTAACTCTGGACTGATAATGAGAGAACCTGTAAAGGACCAAACTAGGCCCACATAATGTGGGGACAGTTGTGAGGCTTGGGAAGTCTGTTTGGCTACCAGAAGTGGGACCAGGATTTATCCCTAGTGCTTGAAGTGGCATCTTGAAGCACATTCTTTTTGGAGAGAGATCTTGCTCATCCTAGATATAGGGGCAAAGCTTGGTTTTGCCTCGAGGTTAAGTATCAGACTTTGTTGTCTCCTCATGAGAAGTTTTTACCTTTTTGACCAGTGCATAGGAGGTGGGAGGAAGGGTGGGGTACAAGGAGGGGAGGTAGTGTGAACGGGAGTAACTATGTAAAATAAGAAAAGATTGTAATAAAAATTTTAAAAAATTAAATTGCATTCTAACTAATTTAAGTACTAAAAATCTAAATCTCAGTATCCTTGTTTATGCATTTACTTCTATATGCATAAAAATCTGTCAATGGAGAATCACTTATAATCTATACATTTACCTCAATGTATTCATATATTGTTTAAAATAAACATTCATTTTATTCCATTTTTAGTATGTGATAAGTGATAGGTATTTTACACTTTAAATCTTAAAGTGAAAGCCTACTTATTTGTCTATTTAACTTGTTTATCCAATCATAGATTGTTTAAAAGATGTGTTACTTCTCTGCCATGCCAAAGGCACTATGGGAACTGCTTGCACATTATCTATTGTGTTGTCAGATCATCTACTGAAGATAGAAGCTTCTTTCATGAGGGTATATAGATTCACTAAACTATGGGTGTAAGAACACAATCCTAGAGAACTTAGATAACAATGAGGACAATAAGAGACACTTACATAGATCTAATCTAAATGGGAAGTAGAAAAAGACAAGACCTCCTGAGTAAATTGGGAGCATGGGGACCTTGGTGGAGGATTGAAGTGGGGAGGGGAACACACAGAGGGGAGTAGAGAAAACTGTAGAGCTCAATAATGATCAATAAAAAGAGAGAACAGAAAGAATATGTCATTGGGAGTTGATTTAATACTATTTTGAAGATTAGTTAGGTACTATCTAAGGCGTGTGAATTTTCAAGCCACAAGTTCTGACCTTTAATAAAGATGCTAGCTGTAGATTTCTTCTTGTGGACTTAGCCTTAAATACAATTGAAGTGTACTTGTTTATTGTATGACATTCAGGCCACTATTGCATCAGTGGGCATGCGTTTACAGGGTGGTCATTAGTGAAGATTTTACAAGTGGTGATTATTTTTCTCCTCCAGTAGACTGAATATTGTGACACTTCCACATGAGAGTTAATAACATCTCACTTGAATGAATAGGCAGGACATTCAGGGAAAAAAAAAATTAAAAAGCAATACCACTCTTGGGAATATACCCAAGAAATGCCCTATCATATGACAAAAGCATTTGTTCAACTATGTTCATAGCAGCATTATTTGTAATAGCCAGAACCTGGAAACAACCTAGATGCCCTTCAATGGAAGAATGGATGAAGAAAGTGTGGAATATATACATATTAGAGTACTACTCAGCGGTAAAAAACAATGACTTCGTGAATTTTGCATGCAAATGGATGGAAATAGAAAACACTATCCTGAGTGAGGTATCCCAGACCCAAAAAGATACCATGGGATGTACTCACTCATAATTGGTTTCTAGCCACAAATAAAGGACATTGAGCATATAATTTGTGATCCTAGAGAAGCTAAATAAGAAGGTGAACCCAAAGAAAAACATACAGTCATCCGCCTGGATATGGGAAGTAGACAAGATTGCCGGGCAAAAACTGGGAACTTGGGGGTGAGGTGGCATGTGGCTAAGGGGAAATGGGGTGAGAAATGTGAGAAGGGGTGGATGGGGGAGCTTGGGGGAATGGGATGGTTGGGATAAAGGAAGGGTAGACACTGGAGCAGAGAAATATATATCCTAATTAATGGAGCCATCTTAGGGTTGGCAAGAGACTTGACTCTAGAGGGGCTCGCAGGTGTCCAGGGAGATGCCCCCAGATAGTACCTTGAGCAACTGAGGAGAGGGAACCTGAAATGACCCCATCCTATAGCCATACTGATGAATATCTTGCATATCACCTTAGAACCTTCATCTGGCGATGGATCAAGATAGAGACGGAGACCCAAATTGGAGCACTGGACTGAGCTCAAGATCCAAATGAGGAGCAGAAGGAGGGAGAACATGAGCAAGGAAGTCAGGACCACGAGGGGTGCACCCACCCACTGTGATAGTGGAACTGAAATATTGGGAGCTCACCAAGGCCAGTGGGACTGGGACTGAATAAGCATGGGATGAAACCCGACTTTCTGAACATGGAGGACAATGAAGGCTGATGAGAAGCCAAGGACAATGGCACTAGGTTTCGATCCTAATACATGAACTGGCTTTGGGGGAGCCTAGCCTTTTTGGATTCTCACCTTTCTGGACCTGATTAGAAGTGGGAGGACCTTGGACTTCCCGCAGGACAGGGAATCTGGACTGCTCTTCATTCTAGAGAGGGAAGGGGAATGGAGTTGGGGGGGAAGGGAGAGGGGGAGGAGAGTGGGGCAAGGGGTCGATATGTGGGAGGAGGGGGAGGGAAATGCGAAACGGGGAGGAGGTGGAATTTTTTTCAACAACTGAAAGAAAAAATAAATAAAAAAATAAAAAAGCAATACTCCAGACTTGATATAATAAAGTGGGTATAACAGAATTCTGCAGAGTATTCAATCAAAACACTGAAGAAGGCATAATCTTCTCATATTATTCTCCAAATTTGCTCATATACTATGATACAAAGTAAGTCTTGACAATATAGATAAGTTGCCATAACATCTTATATTCTATCTGGTCACAGTGTAATAAAACTGAATAGTAATAGCAATACAAACAACATGAAGTACAAAAATAATGAAAATTTAAGAACATGACTCAAGCGAGAAATAAAGAGGAAATTTAAAAATCTAGAATTAAGTTAAAATATGCATATTAAAATACATAGAATGATATGAAGACAGCCTTAAAAAGAATATTTACAACATCAAATGCCCACATCAAAAATTTAGAGAGATTTCAAATTAATGACTTAATAATATACTGAAAGGCTATGAGGAAACAAAAAAAAAAGAACACAGGAAGAGATAAACAAATTCAATACTAAACTAAATCAATGAAATGAAAAGTAGTTTCTTAGAAAGGGCTAGCAAGATTGCCAAACTGTCAGCAAAAAATCAAAACATATCACCCAAATCAATAAAAACTATACCTAAAAGGGTAGCAAGTATAACAAACTCAGAAAATTCAGAGACTTGTATAAGCATACTACAAAAATCTATATTCTACAAAACACTTCATGTTTTGGGTAAAGATTCAACTCAACAATACTGAGTATATTAATTTGTGTTATGATTAAAATAAGAACTTACTACTCCTAACTGAAACTTTATGCCCATTGTACCTAATGACTAGTAACTTTACATCCCTCCCCATGCAATACTCAGCCATTGGAAATTGCTATTTTATTCTGAATCTCTTTCTGATATGATAGGTTCTTTATATTTTAAATATTCTTGAGGGAAAAAAACTACTATACATTTTTTATGAAAAAGTGAAATTTTCTTGATCTTATTTCTCACTTTGAGAAATATAGAGAGTTTTACATAGTTATGCATTACTAAGTATTGTATTGATTGGATGTTGACTATATATATAGTCACAATACTTTGTAACTATATGTTACAAAGCATATATATATATAATTTATGCTTAGGTGTCAATGTGTATTTCATTTTGTATTAGCTTACATGTATTCATGACTTTAGTTTTGTTTTATAAAATATAACATGGTCTTAAGATGAATGCAAAAGTAGACTCATAAATGCAACACAAAATTAAATAGGTACATTTAGAAATTCAAACCCATATCTCTGGTAACAAAACATGTTTAAGATAGATATTAACCTAAGATCTACTTTCCCTGAATTTGGTTTAAACATCACTATGTCTATTTCACAGCTGAGTGAGTGCAAACATAGATACTGAAAAAAATAAAAGTACAATAGGTTTCTCAGAGACCAAATCAGCATTAAAAAACAAATCCATCTTGTTGCATATCAATATATTCTCTACTGAAAGATTTGTGATGTTGTGTTTTGGCAATATACTTGTATTTGTTATGTGAAAATGAAAGCATTTTGTTAAGCACAACATGAGTTATCAAAATGTTACCCAATAGTCAATATTGCATAGGGCCTTTGCTAAGTCAATGTGCAAAATCATAATTGGAAGGGTACATAACCATAAACTGATTCTTTACAATCATAAAAACATAAGATCATCAGAAGACTTTGATGCACTTGTTTTAATAAAATAAAAAAATAAAATCTTGAAAATACTTTATATATTGTAAAACTGCAATAAGAGCTCAGTTATTTTCATATTCCTTATGTTTGGCTATTCATTTACAAAATAATTCATGTTACTTAAGTAATATAGCTAAGTATAAGTTTAAATATATCATATGTACAAGAAATACATTTCTGAGTGAACATATGTGTTCATATGCATTAAAAATTTGAAAATTCTTTAAAAATTGTATTATGACTATTAGAATTTAAAGTTACAAAACTGTTATTATGTTAAATAATTCAGCATCATTAAATTTCTTTATATTTCAGTTCTTTTTTGTTTCTTTCTTTTTTATTTCTTTCTTTTTTATTTCTTTTTCTATCACTTTGTCTCTCTCTCTCTGTCTCTCTCTTTCCCTCTCTCTCTTTCTCTCACTCTCTTTCCCTCTCACCGTTTATATGTGTGTCTGTGTGTAGTGTGAAGATTTTAGATTTTCTGATTGAGATGGAGTTTGTTGCAAGGTTTCTTGTAAAAAGACCGCGAGGGGGGCAACCACCCACTGAAACGGTGGGGGCAGATCTATTGGGAGCTCACCAAGTCCAGCTGGACTGGGACTGAAAAACATGGGATAAAACCGGACTCTCTGAATGTGGTGGACAATGAGGGCTGCTGAGAAGCTAAGGACAATGGCACCGGGTTTTGATCCTACTTCATGTTCTGGCTTTGTGGGAGCCTAGCCTGTTTGGATGCTCACCTTCCTAGACCTGGATGGAGGAGGGAGGACATTGTACTTCCCACAGGGCAGGGAACCTTGACTGCTCTTTGGACTGGAGAGGGAGGGGAGGGGAGGGGAGTGGGGTGTGGGGAGTGGGGGGAAGGGGAGGGAAAAGGGAGGCGGGGAGGAGGCGGAAATTTTTAATAAAAAAAAAGAATTTAAACTGGCTATATTACTAGAATAAAGGTAGAAGTAATGGCCATGATCTAAAAGATCACAAGTTTGTATTGTGACAAAGTAGAGAGCAGTCTCCAGTGAGATTCCTAGAGGCATCCACATACTGCAGGGACTTCACATTTATGACCTGTACCTGAAAGATAGAGAATATGAACTCATCTAAGCTGCTAGAAATTGATGATTTGTTACCACAGGAAGATGAAACTAGTTCATACAGGTCTCTATCCAGTAGAGTGCATTAGTCTGCCTTTGGTGATAGTAAGAACAACGGAGGAAAAGAAAAGTAAAGGGAATAAAAAAGAAATTTAGTTTGTGGTTAAGAAAATTTGGGTTATTAATGAGACAGTATTATTTAGGTGATATGCGAAAACAACTTTAGTGCATCTAATTGTATGAATTCAGACATATGGAAAACAATTATTATTAAACTGTAAATGGCACCTAGCTATAAGATGGGTGTGAGTTTTAAATTTTAACAAAATTGTGGAAAATTAGACAGCTAAAAGAAAATAGGTTGACAACTATTACTACAATTTGTAGGAAGAAAATACAGGGGAAAACAAGATCATTAATTTCTATGAATGTATCATAATATCAAATCAATTTTCAAGAAATTGGACAATATATAAAATATTTTTAATTCGCTTTGTGAATTGTTTAGTTCTACTTGATGAGAGATATAAAATACCTGTATTTTCCTCTGGACTACATTTATCATCTCTCCCACAAATAACAATGAAAACCATGCTATATGGCATTTTCCATATGTGGCTGTCAATATAGAGCAGTTATACCTGTGCTGAAAAATGCAGTGTCCAAAACATTAATGAAATCAAAACCTAAATCATTAATACATGTTATTTTCTTAGTTGCTCTGTCTACTTCCCATTGACTTGATTGCCAAATGTGACTAATACCGATCGCACTGGGTACGGTAATGAGATATGTACATCACAACTCTGTCCATTGTGAGGTCCATTGATTGCTGGTTGGTATGTTGTACATTGATTGGGGGCAAGTATCTATTTGGTAATCCATGTAAAGTCTAATAAAACCATTAACAGAAAGGGGAAATTTTCTTTAACCAGAAATTGATATATGTTTTTTTAAAAAAACTTTTACCTGTTGATTAAAGAACACTATAGAACATTCATATGATTTTGCATGCACAAAATTGCTTAAAGACTGATGTGGGAAATCAAAATGCATAAGTAAGTATGAAAAAAGACAAAAAAAAGATACACATTTGTTAGCTCTAAAATTGGACAGCTTAATTGAATGACTATCTCATGAACTAGAGTAATGAGAAATCTTGTACCGGAACTTTTACATGAAAAATAAAAGTTGGTAACTATTGTACAGTGTAGTTTCAGTGTACATATTTCATTATTTAATTCATTATATTTTCACTTATTAAATCAAAGGAGAAGTTCAGTTTCATTCATGCCTTAAGCATTACAAATTGAGGGTATTTATCCTGCTATAGTTGACATTAATATATTATTATTGAGTAGTATATTGTTTGATTGTAGTGTGTTCATATTGTTTCCTCCCATAGGCAGAGTTTTCAAAATAAATGATAAGGAATAAAAATCTAAATCTTGAAAAGAAGTAGTAATTCAGAAAAAAAATGTCAAAATGACAGCTTATACAAAAGCACTGATATTTTGAGACTATAAAACAATAGCAAAATCAATCCGCAGATTTCTTTTTATAGAAATATCAAGTAAAATAAGGTAAATTATAAAAATCTCTCATGACATGAAAGTTGTACAATGTTATTTAGTATTGGAATTCAAGGTCACCCTCTAGAATTCCAGAAGAGTTTGTTTTATGTTCCAAGAAAATGTGGCTTAAAGTACAGAAAGCTAAAAATAGGAAGTTACTTTCTTATGTAGCATATAAGAGTTAGATTTCCACCCATCTTCTAAACATGTCTGGAGGAAAAGAAGAAAAAAGAAAAAGAAAGAGATAAGAGAAAGAAGAGAGGTGCAGAAAACCAGAAATAATGAATCTATCAATTATTTACTCTAATTTGTTAGAATTGTTAACAGAGGATCTCATTATTTAGCCCAAGTTGGACTCAAATACAGGGTTCATCAATAGACTTCGTTGAATTAAAAATTGTAGTGATATAGCAATACCAGCTGATAGTTTATTTTTTAACCATTACAACTGCATATAGGTATAATACATACTATATTGCTTTGAAATTTATATATTGTGGAACAGCCAAATTGAGTTAAGATCTCATTTTAATAGGAAATTTCAAAATATGTACTCATAGAATTAGAGAGTAGAATAGTGATTACTATTCACTAAAGTGGTTGTGTTAGGAAAGATATTAGTCCAAAAATTTGAAAAATTTATTAACAATTAAATATGCTCTAAAGAGATTTGTTGTATTCTATCATTTATTAATGTTTCTGGAAAAATTTTGATGCTTTAAATCTACATATGAAGAGAACATCAGAGGAAATCATATCTTCAAAATTTTTTATTGTTCAAAGATGACTGTTTCTTTGCATTTAAAATTTTTAATTAGAAATTGTATTCACTTGTTATTTTTGCTTAAATTCAAAACAATTTTAATTATGAATGCAATATCTGTAGAATCTTAGTTTTCTTTCTTACCACAGATGTCTAACTCTTCTACTTATCATTACATATGTAAGTACCTATAACATCAAAGTGCACACTTAAATCAGATGCCTATGTATTTATTTTTATTTTATAAAAAAGTCTACATTATGCTATTGGCAATGTAACATGATTCTATTTTTGCTATGAGTTTCTTTGTAAGTGTTTATCAATGTTTCTGTTTACTCTTTTTATATTGGTTTACTTTAAATTTTAGAAAATGGCTCAAAAAAGGTACTGAATTTTATTTTGGTTCTTTATTTCTTTATTCAGAAATTTTCCGCACAATAGGTAAAGAATTTTATCTATATGTTTGTTTCTTACACAGAATGACATTCTAAATTCATCATCTCAACATTTTGTAGACACTTCAGCTTTAATGTTGCCTACAGGTCATAGGTGGAATAGAAAATTCACTGGACCCACTGCATTTTTCTTCCTAAATGCAACATTGAAGTTTGATTAATACAGCTTGCCAGAGCCTTCGGTATCATTCTCAATTCGCAATCACTTTCTACCCCTTAGCTGATTTTTACAAATGACTTCTTATTGGTTTGTTTAATTGTTCTTGAGTTCCTTCGGTTAATCTGTTATTATTGCTCCAACCATAGATTGTCTAGTGGCATTTTTTTTCTTCTACTTGACTGCAAAACAAATCTTGCCTCTCTTTAGGCCTTTGGCACTTCTTCAACTTTACTCCCAAATTATTTTCTTGCTAATTTTCATGAGAGTATTTGAAAGCCTTTTCACCATTTTTTCTGCTAAAGCCATCATTTAATGACTCCAATTTTCAGTAGAATGCAATTGACTCCCATAACTATGACAGATAAGGCCTTCATGTCATGTAAATTCCATGAGCATGTCATACTATGAAGAATACTTCTAATCTCTTTTGAGTGACCACTCCTTTTTTTTATTGTCCATGGCTTTTATAGTGCATTTCATTTTTTTCTTTTTTATTATTACTTTAAAAATACCAATCCAAATTCCCACTCCCTCCCCTCTTCCAAGTTCCCTCCCTCTCCCTCCACAGATCCTCCCCCATTCCTCCAACCCTAAGGGACTGCCATGCACCCCACTCTGTGGAAAGTCCAAGGCCCTCCCTACTACATCTAGGTTGAGCAAGGTTTACATCCAAAGAGAATAGGATCACATGAAGCTGGTATACGCAGTAGCGACACATCCCAGAGTCACTGTTAATGGCTCCTCAGTCTGCTCCAGCTGTCAACACTCTTCGGAGGGGTTTGGTTTTTCCGGTGCTCATTCATTCCCAAGTTGGAGTTTGTGAGCTCCCATTAGCTCAAGCAAACTATCTCAGTGGTTGAATGGTCTTGAATTTCTTGCTCATACTCTCACTCCTTCTACTCTTCAACTGTGTCTTGGAAGCGCAGTCCAGTGCTCCAATCTGGGTCATTGCCTCTGTTCCCATCTGTTGTTGGACAAAGGTTCTATGATGATATTTAAGATAATCATCAGTTTGACTATAGGTTAATGTCAGTTCAGACACCCTTTTCTACTGCTTAGGGTCTTAGCTGGGGTAAAATCCCTGTGAGTTCTTGGGCATTTTCCTAGAGCCAGGTTTCTTGCTAACTCCATAATGGATCTCTAAATCAAAATATCTCTTTCCTTGCTCTCATATCAGTCCTTCCTCCATCTCAATTATCCCATTCCCTCAAGTTCTCCTCAAACCCCTTTTCCCGCTTCCTTCTACCCCCTGCTCCCATATTTTTTTCTGATTTGAATTTCCAGGTATGTAGGAGTTCCTTTTGTTTGGATGTTTGCTTTCATTCAGTAATGAATAACGAAACTGCCTTGGCCTAGTTGATAGGACAGAATTTAGGTAGGCAGATTAGACAGAACTGGATACTAGGAAGAAAGCAGATTGGCAGATGCCATGGATCTCCTGCTAGAGACGGGCACTAGTTAGAATCTTGCCAGTAAGCTACAGTCATGTGGCAATACACAGATTAATAGAAATGGGTTAAATTAAGATGTAAGAACTAGCCAAGAAGAAGTTGGAGCTAATGCACAAGGTAGTGTTTAAATGAATACAGTTTCTGTGTGATTATTTTGGGTGTAGGATAGCCAGGTGCCTGGGACCACCAGCAGCCTACTTCTCCTGCTACAGAGTGGTGCCCAATGTTGGGAGAGAGAAAAAACTGTGCCCATATTCCCAAATGTTGTTTATAACTGTTTACATTTAAAGGGTGATATGATATAGATATGAATAATTTACTTTGGTATAAATCTTGATTTATGGATACAAATTTAAGGTCAGTTTTGCTATATGTATATGTATTTCTGATCTTGATTAAGGTATTGTGATTGTGTAGCTCATTTAAAAATGTAATGTATAATTAATATAGGTTAATAATAATCTATAATAGTCAATTCATAGTCATGTTAGTCAGATTTTCTAGAAGTGCATAGACATATTTAGATAGACATTTTTCATATCTTTCAAAGACTACAGAATATGGCCTTTAAAATGTTTTAATAACTTAGGATAGAGAAAGTGTGAAATATATACATATCAGAGTACTACTCAGTGGTAAAAAAACAATGGCATCTTGAATTTTGCATGCAAACGGATGGAAATAGAAAACACTATCCTGAGTGAGATAACCAAGAACCAAAAGATGAATATGGTATGTACTAACTTATTAGTGGACTCGAGCAATAAACAAGGGGTATTGAGCCTATAGTTCACAAGCCTAGGACAACCAAATAACAAGGTAAACCCAAAGATAAACAAATATAGATCCTCCTGGAAATTGGAAGCAAATAAGATTGCTGGGTAAAAGTTGGGAGCATGGTGGTGGAGGCAGGGGTAGAGGTGGGGAATCAGGGAAAGGGGAGGAGGGGAGAGAGAAAAGAGAAGGGAAAGACTGGGGAGAGCTTGGGGGAGTTGGAGGGTGGAGATGGAGGAAGAGCTGATATAGGAGCAGGGAAGAAGATATCTACGTTAAGGGAGCCATTTTAGAGTTGTTAATAGACTTGGCTCTAGAAAAGATTCCATGTGTCCATGAGATGTTCCCAGCTAGGTCCTTGGGCAGCAGAGGAGTGGATGCCTGAACTGGCCTTGCCCCACTATCACACTTATTATCTCAAATATCACCATAGAATCTTTGTCCGACAATGGATGGAAATAGAGACAGAGACCCCATCAGACTAATAGACTGAGCTCCCAAGGTCCAGTTGAAGAGCAGAAGGAAGGAGAACATGAACAAGGAAGTCAGGAGTGCCAGGGGTTGGTCTACCCACTGAGACAGCATGCCTGATCTAATGGGAGCTCACAAAATCCAGCTGGACCAGGACTGAAAGAACATATGATCAAACCAGACTCTCTGAATGTGGCTACCAATGGGGACAGACTGAGAATCCATCGATAATAGCACTAGGACCTGTTTCTACTGCATGTGCTAGCTTTTTGGCCCCTAGTATATATGGATGCAAAGCTTCCTAGGCCTGGATGGAGATGGGAGGGCCTTGGACTTCCCACAGGTCAGGGTACCCTGCCCTCTCTTAAGGGGAGAGGGGGAGGGAGGAGGGGGAGGGAAAGAGTAGGAAGGGAATAGGAGTAGTGGAAGAAGTGTAAATTTGTGAAGTGAGAAAGAAAAACAAAACAAAACAAATGGATTAAAGACCTCAATATAAATCTGACCACAGTAAACCTGATAGAGGAGAAAGTGGGAAGTAACCTTCAATGCATGGGCACAGGAGACCACTTTCTAAATATAATACAAGTAGCACAGACAATAAGCACATCAATAAATAAATGGAACCTCCTGAAACCAAGAAGCTTCTGCAAAGCAAAAGACAAAGTCAGTAAGGCAAAAAGGCAGCCTACCAATGGAAAAAAATCTTCAGTAACCCCACATCAGACAAAAAACTGATTTCCAAAATATACAAAGAACTCAAGAAATTAGACATTAAAATTATAAATAACCCAGTTGAAAAGTGGTATATTGAACTAAACAGAGAATTCTCAACGGAAAAATTTCAAATGGCCAAAAGATACTTAAGGACATGTTCTTCTTCCTTAGCTCTCAGGGAAATGCAAATCAAAACAACTTTGAGAAACTATCTTACACCTGTCAGAAAGGCTAAGATCAAAAACACTAATGATAGCTTATACTGGAGAGGTTGTGGAGCTGAGTGACATCTCTTGCACTCTAGAGTAACATCCCATGAAATTTTACCTGTTGCAAGTATCTCCCAGACCAGATTTCACACCTATGTACCTACATGTAGATATAATTGAACCTCAAAAATGAGTATTCATGGAAATTTTATGTGAACATCTAAAGTATATATTATTTCTTTCTACTCGAACAATCTCACAGCTATAGACATGTAGTATCTAGCATAGTCTTTTTTCCCTTGTAAATCAGTATTTCTAGAATTCAGTACGATGTGTGGATAGTTTGAAAGGGAAAACCATTGTTGATTAAAGCTTTACTATCTATTATATGCTATTTTCTAGTATCCCAATTCTCAGTTCTGTAACACCCAGATATCATTACCAGGTCTAACTAAAAATGTGACATCAGAAATTTCAAGTGTGCCTTAGCACTTTCCAAACTCTGTTCAAGAGGTTTGACTTACCAATATTTCGTAGTATTGCTCAGATTTTTATGCCATTCCTAAAATAAGAAAGTCAACAAATTAATGATCGTAATTAGAATTAATCAAAATTTGTCAGTATCTTAATATGTTCACACAAAAATCACCCAGAGGAAAGACTGCTTATTATGTGTCCCTAATAAGAAATGTCATATGAATAGAATTTCTAACTTTCTTTCATTGTGTTGAGTCCCAGTTAAAAGGGAAAGTTTCACAGATTCATATTTCAAATGAACAGCTATTTCTTTCACTAAAGAGTTCTTCCAAGCTCTGTGGTTGAGCTTGGTGCTGGAGGTGATGAAAGGAGAATATACATTAAGAACTCGAAATTCAAAGTAAGATACAAAGTTCTAGGCTTCAGTAATAGCGTGATATGCTACATCCCATGGTATAAAGCTCAAATACATTTCAGGACAATATTGTCTGATCTTTAGAAGAAAGTTGTTTATTTATAAAAGTTTAATGTTGTTTAATTTTTGTCCCCTAGTTTATAGCTTGTAATAATATATATCTCATTCAAGGCAAAACAAATGAAAACAGCAGTAAAGTTTTGTCACCCCCCCCCATATAGTGAATTTCTTCTTTGTTGGAAATTTCCATGAATTGTAAGCCACATTAAGATTTATTTATGAATTCATAGATGCACATTGTGCCAGAT
The DNA here is from genome assembly GCA_963919715.1 of Microtus obscurus. Lineage (NCBI taxonomy): Eukaryota > Metazoa > Chordata > Mammalia > Rodentia > Cricetidae > Microtus > Microtus obscurus. The sequence continues at coordinate 2,310,978 of CAWTZC010001020.1, read as the reverse complement.
AAGGCATGGTAAGTACACTGATGTGAACTTTGATAATAAAAACATAAATTGAAAGCCGAATCTGCAGATTATTACTCAAATTATGTTCTGAGTATTCCCTTTAATCCTATTTTGAAAGTCATTGCATAATTTTAGACTTGGAGTGGTCTGTGATTAATTTATGTAACACATCTTCCTGTAGAATGGTAAGGACATGTGGAATTGATACAATCACATGTGTGAATGTTTATACATACAGATTATTTATTTATCAAAACAATTCAGCAAAAAGTATTTTAAATGGTTTTGGAGTTATTAAACCTAAGAGATAGGAAGGGAATCCTGATTATTAATCAGTAGTTTTACATGTAAATATGGATAGTGTGTGAGTGTGTGTGTGTGTGTGTGTGTGTGTGTGTGTAAGTGAGTGTGTCAGTGTATATCAAACATTTTAAAATACAGGGCATTCTGAACCATCAGCAAGTCACAGGAGGCTACACTGGTGGTGAACTCCAGTACCTACTACTCCCTGCTCTGAGAAGTATAATATAAAGAACAATTTCAGTGAGTCAAAACAATTTCCCCTTTCTCCCAGATTTTCAGCACTGGTGTGTGAAGTTAGGAAAGCTCGGTCATAAACAAGTTCTTTCTCAACTTGTGAATTTCCTGGAAAACTGTTTACAGGTAACCTTGAAGCACATATCTCTTAAATTAAATAAGTGTACCAACAGTGCATCTTACCAAATGTTAGAATGATTCAATGTTGAAAAAAAAATAAAGAATGAAAAACAGCAAAACATTACCAAGCTTGACTAGACTGCGATGATCTGCTCCTTCTCAAACCAATTCTACCTGGCACTTTATTTTGTTACATTTACAAAATTCATCTCTTAAGTTTTGTTCATATTTTCTAGTTTATATTACGTTTTGTCTAGGCCTGAGAGACCCACACTAAAAGTGCGTTAAATACACTGCTGTGTAAAAAATTGTGCATTCTAAAAGCCACTGATTGCAGTAATGAGCAGAGGTCTGTCTTTAGTTTTTGCTTGTTGTAATGCTCCAACCATCACCTGAAATTTAATTTTAAAAATTAATGTAGTTGTGCTTGTGAACAAAGGATAGAAAATTAAAAGAAATATATCACTTGGAATAACTAATTTACTGCTGATTGTCTGAAGCTTTACAAATTATGTTTTATTTACTTAATATTAGCCTACTATGTAGAACTCTGTTAAATGTTTATAATAAAAGAATATCTGATTAATGATGCTGTGTTGTCTGGATATGGGGATTTAAAGGATGCTATGAGTTATTATGGATCTACAAATAATATCCTCTTGCATCAAAATTCAAGCTGTAACATGGAAGGGTGATATGACAAATGTCATTCAACTACAATGGAGCTGCATGATCGATGGTGGGAATCGTGACTGATGCTATTGGCATGCCAAGGCATCTAAAGGAAAAGTAGTGTGTCTGAGTCAGAAAGGAGGTAGTTCATGTTTGAATGACAAAACCAAGACAGAATCATAGGACTTGAAAATAGTTGGCCATGGAAAGGAGTGAATGACATATTCATTATAATAGCAGATTGAAGTAATGAAAAATACATTACTTGTGTCAAAATTGGTCTATGAAGGGAAATCTTAAAAGTTTTATTTAACTAAGCAGAAAATTAGCTATACATTTTTTTTGGTTTTATTATAAGAGTATGAGAGAGGGTGGAAAGGAATACTGAGAGTAAATGTTTTCTTGTTTAACAGAAATGACATTTTAGCTGTCACATTTTAATGATGGACAAGTGAGGAAAATGTAAAAATGATGCTTATGGTTAGGGTTACAAAGCAAGAAATTGCTTCTGGTGCAATGATGCTGAGTCTTATCTAAAATGTTATCTAATTTCTGGTGTTTAAGAGTGTATGTATAGAAATTTGTTTGGTATATTCAGCTAATGATAATTTTAAATGTATCATATATTGGGCAAAATTAATTATATAAGAAGAACACTTTTTAAAGGCACATTAATTGATGACATGCAAGCACATATTTTTCTTAGTCGTTTGATGAATAGAGCTTGACATATATTTTTGTTTTTAACAGAAATGGGATGAGGAATGGTCTTCTGGAATATGATACATTGATGGGTGTTGAGGATAACCATCCACAAAAGCAGTGCTGGTGCTGGTGATATTAGTATTAGAGTGGAATGGGGAACAGTATTTGTTATAATACTATTAAAACAAGAAAGCAGATACTGATTAAATGTCTAGAGAGCTATAAATTTTCTTTTTCTTCTTTTTTCAAGTATGCTGAAAGTACATCAAAAAATGACAGAAAATGCACAAAATGCTATATCACAAATTAGGTCATATAACTTATTTTTGTTCATAAGAAATAATAATTTACATTTCTGGAAAAATGTCACCAAAATTAATATGAATTAGATGTAAAAATATTTATGAATTTGTAAAAATTAATGAAGCATTATTTGATACAGATTTGATAATTTTAGAAACATTACAATAAGTGTTATTTATGTAAATTCCAGGCCCTCAAGTGTATATGCACAACACTAATACATTACATACATTGCACTGAGTCAATACCTAAGATGGTTATCGTATAGCATAAAGTAATGAAAACAAGGAGAGATAAAGTAACATAAGTACCTGCCCAGTCACATGGTTGGACAAAGATGATATCAGAGGTGTTTTATGAGCTAACATTCTACTCTTAAAGCTATACTCAACTTAGAAGATTAGTAATTAAAGGAAATAACAAACAAACATAAGTCATTACTATCATTATTAACCAAGATTTCGCTATTCATAAATGATATAAGAATGTTATATTTTAGCCGGGCGGTGGTGGCACACGCCTTTAATCCCAGCACTCAGGAGGCAGAGGCAGGCGGATCTCTGTGAGTTTGAGACCAGCCTGGTCTACAAGAGCTAGTTCCAGGACAGGCTCCAAAACCACAGAGAAACCCTGTCTCGAAAAACCAAAAAAAAAAAAAAAAAAGTTATATTTTAGCGATACTCTAGTGTCTGGAGTTTTGTTTTGGAGATTAGAAATAGACATAACACTCATACAAAGTGTGACTATGTGTCTGTTTCTTTCTCTGTCTTTCTCCCTCTTTCTCACTCTGTTGGTGTACTCTGTGTGTGTGTGTGTGTGTGTGTGTGTGTGTGTGTGTGTGTGTGTTTGTGTGCCAGCTTCTGTAGTCTGGGTTAACTTCTGACAGGAAGCATGTATACTCTGTTAAGAAATTAACACTTGATGCAGCAGGAGCACAGGCAAGGCTCTGGGAGAAAGTTTCAGGAATCTTTTCTTGGTCTCCAGTTTGATTCACCTCTTTTTGTTCTCCCTTTGTAAAATTAAATTCTACATTATAGACATTTTTTGACAGATGATGATTGTCAAATTAAAACTATCAAATATACTTTTTAAAATTACAATATAATAATTTTATATAGACTTCCTGTTGCTCTATAAAATAATAAATCTTTAGCTAGCATTTTTTAGGAAGAAATAGAAATCTAACTTTATAAATGAATCTACACTGTACTAAGATGATAAGTGATTTGTATTAATTTTGGAAAGCAACTTTGTAGATTTTATTTATGAGCAACTGCATTTCTGATTGACTGAGTTTAAAAGCCAGAAATATTTCTAAATGAAAGTGAAATTCAGTGCAGTATACAGGAAACCTTAATCCAGACAATAATATAATACTTCAGTGGCCAATGCTGAAAAGATTATGTGGGATGCAGCCCACTGCTACTGGTAACTGTGTACATCACTGTAGATAAAGCCAGAATAAATAACATGCTTGATGCCTCTAATTCCTTAAAATCAACATAAAAACCCTGCAAGCTATTTCATGCCAGGTTTGACAGGTGGTGATAATGTTTGAGGAGGCACAGGCTACACCACAGTGATAACAGTGAAAGGCACAGCTTTGGAGGTGTGCTTGGATAGAGAGCAAAACATGCTTGGAGAAGTTAAATTGAAGTATTTTAAAGCACACAATGTTGCTCAGCTGCCTCTAACACACCTTGAAATACCTTCCACTTACAAAACTCTCTCAGATATCAGCAATCAGAAAATGGCATTCAGATGAAAAGTTTTTAAAGTATTTAAGCAAAATTAAAAAACTGAAAATAATAAAACATTTGTCCCAAATGAAGTTTTAAAACTATGAACTCTTTATGATTCAGCAATTTTGGTTTAACATCAGATGCAAAACTTATACATAATGTGGGATTCCATTTTGTATGCTGTGAATTCCATTGGTTAATAAAGAACTATCTTGGCCTGTGATAGGGCAAAACAGTAGAACTAGACAGAGAAAACTAAACTGAATGCCGGGAGGAAAGAGGCAGAGTCAGAAAGAAGCCATGTAGCCCACAAGCCTCATGGCAAAATATAAAAAAATGGAAATGGGTTAAATTAAGATGTAAGTGTTAGCATTTAAGAAGCTAGAGTTCATGGGTCAAGCAGTGATTTAAATAATATGATTTCTGAGTGATTATTTTGGGGCTAAGCAGCTTTCTTACAACAAATTGGCACTGAGGTGGCAAACTAAAATCTACTTAATTGGTTAGACTATAACAATTTTGACAGCATAACCTCTATATGGTTTCTTGGTTTTCTCTATACAGGTCAAGACTCTTGAGCTTTATGAATAGTTCAATATATTTTAATAAATATGTCTATTTATGTAATATAGGTGATTTACTTTACCGTTAGAAAATTCTGCTATTATTCCTTTATTAGTTGCAAATGTTGAGAATATTTTTGTTAGTTTCATTATTGTTAGGAATGTCAACATCACTAATGTAATATGTCATTTCCACCCTTCCTTGTCCTCACTCTACTCCTTCCATTTACAATCATCCTTCTCATATTAATTACCCCTTAATCTTTAATTTCACTTTTATATATCTATCTATCTATGTATTTAAAGATAAATAAAATTGACAACCCATAAAAAAATCTACTTAAAACCTGAGAGAGCTTGAAAGGAATTCTAGATACAAAAATACAGAGGTTAATACAGCTTTTTGCTGTTTGCTGGTGGTGTGCCACAGCTCTTTTTTTTTTTTTTCTTTCGAGACAGGGTTTCTCTGTGGCTTTGGAGCCTGTCCTGGAACTAGCTCTGTAGACCAGGCTGGTCTCGAACTCACAGAGATCCGCCTGCCTCTGCCTCCCGAGTGCTGGGATTAAAGGCGTGCGCCACCACCGCCCGGCCACAGCTCTTTTAAGAGAGATTTTCCAGATTCAGTGGTAGCAGAAAAAAAGCCACACAGCCTTGAAATGCCAGCTTTCTGGGCCATGCTGCCAGGATGACCTCTGCCTCTTTCAGAAAGACAAGCATATGGGGTTTATGAGCAGAGTGCTACAGCTGCTTAATGGCTTGACATAGACCTAGTGCATATTTAGAACTAGGGCAATAAACACAGTTTGTAGAGGCAGTAAATGGACTTCTGTAATGGTGGACTGTGTGGCACACATAGGCAGGGCCAAATATACAGCAATTTAGAATTCTAAAAAGCACTTAGCATTTTAGGAAGCAGTCTTGTTCAGAAAATAATTATAAATATACAATAAAGACAAATACAGATGAAAAGGACCTCTAAATGGGTCACAATGTTAGATAATTGTATGTAGACTTGGAAGAGAGAAGAAAAAGAACACAGAGAGTTGTAAAAGAAGTAAATTTTTTTTAGATAAAGTCTAAAGACTTTAAAAAGAGACAGTACAGATAGTCATATATTAAAAGGAGTAAAGAATAAGGCACATAAAATGGAATATGAAAAGAGAGACTGGATTTTGTATACTATTGTGTTTTCTTTTAATTTTTTGTTTACAGAAAGAAATTTGATTCTGGGGATTGATAAGATAAAATAACATATATATTTTAAAGGTATCTTGAATTTAAAATATGGGCTTAAGGATATGTTGCCTTGGAAAAGGGGTTCTTCTTTTGTTTCCACAGAGGATGAGAACCTGTGGAATCCTTCCAGACTAATGTGGTTTGATGCACCAAAACCTCCTAAAATGTTGCCATGAATATCCCACCCCCAAATTACTTTGCTCAACTGAGCTGAACCTAGAACACAGAATACACCATGAAGGTCTGACTAACAGTACCCAATCAGCAGGAAGTAGTCTAGAGAACTTTGCCCAAATTCCCAAATATAATTTGCATTGATATTGATTTTGGTCTATTTATGCAAATTTAAGGTCAATCTTGCTATACAAATATTTTTGCTCTTGATTAAGATATTGTGACTGTGTAGTTCATTTAAAAGTATAATGTATAATTAAGAAATTTAGGTCAATAGGTAATCGTCTGTAATAGTCAACTTGTAGTCATGTTAGTTACATTTTCTAGATGGACAGATGTTTTTCAGATGGATAGGCATTATTCAAACATTTCAAAGATTGCAATATATGGCATTCAAAATATTTTAAGCACTTAAGACTTTTCATGACAATGAGGCACATCTGCTCTTGGCAACACCAATTACTTCAAAAGGAAGATGGGCATCAATGAGGCTCTTTATTGCATTGGTTATCCATTTGGACAAGAAACCTCTTTTGCCTGGACTTATTGATGAACTGGACATGCAAAACCTGCAAAGAAATGACTACTGAGTTTGCCTAAAGATGATACTGTCCTTCAGGGATCCTGATTCATGAAAGAGTCTGCTAGACATTCTGCAGGACACAGAAAAATATGACTGACAATCTGCCAATATATCTGGAGATGTCTTTGAAATTTCCAACTTAGTGAGAAAGTCTGCTAGATACTATGGACCTGTAGGCTGAAGATGATGCCCCAATGGTACAGAAAAAATTTGGGGTGACTGTTGTGGCAGTAAGATGTCTATGTCAATTCTAGAGTTTTAGAAGTTGCTTAAAATGCATTTTTTGTTTACTTGGGTAGTATTATATCCTTTTGGAGTCTTTGATGGGATGGAGTTGAAGAATTTATAGTTATAGTTTTTCTTAGTTATGATAAAAGATCAAGTAGGTATAAATATTGTAATAATTGCTTGATACTTGTTTTGTTATATGTAATTTTACTATGTTAAAGTTAAAACTTCCTTTTCATTTAAACAGAAAAGGGGAGATGATGTGAGATTCCCTTCTGTATGCTGTGAATATCATTGGTTAATAAAGAAATGTCTTGGCCTGTGATAGGGAAAAAGAGTAGAGCTAGGTGGGGAAAACTAAATTGAATGCTGGAAAAAAAGAGGCAGAATCAGAGAGAAACTATGTGTCCCCTCCAGAGACAGATGTCGGAACCTTGCAGGAAGACTACGAGCCTCATGGTAAAATATAAAATAATGGAAATGCATTAAATTAAGATGTAAGAGTTAGTCAATTAGAAACTAGAGATAATGGGCCAAGCAGTGATTTAAATAATGTGGCTTTTAAGTAATTATTTTGGGGCTGAGCAGCCAGGAATGACTAAGCAGCCTTTTTAAAACATATACAAATTTGTAATTTTTAAAAAAAAAATAGTCATTGGAAACAATAGCCACTCCCAACTACTAATGTTTACGTCATGAGGATCATTTATTCTATATATTCTGAGAACAAAGTCAGGGGCCCTGCATCACTTATAAAGTTAGAAAAAAACAGTGTTGCTGGAGGTATGCTACCAAGAATGATGATTTCATTGTGCTTTGGCAGCTATGTATATCTGTGTACTAAACAGCTTCCTAAATTTACTCTCAGGTAAAGGAATATAGAAAACTGAGAAGATAATTTATACCACTCACAAGTAATAGGTTATAGAAATATTTATTGTTCTTATTAGATTAAAGTAATTCATTTATTAAAAATGTTTTATGTATCTAAATAGAATTTTTAAATGTGTTCCTATAAACATGTCTAAGAAAAATTTTAAAGGCAAATGAAAATTTTTTCTGTGAATTATTGATAATGTTGTTTAGAAAACATAACTATTTTGTTACTTCAGTACAATATAAAATGAAAGCATTTACATCCATTCTATTTAAACTGAGGAAATATGTTCAGTGCCAGTTTTTCTCAAACATACAAAGTCACAGGTCCCAGATTCCCATAACTCTGATAATTTACTTATCAGTTGCAATTTTTTTCAGTTTTTATTTATTTTTTATATTTATTTATTAAAAATTTCCACCTCCTCCTATTCCCTCCCACTCCCCACTTCCCCTTCCCCGTCCAGTCCTTAGGGTACTCTGCTCTGTGGGAAGTCCAAGGCCCTCCCCCCTCCACCCAGATCTAGGAAGGTGCATCCAAACTACTAGGCTCCCAAAAAGCTAGTAGATGCAGTACAATCAATTCCCAGTCAGTCCCCATTGTCAGCCACATTCAGAGAGTCTGGTTTCATCACATGCTTGTTCAGTACTGGTCCAGCTGGCCTTGGTGAGCTCCCATGAGATCAGGCACATTGTCTCAGTGGGTGGGTGCACACCTCATGGTCCTGACTTTCTTGCTCATGTTCTCCCTCCTTATGCTCTTCATCTAGACCTTGGGAGCTCAGTCCAGTGCTCCAATGTGGGTCTCTGTCTCTATCTCATCTATCGCCAGACGAAGGTTCTAAGGTGATAATCAAGACAATCATCACTGTGGCTATGGGACAAGGTCAGTTCAGGCACCCTCTCCTCTGCTGCCTAAGGACCTAGCTGGGGACATCCCGTTGGACACCTGGGGATTCCTCTAGAGCCAAGTTTCTTGCCAAACCTAAAATGGCTCCCTTAATTAAGATATCTACTTCCCTGCTCCCATATCCACCCTTCCTCCATTTCAACCATCCCACTTCCCCAAGTTTGCCCCAATCCTCCCCTTCTCCCTTCTTAACCCCCCCCCTCCTCTTCCCTCCACCCTACCTCCACCCTCATGCTCCCAACTTTTGGCTGGAAATCTTGCCTACTTCCAATTTCCAGAAGGATAAATATATGTTTTCTTTGGGTTCACCTTATTATTTAGCTTCTCTAGGTTCATGAACTATAGGCTCAATGTCCTTTGTTTATGACTAGAATCCACTAATGAGTGAGTACAGACCATATTTATCTTTTTGGGTCTGGGTTATCACACTCACTAAAGTGTTTTTTATTTCCATCCATTTGTATGCAAAATTAACCCAGTAGCACAGACAATAAGAGCAACAATGAGTAAATGGGACCTCCTGAAACTGAGAAGTTTCTGTAAAGCAAAGAGCATTGTCCTTAAGACAAAAAGGCAACCTACTGAATGGGAGAAGATCTTCACCAACCCCACATCAGACAAAGGTCTGATCTCCAAAATATGTAAAAAACTCAAGAAACTTGACATTAAAATTCTGAATAACCCAGTTAAAATATGGGGTACTGAACTAAACAGAGAATTCTCAACAGAAGTTCAAATGGACAAAAGATACTTAAGGTCATGTTCAACTTCCTTAGCAATCAGAGAAATGCAAATCAAATCAACTTTGAGATGCCATCTTACACCTGTCAGAACAGATAAAATCAAAAACACCAATGATAACTTATGCTGGAGAGGATGTGGAGTAAATGGGAATGCAAACTTGTGCAACCACTTTGGAAATCAGTGTGGCAGTTTCTCAGAAAACTGGGAGTCAACGTACCTCAGGATCCAGAAATACCACTCTTGGGAATATACCCAAGAGATGCCCAATCATACCACAAAAGCATTTGATCAACTATTTTCACAGCAGAACTATTTGTAATAGCCAGAACCTGGAAACATCCTAGATGCCTCTCAATGGAAGAATGGATAAAGAAGGTGGGGTACCTTTACCCATTAGAGTTCTACTCAGCGGAAAAAAAAAAAAAAAAAAAAAAAACAGTTTTGAAAATTTTAATGTACATTTATTCCACACCTCAATTTCCTATCAAAATTGAAACAATTCAATTTCTGCAGATATTGTCTGGGATAAAGGTGATTTCAGTTCTTTAGAAAAGGCAGATCTGTGATGGTGAACTCTGCAATTAAATACAAGCAGAATGACTTAATTTAGTTTTCAATCATAAGAGGAGCACAATGTAACAATGTTATAGATTATTACTTCTATTAGTCATATAAATTGCAAATATGTGTATTTAATTTAACTTTTGTTCACTCTTATAAACTTGCGTATTTTTTATGGTTTGACAAAGATATATTTTTGAGATTCCTTACCTCTAAGGACATCTGTTTTATTATATTAGAACAGAAATGTGAATTTTTATAAATATTATTGATTTTATTGAGCTACATATTTTTCATTTATTCCCTCCTTTCCTCTTCCCTCCGCTTCAACCAACTCCCATGGTCCCATGCTCCAAATTTACTCAGGAAATTTTGTCTTTTTCTACTTCCCACATAGATTAGATCTATTTATGTCTCTCTTAGGAGCCTCATTGTTGTTTAGGTTTTCTGGGATTGTGAATTGTAGCTTTTTATTCTTTGCTTTATGTCTAAAAGCCACTTATGAGTGAGTACATACAATATTTGTCTTTCTGGGTCTGAGTTACCTCACTCAATATGATGTTTTTCAGTTCCGTCCATTTCCCTACAAATTTTAAGAGGTCATTACTTTTTTTTCCCCCTATGGTGTGGTATTCTATTGTGTAAATGTATCCAAATTTCCCTGTCCATCTTCAGTCGACTGGCATTTATGTTGTTTCTAGGTTCTGGCCATGACAAACAATGCTGCTATGAACATAGTTGAGCACATGTCCTTGTGGTATCATTGAACATCCTTTGGGTGTACACTCAAAGTTGTATTGCTGTGTTTTGAGGAAGGTTGTTTCCTAATTTTCTGAGAAATCACCATACTGATATTCAATGGAGTCCTACCAGTTTGTACTCCCACCAGCAATGCACGAGTGTTTCCTTTACCCCACATTTTCTCAGTATAAGTTATCATTAGAGGTTTTAATCTTAGCCATTCTTGCAGGGATCAGATAATCTCAGGATTGTTTTGATTTGCATTTCTCTGATGGTTAAGGATACTGAACACTTCCTTAAGTGTCGTTCAGTCATTAAGATTCCTCTGTTGAAAATTCTGTTTAGATCTATACCTCATTTTTTAACTAGATTATTTATTCTTTTTTGACCAATTTCTTGTATATTTTGGAGATAAACTCTCTGATGAGAGATTGGTCAAGGTTTTTTCCCATTCTATAGGCTGCCATTTTATCTTGTTGATCATGCCTTTTTTTTTTAACAGAAGCTTCTCAGTTTCAGAAGAAATTTTTCAATTTATTAATAGTTTTTCTCAGTGTCTGTGCTACTGGGATTATATTTAGGAAGTGGTCTCTCGTACTAATGCATTCAAGTGTACTTCCCACTTTCTCTTCTATGAGGTCAGTATGGTTGGCTTTGTGTTTAGTTCTTTGATGCATTTTGACTTAAGTTTTGTGAATGGTTATAGATATGGATTTGTTTTCATTCTTCAACATGTTGATATCCAGCTATGCCAACAACATTTGTTGAAAAATCTTTCTTTTTTTTTCTTTTTATATTTTTGCTTCTTTTTCAAAAATCAGGTGTTCGTAGGTGTGTGGATTAATATCTGGGTTTTGATATGGGTCCCTTGGTCGTCCTGTCTGTTTTTATGCTAACACCAGGCTGTTTTCATTAATGTAGCTCTCTAGTAGAGTTTGAAGTCAGGGATTGTGATGCCTCCAGAAGTTGCTTTGCTGTACGCGATTGTTTTGGCTATGCTTGGTTTTTTGCTTTTCCATATGAAGTTGAGTATTGTTCTTTCAATGTCTGTGAAGAATTTTGCTGGTAGTTTTATGGGCATTGCATTGAATCTGTAGATTGCTTTAGGTAAGAGTTCCATTTTTACTATGTTAATTGTATGCACTCAATATCATGGGAGATCTTTTCATATTTTTTTGTGGTGTCCTCTTCAATTATTTCTTCAAGGATTTAAAGTTACTGTCGTAAAGGTCTTTCACTTGTTTACTTAGAATTACTCAGAGATATTTTATGCTATGTGCAGTTATTGTGAAGAGTGATGTTTCTCTGATTTTTTTCATCCAATTTATTATCTGTGCCCAGGGGGGCTACTGATTTTTTTGAGTTAATCTTGTATCCTGATACATTATTGAAAGTGTTTATGAGTTGTAAAAGTCCTTGATAGAATTTCTGATGTCGCTTATATAAACTATCATATCATCATCAAATAATGAGAGTTTGATTTCTTCTTTTCTGATCTGTGTCCCCTTGACATCATTTTGTTTTCTTATTGCTATAGCTAGAACTTTAAGAACTATATTGAATAGATACAGAGAGAGTGGACAACCTTTTCTTTTTCCTGCTTTCAGTGGGATTGCTGTGAGTTTCTCTCTATTTACTTTGATGTTGGCTATTGGCCTGATGTATATTACCTTTATTAGTTTAGATATGTTCTTTGGATGCATCTTCTCTCCAAGATCTTTACCATGAAAGGATGTTGTATTTTGTTGAAGGCATTTTTTTCGGCATCTAATGAGATGATCATATGGTTTTTATTTTGCAGTTTGTTTATATGGTGGATTACATTGACAGATTTTCATATGTTGAACTGTCCCTGCATCTCTGGGATGCAGCTGACTTGATCATGGTAGATGATTTTTCTGATGTGTCTTTGGATTCTATTTCCCAGTATTTTTTTGAGTATTTTTACATCAATGTTCATAAGTGAGATTGATCTGTAATTCTCTTTCTTACTAATGTCTTTATATGGTTTGGGGTGAAAATTTAAGCCAATAAATGATATTTAATTTAATTTTAATTTAGCAGTATCAACTGTGTGCAGTAACATTCAATTTAATTTTCTTGAAAATTATGATTTTTATAATAAAATAAAATAAAGCCAATATAAAAAGAATGAAAGTCATGAAATCCAACTATTTCAATATTTAAAACAAATTTATTCAATTCAACCTAAAGCATGTATCTATTTTGTATTTTATGATGACTACATCTCTTCATTTAATTTCATATTTTTAATGTTTTATTTGTTGAAAAATTTTACTCACAAATGTTGTTTACACCTTTATTGTGGATAAACATTAATAATTTAAGACGTTGATTTTATTTTGAATAAGATCTATTATAAAATTCACTACTTCTAGAGTTTTCTACTTATGAAATACTAATGTATTTATGTATGTTTTTCATCGATTTTGAAATTACTTTCCTCTTGTCTTAAAGATGTGATGGTTAATAATCACATAATATAATAAACAGTGACATTAAGTCAATTGAATAACTCAGATATATCTCATGGTTTGCTAATAAGACTTATATGGAACATCATGTAAATCCACTTACGCAGAGCTAACATTTCTCCAGGATCACCACATTAAACATCTTTTCAAGGTGAGAGTGGTCAAGTGAAAATGCATGTTTATAAGATATTTTAACATAAAAATTCAGCTTTTGGAAAATGATTTATCCAGTAGGGTTTTTTTCAAAATAATTTAGTTGTAAATGATTATATATTTTTTACTTTTATGTAATTGGATTTGAGACTCAATGTATAAAAAGTAGAACACTATATGTTAGTGACCATAGAAAAATTCTCCTTTTACAGAATAACATTCAATATCATAAGTGAGCAGCAATGAGTACAGCTTTAGATTTCATGCTGAAAATCATGATTAGTTTTAAGTTTGATCCTTTAATGATCTGATGTAATGAATTTTTCTCTATTTTTCAAACAGTAGGACCATTACCTGTGGTGGTAACATATGTCAGTCTTTAAAAGCGCCGATTTGAAAAAGGTAATCTTCAAAGGTTCTCATTAAAACAACTGTTGATAAAGGTCCATGGTTTCCTTCTTAATAAGTGAAGTTATTCTGTTTATGAAGTTATGACTCTCTGGAAATGTTTCTTTGGTTTCCAAATTTCTTGAATAAATTTATGCTTTTCAGTGGAAACATGAAACTTCACAAAAGAGAAGGTATCCAAACAATCTTGCATGACGAAGATGAGGAGCATCATAAACTCTGGCTTCTGTCATCACCCCTATGATAAGGCTGCCAGTAAGTGCTGATTATGATGGAGTTTTTTATGAGGCAGACACCTGTTATGTAGGAGCTGGATGGTGATGAGCCACTCGTTTCCCACATACCACTGCACAGCTATCCATTTTTAATTACTTCTGGCCAATGTTCATTTCTAAGCCAGTAGTTGCAATATGACCCAGGATGATATTACACTGCTTAATCTCCTTTCTGCATGAGAATGAAACAGAATGAAAATGATCTGTTTAGAGCAGAAACACACTTCAGAAGAGTATATTATAGTCTTACACATTTCTAAAACTGGTTTAACTAAAATAGTATGTGTGTACAAGAAATGCATTGGTGAATGTTAATAATTCCTAGGATAATCCCAGGAACATGTAAATTTGTGTCCATATCCATGCACATTTTATGAAGAGGAAAGCAATTCAACAGATGGTAAAACTTTTTCAGATTGCATATGAATAATGTGATCACACACATGCCCACCACATGCAGTGTCTACACCGCGCTTTTACAATGAATATCCTGGTATGCTTTTTTGTGAAGTGTCTTTTCCTCTATTCTTTTTAAAGATTGTTTTTATTTGTTTATTTATTGTTTAAGACATTTCTTAGGATTTTAAAGTTCTCTGTATTCTGTTCAACCTCCTTTGTTTTGTTTCTGCTTTTCACAATTATTTTTGAAAGACTGCATATTTGATCACACATGCAAGCATTATCTGTTCCATTTATATCGTACTAAATATTACCTGTGCTTTCTTACCCATTATCCTATGATACGTTGTTTTCACTGGTTTACTTCCAGAAAATTTCTCTCAGTTGTTTTAAATAATAACTAACACATTGCCTCAATTAAATTTCTTACTTTGATGTATCAAGTAATAATTTCTTGATATCATTATAAACTTCATATAAATGTCATGGTTTCTGAACCCACAAACTTAGCAGTTGAGCATCAAGAAAAATGTCATGCTATAACATCCATAGGGACATATGTGAGGATGCTATTGCATGTACATAAAAAAGTTAAAAACATAGCCAGTCAGATGGTCAAAAGCTTTTAAAAATGATCATACGCTCAAACTTAAAAATTATGTTCTTCATGAAGCAGATGCCTAAATTGAAAATATTTTTAGGTATCTTTTAGTAGTCTATTAAATCAGGTAAAATTAAGGGACATTTGAGGGATAGCACTGGAAACCTAATAAAATTAGAAGCTTCCTAAATATTGAAACATAGATACATGAAAAGAATCTAAATGAAATTGGGAAATAATGGTGGAGACAGGGTTTACCCAGTTTTTTTCTTGTCACCAAATGAAGCTTCCAGTGCTGGGATTGGGTTGCATTTAGTTGATTTATTGGTCACAAGGGTTCCATAAGACCTTCAAACAACCTGTTAGTGAAATTACAGGTTATTTTCCACAACTGACAACAATGCCGCATTGTTGAAGACAGCACACAGACAAGTCAGTGGCTATGGAGGACTCAAGCTCGTGCCCTCATACAACCCTCACTCCTACATTCTAGCATCTTTGGTACACGATGGAACTCCACAGAGTACCAAAGGAGCAATACCAACACGAATACAGACACAAAACCTTTTAGCTACAAATGGTCTTTCAGGTAACATGCTAGTGCAATGGTGACACAAAGCTTGAGGGAGTGACCAGGCACTATCTGGTTTGACTTAAGAACTACTGTGTGAGATGGAGCCCAAATCAGGCACTCTAGGGGTGACTAAGAACATGAGATTAGATTTCCCATGAACCTAGGATATTTGATAAACACTTGAAATGGAAATTTAATTTTCTACAAGAGATTCTCTGTCAGAAAGCAAACTTTTCTTAAGGGAAGGCTTTTTGCCTGTCCATATATGCACAACAGGAAAAAATAAAACAAACAAACAAAAAACAAAACAAAACATAAAAGTACTCAAAGGCATCTTTGGACATTTCTTATCTCTTACTGTCATGTCAGGTATTTTCTTTTTAAAAAAAATGTACTTTTCAAAATTTATTATATATATTATTTTCTATTTTTTTTTTTTTTTTTGGTTTTTCGAGACAGGGTTTCTCTGTGGCTTTGGAGCCTGTCCTGGAACTAGCTCTGTAGACCAGGCTGGTCTCGAACTCACAGAGATCCGCCTGCCTCTGCCTCCCGAGTGCTGGGATTAAAGGCGTGAGCCACCACCGCCCGGTTATTTTCTATTTTTATTTTCATGTGTTGGTTTATATATTATGGCATACAGCTTATTGCAATCTGGAAGATGCCTGAATGTGGGAATGAGTGGGTCTCTGTTTCTTAGGTCTTCACTTAGACTCTTTCCCTTACATTGGTGTTGTTCAATTCTGGTGTTGTTTAGTTTCTGCTTTATATTAATGTATTTTATTTTATTATATTATAATTATTCCTTAGAAGCCTGTACATTTTCTACTGAAATACCTAAAGAGAATGGATCTGGCTGAGAGAGGAGACACTGAGAAACCTCAATGAGTAGGAAGAGGGAAAAATCATAATCCAGGTATATAAAGTGAGAAAGAAATCTATTTTAAATAAAAGGAAAAAATTAAAAAAGGCAGAACTAAAAAAGATAGTTTTTCAAGTAATATACCTTAAAACAATCTGTTAAAAAGATATTTTTCTCTTGTCTTACTGCTGTAGCTAAGATTTTGACATAGCTACTATAATGAAAAGGAATGAAAACAGTAGACAAGTGTTCTGAGTTCCTTAATTTATTGGGATTTCTTCTTGTTTTTACCAACTAAGCATGATGTTGGCTGTGAACAAACTGTGTATAAGCTTTGGTTTATTGAGGTATGTTCCTACAAATACTATTCCTTCTAAAACTTTTATGTTGAAATGATGTTACATGTTGTTAAAGACATTCTCTGTATCTGTTTAGATAATCATGTGATTTCTACATTTAAGTCCAGTTACATGGTGTCTTAGGGTGTTTATCTCTGTGAAGAGACATTGTGACCACAGCAGCTTTTTTGAAGAAAAATCTTTAATTGGGGTTCAGTAAACAGTTCAGAGATTTAGTCCACTATATTCATGGTGGGAAGTGAGAGTACATACAGGAAAACATGGTGCTAGAAAAAGGCCTGAGAGCTCTTACATCTTGACCCACAGGCAAAAAAGGAAGTGGTCTGAGATACTGGTGTGTTTCAAGGATACATGAGACCTCAAAACCTAACAGCACAGTGATGTACTTCTTCTAACAAAGCCATACTTACTCCAAAAGGCCACATTCCCAATAGTGCTACTCCCTAGAATCTTAAGGGGGACAATTACTTTGAAACTACCTCATAAGATTAATTGCTTTTATTGATTTGCATACTGTGAACTATCTTTGCTTCTTGATAATAAAGTTATCTTGACCAAGTTGAATGAATGACCATTTTTATGTGTTCTTGTATTCATCATAAGTATTTTGTTGTAAAAATTTGTCATCTGTATTCATTAGGGATAGCAGTCTATAATATCTTTTTGTGTGCATATATTTATTTGGTTTGGGTACAAGAGTAATGTATCCATAATGGGAGTTCATAAGTCTTCTGAATGTTTTGTAAAATAATTTGGGTGCCATTAGTTGTAGTTCTTTAAAGACCTGAAAGAATGCTTTTCTGAAGCTACTTGCTTATGCTTTTATGATTTTTATGATTTTTGACATTTTTGATATCTGTTGGGATGTCACCATGTTCACAACTAAATTTATTTTCTTTCTTCCTTCTCTTTTAGTTAATTCATGTAAGTTTGTTTATTTTATTTATTTTTTCACAGAAGTAGCTCTTTGTTTTATTCATTCTTTACTACTTTTTGCCTGATTTGTTTCTACTTTGTTATTTTTCCTTCTATTATTTTTCTTAATTTCTACTATTTATATTTGCTTTTTTCTTATTTTTTCGAAATTCTTATGGTACATCATTTAATTAATGTGTGTTTGTGTTTGTGTGTGTGTGTGTGTGTAATAATAGAGGCTGTTATGTAATATAGCCATTTTCATTTAATTTCAATAATTGTATTACATTTTCAGTTTTATTCATGAAAATGCATTGTTCAATCTATATTAACTAATATCATCCAGTCTCTGAATTTTTTGGAGTTACTTTTGGCATTGATTTTAATCTTAATTTCATTGTAGTCTGATTAAATACATAAGATTATTTCAGATTACCTATATCTGTTGACTTTTTCTTTGTGTCACAATATGTAGTTTATTTTAGGGAAACTTGCATGAGTTGTTTACCAAATATTTATATTTTCTATTAATCAAAATGGCATATGATGTTAGGTACATTCAGTTCATAAAGTCATTTAGATTTTATGTTTCTTGTCTTGTTGACTTGTTTATTGCTGCAAATGTCATATCAAAGGCAAGGCACCTACCTCTTTTGTATTGGGGTTAATTTGTGGTTTACTGTTTACTTGTGTTTGTCTTCTCAAACTGGCTACCTCACATGTAATCACCAATATATGGAACTTAGTTATGAGTCACTTGTTTTGTAGCTTCTGCTTGAAAGACAGAAAAGTAGGAAGAAATCATTGGGAGGGAGTAGCTCACGGGATGGGTTAGCACAACACAGTATAAAAGTGAAGATAGGGAATACTGTCTCGGGAAATGTTTAAGGAGAAGGTAGGTGCTAGGAAAGAAAAGGTAGAAATATAAGAGAAGCTTAACCAAACTAATTGAGGTGGTAGGAAATAAACATATGGAAAATGACTGTCTTATCATTAAATCAAAATATATAATTTATGATTTCAAAGGAGTTTGTTCAAACTACTTTACCTGGTGGGAAAGATTACTCCAAGAAGCTGAGGTTTACAAACAAAAATCCCTCTGCCAAGTATGGAACTTCTGTGAATAGTTGGTCTGGGAGGTCCCAGAAGACCCTACCCCACCTCAAACATAGCAGGTACCCTGTTTAAAATATATAAATCACAAAACAAACAATAGAATCATGAATGAGAAGAAGTAACAAGTAGTGGAGAAAGAAGGTTGTTGTGGATAGGATGAAGAAAGAGAGGATAAGTAGAATACACATATGACATTGTCAAACAACAAAGTTAATAAAATTTCTTTCAGGTATGGACATTGCTCCCCCTCTTGCTTGACATGTATTTCATCCTAGTCCTCCACCAATGTCATCAAGAGAACCCAACAATGCCTCTTAATATTTTGCATTTCAATGTGTAAGACTATTATTCCGAATAAAATACAAGTTGCTCTTATTTTCATATTTATAAACTAAGACACTTTCTGATAACTAGAAAGCACTATGCAAATAGGTTTGTGATGAGGTTAAGAAGGTTTCCCCGTGATTCAGATGTGTATAGTTCAGAAAGTCTGGTGTTGTCTGTGCCTGTCTGCAATGTTTCTAAATCTAATTTGGATCTGTCTCCTTGTGCCAAATGCTAATGGCAAGTATAATATGAGTCAACTTCAGTGGGAAGAATATATTGACCCTCCAAATTATTTACAGAATGACTCCAAAGGTTCATCTCTTCCCTTCTGATTTGGAACTGACCTTAATATCAAGACTGCAGTGAAAATGTTCCAACTCAGACAATCCCAGTTTTATATGTGTAGACGTACAATGAGCTTAGGGTTACTGCTAATTAGCTTGTTAACATGAACATCTGTTCAGTCTTCAGTTATTCTTAATCCTGGTCAGATTCCAAACTTGTATCATAATCAAGCACAATGTAGATTCTTGTCATGTAGTCAAAACACATTTTTATAAACCTAAGATCAAACTTCTCAAGTATTACATTCAAAATCTTATTTTATTACAACTAATGTCATTGTGCTTTTGTGAAAATTCATTTTTTTCTCCCCTCTGACATTTGTGGAATTTAGCATTTTCCCTGTGTTTTGCCTTTACATTTAGCACTCCATATCCACAAAATTTCTGCCTCAAACTCTTGGCTTATGAATCTATTTATTATTCACCTGTTTCTTAGATATCTATTTTAGCATCTATTCTCATCAATGTTCACTTGCTTTCAGTAAATTTTAATTTGATTTCTATTAATATGTTATAGAATATTGATGAGTACCTTACCTGTGTGAGTTTCTTCTTCCGTTCTCCAGCCTTTCAATTAGAATCAGTTCCACACCCACAAGCTTAGTTCCATATTAGTGGTTTTCAAAGCTATTTCCTTCAAGAGGTACCTTTGATAGGTGAGAATTTCATTTCCTCTCCCATCTTTCCTTTTGGTAATGCACTCTCTGCACCTACAGGCTAAGGCCTAGAACTGTGAGTTCAAAGCCACCATCCCATGATCTATCTAAGTAGGTCTTTATCAGGGTTAGTTAGCCTAGCTTAAGTTAGACATTTCCTATACTAATCTGGATCATCACCTCAGACACATACCCAGAAACAAAGTTCACATGCCCAGGTGAAATCATAAAAGGAAAACCTACCTAGATGCACAAATACAATGTCTTTCATCAAACACTTAAATAAGAATGAGTCTTGCAGATGGAGGGTTACTAGAGTGAAAACTACCTAAATAAGCCCCAGAATATGTAATTTAAAATAACAATCATAAATTTCATTAAAGAATACCAGGTTTTAAAAAGAAAACATGAACCAAGTACTTCATTGAGTAGATGAACATAATAATAAATATTTGAGTAATGTCCAAAATTACATGGCTGAATGAAATAATGAAGATAATTCAGAATATGAAAACAAAATTTAGTAAAGTAATGGAAAGACCAAAAAGAATGAAGCTAAAATGAAGATGGAATTGAAAAATCTTGTATATCTGAATTATAAATCCCAGAGGAAAGTTTACAAGTAGAATTAATAAAGAAATCACTAGTCAGTAGCAGGCAAGCCTACTGCAAGTAGGCTTCTCTTCCACCCCATCAATTGGATTCTGTAGGCTTCAAGTCCCACTCTGCCACCAAACCCAACCATTTTCTGTGACCTCAGAAGAACTCTGAAGCACCCACTGCAACTGCACAAACAGACCTAGAGAGAAGATCAAGATAGCTCTCATCGGATCTCTGAGACATAGACAGTTAGTTCCCTAAGATACAGACAGCAACTGCAAGGCTTGGACCAAAAGGAAAAGACACTGCCTGCACCAATTGGAGGAAGAGAGTTTAGGCACAAATGCAAGAATTCATTCAACATCCTAAAAGGCAACATGGTAACACCAGACCCAGTGTTCATAAAACAGGAAGATGTGATCATCCTAACCAAGAATAAGCAGAAGAAAATGTTCTTAAATATAGTTTTATGAAGATGATAGAGTCCTTTAAATAGGAAATTTAAAAATTCCTTAAAGAAATGGAGGAAAATACAAACAAAATATTGGAAGAAATCAACCAATCTTTTAAACAAAACCCAAGAAAAAACAAGTAAACATGTGAAACAAACAGTTCAAGACCTAAAAATTGAATTAGAAGCAATAAAAATAACACAAACCAAGGGAATTCTAGAAATGTAAAATCTGGGTAAGGAATTTGTTAAATCCAACAAATTCATAACACAAAACATTCAGTAAATATTAGAAGGAAAACTCCAACCCAAGGAAGCTAACTGCACCTGGAAAAACACAAGCAACAAACAACCCCACAACAGCAAACCCCCAAAAGGGAAGCACATAAACACTACCACCAAAAAAATAAAAAGGAATTAACAATCACTGGTATTAATAACTCTCAATATGAATGGACTGGATTCCCTTATAAAAAGACAGTGATTAAGAGAGTGGATATGAAAGCAGGATTCATCTTTCTGTTGTATACAAGAAACACAACTCAATTTCAAAGACAGATATTTTCTCAGAGTAAAGGGGTGGGAAAAGGTTTTCCAATCAAATTAAATCACCTAAGAAACAAACAAGGTTAGCTATCATAATATCTAAGAAAATATACTCCAAACCACCATATCAGATAATATGCAGAAGGACACTTCAAACTCATCTCAGGAAAAAAATCAATCAAGATGAAGTCCAAGCCTGAACATCTATTCCCCAAATAAAAGAGCAACCACATATGCAAAATAAACATTATTAAATCTTAAATCACACATCAAACTATATACACTAATAGTGAAAGACTTCAATAGCCCACTATCCCCAATGGAGAGGACAGCCATATAGAAACTACACAGAGAAATATGAGAATTAACAGATGCCATGACTCAAATGGTCTTACCAAATATCTATATAAGATTTTACCCAAACACAAAATAATATACTTCTCAGAACTTTATGGAACCATCTCTAAAATTGACCACATACTCAGTAAGAAAACAAACCTCAACAGATACAAAAAAAAAAAAAATAGGAATAATCCCCTGTGCTCCGTGATCAGACCTTAAAGTCAAAATTCAACAAAAACATTAATTCTGAAAGGCTACAAACTCATGGAAATTGAACAGTGCACAATTGAATCACTCCTGAATAAGGAAAAAATAAAGAAAGAAATTAAAGACTTCTTAGAATTCATAAATGGATGCCCAATATGCACAAACTTATGGGATTCTATGAAAAGAGTGGTAAGAGGCAAATTCAGAGCACTACGTGCTGATATAACAAAAGTAGAGAAAACTCACACTAGTGACTTAACAGCACACTTGGAAGCCCTAAAATTAAAAGAAACAGACTTATCCAGTAGGCATAGATGATAAGAAATAGCCAAATTGAGGGCCGAAATCAATAAAATAGCAATAAAGAAAACAATACAAAGAATCAATGAAACAAAGAGCTAGCTCATTGAATAAAATTAACAAGATAGACAAACCTTTATCTAAACTAATTGAAGGTAGAGAAATAAAAATACAAATTAACAAAATCAGAAATGAAAAAGGGGACAAAATACCTCATACACTGATGAAATAAAGAGAACCATTAGCTCATACTATAAAAACCTGCACTCTACAAAGTTCAAAAATGTAAAAGAAACAAACAATTTTTTAGATAAGTACCACATACCAAAATTAAATCAAGACCAGGTAAATAATTTAAATAGACCTATAACCTGCATGGAAATAGAAAGAGTCATCAAATCCTCCCACTCAAAAGAAATCCAGGGCCAGATGGTTTCAGGTCAGAATTCTACCAGCACTTCCAAGAAGAGCTAATATCTATACTCTTCAAAGTATTCCACATTAAAAAAATAATAAAACATAAGGGACATTGCCAAACTCTTTTTTGTGAGGCTACAGTTACCCTGATACTGACCAAACAAAGACTCAATTAAGAAAAAGAATTACAGAACAATCTCTCTCATGAACATGGATGCAAAAACATTCAATAAAATACTGGCAAAACGAGCCCAAGAACACATCAAAAAATTCATCCACCATGATTAAGTCAGGTTCATCCCAGTGATGCAGGATTGAGTCAACATATGAAAATCTATCAATGTAATCCACCATATAAATAAAATTAAAGAAAAAATGTATAAACATTTCATCAGATGTTGAAAAATCATTTGAAGAAATCTAATGCTCCTTCATGATAAAGGTCTTGGAGACATCAGGGATACAGGGAACATATCTAAACATAATAAAATCAATATACAGAAGTTGACAGCCATCATTAGATTAAAAGGAGAGAAACTCAAAGCAATACTACTAAAACTAGAAACAAGACAAGTTTTTCTACTCTCACCATTCTTAGTTAGAACAATAAGATAAGAAAAGAAAATCAAGTGGATACAAATTGGAAAGGAAGAAGTCAAACTTTTGCTATTAGCAGATTACATGATAGTATATATAAGTGACCACAAAAACTCTATCAGGGAACTCCTACAGCTGAAAAAAACCATCAGTAATGTGGCAGGATACAAGAACAACTAAAAATAATCATTAACCCTCCTATATACAAATGATAAAGAAGATGAAAAAGAAATCAGAGAAACAACACCCTTCACAATAACCACAAATAACAAAAAGTACCTTGGGGTAACACTAATCAAAGAAATGAAAGACCTGTTCAATAAGAGCTTTGGCACTTTGAAGAAAGAAACTGAACAAGATACCAGAAATGGAAAGATCCCCCATGATTTTGGATAGGTAGGATCAACAAAATAAAACTAGCATTCCTTTCAAAGGCAATCTAAATATTCAATGAAATTCAATGAAATGCCCAACAAAATCCCAACATAATTCTTCACAGATCTTGAAAGAATAATAATTACCTTCATATAAAAAAAAAAACAAAATCCAAGGTAAGCCAAAAGAATCCTATACAATAGGCATCACCATCCCTGACATCAAGTTCTATTACAAAGCTACTGTAATAGAAACTGCTTGGTACTGGCATACAATCAGAGAGGTTGACCAATGGAATTGAATTGAAGACCAAGATATCAATCCACACACCTAAATTTTTGACAAAGAAGCTAAAATTATACAATGGACAAAAGAAAGTATCTTCAACAAATGGTTCTGGCATAACTGGATGTCAATATATTTAAAGAATGAAAACAGATACATATCTATCGCCATGCACCAAAAATTCAATCCAAATGAAATAATATATATATATATATATATATATATATATATATATATATATATATACCAACCACAGTGAACCTGATAGAAGAGAAAGTGGGAAGTAGTCTTTAATGGATGGGCACAGGAGACCACTTCCTAAATTTAACCCCAGTATCATATACACTGAGAACAAAAATCAATAAATGGGATCTCCTAAAATTAAGAAGTTTTGTAAAACAAAGGGCACAGTCAGTAAGACAAAAAGACAACCTACTAGATGGGAAAAGATCTTCATCAACACCACAGCAGACAGAAGACTGATCTCTTAAATATATAAAGAACTCAAGATGTTTGACATCAAGTTACCAAATAATCCAATTAAAAATTGGTGTACAGATCTAAACAGAGTATTCCCAACAGAAGAATGACAAATGCCCAGAAGACACTTAAGGAAATATTCAACATCTATAGTCATCATGGAAATGCAAATCAAAACAACTCTGTGATACCCTCTTACACCAGTCAGAATGATCAAGATCAAAAACACAAAGGATAGCTTAAGCTGGAGAGGATGCAGAATAAGAGTAACAATCCTCCATTGCTGGTGGAAATGCAAACTTGAAAAACCACATTGGAGAGCAACGTGGCAGTTTTCAAAACCCAGCAATACCATTCTTGGGCATATACCCAAAAGATGCTCAATCATACTACAAGCATATTTGTTCAACTATGTTTACAACATCATTATTTGTAATAGTCAGAACTTGCAAACCACCTAAAAGCCCCTCAGCCAGAGGATGGTTAGAGAAAATGTGGTACATTTGCACATTAGAATACTACTCAGCAGAAAGAAAGAAACAAATAAACAAAACAAAACAATAACATCTTGATATTTGCATGCAAATGAATGAAACTAGAAATAAAACTTCCTGAGTGAGGTCACCCAAACATTTAAGGATGAGCATGTTATATACTCACTCATAAGTGGATAATAGCTATAAATCAAAGGATAAGAAACCTATTTCATGACCCCAGAGAAGCTAAGTTACAAGGAGAACCCTAAGAGAAATATATATAGCTCCACTGGGAAGGGGAAATATACAAGATCTCCTACCAAAATTGGGGGTGGTAGTAGAAAGGAAGGAGGAAAGAGAAGTAGATGGAAAAAGGAGAAGGGAAAGAAGAACTTGAGGATACAGGATAGTGAGATGGGGGAAGTACAGAGACAGACAGCAAGGAAAGAGATATCTTGATTGAGGGATGTAGAAGGAGCTTCATGCCACTTCCTGCCATCCAGCCCCCTGCCACCTGGCTAGCTTATGCCCCAAAATAACAACATACAAACATATAAACACTGCTTGGCCCATTTCTATCAATGTGTGTAGCACCACGAGGTGCGCTTACCGGGAAGATTCTAGCCTATGTCCATCCTGGGTAGGAGCTTCATCGCATCTGCCCTGGAGAGCAGAGGCATGGCATCTGAGCTCACTTCCTCTTCCTCCCAGCATTCTGTTCTATTTACTACATCCACCTATGTTCTAACCTATCAGGCCAAGCAGTTTCTTTATTAATTAACCAATGACCTTCCTCTATCAGAGGGATCCATTAAAGGGCTGGCAAGAAACCAGCACTAGAGAAAATTCAAGGAATACATGAGGGCAACCCCAGCTAAGACCCTAAGCAATAGTGGAAAGGGTCCCTGAACTGGTCTTGTGACTATTTTAGGAGTCAGCATAAAATCTTCAACCAACAACTGATGGAAACAGAAGCAGAGATTCAGAGTGGAGAACTGTTTTGGACTCCCTGAAAAGATGAACAAAGAGGTCAGACCGTGATGGGGAAACCCACTGAAACAATTTACCTGAGGTAATCGGAGTCTACCAACCCTAGCCTGTCAGTGAGGGAACCAGTGTAGGATAAAACTAGGCCCTAAGAATGTGGGTTTTACTGTTGTGTGGCTGAGTCAGACTATGGCCACTGGCAATGAGATCACAGTTTATCCCTATTGCTTAAACTGGCCTTTTGGAGCCCATTCTCTTTGGAAGGATACCTTCCTCACCCTAGATATAGTGGGGAGGATCTTGTTCCAGCTTCAAAGCAATATGCTAGATTTTGTTGACTTCCCATGAGAAGCCTTACTTCTTAAATCTTCTCTGAGATGTGGATGGGAGTTTGGGTGGGGAAGGCTAAGGGAATGGGATGAGGAGAGGGAGGGGGAACTGGGGTCAGTATGCAAAACGAGAAGAGATAGTTTCTTAAAAATAAATTAATGTTAAAAAAAACCAATGAAGCAAAAAATAAAATGTCAAGCTTTGAATATAAAGTAGAAGATCCTAAAGAAATAAGAAAAGAATATTTAAAAATGTAAAAGCACAGGCAAGGAACGTGCTAAAAGTGTGTGGCATTCTCAAAAAACTACATCTTCAAATTACAGACATAAATTCAGGAGAGGAGTACTAGGTCAATAGCATAGACTAAATCTTTAAAAAATTTATAGAAGAAAATTTGCATAAACAAATAAAAACATGCCTATACAAATGCAAGAAGCTCAGGGAACTTCAAGTAGACAAGACCAAAAGAACAACACCCCACTACATATTATACTTAAAATATTAGATATACAGAAAAAGTAAAAATATTAAAATTTACAAGAGAAAACACACATCATATGTAAAGGATAAATAATCAGAATAACACTTGATTTCTCAATTGGTAACTCTGAAAATCAGAAGACACTCGAGCAATGCACTCCAAGTTTTCAGAAATAACAATAACTATATTTAGAAAACTATATTTGTTGAAACTGTCTGTCATAATTGAATAAGAACAAAAACTTTCCCTGAATCAAACAGCCAAAGAAATGCAAAAGCAATAATTCTATAGAAAATACCAAAAACAATACTTCAAACTCAAATGGAGAAATTAACACAATCAAGAGACTGTATAATGTAAGCAAATGAATCTAAAAGTTAATGAAGTACAGTACATATCTAAGAACAAAACCAAGGAAAACCCAACAAAATGACTGCAAGCTGTTCAACTTTTCAATAATAACTTTAAGTATTAATGGTTCCAACCCCCAAAATTCATAGCTTAGCAGGCAGGATGAAAAAACAAAATCCATTGTTTTGCTGTCCAGGAGAAACTCATTTTGCCTTTAAATTTATGCACCCACTTAAAGAAAGATGTTGCAAAGGGTATTTCAAGCAAAATGAGTTTGGAGGCAAGTACATCCTGTCATCCTAATTTCTGACAAAACAGAAGACAAAGTAAACCTAATCAGAAGAGACAAAAAAGAGATATGTCATTATAGTCAAAGGATCAATTAATGCTGAAAATATCATAATCCTAAACATACATCTGGTTTACCCAACATCATAAAAATCATACTAAAGATATTAAATATACAAAATAACAAAACCCAATACTTGTAGGCAATTTAACACCCAGTTTTCTCCAGTCAGAGCTAATCTAAAGAAAAAAATAAAATGAGACACATCAGAATTAAGTGGCATCTTATATAAAACAAACTAAACAAATATGCATAAAATATCTCACCTAAATGCTGAAGAACATATATTCACCTGAACAGCACATGGAAGCTTCTTTAAAAGATAGACTACATGCTGGGATACAAAATATGCCTTAACAAATACAGAAAGATTGAAATAACTTCTATCTATATAATTGACAGCAAGTAAAAATATACTAAATGTATAAACTCATAGAGATTAAACAATGCATTACTGAATGATGAGTGTGTCAAAATAGAAATTGGGAAAGAAATTAAGGTTTGAAACTAAGAGAAGATGGTTATACAGTACAATAAAACATCTGGAACCCATTAAATATAATTATGGAAGTTTAAAGCCTTAAATATATATATGATAGTTCTGAGACAATCATCAAAACCATAATTGGGCACAGTGCAGAAATCAATGGATCATGGGAAGCTCTACCAGTGGATATGCCTATATCATGTATCCTCTATGAATTGATGATGGAATATCACAGAGATAATTAGGAAGATTGTAAGGAAGAATTAAGTTGACTGTGAATCAGTTTTTACTAGAAATGGATGCATAAAAAAGATCACCATAACACCAATATAGATAGGCAAGCTATCTCAGAAGGACAGAATTTCCATGGGATCCCACACCTAGATGAACTACAGGTAGCTAATGACTGCTTGGAGAGGGAAAATTATATTTACTCAGTAACAAATACCTTATTGGCTATCCAGTAAAATGTGGTCATTCATGAAACAATATACAAAAAAAAAAGAACAAAAGGTCCGCAGTTTTTGTTTACACATTTTGTTGTATGTATGTATGTAAAGCAGAATGATCAAAGGAAAAGAAGCTATCAATTTAAGAGTGGAAGGAGCATGGTAGGGTTTAGAGAGATGGTAGCTTGGGGATGCTGGAGGAAGTAAGTAAAGAGAAAATTGTCTGGTATTATATTTTAGTTTAAATGTATAAAATGTTAATAATAAATTAATTTATACACATTATTATAATATCTCATACCTAGTTCTATTTTTTAAACATTGTCCTTTAGAAGATAATTGTCAGCATTCCCTATGAAAAGAATAAAGCTTTTTTTTATAAAACATGATTGAATATATTATCCTTTTAAAAATTTCGAAGTAGAATCTCATAGTTAAGACCATTCTTTCTATTTTCTGGATCCAAACTGATTTATTGAAAGTCAACTACAGTACTTAGACTGTTTACAGAATCTATATGATCTTCCAGGGTAACAGATTCCATAAGATTTAGTGTCTTATGATTACTTTTGATATTAATCACAGCTCTTGAAAAATGCATTGCTTATAATGTGCAAGATCTGAAAACACATGGTTTTATGCAATCTGCAATTTTCCCTAGCTGTAAGAGGAGACCAGAAGCATTTTCTCTACTTCATTTTAGCAGTCCCAGTCTGGCTGATTAAAGAGAAACTGAATTGAACTCAAGAGTCCAGTTAGGTTCTCCAGTTCAGTTTTCAGGATCCTTGGCAGGGGGAGTGGGGGGTCACATGAAACTAAGTTTTTCTAAAAAGATACGTTACCATAAACTTTGCCCTAGCTTACAAATTACTGGGAAAGTGGACAGCAACGAGTCAATGATTGAATTATTTATACCAATTAAATGAAATGATTCAGTTAAAGAAGTCTTAAGTTTATTGGTTGAGGCAGAGCTAGGCAAATTTGAAGACAATAGAATTTGTTGGTTTTTAGAACTTTGAAAAATCCTTATCAAACTTTGAAAATTATAGTAGACCTATTAAGAAATGCTTTTGTTCTTTTTTAGGAATGATGCTTTATGCTTTAATTTTTAATATGTCTTTATTAAAATATAATTAAATTATTTCCTCTTCCCTTTTAATGCCTTCTATGTATCCCCTATTTCCTTCACAAATTCATATCTTATCTTATCATACCTAAATATATGAATACAACCTGCTGAGTCCATTTATTGCTGTTCATTGCGTGTATGTTTTCAGGGATAACCATTTGCAACTGGGTAATTCCTTAGGCATTTCTGAATGTAATGTATTCATCTGTTTCATAGTTTTTTAGATTACAACTATGAACTAATTTACCAGAATACAAATGAAGAAACAATTTGATTCACAACAATGTTAACACAGCTTCAGACAGAACAAGGACTGGTAAAAATATCAAGAAAATGCTAAGGATGTATTCATAAAGTCAATTGAAATATTCCGTTTAAAATATGCTATTTGAATGAACAACTGAAGGCTGCTCCAAGACAAATTTCCTGAGATGATCTATTTAATGTAGAATACAATGTCCTGGCTTACAAAAACATTAAGATGGAGAAGATAAAAACTGAATGGCAGACATGGATTCAAGGAGGGCCAGTGTGACTAACATCCTCCTTGGATCTTTCATTGCTACAATGTTACATTTTTTTAGCTAGTCGTGGAAGAGACAATATGATAAAATATATAAAAAATAATGTAATGGATCTTCTAAGGTGGATAGCTAATTTATAGTTAAGGGATCTTTTCCAGCCTGATACTTGTAACAAAAAGTTAAAATGATGTATTTGTGCTGCCTGAGAATATATCAGTAAAATTAGGTAGACTGACTAATGAAAGTAAAGAAGATTCAAGTAATCAGACAATAAAAATATGATGATAATGGAAATAAAACTTTCATATTTTTTCTGTGGATTTGAGTTTTTATCTGCTATCAAACCTTTCACTTGTGCTCAGAATCTCTCAATCTCTCTCTTGCTTTCACATTTTGCCTTTTTTTTTGTATGTGAACATGTATGAGTGTGTATGTGTGCTTGTGCATAGGTGTTAACAGGAGAATGACATTTTAAATACATACTGAGAGTGAGTCTGTCCATAAGCCAGGAAACAAGTCATTACCAGAAATTGAACTTTCTAGCCATATGGTCATAAAGATTTATCTTTGATGTAAGAAAATTAATTCCTGTTGTTTATGTCACCTGAAGCAAGGGTCATGCCCTCCTCACATGACATAACGCCATTAGAAAACAGAGGAATAGTTATCAACTCCTAGATCTTACTTGCATTTGATACTGGAACACTTACACTTCTTAATGTTTTTTACTTTCACACCAGGAGCATGGGATGGCATAGGCATAGTCTTGGGAGTCAAAGGGCTAGCCGTATCATTTTAATTCATGTAGAGCATCTTCAGACAGAGGCTGTGGGGTGATTACCACCAGTGGTCCTGCTGAAGTCTAGTTTTTTTAAAAAACTATAACTTCCTGCAAAAGATGCTTAGAGACCAGTTCCCTTATCGGTGGGATGGAGCAAGAATTCAGGCAACCTGTCCTGGCTCATCTGGATTTCACAGCATTCATAGGAGGACTGGGTTGATTTGCTGAATGAGGGTTTAGCATTACCATATTTCCTGTAGCAATTTTCAGAGAATTTGGCTAATTTTATTTAAAAACTGTTTGATCTCGTTTAGCGGTTTAAGTAGAGAGGGTATAAAAGAGTCTGACATTTTGTCATTCAAGACATCTAAGTATGTTAGTGTCATTTTTGGATTGGCATTTTATGTCATGATTCACAGTCTTAGTTGCTAAAATGGAGGTGGTTTGGGAATAAGCCTCACAAATATTTATTTGTGAAACATTTAAATTAGGAACGACATGGGAATATAAAGTCAGAGTAAAACACAGTTTAACAGTTTTGTTAGTATAATATTCAAACTTTTTTAAAAATAAAGGACAAATTCTGTTTATTGTGAATATGATCACCTAGTTTCATTTGTAATGTTAGTTCAAATTTGTTAGCTGGACTTGTGGCTCTTTGTTAGAGTACTTGGCTAACATGGACAAAGCTCCAGTTTGACCTCCATCATTGGAAAGAAAAAAAGTACCTAGCTGCGTAGACCAGAGTTATTTTCATAATGTTTATATAATATGAACAAAACTGCTGGTTTAAGGTAACTCAACAAGTATGTCTTAATATTCTATCAACTAATTTACAGTTTTGAAATGAGTTCTAAGATATCTTGTTTCCATCATTACATTTTTAAGAATTAATTTTCGAGAGATAAAGGACTATTTTAATATGCTGAATTGAGTCTGTGTGAATGTAATCTGTCACTAAATTGCATATGTTATGATAAGTGGAAATATATATCTATATGGTATGGAATCCTCTTCTTTATATTATTAATCCCTTCTATTGCTAACGTATATTTGTCTGCTTAATAGGTATTTATGCCACCCTCTTATACAGCTATGGACAATGGCAGTAATTACTATCTGATCCCTTGCCAAAATAATGATACTTTTTCAAAGGAATCCATACTTGAGGGTATTTTCTGGAACAAAAACAATGTTGCAAAAGGAATTATATAATAAAACAAAAGCGTGCAGTTGTGTTGCAGTGGGAGTTTGGAAGCTTTCTGCTAAGTGACATGGGAAACGAACAATGATTAAGTTAACTCAGTATTATCTGTACTGAGCAGCAGCATGAGAACCTGGGAAGACTGAGCGTAGCTCTGAACCTGTGTAAACGAGGACAGCATAGTGTGGTGTTTAGCTAAATAATCTGCAAAATTGAAGAATATGCTGCTTGTGTAGTCACCTATTTTCTGATGGGTTAAATTCATATGTTGTTGCTTCTACCTTAGAAAATACATGACAGACATCCAACAATCAAATTTTAATGTAAGGATGTCAATGAAATTAATCAGATTCAGTTTGGACCCTCAATAGTTGTAAAATACACTTTTTAGTTTTTATTTATGGTACATTCTCTGAATAATTTACTTTCAGTTTAAATAAAATCTTTATTTTTGGTTTACAATAGTTTTCTAATTCTAATAAAATAATAAATGTAAAAATTAATCAAATAACTTAATTAAAGTGCTGGAATCCTGACTTTTTTTTTTTACAGAAACATAGTAAAAACAACAATTAAAAATTAAATGAATGAGATGTTCATATTCACTTTCAGTTCTCAAATTCTGTGAATTAAGACAATCATGTTTTAATCAAATGATATGGTCAGTATCTACCCATTATCTCATCAATCAACATTTTACATTCTTTAAGGACAGGAGATTTAGTTTTGGAACAATTCAGTCTAAAATCTGAGTTAACTGACAAAGAAAATATTGGGTACATATTTTGTTTTCAGTGTGTATCTCTCAGTTGTGTTAGATATTTTGAAAACAAACAGCCTGGATATTTGAAATGGACAGACCGGAAGTGAATAGAAAAACTCTAAAAGATAGGATTAAGTATTTTGGTATGTTGAATATGTGAATTACACTGAAGAGTTTACCAGGGAGGTGTGAAAGATTCATGCAGCCCTGAAATTCCATTTTCCTTCTCATTGTGTGAACTCAAATCCCTACTGCATATGAACAGCTCTTTGTTGTTTTAAATTTGTGATAGACAGACATAATTATGACTCTAAAATTACCTCCAAACTCAACTACTGACTATGAAATAAGAATAGACAAGTACCTATTATTGTTTTCTTTTTGTCCATTCCTCATTAGTAAAACCTCCAATGCTATTGTAGTAAATAGAACAGTTTCATGATGCACATGCGCATGACTTTGATCTGACACCATGGAATAGAAATCATATTCAAACTAATCTTGATTTTAACATGCTGATCAGTAGAGTTCTTTATGAATTTCCAATCAGTAAGAGTTGGTGTGCAGGCTTCATTTAAAATTTCCTTAAGAAGCATCTTTTTTTTTTTTTTTCTCAAGTGATTTTCAGTTTTGCAGGGCAATACTTTGTGGGATCAATTTGTGGTCAATGCTGCTCTGTGAATGTGATCCCACTGAGAAGTGCTCTCGCTAACTTGCTGCAGGTTGTGTTCCAAGTTAGTTTAAGCGACTTTTCGGGGACAAACTCCAGCTGATTCCACTGTTCTTTCCTGTCTTCCCTCTTTTTGTAATCTTGACCCAAAAACTATTTTAAGTGATATCTGATTTGGCTTCCTGATGTGCTCAAATGTTCACTGACAAAGGGTTTTTGAAAGAATGTGTGACTTTCTCTTTCTTTTCTTGAATTCAGTTTCTGATGTTGATATTAATGTGAAAGGGTCATCCACAAAGAGACAAAGGACACTCATGTTCAAGGCTTCTCAGCTCTGCTCCTTTATCTCAGTTGGTGAACTCCAAACCAATGGGATCAAATATCTTCTATCACCTCCTTCCAACATCAGCATCGTGTCATCATTGGCCTTTAGGCTGTGAGAATTATTCCAAAGGTGTTCCTCTTTCTGTGTAGTCAATCTATTGAAAACTGCAGAACTGTGGGTTTGTAGGGCTGAAGGGCATGTTCAGAGGTCAGATTGTCCAACCCCCTTATTTATAGAGTCTGGAAAGAGAGGCCTCTAATGAGTAGGTTATTTGTCCATGGTCATGGACAGAGATATAGGGATGGACAAGAAAGCAGTATTTCTGATTATAGTCTCTTTAGCAATACAATTCCATGCTTGACTTGAATTCAGGCTGGTTCCCTTTGCTTCCTCAATATCTACTTCAGCTGGCCTTGTTCAGATTTTAGAAGAACTTCTGATTAAAAAGTAAAATATATAGATAACAAACTTTCTCAGTGAACCACTTGTGATTCAGAGTATCAAATAATTAAGAACCTAAAATACAACAGAATTATTAATTATCACTGAAAATATCAGGCTGACAATCTGCTTTTCATGTCTAAGAGAAATGGTAGTGGGTTTTATTAAAATAGGGGAGTTTAGTGAAAATACATGAAAGGTATTAAGTTGTTCACAGTGAAAAGAATGAATGTTTATTTTCAACCCACGATATACACCCCTGTTAGATGGGTAGGCGACATAATTTTGTAAGTAGATTTAGACATTTTAAGTCACCAAAAGACTATAATGGAATGAAAACAAAGATTTCCAATTGTTAATTCTTTGGAATTAACTTGGAAACAAAATGAGCCATCAAAGTCATATAATGCCATTTGATATAGATGAGATTTGATGAGGACTTATACCCTTTTATATGAATAATATCCTAATTTTCCCCTCTTAGGTATGATATCATAATTGACTACAGAAATTATGCCACAGACATGCCAATCTCTAAGAAGGTGAAATATTATTATCATGTTTTACATGTGGGTAGAGAAGAGGTTCAGAGAATCAAAGAAGGCTTGTTAATACACCATATTCCTCAATATGTTGCATAGAATAAAATATCACTAAGTTTATGCTGTGCCAACCACCTCTGACAGAAGGTAGGTGGTTATCTAATTTTGACTGAAGTGTTTTCCTAATGCAACATATTTTTTAATTTTTTTTTTATTGAGAAAAAGAAAAAAAAAGTTTCCGCCTCCTCCCAGCCTCCCATTTCCCTCCCCCTCCTCCCACCCTTTCCCCCCTTCCCCTACTCCTCTCCCCATCCCTCTCCAGTCCTAACTGCTTCCTTAATTTCAATCTAAAATGTTATATTTAGTTCTATAAATTGTGAAAATATAGTTTCCATATGGGTAATTCCAGCATATACCTGATCTTTTTTTATCAATTTCAGATGAAGTACCAGAAAAAGTAAGTTAAAAAACTGTAATTATTTTCTGAAACACCATCGTTCACATTTTGTCCAATTTCTACCTATGAATAATAACAAAGTTGTTTATAATTTATATGCACAACTCAAACAAGATAGATTGGTATCTGTTAAACTACATATATTTGCTGACACCACTTACCTTCCTCCCTCTTTTTGATTCTGAGCATTAATTTTTCTAGCATCACCAAAGTAAGTTCTTATGAGATAAACATGTGAAAATAGCATGCCTTTAAAGCTGGGCTTCTGTTTTATTTGATAGTTTAGAGTGGAAAAGCATTTTTATTGAGGCTTCATGCCTATAGGATAAACTTGTTTAATTCATTGAGAAAAATGTTTATCATATTTGTCTTTTGGTAATAATTTCATATGAAATACAAGTATGAAAGTACATTGATGAGTTTTTTTTTATTTGCTGAGTTTACAACAATTACAATCATGAATGTCAAAAAAAGTTGCTATTTCGAAGTTATTGAAATGGCACAGTACTTACTCAATGTTCCGGTTGCTTCAGTTTCAGTTTTCTGGAATGTGATGTATAATTGAAATCTGTGTGAAAAGAAGTAAACCATTGGGATAATACTAATTTCAATTAATTTGGGGGCAGTTTGTGAAGATCAGTGTCCAACTCAAGTCCTCTTCTTCATAGCCAGCATTTTAAACTAGATATGAAAGGTTGGGATTATAACACCAGTGTATTTGAAGTAAGAATGCATATGAAAAGTGATAAAAAGAGAGGTCATATTTCCAAGAAAATCCAAGTTTACCTAATGAGAGTACTTTCCCTAAGGAGAAGGCTGCAGAAAATTCACCTTACCATGAAACTATTATTCATGTGCTCCTTACTTGGCTTGCACAAGAATCCCCATTTTGTGTGAAAATCCAAATTCCTGATGATGTCCAAATAGACATAATGATGTCCTGCTTTTTTTTTTATGTGGCATTACTCTCTGAGTTTGGAAGAGTCTCTGTGCTTGCTTTAAAATGAGATTTGCCTTCTAATTTCTAAATCTTTGTCTTGACATTCATAGTAATTTTATTTTTGAGCTAATGTTTTGTTACTAAAGTGCAATGAGACAATCTGGTAAATATGGAGGAGGTGCATGTAATCCTAGGACTCTACTATTCCTTGTCATGCCTGTCAGATTTTTTTTTTATTTTTGTCTACAATCAAAGAAGACTGGGGGATCCAGAGCTTGAGAGCTAAGTAAGACAGGTAAGTCTGTTGTCTATGACTGAAAAAACTAGTGAACACTTAGCCCTAAGAGATGTTTGTTCAAATTCCCTTTAGATTGTATCTTGTTTCATATGTAAAAATGGCAAGGTCATTATAAGAAATAAGATAACTGAGAAAATCATGGCTTTCTTTCTTACTCACGTTACTTACCATCAAAGTGATTGTGAAGAAGGAGTTAAAGAATGGGTATGGTCTTCCACACAACCTTCATGCCAGTGTTTCCTTGCTTATTTGTAAGCCAGTTGTGTAAATTATTGTTAGGATGTGGTACAAAACCAGGAAATAAAATGAAAAGGGAGCAAAGGTGTGGAGAATTTCATTGTTCTGGCAACAAGTAAGGAGGTGTAAATAGGTTCAGACTATGAAATGCAAATTATTTAAATCCAGTGTTCTTATGTGTCTTAACTGTTCTTAATATTGTGTTTGAAGTTGGCATTAGAAGATACTAAAATGGACCAAAACTAATAGAAATAATGTATTTTTCTTTGTGTACATATCAGATTAGAAAAAATAATTGTCAAGACAAAGAGACAGAAAAATACAAAATGGCGTTTGTATTTTAGTAGTTGGTGCCACTTTTCATGAATGCTTGAAGCATAAACTCTCATATTTTCATCTATCTTCTCACTGAACATACCTCCTCTTCCAGATGGAGCAGTAGCTCTCATCTTTCCTACACCTTAATACACTTCCCCACCTGGACCCATAAAATTATTTTCATCCCTACTTCATAACTATAATTTTGCTACTGTTATGAATAGTAGTAATATAAATATCTGTATTATCTGATGGGATTAGGTGACCCTATGAAAGGAACATTTGACACTCAGTGGGGTTGCAACTCACAGGTTAAGAGCTGCCGATCTAGAGTGGGATCAATCTCTGAAACAAGGTATTATTAAGGAAATCACAGGACCTAGTGTGCATAGTGTAATTAGCTAACTACTGAAATATGCCCATTGGCTTTAGTTCCTTTTCTATGTATATAGCTACCTGTACAGCATTGTAAAGATAATCATGGTGGTATAAAAAATTCTTTTGGATATATTTCCGTAAGTATCTGAATATTTTCCATCTTCAGAAAGTACTGGCCTGTTACTAAAATACTCATCCTTATGCCCATATATAATTGCAGTTCTCACATGTCAACTAAAATTTTATTTTTACAGCAGACAGAAAATAATATATCTATAACTAGTCAATATGGAGAAAATAAGAGGGTGTTCCCAGCCATAAATGAAAAATCTATAGCACAGGTACTGCATTTATGGTTGAGGTAGCATCATGAAAGAACAGGTGGAAATATTGTATTAGCCTAACAACTGCTGTGTGATATTTTCTTTGACGATTGTTGACAATATTGGTCCCATGAACACTCAGTGATAAGACTGTTCGCGGACAATGTGTGTGTGTGTGTGTGTGATAAATATACAGGAAGAAATATTGACTCCAAGAGTTAATGTGGGCACAGGAGAAGTTGTAGGGGAAAGTGGAAGAAAATGGTAAAACACAAAGTATTTATGAAATCCTTAAAAATAAAATGATGGTCATATATAACAATTGGATTGTTATATCCTATTAAGTAAAACAGCTTTTAAGTAATTCAGTATTATTGTGTCTATACACACGTGTATGTGTCTATGTGTGTCTGTGTGTATGCATGTGTGTGTAGGAAGGCATTTTTCAAATGGGATCAGAAAGACAGTTTCCACCTCTTGTTATTCCATGAATCCAGAGATAAATCAAGGCCATTAAGGTTACATGGTAAGTGCCTTTCCCCACTCTCTAACTCCAAGTTGAGCAACTTTGACAAGAAGAATAAATTAAAATAAGCAAATAGTTAAGTAAGTATGTAAGTAAATAAATACACTGATGGGAAGACACCCAGTTTCCCGCTCAGCATTCCTTAGCATGAAAAGGTGGAGGACTCCCACAGGCCCACCCTAAGCCTTGCAACTCAAGCTGAATGAAGACACCCCCAGATCTTTGACTCTTCTCAAGGGTCCAGACACGAGGTCACCATTACGATGAACAAATATATGGTTGGAAAATGGGAGAGAAGGTGAATCAGAGCAGTTGGTGTGCTGTGGAGAGAAGCAGAACTGAAGAAGTGAAGACAACAAGGAATTGATTGATGTGGAAGTCTTGTGTTGCCACTGGGGGCCATGGTGATATCCAGGCCCAGGCTGCTGCTGAGCATAATGTCTGGGTCCTTGGATCTACCACAGCCAGGGTCTACATGGATGTCTATGGCCCATATTGCCACAACAAAGGTGGCATTGATACCTGAGTTCTAGTCTCCCACCTAAGGTTAGGGTTTTCAATGAAGACTATGCTGCTGCAGATGCCATGCCAATCTGAGAGGTGTTCACTGTCACCTGAGACTATAGTGACATTAGGGTTCCTTGTTACTGCCAAGAACGATGTCTGGATTCATGGTCCTACTGCACCTGAGTTCTGTATTTATATCTGTGGCTAGTGTTACCACTGGGAGCCATGTGAATCATTCATGTTAAAATTTGGGAGGCTTAATAAGTCAGCCCAACACTTTTCTGGAACCAGAAGAGCTGGCTCCTCCCCTTGCCAGCCCTTGGAGATCTGGCCCTGCCTTAATGAGAGATCTGGCCCTGTACTTGAAAGAGTTGGCCTTTTCCCTTATAGGAGAACTGACTCCATGACATGGTCTCAGGAGAGCTGGCTCTGCCCCTTGACTGGAGGAGGTGGATCCAGTAGAGGCTCCTACTGACAAACTCCACTATCACCAGGCTTCTCTCTCTTCAGTGCTTTGAATTGGCAGACACCAGCATCTATACCATCTATGACTTTCTAGTATACAGGGAGGTGACTTTTCCTGGGGAACTATAGCCATAGGGTCTTCATGACTCAGGGCAACAGCAGGATATCTGAGAGATGTTTCGGTGAGGACCCAGTATTGATAGCATACCAGAAGCAATAGACCTTAAACCAGACAACTCATTACAACGAACATTTGCAAGTAAAACTGTTCGAACCAAATGGTATACTGCATGATACATCACAGTTTCCTATGCTACTAAGACTAAGTGTGGTGATGGAGAAGAAGAAAAGATGGAAGAGCAAAGTGTTCCTTTTTTCTTTTCCTTTTTTATTTGATTAATAATTTTATTTTTAGGTATCATTTGGTGGGAGAAACTTTATGTGAGAAAGGAAGATACAGAGGGATTGTTAAGAACTGGGATTGGGGTGCATGATATGAAATTCCCAAAGAACCAATTTTTAAAAAAGTAAAAACAAAGCAAAACTGCTGTGTAGGTTTAATTGCATTAGTATTTTGTTATAATATCTATTGAATTATGGTATTGTGACTAAATTTTTCTTATATAAATTTTGAATAGAAAGCATTTCTCACAATTTTCAAAAGACTGACAAAAGTAACTATTGAGCAATCAAAGACAGAAAGAAAGATAGATGGATTCATGTTTCATAAGACTTTCAAGATGAAATGTAGTGATGTAGGTGTAGTTACATAAAACCACACAAGAAAACTCACTATTGTGAATATTGTCAACATTCTCCTGAGAGAAAGACAAGAAAACAGACCCCAGATGCTATGCCTCAGTCTCCTTGCCTCCTTCCCTCCCCACTGAAATATCTGAAAATGACATTATGCCAACTTGATAGCTAATCATGATTGATAATTTGACTGCATTTAGAATCAAGTAAAACCCAGGCAGTTGGGCATAAACTATGAGGAATTTTATTGATTGGGTGATTTGATGTGGAAAGATCCAACCAAATAAGGATCATTTGAATATGAAGGTGCACCTTGACATACCTTCTGGAGGCAACCCATATAAAATTGCATGGAAGAAGTTAGCTTTTTTTTTTTTTTCTGCTTTCCCTTGCTCTTATTGGCAAGATCATTATCCTGTTGTTGAAGTATTCCTTTGCTGGTATTTGAACGTGTTCCTCTGGGATTCTAATGGAGCCTGAAGATCAGCAGCTCTCTAGGAAACTGTAAGAATATAAGCACCAGATTGGTACTTTTGTGACACTCAGTCTTGTAGACTGAGCAATCCCAGATTCTGAGTTAATCTTTCAGGAAATATCTATCATTGGAAAATCTAGATTAACCTGAAAGAGACTGAAAGAGAAAACCTCTTGAATAGATCTCTCTCTCTCTCTCTCTCTCTCTCTCTCTCTCTCTCTCTCTCTCTCTCTCTCTCTCTCTCTCTCTCTCTCTCTCTTGTGTGTGTGTGTGTATGTTCAGTCTATCAGTTCTGCTTCTTTAGAGAGTCTGATTAATATACTAAATTTCTAAATAATTTGATCACTAGAGGTCAAAAATCCATCTCCATGTTCTTTCTACCATACAAACTTTAAGAGTTTTAAAATGTGCATGCTACCGTTCATATTAAATTTAAGTATACACAGAGTTCAATTAGATCAGCTTTTATAAAGTAATTGTGTTCTTTAATTTGTCTGAATATAACTGTTCCTTAGAAGAACAGGTTTTTATATATTATTTATATAGATGATCAAGGCAAATCTTAGCGTGTGCCATGAGTGTGTTTACTCTGATTCTCAACACTTACTCTTAGATTATTTTTACTTTTAAAAAAAATTTATTTTATTAATATGTTTTTCTATAATTTACATACGGACCAGTTACCCCTCCCTTCCTTCCTCCCATTAACCCCCACATACTCTCATCTACTCCCATTTCCATCCACTTCCCTTCTGTCTCCATTCAGAAAGGAGAAGGACTCTCATTGGCTTGAACAAAGCATGGCACATCAAATTGAGGTAGGCCCTAGCTCCTTCCCCTTCATAAAGGCTGTATGAAGTAATCTAGCACAGAAAACTGGTTCCCAAATGCCAGCAAAGCAGCAGGGATATCTCCAGCCAAGGTTTTTAAATATTGTTTACAGCTACATGTATTCACTTTTACACAGTTTGCGGTGAACTCCCTGACCAGCAGGAAAGAACAGCCACCAGACGAGGATTCTTCCCAAATCAAGCTTTATTGTAGCCTCTTGGTTGAAGGGAGAGCAGGAAGCAAGGGGCCCTGAGCTCTGATCTGCAGTTGCTTATATAGGGACTAGGAGTACGTGCAGGCCTCCTATTGGTCAAAGTGTCTCAGCAACCGCTCCAAGCTCCCTGATAAGTCCAGCACACTGAGGACACTGAGCATGCCCGAGATGGTGGTACTGGCTATGACCTTATATGGAGTTGTTTACTCCAGCCCGCAGGAGCCAGGTGCCATCTTGTAATGACGGCCCCACGTACTGGCTCCCTGCAACAGTTTACTATGGCATAGCTTTTAAAGTCTGCTTAAATTCTTTATAAATATTGAAATACTGAGTTGTTGAAACATTTTAAAAATATGTTTATTAATTCTTAGAAAATGATAATTTAGAATAACCTCAAAGCCAGAGACAGTACGAAGCCATTGTGGGAACTGCCTTCATTTTGGTGCTTTTCTTTCTAAACACAGATGAAACAGAAGATTTAGAGTTTTATACTGGTTAATCCAAATAGAGTAAAAAGGTGTCGCACAAATGCTCCATTTGCGACTACCCACAA
Source organism: Microtus obscurus (assembly GCA_963919715.1). Taxonomy (NCBI): domain Eukaryota; kingdom Metazoa; phylum Chordata; class Mammalia; order Rodentia; family Cricetidae; genus Microtus; species Microtus obscurus. Next base: position 2,268,635 of record CAWTZC010001020.1, on the reverse strand, counting down.
ATACAACAACCCTTTAAAAATGTCTTCTAGAGGTTTGTGAAATGACTCAGTTGGTAAGGCATTTACTGCAAATAGATGCAGACCTGAATTAGAGTTCCAGAATCCAGAACACCAGATGAGGGAAAGTATGCTTTTAATCCTAGTGCTAGAAGGAGAGACTACAAAAGTCATGAGGGCTTGATATCAAGATTAGCCAAATTAGGAAGCTTCGGGTTCTCTGAGAGAACTTATCTCATGAAGTAAGATGGGAGTGGTAGAGGAAGACTGTTAACTTCCATTTCTAAACTCCACACATCCAGGTGAATGCATGTACCCACATACACAACCATTGTCTTGGAGAGTACACTGAAAATGAATGCTCCACAAAGTGTATTCCTTGTCTACATATCGAAAATACACATGAGCATTCTTGCGGAAGAGTTGGTTGAGTAAACAACATGTGGATCATACACACACTACTACTCTTCTAGGTCAATAATCCATAAAAAAGGATGTAAAAGTAAGTTTAAAAGGACTCACTGGGAATGAATAAATAAGGTTAAAATCTCCATTTCATAACAACCTATAGATGACTAATCAAGACTGATGAAAGTAAGTTTGTTCTTGAATGGTGAGCCATCAATCACCAAGAATCTCAAAGCATAGACATTTCTCAGCTTTCACAGATGGAAGCAAGCAATTTATTTGGGCTGTTTTCCTTCAACAAAGAACTTATAGCAAATACATCCTTACTTTAATTTTTTTTCTTTTTATCAATCTCTCTTGAAATGATATTAAGATTTTTGTAAGTATAGTTTGAAGACTATAATCAACTAGGGCTCTTAAAGTTTTATTTTGTTTTTGTTTGTTTTTTACAAGAGTATCTCATCTTCCCAAATTTGCTCTGCAGCCAAATATAACCTTGAACATCATATCCCCTGACATCTATTCAATGAGCAATTGTTACAAGCATGCACCACTATGCCTGCTTCAAATTATTTTAAAGTTTACAATATAATAATGTTTTGGGATATTTGATCACACTATGGCATCTTGAGAGTGTGCTAATAAAGTTAAGCTTGAATCAAGGGATGAGTCTTCAAGTAGTTGACTAATATTCGTAGAGGCTAGGGAAGACCCAGGATATGGAAACAAAGCCACAGGAATGAGTCAGAAGGACTTAGAGATTCGAGGGATTCTTGTTATCCTTCTTTGGCCTGGTAAGAATGAAGAGAATGCCAGCTGGTCTTCCTCTGTCTGTTTGAACTAGGGGTTTTCCTCCCAATATCTGACTCCTGGATCTTCATTGATAATAGAACAACTAAGGTAATACAACATGATTCTGTAAAGATGTCAGTGTTACTTAATATCTTAGATTAATAACTTCGTCTCCATGTACTATTGGCTAAGTTATACAACAGAGAATTTATTAAGAAATGGTTTATGCAAATAGCTTTTCTATATACACATGCTTATTTATATATAAATATTGATTGGAGCTTAAACATAAGATCGTGTCAAAAATTGAAAGAATTTTATCATTCAATAATTTAAAATAGCATACTACTTACTTAATGTCAACCATATAATTTTGAGAATTGCATATATGCTTATCTACATACCATACGTAGATATGAAGCACATACTTATGCTAAAAATCCTAGCAATTATTTTAGTGCTGAATTGTTCTAAAGGCTAGACAAGGCATTTTGTAAAGGGGATAGAAGATAAATGTTGTGGGTGGAAATCTATTATGAATAGCTAATATCTACATTATGAATTGACACATTCATTATTGTGCTCCTCATTCAGTCAAGAAAACCTCCCCCAAACCATATTAGTTGCCATTTTATACTTATAGGTCTATTATTATTGAAGGCAAACACATTGACCTTGCAAACGGTTTGCATAAACTTTTTCCTTGTTAATAAGAAGTGTATATATATATATGGTCAGAACTATTCCAGGAAGAAGGAGATCTGCATATGTGCCATTAATCACTGTATTACATTTATACATGGAATAAGGAAGACATGAACATATGAAGCACTGCATAAAAGGAAAACATCTTTGTGTTTTCAGTATTTCCCATTTAGAGTTACTTTAGTAACATACACATCAAGGACACTCAATATAGTTCTATTTATATGGTTATTGTTCAATAAAATTTTTATACAAGATTTTATACAGATTATTGAGATTTTATGAATTCAATATATTTTGTATATATTAAACAACTTATTTTCCCATCATCAACAATGACTTTCTAGGATTTTCTGCTTTTGTTTTCATGCTGGTAAGCAAACCCAGTCCTTCACCTGCCAGGTAATCACTATGCTGCATCCATAAACCTAAGAAAAATATTTAATCATATGTGTATTGTTTCGTGCATCAGATTCTCAATTTTTAATATTATTGCAACTTCCCATTTTATACTGTAAACAAATAAATATTCTAAGTATTGCAAATAATTAATTACAAGTATCATAAGCTTATATTTAGGTTAGAAGTTCAAAAATTCCTTTTGGATTTTAAAAAAGCATGGTGTCTTGGGCCGAAATGTTGTCCTAGTTTTTTCTATAAAATGAAAAATGACAGCAAAGAGCCCTCTGTGTTTCCCGTCATCATGACCCTGACCTGTTTTTCCCAACAACATTTAACTCTATTGGCTATATATTTACTCCATAACTATTAAAAACAAAGGACTATAGGTAGCAATATTGACACATGAATCATGAGAAACTCTCATCTACCCTTTCTCATTTGTGCTGACAGTTGTAAAAAGTTGTTGTTGTCATAGGCAGAGACAACTCTACAGGCACAAAGGGAACAGATGTGTGCTATAATAATAGCAAGGTGCCACTTTTTAAAAATACTTTTCAGCTTAGGGCTACATTTAAGCCTACAGGTACAGTTCATGAAACTCATAACGTGGAAGAGTGAGTGCTGGTAGTGAATGTGAGAGTCTCCAGGGGAAGAGACTAGGAGATATTGTTATCATTATCACCATCTTGCTAACTGAATCACAGTTACAGCCCTGGTTATTACACCTAAGGGAGTGACTTACTGCCCTCTAGGTTGAAATAAAGGGTTCAATGAGATTCTTCTATTGTAGGAAGGTGGAACAAATTTCTGGACACACAATAGAGAAGGCACTCTATTCAATTTTGATCCTGTAAAAATAGAGACCTAAATTAATCTGAATATTCAGTCCTCAGGTGGCCCATATAAACCAACTAAGCATACATTTCAAGTAAGCTGAATGAGGGTGGATAGTCTATCTAGACATGGACTCATTCTTTCTTCTAAATATTTATTGTCTTATTTTTATAGAAACACAGGAACAAAGGCAAAGTGATATAGGCAAGAAGATTTTGCACAAAAGCAAAGCTACCCCCCAAAATGAAAGAATACTATTGTGTTGGAGATGGCAGCATACTTTATCTCTTGGTTAATAAGCAAAGTTGTAAGATGCCATTGAAGTGATTCAGTCTAATAAAGTGAAAGTAATATAGATGAAAATGGCTTGCATTTTTATTGACTCATAAACATTAAGGTTTAAATATGTAGACTTCTTTTCACACTCTGTAGACAGAATGAGTATGGTAGGTTTAGTATCTGAGGAAGAAACTAAATTGCATGCTACATTTGAACCTGAAAGATAAAATGGTCACCATGTTTTAATGATGAATAATTGAGCAGGCTGACGATGTTCTATTTTGCTCACAAATTGTGCTTACCCATCATTTTCCTGTTGTAAATTATTTCATTTCTTCATTGTACAACTTTTTTCTGATTATGATCCTAATATAATGTAAGCAGAAATTGGTGAATGCCTTTTCTTTTTACTTAATACAAGTGTAGGATAGTAAGAAAAAAAATGGCAACTCCCCACTGAGCCATCATGTGGCAACTTACAGAATTGCCATAGTGTGGAAAGTGGTTAAAAGATAAACATGTCACTGAATGTATTTCATTACTGACATGAAAATAAATTTAAATGAATTATACAATTAAGATACTTTAAAAGGAGAAGGAAATTGATACACCTGTGATGTTACACTTGTAAGGTTGATGATTTATAGCTCCATTGAGTATGGGTTGCCTAGGAACACCTTACCTAAAACAAACAAATGGTAGCAAGACCATAATAATAAAATGAACCCCCACTCAAAAAAGTCAAACTTTCAAACAATAATTAAACAAAATTATTTCTGTGAAAAGAATAAATGACGCTGGGAGAGATAATTAGGACTTCCTGTGAAACATGGGAAGTAGCATGAAAATGCTTGAGGGCCTTGCTCGGCATAGCTGGCACTGGGTTCTGCACATCAGAAGAATGATGGCAAGGAGCTGATGCCTTACTTTTGACCCATCCCTGTTTTGTATTAGTTTGTGGATTTGTACTGATAACATACATCTACAACAAATTGTTTGGGTCAAGACAGCATTTTCTTCTCCCTGCAGGTGTTAGCAAAAATTAAGATTCGGGAATTTTGAGGACCAGAGAAAACATAATAATATGTGTAAACATTGATACTATTACATTAGAATAGGATTTGTTCTGGAAAGCATAGCTTTCACTTCTAAATAAAAGTTTTTAAAATAAACATGGATCAATGTTATCTAATTTAATTTCCCTTCATATTAATTTATAACATAGTTTTCCGAAAGATTCATTGAATTTATATTATGCTAGCCTCTAAATATACCTATAAGTTAATAATTGCATTATTAACAAGACATGGTAGTCAAAGCTCTTCATATTGAATCAATAATTGTTAATGACTAATGACTGATTACAGAAAATTTTTTTGTTGATGTTTCTCTGTAAATATGCATAGTTCTTGTTTACAGAACCAAGTGAACATATCAAATTATTTGGAATTTGTTATTTCCCCATACTACGAAATACACTTTTTACAATAATTAAAAAAAGATACTAAGTATTTTTATCAAAGGGATAAAATAGGTAGGGAATTATCAGTTTCAGATGTATGAACTTAGCTCTCATTGAAAGCTTAGTTTTCAAAAAGAGAACTGAAAATCATGAAGTTAGAGATTAGAGGTGTGCCTAAGTAACTAAAAATTGATAGGCAGCTTATGCCATTACCAAGAATAGTTCATCTGGTAAAACGCAGGTATGTAAAAAGGGATGGGTATGTGGTTGTTAAACTGAACTGTGTAGACTGTAAACAATGCTACCTTTACATTTCTGCCATTTGAAATCTGTTATAAAATATTAAAGATTAAATTGTTTTATATTTTGCTGCATGCTTGTCTCATATAGTTTATGAATTTTGCTTAAGCTTTATTTAGGTCATATTCTCTCTGAGAATTCATTAATACAATATAGAGTATTGCTTACTTTTTAAAAATGCTAATGTAAAGTACTCAATTGTTAGTACACTTATATTAAATCTAAAGAACATCCGATTGAACTTAAATACATAAACCATGAAATTCACTACACAAATTTTAAATTCTCTAGAATGTCTTAATTTCTATAAACTGTTTGAAAATTTAATAGTAAAAGAATGTATAATATACACTTCATACATCTTTTAATATGTAACATAACACATACATGTATGCATATATACTACACAGAGTGACAAAATGTATACATTATAAGTGACGTGAAATTCTCAACAGCTTAAAACTAGTGATTTTAACCATTTATATTGTTTGAATACTTTAAATTGTGTTATTATGCATGCTTTATGAGTTATTAAAGATCAAATTGTTGGTTTGTCCTGTGTTGTAAAAGCAATAGTTTCATTGGGTAATTTGAATATACTTGTTCTTTTGAATTCATATAGTTGCTTGTAAAATTATACATTCAATGTTGGCTTGAGCCATTAAGTTTGAGAGTGCTATCTTATTGAAAGACATTATTGTAATAAGTGGATATTATCCTATCATCTCCATCCCTGAATGGAGGGTGCCATTATAAGGATTTTCCAGTGAATGGTTTAAAGAAAAAATTTGATTATTTTGTTTGAAGAAAATACAGATGAATTAGCATTCCCATGTGTCAGATGGTACTGATGTATATAATTGAGCCTTGCTTTTGCTATATTTGGGATCTTCTTTAGAGTTAAAAGAGAAAGCAATTTTCAAAACTAAAGTTAAATATATTACCACAGTAATAGATATGTGTGGTAATTGTTAGACCATTTCAGAACAATAATTTCAGTCCTCAACACCATTCAGAGATAAAAATAAAATGCAAGCAATGATTTTAATATTTCTTTCACACTTCTTGAATATCGGGAAAAAAAGAGCCTAACATAATTCTATAGTTATTATCAGGAAACGTTATGTGTTATTCTTTAATTCAAAAGCTATGCAATTTTCTTAAAGTTGAAGATATTAATCATATGAATAGGTATTAATGTTTTAGTATATTCTTCTATATAAATTTCATGTAAGGGGTCTTAAAATGCTTTCTTATGCAGATATTTTAAGTTTAACTGATTTCATCTTTTGAAATTCACTTTCTTAGACCTTCCAAAATTGTTTAGTGTGTATATGTACAGAAATTGTGGCCATTGAGGACACAAAGTGACAGTAAACCTTACTCAATGTTAAGACATTTGTTCCTGTCAAAGAAATAATACCCCCTGAAGCCAGTATTTCTCCAAAATAGTAATAGTATTAATGATGGAGACAGAATCTAGAAGAGGTACAATGTATGCACACATAGTTCATGGCCAGATATATCCAGCAAAGTCTTAGTTAATATTAAAGAAGCTTCTCATTATAAGAATTTTCAGTCTTCCCTAAAGTAACTTAAATTTTGTGAATGCACACTGTGTATAGAGCAGCCTATTCAGAAAAGAATTGACAAAGAAACAACTTTTCCTGGACTTTTCCATAAGAGTATTTTATTAGGGAATTTTGAAATTCATATACATACATAGTATATGTAATATTAACATATGTTCATAAAGTAAAACCAGCCATTTGAAAATGCCAATCAAAATTTAACTAAAACTTATTCTCTCAGTTTTTAGTCTCTCAGTACTGACTACTAGAATATTGTATTATTGTGTTCATGGTTTTCTTGGTTACCAATATTCATCCATTCACAGCTGTAAACAAAAATGACATCTACTTTTTACTCTTTCAGCTTTCTCTCTCCCTCTCTCCTTCCCTCCCTCCCTCTGTGTATGTGTTTTAATTTCATTTAACATTTCATCTAAGCCTCTAAGCCATTTTGCTAAATAACCTTATTTGTTTCTAAAACTTGGAACACTGATTTTCTGGTGAATATTCTTTTTCCCCCTTATCCTACATTAACAACAATTTCATTATTTAAGACAACACCTGTTATTCAGTGTTTCACAGATTTATGATTCTAGGATCACATGTTTGACAGGAAACTGTATTTCCCTATTCAACTGATTTTGTAATGTTCACATCTTTTAAGAAACAAAAATCCTAAAATACCCTGTAACAAACATTTCGATACCTGAACTCATTTATTCATGTAGAACATCACTTCTCAGTCAATAGTGTACATATTCATACACTGCTGGCAACAAAGCTTTGAAATTACTCTTTACAGTTACACTCTTGCTCCATTTTTATTATTGTGTATTATTATTGGGAAGTGTACTTTCACCTACAAACTATGTCCTGAATCTGATCATTACTTGCTCTCCTTCTAATCCTTTTGCTCTTGATTTCAATATCTTATGTTTATTTAAGAATAAATCCTATATGCCTCATCTCTGTATTGCCTACAAATTCTTCAAATAAAGTGTAAGATTATATTTCTCCTCAAACTGAAACCCCCAGTGGCTTTCTGGTAGGTGGCATTATTGGTAAACTTAAGTAGCAACAGTGTGATATTGGATAGACGAAAGTCAGAAATATTTTACCCCAGTCAAGTAAGTTAATGTGCAAGGATATTCAAAGAACTTAAAAGAGTGATGACTCCTATAATGAAATCAGAATCATATGCACATGACTATGTGCTGTATGGTGATAAGAAGTAGGTAAGATAAATTGAAAGAGTACAAGTGGACTACGTTCTCACATCTCATTGATGCTTATCTCCTCATCATACCTTGTAGGATTGCTTCAACCTTATAGGATGCTTACATGCATTCACTTCTCAGTGACAGAATAATCACTTTAATGATGGAAATATAAAATACATGTGTTGGGGAAGTTTATATAATCCTCAGGCATAAACATATTTGTGATTTCTAATTTTTATGGTTTTGAAAAACTTGACAGCCTCTATCCATAATGTTTAAATTTTTCCATTGTTATAAGAAGCTAAATTTCTATATTTCAGCCTTAAGAAGTGCACAGTGAACTTTCATGACTAAAAATATCAAAAGTTCACATATTTCTATGCTAAATTTCCAGTTCTGTAATGGGTTGATTTGAAAATCTAACCTGGGGTACATTGTAGGTTACAGATTGTATATTTATGGATAGTTCCTTAACAAAAGCTAATTAATCGGAATTATATCATTTGGAAAACCCATTTTCAGCCAGCCTTTGGGGATTTATGCAGCACTTTTCAGTAGGTTGAAGTTATTATGAAATCTTCGCTTGTCTCCACACAATGAAGCAGCATGTTTATCTGGGTACTAGGTCCATGAACATCACCTTCTACTAGAATTCATCAGGAATAACACCATCTTCTCACCCTAAAACACCATTTTGTGTCTTCAGGACTTTGTTTCTAGGCTACCTTGCCTTCAGAGCAGAACTGATGATTTGCTTCTAATACCACTGAGCTTTAGTTCAACGTCAGTATTTCTGAAGTGTTTCCTCTTTCTATTTAATCGCAAAGTTCACCCTTGACAGCTGCTTAGGTTTTTCACATGACTTTATCGCCAAGATTTTACTTCACTGTTTCTTGCTCTGATTAATGCAAAACTTAATTTGATGTATAGATAGCAATACACTTATCTGAGATGTCAAATTATGAAGAATGTTCAGCACAATAGTTTGACTAAGCTTATAGTTTCATAATGAAAATGAAATAAATAAATGATAAATAACACAACACTCATTTTATTTTAGAAAGAAATTCTAATAATTATAATCAAAGTGAATTCTACAGTTTTCTTTTCAGTTTTATTTATTTTTGAAAACCTGTATCTGAAATGGAAATGATCACTACATTAATAAAACCCAAAAGTTATTTGGCTTGATAGCTCAAAAAGAAAGCTTCCCTAAATACTAAGAGAAGGACTGCTAAAAAGAACGTGTATGTGTTTCTTGATCTCTGTGTTTACAACCGAAACATAATTCTTCCTTTATCTCACCTTTGGGGAATCAAAATTGAGAACTCAACAGGGAGGGAAAGTGTGATACTGTAAATTTGCTCCTGAAAACTTGCTAAATTTTGAAAGAAAACAAGATTGAAAATGCTCATTTCCAATTTGTCATGTTGCTACTAGTGAAGTTTGTGTTGAAGGAGTAAAATGTGAAATTAACAAATAGAATAATATACTTCTAAGTTGTTCTTTGTATGTATAAATACTGTCTCAGACTTATTCTCTTTCTATTCTATTCCTTCAGACACAAACATAACCATGTTTATATATGTGTATGATAAATGATATGTATATACAAAACAATTTTTTGAATTCCCAATAATGCATCATGGGTAGAATTAGTAGTTAATCGCATAAATTAGGAGCATATGGTTTGAAAGCCTATATTCTAAAACACATGCTTATGTGTTGGGCTAATGAGTTTGGTATTGCTGACCACAATTAATTACTATTTATTTCATACTATTACAGAGCAGGTGTTTTAATCATCAAATAAGGCTAATCTTTGATTTTTTTTTGTTTTAATTACCTTTTGTGTTATTGTTTTAATCTCTGGGAATATTAATGGGCATCTACATTTGCTTCTTCTTTAAAGAAAAGAGTGATTTTTTTTTTTTTGGACAGGGTTTTTCTGTAGCTTTGGAACCTGTCCTGGAATTAGCTCTTGTAGACCAAGTTGGCCTCAGACTCACAGAAATCCACCTGTTTCTGCCTCCCCAAGTGCTGGGATGAAAGGCGTGTGCCATAACTGCCCAGCTGATAACTTTTATAGTTAACAGGAGTCTGGTCTCAAGTATCAAACTGGGTGAAATTGCCTGTGTACCACTAACCAAATATTCTAACTTCAGGTTAATTTTTTAAAATTCTAAAGATCTTCAATTAACCATCATTGTAAGGTAATCACATTAGACTGACTTTCCTGTCCTAATATAGTCTTTTAAAAAAGAAATTTATATTCTTTAAAGAATCACAGTATTTAGAGACAGATGTGTTTACTCTTTGTGGTTCAATACACTACAAAAACTATTCTTAAAAAGGGTATTGACGTTTTATACTATAAAATGTCTAATACAATGTGTCTGGGGGGGAGTCTACTACTGATATTTTCTTTGTTTTATGCATGTGATAAAAATTTACTAGAACAAATTAAATTATATTAAAAATAAAATATAAAGCAGAATATTACACACTAAATAAATACAGATATATTAATAATTGTTCAACAAAGTGTCATCTTTGTATTTAAAATGGGGTCATTGTCTGGGTTTCTGGTTGGAAGATTCTGTGCTCTAGGTCCTAGCCATAGGCAGCACATCTCTGGCTCTACCTCCACCCACCAATCCTAAGAGACCCCAGAGTAGCCTCCCCACAGGCACAACCATCCCCCACTGCTTCTCTGCCTACAGGATCCTTGGCCCAGACTGCCTCTTGAGAGGTGAGTGTTGGCGTTTTTGATTGGCTTAAGCATACAAGACAAAGTATGTGTATTTTGGATGGCAGATTAAGGCACTGAACCCAAGAATATTGTGAGTAAATCACAAACATTAAGCAGTAAGTTAATTACACTGTTGGAGTACATTTTGTCTTTGATTTGATTATGACTCTGCTCATTGCTGTTTTTCTTTGAATACATAATTTGTTTTATTACATAAGATCCCACAGTTAAGAGACTTTGAACATTTAAACAGATGTCTTGACACACTAATATTTTAAGGAATTGAATTTCTAATCTATATTTTTTATTTTAATTTTAATTTTAGTTTTTATTTTACATCCTAAGGTCAATTTCCCCTCTCTTCTTTCCACCCATTCCCTCCCATTACCTCTTCTCTACCTGCCCCCTCCATCCACTACTCTTCTGTTTCTGTCCAGAAAGGCGCAGACCTCTCACGGGTATTAACATGATAGTACCATGGCATATGAACTTGCAGTAAAACTAAGCATCTCCCCTTATATTTAAGCTAGGCAAAGCAATCCAGTATGAGGAAAAGGTTCCCACGAGCCCACCAAAGCATTAGTAACAGGTTTTGCTCCCATTGCTACAAGCCCAATATTGCCTCGGCCTCTTTTAAGGTTTAGCCCCTGAATCCTGGAACTGGGGTTATAGAACTATCAATTATATACCTTCAGGATTTCCAGGATTTCATGTCAGCCATTCAAGACAGAGATAAGCACCAGATCCCACTTATCTGAACGTCAACATGAGTTCCAAATTCGGTTTTTTACAAGCTGCTGGTTATGGTGCAAAGATCTAGTCCTAATGTCCATCAAGCATAATAATATCAAAGTAGTCACCTAAATGTGTATGATTTTACAGTAGATAGTACAGAACTTTACACATGCAGTCAATGTATACATTCATATAAAATAATACCAGTAATTATAACAGAATATAAGGCAAAAAATATTGGGAAAGATAGTATATTAGGAGTTAAAACATTTAAAAACATTCAACAAAGTGTTTATAATTATCAAATATATAGCTTTTATATAGTTAAATTTTTATAAATATGAATAAAAACTTTATTTCTATAAATAGATGCTTATTTTACTTTTCAGACAAATTTTTGATATAATTAATAACAAAATAATAAATAATAATAAATTTTATTATAAATTCAAAGATATGATTAAAAAGTCTTGTAATTTATTTCCCTAATGTGACCTCAGTGAGTACTGAGTACCGATGTATTATAATAATTCTGTCAAGATGAAGACATTAATGTTGGCATTCTAAAATTAACCTAAATCACACACTATGTTCCTCTGTCACCACCTTTCCATGGAGATCTGTTTTTCATTTCCGACAAGATTGAAATGTGTTCATTTTAGAAAGCCACATTTTATTCTTTGAGGATATTTGAATTATATTAATTATGGTCACCATAAGATATGACACTTTTATAACACCTTGTATCTTATTGGATCAGTATCTCTTAAAATTATAATTCAACAGCAACACTAATTTCAGGAAGCTCACAAGCACATGGAAATTAAACAATGCTCACCTGAATTATCAATGGATCAAGGAAGAAATAAAGAAATTAAAGACTTCCTAAAATTTAATGTAAATGACCACACAACACACCCAAATTTATGGGACAGGATGTAAGCAGTGTTAAGAGGAAAGTTCATAGCACTAAATACCTAAATAAAGAGGCTGGAAAAATCCCACACTAGTGAGTTAACAGAACACCTGAACACTCTAGAATAAAAGAAGCAAACTCATCCAGGAGGACTAGACAGCAGGAAATCATTAAATTGAGAGCTGAAATCAACAAAATAGAAACAAAGAAAGCAATACAAACCATCAATAAGAGACAGAGTTTGTTGAGACAACCAACAAAATAGAAAAGCTTTATTAAAACTAACCAAAAGGCAGAGAGAGAGAAAGAATATCCAAACTAACAAAGCCAGAAATGAAGAGGGGAACATAACAACAGACACTGAGAATATTTAGAGAATCATCAGGTCATAATTCAAAAACCTGTATTCCATAAAATTGAAAAACCTAAAGGAAATGGGTAATTTTCTGGACAAATATCACTTACCAAAATTAAATCAAAACCCAGATAAGCAAATTAAATAGACCTATAACTCCCAAAGGAATATAAACTACTATTAAAATCCCAACAACAACAACAACAAAAAGAAAACAGGAACAGAAGGTTTCAGTACAGAATTCTACAGCAATTAATAAATGTGACTTCCTGGAACTGAGAAGCTTCTGTAAAGTAAAGGACATAGTCAACAAGACAAAACAGCAGCCTACAGAATGGGAAAAGATCTTTACCAACCCCATGTCATAGAGAAGACTGATATCCAAATTATACAAAGAACTCAAGAAATTGTTCATCCAGAGAACAAATAATCCAATTAAAAATGGGTTATCCACCTAAACAGAAAACTCTAAACAGATAAATCTAAAATGACTAAAAGGCACTTAAGAAAATGCTCAACATCCTTAGCCATTAGAGAAATGCAAATCAAAACAACTCTGAGATTCAATCTTACACCTGTAAGAATGACCAAGATCAAAAACACTGATGCCCGTTTATGTTAGAGTGGATGTGGGGTAAAGGAAACACTCCTACATTGCTGGTGGGAGTGCAGCGATTTCTCAGATAATTAGGAAACAACCTACCTCTCCACCCAGCAATATCACTTTTGTGTAAGTACACAAAGGATGCTCAATCATACCACAAAGACCTGTGCTCAGCTATATTCATATCAGCATTATTTGTTATGGCTGGTACCTTGAAACAGCATAAATGCTCTCAACCAAAGAATGTATAAGGAAAATGTGGTACATCTACACAATGGAGTACTATACAGTGGAAAAAATAATGACATCTTGAAATTTGTGGGCAAATGGACAGATCTAGAAAACATCATATTGTGTGAGGTAACACAGTCCCTGAAAGACAACTATCATATGTACTCACTTGTAAGTGGCTTTTAGACAAAGAGTAACAAGCCTATAATTCACAATCCCAAAGAATCTAGACAACAAAGAGGACCCTAAGAGAGACATACATGCATCTAATCTACATGGGAAGTAGAAAAGGCAAGATCTCCTGAATAATTGGGATCATGGGGATCATGGAAGAGGGTAGAAGGGGAAAGAAGAAGAAGAGAGGGGAGCAAAGAAATAATATATTGTTCAATAAAAACAATTAAAATAACAAAACCAAAAAAGATGTGCTACCTTTAACATTTGTGTTATGTATACCTATAGTTCAGAAGCCTAACTACCTGCACTTTGTTGTACAAGCACCACAGTTCCATTGTGTGGAACATTCTCCTTTTGCCTTGTCTGAAGCTTTTCCCATTGAAAGATTCACACTGACTTCACATTCCTCACCTTTGTACCTTGAACATATTACTCAACATTTGTCTATGAAAGTGACTGCTGAAGGCACTTCTTACAAATACAATCAATGTCTTTTCATGTTTGGATTGTTTCATATGGGTTTATGTTTGTCTAAATTCACCAGTTCTTTAGCTTTTATCATATTTCCTGATAGGTTAAGACTGAAGATAATTCTTTATGTATATGACACCTTTAATTTGTCATCTTTGTCTACATTTGAGTATATTGACTATTTGATGTCCAATTATTATTATCAATACCTTAGTGAACACTGTGAAAAAAATCTTGTGACTATATACAGAAGAGAAAATGCTAATCGTATGTTATTCCATGTTTCTTGCCTTATTTTCAATTTTTTTAAGACAGGTTTTCTCTTTGTAACCCTTGTTGTCCTGGAATTCACTTTGTAGACAAGGCTGACCTTGAACTCATAATTTGCATGCTCCTTCCTCCAGAGTATTGGGATTAAAGGGCTGTGCCACCATATCCAGTTTCCATGATGCATTTTTTTAAGGAACTTAATTTTTTTAAGGAACATCTACACAACAGCTTTGCTATCTTACACGTCTACTGGCAGTGAAAGAAATGTGCAATTTTTCCATATCTCTAACACTTAAAGCTTTATCAAAGCATCTTGTCATGCTCTATAATCAACATCCTGATATGTGTGCTGTGAAGCTGCAACATCATTGTGATTTGCTTTCCTAATTATCAGTGAGGATGCCTCTCTTTCCGTATTTATATCCTCATATACTTCCTTTAAAGTGTCTCTGCAATAACTTTATTATATTTGTACCAAAAGCCAGAAGCCATCATTTCTTAAGGCTGCATGACTACTAATATTGTAAGTGGGGGTATTTTTTGACTCCTTTGTCTACTCTTAGGACCACTTTCCTCCCACTGAGTTTCTTCATCTGGTCATGTTGTGTTTGTGCCAAGTCTTATTGTATCTTGTTATACTATGTTCAGTTGATAACTTGTTATTTTCTAAAGGAAAAAAAAAGGGAGCAGTGTATCTGGATGAGAGAGGAGGATGGGGAGCTTGGAAGACTGGAGGGAAGAGATGATGCAGATGGAATGTATTGTATGAGATGTATGAGAGAAGGAAAAAATCATTTAAAATGAAATAAAATAACTAAAAATGATAATCAAATGTATAAATGAAAGTGGATTCAATTATAGTGTTTTTAGTTGTTTTCTTTTTAAGCTAGAAAAAAATAGATCTCCGTTTTCTCTAGATTGCTTGAAGCCTTTATTTTAAAAGTTATTCATATGTTTTGGGTCTTAATCCTATATCAAGTGCTTGAATTTCTTCACTTCTGGCACACACTTTCTTTCTTTCTTTCTTTCTTTCTTTCTTTCTTTCTTTCTTTCTTTCTTTCTTTCAAAAATTCTTCCTTCCTTCCTTCCTTCCTTCCTTCCTTCCTTCCTTCCTTCCTTCTTTCCTTCCTTCCCTTTAATGATGAAATATTTTGGACTTGGTTTAAGTATAATTTGCCCTTTTTATTTGTTTCCTTGAATGTGGTTTTGTTTAATTTAATGGCAATTTTACTCTTTACTCTGCTTAGTCTAAGTTTTTTTTATTATTATGACATATTGTAGTAGTTTGTTTTAGTTCAGTTTATTTTTATATAATAAAGAATGAATGTCCTGCTTTATTTATTTTTATGTATGGATATCCAATTTTATAGCACTAGCTGCTGACAAAAGTCTTATTTCCACAAAGTACTGACACACTTGTTGAAGTCCTTGATTACATAATTGTGAAGGATCTAATTCATTCATTACTAATCTATATGTTTGTTTCTAGATCAGTATTATGCTGATTTTATTTGTGTTTTGTGTAATACATATTAAATTCAGGAGATGTGAGAACTTACTTGCCAATATTTCAAGATAATTTTGTCTATTTATTTTACTATGATAGAATTTTAAGATAGAGTTTTCTTTATCTGCAACTATGTAAGCATAATTTTTATATGTGCTGCAATAAATCTGTAGATTGAGTCATACAGGAAGTATAGTATGTAAATGTGGATCATGTTTCTATTTGACTCTTTAGTTTTCTCCACATTTTTTTCTAGTCCACAAATTATAAGCTTTTACCAACATGGTTAATTTATCCATATGTAATTTATAGTTATTATACTATTATAAATGGAATTTTTCATAATTTCAATTTAAATTGCTTATGAGAGTGTAGAATACAACTGATTTTTTCACATATAAATTTTGTTACATACAGTTTTGCTCAGTGCGTTTATCAGTTCTAGAAGGTATTGTTTGTTTTAATCGCCCTACCATCATAAAAGACCTTGTGTTCTGTAAGATCCTTATACCTGCAACTGAAACAATG
Organism: Microtus obscurus; assembly: GCA_963919715.1. Classification (NCBI taxonomy): domain Eukaryota; kingdom Metazoa; phylum Chordata; class Mammalia; order Rodentia; family Cricetidae; genus Microtus; species Microtus obscurus. The sequence goes on along the minus strand of CAWTZC010001020.1, from coordinate 2,252,119 downwards.
ATACCTGCTTCTTTCCCATTTGTATAGTGTTATAAATTGTTATTTTCTCTAGCAAAATTCCTAATACTGTGCTCAGTAGATGCACAGAAAGAGAGTATCATAGTCTTGTTCAAGTTCTTCAAGGGAAACCTAGAGTCTTACATCATTTAGTGAGTATGATATAAAGTGTTGATATTTCATACACCAGTTTCATTATACTCAGTTATCTAGTCTTTCAGCTGACTTTTTAAAGGGAATTATTATTTTAAATTTTAAAAATTAATGTTTCATCTGTGTTGATTAAAGTGAGCTTTATCTCTTTATTATATGATTATAGTGTATAACTATTCCACCCCTTATGATGGGATTATGTACCAATGAATGGATCCTATGTTGCTATAGTAATAGAATATTGCTAACTATATCTAACCCACAAAGCATCATAACTAGATACAGAGTAGCATGTTTTACTTATACTTGTGGTATCACAGCTGAGTGTTGGGCTGGTAGCATTATAGGATTGTGTTTTATACTTAAACAATTAACCTGTAAAAAAATCACAACTCAAATTTTAAAGTATAATTTACACTGAAAGCACATCTCTTAGTATCAGAGACTGAAGATTTGAGACTTTTTAAGGTGGTGGCTATATCACATTAGTTGAGTTTTATATGCTAAACAATTGTTGTATTCTAAGAATAATTTCGTTTGTTCATAGTGGGTGATCTATTTATTATTCAGTTAGATTTTATTGAGTATTTGGAGTTAGTACTTGGAAGACAACTTTTCACCTACTTTCTTTTGATTTATTTTCTAACTTTAGAATCAAAGTAATTCTGGCCTCAAAATGAGTTTATTATTGACATTCCTCAATTCATTGGAATAATTTAAAGGATTGATGGTTCCTCTTTACATATTTGGTAGACAGACATTGCCTTTAAAGTCATCTCATTCTGGAATGTTCTTTATGGAAATTATTGGTAATTTGATTTAATTCCCTTAGATGTTTTGGTTCTGTTCAGATTTTCTACTTCATTGTAACTCAGTCTCACTAAATAAAGTTTTATGATATTTTTTATCCTACCAAAGCAACACAATTTGTCTTTAGGTTAATTATCTTTCTAATGCACTTTTTGGGTCTACACATATAACTGATATGAAAACATTTAGGTGTAAAATTTTATATTTGATGATGTTCCCTGTCTGTTGGGGTAAACTTATGCATGGCATGACTGTAGGACAAACTTCAATGCTGACTCTCTGTTTCCACTTTGTTTATTTCTCTGTTTACTGTATTTTAACAAGTTTATTTTATATTTCTTTATTTTATTTTATTTTATATTTCTTTAGTTTATAAAAGCTGTCTGAATCTGCATTCTTGTATTTTTTTCCCTGTTTTAGTTCTGTACTTAATGTAAAATGTTTCACACGCTTGAAAGATAGCATGAAGCACTAGAGGTTGATTTAGCAGATCAATTCATAAAGTCAATTCTTCTCCTGTGGTGACCACTATTGATTTACAATGAGGAAAATATCTATTTGGAGAACTCTGAAAATAGATCAATCAATTCCTTCAGTTAGGAACCTTTTGCCAGCCTTCAGATTTCATTACGGTAAAGATCATGAAAACCGTATTTATCATCAAAATTTTCCAAACATACCTAATGCAAGTGACACTTTCAGTCCCTAAACAGCAATTAATAAAAGTAATCAGAAAAGCATTCATCAAACATAGTAAATACCTGTGTTTTAGATCTCCTTGGTAATCCACAAGATAGTTTTATCGATGTGTTTGTTTCAAATTTATATTACTGGGAGTTTAATAGAAGTTGTTGACTTTTTTTACTCTGAATTCCACATACTCAGTCTGTGCCCTAGGCTTTAGGGCTACTGTCATGAATAGCTGTAGATGCAAAATGTTTCCATTTTCTCAGTCACTATGATGAGACAATGCTGTTTTCTGCATGGGTAACTAATACTTTGGCTAGATAGAATCTGTGTTGATTTGCAGTATCTGAATATGACTCTCTTTCTGTGATCCTCTTTTCTACAGAGGAACTGAGAGTAGGATTTCAAATAATCTTTCCTGGGGTAGTCTTCCACACCTTCTTATAGTCTTCTGAAAACTACAGGATTTGCCTTTAAATGATTTCATGCCTATCAGTACCTCTGTCTGATAGGGTGTTAGAGTAAAAAGTTCTGGTTAAGACCTAAAGTGAGATTCTTTGTGGTTTTGTGATTTTTAGCGGGCAACAAATCTAACTAAATATAAATTATATGTCCATGTAAAATATTATTCATATAGAGCTTATTTCATCATTCAGGCTGTGAATGATAGGGATTTAAAAGGTTTGATTCATAAGGTTCAGTGTAATAATATTTCACTAGTATTTTAATACATGCTAGTTTGCCATAGAAACCAGGTAGTAGAGGTGTATGCCTTTAATCCTAGCCCTAGAGAGGAATATAAAATGGGAGGAAACAACTCTCAGACACAGTTTCATTCTGAGAATCAGGCAGAATCACCATTTCAGACTGAAGTAGAGATAAGAGCCAATGGTTGCCTGTTGTGTTTTTCTGACCTTCGGGTTGAACGTCAATTACTATCTCAAGTATTTATCAACCTTGCTACAGGTACAGAACTATTAAGAATATAGACATAAATCTTACTCTGTCTTTCTTTCTATATGAGAAACTAATAGATCCCAAATTTCCTCTGGAATATTCCTAAGGAATAGAAAGTTAAGCTTGCAGCAGTGTCAGTGTTAAAAGAGAGAAAAAAAAAACCATGGATCTATATATCAAATATTATGATGCAAATGAAACATTATTTATTCCTTATAAAAATCATAGACCAAGTGCTATTATGAAAGGGTTTTCTTTATTTTCTTTTTGATTCCACAATGTCAGAAAAAATTATTCAAGAAACCTTTCTGTAGAGTGTTGCAGTTAAAGCATTCCAGCATCATTTCATGAAAATAATACCGAATAGCATGAAGGCAATTAGGAAGTTATAATTAGACCTTAATAAAATACTTTCTCTCTTATATTCATGAAAGATAGCCTTGTATCTAACATGTTCTAAAGCTACAAGTAATCTAAGAGTTGGTAATTTTAAATGTCAAGAGGAATATAAAACTATGGGAACTAACTATTTTTAGATCACTAAAGGAAGGAGAGAAGACTGCAAGTTTATTATGTATTTAAATCATCCTCAAATGCTTTAAAACTTCATTGCATCAAAAGGTAGGAATTTACAGTACTGTAGGCATGCTAATGTTCCAAATCATGCTACTGCAATGACCTTTGTACTACATCTCTCAACTGAGTTTCCTTCACACATTTTTTTTTTGCTATCAACCTCTTTCTTTCCTAATTTATTGAATAACATAAAAATATCCCTTTTACAGTATTAAGAGAGCTTGCCAACAATAGAGATTTACTTTTGTCACCTCAAAATTGTCTTCATTCCTATAATAATTCCCTAAACAATAATTGACTTAGATGATGTTCATGATTTAATAATTGTTCTTGAATAATATTTTGCACAAAAGAGAGAAAGTTAAATCTGCCACTTAACATAATATAAAGTTTGGAGGGAACATGTTCCAGAATGTGGCAAGACATGTTGAAAACGGATTTTGTGCCCTTCTTTAAATAAAATTGTGATTTTAGAAAGAAACTTTATTCCAACCCTTGAAAATAAGAATAATAAAGAGAATCTGGATTTGCCAATATGGGGTTGAAATGTGAAAAACAAATAGAAGTAAAAGCAGGGAAAATAATCAAACTAAAAGGTAGTTGGATAAAGAAAAAGAAATCAATGAAACCAATGATGTTCACTATAGATGTTGGGTTGTCTTTGTGAATACAAACTTGAAATTGGGACTTAACTTTATACACCTAACCTTATTGCTTTGTTAATATAATTCTTAATTGTTTTTATAAAACTCAGTAGGACTAACTCTTTTAAAATCTGATAAAATAATGGACTTTTGGTCTTAAAGAACAAACTAAATTCACATACATTTTTTTTTTGTTTTCTGTTTTTTTTTTTTTTTTTTTTCGAGACAGGGTTTCTCTGTGGCTTTGGAGCCTGTCCTGGAGCTAGCTTTGTAGACCAGGCTGGTCTCGAACTCTCAGAGATCCGCCTGCCTCTGCCTCCCAAGTGCTGGGATTAAAGGCGTGCGCCACCACCGCCCGCTTCACATACATTTATAAAATGTTTAATTCCTATTCTATATCACCATGGAATGTAGCATTTATGTTTTCTCTTCAAATCTTTTTTTATTTCATTAAACAGTATTTCATTATTATCATAAGAATGATTTCTCTTAATAGGTATCAATTTTTAATAAATAATATAATAAACTTAGGGTGGTTATATCTATACACAAACCAAACTGCTTGTTAAAACTTTGCTATTTTCCAGAATTCAGAACTAGGTTCTTCTATATCAGAATCCTTTATACATTAAATAATGAAAATTATGAATTATGAACTGTGCCACTTACTTATCTTCAAATCTTTCAACTAGTTAAAATTATATTTTATAAAAAAATTGCAATCCTAATTTTGAAATTTTATTTAGCAGCCTTAAGTCATAATTAATGCATAAAATCCCACTATTGTTCATATATAAAACTTCAAAAAGATTAGCGTCTCCATACCATAGAATGTCTGACAATTTGGCTTGTCCCTGTGCATGCTTATAATAATGAATGTTTTGTGCATCACAAAATTCCATTTATTTTTATTGTAGTCATAATATATGCATTCAATGTCTAAGTTTACCATGTGATTTATTATTTTATCATAAAACACAATTTGAAATATTACCTATTTCATAAGAAGTATATTTAAGATAAACAGTTATGAACTGAGATCAAACCACATCATTTCACTATTTTACTTGCTTCAAAAGAACTTTATAAGTCTCATAAAATAATTTGTTTTTCTGAAAAGTATATCTCTTTAAAGATTTTTTCAACCAATTATAATTATGAACTTTCTATAATTTTACTTGTTTCATTACTTTGCTAACAGAGATGGGTCATATGAATGCATGCAGATATAGGTTCAGAATGAGGGAGAACAAAAGCAATACAGTAAATATAAAACATTATTATTCATTTTGAGTTGAGGAAGAATACACAGATACACAATTAACTTTAGTGTAGAAATTTCTCTGGCTTCCTATATAAAGGCATGTTTTACTAAATTTGTTATATAAACAAAGAACATAACAGAGGAAGAAAAGTAACGGTTCATAATTACAAATGAAACCGAATACAATGAAGTTTAACAATGATGAGTACTCACAAAATTAGGTCTTCCACATTTGAGGCAGTATAATTGGTGTGATGACAGAGGAAAGTTTGCACTATTCACCAGCCTAGAATGGATAATATATTACACACAATTTGTCTTGTTTTGTATTGTTATTCTTAATAAGAAATTTATTGTCAGATGAGCACATTCAGGAACATAATCTTCTTAATAAAATGAGAATGGAGATAATTAATAAACTCAGTCCTACAACATGAGGAAAGACAAACAAATATTCTGGCTCAGGGGAGACACACCACACATACACACACACATGAGAGGGAGAGAGAGAGAGACAGAGACAGAGAGAGAGAGAGAGAGACAGAGACAGAGACAGAAGAGAGAGAGAGAGAGAGAGAGAGAGAGAGAGAGAGAGAGAGAGAATGCAACTATTCACAGAAAATTTTAATTAGATAGGCAGCAACAAATTGCCCCCTCTATGCTTCTTTTGCCGTCTGCATCGACTTTGAGAATATTTAAATTAAATCAAATTCATATATGCAACAATTTACATTGCAGTGCAAGGTGCTGAAGAGAACCAAATTTGTCTTCTCTTAGTTGGTATTCTTTTTTATTTTAATTTCGTCAAAGAAATTCTATAAAATAATGAAGTGAATACATAGAGGTAACGGCAGGCCATCTGCAGTACTGGGAGAAGAGAAGACAAAGAAGAGTAAAGAATTCTTACTGACTTCAGAGAGACCTGGAGTAGAGGATGGGATAACGCGTGGTCGGAGAGGAGCGTACACGAGCATGCATATGTGGTATGGCTATTCTGTAGGAGAACCTGAGGAGAAAGATGCAGAAGGAAGCGGTTTCAAAATCTGTTTTATAGAGCTGGAGGACTAGTCACAATTTCTTCATCCTCTGTCGACATGAAGCTACTGATGATATCATTTCTGTTACTGTGGGGTTCCAAGAAGGATTCAAAACTTGGAGGATACCAGATGTTTGTATTGTGATGAGAGGAGCAAATGACATCTAACTGAAAAGCAACACTGTGGTGGAAACCATGAACACCTTTTCATAAAGAAAAGAAATGGCGTTTTATAGGCTCTGCCATGTAAAAGTTGTGTTCCCTCTTTCCTCAGGACTCATAATTGAAAACCAAAGAGTGACATGATTTTGAAAATAATCATTTTTCCTTTGGACCAACTTTACAGTCCAGTTTATCCTTTGATGTTTGAATAACTTAGTGGTGATTTGGATGAGAAATGTCCCCTTTAGCTTCAGGCATTTGCAAATTTGTTCTCCAGTGGGTGCTATTTGAGGAGTCCTAAAGGGTACAAGCTTGTTTGTGGAGGTATATCACTAATGGTGAGCTTTTAGATTATAAAGCCTTGTCCCATCTAGTTCACTCTTCATAGAACTTGCCATTAAAGATATGATCTCTTAGCTTCCTACTATTGTAGCTATGCCTTTCTCCCACTGGGACCAATTTTTATCTCTCTAGAACTAAACAAGCCAAAAAGTACTAGGTTCTCCCATATCAAGAATTAGTTTAAAAAAAAAATGTCCCACAGACTTGCCTATGGGACAAGTTGATGCAGGGAATTCCTCACTACAGTCTCCCTGTCAATTTGACAAAACACCATGAAGTAAAAACTTTTTTCCTGTGTCAGTATAGGTATCCAGACTGAAACTGTGGGTTTATGCTTCCAAGGTCAATGAAGAAAGATAATCTTTAACAGGGGGAAAAAAGCAAAGTGGATAAAAGAATCATGAATTGAAATAAATTTTCTGGATTAAAAATTGAGCTACTTTATTTTAAATAATCTATTTCATATTGCTTAATCCCCCTGCTTAATTTTATCTGGAGTGGGAAGGAGTGGGTGTGCTGTGTCGAGCTGACAGGCATGCAGGAGTCTGGGAACATGCAGGTTTGGGAAGCTTAAAAGCTTGTTGATAGCACTAGAAATTCCTAAAATAAAAATTATACTAATGTGAAGGCAAAACGAATTATTCTACCTGCCTTTCTGTTAATTTTTCTACATTAGCATACACAATTACAAGCTGACAAAATTAAAAAAATAATCAAAAATAAAAAAACAAGAATAAGACAGATATTCTTATAATTTTTTAAAAATATAAATAGTTTTAAAATAAATATTTAAAATAAAATATTTATAAATATAAATATTTTTAAATAAAAAACAAAAATGACATCATCATCTGGATGTCTGGATTCTCTTGTTTTATTTAAATAAACATTAATAATTATGTATGTCATATGGTCAAATCTTGTTTTTCACATCTATATATTTTACCTATGTAAGTAACTATAGAAATCAGTAAAGTTACATAAGTATAGAAACTGATGTTCAAAGACTGTCCATGGATCTGCTAAAAATGCCAACTTTCAGCTTTATTTTAAATTAGGCCAGCTTAGTGAGATTATGCTCTGATGTCCCCTTCATTTATTGCACTATCCTTTTAAAGCATAGTTATAGAGATGCAGCTTTTATATCACAAAATAAACCAATTTAAAGTTTATGATTCAGTGGTTTGAGAGTTTTTCTGAGATAGGATGGAAAAACAAGGAAAATTAAGAGGACTCAAATGATTCACTTATATCAGAGTCTGTTTGAAACCTCTCATTAGCTGAGGGTGAAGAATTTTAGGTCCATTAACAAAGTTTTCTGGGTAGTTTGATGGCAGGGATAGTATCATTTTCTTTATAAATATTTCAATTTAGAGTTTTAAAATCGCAGGGAACCATGCTTGTGACCTAGGTGTACACAACAATTGACTTTGGCATTACTTTTTTCGCAGTTACATATATGCAATTTTCTGAGGTTGTCACAAGATTATAAACTTTGTTTTTAGTAAAATCTTCTAGCTCCATTCCATTGTTATTTAGTAAAGATTTTTTCATGTTTTATGAATGATGGTTTTACTTAGTTACTATTTAATCTTATTAAAGACACTTAGGAGCTTTTCTATAATCTCATTAACTAAAACACAGCAAAACAAAATAAAGGAAAGGGTGGGTTTTGTTAGACATTACTTGAAGAACATAACTTCAGAAGCTATTAAAATGATTTATATATATTCTTCTCCTTCCACAGTCAGTGATGCAATCTACATTTAAAACTTTTCTTAATAAACTGACTTAGCTTCTCACTGAGAAATGTTCTCAAATTCTTCCTGTGGTAAAACTGAATATTCCAGTGTCATATGGGAAACTCTAGAAAGCAAGAGTCTAGGTTGTCTCAGGCCACAGTGCAGCACTGTCTCCCTGTTCCTCCTGATATCACTGCTGCAGATGATTCAACACTTGTGAAAATTCCTTTCGAATATTTCTATAACCACAAAAGAAACTCTGAAATAATCGTCATGCTTCATCCCAAACTACCCAGTCCAACATTTATGTCTTAGAGATTTCTTAAATCTGACCACTCTGGGAACAGAATCAAACAATAGAATTTCTTATTGGGTAAGTACTTTTGTCTAACACTTTTTTCAGGCTTAAATATGTTTCAACATGTAGTACATCATTCTTTATTTTTCTTTTCTTTTTTTTTTCCCAGAAATGAACTTCAGGACCTTTCACATACCTAAATAAGTAACCAAGTTCTAAGAAACATCTTCAGTTCCTGAAATGTATTTATTTTGCATCCATACAATAGTTTCCTTTCCTATTTGACTATTTGTGGGAATTAGTTTATGATGAATGTTTCAATTTCTTAGCATCACACTATTTATTTGAGCGGGATATTTTCTTCCTAATAGATCTTTTCCCAATATGAACTAGTCTACACTCTTATAATACCTGATTTTCTACCCTGTTCTTACAGGCCTATTGCCAGCACTGGTATACTTTGAGGTGATTGATAGATATATGTTCATTTTAACATTCTGCTTTCAATGGATGTCCATTTCATGAAAAGCAAATATTACATGGACCCTTTATTTTTTATCTCTTTTAACATCATGACTCTTTTCTTACCTATTTATCAAAAATGTGGTAAATGTTCCCAAGGTAATGTCATTGCTTCAGAGTTTTCATTATTCTCTTGCTTAGTCATGTTTTCCACACAAATTAAAATTGGCCATTGTTTTGAGCCCATTGGGGATCATTGTGCATCATGTCAAATGGAGTACCTAAGAAATGGTATCCAAAGCGAGATTGGAAAGAATCTCAGACAGAACATAGGAGAGCAGTTATGAGAAACAGTATGGAAAACAACTAAAGTTGTTGTAATAGAGAGCAAACTAAGAGAGGAAAAAATACATATTATAAATGGAGGCAAGGAAAGCTTATCTATGAGTTAAAAAATAATTATCTTAAAATATTTATGCTTACTATGAATGAAATGATGAGTTTAAAAAAAATTTCATTAGTAAACACACAAGTATTACAAGGCATCAGAAATATATGTATATTTAAATTTTGCTTGCTTGCTTATTCTATAAGCCCTTTATGTCTCTTTTAATTTCATATTTTCCTTCTATAATATATAGTTTGCTAATGTAGCACTGGAACACTGTATTTGAATTTACAGTATTATCCTCCTACTGAGTTTAAAAATACAAAAGGAAAAGTTGTGAATCAAAATCCAAAAGACAGTAATCAGCAGTTGAATTCATCTTTCTAACATAATAAAGGGTAAAACTATCTATGCATTTTGTACCTGTTTGGATTTCAAATATAGATTTACTGATTTATTTTCTTAATATTTTCTGGGAAATATTATTAGAACATAGTATTTTTATCAACCTTGCAATTCCTATTTAACAGAAAGGTTAAAAGGCTGAAGAGATGGCTCAGTGATTAAGATCACTTCCTGCACTTTCAGAGTACCTGGGTTCAGTTCAGAGCACGCATGTCAGACACTGCCTTCTTTCTTTTGTGGTAGTTACACTCAAGTGGTGCTTATACATCCTCTAAGACATAAACACATACACATGAAGCAAAATAAATCTTTAAAATAAAACAACAAAGGGAAATGCTAAATGATTGCACATCATGTAAAATGAAAAAATCAAGCCTGACTTCTACTGTATACAACAACTAATCTATTTTTGGTTTTAAAAAGTCAGATATACCTAGGTTATTTTCCTTTAAGAATTTTCAATAAATTCTTTGACATATGAATTTCCTTTTGAAATCTGTTTGTGATCCACAAAACCGTCAGCAATGCCCATTTCCATGATGCATCACAGTACATTTAAAACAAACAAAATCATGATTCCTTTGTGACCTGCTCATTAAATGCATAATAAGCCATCTGTTGTAGTTACTTATTTCATGGATGCTGTAAAAAAATATAACAAAAGCAACTCAAAGAGAGATGGCTTATCTAGTCTCATAGTCTATCATGGTAGGGACGTTAGGGTGGCAGAGCTTGAGGACGCTGGTCATATGATATCCACAGTGGGGAACTGGCAATCCATGGATCACTTTCTCCTTTTTATTCAGTCTATGCCACCAATCCATAGAATGGTGTCATAAATAAGTAGAGTGAGTCTTCTCATGTCAGTTAGCCTAACCTTGGTAGTCCTTCCCAGGTGTGTCTGAAACCTTGCTACCAAGGTGATTCTAGTTTTAACCATATTTGACCATAGTAACCTCCATTAAGCTCTTTGAATGAATATGTAAGTTTAGTTGATCAAGCAAATATAACAGTAGTTTTGGTCTCCTTTATGCTATCTTCTACTTGGTTTTGATGGAGATTCTCAATGGCTACTAGATAAGCCAAGAAAGGCTGCTAGGCTCAAGGCTGAAAGTGGCTATCCTTGGCACTGTCTTAGTTCTAGCTCTTTCCATTTAAAAATTTTCCAACTGCCAAGAGAATAGTCAGAAGAGTATTTTTTTTGTTGTTGTTGTAATTTTTTTTGTTCATAAGTAGTTTTTATTTTATTTTATTTATTTATTTATTAAAGATTTCTGTCTCCTCCCTCCTACCTCCTCCCATTTCCCTCCCCCTCCCCCTATCAAGTCCCCCTCCCTTGTCAGCCCGAAGAGCAATGAGGGTTCCCTGCCTTGTGGGAAGTCCTGGGGCCCCTGACCAGAAGAGTATTTTTTAATACTGAAAACAAGAGTGCTTTTAAAGGAAACATGTATTGAAAGTGGTTAAAGCCTTACCTCATGATTTTTAAAAGTATAATAAAAGACCAAATTTTAGAGAAGAGATCAGAACATTTCATATAAGTGTCTGTTCTTCAAATATTTTAAAAGTTCTGTTTACGGAATATTATCTTATAAACAGTAAACTAGAAAATTACTAAAAATCATATCTCTGTTAGTGATTCTAAAGGAGTGCTTCACAATATTTATTATTACAAGTACATTTATTTTTATTTCACAAATAAAAAGTATATTTAGCTCAAATATGCATAATATATATATATACACACACATACATTATATAGTCACATAAGGAAATACCTACACACAACCATGTATATTGAGCACATATGCATATATTAAAATTACACTCATATATAAGCTTTTATTTACACACACACACACATATATATACATATAAGTATATATATTTACACATATATTCCCAGTATATTTCAGCTATACTGGGAAAATGTGTTATGAGATGTTTTATACTACAAAGTGACTATAACTGTTCATAATGTATTGCTGTTTTCAAAGTTGTTGAAAGAACAATTGCTTAGCTCTTGATTATTCATAAATTTATGACTTTCATGGAAATAATGTATAAAGTTATAGGGAAATCTTTAAGAGTATTTGTAGATTTACTTCAGAGATTTAGCAAATTGTGCTTCAGGATGATATAGTAGGCACAAAGGTAATATTTTCTATAATTTTTCACATAGAATAACTTTTTAAATCTCTGAGTAAATGTGCTTGCCTTCGTGCAGGTAGAAATGTGTCATGGCTGCATAAAGCGTAACATTGGAAATCTGTCTTGTTAGTCCAGGGGGAGAATGGAGGTGCAGAAATGATCAACTGGGTGCGTAGCTTCCACAACCGGACATGTAAGTGAAGTAGTGCATTATGACAGAATCAAGGGACATACAAAATTCACAATAAAGAGACCACAGAAAACTTAAACTGCAAATACTTATTGAAGCCACAATTCAGAAGCAACACCTACTGTACAATTCCCTTCTTTTGAATAATTATGCTGATCCAAAACATATTGTTTGAACAAAAGGTACATAATATATCATGTCCTAACCTTTGGTAATAAAACTTATATGTAAATTGTGAAGAAGAGTCAATTAGAGTGGGGGTTGTTTTAATTTTTCACTACTAATTTTCACACCTACTTTTCAAATGATGAGAAATAAAGTTTGGAAATGCCAAATGTTTTCATTGTCATACAGTTATTATCAGTCTTTTAACTCTTAGGGCCAGTCTTCTATGGTATTTATTAATAATTTCTTTTAGAATAAATATATACTTAATTCTATTTTAAACAGAAACATCATTTGTTCAGCTCACCGAATGCATAGATCATTGCTATACATTATGTTGACTTTGTACATGAGTGCCCAGAGAGGACTAATAATCTTTTACAAGTAAGAACCTCTGTGAATGTTACACAGAAAAATAAAAGAGATACTAGTCAGTAGTTTCACCAAACAATGAATAACACAAGCTGCATTGATGCATTATGATTGTTTAATTTTCAGTACTTAAGGTTATCACAAAACACTGATTATATAATTGTCATTGAAATCGCAATATAAACAAGAAAGACTCAAATAGACAAATGCAAGCACTTCGTGAAGAAAGGCATAGAAAAAAGAAAGGGAATTAGAAAAGAGAAAAGAAGAAAACAAAACTGTATAGCATGGGACCCGCTGTCTAGCAAAGATCCTCTCAGACAGAGAGGGTATCGAGATTTGTACCCCAAACATCTAATTATGTTTTACTTCCTTTTGGAAATTGAAGCAGAAAGAGAGGAAACAGGATGTGAAAAACTGTTTTAAAGAAAGGGAGAAGACAAACAAAAAGGTAAACGAAATGAATAAATCTCTCAAAGATACTCAAGAAAACCAAGGCCAGGCGGTGGTGGCACACGCCTTTAATCCCAGCACTTGGGAGGCAGAAGCAGGTGGATCTCTGTGAGCTCGAGACCAGCCTGGTCTACAAGAGTTAGTTCCAGGACAGGCTCCAAAACCACAGAGAAACCCTGTCTCGAAAAAACCAAAATAAATAAATAAATAAAAAATTAAAAAAAAAATAAAAAAAATGAAAGAAAGAAAGAAAATCAATCTTTTTCTTTCATCATTTAAGAATAGAAATCATTAAAATAATGTTTGAAGTATGGAATCACAATTTCTCTTTATATGATAAAGTACTTTCAATCTTGTGGTTCTCATTATACCAATAATATCTTTAACATCAGTTAATAAGGAAGTCAATTACTGACCAATATAACACTATATGCTTCTCATATAAGTAAATAGAAATGCATGAAATCATTTTATCTATAAAAAACTTTTCCTTAGATTTTTAAGCAGATATGTAATTTGGAGTTGGTTTTGCCTTGCATTAATCCTAAGTAATTACCCAAAATTTGCATATTTCATAAAAATAGTTTAGCAATCTGGTCCTCAAGTTAATATATGTATTTATAATTTTTATTAATATTCTTGGAGTTATTGAGTTCTGCTTTGTATGCCAGCTTTAGTAATGCATATTCCATTTACCAGGAAGCATAGATCTTATGGTAAAAGGTTTAAAGATTGTATCAAATATGAATTGTGACTCAGTCACATGAAATTAACCTTTTTACACAATCAAAATTTTCATTTTATAAACAAAACCAGAAAACATTCTGATCTCCAGTCACAGCAGAAAGCAAAACAACAGAAAAAGGAAAGGGGGTGTTGTTAACCCAGGCTTTCCATGTGAGACAGGCAAACTGTTGTCCTTAAACTGTGAGTGTAGATGCAAAGCCTGAAACTTTCTGAATATTCTGAATTAATCTGATGAAGGTCAAATTTTAAACCCCAGAAATACTTCCTATAAATAAGAAGCCACAGATTAGCATTCATAGTTTTGTTCTCCTCTTTGTCAAACTAATTAATTTCAGACATATTATAATTTTATTATTTATTATCAAATCTCTATAGAAGGTTATACTTCTTACAAATTTGGAAACTGATATTCTACTGCCTAGAATTTTGACATATTATCTAAAGTAAGATGAAAAAGTATTAGTTTTAAGAATTTAGATATGGAAATAACCTAAGGATAAAATCATTGAGTAAGCAGAAAATTAAGCCAACTTTTTATAATTGCCTGGCAAATTTACTTATTGGGAATTAAGCTGAAGGATTAACAAATATGAAATAGATTATTTAAAGCAAAGAAGCTCAATGTTTAATCCAGTAAATGTATTTCAGCTCATGGAGATGTTTCAATCATGATTGTTTGGGGCTTGTTTAATTCTCACCGTCTTATATTTGATCTTCACTTCTGTGTGGAAGAAAAAGTGACTGACATTGCAACCAATATTGGCTCTTTTCAAAAAAAATGTGGCTAAAATGTCCTGCTTAAACTATGAAATATTTAATACATCATTATAATTAAGGAATGAACATGAATCTGACTTAAAATAAACCTCCAAGAGATGAGTTCACAAAGGAATGTAGTATATGTCTTTATCTTAAAATTATTTTGCTCTTCAGAAATGCATGTTAAAGGCAATCTGTGGATCGATATTACGGGAAATAATAGAAGTCAACCATACACTTGCTTATAAATACATGAAATTTTAACATTTAAGCTCCCTGTCTATTCATCATTAATTACACGTCCTGGACATTGAAATATAAAAACCACAGAAAAATGGTATCAGTGGTAAAATTTTGTGCTCCACAAACTAAAGGAAACTCCATCGTTAGTAGTAGTATGCTAGCTTGCATTAGATAGGGCTCAGGTTATGTGTTCAATTGTTTTTCCTTCTGTAAAATCATTGTATAAATGTAGAAGCAAGAAAAATAGGGTTCTGAGAGCAGCAAGCATCTTTTTGTGTACTGATATTTGTCTCCCCTATGCCCATATACAAAAGTAAAATGTTCCCTGAAGAAATTTCAGTAGAAGCAAAAAAGAATGGAGGACAATGGTCTCCCATTGATTATCAAGAGATGAAGTCATCTTAGTGAAACTAGAGAGGGGGGATTTAATCTATAGCAATGAGGAAAACATCATGGGAAACAAATATTTGCTTTCAGAATGTTGAACCATCCAAACCAAAAAAGCCACTCACTCTCACAGAACACATGTCATTTCTAAAGCAGTTATAAATTAAAATGAAGTTAGTATAGAGCTGTGAAAGTTGCACAGATCATGTAATTGAGTAAATTTGTTATTTTGTTCTTAGTCAGAGTTTTGCTTTGTAGCCTTTACTGACTGTAAACTCATGATCCTCCTGTTCAGCATCCTGTTTCTTAGTGGAGAATGCAGATCTGTGTCCTCTTTCTGGATGATTGTTTACCTTATTGCAACAAATACATCTTTTATACCTCTTTCCCTAGAGATCTTCAAGGCAAATAAGCATACGATATGGTATATAATTGTGTTTAACCATGACTAATCACATTTTTGCACTGATAGATCATATCTTAATTGTCTGTTATGATGTATATATACATATGTTGTGATTATCCAGAAAGTTTGATTGAAAGAAAATCTTTCTTTTTTGACAGTATCTTTCAGAGACAACTAAAAGCCACGTTTATTTTCTTCTTGATTTATAAATAATAAAATTATGAGTAGACATAGACCGGTGAACAAAAACTAATACACACATCTAAGTTAATGTGATTTATATCAAAGCAACAAAAATAATAAAATGGAGGAAAGATTTCTTTAAAAAAACATTGCCATGAAAAATAAGTATTTATATGCAACTAATGTTAGACTTTAACCTTAGAATCTTCACAAAAGTTAACTCAATAAGCACCAAGGGATATAAACTGAAAGGCTAGAAAACAAAGTAAAGGTAAAGTAGGAGAATGGATAGGTGATTATGTTTCTTATATCAGTTAAAAAATTCCATACTGGAAAACATGTCAAACAGATAAAACAATCCAGAAATACATAAGATATATTATCAATAGGTGGATCTAATGATGGAATGTATCTAATTTTCATAAAGAATGCTTATAATTCACTGACAGGAAAACAATCCAGGTGAAAATTGAACTTCTTATCAGCATGGATATCTTATCTAAGAATATACACAAACAGCAAATTATTTAAAAAGGTGTACTGAATTAAAAGTCTCCAGAGAACTTCAACATAGAATAGTAATGTGTAACCAATATACATATTAATGATGCCATCTAAGGAATGGCCACAATCCAGAACTCTGATAACACCAAATGCTGAGGAGTATCTGGAGTGACAGGAGCTTTCAATCTCTGTTGGTGGGAATACAAGATGGTGCTACTTTTTTGAAAAACAATATGCTTCTTATAATGATAATATAATTTTGCTGTGACTTTGAGTATTTGTATTCCTTAGTGTTTATACACAGAGATGTAACTTCATGTACAAAAATAAAAAAATGAAACTGAAACCAAAATGAAATTATTATAGCAGATTAATCCATACATCATAAAATTTTGAAGTAATGAAGATATTCATTATACGTAGGTAAATTGATAATAGTTGGCTATAAAACTATAATTCCAACTACATGAAGCTGAATAAAATTAAAATGTTACGACTATTAAGGACTAGAGAAGAAAAACGTAGGAGAGAACAAAAACATAGGAATTTTACATTAATATTACAATGGATGGAAAATGTTTTTATATAAAGATATATAAAGATATATACTTATATCTTAACCTATATTTGATTAAGCTCTTATAATATATTAACCCTAAGAGTAATTTATAATATAGACTATAGATGTTGGAAAATAAGTTTGTGCCAAGGTTAAGATACTGATTATAGCAATCGCTGACAAATGTGCCATTCTGTGTGTAGGGAGTGCTGTTACTAATACAGAAGGCTTATGTGCAAAGTTACTGATAGGGATTTAATGGGAACTTTCTGCACCGTGCTCAACACAGAAACACACAAACACACAAGCACTACCTTTGTATATTCATGTTTATAATTATTTTGTGATAAGTAAGTGTAATTATGTAAACTACATTTGAGAATGCCATTTTGGTTATATTTCAGAAAAAAATAAGGCATTAAATTATTTGAAACCCTCAGGTTCTTTTGCTCACAAAAAAAATGTCCTTTTCTATACTAAATAAAATTTTTGGAAAAGTGTGCACACTCAGAGTTGTTTTGAATGAGGTAAACACTGAATGAATTTACTAACCCATTATTCACACAGAATCACTCTCTTTTTTTTTTTTTTTTGGTTTTTTTTTTTTTTTTTTTTTGGTTTTTTCGAGACAGGGTTTTTCTGTGGCTTTGGAGCCTGTCCTGGAACTAGCTCTGTAGACCAGGCTGGTCTCGAACTCACAGAGATCCGCCTGTCTCTGCCTCCCGAGTGCTGGGATTAAAGGCGTGCGCCACCATCGCCCGGCCCAGAATCACTCTCTTGACATCTGTGTATAAGAAAGAGAAAACTGGGATTTTTACATAAAATAGTGAAAATAATCTTGTTCTTAAGACAGCCAATATCAATAACATTGTTCCCTTGCAAACATTATATTGTTTTCATTGGATCTGAGACTTCACATCAGTAAGATTATAATTCCTGTGTGTTTTCATGTTTCAGACAGTAAGTTACAGCTCAAATCTGCACTTACTTTTTATATTAATTACTTAAGATCTATTTCTACACATTAAAGTTGACTTCACTCTTATTTATTTTTATTAGTTCTTAAAAGAATTTTATACTTTATATTATCTGCCAAATCACCTAATTCCTCCCTGATTCACTTCCACTTCCTTTTCCACAAATTTGTGTCTTCTTCTCTTTGTTGTTGTGGTTTAAAGAAAATTATAAGACCAACTTCATGAAACTGGCTAAAATTAAAATAAATATGGACTATTAAAGACTAGAGAGGGAAAAAGTAGGAATGAACAAAAACATAGGACCTTTAATCCCAGCACTCGGGAGGCAGAGGCAGGCGGATCTCTGTGAGTTCGAGACCAGCCTGGTCTACAGAGCTAGTTCCAGGACAGGCTCCAAAGCCACAGAGAAACCCTGTCTCGAAAAACCAAAAAAAAAAAAAAAAAAAAAAAAAAAAACATAGGAATTTTACACTAATATTATAATGGCTGGAAAATTTTAGTTTTACTTGAGTAAACTCTTAGAATATATAACCTTAAGAGTAATTTCATTCATGCATTTGAATGTTCGGTCCCCAGTCATTGGTCTTGCTTGGGAAGGATTAACGGATGTATCCTTGTCGGAGATAGTGTCATTAGAAGGGGTCTTCATATTTCACATCACAAGACTTGTAGCATTCCCAGTCCTCCCTCTCTTGGTGTGTGTGTGTGTGTGTGTGTGTGTGTGTGTGTGTGTGTGTGTGTGTGCCTCATGGTTCTATCTCAGGATATTAACCCTCAGCTACCGCTCTAGTAGCATTCTTCCTGCTTGCAGCCTTGATCGTCATAGACTCTCATCCTCTGAAACCATAACCCGCAAATTAAATTTCTTCTTTTTTCAGCTGCTTTGTCATGGTGTTCAACCACAACAATGGAAAAGTAACTAAGACACCAATCAAGTCCAATTTGACACCTATAATTGTGGAATTGTGTCTTTCCACTGGAGCATGGCCTATCTGTGTGAGGACATTGTCCTACAGAAAATAGACTCTCCTCTGGAGGAGAATCTATCAATTGCTAATAGTTCCACAGCTAGGGTAGTGAAGAGAGGAATTTGTACTCACTTCTCTTCTGTATGAGGAAATTTGTTCTCTTTGGACTTGAACAGACTTTGTGTATGCTGACAAAATACTAAATATGTTTCGGGACACTGCACTATTGTGTCCCGAAAGCACCATTTTCCTGTAGCTATTTACAACTTATGATGCTTGCAGTCTTTCTGTCTTTTTATCGCAATGCTCCCTAAGCTTTGGGATTTAGAGTATCAAAGGTGTTCTGTTTGGCCACGAACATTTCTAACTTCTTTTTGTTTCTGCATCTTCACCTGTTGTAGGCCTCTCTTAATCACCATCTAGTGAAAAAAAGAAACTTTGCTGATGAAGGCTGGAATATTCAATAATCTATGAGTATAAAAGTCAATCATGAGAAATCAGAATAATAATAGATTCTCCCACAGGTTCTACAATCTGTGTAGTCACAACTTCTTGGCACCCATAACACTGGCAGTTGTGGGTTTCATATTGTGTGTTGGGCTTTAAATCTAACCAGAAAGCAGGTGATTATTGTGAAATATTCCTGCCATGCAACAGTGTTCATGGCTTGCAAGGACAGTCATTTTGGTAGCTCTCAGAATTCACAGCTGGGGTGAGATTGATTATTAATTTTCTTCTCTGGTAGTATGACTGGTATATCTTTCCACTATGAAAGCTTGCCAGTAGAGAATGAAGCTCTCAGGCTAGTACCAGCTTTATTTATCCATGTCCTATGACTTAAGTATATGTCATTTTCAGCAATAGACTCTTAACACTAAGTTCCAAAGGACAACCAAAAATATACACAAGAGTCTGTAACACGTGGGAGTTGGAGGAATCTCACAGTTCAACAACCAATAAGGAGGTAATTCTTTCATCTCAGTTGGCTTCTTATTTTTTAATCTTCTGGTGTCTAGTAGGAATGCTTTTACCTTGTTATATGGTAAAACCATTTAAACTCTTTTAAAATGTGTATAAATATAATAAAAAGCTTCTACATCAGTAGGTGTCCATTTTTTTCAAAAAGACTTCACTAACACTTATCTTTCCCTGCACTCACTTTTCTATCCTTCCCATCTCCACCTATAGGATTTTACCCTCCAGTTCCTTTATTCACCTTTAGCCATCTAGATGACTATATTCTACATCCTCTCCTATAAAATATATTCCTCTATGGACTTTTACTAATCTCCTGATCTTTGTGAATATTCCAAATGAAGCATTTAAATCTTATAGTTCAAAACTGAAAATATGTGATGGGTATATATTTTTGGACATGAGCTAACTTACTTGGAATTATTATTCCCAGTTCTATCCAATTACCTATAATGTTACTTTATTTTTAATTGATTAACTCTTAAGTAATTAATTTCATTATTGTATTTACATATCACATTCTCATTCCCAGTTTATCAGTTTATGGATATCTAGGATACTGTAATTTTCAGACTATTGAGAATAAAGTGTCAATGTATGGATGAGCAAATATTACTGTAGTAATATGTAGAGTCCTTTTATTATAATCTCAAGAATGATATACATGAAACTTGTAGTATCATTTTCTAGTGTGTAAGAAATTCTACACTAATTTACATAGTTTCACCAGTTCCTACTCATTTTAGGAAGGACTAAGTACACCATTTCACCACATATTTTATTCATTTTACCCAATATGACTTGGGTAAGTCTAAATCTTTATTTGGATTAAGTCCAAATCTTTTTTTTTTTTTGGCATTTAAGAAATTGCTGTGTTCATCGAGAATCATTGGAGTCACATTTTCTAGTTTATTGTTCTTTAATATAGATGTACATTTCTTTTTATATATTTTTATTTTATTCAAAAAAACTATCTTTTTTTCATTTTACATTCAAATGTGAGTTCCCATTCCCTCCCCTCCTCCAGTTTTCTCCACCTTCCCCCCAACCTAACTCCTCATCCACTCCTCAGAGAATGTAATGCACATTGCTTTGAGGAAGCATCAAGGCCCTCTCTACTATATCTAGGCTGAGCAAAGTGTTCCTTCAAAGAGAATGGGTTCCAAAAAGTCAGTACAAGTAGTAGTTATAATTCTCGGTCCCACTGCCACTGGCCCTGCCGTCTGCCCCAATCATACAACTGTCACCCACAATCCGATCACTTATTTTGGTCCTGTGTTGGTTCCTTCCCTGTACAGCCAGAGCTGGTGAGCTCCCATTAGCCCAGGTAAGTTGTTTCAGTGGGCATTCCCATCATGGTCTTGACCTCTTTGCTCATATTCTCACTCCTCCTACTATTTGACTGGATTTCAGAAACTCAGCCTAGTGCTCTGCTGTGGTTCTCTGCCTCTGCTTTTATCAATTGCTGGATGAAGGTTCTTGGTGACATTTAATATAGTCATTTATATGACTTCAGGGCAAGGCTTATTCGGGGACTCCCTGTACTATTGCTTAGGGTCTTAGCTGGGGTTATCCTTATGGATTCCTTGGAATTTCTCTAGTGCCAGGTTTCTTGCTAGCCCCATAATGGCTCCCTCAATAAAATATCTCTCCGTTCTTCCCCCATCTTGACTATCCCATTCCCTATCTCAGGATCCAGTAATACCATTATTGGGCATATAGCCAAAGGATGCTCAATCATACTACAAGGATATCTGTTCAACTATATTCATAAAAGCATTATTTGTAATAGCTTGAACCTGGAAACAACCTATATGCCCCACAACCAAAGAATTTACACAATGGAGTACTATTCAGCAGAAAAAAGCAAACAGACAATGACATCTTGAAATTTGCATGCAAATTAATGGAATTAAAAAAAAAACATTCTGAGTGACATAGCCCGGACTCAGAAAGATGAACATGGTATGTATTCACTCATAAGTGGATACTAGTTGCAAATCAAAGTATAAGGAGCCTATAGGTCACAACCTCAGAAAATCAAACAAGTAGAATCCTGAGAGAAACATGTGTAGATCCCCCTGGGAAGGGAGAAATAGATATCTCCTGATAAAATCTGGGAGCATGGGTGTTGGGGAGAAGGAGGGAAGAAAGAAAGGAGGCCAGGAGAAGGGGAGGGAAGAAGAGAACTTGAGGGAACAGGATAATCAAGTCCAAATCTTATACTTTGTATTTCCCTGATTAATAATACTCCTTAATGTCTTCCACATAATAGAAACAGAAGAGTCATTGTCAAACTCTTTTTAGGAAGCTACAGTTACCATGATAACAAAACCACACAAAGACTCAACCAAGAAAGAGAATTACAGATCAATCTCACTCATGAACATCGATGCATAGCACTTCTTTCTATATTTCTCCACTTATCTTTGTATCTGTAAAGATACATTGTGTGATTTATATATTTATAACATACATATAACTTATACAATTGTACTAAAGTAAAAATACACTAAAAGTAAGAATAGAGATATCATATATGAATAATGTAAATAGACATATGTGAGTGCCTGTGTTTATATCCATATATATGAATATCCAACCAGTTGAATCCTTAACTTTGCTCTTTTTTTTAAAGAGGAGAAACATAGGCTTTATTACTTACAATATATTTACTTATGTTTTGAAGAAATCTCCATAAGGTAGCTTTATAACTTCTGAGTCATATAATTATGAAACTTTTTACTAAATGCTGACAAACTAGAGTGGAACATTTATATATACATCTTTTCCCTGAATCGAAACTACAAAATCAAGATCTTGTTTCTAAAAGTTACTTAACATAGTAGTTTGCTCACCAGCTTATTCTCTTTTATTTATGTGATTCAATTCAATTTTTGGCTATAAACTCCATTTTGAACTTCCTCTTCTTCTTAGTAAGTTATTTTTTAACAGAAAGGATTTATTTGCATTTTATTGATGTTTATTAGTGTGCATGAACATATGTATACCATGGTACCTATAAGGAAGGAGTGCATAAGACAACTTGGGAGAGTAGGTTGTTTCTGACTACTGTGCGGGAGTCAATTTCAGGTCATTAGGCTTGGCAAGAAACCCACTTATACAGTGTGTTCTCTCATTTATTACAATAAACTATTTTAGAAGGACAAGAGAGACATTGCCAGCTGTAAGAGTCAGAAGTATAAAATGTGCATGGAGAATCACCACTCTTTTTCTTCTCTGCTCCCTTACTCTACTACCCTCAAACCAGTATAGTATTTCTGAAGGTAATTTCTTACTAACTGATTATAAATATGGATATCCCTTCTTCGTGTGCATGGCAGCATAACAGGTATTTTGGATATGGATTTTTAATGACTTGTGCTATAGAAATCCCTCCCCTTGTCAACTGAGAAAAAAGAATGAGAACAAATTTCCTTATTTTTATTATATTAGGGCAGGATTTTTAAATTATTTATTCCTATTGTTAACTTTAAATAAGAGGAAAACTTAAATTTTATGTTTCCTTTATTTCTAAAAGTTACAGATAATTGTTATGCAACTATCAAATTCTTGGTTGTTTGAAGCTGTAATTCTCTCTCTCTTGGGATATGTGTTTTCTAGTCTTAAAGTGATTAGACCCTTTTACATGGTACAATTGAGTCTTTTTATACATTCTTTTAAATCTACTCTCTACTCATATTTTTCATTGATCTTACCAGGTTAATTTTGACAGGTGCCAGGCTACCCTTCCAATGTAAAGATCCAGCACACTTTCCACCGTCTGTGCTATTGAATTACCAGTTGCCCTTTGCTTTCCATAAGTGCATTTCCTGCTGCGACTTTGTTTACAAAGTTTCAAAACAGCATTCCTGAAGACTGCATGATTTGTATCACAATTGAATTATTCTGTTTTCTTCTCTATCTTTGTCTCATTTCTCCAAAAGTGTCAGTTTAGTAAATCTATTATATTGTGTATTCTATTCTAGTGAATGATTCCAGGATATCCACTCACCACATTTGAGCAAATATTTTTTTTTCTCAAAGCTAAACAAGGTAAAACTGTTTCAATATTTTGCATCCTGTATCTCATGCATATATTCTTTGTTACTCCAAGCTGCTGAGTTAAAGATATGAGCTGTATGGGAAACTGTGAGCAGAGAATATTTTTCATTTAATCAATTATTTCTTTGATTTCAGCACTATTTACTTGCAAACATGCAAAGAATGAAGTTTCTTATAATATTGTCTAGATGTTGAATCAGTATTATGCCATTTTGACAAGGAAATTTAAAGAAACTGATTATCATTAACCTCCCATTTTACTTATTTAGTTATTTGTTTGTTTGCTTGTTTATTCATTTATTTTACTTCCTTACTACAGTTTCTCCTCCTAGTCATTCCCCTACCTCTTCTCTGCCACCCCTTCATCTACTCCTCCTCTATTTCTTTTCAGAGAAGGGCAGCCCTTCTATGGATATTTATAAAACATGAATATATATATATATATATAAAGCTGTAGTAAGACTAAGTCCCTTTCCTTGTATTAAGACTAGACTAGCAACCCAGTATGAGAAATACAGTTCCAAAGGCAAGTTAAGGAGGCAGAGTTAGTCCCTCTTCTACTGTAAGGAGTCTCACAAGAAGAACAAGCTACACAACTTTCACATTTATGCAGAGGGCCTTAAGTCAGTCCCATGCAGGCTTCCTGGTTGTCAGTTTCAGTATCTGTGAGCTTTTATTAGGCCAATTCAAATGACTCTGTGAATTTTCTTTGATGTCATGGACCCCTCTCATTAATACAATCTTTTCTCCCCTTTTTCAGCAGGATTCCTGAGCTTGCCTAATGGTTAACTGTGTGTCTCTGCATCTGTTTTCATCAGTTGCTGGATGAAGCTTCTCTGATGACTACCAGGCTAGGCATCAACTTATGAGTATAGTTGAATATACATCATTATATTAATATATTTTATTAATATATTTTTCTCCAGTCATATTGGGTTCTATCCTAGTTCTCTGGGTTAGTAATATCTGGGTTCTGGTGCTATAGGCAGTGTCAGGGATGGGATCATTCTTGTGAAATGGGTCTCAGACTGGACCAGTCATTGGTTGGTCACTCCCACAACCTCTGCCACCATTACTACTGTAGATTCCATAGGCAGGATGGATGTAGGTCAAGTGTTAAGTGGCTGGGTTGATTTTGAAGATCGTTTCTTAGAAGTTACATACTCACATTAAATACATAATTTGAATATTTTCACTATCATCTCATTCTCTTGACCCTATTAAAAATTAATGTTCTTGGAGTTTGATCAATCAACATATTTTTATACTTTTCTTGACACTTAAAATAACTTGAAAGCAATTAGTTGTGCTTCAAATAAAGTAATAATTTTAATCAATTACCACTCACTTCAATAATTGTTGAATCTGCATAGAGAAATGTATCATGTACACAAATTGTATAAGTGCAATAAACTTAGAGTTCAATGGGCATAAACCCTCTAGGCATTTGGGATGAGATCTTTGTGCATTCTGTGATTCAAACAAAATTTTAAAAAATGAATGGTGAATTATTGAAATATTCCTTTTGGTAACTTTAGAATAATTTGTAGGATAATAGTGTTATAGAATAAAAGTCAGAGCATCTGGAGGCCCAAAAATGTGAGCCTATTTCCATCTTGTCTGAAGACCAGAGAGTTTGAGGTTGCTCAAAGTTGTTGACAAGTGTGGCTACAAACCCTGACCTACGGTGTGCTTAGTTGGTATTTTGGACATTTACACGGCCCATCCAGGTAGAACCACTCCTCCTTGACCAAAGGTCAATGAATTCAAACACTTCTGTTCCTTCTTTTAATAGAAGTTTGACCTAGGGAGTGGCTGTCTGCAGGATAGTTGATCTAGGCTGGGTTCACTGCCTTAGCAACAAAATGCTTTTCTCAAGGATTCATGACTTAATGTCTCAAGGTATTGAAGCAAGTCACTGTTCTAGTTGTCCTTTGTATCATGTTAAAGCAGTCTTTCGTCTTCTTCCCCTTGTTATACTGGAGTATAAAAGTATATGGAAAAATGAATTACTAATTTCAGTAATCACTGGAACAACCTCCTAGTAATATCCTGTGTTTTGCTTTTATTATTTTCACTTGTGTCTCCGTGCTCTTTACTAACTTTTCTAATCCCCATGTTCCTACCCTGGTAACTAGTATATTTGTCAAAGCTGGTTCCCAACAGTAGCCATTATCGTTATTTTGATGTGCTCAATTCATAGACTTATTCAAGTGCTATTAATTGCAATTAACCCTTTCACTTTCATTGACCTGGAAGTCACTGTTAGTCACACAGTTCTTTCTGTGTTCTTTCTTACTCTCCTATGATAGTATCATCTGTACATGGTGTCTAGTCTACTTGTCAAAGCCAACTATATTCTTATACACTGCTTAGCATTGCTCTATTACTGTATGTTTTATTTTTGATTAGACTACATTCAGTGGAATTTGAGAAAGTTCACAGGTCACGTTTGCTAATATGGTCTGTAGTATTTTGTTCTCCATCTTCTTTCGCTTTACAAATTCGTTGGGCCAATGTGAAGTAACTAAACTATGTTGCAGTGAAAATGTGGACGGATTCCTATGTGATTTTATAGACATGACATCTCCCATTCTGACATATGAAAAAAGTAAGATTTCTGATTAAAATTTTTAAAATTTCAGCCCTAAACTCATTTAGTTAGTAGTTAGCTATTTTCAGCATCCTTATCTACTAATGTTAAGGCGACTTCCAGTTCTGTCCCTGCCTCTTACAACAGTAGCTTTAATATTGAAAAATTTCTGCAGAATTTCATATTGAAACATTTTTCATACATTTAATTTGATAATATTTTTCCCTCTACTCCCAGATGTTCCTGACCTTCCTGTCTTAGGAATATTTCTATTTCTTTGAAGAGAGATCATATCAACTGCAACACTTATAAAGAAAACGTTTAGTTGGGACTGGCATATGGTGTTAGAGGTTTAGTCTATTATCATCACGGTGGGTAGCATGACAGCTACATATATGGTGCTGGAGAAGCAGTTGTGAGTTCTACATCCAAATTCTCAGGTAGCCCAAAAAGAGAAACACTAGGCCTTTGTTGTGCTTTTGAAATGAAGTCCAGCCCCAGTGACTATTGCAGCCCATAGGACTGTACAGTAAATGTACAGCGGACAGACCAATAGAAAGATCCAGCAGAAGTGTATACATACATGTTCACATGGAGTAACCCATTTTGCAGAGCTGTGGGAACACTTGTTTTTTTGGAAAATTCACTGTCATATCTGTGGAAACCATGTAAGACTATAATTCTCTTTTCAAAATGGGATTAATTCCCAAAACACCTCAGCGGGGTAACTTCTCCTGCAGGGGCAATGAAATGACCTTTCCATTTCCCCACACCATGAGTCCTTAAAGCAATAGCATTCACTCTTTGTTCTAACAGTCAAATTTACATAGAGTCGATGCCACAAAATTATCTCTAACAGACCACATAGCTATTTCTATAGAAGACAGGCACTGAGCAGGAAGGCAGCATGCTTCACCTTTGCTCACAAACAAATTTCAACTTCCCCAAAGCTGGTTATCAAAAAAGAGATTTGATAAGGAGAATGGTTGAACCCAGGATTCAGGATCATTTAGTAACCTTATCCAATAGTTTGGAATGTTTCCCCTTGGATGTTGGCTCTTTCCTGAGTCTTGTCACCTTTTCCGAAGTACTACATTGTCAGGTTTTACCTTTCCTTTCTGTGATTTTGATATGCACATTATCGTTGTCTTCACCTATGGAATTTATCAACTATGTCTGAAAAGCAAGAAGCCCCACAGAGATCACGACTTACTCTCCTTCTTCTTCCCCTTCTTTTCTTCTCTGTGCCCCTTCACTTCACCTTTTTCCCCTTTCCAAAAAATAAAGAATTTGCAGAGGAAACATGCTTGAGTTAATATTTTTACCCTCAGATCATGGCCTGCCATAGACATACAAATCTGACCCCTGAGGGGTTTCTGAGGTTGGCACTCAAGGCCCCTGATAAGTGACTACTTCCTCTAATAAGACCACACATATTGCAAAAAAATAACACTTCCTAATTCTTTTCAAATAGTACCACTCCCTGATGACAAAACATTAAAATATATGAGCCTATGAGGGTCATTCTTATTCAAACCACCATACTCCCTATCCACCATATTCTCTCCTGCCTGTCTCCCCCATAACATGACAACAACAAAATAAAGTCAACACAAACAGCAAAGCGAAAAAGATAATGGAGGTTTTTTTTTTCTCCAGTACTGTGGTTACTAGTATAAAAGTTTTAGTTCTACTGTAATCAAAGTCTAATTTTTAAGAAAATTTGACTCTTATTGCACTAGTGTGGCCTGGAAGATATTGAAATTCATTTTATATGGTCAAAAACTATTTTATAGTGTTTTATTCCTTTTATCATCATTAAATTTGTAAGAATAAGTAAGAGTATCTACCCTAGTTTCTTTTCTATACAAAACAATATTACCAAGGCAAATAATAAAAGACAACATTTAACTTGTGTTCCATGGTTAAAGCGGATCATAGTTCATGATCACTACAGCTGGGACAAGTGCAGGAGCGAAGTATGCATGGTACTAGAACAGTAGCTAAGAGTTTACATGCCAAGAGGACAAATGCAAACAAGACGGAGAGAAAGACAGAGAAAAAAGAATGCCTAATAGAGATAATTGGGATGATGTGACATACTTTCACCCCTCCAGTGACATACTTTCACCAACAAGACTAGGCCTCCTAACCTTCCAAAGTAGTTAAATAAAGAATAAGTACTTATAGGATTCATTCTCACTAAAAGTACCACATTAACATAGCAATATTTTTTTTTTTCTGTAAGGTACTTTAAACTCTTTATCACTGGTGGGTCAAACAAAGAAGGCACCATGTAATCCTTTATGTTTAAGACCATTGTATTACCATCTGAAGTACTGCCAATAGAAAACCTCCAGATGTCAGCTGTATCATATGTTCTAAGCATCAGAATAAGGTCCTCCTTGGAGTAATGTCACCCTTCTCAGTGAATAAAACAATGTTTAAAGCCTAGACATTTCACAGT
This sequence comes from Microtus obscurus, assembly GCA_963919715.1. NCBI lineage: Eukaryota > Metazoa > Chordata > Mammalia > Rodentia > Cricetidae > Microtus > Microtus obscurus. Next base: position 2,223,035 of record CAWTZC010001020.1, on the reverse strand, counting down.
TACAAGGTGTTGTGCAGGAAAGTAATCTATTACAAACTTGTTTTGGTAAAGATTCGTTGGACGTATATCATCATAGAATTATTCTGCTTACTTCTGTATCTTTTACTCTTAGTTTCTCATAAACTTCTTTTATCCTCTATGTTATCTTAGCAAATATTTCTGGAAAATGCAACTCATATTCAACCACTGATTACTATTACTTAAAACCCAAGAAGATTAAATCTACTGTGTCTATTTGAGTAATAATAGTCTCATCGGCTCATATATTTGAATGCTGAGTCGCATAGTTGCCTTGGACATAGTGTCTCCTTCCAGAAATAAAACAGTGACTAAGATACCTACCACCTTATATTTTATATTCTAAGCTTCACATATAGCCTGTCTATTATCTCAAAATTCTAAAGAAAAGTTGTTATGTTTTCCGTATCACATCTAATATATTTTAACGGACAAAATTTTTAACTTCATTTAATGAATCCTAGACAGTTTCCTCACAAACAAAAACAAAAACAATGGCAATTATGATTCAGGAATTTTGTGTTTAAAAAGGCTTTCCTAGACATAGTTGTATATGGCCCAAGAGTCTAGAGGTATCATACACTCACAGTCAACAAGATTAATTTGGTACAGTGGCTGTGAGTTAGTGGTCCCACATCAGTAAAGATTAAATACACAGCCTCACCTGACAACAAGCATGTTTATTGTGCAGGCATCATTAATACATATTACATGACAGTGGGAAATGTAGAAAAGTAACAAATTACACAAAAGTGAGGAAACCACTAAATGAATCACATTGCCTAGTGACTATTTTAAACTATTTAAAAAGTGATGTATGTTTAAGTAGGAATATAGTAAAAAAATAAAAGATTTAGGTGAAATGAGATTAACTAATTCTTTGAGTTCTCATGAGCCCAACTAATGGAGGGCACTTAGGATATATATGTATTTCTTAGTCTAAGCAATGAGATGATGATACATTATGCAATCAGCCAGGTGCAGGTGAAGCTCCCCTCTGTCTCTAACTCTGTTTTGGTAGTTACTGACCCTGATTTTGTGTTAGCTGATAGTCCCTGTCATGGCTTTGTTATTCCCCAGTCTTTTAGATGCCTCACTTTTAAGAAATTTTGTTTGTTCTCATAGTGAACCAAGAAGAAACTGTAGCTCTGTTTTCTCACCCTTGTCTTTGGGATGGTGTGGAGTTCCCTTTATGAATTATCTGGTGTCTTTATAAAAGCAATTTTTTTTTACAATCAACTCAATTAGAAGCAATAAGAAATTGGCTAAAGAAACTAATAGTGACTAGTATATGATTTCTGGGAGAGTCAACTGTCTTGAAAACACGGAACTTGCTTCTCAGAGATAGATTGTTGGATCCTTTCAGTTAATTCAGAGTCATTTGCAAGCACAGTCCCTTCATATTTCTAGTGTTTCTGGCCTCACCACTTTCATTTCAACACCTCTTTTAAGAGTCTATTATCAGTGAGTATATCAGAGTAGAATCTGTGAGTTACTGTCTTCTTTTACCTAACTGTATACAGAAAGCTTCTGTACAGAAATAAAGTAGTGATCAGATAAGTCAAGAATAAAAGAAAGTAAAGAAATATAAAACTTCATACAGCAGAAAAATATTATAATAAGGAAACATTAGAATTTTCAAAGAACAATTATAATATTATCTACAACAAAAATATTCTTTGCTCACATTAAAATAGTTTAAATTATCATATCACTTTGTCTGTATTCTTAAATATTGGCTCTTCTTTGTTAACAAGCATTTTTCCTTTCCTTTTCAACTGTTCAGAATAAACATCAGTTGCATCAAAGCAAATGAATGAAGCAACCAAATAAAAATGCATATTTAAAACAGATCAACCAACAAATAAGCTCTCTCATGTTTTATTGTCCTAACAATGATACATTGTCCTGCTGGTTTCAATCAATACGGAGACTGAATGCTCCTGGGAACAATCCATTCATACCTAATGATCTTGTCCTGCAGTCTTCCTTGAAAAATCATTTATCCTGAACAACCAACATAATAACTGGAGAGCAACAGTATTATTAAGGCAACACACCCCATGGTGCTCAGAAGCTCACATGATAATAATTGGTCAAGTAAGCTCAAAATAAAATAAAAAGATGTATAGGAAAAATGATAAGTGAAAATAAAATGTCTTGAGAGAGAACTAACTTTGATGTTAAAAATTATATTATTACAACAAGAGTTATTGAGCGTAGGTCCTTAAAGAAAGACTTTCTCAAAATATTAATTAATTGAATAGATGTCCAACAATGAATGGAATATGGCAGCATGAGTAAGAATTTACTAGAAAAAGGTTTTGATACAAAATTTAATTTAAAATTTTCAGGCAGCTAGTTTAGTATTGAACCCACAAACAAAGTAATTCCTTCTGAAAAATATAATACATGGACTTTAAAAGTCTGCAGGTTGTTGAACTGTGTATAAAAAGATTTAAAGTTTTATGAACATGAGGAAATGGAAGGGTAGTGAAGGGGGAAGGGCATAGAAGAAGAGCAAGGAAAGAGGTATCTTCATTGAGGGAGTTTTATGGAGCTAGCGAATCTGCCAGGTTAACCCCAATTGAGGCCCTGAGCAATAATGGAGAGGGTGCCTGAACTGGGCTTTCCCTGTAATCCGATTGATGACTACCTTACTTTTCATCATAGAACCTTCATCCAGCAAATGATGGAAGCAGACACAGAGATCCACAGCTAAGCAATGGGCAGAGCTCCATATTCCAGTCAAACAGAAGGAGGAGCAATAATATGAACAAAGGGGTCAACAGAAACAACTAACATGAGTTAGTGGTAGATCACAGACTCCAGACTGACATCAGCAGAATCTGCATTCGACCAAACTAGAACCTCTGAATATGTGTGACAGTTGTGTGACTTGAGCTGTCTGTGGGCCCACTGGCAGTGGTAACAAGAATTATACCTAGTGCTTGAACTGGTTCTTTGGAGTCTATTATTTTGAAAGGCATACCTTGCTGAGTCTAGATATAGGAAGTAGGAGGGTAGGATATTGGTCCTGCCTCAAAGTGATGTACAAGAGTTTATTGTCTGCCATGGGAAGCCTTATCCTCTCTTAGGAGTGGATGAGGGATGGGGTAGGAAGAAGTTAGGAGGAGAGGAAAGAGGGGAAGGAGTGGGAACTGGGATTGGTACGTAAAATGAGAAAATATTGCTTAAAATGAATAAATAAATAGATAGCTAAATAAATTTCAAAGTTTTAGTTCCAAAACCTGCTTTGCTAAGAGTGGAGAAAGACATTAGCTTTTCTTAGAAAAGTTGATATGGTTATTCTGTAAGCAGTTGAGATATCAAGTGTCCCAATGTTTATTTTTTTCTGCAAACTTCATTCATGGTAAAATTAAATTCCATTCCTTTTAACACCGGATAAAACCTTCCTTTAGTTTCTCACAATATCTATCTAAGTAGAATGAGACACAGAATTGTCACATTATTGTCAGTGACTATTTAGAGGCAACATTAAAGGGAAGGCAGTTCCCTTTTGAGTCTCTATTAATGTGAACTCACTGAGGAATTACTACACATGATTGTACTGCAAAATATAAGTCAATGTACCTTACACTATGACCAACTGTCTTTCATTAAAGTATTAACAAGAAAAAAAATAGACATACTGTTATATAGTCAACCCATTAAAAATAGAAGTGAAGGTTTCTATTTATATTTTCAAAAAACAAAAATCTAGACATTATTTAGAATTGATCAAATAACATTCAAACACTGACAAAATCTAAGTCAAAGTACTTACAGTGCAACCAGAGGGAAAATACTGTGTCTTTAATTCATATGTAGACCTGCTTTTGAGCATACTGCCAAGCTTGGATATGTATGGTGGTTTGTTAGAGTTAATTATTCATGCATAAAATGTTATAGCAAAAAAGACCTTAGCAATTTAAGTATTTATTTGGCTTTAATTATGTTCTGGCCCATTGTATGCTTTGGTTAATTCAATCTAATCAAGAAATTATTTCAACTGTGTATGGTATAGATCATGCAATCTGCAATGCAACTTGTAAAATGTGGATTGAATTCAACAGTGAAAATAAATTGGGACTAAGGTATATTAAGATGTTATATAAATATCACTTTAGAAAAGCAGCAGCTGTATGAAGCCACTTAGTAGTATATACTGACAGTCAGCTGTTTAATCAAGTTTAACTAGACTACATTTTCCCCTTAAAATGGTATAAATTAAGCTGTTTTGTGGGTTTTTAAATTGAAAAATGCCAGAGCTAAGCTTTAATTTTATTTCATTTCTCTTAATTTTTGTACCTTATTAATTAAGTATACATGCCTGATTCTCATAGGATAATCCCCCCACTTTTGTACTTAGGTAACATAAATGTTCTTTTACTAAATGTGCAATCAAGTGATTCTAAGAGGGCAGTCATGCTTTTCTTTCCCCATTTATACCCCACCACAGATCTGCACCAACATGAACACTTGTTTCAAGGGAGGCCAGTGATAGAATTTCAATCCCACATAGTTCAGCCAAATTGCTTATGGGTGTATCAAGTAGGGATCTCCAGAAAAAAAGGAATTAATACAATATTTACACACAGAGAAAGGCTGAATTTAATGATGTTATTTATGATGTTAGGGTGACATACATCAGATATCAACAAGTAGGCCAGTGGGCTCGATTCTTGAGCTGGACCTTTTTTCTTTGGATGCCATGTGTACACCAAATTTGACCATTAGAAATGCACTCCTTAAAGTCATAATTAATGGTATTTGTAGATAGAATTTTCACAAGTAACTAGATTTAGTTTAGGCCATGAGAGATGGGGCCCTGTGATTACATTAGTGACTTTATAAACAAAAGAAACAAGGCCAGAGCAAAGTAGATTGCTCTTTGTCATCACATTCTTTTTGAACTACTTTGGGACTATATAGAAGAACTACTACTAAAAGGACCCTAATTAAATACACCCTTTTGACCTTGGCACTCAAGAGCTCTGTCTTGAATAAATAGCTATAACTTATAAATTACAAGGGATGCTATATTCAACTACACCAAAAAGTAATGCTTGACTTTTCCAGCAGCTACATCTAGTTGTATAGATGAAGTATTGTGGAAAAAAATATACGTATAAACAATCGATACCTCTCCTTTTCCCCATATAATAATCGGCTAGGAAAGTTTGTACGTCTTTATTACACATGATATATAAGTAATTCAAAATTATAAACCAATTGGATTACATTACAAACAAAATATTTTCCCTTGTGTACTCTTTTATTTGTCTATTGTTTTTAATAGTGGAAAGTAAGAACTATGATTGAGAGGAAAGAAATAAAAGCCAGTTATTTTGTTTAGTATCAATATGTGTCTAAAGAATAGTGAATGAAAATATTCATATACCAATGGGTTACAAATCCTACATCCCTCTTATGATAATCATACTTCAAGTATTCAGCTGAGAAAATAAACTTCACTTTATATAATATTATGTAACTTATAAGAGGGCTAAATACAAAAATATGCAGAGAGATATGTTCTCTTATTACCTTTCAATTAAAAAAATCTCCACTTAAAATTGAAATATTGATAACTTAAAACTCTGCTTCTGTATTATTTGATTGTATTGTTGTCCAAAAGACAATATGTCCAAAAGAAACTAGGGGAGAAAAGAATTTATTGAGCTTCAAGGATAGTATTCATCGTCAAACCATCATTGAATAAAAACTCAGCACAGAAACCTGAACACAGAAACTGAAAGAGAGGACATGAAAGAAAGCTTTCTCATGAATTATGGTGAAATGTATCAACAATCAGAAAGGTAGTCAGGTAGGCTCCAGACTCAGGGTGAATTTTTTTTTCATTGAACACTTCACTGTATGACTAGAGATTCTGAGTGCCTATGAATTTTTTCCTCGTGGATTGTTCAACATGCTTTCTGCTACATATCCAGATATGACACTGTGTAACACAGGATTTTGTATTACACTCTCAGTACAGTTTGCGCACCCCTGTACCCTGTACCGTATGCGAGTCGGGCAAGAGCCTGGAGATTGAAAGAACACACAGAGAGACCAGGGTCATTCAAAAGGAGACTAGCCGAATGCCAGTTTATTCAGACTTGGGGAAATCCTTATGTATCTAACTGCTGCACAAGGATCTCCGCCCAGGCAGGTGGGAAATTACCATATTAACAATGGAGTAAATGCCCTGCAGCTAACCAACAGACAGAGCAGGGAGAGCCCAGAAACACACAGGAAGCTTAGTTAGCTGATCATAAACTGTCCCTGCAATGCACCCCAGGAATAAGGGAGACCAGGGCCCTACAACACTGTACATAGAGGAACCTCCCATTAATGATTAATCAAGGAAATGCTCCAAAAACATGCACAGAGGACAAGACAGTCTAATGAAAGCAAGTCCTCAACTGAGATTCCCTCTTCTGTGATATACTGTTGTCGGGGGTTTCTGTCCTACCCAGTTCCCACAGTTGTTAAGTCCCAAAGAAATCACAGAGAATTATATATTAACTATAAACTGATTGGCCCATTAGCTCAGGCTTCTTATTATCTCTTATAGCTTATATTAGCACATTATTCTTGTCTATGTTAGCCACATGGCTCAGTACCTTACTTGTTGAGGCAGTCACATCTTGCTTCTTCTGTGGCTGGGTCAGGAGTGCTGACTAGGACTTCCTTCTTTCCAGAATTCTCCTGTTCTTCTTGAACCCACCTCTACTTCCTGTCTGGTTATTCTGCATATACTTCCTGCCTGGCTACTGACCAAACAATGTTTATGTCAAAATACAGACCATTGTCCCACACAATATACCCATGAAAGGTCTGTGTTAAACTGACCTTTAAACTTTAAAGACTGTTAAACTTTCTTTCTTTCTTTCTTTCTTTCTTTCTTTCTTTCTTTCTTTCTTTCTTTCTTTCTTTCTTTCTTTCTTCCTCCCTTCCTTCCTTCCTCTCTGTCTCTCTCTTCCTCTCTCTGTCTCTCTGTGTCTTCATTCTTTCTTTTCTTCCTTCCTCCCTCCTTCTCCATCTTCCTCCCTCTTTCTTTTCCCATCTCTTTCTTTCACCCTTTCTTCTCTCTATTGATTGATTAATTGATTGAGACAGATTTCTCTTTATAGCATTGCCTATCCTAGAACTCCCTCCCTAGGTCAAACTGGCCTCAGACTCAAGAGATCCCCCTGCCTCTACCTCCTGAGTGCTGGGATTAAAGGAGTATGCCACCACTACCAAGCAAAAACAAGTTTTTTTTTTTTATTGATATTCAGGTTTCCAATGTGTTCACCAACCAAAAATGTCATGCTACACTTCTGTAGGGGAATCACTTGCTGAGAGTTCTAATTCATACCCTCTGAATCTTTTGTGCAATGCCCTTCCTATGGCACAAGGGTGTGACAGTTGGATGCCATGTTTATTTTGACAGAAAACATTTAAAAGAAATATTTGAATTGAAAAAGCTTCAATGATTGTAGCTATTTTTATTAGCATGCTAGCTTTATATAAATTTATATTTGAGGTAATAAACACTTTAAAGACTGTTGCAATTTGATCATTTAATAGAATATATGCACATATTAAAACATTATGCTGTAATCCATAAACATGTGTAATTATTTTTATTTAAAAGGTAAAGTGACTTCATAAATATAAACATCCTATGATTATAGCTATTTTTTAAAGATTTATTTATTAATTATCTATACAGCGTTTTCCCTACATATATGCTACAGATCAGAAAAGGGCACCAGATCTCATTACAGATGGTTGTGAGCCACCATGTGGTTGCTGGGAATTGAAGTCAGGCCCTCTGGAAGAGCTGTCAGTGCTCTTAACCTCTGAGCCATCTCTCCAGCCTTACAGCTACATTTTAACCATAATAATATGTAAATAAACACAAACTATAAAATAAATTAGCAAGCATTATAACTGTATAATGGGATAGGAAATGATTAATTGTGTATTCTATTCAAACCATGATTTTTTGTGTTACTTGCAGATTTTATTTTACTACAATATGTGCTATGTGAGAGGAAGGTATAGGTATTGTTAATTCCTTTTGAGATTTGTGGGGATGAATCTAGTTTGTACATATCGTCCAGCTTCTGGTACTCACTGTGTACCTCGATTTCCAGACCTCTGCTTTGATATGTAGCCTGTGTTTCTCTAGCAATTGTCTTTACTCAGAGTTCTTTTTATTAGTATACAAATAATTTTACTTCAGAACCTATTTTAGGAGTTCATTTTGCTTGATTACATTTTTAAAAGAAGATATTCTTATGTTAAAAGTTTAGCATAAATATTTGTTGTAGAGGGGCATAATTCAACTCACTATATACTAGGTCTCACTATGGACCTGAGCGTAAATTCTCCGCTATTTAATCCTATATTTCAATTAATCTAAAACCTCCATTTGCAAAATGTCTCGTTAGCTAATTATTGCTTTTTATTTTTTGTCAAATAGTTAGTTAGCATTTTCTCTTCATAATATTGATGTGTCACAAAAGCCATCAAATTGCAAACAAGCTTAAAGATATTCTCCACATGCAGAGTATGTGTCAGCTATTAAAAAAATCATAGAATGTTATGAAAAGAAAAATCCTGAATATTTATTACACATGTTTATTCACAAATACTGTGTTAAGAAATGCAGATTTAATATGTGTGGCAGATGTTTTGTTAGCTTACCCTATTTTCTTATTCTCATTTTAGTCAGCTTCTACTGCCAACACCTGTATCTATCTATAAGAAGACTTATTCTTTTGCTACAAAAATACTTTCAGTCTGTGGACAACAGTTAAAACAGAAGTAAAAAATACAATGTCTCCCAGAGAATTACACAACCAGCTGAAGGAGCTGAGAAATGGGAATCATTTGTAGGGTTGATCAACCTGAATGCATCTCAGTGGGACTGAGCTTCAGTGATTCCTGGAGGTTATGTTTTTTCTTTTCTTGAGTTGTCCTACCTCCTTCTCCCTCTTGTGTAATATAGAGTCATGTCCCTCACTGGATTGAGATTACTAATCTGAGTGTGTCTGTCCATTTTTACTCTTATTTTTATTTTTTATAGTACAACTCCCACCCAGTCTCTGTCTTTCATATTTGGCCACCACATGTGAACTTTCTTCTCCCTTTCATGTTATCACCAAGATAAATAGAATCAATTTAGGCAAAATTATATAATTTCCATGTACTATGTTGCCTTTTTAGTGATTTGTTAAAGATGGAAAACTTTCCAAATTTGTGGTCTTCTTGTGATTGTGCATGTATTTTTCCAAGCTTTTTTTTTTTTTTTTTTTTTTTTTTTTTTTGGTTTTTTGAGACAGGGTTTCTCTGTGGCTTTGGAGCCTGTCCTGGAACTAGCTCTTGTAGACCAGGCTGGTCTCGAACTCACAGAGATTCGCCTGTCTCTGCCTCCCGAGTGCTGGGATTAAAGGCATGCGCCACCACCGCCCGGCTTCCAAGCTTTTAATTGTGGTTGACATTGTTTAAGAGTTCCCAATGGACCTAGCAGCACTTTCTAGACTCCCAACAAAGCACATATCCCTTATCCTCAGCTTTGGATCTGTTCTTTTCTCATACAACTTTAAGATTTATGATATTGTTCTGAGCATGTAGCATTGATAAACTTTCAAAACACTAATATCAGCATTTCCATAATCACCTTTTATGCCATGAATATAAGTGTTCTTGGTAGAATATTTTGTCGTTTATGGTATAGTCCAGGCTCCACAAATCTTTAATGGATGAGTAAGTTTTGAAATCACTTACTTAAGAGTTCAAGATTTCATAGATGATCTTTCATTTTGATGAAGATGGTGAAGTATGACCCTGATGATATCCTTACAATACACAATGACATATAAGCATTTTATAACTGCATTGTAAATACTTAATATGGAAGTCACACCATAATTCATATATCATGACAAAATAACTCACATGGTTTGAAATTCCTTTTTGTCTTCTATATATCTATATACTATATGACATTTAAGTGGTAATGTTTTATGAATTGGTAACCTGATGTTTATGTGAGAATACTTGATATTTATTTGTTACTTTAAAAGTACAGTGCCGTACCCTTACAGTGTGAGAAGCATTAAAGTTTCATTGATTTTATCTTTATTATTGGCCATTTTTGCCTTTAGAAGGACCATGAAACTCTCAGAGCACCATTTGAACGTACATGATTTCCTCCCTGGTCTCATTACCAAGACTGACATAACAGACAGACAAAGATAGCACCTGCGATTAAGTAGCTTCTGATACACGTTCTAACAAACACGGCTGTCACAAGGTTGATATTACAACTCATTAAGATTTAAAATTATTTTAGTTTATCAAAATAAAAATAAATTTGTGTGTTTCCAATGATATTTGCTTGATCAATTTCAGCAAATTAATGATGTTTTACTACTAGTTAACAGATGACACTACTTGTTTCTCCAAGCACAAACTGCCTGATTCATTGGCAAAATTGTTTGTCTAACTCAGTATTAAATTAGGCCATCTGCCTGTACTTTGATCTGTTTGCATACTATTTATTTAAAACCTGCTAAAAACACACCCCTATAGCTGTTACACATGCTGACAGAACTGAATTAGTATTACTTTAAAATCTCATTAATTATTGACAGTATTGTCTTTAAACGTAATGTCATTTATCTTTCTACTCTTCAAATTTTCTCCATTTTTTACATTTTTATAAAAAATAAAATGAAAAGGAATATTTACATTGATAGTTTTTCTAAAACATTTTTCAGACATAGATTGGTGTAACCTTTATTCTGTTACTATACTTAGTATCTCAATGCATTTTTAAAATGTATGTTTATAATTACTGTTCAGAATATGAGGATTTTGCCTATGTCTACACTGAAAATACCATACCTCAGCTACTGGACATAGTTATTGATTTATTTCAAGAGGTAACATAATTAACAAATGTAATTTCTTCATTTTTAGGACAGCAAAATTAACAAATTCTGAAATATCATCAATCTGGAAATACTTAACGTTATTTAAAGAGTGGTATATTCTGAATTCTCTACAGGATTGAAATTCTCATAGTGTTGTTTTGTACTGATAATTTTCTAAATTAAAATTTCGAATACAGCCTGGTATGGTGGCACACTTAGTTCCAACACTCTGGTGGATGAGGCAGGTGTGTCACTGTGAGTTTGAGGCCAGCTTGGCTAGTATAGTGAATAGTGGGCCATCCAGGTCTTCCTAGTGAGACCCTTTCTCAATAGTAATTAATTAAGTAAATTAATTTAATTAAGAAATAAACTTTCCAACATTCTATGCTTTTTATTTCTTATCTTACTGATTGCTATAATCAAAATGTTCTGTCTTACCCCCAAATTCTCCCATTGAGGTTCTCCTCATCATGAGATGTCTTTGAGGTAAAGATATCATAACTGTAAAGTTCTTCTGCATGAGGTTAGTGCCTTTATATGGAAAAGACGAATAAAAATGATATGTTTCTAACCACCATGTGAGTACACAGTCACTAGGCTCTGTCTTTTAACTAGTAATAGCAACTTCACCAGGAACTGAGTGACCAGCAGTGTTCATGGTTCTAGAACTAGAACTATAACATTTACTTTTATAGCATCTTAATGTGTCTGCCACTTATATCAGTTCTTTAAGCTAAATGTTTTAAGATGCTATCTATTTGTCACTTATATTTTCATTTGGTTGGCGTCAGTTTATATTCAAATTCTTCTTTGAAATACAGATTAGGCTCCACAGGTTTTGTGACATCTATCAGTGGAAGGCAGAAAATCTTAATGAGTTCCTCTAAGTATTAATTATAATTACTTGCTTAAACATCTCTTAAAATCTGTAAAACTATAAGCAACTGAGATTGGCTAAATTTTACCACTATGTCATGACTTTCTGTTTATAAACTTCCTTTTATGAAGTAGTAATTATGTACAAATTGTATTCTATTCATTTCACATGTAGTATAGCATGGAAAACCTCACAGTGCTTTTGAAATTCATCTCTTCTTGAGAATTATCAACTTATGCATTTATATAGTAAGTCTAATAAATTAAGAATGATTACAAAAAGAATAACACCTGTAAAACACCTACTCTTGCAGTTATGTTTAACTGTAAAATACTCTAGACTGTAATAATGAGCAATATCTGACACGGTCTGACAATTTTATGATGTTTTAATCTGAATCTTAAATATGGAAATGAGACTAGGGTGAGAAAAAGAATGAAGGGGCACTTATTATTCACATCGGTTCAGTTGGGAGGATATAAACGTTACTTCCTTGGCATGACACCCTCCCTCATGAATATCCATGACTCCATCATATTGACAAATAGTAACATGTGTTCACATAACATTAACTAAAGTGTTGTATGATATTAAAAGACTAAAACCACAGCACATATTTTTAAAAAACAAACCAGCTGAGGATAACGCATTCTTTCTAAAATGCTAAAAATTTCATGTGAACACCATTACCTGGATAATGACAACCATACTCAGATTAGAGATCCTAATTTGTCTCTTTTAAATATCGAGAGCACCACCTGTTTTCATTCTACTCTACAATAAAAAGTGGCTTGATAGAATTAGGCAACACATACAGCTTTTCTTTTAGCTGGCCCATTTTGAAAATTAGGGTCATGGATGATGGCTTCCTGAGTGGGGCAGCAAAAGGAATGGTAATGGAGAAACATTAAAAAGATTCAGATGTGCAGTTTCAAGAGGCATTCGCAAATGTGTGAGCGCATTGACATGCTTGATTATACAAAAGCTGAGCTGTGCAAATCATAATAATAAGCTTTCTCATTAGATTTCCTGCATTTTCTGCTTCTTTATCAGCCAAAAACGCCACCCAAGATTCCCCTTCAGAAATGTACCATTTACACTGTTCCAACTAAAAAACTACTAAAAGAAAACCAAGCAAAAAAAGGGGGCAGTGATTAAACGGGAAAAATGTTCACATTTCATTTCAAAAGATAATCATGCTTTTTCATAAACACTTGAAGCAAAATGTTGCTTGGCATTCAAAGAAGTTTTTAGTTGGATCACAGTCTAATAACTAAGCAAATACTATAATGCAACTATTTTAAATATGAATCCTTTAAAATAATCCTGGCAGCTAATTGAATCAATAAGTCATTTAATGCCTTATTTTTTCCTTCCCTCCCCCGAGAATAAGCACCGTCTAGAATCAAGCATAGTAACATATGAAAGGAAGAACTTCACAGTACGTATGCCAAGACATTAAAAAGCACATTACTGGTTCAAAAGTTCTTATTTCCATTTTGAGCTGAAATGAATAAACATGAGTAATTACTAATAGGAAAATAAACAACCTACTCAACATGGTCCCCACTATCTTCCCACTTAGGATGCATCATTTCTCATAGACAAAGCTTATAGCAGAATGATATTACACAAAATTCTAGCCCCTCTATGCCTTGGCATTTAAGTAAGCAATGACAAAACAAAATGAAGATATCAATCTGTGTGACACAAATTTTTGTAATTTATCAATGTGACTTTTTCCATTTGTTAAAAGCCCAGGTAACATTTCTTTGTGCATGAATGAAACTCATTTGCTTGATTGACACAGAAGAGTTACACTGTTACACTTTCGTTTCTTGTACTATTCCTGTAAATCTGATTCTGAGAAACTCAGAATTAGAGAGGCATGCGAGATCATTTCAACCACTGCACTCAATCCCATGGCCCTATACCTACTATATTTTTGAGATTCTCAGTCTTAAGACATCATAACGCCTATATCTCATCCTCACTGCCTAAGTACCTGTGACTTGCCCTTGTGTACAGGGAACTATCATTGTGCTTCACACTTAAATGAGGAATGATAAGCAATCAACAGTTGATGAGAAAGAGACAATCAGTTTTCTCCAAATATGAGCTTCCTGATAGGTGATAGAATCACAAGTAGTCAGCCTTAAACACACGAACAGATTAGGAATACAAGCACAAACACACATACAAACACACACACACACACACACACACACACACACATATTTAAGACATGGAGCATGTGAACAGTTCAAGTTTAAAACTTTCAGCCACTTATCTCACATGCATCAGTTGCTTACCTCTAGAATGTACAATTATTTGCATGCTCTTCTTTGATAGGATATAGTTCATATGCTCCATTTTTATATATGTAGGTTTATCACTGTGTTTCATGAGCACTCATTTCTTAACTTTATTCCTCACTTAGTATTTTTTATTGTATTGATTTTTATTGAGCTTTAAATTATTCTCTGCTCCTCTCCCTGCCTCCCCCCCCCCAACCCTCCTTGAAGGTCCCCATGCTCCCAATTTACTCAGGAGATCTTGTCTTTTTCTACTTCCTATGTAGATTAGATCTATGTAAGTCTCTCTTAGCATCCTCACTGTTGTCTAAGTTCTCTGGGGTTGTGGTTTGTAGGCTGGTTTTATTTGCTTTTTGTTTTAAAACCACCTATGAGTGAGTACGTGTGATAATTGTCTTTCTGTGCCTGGGTTACCTCACTCGAAAAAATGTTTTCTAGCCCCATTCATTTTCCTGCAAAATTCAAGATGTCTTTTTTTCTGCTGTGTAGTACTCCAATGTATAAATATACCACATTTTCCTTATCCATTCTTAGTACTTTTTAAGTATTTTATCATTCTTTGAGAATTTCAGAAAATATATTTTGATCATATTCAACCACCACTTATCCTCCTAAAACCTCAGAGATCCATCCCATCTTCCTACCACCTTAGACATGTGATGTTTTCTTGCTTCTTTGCTTAGAACTAACCTATCAAGTCCACTTTATAATGACAATATGCACATGGGTTTGGGGGAAATCCACTGGAGAACTGTCAATGAAAATGGGGCCATAATCTTAGAGAAAACTCACTCCTTCTTCCTCAAATGTTATCAGCAGTTTATAATTAATATTGAGGATTGAAAATTCCTGGTCTTTTATTCTAAAACATTGACTGGCTTGATATTGTGTAGACAACCATGACTGCTGTGAATTCAAGAGTACAAAGACCTGTTGTGTACAGAAGATGCAGTTATGCTCCAATCCACTTCAAGGTTCACCTCTTAGAATTTTTTCTCCTTTCTACCAATGTGGTTCCTGTGTCTGCATGTAGGGGAGGCTACATAGATACCACATGTAGCTGAGTACTGCATTATACTTGACTTCCGCATTAAAAATATAGCCTTACAATTCTTTTAATTTCTTCAGTGGCTAATGTAATCACTCCCTTTTCATCTCTAATTCTACTAATGTGGGTCTTTCCTTTCTTTTAGTTAATTTATCTAGACTTGGTTAACTATTCAAATAGCAATCTCTTTGTTTCATTGACTCATTTTAATTTTTTTCATTTATAATTTATAGGTGTCTACACTAATTGTTGCTACTTCTCTGAATTTATTGTTTTGGTATTGTTTTGGTATTGTTTCTCTAATGACTTCAGATTTAGTGTCATGATTTTTGTTTGTGAACCCTCTAATTTTCCAGTGTAGACACAGAAACCTATAAACTTCTCTCTTTGGACTGCCATTTTTCCATAGATTGATTATATTTTATTTCTATTATAGCTCAAACCTAGGAGTTGTATTATTCCCTTTTTGATTACTGCAATGATCCATTAATCATTCAGTGGTGTATTGTTATAGTCATTGTTGCTGGTTTGTCCTTATAAAGCAGTGTCTCTCTTTGCCTGAGCCTTGATATCCTGGAAATTACAGTGTAGGCTAGGTAAATCTGGAATTTATAGAGATCCACATGCCTCTGCATAGTGAATGAAGGAATTAAAAGTGTATGCTACCACACTCAGTTTCAATCATGTGTTTTTTTTTTTTAATCTCCACATATATGTACAATTTCTGCTGGACTCTTTTTTTCTGTTTTTTTTTCTTTTAGATTTATCTCACTCTAGTCAGATAGAACAATGTTTTCCAAATTATCCAATATTTGCATTAATTTTTGATTTGTCCTAAGAGCAATGAGTGGAGTCAAGGATTTAAAGAAAGGTAAAAGCAATTAAAAGGAAAAATGGAAGACAAACAGAGACAGAGAGAGAAAGAAAAAGAATAGTAGGCAGAGGGGGAAAATGGCAGAGGCAATGTTGCTTAAGAGCCCCTAGTACTATAAATTTCAATAGAGGAGGTCCACTTTGGTCACCATTTTATCATGCTCCTAATTTCATATTTTAGATATAAAAAGAGTGGTCTCAGTTCTTTAAGCAGCGCACATGTTTTACAAAACACATCATTATTTTGCAAAATCTTTGTGAATTCATTTCCACAAGTTTTTCAAGATACGCAATTTTTTGGTGAAAGCTATGACTTGACTTGATGAGTTTACCCCTAAGTTTGTCATATTTTATCTTTTTCTAAGTTTTAATCTTATGCAATAAGGACAAATTCTTCAAGTCTTCTTATCCTATCTTTTTTTCTTTCCAGTTATTTTTTTATCCCTTACATTCTTTCCTTTCAATTTTCATATACTCGAGTTTCAGTGCACAGCTAATAAATAAAGACCTGTATTTTGAAATCAGGTTTAGAAATGTTAATAAATTAATTTCATTTAGTTAGTTAACTAATATAGTTAATAATAACTAAATGAAAAGAATGCAAATAATGTCATAGAGGTAATTCACTGGACAGAAAAGAAAATTTTCTGTATATTTTATCAGTAAAGTATATCACAATTGTCTAAAATATTTAAAAATCCATATTTATTTAACAATCAAACAAAATCCTCATTTTTTTCTTTGACTTTAAATAGTTATATACTTTAAAGAACTGATGAAACTTAATAAAATTTTAAATCTGCTATAACTTTCAGACTCATATCCCTTAATTTTCTAAAAGTTTTTTTATGCATTTAGTGTCTATTTGCTTCATTTAATCAAGTAAAAAAATCTCATAATCTCACTTTTTGATGGAATACACACACACTCTGTGAGAGACTGCAGAAAAACATTCCTGTGTGTTGTATCTTAGCAGAGACTTTTGTACAAAGGGTGTTTTTCTATAACAATCTGACCTCTGAGTGTTCTATGAGATGCCTTTGAAATATTCATATATCCTCAGAATCAATATTCACAGGCACACCCTACCGAGTCTTAAAATGGATCCTATTTACTTTCAATTGCATATCTTAGGGGTCTTATCAAAGGGAAAAAACTTAATTTCTTCTCCTCATTTGTTTCTCATTTTTAACACATTTCAAAATCTTGATATTCCATTAAAAACAGAGCAATGTAGGGTAACTGCATCTGGGACTCCTTTAATCTAATTTTAAAGATTATTTTACTAATATCCAGTCGATTAAGACCTAGTAGAGCTCTTGATGCTGCAATCACATGTTACCATTTGCACAGTGATTTAATTGCTTAATTTAATTTTGTAAAATGAGACCAATGAATCCAATTAATATTAACTCTACAAACAATTAATTTTACATTAAGAATGAGTAGCATGAATTACTCACAGATCTAGTGAAGTATGGGGATTAAATCCTAATATGAGAGTAGCAAGGAGCAACAGCATCAGGAAGATGGTTGGAAACGAGATCTGAACAGTATTATAAAGAGAATCCTTTGGATCGGTGAAGAACACTGGTATACTTTCCCAGTGAGGGATAAAAATGTGTTTACAAATGCTGGACGCTAAAATTAACTTGAACAATAGTGAACAGTAAAGAATAAATGATGAGCGATATAGTAAATTGCATACTATTGAAACAAATTAATACATATATAAAGGCATTTAAGTATTTAAGGAATTTAAATATTACTTTTGTTGAGTGCATAGTAAAAAATTTCAAAATTTTGAGTAATACCACAAGATAAAAGACTAAACGTACCTTAATGGTAGAGTAGTTTGTTAATCTCATTTTAATAGATGACATTTGTACCCACAGAACAATCATTTCTTTTGAAATCAGGAGCCCTGACGTTATTTTTAAATTAGTCAAATTCATTATGATTTCTTTTTCCATTTCTATCAAATGGCAGTGACAATGGCAGAGAGTAAAAAGCTATACTTAATTTTCAACATTATTTAATAAATGAGATATAGTAGGGATAGCAGCAAAAGAATTAATAATTCATTGTTTTTGCATGCTTCAAAACTTTTGTCTTTCTGAGGTGCAGCAAGGAAAAATTCAGTAAATTTTTCTGTTTGGAAATAATTCTGATATGGAAACACTTCTTTGACTAGAGCTACACATAATCTTCTAGAATTGTAAGTTGAAAACTCAAGAGTTTTCACTGAAGAAACATGTAAAGCAAATGTACTGCTTGTTCAGTATTTTCTAAATTTTGAAGTTGTAGCCGGAAGGTGGTGGCGCACGCCTTTAATCTCAGCACTTGGGAGGCAGAGGCAGGCGGATCTCTGTGAGTTTGAGACCAGCCTGGTCTACAAGAGCTAGTTCCAGTACAGGCTCCAAAACCACAGAGAAACCCTTTCTCGAAAAACCAAAAAAAAAAAAAAAAAAAAAAAATTGAAGTTTTAATTTTACATTTAACACTAACCTTGAGAATTGCTATCAATTTATTATGTGGTTTTAATAATTTCACAACAATATTTTATGGAATATTTCTTTTCTAATCCTGTCTATTTTGAGTTTTGTCACCTTCTTGTAAGAACATGGATATCAAATTTTCTAGGTACAGGCATTTGTACTACATGATTTTATTGGAGACATATTCTATGCCTTTATTTGATATTTTCCTATGCCTACAATTAAAAAGTTAGGTGTTTTAATGGTCTTCCAAAGTTTTCCTGTGTCCCTGTTTCCATTCATGGATTTTGTTTTCTTTATGAGCGTATAATTATCTGCATTACTATAACTTGACCTTTTTCTTAGTGAATGTTGTTTTCATATCTTAAATAGACTTGTTTTTCACATTGATTTTTTTTTTATTTTTGTTTTCATGCAGTATATTCATGTCATCTTTGAGCTTTTTGAATATCTTTATAAACAATCTTTTCAATTTTTAGTCTGGGAGTTTTTCCAAGCCATTCTCATTGGGGATTTACTATTAAGCCTGCCTGCAGCAAGCAGGGTAGGTGCTTGGTTTACAAGCCACCCAATCAGCAAGGAAAGCAGATCTAGGCACCAGGAGAACCATCTTGGGAATCCAGGGATCCCGAAATAAGAAGAATTGTACACCCTACTACAGAAGAATTAGAAGAAATCAACCCAAAAGTGAATTATATGAAAATAATAGAAGACCTTAAACAGGAGGTGAAAAACTGCCATAAACAATTAGAGATTGCAAACAAAAAGGTAGAGGAAATGAATAAATCGCTCAAAGATACCCAAGAAAACCAAGAGAAACAAGAAAAAGCAATGAAACAGATAAGGGAAGCAGTTCAAGACTTGAAGAATAAAATGGAAGTAATGAAGAAAACGCAAACCGAGGGAAGGATGGAGATGGAAACTCTGGGTAAATAAACAGGAACTACGAGACAAGTACTACCAACAGATTACAAGGGATGGAAGAAAGAATCTCTGACACTGAAGATACCTTAGAGAAAATAAACACACTGATCAAAGAAAACAGCAAAACCAACAAATTCTCATCACAAAACATTCAGGAAATCTGGGACACAATAAAAAGACCAAACCTAAGAATAATTGGGATAGAAGAAGGAGAAGAAGTATAGCTCAACGGTCCAGAAAATATATTTAATGAAATTATAGAAGAAAACTTTCCCAACCTAAAGGAAGATATTCCTTTGAAGGTTCAAGAAGCATACAGAACACCGAAAGACTGGACCAAAAAAAAAAAAAAAACCTCCTTGCCATATAATAATCAAAACACAAAAAGAAAGAATATTAAAAGCTGCAAAGGAAAAAGGCCAGGTTACTTATAATGGTAAACCTATCAGACTTACACCTGACTTCTCTATGGAAACCATGAAAGCCAGAAGGTCCTGGATAGATGTACTGCAGAAGCTAAGAGAACATGGATGCAAGCCTAGACTACTATACCCAGCCAAGCTTTCGTTCACTATAAATGGAGAAAACAATTTTTTTCACGATAAAAACAAATTTAAACAATATGTAGCCACAAATCCAGCCTTACAGAAAGTAATAGAAGGAAAATCACAAACCAAGGAGTCCAACAATGACCACAATAACTCAGACATCTAGAGACTCTTCACCAGCACAACTCAAAGAAGGGAAACACACATACTCTACTACTAGAAAAGTGTCCGGTGTGAACAACCAGTGGTCATTAATATCCCTTAATGTGAATGGACTCAACTCACTGATAAAAAGGCACAGGCTAAGAGATTGGATACTAAAACAGGATCCAACATTCTGCTGTTTAAAAGAAACACACCTCAACCACAAAGACAGGCAACTACTCAGAGTAAAAGGCTGGGAAAAGGCTTATCAAGCAAATGGACCTAAGAAACAAGCAGGGGTGGCCATACTAATTTCTAACAAAGTTGATTTCAAACTCAAATCAATCAGAAGAGATGGAGAGGGACATTTTATACTCATAACAGTAACAATTCATCAGGATGAAGTCTCAATCCTGAATATCTATGCCCCTAATATAAAAGCACCCATGTACTAAAAGAAACATTACTAAAACTCAAGGTTGCCTTCAAACCGCACACACTAATAGTAGGAAACTTCAACACTCCTCTTTCACCAATGGACAGGTCAATCAGACAGAAACCTAAGAGAGAAATAAAAGAATTAATGGAGGTAATGAATCAAATGGACTTAACAGACATCTATAGAACATTCCACCCAAATAGGAAAAAATATACCATCTTCTCTGCAGCTCATGGAACCTTCTCGAAAATTGACCACATAGTTGGTAACAAAGCAAACATTCACTGTTACAAAAAATATTAGTAACCACCTGTGTCTTATCAGATCACCATGGATTAAAGTTAGAATTCAACAACAATGCTACCACCAGAAAGCCTACAAACTCATGGACACTGAACAGTCAACTAATGAACCACACCTGGATCAAAGAAGAAATAAAGAAAGAAATTAAAGTCTTCCTTGAATTCAATGAAAATAAAGAAACAACCTACTCAAACTTATGGGACACTTTGAAAGCAGTTCTAAGGGGAAAGTTCATAGCCCTAAGTGCCCACTTAAAGAAAACAGAGAAAGCACACATTGGAGACTTAACAGCCCACCTGAAAGCTCTAGAAAAAAAAGAAGCAGACTCACTAGGAGGAGTAGAAGACTGGAAATAGTCAAACTGAGGGCTGAAATCAACAAAATAGAAACACAGAAAACAATCCAAAGAATCAATGAAACAAAAAGCTGGTTCCTGGAGAAAATCAACAAGATTGATAAACCCCTATCCAAACTAATCAAACAGCGGAGAGAGAATATGCAAATTAATAAGATCAGAAATGAAAAGGGGGACCTAACCACAGACACAGAGGAAATTCAGAGAATCATTAGATCTTACTATAAAAGCCTGTATGCCACAAAACTGGAAAATGCAAAAGAAATGGTTACTTTTTTAGATAAGTACCATCTTCCAAAGCTAAACTAAGACCAGGTGAACGATCTAAACAGACCCGTTAGTTGCAAAGAATTAGAAACTGTTATCAAAAATCTCCCTTCCAAAAAAAGCCCAGGACCAGATGGTTTCAATGCAGAATTCTACCAGAACTTCCAAGAAGACCTAATACCTATACTCCTTAATGTATTTCACAATATAGAAATAGAAGAGTCGTTGCCAAGTTCCTTTAATGAAGCTTCATTTACTCTGATACCAAAACCACACAAAGACTCAACCAAGAAAGAGAATTACAGGCCAATCTCGCTCATGAACATTGATGCAAAAATCCTCAACAAAATACTGGCAAACAGAATCCAAGAACACATTAGAAAAATTATTCATTATGATCAAGTAGGCTTCATCCCAGAGATGCAGGGCTGGTTCAACATACGAAAATATATCAATGTAATCCATCATATAAATAAACTGAAAGAAACAAACCATATGATCATTTCATTAGATGCTAAAAAAGCATTCAATAAAATTCAACATCCCTTTATGATAAAGGTCTTGGAGAGATTAGGGATACAAGGGGCATACCTAAATATAATAAAAGCTATTTACCGCAAGCCGACAGCTAACATCAAATTAAATGGAAAGAAACTCAAAGCCATCCCACTAAAATCAGGAACACGACAAGGCTGTCCACTCTCCCCATACCTCTTCAATGTAGTGCTTGAAGTTTTAGCAATAGCAATAAGACAACATAAGGGGATCAAGGGGATTCGAATTAGCAAGGAAGAATTTAAACTTTCATTATTTGCAGATGATATGATAGTGTACATAAGCGACCCCAAAAACTCCACCAAAGAACTCCTACAGCTGATAAACATCTTTAGTAATGTGGCCGGATACAAGATCAACAACAAAAAATCAGTCGCCCTCCTATACACAAAGGATATGGGAGCAGAGAGGGAAATCAGAGAAACATCACCTTTCACGATAGCCACAAACAGCATAAAATATCTTCGGGTAACTCTAACCAAGGAAGTGAAAGATCTATTTGATAAGAACTTTAAGGCATTGAAGAAAGAAATTGAAGAGGATACCAGAAAATGGAAGGATCTCCCTTGCTCTTGGATTGGGAGGATCAACATAGTAAAAATGGCAATTCTTCCAAAGGCAATTTATAGATTCAATGCAATCCCCATCAAGGTCCCATCAAAATTCTTCACAGATCTTGAGAGGACAATAATCAACTTTATATGGAAAAACAAAAAACCCAGGATAGCCAAAACAATCTTATACAATAAAGGAACTTCTAGAGGCATTACCGTCCCTGACTTCAAACTCTATTACAGAGCTACAGTAATGAAAACAGTGTGGTATTGGCATAAAAAAAGAGAAGTCGACCAATGGAATCGTATTGAAGACCTGGATTTTAACCCACAAACCTATGAACACCTCGTCTTTGATAAAGGAGCTAAAAGCATACAATGGAAGAAAGAAAGCATCTTCAACAAATGGTGCTGGCACAACTGGATGTCAACCTGTTGAAGAATGAAAATAGACCCGTATCTATCACCATGCACAAAACTCAAGTCAAAATGGATCAAAGACCTCAATAGCCGGGCGGTGGTGGCGCACGCCTTTAATCCCAGCACTTGGGAGGCAGAGGCAGGCGGATCTCTGTGAGTTCGAGACCAGCCTGGTTTACAGAGCTAGTTCCTGGACAGGCTCCAAAGCCACAGAGAAACCCTGTCTCGAAAACAAACAAACAAACAAACAAACAAAAAAAAAACCTCAATATCAACCTGAACACACTGAACCTGATAGAAGAGAAATTGGAAAGTACCCTACAACAGTTGGGCACAGGAGATCGCTTTTTATGTATAACCCCAGCAGCACAGACATTAAGGGAAACATTGAATAAATGGGACCTCCTGAAACTGAGAAGCTTCTGTAAAGCAAAGGACACTGTCACTAAGACAAAAAGGCAACCCACTGACTGGGAGAAGATCTTCACCAACCCCGCAACAGACAAAGGTCTGATCTCCAAAATATATAAAGAACTCAAGAAACTAGACTTTAAAACGTTAAATAACCCAATTAAAAAATGGGGCACTGAACTGAACAGAGAATTCTCAACAGAAGAAGTGCAATTGTCCAAAAGACACTTAAAGTCATGCTCAACCTCCTTAGCGATAAGGGAAATGCAAATCAAAACAACTTTGAGATACCATCTTACACCTGTCAGAATGGCTAAAATCAAAAACACCAATGATAGCCTTTCCTGGAGAGGTTGTGGAGGAAGGGGTACCCTCATCCATTGCTGGTGGGAATACAAACTTGTGCAACCACTTGGAAATCAGTGTGGCGGTTTCTCAGGAAATTTGGGATCAACCTACCCCTGGACCCAGCAATACCACTCTTGGGAATATACCCAAGAGATACCCTATCATATGACAAAAGCATTTGTTCAATTATATTCATTGCAGCACTATTTGTTATAGCCAGAACCTGGAAACAACCTAGATGTCCTTCAATAGAAGAATGGATGAAGAAAGTGTGGAATATATACATATTAGAGTACTATTCAGCGGTAAAAAACAATGACTTCTCGAATTTTGCATGCAAATGGATGGAAATAGAAAACACTATCCTGAGTGAGATAACCCATACCCAAAAAGATGAACATGGGATGTACTCACTCATAATTGGTTTCTAGACACAAATAAAGGTCATTGAGTCTATATTCTGTGATCCTAAAGAAGCTAAATAAGAAGGTGAACCCAAAGAAAATCATATAGTTATTATCCTGGATATGAGAAGTAGACAAGATTACCGGGCTAAAAATTGGGAACTTGGGGGTGGGGTGGGACGGTGGTAAGAGGAGATGTGGAGAGAATAGTAAGAAGGGGAGAATGGGGGGAACTTGGGGAAACGGGATGATTGGGAGAAAGGAAGGTTTGATAGAGCAGCAGGGAATCACATAACTTAATTAAGGCAGTCATCATAGGGTTGGCAAGAGACTTGAACCTAGAGGGGCTCCCAAGTACCCAGGGCGATATCCCCAGTTAGCCCCTTGGGCAGCCAAGGATAGGGAACCTGAAATGACCCTATCCTATAGCCATTCTGATGACTGTCTTGCATATCACCATAGAACCTTCATCTGGAGATGTATGGAGATAGAGACAGAGACCCACACTGGAGCACTGGACTGAGCTACCAAGGTCCCAATGGGGAGCAGAAGGAGGGAGAACATGAGCAAGGAAGTCGGGACCACGAGGGGTGCACCCACCAACTGAGACAGTAGGGCTGATCTAGTAGGAGCTCACCAAGGCCAGCTGGACTGTGACTGAAGGGGCATGAGATAAAACCGGACTCCTGGAACATGGCAGACAATGAGGGCTGATGAGAAGCCAGAGACAATGGCAAGGGGTTTTGATCTTACTTCATGTTCTGTCTTTGTGGGAGCCTGGCCAGTTTGGATGTTCACCTTCCTAGACTTGGATGGAGGGGCAGGGACCTTGGAGTTTCCACAGGGCAGGGAACCCTGACTGCTCTTCGGACTGGAGAGGGAGGGGGAGAGGAGTGGAGGGAGGGAGAGAAGAGTGGGAGGAGGGGGAGGGAAATGGGAGGCTGGGAGGAAGTGGGAATTTCTTTTTTTTTTCTTTCAATAAAAAAAATTAAAAAACAAAAAAAGAAATTAGTAATTTTTTGAAGGTACAGTTATCTTGGATTTTTATGTTTTTGTTTTACATGCTACTTCCATAGGTAGAGTTGGTTGGTTCTGTGGGAGTGCGGGATTGGCACTTGTGGTCTGGAAACCAACTATTTGTATGTATAGGAGCTAGAACTGCAGAGGGTGAGGGATGGGTCAACCTCTGGTTCCTTGATCGGTGGCCCCATGAGCTGGGCAGACAAGGAAAGTTTTGGCTAGATTCCTGAGTCTAGAACCTTTGGGACACATAACGCTGGGAGGCCTGAGTTGGAGGGAACTAGAGATCCCTTATCTTTTGTTGCCTGGAACTGAATAGATCAAGATAGTTTGGGATGAGTGATCAAGACCTAATGAGCCATTGCGTGACCTCACTAGTGGGTCATGAATATTTTGATATTTTTTACGATCACTTTTTAGTATATAAAAATCAAATTTTGATATCTTTGAATTGTATTGTGTTAGAATGTTTGTTTTTAAAAATTTGGACAGCTAATTTATATCTCTTATATATTATTCCATGGAGTTTGGTTTGAATTGATGACAGCCTTTTAAAAACTTGAAATACTTTAATCATTTTAAACTATGTTATTATATGAAACTCTGCTGATGGTACAATCAAATTATTAGTTTACAGTTAAAAGCACTGAGGATTCTCTCTATACTTTAGAGTCAAGCAAAGAAGCATCTTCATCTCCTACGTATGAAAGTTTGCTCTAATCCTTAGTGAGTGGGAAAATGGTGCAAGTAACAAAGAATTATTTTAAAATAAGTTTCTTCATGGTTTTTTATAAGTAAGTTTTTCATTTTTATATCTATTTTAGATATCCAGTTATATTGAGGTCTGTGAATACTTTTTGAACAAAAAAAATGAAAATTTTGGTTTTGGATTTAGAGTACTACACATCTCAGAATGAATTTAATTTTGGTAGGTATAGGTGAGATGAATGGAGGAAAAACTGGTATAATTCTATTTCAGTTAAAAGTTTCCAAAGCAAATATATGACTTATGTATGTTGTAGATCAAATATTTAGAGCAACTTTTATTTATGTATCAGTGATCTAAACTATAAGCAAACCTATGTGAGGCTTGTGATATTAATCAAGGTTGGGAGAGTTATAGTTAATAGATGTAATCAATAATATTGCATGTAAATTTGGACACTTTGAACTTTATTGGGTTTTGTGTATTTCACACAAGATCTGAAAATTTAAATAAAAAGAAAATCATTTGAAATTTACACAAGACATAAACCCAACACCATACCGTGAGGAAGAACTGTGAACAGAGATTTAAGTAAGATTAGAAGTCACACAAAACCTTATCTTATATTGAAATTACTAAACTAATAATAATTATAATTCATAAGTATGTATTGAAATTTGGGTAAAAAGAGGTCATGCCTGAGGTAGATTCACAAAGAGGATATAAAATATTATACAAGAAGTGGCTAAAGTAGTTCTTACAGATTATTAATTTGAGGAAGCCTTATTAAAAAGTATACAGAAATTTCTTCTGTTATTTTTGCAAAAATTCATAAGTTTTAAATTATTAAAAAGTAACAACAATAGACACACTTGCTTTTTGTTTCTTTTTTCCTTTAAGGTAAAGGTTATCTGCTAAGAAATTTAAAAAACGTAGTGAAAGATTGCATTCTAAAGAACTTAGAACAATGTCTGCCACAAGGTAAGTTTTAGCTATATAAGCATCTGCATTTGGAGAAAGGTTAATTTGGTAATAGTACTTTGGAAAGTAGAACAGTTCAAGCTATTCATGGAAGAAATGATAATATAAACTGTTATTTTAAGATGTGTATTATATGCATTTAAACAGAATTGTGTCTTAACCTATAATAAAATCATTGAAATTCTGCAAAGAATATGTTATCTAAGGTCAAGGAATTGATAAATCTGAAATGAAATGAATGTCATCTCCATGTGTGACTCATGCAACTCATATTTTCAGCAGCATATGCAAATGAAGCACCATGATGAGAGTTAGTGTACTATTTTTATATTTTCCATTTTGCCAGTTCTATCATTGTTTAATATCAGTAATAAAAAACAGCCATTCAGTATCTAATGTGTGAAAAATTACTCTTGTATTAAGAATGCAGATGCTCAGCAAAATTCTTCTCATCACTGAAAAGCTCAACATTTGTTTGAGAATCTAAGCAAAGACTGTCCTAATGGGACTCAGAAGGCCAGTGGAATTCAAATCATGCTTAGCAAGGAACTGTAGCTCAGAGCAGTGTCGCCAGCACAGTAGTGAATAATGTGTCAAAACCAGCTCCTCTGTTTCCTGTCTCCTTGCTTCTACAAGCCATTTGTTTTATTTCTCCCAAAATTTTATAGGAGCAATTATTTCAATGTTTTTGTTTTTTCTTCTTCAGATTTTTATTTTCATTTTATCATTGAGAAGATAATATAATAACATTTACTTTTCTTGTACCTCCCTCCATATATTTTTGTTCATCTTTCTACTCTAAATTTATGTCCTCTTTGTTTTTTAATTGTTTTTGTATGTACATTTGTATATACATATATATTCCCAAATATAACTTCCTTTGTGTCTTTAATGTATATTTTTTGTATATGTGTTATCAGGGCTAAGCATTTGTGTGCTCTTCCCTGTGGAAACCACTACTGCCATTTCCAACTCCCCTAATTTCTTATACTTCTTTGTTTATGAGTGAGACCTCATGGGCTTTTCTCTGTTTACTTTGACATGTTTGTTAGTGTTGTACTTTTTCAAATCACATTTTGGCAGTCATGTTGGTGAGACTATGTGTGTAGCTTCTGACATCACTAGAAGATAGAATCTCACAGTAAAATTTTTTATCCTCTGAGATTGAAACTTGCATGCTGTAGTGTTATGTCAATGAATCCATGGGAATTAGGTTTTACAACTATGCATTTTGATTGTGATTTTCTGTAGTAGTCTCCATCTGTTGCATAGAGATGTTTTCTGGATGAGAGCCAAAGACTACATTTATCTGAGGGTATAAGGACAAATGCTGACAAACTGTTGTTATAGATTATGCTAGTTTGGTAAATTAGTGGTTGTATATCCCCCCTACCAACCATGAATTCACTAGCAGTGAGCAGTTAGCTAAATTTCAATAAGAGACATGATCTTTCATTTATTGAACAGGTCTTAAGTCTAATCAGTGAATTGATGCTTATCATGAAAGTATGTACGTCATTATTAAACTCTTCAGGTTATCATGCCAGACTGATTATTGATGTGATTCATAATCATCATAATTGGGTGACATTGTTGGTAGCATCTTTACTTTAGAATCTTGTAGGGTGCACTCTAGTACTTTCTAAGTGAGTCATCAGGAGGAATGTATTCAGCTCAGTTCCAGCTCAGGGGTCTCTGGACCCTAAGTCTGAAGGGCATGACAGCATCAGCAATTGGGACTTACCTTCCAATTTAGAGGATTACCAAGGGCAACAGAAACCGGATACCTGTTTCAGAAGCCTCTTGTTAGCCCTAACTAAAACCTTAAAAGAGAGCTTTTCATGTCTGGTATTTGGCTTTTTATTAGTTGGTCTTTGACTCTTTGAAATAACACCATTAGTCCAAATGGGAAAAGATCATTAACACTGTGGATTTACCTTTATGCACGGAAATGATTATTTGCTGTTTGTAAAAAATTAAAGGCTTTGGTATTTAAAACATTATTTATTGTAAAATATGAACTAGTCCTAGATGATCATTGAAACTTCCATTGATCATATTATTTTATGATATGTTATTTTTAGGTAGTGTAGTTGTATCCAAAATAAAACATAAATAAGTCAAAATGAATAAAATGTCAATAACAGATAATTATACTTGCTGTTACTAAATCTAAAGGCCATCTAGATCACCTTTTATAAACCATTTGAAAATAAATTAAATGGATTTTTCTGCTCTTATTCCAGACTCATCTATTTTAAATGTCTTAGTTTACTTAATAGAATAATTAAACTCAGGGTTTGATCATAACAGAATCAATATAGTTACAGTAACTTTGCATCAAGAAACCACAAGTTGACATGCAAACTCTGAAAACCAGGAAATCAAGTCATTACAAGGGAAGCAAGTAGAATGTGTGGTTTGGTCTGTTCAATGAAAGTATAAAACTTTTATACCATTATGCATGCAAAAGTTTTAATTGTGGGTTTCTTCATCTGAAATTCCAGAAAGCACTCTGTCCCCCGAAGGAAAGTAGAATTTCATGTCACCCTGTCAACATCACCCATTAATCCATCAGACTAGTTTTATGTTGCATGATTCTTCTTCACCTTTTTCCTATTCCACTGAAATGGCAAACAGCTAAAGTGTATTGTGACTATTTTAACTCACAATGAAACCTGGAGAGAAACCTAAACTATTGCTCTAGATGGAACATAGTAAACTTCTGCTCCACTTCTGTGAGGTGCGATTGTTTACAAAAGGACAAATGAACAACTTCAGTAATTTTAAAGTTATTCATTAAAGATAAGAGCAAACTTTTATCTTATCACAGTAAAGCAATCTCAGAAGATATGAATTTACAATGATAGACTATAATGTTTAGATATATGAGAATTGTATGTCTGCTCCAAATATACTTTTTTCAATTTGTTTGCTGAAATTAAGAACCATATGAAAATATTAAATCTTATTTTGTTTGATATTATTTCCTACTAAAACATTTAACAACATTCCAGTGATAAAGACAAACATTTACCTGATCAAAATGTACTCAAAAGTGCTATCTATATAACCAGCTAGCAAAAATTGTCCATTTTGCCAACCAGAAATATAATATTTAATTGACTTCATATACAGGAAATCACTTTCCCCCCTCATTGTTGTTTGCTTTAATGTTAGGAGTTGAGTTTTATGTGTCTTTGTCTTTTAATTTTTCCACTTTTTAAACTTTTTTTTTAAAATTCCAAATCATGCAAATTACTCAATTCCTTTTGCAGTCAGAATTTTTGGTTATCAAACTTCATGGGGGAGCATACATTCACAGGTGTTTATGAGGCATATGGACCACCTAGCAGCTATCAGGCAATAGCTTAAACAAAGAAATATAGATTTGAAGTAAACTTCCTTGTTTAATTTATCTCCTCCTTGATCAGTGAAATTGATAAAATAATATGACACAGTCTAGTATACCTAACTTTTAAAGTCTGTAAATCTTAGGTGAACGTCTAATTTTTAAAATTTCTGTTACCTTTATGAATTTATAGCAATATTCTACTCTTCTTATTCACTAATTTTTTAAAGAAATGATTTGTTTATCCTGACGTGATCCATAAGAAAGTTTTCTTTTCCCAGTACCATTCTCTTTCAATTTGATTTTCTATAGGAACTTCATTGTGTCACTTAGCTTTTCTTACACTTTGATTTGAATAATGAGGGAGGCGAAGGCAAAATTCACAAATCTATAATACATTTAACTTTTACCATATTATTTAATACGAGTCTGATATAGCACAGCATTCAATTAAAATCACTCATCTTATGACTCAGTTTTCTTTATTAATTTTTCTCTCTCTATGGCCTACATTAGTATCAGACACTCAAAATCCCCCATTTGGGTTGTTGAACAATAAGCAAAAATTCTAAACACAATCCCCTGTCCAGATCTCAACCTAATCCTCCTGTCTCATTCCTTTGTATTTCTCATTTAGAACAATATGTCAGACTTTTTTGTTTATTTACTTACTAATATCCAAAACATTTCTGCAAATTTAATATTTAATAATTTTAAGGATGTTCATGCATTGACAAGAAAAGATGCTGTGACTCATATAAAAATATAACTGTATCATAAAGAACACTGAACTTCTACAGGGAACAAGTAGGAAATTGGCATATTAGTTTTACTTTTGTAAATTGAAATGATATCTTTTTTATTTCTCCTATTAAATCTTTACCTATTACATAAATTTACCATATGTATTACGAGTCTTCCTGAGCCCCCTTATTCCCCAGGGAAAGGTGAGTGTGCTATCCATCCATTCTGCAGCCTCACAAATCAGGACAATCAGATGCCATAAGGAGTCGAATCAAACCAGGAATTCAGTTTATTACTGTGAGTATTCGCTTGTAAAGGTTAAGCGACATCCTGTGATGTGGGGGTACTCTAGCCAATTGGAGGCAGCCAAACCCTCCTTCTGTCTGGAGGGACAGCTACCTAGTTTTTTCTGTCTCACCCTCACTTAAACGCAAGCCAGGATGTTCTCTGTCCTAAAGGACTCGAAGTATAAGCCCTGAACTCAAGTCAGGCTTTTTTCTTTCCTGTAGGTTTTGAGGTACAGACACTTAGATAATTTTGGCCCAACAATATATTGTATTCAATAGAATATATTATTATAATATATTTTGTTTTATAAGAATTATTTTGATTTTGCATGTATATACTGCCTGATGCTTACCATGCTTTTCAATAATCAGGATAGATCTGAGGTGTACTACATTTCTAAGGAAATTAAACAGAGATTCTCTTTACTACTAGTGACTAACAACAAAGAATTACCCTAGGCAAAATGTTAGATTATTCTACTTTTCTTTTTTTAATATATTCAGCCTGAATACTGTCTCTAATATTGTTTTAAACATCATTATTCCCTTTGATTCTTCTTTAACATCAAGTTCTTATCTTTTTTTTTCCCTTTGTGTAGAGAACTTTTAATAACTAAAGTACAGAAAGAGAAGGGGCCAAATCACAGCCCCGCACATCCTAACTGCCACCTTCATGTTCAGCCAAGAAAACAAAAAGCCAGAGAATGCAGAAACGATGGGGGGAAGCTATCAGAATGAGCAAACACAAATCAACAGAAAGGTACTCTGCTGCCTTAGGCGGAGAGAGGACCATCAACATTCCCAAACACTCGGACGTGGCAAGCCTTTCTCATACATACCTGGTGTAGGAGGATCAGAAAAAAAAATAAGCAAAAAAAATTATATATATACATATATATGCATATATGTATCTGCTAGCCAGTTAACATTACATTGCTTGCAAGTGTCGCAGTCACCTGAACGGTCAAGTAAATAAAACAGTAACAAGTAGAATCCAGAATCAAACATTAGTTAAGAATAACAATAACAATAAAAATAATACTATAATAATAATAATCCAACAGATCATTAGAACAGAGAAACCACACGCCAGGGTTCATGTATACATGTGTGTTTGAACAAGTCTTTGTATCAGAAGCCCATTTCCTACAAAAACTGCACTGATCCACTATTGTGTTAAGTAAACTGTCACTCTCACCACTATATTAAAGGTTAGGATAATTTCTGTACGTGTAAAATTATTGCTTTTTTTGAAAAATATATTTAGCTCTTATATTTATTTATAATATATTTAGTTCTTATCTTTTAAAAATTGATTTCTTATTCATAGTTTACCTAGTAACACTATCAAGGGCACACCTCTTTTCTTCTCATAGTCAAAGAAGCTTTAGTCTTTCTCTGCCAATCAAATTATTTTCTGAATTCATAAGGAATATGATGAGTCGTGATGTCATTTCCTTTTGCTTAGTACATATTTCTTATTTGTTAGGATTGTGTTGACACAGCATTTATTTATTTGGCATGACTAAATGTTTATTGTCTGAATTGTCTAGCAACTGAATGGGGAGAATGTTCGGCAGTCATTTGACTCCTTTCAGAGTCTACACCTCCAGGTTTTGTTTCTTGATCTTCTGACCACATTATGAATACATTAAGCCCAGTTGTTTTGCCTACTTTACAACGACAATTATGCTGCATTGGAGACTTAAGACATTGTAATTGTTTTTGGTCCCCAATCTCATTACCTTCTTAGCCTTCTCAACCTCAGAACGTATGCACCATCTGCTAGTTCCTAAATACTTTCCAACAGAATCCAAAGCAGCAGCCCAATATTCTCTCTCATCACTCTCGGCAATTACATTTGTCAATTGGAGAGGCTGCAATAATCTAAAGCCTTATATGATCATCCTGAATTTAACAAGCAGGTCAGGGAGCTAAGGGTTCCTTGAATTGCTCTGCTTACAGTTTGCATTATTCACTTACAAAATTCAGTTACATTGTTGTGTTTATGGCATATTTAAAATATAATCGTCTTTATAATCTGTTTTCTTCTTGGCTTCAGATTTATGTTTGGTATAAGCCAAGGCCTCAGCTGCCTTTTGAAAATTAAATTATTAGTTCCATTGTTTTATTTTCAAGTCGTGTTTTTATCCAATTACATATCTTGCAAAGATAATTTTACCTTATTAATGCATTTAATAAATTTGTGCAAATGATATGAGATTTTTGCCTCTCCAGTAAATTTAATCTCTTCTTAAATCCTGAGGATGGCAGCAGGGTTATTACACTTCCACTTTTCTCCTTTAGGCACAACTTTCTTCCACAGAACACTACTGAACAAATTCTCTGGAGATCTTCCATTTCCCCTGGCTTCTCTTTTTAGAAAACAGAACCATACTTCATCCAGGCTTGGTGCTTTGTCAACTTTTAATAGCTCTAATTGCCTAATTATCTGCTCTGATGCAATTATGAAGCCTCTATTCCAAGCTTGTTTTCAAGGATGTACGTACTGCTGTATTTCTTGAATTTACAGTAGTTTACTTTGCCACAGAATAACTGAGACTATATCATTGAGGATAGCCTTTGGTTGCTACATTGTCATTTTCTTTTAGGAAAGTGTATGATTTGTCACAGTGAAAGACAATGTGAAACTGATTGAAGTCCATTTTTAGTTATGTTTCAGGAACTTATTTGAGCTATAATAATGTCTAGATATCTCAGAATATTTCAGAATATACTGCTTTATAAATAAATTTGTGTCGATAAACTTGTCTATTCTTAAAAAATAATGAAGGGGAGAATGAGGGGAACTTGCGGAAACGGGATGATTGGGAGAAAGGAAGGTTGGATAGAGGAGCAGGGAATCACATAACTTAATTAAGGGAGCCATCTTAGGGTTGGCAAGAGACTTGAACCTAGAGGGGCTCCCAGGTACCCAGGGCGATGTCCCCAGTTAGCTCCTTGGGCAGCTGAGGAGAGGGAACCTGAAATGACCCTATCCTATAGCCATACTGATGAATATGATGAATATCTTGCATATCACCATAGAACCTTCATCTGGCGATGGATGGAGATAGAGACAGAGACCCACACTGGAGCATCGGACTGAGTTCCTAAGGTCCCAATGAGGAGCAGAAGGAGGGAGAACATGAGCAAGGAAGTCAGGACCACGAGGGATGCACCCCCCACTGAGACAGTGGGGCTGATCTATTGGGAGCTCACCAAGGCCAGCTGGACTGGGACTGATGGAGCATGTGATCAAACCAGACTCTCTGAACATGGCTGACAGTGAGGGCTGATGAGAAGCCAAGTACAATGGCACTGGGTTTTGATGCTACTTCATGTTCTGGCTTTATGGGAGCCTAGCCTGTTTGGATGTTCACCTTCCTAGACCTGGATGGAGGGGGGAGGACCTTGGACTTTCCACAGGGCTGGGAACCCTGACTGCTCTTCGGACTGGAGAGGGAGGGGGGAGAGGAGTTGGGGGAGGAGAAGAGTGGAAGGAGGGGGAGGGAAATGGGAGGCTGGGAGAAGGCGGGAATTTCTTTTTTTTTTCCTTCAATTAAAAAAAATAATAATGAAAACTAGATAATATATAAGCTTTGACAAAATAAGAGTGAACACATGTATTCACATAAATAGTAAATGAATTTGTTCCTTAAGTTGTATTTTTCATGGAAGTCTTATTTTCCAATTTTCATGTTAATACTTACTTTTCTATTCTTTTGTTGAATATCATTACCAAACCAACTTGGTAAATAATTTGGGCTTATTTTTCCTGAGCAAAAGTACATAAGGTTGGTGGAGGTATCTTATCTGGTTGCTGGAAGAGGAAGTTGAGAGATTCTATCTTCAACTGAAACACAAAGCAGGGTGAATGAAAAGTAGAGGGAGGCTATGTAAGCTCAATCCTAACCCCTAGGCATGAGTTTCTTCCAGCAAGCCTACACTACCTGCCCAAACACTGCCACCCTACTGGGGACAAGTGAATATTTCTCATTCAAGCCATCATAATGTTGGTCACTGTAAAACTCAACTGTACCAACTGTTATAAATAACACTTTTTGTGTCATACACTCACAAGACGTATAAGAAGTCTTCTGACCATGAGCTTGAAAATACAGTTCCCCAGTGCTTCAAAGAATAATTTGCTAGAAAAGAGATTTAGAGACTTGGATGCTGATAAAATGATCCATTAGGTCAGACTTTTTGACATTGAAGAAATCTATATATAATTATGTAATTTGTAGTAAAGGTTAATGCTGTTTTTCGTTTTTACTTTTTTTTTTCTTTTTCTTTCTTTTTATTTGGGGGGGGGGGTTTCTCGAGACAGGGTTTCCTGAAACTAGCTCTTGTAGGTCAGGCTGGCCTCAAATTCATAGAGATCTGCCTGCCTCTGCCTCCTGAGTGCTCGGTTTAAATGTGTGCGCCACCACCACCTGGCTCAAGTTTCATGCGTTCTTACAGGCACTATTTCCTACTTCTTCTGACTGGCTTCAAGTTAAGCACATATTTTATTTATTATTTATTTATTTTTTTTTTGGTTTTTCGAGACAGGGTTTCTCTGTGGTTTTGGAGCCTGACCTGGAACTAGCTCTGTAGACCAGGCTGGTCTCGAACTCATAGAGATCCGCCTGCCTCTGCCTCCCGAGTGCTGGGATTAAAGGCGTGCGCCACCATCGCCCGGCTTAAGCACATATTTTAAACATCCAACATGTATTTAGTGATGTTTTTAGATAGTGTCGATTTGTATTTGATGACATATATTTGTATTAGAAGATAATTAATCAAAAATTAGGAAGCAACTAAAATTACCTTTTTAGTATAATCTTATGGAATAAAGTGTGATATTCCCTTGTGATTGAGATAATATGCTCTTTTACATTTACAAAATATGTATTTTAATTTTTATTAATGGGATCAAGTCTGTGACATTCAGAAAGGGGATTCAGATCCTTTGGAGCTGGACTTATAGTTATAATGAGCTACCTAGTTTGGGTACTTGGATCCATGTTCCTGTCCTCAATAGAACTGTAAGCACACTTAACTGTTCGATCATCTCTCCAGCTCCCCTTCTTACATTTTTATGACTTTATTTTTTCCAGAATTTATTTTATCAGCATTAACCAATTAAATTCAGTTTTATAATGTATATCTTATCCACTGTGAAATTTGTAGAGCACAATAAATTAGAATGTTATGCTCATTCCAATTTGATACATAGGTGCCTAGGTTGACATCAAACTCTGTATGATTAAAGTAATCCTACAGTAGATTGAGTTACCTTTTTGGATTTATTTCTATTGCAACCAAACTAATTGTCACATATATTACAACCATAGTCATTGTTTTTTAAAACCCACAGCCTCCATTTGTCAGGAGTCTGTGTTTGGCTTAGCATGTCTCTCTGTTAATAGTTTCAATCAAGGCGTGATTCTTTCTTAGCTTACCTGGTTTGAAACACAATTTGTTTTCTCATAGCTAGAAAACAGATGCCTTCAGCACCTGCCCATTTTTCTCAATGGTCTGCCATATACGTCTTTACATAAGTACGCCACAGCAGTTCTTTCATTTTCAAACCTGGTGGTGAAGCCCTGAAACTGAGTTTTTGAAATTAGTCATAGATTAGAATTCCCACTTCTAATGATTGACAAGTAGATCATTGGCTGTGGAATCTCCTATTTTCTCTATATAAACCATCTTCTTTCTTCCAAATCTTATGAAGTTTTCCTTGTGAATTTGTTACTGTAAGCCATTTTAATTATTTTGAGGCATTAGAGCATACCTTTTATTTTAATAGTCCTATATTTCCAAAACAAAATCTTATTGTTCTATTTGGCCAAATGAGGCTACTGTTGGTAAAAGGATGTACATTTTTAAACAAAGAAGCCCACTGAGCAATATATGGAACTGTGAAGTAAGGGAGGCTTCTACTGTAATCTGGGACAACTCTGGTATTCTTCAGGTCTGTCTTCGGTATCCTTAGAATTCCTGCTTTCATCTGTGATACCTAGAAACTAACTCAGAAGAAACTTAGTTCTTAGAAATATATTTATTATTTACTAATTCAAAGGGAGAACATGAACTAAAAGACAATTTGAACACGGTTACTTTCAAAAGTGAGAAGTAAAAATTTTACATAAATAGTTACTTAATATAATTCGCTGGCTAATTTAGCAAATATTGTAATATGCCACCATCAGTGCTTTCCTGCCTCACAAGACTCTTAATGTCTGTGAAATGATTGTCCGTGTCTATTATTCACTGTTAGGTCATGATATGAAAGGAAATGTTACTTAAAGTGGGATCCTACCGTTGCCCCCTCAAGCATTTATGAGTTAAACATTTACTAAATATGGAACAGAGCTCTTAGCACTCCTTGCTTTAATTTATTTTTTTTCAATGTCACGCTGCTTGTAATTTTGAATAACTGCTTTCACCTGCTGTGAGGAACAGTAACCACTGAGCATTGTGTTTTTGCTCAAATCCTATTTGTTGTTATGGAAACAGCATCTCTATTAAGTTTCCTGCTGCAGAACTGCTGTAGAAAATGTTACTTAAAATGCTCACCAGCAAAACGAAAGATACAGTGCAGTCACACAATGTCTGACTATTTTTGGTACATGATACATGGCTACTTAAAACATAAAATGTAAATAAATATGACTACCAAGCTGCATTATGTCAAATAAATGCCTCAAAATTTTAAGTGAGAGTTACTACAGTATTAAAACTAAAGGAAAAACACAGGAGGTAATGAAATTCTGTGAGGGTCAAAATGGTTTAAAGTTATCACAATAAGAGGTTTACTGATTCTATGGGTTCATAGAGATTAAATATGGGAATCACTTATGTAGAAGGGTAGAGTAAATTGGCTAC
Organism: Microtus obscurus; assembly: GCA_963919715.1. NCBI lineage: Eukaryota > Metazoa > Chordata > Mammalia > Rodentia > Cricetidae > Microtus > Microtus obscurus. The sequence goes on along the minus strand of CAWTZC010001020.1, from coordinate 2,184,828 downwards.
TATTTTGTGGAATAAAATAGTATTCTTCCTTCACAAAATATTTGTATTTAAACAATGCAATTTTATCTCATTTATCTGCTTTAATGAGTGACAATAGATTAATTAATGTATTTTTAACATTACATGTTGAAGGACCATACTTACTAACCTGAATCAAACACTTAGGCCACATGTAACTATCAGATTCTATACTTTATTGTCCAGAATATTTCAATTTTTCAACTTTGCATAATTAAATAAGAAATATAAACATAATAGACTCTACAATTCCTATCACAAAGCCTTCAAACATCCTACATTTGTTTATATGGAAAATTCTAAGAATGGACTATTCTTACAAAGCAAACAAACAAACAAAAACCAAAAAACCAGAAAAGAACAAATGAGTCTCAATATAATCTTATCTGAGAGAAAAAAAAAAGGAGTTTAAGGGTTCTATGTATAATTTATTCTCTGTGCCATCATCATAATAAGAGCCACGAATTCTCTGCCACTTGCTTTAAAGCTTCAGCAGCAGTAAGAGAAGTTTCACAGAAATCATTTTGTTTCTGCTTCTTTCACCAAGGGCTTCACTTGTCCATTTCACAAGTGAAGAAAGAAGAGACAAATAAACTTAATTTTCTCAATCATGGGTGTCACGGTAGAAATCTTTGTTTCTTTAAAGACTTTCCCTTTATCAAACTTAAGACAGAATTTTTCATCTAGGAATATTTAGTTCTCATTAGCCTCATTCTACAGTGAGTATTTTGGACGGGTGTCTTGGAGAAAATACCTGGAACATGCAATAGATAGGTTTGTTTCTACTGTACTTCTCATTTATTTTAAATCATTTCTACGTAGTTAAAACAAAAAAAAGTGAAGGAAATCTACTGAGCTATTTAGTTAGAAATATGAAGACATACTTGCATATTAAATGGTTGTAAATAAGTGACGCTTCCTCTATCTGTCTCTTTATTTTAAAATTATTAAAGTTTCTTGCTATAAAGGATAACCAGGCTACAATCCACAACACCAAAAACTGCTAGGTAAAAAAGAGAACCCTAGAGGAACACACATGTAAAGCCCCAGGAAAGGGAAATAGTTAAGATCTCCTGGGTAAACTGGGAGCGGGGTAGAATCTAGGAGATGGGAGATGGGTACATGAGGGATTTTGTGATGGCTGGGTTCTGGGAGGGTCTGAGTGGGAGAGCAATGAAAGGGATATCTTATTAGAGGGAGCCATAACGGGATTAGGGAGAAACCTGGTGCTAGGGAAATTCCCAGGAATCCATAGGTAGGACCCCAGCTGAGCCAAACACTAAGCTGAGCTCCTGGAGTTAGGTTGAAGAGAAGGGAAGAGATCCTATGAGCACGGGGCAGGGTGGGGAAGAGGTCAAGATCACGACTTGACCTCTGACAGCTGACCCGTGCTAGGGAGACCTCAGGGACTCTGTCCTGACAGCTGGAGAACCTGCATGGACCATTCTAAGTCCTCTGAGTGTGGGTGACACTTATGTGGCTTGATCTGTTGGCCGGGAGCAGGGGCTGGAAGTGACACCAGGACTTATGCTGGTTTTATGACTGACTTTTTGGAGCCCCTTCCTGATGGTAGGATACCTTGATCAGCCTTGATACAGTGGGGAGGGGTGTGGTCCTTCCTGAACTTGGTATTCTAGATTTTGCTGACTACCCAAGGGAGCCTTTACTCCCTCCGAGGAGTGAATGGGGGTGGGATGGGAGAATGTGGGAGCGGGAGAAGGGAAGGAAGGGAGAACTAGGGTTGGTATGAAAAATGAAAAAAAAAATCAAATTAAAAAAAAAACTTGCTAAGCTTATATCCAAATATTATACTAATGTTTATAGTTTTATCTCATGATAATCATATTAAAATAACTACGAGGCTAATTAATTTAGAGAAAATAATAAAATTATTCATAAATACCTATCTTATAATTCTTGATATAAATGCCAAAAATGTTGCAATAACAAGAAGTATAAGTTATGTCATATAAATTTTAATATAAATGTTAAGATCCTAACTCAAATCTTAACTGTGCAGTCATCAAAATAGTTTACAGAATATTTCAGCTCCAAATTTTAAAAGATAATATAACTATAAAATTGTATAGTAGTTTTGAACAGAGCTTTTTAATAATAAGGAACTGACAACATTTTATTACTAAGCCTACTTACTGGATTCAGATTATCTAAGAACAGAAATTGTTTGTATGGGCAATGCTTAACCTGGTCTCATAGAAACTATGGCCAGTGGTGAATATGAAAATACAGATTGCTCAGAAATAGCTCCCCAAACTATAATCTTTATGATAACCAGAATGAAAGAGATTCTAAATGGTACCTAAAACAAAACCTTCCCACTGAGTAAATACACAGTAGTCGTAGTTCAGATAAAATATGTCTGATTGCTTTTTACATTCCTGCAGCATTTGAAGAAGGAGCAAACAGAGAAAATAAGGCCTAAATGAACAGGCTATGAGAAACAGAAGAAAATGCAATTCCCCCCCTTTTTTTTTTTGGTCTTTCTATTCACAGTCACAGTTGCCTCTAAAGTCATTATAGAATTTAGATTTAGCAAAAGAAAACACATCACAACATGATTCACTTTAACTTGGATAGAAGCAAAGAAAATAATAGGTGAGGTGACTGTTAGCTAGGATGAGCCCCCTCCTGCCACCTGCTTCCACCAGATTCTTCATTTGGCTTCAAGGATTATTTTTCCAGCGACAGGGGCTGTTCTTCTGTTTGCCTCTGTCACAGACCAAGAAATTAAAAAAAAAAAATAAGAAGAAGAAGAGCTGCCAAAATCATGAATGCCCTTATCTGAATCACCTCTATTAGGTAAATAGTGAATATGAGAATAAAAAGGATACAAAATGAATATCAATGCTGGATCATTGTGGAAGGCCATAGAATTCTCCTCAGAATTCGCTAGAGAATCAGCCAAGTCAGTTGAGACAGATTCACAAGTGAACTTCTGGAGAGCATGACTATCAAGAAATCCAGCTTACAAATAGTGCCACGGTTTTCATTGTATTGGTATGCTAGTTATTCACTGAATGCTTTTTTCTATATTTGTGCCACATTCATCCATTTACCTCCACACTGTCAAAGATTTTACTGATATAAAGAACTTGACCATGTACAGAATGAGTAACTAGTCTAAGAGGCTGCTGCTGGAGAGCCAAAGATAAACTTACAGAAATGAAGTAGCATTTCTGTGTATTTGTTGTTGTATACTAGCACGCAAGATACAAACCTGTGGAGTTTTACAAATCGTATGAACCTCATGTGCTTTTTGTCTTTAAAAACTGGCTACATAATTCATGTTATATAGCGATATGCATATTACACCTTTTAAAGAAAATATTCATTATGGTTCTGAACATACAGTAACGTGAATTTTGTTCTTTTTGAAACATAATGGGAAACAGCACATTTTCAAAGTACTAAAGTATTACTGTGACTTGTAAACATTAATAGTTTAATGCAAGACTTTTATTGGAATAAAGATTATAGTACATAATCAGTGGGTAAAGATGAGAGGAGAGGTTTTTAATATTGGATATTGTGAACCAATACTGTTTAAGGACTTAGGTTTTATAGAAATGCTAATGTTACAAAAATGAGGCAAGTAAACATAGCTTACACACATGTATCAAACACACACACATGTGCATTCATATGTAAGTTTGTGGAATAGATAGTCCTGGAGGTTGAAAATATTTTGAAGCTTCTATTTCTGCTCCTGGTATTATACACATAATTCTGTATATAATAGACCTGCAAGAAGGGAAAATGTTCTTAAATTTATTTTGATAAAATATTAGAACTATTATTTTATTAGCCTTTGTTCATCTCTTTGCAACAGATGGAGGCTGTTAAAGAAGACAAATAAAATGCAATCAAACAGACAATGAAATGAACAACCAAATAACCAAGCAATCAAAAATGCAGTCTTGTGGAGCCCAGTCCTAACAGATAAATCTTCAAAACAATTCCTTGACTTAAAGTTCATTGAACATTATGTGGAGGAAGATGGGAAAATTGTAAAAGCCAGAGTGTCAGGGAGCTTGCTAAGAGATTGAAGATCCTAGAAATGTCAGAAACCTCACCAATACAGTCTCAAAAACATGACTTCCTATAAATGAGCTGAACAAGGATGACACCAATAGACAGGTGAAAGTTGGCAGGGGAAAAGCCCATGTGACTTCAACCCTCCACAAAGATCTGTAGACAACTAAAGAATACTGAGAGTGAGAGAAATGGTCTTCCCCGGCGTCAGGCACACCAACGGATTATGCAATACCAAATTTTCAACCTTGAAAACAGATACTCAAGAAGCCTTATACAGATTGGGCAGGTAATCTTTAGAAATATATGTATATACACACACATTCATGGAACTACTTAAGCAAAAAAGAGACTATGAATTTTAAGTAGAGTCAGAAAAAGTATATGAGATGAAAGGAAAGAGGAAAGGGTTGTAATTATATTAAGAGTCTCAAAAAATAAAAAAAAAGTAACAAAATGATAATGAGCAAATTAGAAAGATTCATGTTTGAGGCTGGATACACTTCTCAGTGGGTAAAATCAAGTGTGAAAACCAGAGTCAGATCACAAGCACACACACGTCTTTACTCCAGCTTCGGGGGCAGAGACAGACTCTATTTGAAGCTCATTGACCTTCCAGCCTAGCCAGAGTGGGGAGTTTCAGGAACAGTGACATTTCTTGTATTGTTTATTAGAGGAGGAAACTCAGCTTTTTCCTCGAGATGCTCAACACGAGAGTACACATATACACACTCACATACTTGTATCATAACCAAAAACACAAACATACTTACACATACCACAAACGTACTACAAAATGAAATGTTAAATTCTTAATAAAATACAGTTTGATGTATGATATATATATATAACCAAATAATTTCATCAGTGTTTGTCTACTTTATAAATTTTAAGAAAATAATATATATATGAAAAACAAGTCTGTTTTCCCCCTATAAAATCAATTATTTAACCAATGTTTAAAAAATAATAAATGTTGTAAAATTAATAAAACTATTTTTTTATTTTTCTGAAGCAAGAAAATATATTTTGTTATCTAATATAGTAAAATAAGGTTAAAAACAAGTAACTAATTTCTTTTTTTCTGAGAGTTTGCATTACTTTTAATTATGTGTATATATGGAGGTATTGTGACTGTAAGTGCTGTTCTTAGGGAACTGTCTAGTGTAGGTGTTGTGAATCAAACCCCTTTCAGGGTCCTCTGAAAGCTTGGAACATGCCCTTAGTGAGTGAGCCTTTTGGCCCGCTCTGAAGTAACTGTTTCTTCTTTTCCACCTCACCATACTGTTTGGAGATACAGAATTCAACATTGACTATACACATGCAAACACATGTGATCATTTATGAGTCTGTAAATTTGATTTCTGCAGAAATCAAAGTATGTTTGCATTGAAAATAATATATAAAGATTTTGTTCTGCTTGTTTTACAAGTAATAATGAGAGCAATAAAATTCTATTTTGTTTGTTAGTAGACAAATACATCATCTCTAGATACTACTTTTGTGGACTTTGTGGAAGTACCTGTGTCACTGGGGATGGACTCTGAGGTCTTGCAAGCTCAAACAAGGCCTAGTGTTTCATTCACTTGCTGCTGACTGCCAATAAAGATGTAGAACTCTCAGCTCCTTCTCCAGCGCCATGTCTGCTTATGCATCATCATGCTTCCTATCATGATAGTTTACTAAACCTCTGAGACTGAAAATCAGCATAAATTAAATGTCGACCTTTGTATGAGTGCCATGCTCATGGTGTAGCTTAACGGCAATAGAGACCCTAAGAAATGAGAAAATTAAGATGTGAATTCGGCCAAGAACGCAGGGAGAGATCACTCTATAACAGTGGTTTTTAACCTTCCTAATGCTGAGATACTTTAATACAGTTTTTTCATGCTGTGACAACCCCCAACCATTACATTATTTCATTTCTCCCTTATAACTGTAATTTTGCAACTCTTAGGAATTGTGGCACAAACATTTTATAGACAGGGGTCGTGACCCACAGGTTGAGAACCACTTCTCTGTAGACAGCTAAGCTAGCCTGTAAGTACAGGTGGGACTGGACAGCAAGGGCATCTGTTTCCCTCGGACTATTTCAGAATCTGATCACACAGTAGTGAAAGCGTTTTGAATTAATTCAGACAAATAGTGATAAGTATATATACAACTTTAATGTAACCAAACTCACGGACACCAAGGTTCCCGCGGAGCACAGGAGACTGGAAGGAGGGAAGGGGCCCCGCATCGTCTGCACCCCATTTATCAGTAAACATCTGCCCAAGGCCATCCCACCCCCAATAGGCGGGCTATCCCTACATCTCCCCCTTTTTGTCTAAATAAGACAGAACTAAACCAAATACAACTATAAACAATAATAACAAATAATAAATATAACAAACAATATTGAGAACAAAAGTTTTTACCAGACATTCTGTCTCAAGGAGTCTAAATAATGTAGAGAGTAATTACAATTATATAATCTTCAACTCCGTCAAAGATCTGAGAAGGGAATAAATATTACCTAACAAATGAGATATATCCAAAATGTGCCACAAATGACAGAGACAACTGACTACCTGGGCAATCACCCAAATTCTCATTTGCAATGTTGAGTCAACCAACTTTGGCTAAGGCCTAACATAACTGACATGCCATTATCAAATGCAAGGAACTTTCTTAGAATTATCCTACCCTATCTTGGCAAGATAAGACAATCCTGTTTCATATCTTTGTCAGTAGTTGAGGTATGGGCTTTTCTTAACCCAAAGGCCAGTTCTGCCAAGAAGACAAGCTCCCAGTGGAGTGTCTTTGGTGCTCAACGTTCTCTCGGGAGTAGAGTGGCATTGCCAGGAGTAATTGTGTCTCGTTGGCACAGAATTCTAGGTTAGATTAAAGGCCATTTTCTACAGCTCTTTAAAGAGGCTGAAGATTATACTATCTATACTAAATATAATCTCTATGTAACTAGAAGACCTGAATAACCTAAAAATAAACATGACAAACATATAATTCTCAATACCTATCTAACTTGAAGACTTAGAGAATAAACAACTGTGCAATATATGAAGACAATAATCTTCACTATAAACAATGTCATTACATATCAAATGTAAACAATGATATTACATAAATATTATCAGAGTTAGAAATGTACATTGTAATATGGTAGATTTATCAATACAATATAAGCATACTCTTATACAAAAATAGAGGTAGGAACACTCACATTCAATATTCAATATATCAATATACAGAAAACAGTACCAATACAATTTTCTAAAAACAGTAACTCACAAATACCAATCATCCCATCAAACCAGTTAATCCCCTTCTTTTTTCTTTCTTTTTTTTTTGAACATACCCCTAATTTCATAAAACATCTCCCCATCCCCTCAACCCCAAACCAACCACTAAAATATGTCCCTAACCCTGAGGGCAAACTCTGATGGGAGAGGGAACGTCTTCTCTAAGATTGCTTCAAGTTGACATGGGGGCAACGTTCTTCTTAGGGGCTCCTGTGAAAGCAAATGATGGCTAAATTCCCAAATTAACCTTTGACCTAAGAAAATTGTAACTAGTCTCTGTGCGTTTTGAAAAGGTCTGGCCAGAGTGTTGTCAAAAACGTGCACCATTCGAAATTGTCTCATGCAGTTGGTACCAAAAATCAAGTCTAATATTAGCACTTATAAAAGGGAAAAAAATAATCATGACGTCATAAAAACCAGGTTGAGTTGATGTTGTGGGGCCCCATCTTCATCCTGAAAACTACAAAGATTACTGTAGGAAAATTTGTTGCTTGTTATGGGAAATTTAAACATTAACAACAAGGATACATACAGACATATAAAGAAAGACACAGATATGAAGAAAAGCAAAAAAAGTTTATCAAGTATACAATTATTCTTATTCTGTCCCATTTCATGGCTCCTGATCTGAGACAGAAACTCTGAGATATCACTTATCAACAGGCTTGGAATTGAAGAGGGACTAGGCGAGCTATCCCTACACAGTAGAGCCAAAGGAAAAGTGTCAGTTTTGCTTGCTACATCTTCCCTTTGATTCCCTAGTCTGTCACAGTGCCAAAGAGAATAGTTCAGCTGATTACATGAAAGAAACTCAGCTCTTGAAACAACAGCTCATTAGTGAATCCAAAGCAAAAAAAATGGTGGATTTTCAGAAATAATGATAGCTTACAAACCTCTCATTATTATTTTATTACACCCCTTGTTCTACCTCTTCTCTCTTCCTAGTATTACCCCTCTTGTAAATTTTCAAGTGTCTATCTAGTGGGAGGGAATGAAGAAGACAAAAACACAAAAACAAAATAAAAACAAGCAAACCATGAAGTTATAATTCAAATTTGCAGACTCAGCTTCTGTATGCACTTTCAAGTGCCTATTGTAAATATTGAAATTGACTGCTAATGATATAATCCTATGTTTAATAAGCAAATTCACATATCCACTGCTCTATTTCTAGTCTTTAAAAATTTAAATGTGTTATATTAAGTGAACCAATTTAATAAAACTTACTGTTCTAGGGAAATTCTGAGACCTTTCATTCAAATTGCCTATGGTGGCCCAAAACCTACCCTTCAAAATGAACCTTTTCTTTTTTTTTTCTTTTTTTGAAGGCTGGAGGCCAGCCATGGTTGCAATATAATCTAATGCCAAGAGAGATCATTGAAGTGAGGTTATTAAGAGGACTATGATTGATGGAGTTTGAAGCTGGTAATATGATTCCCCTTTGGCTTCTCTGTGAACATCGGCAACAGATCAATATCTCATCTGCATGAGATTATAGCCACTTTTGACAATAGCTATAAGAAAACAGAGGGTGATGTGGGAGTGTCCTATATCAATCTGTTGATTTCATTGGTTCAATAAAGAAACTGCCTGGGCCCTCATAGGACAGAAAATTAGGTAGGCGGAGTAGACAGAAGAGGATTCTGGGAAAGACAAGCTGAGTCAGGAGTTGCCATGATGTTCCCAGTCCCTGCAGATGCAGGCTAGAATCTCCCAGTAAGCACACCTTGGGGTGCTACACAGATTATCAGAAATGGGTTAGGTCGATATGTAAGAGCTAGCCAATAATGGGCCAGGCAGTGATTAAAAGAAAACAGTTTTCATGTAATTATTTCAGGGCTTAAGCTGGGCCATGCGGGCGGCCGGGTACAGGGGCACAGCCAGGCCGCTCCCTCTTATAACAAGAGGGGAGGGGAATGAGAGAGAAAGAGAAAGGGAGAGAGAGAGGAGGAGGAGGGAGGGAGGAAGGGAGAGACAGAGAGACAGAGTTCATCCCACAGCACCTAGGAGGAGCAGAGGACAACCTACAGAAGATGTTTTTCTTCGTCCATCATGTGGGTCCCAGGACTGGAACTCAAGCCATAAGGCTTGGTAGAGACAAGTGAGAGAGAGAGAGAGAGAGAGAGAGAGAGAGAGAGAATGTATTTGACTAAAAGCAATTACTACTATTTTATTTTTTAAAAATTATGTAAGTTTTGGTGGGCAGCAAAATGACCTGACTGGAATTTTGTTGCTGCAGTTTTGTTCAACATCAATCAGCTTGATACGTTTTAAATACTACTCTTGTTAACTTTTTCTCTCCTTTAAATTACTGTAGACCATCAACCTGAGTTTGCAGAAGCCCTAATGTATCTACAAACTGAAAGAAATCACCTTGGACCAGACAAAAATTTTCTTATTTCAATCCAGCAAGAGCTAATGTTTAAATATCTTAGACACTGTAAAGGCAAGGTAATATAACAGGAATTTTGTATTGACCACTTCTGTCCAGTTCATTGGATGAATTGTATGGTGGATGTGGATCTAAAACTACACAGTTTTGTCTTCTTTCCACTTTCCTGATCTCTTCCCTTTCTGAACCCTTTTACTCTCATTGGGATGGATGCCTTGGTGCTATGTTGTTCCATAGTCTGGACTTTTTCTAAAGGTAGAGCAAAGTTTGATATGGATTTTCACAGTGCTTGTAGGAAAACTATTTTTAATTGCCTGAGCTCTGCCATTTCCCAGTGCTTAGTCTTTTTGTGCCAGTAGTGTCCTTCCTTTCTGCTTTCTTTCTGGGGTGAGGGGAATTGAGTTCCAAGGCATCCTACAAAGTTTGGGGGCGAAGGGAAGCTTAGGTGATGAACTCAAATAAAGAAAATCAGAAGCTCTTCATATCATCCTTAAGGTCTTTCACTAAAAATAAGTAAGATATTTGTTTAGGATAAGTTTTAAGGAATTCTTCTTGACTAATCCTGATGGTAAATTATTCTCGTTTATAAAAAGTCTATTGGATCATTTCTATGTGTTATTATTTTCTACACTTAAACATGCTCTGATTTTTATTCAGTTAGATACAATTCTGCGGGATATTTATTTGGATGTCAAAAGATCTTACAAGTCAAAACCAGCAGAATTGAAAACAAGGGATTATGAAAGTGTAAAGCTTAACAGAAATGAGGTTCAAAACAATATGAGAAAATCCATTTCTGGCATAAGATTTAGGTATTAATATAGAATAAATTTGAGCTTAAAACACAATGGTGCTTGAAACTGAGCACACACATGACATGATTTTTTTAAAAAAAATTCAGGGAAAATTGAATATACATATTTACAGGCATTTACATATATCTCCATATTTCTTTTAAAAGATTTAGTGACCCAGTACTAAACGTGTTCTGTAAATTGTATTGTGCCTCCTGGAAGCCCCAGTGAGACAGAGATTTGCAAATTGAGATTGGGGATTGCTCACTAATGTGCTTGCACTTGAATATTAATGACATGCATTCAAAAGTACTTTGCCAAAGAAAAAGAGAATCAAGCCACGGAACAGCTACCTGCTGTTTGGAAGGTAGCGTTAACAAACAGCGTTCAGAATCAATCATTCTTTTCAGTGTAGCCCTGCCACTCGGTTATTATCTTCTCCTGTTATTTTAATGGAGGGGGAGGAAAGAATCACAAGATAATGGAGTCCACATGTCTTTTGAAAATTCTCTGAGGAGTAAAACCATTTGTAACCTGTAAGGCATCCATCTAAAGCAAGTGAAAATGAGTCACACTTGTCAGGAATTAGAGAACTGAGTGTTCTTTTCAAGTCGTTCTTCTGCAAGCATGGGGGTTTTGCTGTAAGCCTCTGCTTCTGCACTCTTGCCTGTGGATCTGTTCACCTTTTAATTCAGATTCGGGGAACCCTACCAATGATTCCATTTAATGGGATTTTTCAACTATCACTCTAAGAGTTTATATTCTTTTATATTTGGCTGATCTAATCTTCTGAGCTGGTCCTGCAGTTTGAGAAACATTTCCCACGAGATATTAAACACTTATTGATTGAATTCTTTTCTATTAAGAAAAACTTATTATATGTAGGTTGAAAACGCCATATTGAAACATCTCATTTTTGAAATTTTCAAACAAACAGATTGAAACAACTTGCAACAGCAGTCATCTTTTGACTGTATGCCATTGTCTTTGACTCCCAAACGGCAAATGTCTAATTCTGCAGCTGATAGCTGCAATGCATGCATTTGTGTGTAGACTTATATCTGGAGATTGAGAGAGGTCATGCATTGCTTTCTACATGTTATAAAGAAAGATATTTTTTATTTGTAGTGGCTTACGTTAAAATCAGTCTAAAGATACATGATACTGGACTCCACAAACAGGCTGTTCAACAGAAAATTAACTTTTTACTAGGGAAATGTTTGAAATTAAATTGATTTTTGTTTTCTATGAACTTCACTAATGTTAGTAACTGAATGATGTATTTTACAGAATCCATCTGTAAATCTTACAGTTAGCCTTGAATAAAATCTCATACAAAACTGAACTAAACTTTCCTGGACACAGAAGAGTCTATATGTTTTAGTTAACATGTGTTCTTGCATCCCAGCAACACTTAATAAGTCAAAGAAAAATTTGTTTTACTAAGAGTATTTCCAAAGATCAAAACCATTTTAAATATAAACTCTAGGATGTACAGTTACTCAACCATTATATATTTACATCCTTACATATTATTTTGCATATTTTATTTATATATCTTTGCATGTTATTTTCCATGTCTTGTTATGTTACATTGTGCATTGTATCCTAAATTGCTCTTAGAATTTAAAAGTGTGTGTTGCAAGACAAGTTTATTTTACTCAATAATACATATTCACTTGAAAAATTGTAAGTAAACCAAATTAAGGCAATAATTTCAAATTTATAATGTCCCTGCCAACTGAGAAGCATTGAAATTACTCCCTTCTTGCTGGTCCCTCTGGTCTAGTCAGCACTGTGACAGATAAACCTTAGAGGTCAGGACTTGGCTTTGAGGCTCTAGATCAGTTCTTACAGACTGGCTGCCTTGAAGGAATGTGACTGTCATCCTTGAGTACTGATAATGATGTGAAATAAAATACAGGCAAATGATTAGAGAAATGATCACAGTCTTGCCTGTCACAGAAATGTCACATTAATAAGAAGGTGTTTCAATGGTATGATAATAGCACATTTGTAACAAGAGTTGTCTGATCTGTTCTAGCTCTTGCCCAAGCATGGCACGTGAGCATGTTCAGCTTGCCATTGGGTTCACAGCTACCGTGGGCAAGTGTTCTCTGTATCATACCAATGAGCTTAGTTAGAAATAGAAGCTGTGTACTTTTGCTCATGCTTCCTCATAAACAAAAGATCCAGTCACCTTTTTCCTTGACTTTTTGAAGGGGATTACTCTGCAGCCAAGGCTGAGCAATTTGTTGTATAGTCCACCCTCTTTGTGTCTCTTAAGTTACTTATGTTCACAATAGAATCAATAAAACAGAAACTTGCACAGGAAAAGTTATGTGTGGTAGCTTGTATGTGTAACAGCACGGGGAAGACAGATCAATATTGCAGTCAGTCTGGATTTCACAGAGAGTTCCAGGCCAGCCTAGAATATGGAATACACCACTTTTTCGAAATAAAGCAAAAATAAAGCTAATTATAGCAGTAAGAGAAAAGGAAAAGGCAAGGATGAGTGGGGAATGAAGAGAAAGAGAAGATGAGAAATGAAGGCTACCCGTGCTAGCACATTGTCCTTTGATCTGCCCTGATCATGTAATGGACAGAGCAAGCCGTTGGACTGAATATATAAAAACGGCACCTCTCTACATTGCTGTAAGAATTGTTCTTTTCAATTGGCTCTGAAAGAAACCTTAAAAGCGTCAGTTAAGGAAATATTGAGACATCAAGCCATTAACAATTGTCAAAGTAATGATTCCCTGGTACTTGAGACAGATAAAAAAAACTCTGGCAAAGCTCTTTGGGCACTCTTGTTATTTAAACTTTCACTTCAGAACATACTTATTGCTCAGAGCAGTTTTGATTTTTGGTTTTTGGTAGGGTGACAGACTGTACTCATGACAACCTTGGCAATGTTGCCCTCTACAAATCCCTTGATCTCAACTACAAAGCTTTAGTGAGGTGTTTTCATAATATCCACCTAGTTTTAAAGATAAAATTCCATTTCTTTTTCTACATTACTGCATCATCTACCATCTTTTCTTCTTAAAGTTTAGGTTTTCTAAGTTCTTTCAATCTGATTATCAAGGAAATTTCTCAATCATGGCAATAACATTCTTCCTAAGAGCTTCTTGCCTGAGTCCTTGTGGAAGCGGCTATACCTTAACAGAGATGTGTGATTTTCAGCATCTCTAAAAGCAATTCTGGGAGGCAACTTTAAGAGAAACTGTGATAGAAAAGAGTTGTGCTGTTACTGTGCACACCACTGTGTTTGAACACTTCATGTTTGGGGTTGTTGGCTAGTAATGATATCCCTGGATCCTTTGGCGGAAACAAAATCTTTAACTTTCACATTCTGATTGGCCTCAGAGATATAAGAAACAGGAGTTCTGAGGTTTCAGTCTGATATTTGCTTACTGTGTGACTCAAAGCCACATAACACTCTTGGTTCCTGGTTCTTCATTGTGAAACTAATACTGAGAGTGTATACCTTAGAGCATATTTAAGGCAAAGTAAATCCATATAGCCAAGAAAAAACATCATGTAAATTAAAGTTATCCAGATGAAAGCATCTGTTATTTTGATTTATTATATAATTTTCTTTCTATTTTATTTTCCTTTTCAATGTGTTTTGGACATTTTTTTAAAATTTGATGTTCAAAATTGCTTTTTTATAAACTATTCTCAAGATTCTCTTTTTATTGTGATAGAACATGCACCAAACATTCTTGAAATTAAAAGTAGATTGTCTTCTGTATATTTCTTGAAATAAATGAACATTTTTTTCATACTTAAGCTGAACAACTGTACAAACAAATTTTACATTTACTTTAAATATAATGTATACTTAATGATATTTAAACATTTTTTTCAGTGTTCGGATACAAGCAATTATTAATTTATCTTATTCTTGAGATTTTAAGTCTGAGTTTTACTGAATGGCATCTTCTCTTGCATAGTTGTAAAAATCAGTTAATTTTCAATCAAGAGCCACTTTAGAGAACACTTGTTTTTCCTCATTATACAGGCAAGTCAAGCATAAACAACATATTACAAAATTTCACTGCATTTGTCATTGGGGCAACCTCACAGCTCTCGGGTGAGCAGAGCGTTTTAATATTTGTGAGTTCTCGGAACTAATTCCCATGACACTAGTGAGAAATATGCTGAAAGTGATCACTGGGGTTCATCAGTGGTCTTTGTGTTTGTGCAGATGGTGAGAGAGAGAAATTCTTTACGTCAAAACTGCTGATAACAGTGCACACATTTGCAGCTTGAAAAACCTGTTGTGTATTGGGTATCTTCAGAAATAATGCAGGCCACTCAGCTATTAATATTCGAAAGCTAAAGAGCGATGGTGATGGTAGACTATTCCACACTCATTTGCCACACAGTTCTTTATTTTCCTGGTCAGCATGGCCAGCAGTCTGTGAGAACAAAGGTACAGAAGTTATGATGGTGGTCCTTGGATAGCCAGTGAACATGGCGGTGAGAGCCCACTGGGATATGACTTAAGTGAATCAGCTCAGCTTTATTCCAGAGTGCAGGAGATGTATAGGATTGGGGACTCTAGAGGATAAACCCTAACTTGTTTTAAGTGGCACACTCCTATTAAAAGACTTCGTACGTGAAGGCAGCGTCCAATAGCAAAGTTCCTTGTACAAGTCTTAGTGTTATCACATGTACAGCAGGAGAAGGCTTCTAGCAGGAAACTGTGCCAAGAATCATACTAAAGAAAGATCAGGCATCCAGGCTTAGAAACAGCTTTTAGATAAAGCCCAGTCCTCCAGAACCAGAGAAATTCTCTAGATAAAGACAGGTAAAGAACAGGAGGTCTCCCTCGTGATGGTGACGGGGTGTGTGTGTGGGGGGGCTTGTGGGAGGCAGGAGGAATCATCACGTTGGCAAGCTTCAGAGAAAGCTGCCTGGCCATGATAGACTGCAGCTTCTGGCCAGCAAGGCCTCCCAAAAGTCGTGAATTCACAGAGATCTGCCTGCCTCTGCCTTCCAAGCCAAGGGATTGACAGAGTGTGCCGCCACTGCCCAGCTTTATATTTTTAATACTTTTTCATTTCTCCCATATTTCTTATTCCATGTTGAAGGATAACTAGTTATTTAAAAAAGCAAACTTCTCCTATTTATTCTCAATATTACACTTTTAAAATGTAATAATTCAATAACTACTTTTATTTTTAATTATTTACTTTTACTACTTTGACAAAATTTTCTTGGTACCATTTAAGTTCTATAACATTAGGAAAGAATAAAATTGAATTGTGTGAACACACAAAAACACAAAACTGAATACACTAGAATATATCTCTTATATGAGAAATATGTCCTGGTTAGCTTCAGTGTGTATTCACATACATGGTTTACAGTCATATCTGATACAAAGGTGGTGAGAATTTAGAATTTAAGATAAATTAGCGACAATGCTTAGTTTAGTTAAAAAAAAGGAAAAGAAAAGCCCATGGTAACTTAAAAGATGTATATTATGTCATAAATACTGATCTAATATGAGCCAGAGAGATTTATTTGCAAAAGCTTTGGATATGTGGGTTATATATACATATTCTTTATTTCTCTGCATTTTCTAAGGCTTACTTGAATTCCATGCTTTCCTTGGTTGGGATTATAGTGATATT
Organism: Microtus obscurus; assembly: GCA_963919715.1. Lineage (NCBI taxonomy): Eukaryota > Metazoa > Chordata > Mammalia > Rodentia > Cricetidae > Microtus > Microtus obscurus. The sequence continues at coordinate 2,168,621 of CAWTZC010001020.1, read as the reverse complement.
TTATTTCTGTCTTACGTTTACATATTTTATTTATGTTGTTCTCTTTACAGACAACAACAAAGATTTCACTAATCTTTTTCTGCAGTTTTGTCTGCTCAAGCTGGCAACAGAAAACAATCAAACAATAAACAAATCACAATAGCTTCCTCCTACCACAGAGGCATTTGCTCAACCATGTTCACTGAAGCTCTACACATAATTCCCTGAAACTGGAAACAATGCAGATTTTACTCGATAGAGGAGTGGATGAAGAAAATGTAGTACATTTACACAATGAGCAATTACTCAGACATTAAAAACACAAAGACTTTCTAAAATTGAATAAAAAGGAATACACAATAGACACAAACATATGGGACACATGGAGGCAGTTCTAAGACACAAATTCCTTGCATTTAAGTAGGTGGTGACACCTATTGAAAAACAATAAGTAAAGAAAAAGAAGAAATCATGAAATTCACAAATAAATGGAAGGAACTAGGAAAAATGTATCTGAGTAATGGAGGCCCAAAAAGAGTAATATGTCTTCACTTATATGTTGATATTAGTTGGTAAGTCTGTGATAACCAAGCTACAATCCATAAAACCACAGAGGTGAGGAGTAGAGTAAGGTACTAAAGGTTACAGGTAGATTTCCATAGGAAAGGGAAATAAAATAAATGATTATGGATGGACGGTCTTGGACTGGAACATGAAGACCAAGAAGACATGGGAAGAGGGTCTGAAGGAGGGAATATGTGGAAAGACAGCTAAAATTAAGGGGCATTTCAAGGGTATTATGAAAATCCAATACAGTAGGACCTCATAAAATGTGTAATATGATGGGGACCTATATGAAATTGCCAAATAATGTGGGAACTAGAGCCCAACTGGCCATCTGTTGCCACCAAATGAAGCTTCCAGTCCTTAAATTGAGTTACATCCAATTCAGTTGTTGGCCAACTATTGCTACAAATAATCTCCATCCTGTTGGTCACCCGCACCAAGTTTGACTGCTCTCCTGTTCCCGTAGCTGCTTATAAAATAACCACTCTGAGGTTTAATATTAATTACATACTCTTTGGATTATTAGCTCAGGCTTCTTATTAACTACCTCTTACATTTTTAATTAACCCATTTTTATTATTTTATAATAACAAAATACTTTTGTTACTTCAGATCTTACTTACTGTGTAGCTACATGTGTCTGATTGACTCTACCATCTTTCTCTGTGCATTCAGTTTAGTTTTCCCACCTAGCTATATTCTGCCCTGCCATAGGCCAAATGAACTTCTTTATTAGCTAAAGGTAATAAAGCATATTCATAGCATGCAGAGGGGAATCCCACATCCTCCAGTGCTGTCCCATGGATGCCTAAAACAACTTAGGTTGTTGCCAAGATTATAGTTTGCTCTTCACAAACTAATAGCAAGGCAGCATGGAAGAAGATAATACCATTACAACTCAATAAACATGGAGAACTCAAGCTGGTATCTACATCTAACCTTCCTTCCTATTTGCTAGCATGTTATCAAAGAAGAAACATAAACACCAACTAAGCTACAAACTCATTGATCTACAAAAGTATCTTGGCCTCAAGACCTGAGTGTAATGGTGACACAAAGCTTGAGGAAGTATCCAAACACTGCCTGATTTAACTTAAGGCTTACTTCACCTGTTGAAGATTGTGTGACCAAGAACCTGCGACTAAATGTCCAGCATCCTAGGATAAAAATGAAAATTACTGCTCAAAAAATAAATTAATAATAAAAACATAACAGTTAATTGACTCCTATTAACTTCATCGCCATACTCATTGGTCAGTGCTTGCTCGACCATCACTAGAGAAGCTTCTTCCTGCAGCAGATGAGAGCCACTACAGACACCAGTAGCCAGACCTTATGCTAAGAATGAGAGACCTTGCAACATTCAATCAGAAATGGGTAGTCTCCATCAAATTCCTCCTCTCAGGGTTCAAGGAACACTGCTGAAGCAAAAATAAAAAGAATGTAAGAGCCAGAGAGTGTGGGGGACATCAAAGAAAGAAGACCCTCTAAATCAACAGGTGAGAGGGAACCTCCAAGAGTCCAGGCAGGAAAGTGAATGTAGAAGAAATAAGAATGAAAACTCAGTTCAGATTCACTTCGTTAACCTAGATAAAGACTTCTAAAGAGTCTGATATCAGGCAGTTTATTTCTAAAAATTTTAAAAGCAATATAATTTGGGGAGAAGTATTTCATGAAATAATACAATCCCCAGTGCACAAGAAATCATAATGACAACAAATCTCTGTTCAGGGAACACATAATTTCTTTCTTTCTTTTTTTTTGGTGCCTAATTTTTTTTCAGTATATATATATATATATATATATATATATATATATATATATATATATATATATATATAGAGAGAGAGAGAGAGAGAGAGAGAGGAGCACACAAAAAGACACATATATACACATGCCCAAGTCCTAGTGAAAACCACATCTCTGTATTTCGTTTTTTTTATTAAAAATTTCCACCTCCTCCCACTCCCCCTCCTCCACTCCCCTCCCCCTCCGTCTCCTGTCCAAAGAGCAGTCAGGGTTCCCTGCCCTGTGGGAAGTCCAAGGTCCTCCCCGCTCCATCCAGGTCTAGGAAGGTGAACATCCAAACAGACTAGGCTCCCACAAAGGCAGTATATGCAGTAGAATTAAAACCCAGTGCCATTGTCTTTGGCTTCTCAGTCAGCCCTCATTGTCATCCACGTTCAGAGAGTCTGCTTTGATCACATGCTCCATCAGTTTCAGTCTAGCTGGCCTTGGTGAGCTCTCGTTAGATCCCATTGTCTCAGTGGGTGGGTGCACCCCTCGCGGTCCTGACTTCCTTGTTTATGTTCTCCCTCCTTCTACTCCTCATTTGGACCTTGGGAGGAACACATAATTTCTTCCAGGGAATGTGTTTTGGAAAGAGGCTATCTACACTAGCTCAAGGGCCTATGGAAGGTTCTGGCCTGGTCTTGGTCAGACAGATATCTTAGACATCATTTGGGCTATTAACCACCTCCAGACTTGATGTGGATGCTTTGGAGAACCTCTAGCTATACAGACTTTTAAGGGTCATTTAGACTATTAGGTATCTTGTCCTGGTTTGGGAACTTGGTATGCATCTGGCTAAAAGAGTCAGTTAGATTACTAACCATCTCAGGTCCTGGCTGGAGAAGCTTCATATATAGCCTGGCCCATCAGACAACACAGATCATCAGACTATTAATCATTTATATTTCCCAGCTCTCTGGATGGAAGAACAAGACTTTTTCCATTTTTCCCCATTGGAAAGACAATCCTGTGTGTTTAACAACCATAGCTGGTCTGGAGATGTATGGATGTAAGGACCTTCGTGCTATGCTCCCAATGAAGAGCATCAATTCACATATGGACTCCCAGAGTCTGTGACAGCATACACTACACTAGTGTGCAGCAGGTGTGGTCTCAAATTGATAGAAGAAGTAGACGCATGCCCCCATCCATAATCCAAGACCTATCTACAATTCATAACCACTTTCAAATGAAAATTTAGTTTTCTCTAAGGAAGTCTCATTTGGGGAAAGATAAAGCAACTCTTAATGGTAGGCTGCCTGCCCATTCATGCCCACTAGTAGATGGCCAACAGAAAACAAACTCAGTCACATTAGATGTTCCTCTTCTCATGTGGTACGGTGTTTTTAAAAGTTACCTTATTTCTTATTTTTAATTTAATTTCATATTATTTATATATATTTTGTTTCTTGATATCATTTGCATATATTTTACAGCTTTCAGTTTAGGGATTTCATGGGTCTCATTATAATGAGTGAGTCTCTGCATCTGTTATCTATTCCTTGGGTCCTTTATTGATCTATTTTTTTGTTCTATTCTTGTATAATAATATTGCTTTTTCTCATTTATTATCTTATTTATTTTTAATATTAATCCTTAGAAATCTGCTTTATAATGAAAGACAGAGGTGGATCCAGGTGGGATGCATGATGAGAAAAATCTGAGAGAGGTAGAGGGAGGAGAAATTCTAATCAGGAAATATTATATAAGATAAAAAGCTATTTTCAATAATAAAAAATAAAATTAATAAGCCTTTATTTTAAAAATATTGTTTGGAATAACAAAAAGTAAATTTTCACCTGAACATAAAGATAGAATATTTCTTACCTAAAATTGTTTAGACCACATCTATTTTAGAATGGAATTATGAACTTTTAGGTTTGAAATATTCATCCAGTAAGCACTAGAACATCAATTAAAATTTTCCATCTTCAGATTTTCTGCACTTTACTATATCTATCCTCCAAATAGATATATAAACACAGAAGCCTGTTGTTTATAAATTCCCCAAGATATTGAAAACAAGCATAAGAAATCAGACATCTTTACCATTTTAATATTAGTTTTCTTGTTTTAAATTTACTAATACACACTTCTTGCAATTAGGTGCGGAAAAACCTCTCTGAGAGGTGTCAGTCTGCTACCCTCATGAGTTCAGTGTGGTGAAAGAACTTCAATGTACTCTTCCCTAAATTAATTAAACATATTTGTTTTAAGGAAGCACACACATTTTGTTAAAAAAGCTGAATTTTGTATTGCAATATATAATCTGCTTTTCTTAGTAAAGTTTACAGGGATCAATTTTTGATTCTTTAGAAATGACAGATGTGTTGCTATCCATTCAACTTATTTTAAGCACATTACCATTGAGATACCTCATGCCACATTGTTCCCAAACTTACCTGTAGTGGTGACTTGGTCCTTTGTTTAAGCAGTAGCCTTTAGTAAATTGGCAGGCCACAGAATTCTGGGAAATCAGACAAGTATTAGCAAGTATTTTATTCACCTTTTAACAATGCATCAGCGACTCACTTCTGAGACTGATTTAAATGCATTTGAATGTTCAATCCAATATGAATGTGAAGACATTTAAATAAATGCAGTGTGTTTATCTGAATCTGAGATCATGCTGTACATGTTTATTTGAATATGTGATGTGCAATCAATCAAATAAAATGCACTGCATGGATTTATGCCATTTTGTGATAGCACATTCAAATCAATGTCGTCCACATTTACAGCAATGCAAAAAATATCTAAACTAAGAAGAATATCTTCTTCTTCATCTTTTTTTTATAGAACCTGAATAGAATATAATTTCCTCACTTGAGTGGTAAAGGTGTTGTGCAATGACCAGATGAAACTGTTTGCCGTTAGTCTTGAAAACAATGTCTTTCTGTTATTTGTTTTGTCTTTTTGATACATAATCTTTCCAAGGAAACTTGCCAGCAGAAATCTAGTCAGTCCGTTTTAGTTACTGTGACCACTGTGATAATCAATGCTAATATTCTAATAAAGTTGACAATAGCATGTAATATTGGTTTTGACAGGAAGGTCTCTGGTTCTTTCAATCTGTGGTTCTGGGCATAATGAGTTGGACTTGAACCTAAACTTATTACTTATGATTTAAAAGTAGCTTTCATAGTACAAATCGTAGAGAAACAAATGTTTCCTGAAGAAATATTCATAATAGTTTAAGTAGTGATTGGATATTATTTTCATTTCATTCATTTGAGCTACCTCAATATAATGATTCAAGTAATACTCTTTTTCTAAAAGAGGATGACAAGGTTGACAGAAAGCCTGGCCTGCATAGCAAGACATACATTACCATACAATATTGCTTAGTGTCACATGAATATAAAATATCCTATATTCCCACATTTATTGAATGCTCATTCTTCATCCACAGGCATTTTTTTATCTTATTTTATTAGACCTTTAAGATTTTCATGCAATCTCTTATCATATTCGCTCCTTCCCCATCCTCCCAGATCTACCCCTTCCTCCCAATCTACCTAACATGGTGTTCTTTGTTTTGGGCACGCAGCCAGTCCAATTTGGGCTACTCATATATTCTTGAATATACGGCCTTACAGCGGTGACTTTCCAGAGCTACTCTTTTTTTCCTTTGGGCAGGAGTAGGAAGATGAAAGGGTTTATTTCATCTTAAAACTCTAAGGTCTTTACTAAAGAATAGCAGAGCAGAAACTTAAAACAGGAATATAGAAGTAGGACCCAAAGCAGAGATCATGGAGTAATTTTGCTTACTGGCTCTCTCCTCAAGACTCTACAGCTCTTTCTTTTCTTTTTTTTTTAATTATTTCTGTTAGATTATAATATAATGGCCTCATTTTCTTTTTCCACTTTCTGACCTCAAACCCTCTCATATACTCCTCCTTGTTGTCTTTCAAATCATAAATTCATGACACTCTTTTCATATATATATATATATATATTATATACATACATACATATACATATACACACACACATAAATATAACCTTCTCAGCCTGTATGATATTACTTGTATGTATGTTTTCATAGCTGACCATTTGGCAATGGATAACAAATTGATTGCTTTCTTTCAAATTCATGAATTCATGACATTCTTTGATATATATATATATATATATATGTATATGTATATATTCTTCTCAGTATGTATGTTACTTGTGTGTATGTTTCAGAGTTGACCATTTTGCACTGGGTAACCAATTGGTCTTCTTTTCCCTGGGGAAGACTATAGATTTTGCCCTCAGCATTGTTTAGTTCACTGTAGTTCATGGTATATGGTTGAGGCCTCATGTGCTTTCTTCAGTCCATAAAAACCACAACTAATCAAAATGTAGGGTTGTGGAACTTAGTCTCAACAACTATATCTCTACTAAAACTCATTCTCAGAGATCATTTCACAAGAGTGGATAGAAAGATTGTAAGAGTCAGTGTAAAAGGAAGTTTTCTGTGAGATTATGCCTCCTAAGGAATGTCAAAAATTATACCAGTAAAGTGTTGTGAACATGACTGCCCAGTCATAAACTGCTTAAGGCCAACAACCATTGTCAGACTACAGTCCTAAAACAAACTGGTTCTCCCTTTTCTACCAGCTATCAAGTAGCAATGGCTCCTCAGTTTTGAGTGAAGTTTTTTGTCCACTTTCTCTCTGCATGCTATAATTTGCTCTAGTTTGGCACTGTAAAGGTCTTGTTGATACTGTTACAAGTGCTCAATATGTTCAACTGTCCTTCAGTGTCTAGAATACACTTTTTCCTTGTAGTCATCACTGTTTCTCTTTCTTGTGCTTTTCCAACTCCACTTCCAAGATGACCTGTAGTGGCTTTTTTTTTGGTTTTACAGACTTACAGAACAGCAGTAGTAATACACACCTTTAATCCCAGTAGCCACACTAGTTGCCATAGAAACCAGATGGTGCCTGCCTTTAATCCCAGTGGCATTGATTTTAGCCCTAGAAAGGATTATAAAACGGGAGGAGACAGTTCTCAGGCTCAACTCATCCTAAGATTCCTGGAGGCAGGATCACCATTTCCAACTGAGATAAGAGCCAGTGGCTGACTGTTTTATGGTCTTCAGAAGGCACCTCAATATCTGCCTCTGAGTTTTTACTAATTATGCTTTAATGACCCCTGAACCTTGTACAGAATGGGTGTGAAATAAATGTCCCAATTAGTACTGCACTTTCCAGTCTTATTTTCTATACATTGATCAGTTGCTAATATTTTGAGAGTTCTGGGGAATTTCTGTGGTAAGGTCCTATCTACAGAAAACAGGTGACTGGAAGCATAGTTATGAAGATTATTCTTGGTACTCTGAGCTGAAAACAAAGCAAAACAAAGATAGAAACAAAAAAAATCAAAACAAAACAAATAAACAACAACAAAAACAATGAAACACAAGTCTCTTATGAACCATGCACATACCACCAGGATGCTCAAATGTCCACACATGCAGCCTTGAAATACAGATTAAACACTCTAAGGCCCTGTGACAAAATAAGCACCTTTTCTTTTAGGCTGTTTTTTGTCAGTTACTTGGTTACAGATACTCAAATGTAACTGTGTGCCCATCTCTTTTTACACCAGACACAACAAACACACACACTCTTCTTACTATCACCCACCTTTCTTGTCTCACAGTAGCAAGAAGATTTTTTAAAATGAACGTATTGACTGAAATGGCTAAATGTCTGCCTGTCTAGATCTGTCTAGCCCCTGGACAATACAACACATGGTGGGCAGTGAATGTTTAATGAACGACACCTTGTTTCTGTTTGCCAGCCATACTAAGACTATGTAAAGCTGCATTGCCATAACAAGAAACATGCTATATGACTGATATTGCTTCTCACTGTAATTAGGATCCGTTTACTGTTCTGAGCTTCTTTGTATCACACGCTACTTCAGTACATGGAAGCAACTGGGACAGATAAAAGCTAAGACTTTTTTAGATCTCAGTTCTTATGAAAGGGTTGCTCTCCTCTGAGACTTTCATCCTACCATCAAGTTAATCATACTAAGAATAATTAACAAATTCCCAGTTCACACAATATAATTGTGACTACAACCTCTGGGCTGTATGTCTGCTTCTGTACTGATTTCATTAAACCTAATGTTAGAACACAAAATTCATCAGTAAAAAAAATACTATTAGTATTTTTACTGTTGCTTAATTAATTACTTAATGTTTGAGGGTTTCAGACACGTATGTAATGAAATATGCTTATAGCCACCTCTTTGCTGTGCCCTGTTCACCCATTAAGTCAAATCAATGCTACCCATATGTGGATAAATATGGTTGCTGGTAGACAGACAGCCTATGCTTTAGTAGATAATGTTTTAATTTACCTATGTCTCTTTTTGTCAATATTTGTGTTTTGTTTAATTGTAATATAATTAAAATTTCAAGAAGTTAGTTATCCATGATTTGAAATTTTATATTTTACTCAAAATAGCATAATTTCTATACAGCTCAATTTTTTTACAGCCACACTCATTTTTCACATAATGATTCCTTAGTACATTCTAGTTACAGAAGTAAGTTTACATTATTCACATAATAAAGGCAGTCTTGTATTTTAAAGACTAAGAAAGTCTTTACTTTTATTTATTGATTGTGTGGTATGATTGAAACTTATATAGCTATATATATTTTATTTATTTTAACTGTAGCTTATTTATTAATGCTTAAATGAGATGTTTCTCACATTTTATTAGTTATAATGACTTGCATGAATCTGACATATTATTATCATTTTCCAAGCTATTATGTTCATTATAGACTGGCAACTTTCCTCTAAAATAAGATATATAATATATATATATATATATGCATATACACACATATATATCCTGTATACTTCTTTATTATATGTATCTTTAGACTTCTTTATTATAATATTCTAACTGAAATTACAAAAATGGCATATTTCTCTGAACCTTTAGTAAGAAAATTGAAATAGTAAAGATTGAAGAAAGAAAATGAACTGAAATTTATATTTTATTTTTTATAGTTATAAAGTCCGAATTATAGTTTTTGATATAATTAATGCAATACTAAAGTGTGCCAATATTTCCAGCTTTTTTTTCAAAACTTTCCAAATTTATTATCTTCAAGAAATCTGTAGGCTAGAATAAAATTTTAAAAATATTTTAAGTTTAATGATATGCATTAGCTTTTCTCTACAGGTTCCAATATTTGTTGGTTTTCCTCCAAGATATGGTAAAATATTATCCATCCTTTATGCCTTTTCCAGAGCGTTTTTTTCTCTGAAATACAGCTGAGGGTAAAGAACATTTTTAACTTAGTATCATAGTTGCATGCTGTTGGTTACAAGAAGCCATTATACGTATATGGATCATATTATGCATTCCATATTTCACATATAGCCATTTTTCAAATAAGTATGATATGGGGGCTTCTTTCTTCTGCCTCACAAGAAATCTCCCTTTCCTCAGGAAAATAGAACCAGTTCAAAGACCTCCATATGTGTATTCATAGCACAGGCAGTTCTTACTTTGTATGTTATAAAGAACAGCACACTAACATGATTTCATCTTTAACTCTGAATTTCTGTCTTTGCCAATCTTTACTGGGCTCTTCATGTTTCTGTGAAGTGAATATAACTCATGTGAATTATGTACTAACAAAATACATTACAATAAGTGGAGAGTGATCATTCATTCATTCCATATTCATTAAGGTAGCATTACCCACTGTGACTTGTTTTGCAATTCACGTTATATGAGCCACTATACATCTGCTGTATTCTTAATCCATTTGTACAAAACCTATATTCAGTAAGGCAAAATGCATTTTCATAGTATCCCAGGATACATTTTACTATTACATTTGCTCATTATAAGTTGTTGGTACAAATGAATAAACAATTTATGTAATTCCAAGAGCCAACATTCTTTAAACTTGAATGGAAATTAATGTAGGGTACATAATTGAAAAGATAAAAATAGATACTAATACTAACACTTATGATAATTTTCTTTCTTCTGTTATTTTTAGGTTGACATTGCTCAAAAACTAACTCAACTCTTTTTTTTATTTTTTATTTATTTATTTATTAAAGATTTCTGTCTCTTCCCCACCGCCGCCTCCCATTTCCCTTTCCCTCCCCCAATCAAGTCCCCCTCCCTCATCAGCCCAAAGAGCAATCAGGGTTCCCTGCCCTGTGGGAAGTTCAAGGACCACCCACCTCCATCCAGGTCTAGTAAGGTGAGCATCCAAACTGCCTAGGCTCCCACAAAGCCAATATGTGCAGTAGGATCAAAAACCCATTGCCATTGTTCTTGAGTTCTCAGTAGTCCTCACTGTCTCTATGTTCAGCAAGACCGGTTTTATCCCAGGCTTTTTCAGACCCAGGTCAGCTGGCCTTGGTGAGTTCCCCATAGAACATCCCCATTGTCTCAGTGTGTGGGTGCACTCCTCGCGGTCCTGAGTTCCTTGCTCGTGCTCTCTCTCCTTCTGCTCCTGATTTGGACCTTGAGATTTCAGTCCGGTGCTCCAATGTGGGTCTCTGTCTCTGTCTCCTTTCATCGCCTGATGAAGGTTAATATTCAGGAGGATGCCTATGTGTTTTTCTTTGGGTTCCCCTTCTTATTTAGCTTCTCTACGATCATGAATTATAGGCTCAATGTCCTTTGTTTATGACTAGAAACCAAATATGAGTGAGTACATCCCATGTTCCTCTATTTGGGTCTGGCTTACCTCACTCAGGATAGTGTTCTCTATTTCCATCCATTTGCCTGCAAACTTCAAGAAGTCCTTGTTTTTTTACTGCTGAGTAGTAAGTACTCTAATATATATATATATTTCCATACTTTCGTCAACCATTCTTCAATTGAAGGGCATCTAGGTTGTTTCCAGATTCTGGCTATTACAAACAGTGCTGCTATGAACATAGTGGAGCATATACTTTTGTTGTATGATAAGGCCTCTCTTGGGTATATTCCCAAGAGTGGTATTGCTGGGTCCAGGGGTAGGTTGATCCTGGAACTCAACTCTTAAAGAAATCAAAATAAACTTCAATAGTGAAATTGCAGTGATTAGCAAAGGGAAGTCAGACTAAAGTCAACCTATACAGATACAACTTTTATGAGAATTTTCTTATACCTACAATATTAAAACCTACCAAATAATATAAATATGTTCATGTTTCTCACAGAAAATAATTCTCAACTTTGGTAATTGATCCTTGTTTGAATTCAGAGTGTTGCTTCAACCATAGCATCCATATAAAGGGAGTTTTGGAATCAAACATGAACGAATTGATTTGAATCGCATTGGCACTGGATTCTCATGTACAAATTCAAGAGGTGGACTTGAAAGCAATTGCAACACAGAGATTGTTTTCTGTAAAGATCCTTTGAATTATGCATAAGGACGTTTGGTTTCTGCAGTTAGAAGTTTATAATTCAGATGGCTATGTAAATATTAATGAGTTGTTTGAGAAGTTTCACCAGATGTATAATGACCAATCAGAACAACTGGAAATGAAGCATATAGAGTACCTAAGCATTTTCAATTTAATATTTTCTTTTTTCCATAATGTTTACTACATTATAGGGTTTGAGCAGTACATGGAATACTACTCAAAATCATTCTGGCTATTTTAAATGTCACATATAAGTTGAGTGAAATGGTCTTCCCAGAAATAATTTGTGTCATGCAAAACTTTTGGATGTGCTTGGGAACTGATTCACATAAATTAAGTTCACAAACTGAAACAGTAAGACACTTGACATTAATAATTTATGAACTGTATAATATACACTGAAAGAAGAAATAAAATAAAAGGAAATGTAACGGTTTCCACTGATTGGCGTTCACACTGACTACACCTTCATAAGCTAAAGGGAAAGACAGGACAGTTTTTCTTTACAGCAGAAAGACTATTTATCTGCATCATTAACAATGGGGGCACGATGCTCATTCTGCTCCAAAGAGGCTATGTAATTCAATAATTTAGAAATTATTTTTTTTTATTTATTTTTTATTAATTACAATCATTTTAAAACTCAAATATATTTTCTCTTCTCCTAATTTTTCTTTTTTAAAAAAAAATAAAAAGAATCCAAAAAAAAAAAAAAAAAAAAACAACAATAAATTTACTTGTTATTTTTCTTACATAGCCTGATTACCTAAGTCCACTCTTATAATTTTGCCCCTCCCAAATTAATTGTTGTTGTGTTTTTTGTTCTCTTTTTTTTTTTTTTTTTTAAACCCTCCTTTATTAGGGAAGGAGAAGGGACTTATATACCCCCTGAATGAGGGCTTGGGGAGTAGGGCACAGGAGCATGGAATCTGGCCGCGTGGTTGAAAGTTCTGTTTGTTGATAAAATAATGATTTGTTAGAGTGCTTGTCATTCAAGGACTATGATTCCACACTGATTCATTTGGCCTTTTCAAAGCTACACGATTCATTATAAGCTGGCAGTCAAGAAAATCTAAGAAGCTGTGAGTTTCATAGCTCAAATATTTATCAAAACACTATGATCTAGGCTGAAAGACACTTAAGGAAATGCTCAACATCCTTAGCCATGAGAGAAATGCAAATCAAAACAACTCTGAGATTCCATCTTATACCTGTAAGGATGGACTAGAACAGCTGGGTGGTGGTAGTGCATTCCTTTAATCCCAGCACTCAGGAGGCAGAGGCAGGCAGATCACTGTGAGTTTGAGGCCAGCCTGGTCTACAAGGGCTAGTTTGAGGACAAGCTTCAAAGCTACAGAGAAACCCTGTCTCGAAAAAAACAAAACAAAACAAAAATGCCAATATTCAAAACACTGTAAAGGATGTGGGATAAAGGAAACACTACTTCATTGTTGGTGGGAGTACAAGCTGGTGCAGCACCTTTCTCAGAAATTTAGGTGCCGCACCTTCCTCAAGACCCAGCAATACTACTTTTGGGTATATACCCAAAGGCTGCTCAATCACACCCCATGGAAATTTGCTCAACTATGTTCACAGCAGCATTGTTTGTTATAGCCAGAAACTGTAAACAACTTAAATGCCTCTCTACTGAAGAACAGATAAGGAGAATGTGGGCACATTTACACACTAGAATACTACACAGCAGGGAAAAATAATGACATCTTGATATTTGCAGGCAAATGCTGGGAGCAAAGACCTGTATTTGGTTATAGTCATCTTAGTTCACAAATTAAGTAATTAAGTAAAATAGTCACGGCTGTAGGGCAAGTTCTGGACCCTTATCTCCCCCTGTGTGTTAAGAATGCCAGCAGGCCCCAGGGCTCAGAAGTAATTAGCATTCCCCCTTGTAACCATTTACAGACCCTCTCTTCCTTATCTCTTCCTATCAGCTAAGGACCTAGGGGTGGCTCCAGCCCTGACATTCCAGCATCCTACGCTCCCTCCCCCTGCCTTTTTGCTATATAATGCTCCTAAGAAAAAATAAAGTTGGCAGCTTGATCAGAATACAGACTTGCCGTCTGTTTCTCATGTCTCTTGCCCCTTTCATTCCTCTCCCTTCAAGGTTTTTTACTCCCATTCGCATTCCGCTGATCGTGACAAATGGCACCCAAACAGGGACCTGTGAAAACCGTGGAGGTTTGAGGAATGCCACTGCAGACAGAGGACAGGTCTTCATCCATTGAGCCACCACGACCAGCAGCTAAGCACATGTTCAGTGAGAATCGCCACAGAAAACACAACCGTGTGTCAGATTCAGAGATTTCGACACACAGTGGCACAAGATCAGATTATACAATGGAACAAACATTCGGTAAACAGGATTTGTTTATTCACAGACTCATGGAGTCCCTCAAGACACAACTATTAAGGTAAAAATCCACGCAGCTACCCTGCCAGAGTTTGGGACAGCAGGCTGCCAGACAGGCAGAGAGCCTGTGCTGTACCCCCCTGCTGTATGGCGCTGCTTCAACCAGAAGCTGAAAGGTTTACAAAAAAAAAAAAAAAAAGAAAGAAAGAAAAAAAAAAAACTAGCCTCAGGAACTACAGCTTCGGGACAATAAAAAATAAAGCAAGTTAAATATGCATGGCAATTTCTCAGAAAATTAGGAAACAACTTTCCTCAAGACCCAGCAACACTACCTTTGGGTATATACCCAAAGGATACTCAATCATAACACAAGGATATGTGCTCAGCTATGTTCACACCAACATTTTTTGTCATAGCCAGAATCTGGAAACAACCTAAATGCCCCTCTACTGAAGAACGGATAATGAGAATGTGGCACATTTACCCAATGGAATACTACATAGTAGAAAAAAATAATGACATCTTGAAATTTGCAAGCAAATAGATAGATCTTAAAAACATCATACTGAGTGAGGTAAGCCAGACCCAAAAAGACAAATACGATATATACTCACTCATAAGTGGCTCTTAGACATAAAGCAAAGAAAACTAGCCTACAAAAACAGTCCAAGAGAACCTAGCAACAATGAGTTCCCTAAGAGAGGCATACATGAATGTAATCTACACGGGAAGTAAAAAAAGGCAAGAGCTTCTGAATATACTGGGAGCATGGAGACCATGGAAGATGGTTGAAGGGTAGGGGAGAGGAAAGGAGGGGAGCAGAGAAAAATGTATAACACAATAAAATCAATAAAATAATAATAAGTAAAAAGAAAAACATGATCATCTATATTATTTTCTTGATGAGGTTTGGGAAATTCTTATTTTGTTAATATCTTAAAGATCTAAATATTAAAAAGTAACTTAAAAACCCATCGAAGGGTGCTATGTACTTAGCATGTTGAGGTTAATAAACCTTAAACACATATTTTTTTTAAAGAAAATAGATCTACAGTATTTATTGCTTCTTCTTAGTCCTATAAATAATTCACTTTATAGGAACATTATGTAGTCCTCTGACTCCAGGCTTTGATATTTCAGGCAAACAGTGCAAAGTCAGGGAAGACAGCTGCCCTTATACACATTCCACAAGAAGTTAGCAAATTATTCTGAGAGTGAATGCTCAGATCCATGCTCCCATGTTTTTCTAACTCTCATCTCAGTTTACTTATTGACTATTCATTGTCACTGATGTATTTTAAGGTTACTCTTTAAAGTAATATTGTGACTATTCATCTCATATATCAAAAGTTATCTTTCTACAATCTCAGTTTCTGCTTGTAATCAAGTAGAGTTTTCTAAGAAACTTTGAATTACTTCTCTATATTTTTCATTTCTATTTTTATTGGCACAGCAGATTTCAATAACATCCTTACAGACATTAGAAAAGATTTATTTATATATGACTTCATAGTACTACATTAAGTCCCTTGTATAAAGACAATAATCTTTTGAATCTATGGGCTCAAGCCTTATGGATGATGTCTCTTTTTACTCAATTTCTATATCATTGCCACCAGCCCATATTATGAAACTCAAATATGAGTTTCTCTCATATTTGTTTGCTTTTAAAAACTACTACTGAGTTGAAGTGTTTCAGTGTCATGGCTCTTACCTAGCATATGTGAAGTGGCTTGGTGATGTAACATTTATCTAATATATTTGAGGTAGTTTCATGGCACAGAATTTACCTACCATGTGTTTAGTTCACAGCACTGAAAAGAAAAACTAAACAATGGCAAAGAAAAAGAATTACTGACATAAATACCACTGTTGAAACTATATCAATTATATAACACCAATTTTAAATCTTATATACATGATTTCTACTCCAACCTTGTCAAAGTTGTTAAACCTTTAATTATTGCTTTATATACAGATCAGGTATTATGCGGTGTTCATGTGTGTGTGTGATTTTTTCCATAATTAGATTAAACATCTCTCTCTTCAAACATTTATCAATTATGTGCAGTAATTGGAAATTTAAAATGTCTTTTTTTAGTTTCTTGAAATGTGCAGTTGATCACTGATATCTAAAGATGTCTAATTTGTGAGAGCAGACCTGAGTACCTTGGTCCCATCTCACTGACCTTAATATTCAGAGTAACTTGCTTGTCTTACATACCATTATATTGTTGTGAAGATACACCATGACCAAGAAAACTTAAAAAAGAAAGTATTTTATCAGCAACTTACAGATGTAGAAGATTGGTGTTCACAACAACATTGCAGGGAGCATGGTAGCAGGAACTCAAGAATGGGGCTGGAGCAGAAGCTGCGAGCTTACATCTTGAGACACAACTAGGAGACAGAGAGGTAGACGGAGAGAAAGAAAACAGAGAAAGGGAAGGACGGAGGGAAAGATGGAAAAGGGAAGAAAGAACTCACCAGGAATGATGTGGGCTTTTTCAACTCAGAGTCAAATTTCAGTGACACATCACCTTCAACATGGCCACACGTCCTATTCCTTCTCAAGAAGTTTAATCATCTGGCTGACAAAGAATTAAAATATATGGACCTATGGGTGCCATTATCATTCAAACTCCATTCTATTCCCTGGTCCCCATAGACTTGTAGAAATACAGTGTAAATGCATTTAATACAACTTATAAAGTTCCATAATGTTTCAGTCTCAACACAGTTTAAAAGTTCAAAGTCTCTTTGTAAGAAAAACTAATTTAAATTTCCACCAATATGGAAATTACTACACAGTCATTAGTTCTAGGCATGTTCAGGTTTTTGTAATAGCTATCCTCATTAAGATGACGTAACCATTCATTTAATTGGGGTTTGACATGCCCCAACGATGGGTGAGCTTTATCACTTTTCAGATACTTTTCATCACTTGTATGTCCTTTCTTAAGAAGTATCTTTTTATGAGACTGAAGAGGATGGAACAGAGGTTAGGAGCCAATTTTCTAGTATCATTTATCAAAAAGTCTATTATTATTGTTATTATTATTATCACCATCATTATTTATCCAATCAATGTATGCCCTTAACATATTTACTAAGAAAACAGTTTCTTGGCCGTAGATGCACAGGTTTATTTTTAGGTTCCCCATTCAGCTCACCATTTCTCTCAGTGTTTTTTTTTAATGGCAATTACATGCTAATTTTGTTAATATATATTTATTATATATTTTGAAGTCAATGACTGTAATTAATTTCAAAGTGTTTTTTTTCCATCAAATTAGCCCCGTCTGTTCATTAATTTTTGTGATTCCTTGTAAATTTCAATATTGCTTGCTCTAATGCTATAGAAATCCATTGATATTTTGGCATGGATTAAATTGGGAAAATGAACATTTTCACAATATCAACTATTTTCAATAGTTCAGTATGGGATAGTATTTTATATTTTTATTTTCTCTTCAATTTATTTCCTCAGTGATTCATAATTTTACTTGGTTTTATCATATTTATTATTGGTTGTTATACTATGGGTTGCTATAGCAAAAGGGATTGCTTCCTTCCTTTTAGATCACTTACTATTAGCATATAACAATGGAGCTTATTTTTATATTGATTTTATATCCTGCACCAATACAGAATGTGTTCAGTTGTTTCATTGTTTCAGTTTTCCTATATATATGAGATATGATCATCTTAACAGTGGTTGTTTGAGTTCATTTTTCTTCCTTTGGGCATTTTTTGTTTTTCTCCTGCCTCATTATTCATCATAGGATTCTTTGTAGTGGTTTGAATAATAGCAATAAACTGATCATCATTGAATATTTTCATT
The DNA here is from genome assembly GCA_963919715.1 of Microtus obscurus. Taxonomy (NCBI): domain Eukaryota; kingdom Metazoa; phylum Chordata; class Mammalia; order Rodentia; family Cricetidae; genus Microtus; species Microtus obscurus. The sequence goes on along the minus strand of CAWTZC010001020.1, from coordinate 2,150,668 downwards.
TTCTTGGGTTTACAAAGAAAGCTTTCAAATTTTCTCCATTCAGAGTAACATTAATAAATGGAATATTGTAAATGATTTTTATTTTGTTGAAGTATTTCTTTTATATCAAATTTGTTCACTGTGTTTATCATGAGTATTGCTCAAGTTAATTAAATCTTGTTATTAATTCTCTCAAGTTGATCATAGTATTGTTTTATTTTGTTGAAATTATGTAGCATTTCACATTATTCACTTTTCTTATTGAACTGTTCTTACAACTCTTGAATAAACACCAATTTATCATGCTAAATAATCAAAACTGTTGAATTCAGTCACCTCATATTTTGCTGAATATATTCATCAAGAATATTGGCTATAGGTTTTTCCCGCATCTTCCATTGATTTTGTCACTGGTTTAATGCTGACCCTTTTGAATAGATTGGGAAAAAATCTTTTTTCTTTAATTTCCTCAGGGATAAGTTAGTTAGAACCAGTGTTAGTTATTTTTTAAAAAATGATTTTTTACTGTTATTAATATTATTGTATTAATGCGTTAGCATGTTTGGCCTTCTGGAGTCGCTTCTCTTCCTTATTCACATGGGTGTTAGGGATCTATTTCAGGTAAAGAGCTTTGCATAGCTAACATCTTTATGTTCTGTAAGGGCCCACAGATGTAAACCAGTTCCACCTTGACTGGAGGAAAACGAGTTTGAGCTTATTTTCATTCTTTCAAAGCTGTTGACAACAGATGTAGATACAAGGAAGAGATTCTGACCTAGGGTGTGGTTAATTAGTGTTTGGGGTATAGAGTTGGATCTCCTCCACCTGGACCAAAGGTTGGAGAATTCAGATCTATTCCCTATATCATGTTAATGAAATCTGTTGCCTTCCACCTTCCCTTTTGGAGTGAAGTATATAAGCATGTCGAAAATAAAGGCCAAATAATTCAATACTCACTGATTTTCCCTCCCCATGCTGTTCTGTCTTTCTGTCTCTTATTTCTCTCATATCACTGTTGCTTTTGCCTAATAATTCTAATCCTCATGCTCCTACCCTGGAATGTACAAATTTCCTTGAGGTTGATCTTCAAAAATCTTCAAAAATGTTCAGAGCCATCTTGGTGGCTCCAATTATTAGTCCTTTGGGAAATTTAACAGTGAAACTACTTGGTGCTGGTTCACAATGGGACATATTTTATTTTCACTTAGTTTGACTTATGACTCTTCCTTATTCAATCTTGATAAACTATATAAGATAAGAACTTGTCCGCTTGTCCTATGTTATAAAATTTGTTACCATATCTTGTTCTTATTAATTTTGATAATTATTTATATTTCTGTGGTAAGAGCTGTAAGGGCTCTTTTGCATAATATTGTATTTGATGTTTGAGTTAAATCTACTCTCAGGGTTTAAATTCTGCTTTTAAAAGCTTCTAAATGAATGAAGATATTAAAATTCCCTAAAGATAAAATTGGTGCTGACTATATGCAAAAGGCAAATATATCCAGGTATAATGTCAAAATTCCACAATTTAACTCTTTACTTAAAAATATAAAATTGATTTTGAATATATTGCTTAATGGTAGAGTTGTTTAGCAAATGGGTTGTCACTGGTTTTCTGCCCAGTAAAGTGAAACTAAACCAAAGATTACATTTTATGTAGAGGTTACAAATAACTATTCAGAAATCTCAATAAAAAAGAAAGAAAAGAAGGAGTTAGTCTGTGGATGGAGAATTCAAAATATAAGTGTAAAATAGATAATTAAACACTTTGGTTAATTTTCTTACTTTCTTGGTTTATTTTATATGTGCCTTTTTTGTTTTGTTTTGATTTTTTGACAAGGTTTTTCTGTAGCTTTGGTGACTTTCCTGGAACTAGCTCTTGTAGACCAGGCTGGCTTTGAACTCACAGAGATCTGCCTGTCTCTGCCTCCTGAGTGCTGGGATTAAAAGCATACGCCACCACTGTTCGGCTTATATGTGCCTTTTAATATTTGAAAAATTTATTTTTGAAATTTATTATTGCTATATTATATGATATTAGCTTAATTATCAGCTTAAAATAAGTTAGAGAACCTAAGAGATTCTCAATGAGTGATTTTCTAGATCAGGCTAGCTTGTGCATGTGTTTTCAGGAGATTGAGTTATTGTGTATTAATAGATGTGAGAAGTCACATCCTACTGTAGGCAACATCATTCTCTAGGCAGAGGGCAGTAACTCCATTTCTTGTGGATATGCTCTGACCAGCTTTCTTGAGTTCCTCCTTTTGTGCATTTCCCACAATGGTGGTCTAAAACCTGTAACTGTAAATGGAGTGAAACCTTTTCCCCTAAGTTACTTCATGTGAGCGTACTTTGCCACAGCAGCAGATGTTAAATGAAAAAAAGACTGTGAGGAATTGATGCTGCTATTAGTTACTATTTTGTCAACTGAAAATTCCATGTAGTTTTGACAATGTTACCTATGATCATGGCATTATAGTCTATTTTGAATTCCAAGGCAAAATAAGTTCATATGAAGCTATCCATAGTATTTCCCTTTCTCAGTGCTGAAATGAACTTTGTACTGTAGTGCAGGTCCCAGATTATCATGATTAATGATTTTGACTCATGGTTAAATCTTACCCTATCAAAAAAATCAAGGCCATTTTTGCCTCCAAAGTGAATCTCTTTTAGTTTCATTTGGGAGAGTCAAATGGGAGATATAATAATGTACAAAGCCAGAGGGGTAGGCTTGCACACATGTTTATGGTAAGTGATGACGTCATTTGAATTTCAAAATAAAACATATCTACTATGTTTTGAGAAAAAAGATTTTAAAAAAGCATGATGCTCCCTAGCAAACTTGAACTTGGGGGCTGTGTGTGGAGCATGTTTCCAATCATTGATTAGAACAATTCACATGGGTAATGTGAGGTCAGCAGGGTAAAATGTGTCATAAATCAGATAGCCAACAATTATACTAACAGATAATAATCTACATCTAGAAGTTAATGACGAATCTTTCAAATAATCCTACATTCTTTGGTAGTAATCACCTCACAGAACTGAGAGTAATTCAAAGTCTTTGATTTTTCTCTTGCTGTCACTGGCTGTCTTAGTCAATGCAAAGTGATATGTGCATTGAGTGAGTGTTTTTTAGTTTTCAGAGCTCTAATTTTCAAATTTCTCTAAAATTTTTCTTTAAAAATATGTTATTGTAATTATTTAAGGAATAACATAAGTATAGGAATATATAGTAAAATCATTGCCGAATTAGATGAATGAACATGACCGTTAGCCCATCTAGCTAACCATTTTTCTACAACAAAGAGCATCTATAAGTTACCCATTTCATAAAATGTCTAAATACAATATATTATTATTATTATTATATGAAGCTTCATGGGGTATATTGAGTATTTTTCTTTTTCCACTTGACACATGTCTCATTGTCTCATTTTTGACTGAATGTCTCATTTTAATCCCCATAGAAATAGTCACTGTTTTCTTCTCTGTTTATATGCAAGACTTAAAAAACTAGTCCACACATAAATTACATCATCTAATATTTTATTTCCACTTAGCACAAAATTCTATAGACATTTACCCCTGTACCTGAACCAAACAAACTGAGATTACGGGCTCCTATTAATACGCCGTCTCTTACTACGGTTCTGGACCCAAACTTAGATTCTTATGCTTGCATGGTGAGGAGTTTCTAAATAATTGATTTCCCTAGAACTCTTCAAAATGTATAATTCTTGGTATTTCAATAAAGAATGTATGATTTATTAGAGGCTTTTCTGAAATACTCAAATTATATTTAGGATACATATTGTTTCAACTAATGGAATACTGAGAGTTGAACACCAGGACCTGCATGTCCACATAAGATTTATGAACCTTAACCCTTTGTTTGCTCCAAAGTCAATAATATGATGAGGTATTTCCTTTCCTGGAGCATTAAACATTTTTTCTCTGCGCTGAAGAAAAATTTTCTGAGCTTTATGGCTACACTATCACTGCTGACAATCTATCAAGACTTCTCAAATACATATTTTTATTCAAGAGCAATTGTGAGAAAGATGTTCATTTTTTTCAATAGAGAATGCTTCTTGTTTTCCATGAACTGTACCTAGCAGGTGTTTAGAAACAATAAAAATCTATAGCCCTTTCTCATAGTTACTGAACATATTAAGCAATAAATTTGAGATTTTTTTAAGAAGCAATTTTGTTATCTCTTCAGTTATATAACAAAGAAGTTTAGCTAATTACCTCACTTTCCTTCACTAAAGAAATTTTTTCTATTCTACTTACATAATACAAAATCTTTAAAAAATTAAAGAGAGAACAAAAGTTATAGAAATCAATAAAATGGGGAACTTAAGGAAAATGATAAAATATATGGAATATACAAATATTTAATCAAAAGTGTTATGATTGGAGTGATTTTGAAAAGCACATATGCTGTTCCATGGCCACAGGATCACATTCATGTCACAAAGTTTGCTGTGATATTTTGAGTACTGAATGAAATAAAAGTGCAAGGAAATGAAATAAAGGTCATATAAAAATGAGGAGGAGACATTATCTGATATTTTCCACTTACAGAAATAGTTCCTAATAAAAAGGCAGACATGACTGGAATGTTCTCAATAAAATGAAAACATGCTAAGAAATTCATCATTTACTTTATTTCTAAAAATTAGTAATTTTTAATATTAGCTTTTACTTGTGCTAAAGCACAGTCAGCATAGGGCTTGTATTGCTAAATATGTTTTTAAAAATGTGTATTTGCTTTCAGGAAATAAACTTGACATTTTGGAGTTAGAGTGAAAGGCGAAAATGGGGACTAGATGGATGAGAGATAAAGCATGTAGAAAATCAATCAAGAGGAAAGTTCCTTGACATCTGTCAGAAAAGAAATTTCAAAGAAGTGAAAGGCTAAAGCAAGGTAGTAAAGGACATAAGCTGAATTTAACAACTTTGGATTTGAAAGTAAGTGATAAACTGTGTGAGGTACTGTGGTAAAGTTCTACAGTGGACTTCTAATGCTGCAGCTCTTCCTTGTTATATAAGACAAATGTGCCTTTCCCTTTGCAAACCGAAAAGACATCCCTAGTGGTTGGTGTGAATTCTCATTTTATGTTAATTTTTATAATGGGCATAACTAATCAAAATGGTAATTTCTTTAAACAGAGGGGTAGAATCTTAGACATAGAGCTCCATCAGTCTATGGAGACCATGATAATTATTTTTCTTGAAATTATTCAAAAAAGTAGAAGTGTTTTTCCCTTAAAAATGTGATTCTACATTCTCGAAATTCTGAGTCATTATTTGCTCTGTTAATAAGGACTTAGAGTGATTTATTAGTCAGGGTACCCTAGAGGAACAGAACTAGTAGGATGAATATTACATGTATATCCATATATATATATATATGTAAACACATATATACATATACAATATATTAAATATAATATATTTATGTATTAATTCTATCTGTATATGTGGGGGATTTATTATATATACTCTATATAATATTATTTATTATATATAAACAGGTACACACATATATGTATATATAAATGTTCACATATACAAACATCTATGTGTGTGTGTGTTTGTGTATGTATGGGATTTATTAGAGTGGCTTGCAGGCTGTGCACCATCTAGTCTAAAATGGCTATCTCCCGATGGAAGCATCTAATAGTAGTGCAGTCCACAAGGCTGATGTCTCAGCTGTCTTCACTATATGTTGGAATCCCAAAGAAATGACGTTTTAATACGAGTGAAGTAATGTCTCAGAAGAAGGATAGATGAACTTGACCGTAAAATGAGGACAAGTAGGCAATACTTAAAAGCTTTTCTCTTCTACCTCCCTTTATACAGGCTACCATGAGAAGGCTGGTTACCACACAAACTTGGGGTAGATCTTATGACCTCAAATGAGCTAATCAAGAAAAATCCTTCTCATGTGTGCCCAGCTTGTTTGGTGTTTAGTTAATTTCAGATGTCGTCAGGTTAACAAGCAATAAGAGCCTTCACAGGGATAGTGTTGGTAGGCCTCCCACTGGACTGCAGAAATAAGAGGGGTGTTCAATTCTCATGTAAAAGATGTTGAGGGAGCTAAAAGCAGATACATAAGGCCTATCATGCAGGAAATGTGCTGGGATTAACAGGGAGAGGGTGGGTGAATTCGCATCTCTAATATCTTTATTTCTCCTTCCCTGAAGAGAACACATGGGTTTCCATTCACATACCCAGAAAACGTTAGAAATTTGATCACATTTCTCATTGTAAACTGGCTAGAACATGCAATCTTTTGTTATAGGCTATGGTGGAACTATCTTAAAATATATATTCTGTTGACAAAAAAGAGGATAAAAGGGTGAAAAAAGCAAATTGTCGTGCTACACTCTTTTTTTTTTTTTTTTTTTTCTGCTCTTGCAAACTTCCTTCTTCCCAGTGACCTTTAGATTGATTCCTTCCCAGAGCAGCCACCTCATCCGTGGCCTGTTTACGTCACGTGAGACAACCCCTCCCAGTTTAAAGATGGGTATGGAACAATTGGTGTGGCTTTTAGTGTGCTCGTCTTTGTTATCAATTCCAATTTGAATGGAATTTGAATGTTTTTTTTTTTTATTTAAAAATCACTGACGCTGAGCTACAGTTCTCCTTGACATAGTAACTAGAAGGGAAACTGAACAAGCATCGATGTGCATTATTTAAATCGTATTGTCATTTTCATAGAAGGCAGATGGATCCTTGTAGGTTAGGAGAGGTCTTGAAAAACCTTCTTCAGTAGCAAGTTCAGACATTCTCTTCTCTTTTTGACCTTGATTTTTTTTCCCTTGTGAGGATGCATTAACTGTGTAGACAAAGGCTTTTCTTTCCCTTTTCATGCTTAATGGTTTTTCTTCGTGAACAAGTACCAGAAAGGGTTGCCATCAAAGCACATTTTATCTTAAACCAAAAGTTCCTCATCTGCTTTTCTAAATTATCAGTTTTATTAGTTTCATTCACACACATAAGAGATATTAAGAGCAGAAAAGTGTTCTACACTTGGCTCATAATATTGGATCCTAACTTTGAAGAATGTGCGGGAAAAGTTGGCTAAGTGCAAATAAAGGAAGAGTGCTGCAGGTGAGGAGGCACAAGTGTTCAGGCCACCCCTGTAATGGAAATGGAGTACCCTTCACCCCACCACCGTTTATCAAGCATCAGATCTAAGTGTGTGATAGCATGAGGAAGTCAAACATTAACTCTAGATGGGAGGAGGAAGAAAAGCCTTAAAATGAGTGCAGGGTAACAGCTTCATGTGGTTTTAGAAATTTTTCGCGATTACAGTATGCTAAAATAAAAAATAGCTCTCAAATCCACCCAAAAAGACAAGAGAAAGGGAATCTTGAATAGACTACCTGCCGCCCAAGGTGCAGTACTGTGAATTTTGTAGCATGTGAACATCGTGTTCCTCTCTTACTACGTTTGGTGAGACTCATAGGTCTGTATTCAACACCTACAATGTGAATAATTTCATGCTTTTGGCTAAGAAGAAAGAAGAAGTCTTGGAATTAGCAGTATCAGAATATAGAACTATAATTTAAGAATCTAATAGAATAAGTCAAGAATGTTCACTTTACCTCTTTATGTTACCCTTACACAAAGCCCTGTAATCAAATTCTTAGTCGCAAGACTAATATATGAAAAAAAACTTTCAAAAATGAATTATGATTGAAATCACAGAGATAGGCAAATTTTCTTTTCACTCCATGAGACAATGGATATATTGGTCTTTATAGTCTAAAAGTAAAGAGTTTGTACAGTGAAAGATCAGGCTTTCAATTTTTACCTATTTACTACTTAAATATTTTCTCGAAACAATGATGCTTAGATTTTACACTTTTTTTTTTTTTTTTGGTTTTTCGAGACAGGGTTTCTCTGTGGTTTTGGAGCCTGTCCTGGAACTAGCTCTTGGTCTCAAACTTATAGATTTTACACTTAAAGCATATCCATGTTTCACCAGTTTTACAAGTCTTTACAAATTTCAAGCTTTCGTCAGAGTTAAACCTGGCTAATTAAGGTACTATTTTCTCTTCTCATAAACAAAAAGTAAAGGAAATTAATAGCCTTAAATGGGATGAACTATTTTATATTTTAATTATTCCTTTATTTTTGAACTGTAATATAATTACACCATTTTCTCCTTTCCTTTCCTCCCTGCAAACAATCCCATAAACTTCGCCTATCTTGATTTCAAATTCATGGCTTCTATTTCTTTTTAATTGTTTTTACACACACACACACACACACACATGCACACACACACACACACACACAAGAAGAGAAAGGAGGCTGAGATATGACTCAAGGAGTAAGAATGTTTGGTGGGCATGCTTGTGGTCCTCAATTCAAATCTTCAAAGTTCACATAAGAAGCAAGACTTGATGTGATACCTATAAACCCACACAGTGTTGGAAGATGGTGAGAGAGAGAAGGAGCATCTCTGGGTTTAGCTGGCTACCAGCCTAGTTCCAAGGCAGCAATACCCTGTAGCAAGAGAATAAGGCAGAGTGTGATAGAGAAAAAACATCAGATAGTCTCCTCTGGCTTCCATGAACGCACTGGAACAGATTTCCACCCATACACAAGCACATATACAACACATATGTACTCTCTCTCCTCTCTCTTTCTCTCTGTCCCTCTCAGAAAATTAAAGTAAAATAGAATGTGTGTGTTATATTCCTACATGCATAAACATAAACTACTCAATCTGTATGTACCTCTATGTATATTTTCAGGGTTAAACATTTGATATTGGATTAAAGAAACAATTGTGCTCTTCCCTGGGCGAGGTAATTTTTCCTATGCTTAGAATAACTTATCTTGCTCTACTCTGTGAAAGGTTGAGGCCTCATAGACTTACCCACATCCACTTAAGCATGTTTTTTTTTGTTGTTGTTGTTGTAATGCTCATCTCATTCAAGCAATCATATTGGTGAGTCTTTATGGGTGTGGCTTCTGACCATAAGAGACATAATACTCAGAAAATTCTTCCCTTTTCTACAAGGTTCTCTTTGCCTAAGGTAAGAAGGGTTATTGGCTTTTTGTTTGTTTGTTTGTTTTTTATGTATTTTCTGTTTTTTTTTTCATCTTTTGGAAGTTTGCATGTTACCTTCTAATATCAAGAAAACTAGGCCTCAGTGAGGAGGTATTACAATCAGTCTCATATCAGGGCCCTTTAGGTCATGTCACTGTTGAGTATGGTGTCTTCAGTAATACATATTTTCCTTCATCTATGATGGACAACCATGTAATAGTGATAGACTATAATATTTTAAAGTCTGTTGAATAACCCTGAATAACAATTCAAAGAAAGGTTGCTCATGGTTGGTGATGGTCCTTATTTCAGTTAGGAAACATTGTCAGCTCAGATGCAACAATTTCATTAAACTATACATGTCTATTTATACATAGACTAATATGTTCTATAGGTTCTTGATAGGCAATATTTTGATTCCTTATAACTTTTTCAGACATGGTTATTATTATTATACCTTCTTGTCTCCTTGTGTTTTTATTACCTACTCCTTTATTCTAGCCCACACAGCTTTGTTCTACCATTTCTCTGTTCGGGTCACTTGTACCCTGTTATTCCACTGTCTGTTTCACCTTGACTTTCCCACGCTGGCGATGGTCTTCTTTCTGGTTTCTTCAGTTACTGTAGGTTGCGTATCCACATTTGAAGATTTGGTGGGAGAAACCTCAGGTGAGAGAGAACAGGCAATGTTTGTCTTCCGGGGTCTGGGTTACCTCATTAACATGATCTATTCCAGCTCATCCATTTACTTGTAAAGTTTGTGATTTCATTTTTTTCTTTAGAGATGGGTAATATTTCATCATGTAATATATCATTTTTCCATCTTTTGGATCAAGAATTTTGAGTGAGGCTGAAATCTTTTAAAAGAAGAAAGTTCTTACAAACACAAAAGAGAAAGAGAAGGGATGTGAGAGAATTGGAAAAAAAGTAGAAGTCTCTAAATATTGTTTCTGAAGGCACAATTTCATCAGAAATGTGTCAGGAAGAGGTGACTCTAAGGACCAAAGTCAGGTGTGTAGTTTATTTTAAATATATTTGTTTTAATGAATCAATGACTAAAACCTAAATGAGAAATGCTTCACAACTTTCTTAGGCAGGTAAATAAGCCTAAGTAGGAGAAGCACAATGTTTCTGTAGTTTACCAATCATGATTTAGCAGATATGATCCGGGAATAAATAACAATAAGAAAGAAAAATTTGACCAAAGAATAACATATTATATAAAGATGTGAATTTTTATTTTTCTTTAAAAAAATTATCTGCAGTAATGCAGGCTTGAATTCATCTTTCTTCCCCTCTTTTAGAATTTATTTTTATTTAAAAAGTAACAATAAAATGTCTTTTAATGATATTCTGGTGTACTAATTGTGGTTGTTTGGAAGAAAATAAAGTGGCCCTATTAGAAAGTGTGGTTTTGCTTAATGAGGCCTGTCGCTGTGGGGGTGAGCTTTGCTCACCTGCTTAAACTTCCCTCAATGTAACTGTCAGTCAGCTTTCTATTGCTTTCTGGTCATGATATCACCAGTACCACATCTGCCTGCATGCTGCCATAATCCCTGTCATGATGATAATGGACTAAGCCTCTAAAACCATAAGCTACTACCTTAATTAAATGCTTTCCTTGTGAGAGTTGCCACGTTAATTGAATGTTTTTCTTTTCTTTTCTTTTTTTTTTGTTTTTTGTTTTTTGTTTTTGTTTTGTTTTGCTTTTGGTATGCTTTTAACAGAAAGCCTAACCAAGTCAGAACAGATCAGTGTCTTCCTTGGCCACCATCAGAGAAGCTTCCTCCTAGAACAGATGGAAAAAAATACAAAAACTCACGGCCAGACATCACACACGCACACACACACACACACACACACACACACACACACACACACACACACAAGAGAGAGAGAGAGAGAGGGCTTGGAGCACCTTGTCTTAAATGGGGTGTCTCCATCAAATCCTTCCTCCTTCCTATCAGGACTCAGGAAATCTGTGGAATGGGAGATGGAAAGAGTGTAAAAGGAGGGGATGGAGAACACCAAGAAAACAAGGCCCTCTAAATCAACGAACTTACAGAGACGGAAACAGCAAGCATGGGGTTTTTATGGGTATCCACCATGTCCTTTGCACATATACATCATGGCTTCCAGTTTATGGTTTTATAGGATTCTTGAGTGTACAAATGGGTTGGTCTGTAATTCTTGGCCTTCACTTGGGCTCTTTTCCTTCTGCTTGCTTATTTTGTCCAATTCCAATGTGTTAGCTTTTTGTTCTATCACATTATATTATAAACATTATATTATATATTAGCTCTTCAAACGTTTTTGTTGTCCTTGCGGTTTTAATGAGACATAAAGGTAATTGACCCAGATGGTAGGATAAGTGATAAGAAACTTGGAAGAGTAAAAGGAGGGGAAGCTGGAATCAAGATATATGTGAAAAAATTCTCAAAAGATGATTTTTACTTATGTATACGTGTGTATCTGCATGTATGTGTACGTGCCACATGTACCTGGTTGCCCAATGAGGCTTCAAATGGTCATCAGTTCCCTGGAGTTGGAGTTACATGCATTTGTAAACTGCCCAAAGTGAACAAAAGTCAGGTTTTCTGAAAGAGCAATACACAGTTTTTAACCACTGAGCCATCTCTTTAGACTCCTCTGTCTCTCTTTTTTAAAGGACAATTATCAGAGAGAGTGAAAATAGAAAAAAATTTAATTTTAATATTTCTAATTATTAGTGCAAAGAAATGGGGGATGGTCTGTCTGGTGCATGTAAATCTTGTCATTCATGAATATAATTTCTAATTCTGATGCTACTTAAATTTTAAAGCAAATTTGGTAATTTAACAAATTTGTACACAAAACATTAATACTACATTTTCTCTGTGTTATTTTTTTTTGATCCTACACACCAGGAAGGAGTTCAGAAGAGAATTTTCATGATCTTTGAAATCAGTGGGAGTTTCTTTGTAGAAAAGAATGCAGTACAATGTATGATTCATCCCTGCTTCGGCGATGCTTATTGGCTTCCTCTCACATGTGTAAGTCTATCCACACATGAGCAGCAACAGAAAGCGAGACCAGCGGCAGCTTCTGCTAGCCACACTTTAGGAGGAATTTTAAAACACATTGAACCCTTGAAACTTTTTCTCTTCAAAGTTTTGGCAGAAAGTTTCCCCTTAGATGCCACATGGGTCTAAACATCAAGTACTGAGCATAGTACTGACATTTTGTCAATAAATGATCCTCAAACAAATATTTTATAATCTTCCAAAGAAAACAACTCAGTAAAGATCTGATGAAAATATGATTTTTGATATCTTGTAAGCATTATTTTATGGGAAACATAATAATTGTCCAAAGGTAATAGCCTAGGTAGAACAAATAACTTTATCAATTATCTGCATCCATTGCAAAAGACAGAAAATCAAACTGAAATTGTTTTTAGAAAAAGCAAAATAATTGAGTGAGTTTACTGAAGGGCTTGTGACATTTAACTTGCTACATATAATGAAGTGCACTATTTATTGTGTAACCTTGGTAACAAATGAGCTGATTTGGGGCACTGAAACAGGAGCACTATGAAATGCCTGAATACTTTTTTGTCTCCCCCGACTCTATTTACTTTGAAGCATTTCTAAAATTAGGTGTCATCTAATTTAGAATGGAATCCTTACTCCTGTGAGGTCTATATCACTTATGAATGTGTTCTGGGTGCATATATTACACACATGACTGCAGTAGTTTCAAATGCTGGATCAAGAACATACAATTAAGTTGGTTTCATGTCATGAGACTATGCACTCAACTGCTTATATATGAAGAATATATTCCTTACCACTTATAAATGGCAAGAAACTTTCAATGAGCATTTGATAATCTAACACAATAATACATTTATTTAGTAGACTAATTATAATATATAAGGCTTGATAAACATTTACATTTTTAGTAGTATCTGGTGCAATAATAAAAATCACAATACACATATTTAAGAGACTAATTACTGATTGGTATATGAAAAGACAAAAATGTAGTACTTAAATCCATTAACTTGTGGAATGTGAATATTGAAGAATTTTTTTAAAAAATAGTTAATAAAAAAATTTCCTTCTCATTTTTCTTTTTCATTTTTCATTTCCTTTTCCTAGTCTTGCCTTACAGACAAGTTAATCAACTTACTGTAGAAATATAGGCTAACTTTAAATTGTGCTGTTATTTATTCTTTCATAGAATGCTCCTTTCAACTGAAAGCAATAAAAAAATTCTTTTTTAAAAAATGTTGGAAATAATTAAAGAAAAGGGTAAGGAGAAAAGGAAGAAAACTGTCCTGAGGAACCACACCATGAAATCAGGAAGAGATAGAAATCCAACTGGAAAGAAACAGAAAAACAGTAAGAAAAGCTAGAGTTAATTCTCACACTGGGTCAGAACATGGTTTACTTTCAGCAAAGATTATTAATCAACTCAGTCTGCCCTGGGGGTTGTTTTGCTTTTCACATTATTCTGTTAAGTAATAAGTTTCCTTTGCCTGAAACAAAAGGCAGTTCTGAAACAGTGCAGCCCAGGGAAGCAGTTCTTTTTTCTTCGTGTCTTTTAATAATTTTTCTACCTAAGTGAAGAAACAGCAAAGTTTATCTTCACATAAGTAAAGCACACAGGTTCACATTTCATCCTGAGTGTTAGTTTCAGGAGCTGGTCATAAGATGGTGTTTTATATCTGTCCTTCTCTGCTCAGTTAATTTTATTTCTGTCCTTCTTAGGAGGGAAGAAGGGAGAAAGAATTGTTTGAAGGATAAATTGTATTGATGATTTTCACATTAATATTTTAAAATATTCGGTTCATCCTATAGATGGAATGGGTGAGGAAAAGGCAAACTCTGTGTATTACATGTGTACAGATGTGTTTGAGTAGAACCAGCCAAAGCTATGCTGGATTAAATTTAATTTCTTTCACCCTAGGAGACATTCTAGTGTCATATCAAATTATATGCCTTATTTTTTTAAAGCCAGTAACATTATTTTTGTTTCATGTGTAGAGACATGAAGACAGACAGAAAGTTTTCATAATAATTTTTCCATTATGTTCTTTGTTGTGTATTTCAAATTTAGATATTGTGTTTTTTTTATACGATTTGGCTTTATATACATTAACAATGTATGATAGCCAAAGATGGATAGTGGAAAAAAATGGCCAATGCAATTTTCATGAAAAATTAAACTATAATTATATATTATAATTTTCAAGAAACAATCTAACATTATATTTTATTTAAGTTCTGTACATCACAAGGAATAATATTCAAGTTATTATACAAAACAAAGAGAAATGAAACTTTTATACCTTTGTATACATTAAAAAGCATATTATCAATTATACACCTTGCAATTTAGGGAACATAAAAATCTACAAAAGGACTAGGTACTGTATAAAGCTATCATCCACAGTAATAAACTGAGTTCCTGCTTTGTCTCGACTCCATATCACGTCTCATTGACTTCCATTGTGGGGCTGCAGAATGGGCAGGTAGTACACTCACCTTTACCTAGGAAATAAGGAGGCTCAGGATGACCTAATTATTGGGCATTTGGAGGATCAGGGCTGGCAACTATTGTTGATGTCCTCCAGCAACATGGCTCTAAAATAGCCCACTAAAAAGTACAAAAGGTACCCACATTTTATATATTGGGATCCTAGTTAATACTCACTCAAGCCAAAGTGAATGGATAAAAATTAGTCCTGCCTGAGCCTGTCACTTTATCGGGGTTACAAAAGATACCGGGGAAAATGAACTGTATAAGGCCCTCATTGCCTGTCAAGACTGGGAGACTCCGGATGTTTTATATGATCTCCTGAAAGGGGGACAAACTTACTTATAGGATCATTTTCTTGCTCCCTGGGGGCCATCAGGCAATCACTGAATTTGTCAATGAGCTACATCAGGCTTCTTTGGTGAGGTATAATCCTAACATCCCAATCTAAGACTGGATATTATCAGAAAAAAAGACCATGTTGGCTGCCATTGTTCAGCAGTCACAGCTACTAGGATGGGTACACATCACTATGAAAAACACTCCCAGAGTATTCTCTCTAGTCAATCAAATAGCTGATATGATTATAAATATCAGGGACACCTCCCTCTGGCATTATGGAAAAGATTAATAAATTCCATCCATAATTAAAGATTTTGAGTGGGTGGCCAGATATTGTTCTCGATTAAGCTTTTCCCTGGAGGGACTTTGGGTGGACCATGGAACCCACTTTGGGGAGTCCCTGTTATTAAAGCTATATCAAGAACTACACTGGAGAGGTCCCTTAGTATTTTCTTCTAGGCCCCTGGCCCAAGAATTCACTGTTTGCACAGAATGGGGCCGCCTTTGTAGTTTTCTCCACAGAGGGGACCAAGACAAAGATTACCAAAATTCTCTTTTGTGGAAGATCTGCTCAATATAAGGAAATGATGCCCATATATATTGCGCTACAAGAGGTCCCTGAACCCTGCAACCTCTATTCAGACAGCTCTTATTTGGTGAGCCTACTGACACACTTACCCTATGCCTATAACAGTTTGGATGCTAATCCTATTTCTGCCTTGATGATATAACTCGGATCACTCTAGAAGGTAGGAAAAAAATCCATATATTTTCAGCATCTCAGAGGACACCAAAATCTTTCTGGACTCATTTCTCAAAGGAATGTGCTGCAGATGCTTTTGGGGCCTATCTCATAGAGGTCTCGAGTCTGTCCATACAAAATGCTACCCAAATGCATGACTAAACTCATGTCAACTGGAGGGGACTCAAATACCTCTACCCCCTATATCCTTGCAACAGAATTAAAGAGAATTGTTTATACATGTAAGACTTGTCAACACTTTCTCTGCACCCTCCCCCCTTTACAAGAGACAGAGGTGAACCCAAGAGAATAAGAACCCAATATCGTCTGGCAAACAGATGTGACACATTACCCTCCATTTGGCAAATAAAAATACATGTTTGTGACCATAGACACGTACTCTAAGGCATGCCAGGCTACCGCCCACTCAGGGAAAAGGCAACCCAAGCCAAAAATCACTTCTTATAATGTTTTGCTATGTTGGGACTACCGTAACAGGTCAAGACTGACCTTTTTTAATGGTCCCTTTTTAATAAGTAAAACATTAAAAGAATTCTTCCAGAGATGAAAAAATCCCATACTACAGGATCCCATAAAACCCTCAGGGTCAAGCGATTGTCGAAAGACATCACCAATATCTTAAAGACTTTCTTATGAGACAAAAAGGGGGAGATGTCTCCCCCATCTACAACTGCAAAAAGGCATTATTAACCATCAATATTTTAAATTTTCAAAAATCAGATGAACAAAATAGAGTTTAGAAAATTGTGGATCCCTACCAATGAGGCCCCGCCTAAAGGTAGGGTGGAAGGATCCTCTCACTAACCAATGGAGGGGTCCAGATCCCTTGTTGATACAAGGTTGAGGATATGGATGTATCTTCCCAAACAGAGGGAACATGCCTACATAGTTACCCACTCATAACTTAAAATCTCTCCCCTTCCCTCAGTGCAATGGGCAAGAACAAGATGACCAATAAAGAAAGAAAGTGATTGTGGTGGAAAACCCTTAAATTCAAACACAAGAAAAAAGAAAAAAGAAAACCCCTGTTTATTGGAGACTGACCCTTGAGGAAAGCATTGTCTGTTTATCTATTTCAGATGGCTCTCCTGGTGATAATCACGTTAATTCTTGTCATGGGGATTGAGGTCCAAGCCCCCACCAACAACAGAAGGTGATGTGGATCCTGTCGAGCACTGGCACTGGAGGGATTCTATACCAGACTCCTGACCTGATGTTTGATATCCGGGATTTGGCACACGGTAGCTGGGAATTTGGGAGACTGGATTCTGGGGTTCCAAGGGACACCTGAATGCGGAGATTCTTGGGGTGCACCCTACCCCAGATATCTTACCCTAGTGAGCCTGGGTGTTGCCATGTCCTTAGGAGAAATGCCCTCCTGTGGACACCCTTTTATGTGTGCCCAAGAAGCAACTGGATGGCCTCAGCTATCAGAAACTGCAGGGTGGCTCCTGATTACTATTGTTCTTCCTAGGTATATGAGCAGACTGGGCTGTACATAATTAGAAAAAACAGAGAGTGCATTACATTATTTACAAAAGTCTTTCAATTCCTTAGCAAGGGTAACCTTACATGGATAGGAGAGGCTTGGGCTTGCTGTTTATGGAACAGGGAGGAATTTACAGGGCACTTGGGAAACAACGTTGCTTCTAAGCAAGCCATTCTGGGATAGTTACAAAAACACTAGATGAGTTAAAAAAAATTGATTCATTTAAGTCAAGGACCCCCTATGAGACCTGGTTTAATTGGTTCCCATGCCTTATTACACTCATCTCTTCCCTAATTGGGCCAATGGCTATTTGTTTATTAATCTGTCTTTTTGGCCCATGCATTTCTCAAAGGCTGAAAGAAGCATTCCAAATAGGTACAATCGGTACATGTCCCTTCGAGTACATTATGATAGACTCAATATGAATGAACATTCAATTTGAGAATTTCGAGGCTTAAACTCCAGATAGGGGTGGTTCTTATCCATACTCTTTCCCCAGGGAGCTATTCTGGCTTGGTGACGGGGGTAGGGGGTTGGATATAAAACAAAAGGGGGAGATCTTGGACCAAAATTATTTCAGGGCCTGTTTTTCAAGGCCTACAGGACAGTAAAAAGCCTGGCTCAATTTCAGGGCCTATACTTTGAGGCCTGTAGGACAGAGAAAAGCCTGGTTTGAGTTTGAATGAGGATGAAACAGAAAAAGCTAGGTAGACACCCCTCCAGCCAGATGGAGAGTTTAACTGCTTCTCATTGGCTGAAGGTACCCCCACATCACAGGATGCCATTGAACCT
Organism: Microtus obscurus; assembly: GCA_963919715.1. Classification (NCBI taxonomy): domain Eukaryota; kingdom Metazoa; phylum Chordata; class Mammalia; order Rodentia; family Cricetidae; genus Microtus; species Microtus obscurus. Next base: position 2,132,698 of record CAWTZC010001020.1, on the reverse strand, counting down.
ATATAAGCTGATGCTCACAATAATAAAGCGAGTTCCTGCTTTGGCTGGACTCCCTATTGTGTCTGATTGTCCTGAGTCACGGGGCTGCAGAATGTGTGTCCTGTGTCATGTGATTGCAGAATAGGCAGATAGTGCACTCATCTTTACCTGGGAAATAAGGAGATTCAAGAAGCCTAGCAGCCACCCACACTGATATTTCATAGACATTGATTAGGTTAACCAGGGTAAGGTCATACTACTGGCATAGTTAACCTCTACACTTTCAAGTAGAAAAATCATAGATTCTTCCATTAGTCTTTTCTCTCTACTTTGCATTTTAAAACGTTTTAATGGGCTCCCAGTGGAGAACCTAATATTATTATTCTGATAAATGGATATAATATTAAAATCCCCCCTAATGCCCTATTGCTACACCAGTAGATCTGTGCATCAATGAACACTCATCAGACGGTCAAATTTTATTGCCACTTACTTCAAGCTGAGCTCTACGTAGGTTCAGGGGAAATTATCTACCATATTTATTTTGTGTCTCACCCCAAACTAATTTTCTTTCCCAGATGGGCTACCAACTTTGCATTAAGCAGAAGTTCAAAAATTCAGTGGAAACTCTAACATTTCCTTACCTACTAATACATAATGGCCTCACAGACAATATGGTTTTATGGACCCTCATCCCTGCCTGGGCTGCTTCTAGAAAGCAGCCAGTCCCACCTAAATATCCACAATGCCAGGAGTGTTTAGCCAGACATTTCAGTAGAACCCTGGTAAATGAGATTCATATGATAGTATGTCTTTCTCATTCTCTCCTTGAACACTATTATGAAATTTGTTGTCTCCTTTACAGTTTAGAATATTAGAATAAGTACATTTCATTGTTTTTGGTTGCATTGTTTATCTGCATGTACATTATGTAAAAACACTATATTTCTATGCCTCATGTCAGTGTTAGATTGTCGGTGTAAGAAAACAGATGATGTAACATTGCAGAAAAGGTTTAAGAACTGTTCAAAACTTTAAGCATGATTTTCCACTAGGGATTTCTGATGTTGTATATATCCCCCAACTCCGTATATATCCCCCAACTCTCGTTTGAAGATAAGAGTGTCTGAAAGGCTTGAGATGCTCTGTTTGAACGTGCCATTTTCCATTTAATGCTTCAGGATCACGCTACAATTGCTGTGATTAATTGAAACAATACATTTAAATGTCGCCAAGCAGCTGCTACTTTATTAAAGGAGACATTTCCCTCCAGGAGTCTCTCTGTTTCATGCAACATGTTCTGATCCCCAAACACAGGTGGCAAGATGGCAGGTACCAAGCCAGTTCCCATAATGTACAGTTCCACTTAGAGATGTAGCCCAATAAACTGTTTAGTTTTTACTGTCCCCACTTGTGTTATTATGAGGGCATTACATCTAGAGCAGAGCAATTTAGGTTTGCCTTAGCAAGAGCTGGTGATCATGTCTCACCCTTGACCTTCAGGCTAATGAGAAGGTCCGCTGGATAATTGTCTTCTCTTAAGTCGGCTCTGCGCTGTGTAATCTTTATTGCACAAAATGACATTTGAAGTTTGTTTTACATGAGCAAGTAGGAGAACATTATTTCTGCAGTGAGCAATAATTATCTGCCTCCTAGCTGAAAATACACGCTGTGGATAAATTGTGTTCATCTGGTAGCCTTTGTTTGTAAGACAAGTTAATTAAAAGAGGAATGTTGAAAAATATGTTTGCCCACTGAGTGCTGATGGAGTAATAATATTACTTTACAAGAAAACATTACATGCAAAACAACTTTGATTTTATTCTAGACTTATCAGATAAAATGAGGTAAATACAATGTTTCCACAAGCAAAATTTAATAACACGCACACACATGAGATAGCAATTTTTATTTATCCTAATAAATTAATAAAAGTCTTAACTTTTCTGTACCCAGGCGGCATCTGTTCTATTTAGCCTAGACAAGACATATTGAACCTAGTGATATGCCTTAATAAGATGTTCAAGTAATTATATACACTGAATACTGTTTTTTTCCATCTCTTTGCTCAAAAATGTACAAATTACTTAATATAAGCACTTAATAGTTATGCCAAATATGCCTTGCAAAAAACATGCTTCTGGATATACATTAAAATCTAATTTCCTATTTTTTTGTGAAGAGGCCAATAACTCAAATGGGAATTGATTCATCACATACTAGAAATAACTGACTAATTTTTGATGGAGAAATTTTTCTTCTTTAAAAATGCCTTGAAAATAAACCTCTAGTTTAGTCATTGAAAGCAGGGCTAATATTTTGTGGAAAATTGCTTTTTCTTTTGTTTTTAACAGTGTCGAAAATGACTTTTTATTTGCTTATTTGGGTTTTTGATCCTACTGCACGTATTGGCTTTGTGGGAGCCTAGGCAGTTTGGATGCTCACCTTACTAGACCTGGATGGAGGTGGGTGGTCCATGGACTTCCCACAGGGCAGGGAACCCTGATAGCTCTTTGGGCTGAAGAGGGAGGGGGACTTGACTGAGGGAGGGGGAGGGAAATGGGAGGCTGCGGTGGGGAAAAGACAGAAATCTTAAATAAATAAATAAATAAATAAATAAATAAATAAATTAAAACAAAACAAAACAAAAAAAATAAGTGATTTGAGAGCGAATTTTTAAAACTTAATCCAGTCGCCATATTCTTGCTTCATGCAAAGGAGGTACAGACTTTTCAAGGTCATGTTTCAAGCTAAAATTTTTAAATGTTATAGCTTTTGTTATATATGATATACTCATTATACACTTTCCTGTTCCAAATTCCTCTAGATTTTACCCCACCTGACTAACTATTGAATTTCATATATTCCTTTTCATAGGGAAGCAAATATTTTTTTTTAATTTAAAATAATATATTAGGTCTAGTTTGTGGTACCTTATTACTCCTTGGGTATAGGTTATAGGCTATAGTTAATATTTTGGATCACACCATTAAAGACTTTTTTCACCAAGCAGTGATCAAATTCCAGTAGTTTCTTCAGTAGGGGTAGAAATCTGTGCCTGCATTCTATCCTTCCAGTTGGATTTTTGTCTGGCTGCAGCTTCTGCAGGTCATATGCATGGTGTCTTAATTGTTGGGAGAGGCCGTTTGTTTGTTCCCCACCACTTAGCCCCCAAATAATCATAAAAAAGTCATATTATTTAATCACTGTTTGACCCATTAGCTCTAGCTTCTTATTCGCTACCTCTTACATATTAATTTAACCAATTTCCATTAATCTATGTCACCATGAGGCTGTGGCTTACTGGCTAAAGTTTTGGTGTCCTTCTCTGGTGGGGCTACATGGCTTCTCCCTTACTCCACCTCCTTTCTCACAGCATTCAGTTTAGTTTTCTTTACCTAGCTCTTTTCCCCTATAGCTTGCTATAGGTCCAAAGCATTTCCTTTATTAACAAATGACATTCTCAGCATAAAGAGGAGACTCTCACATCACTTAATCATTGTGAGTTCATAAGTGTATCTGAACTGCTATTGTCTGTGGAAAACATTGCTTCTCTGAAGTCACATATCACCTTTGGTGATGTGATAAATACAATGGCATTACTCTGTGGATTGGAGTTGTTTCTTGACTCCTGCAGACACTGTGCCAATTACAAAACAATGCCAGCACAGATAGTGTGATTTAAATAAGCAAATGGTTACACATGTACAGTACACATACACACATATATCCACACTTAGAATTCCCAAATGGCTTTTATTGCCCAGTACATGAATTTTTTTTTACATTTACATTTTTTTTACATTTATCATTTTGGGATTTTTTTTTTACTTACATGAGAGTTTCATGGATGATATAAGCTCAAACATTTCTTTCACCTTCTGTTTTATGAAGTTTGGTTCACAGGTAAATCTTGATGCATATAATGTGTGTATATGTGTATGTATATATATATATACTTGTATATGTGTATATATAATATGTATGTTTATATATATATATGTATATATATATATATATATATATATATTGTCTAGAGTTGAACTTTAAAATATACTGACACAATATACTAGTAAAAATTACCACAGTTAAGGTCATGAAAATATCCACTTGTTTCCTTTGATGTTGCTTTCCTCTTGTGCTAAGGATGCAGGCAATATACTCCCTTAATGAACTACACAACATTGTTAGTCTCCATCCTTTATCTCACCTCTCACTTTACTAAAGCCTAGTTCTAGATCTGAAATTTAGATGGGAGATGCAGTTACATGAATCATTTCCATCCATTCCTTGTGCACACTTTCAGTTTGTTTCATCTGCCATTAAAAATCAAGTATGATGTCAGAATTTGAAACTGTTTCCTGGCCATAATTAATGTGTAGGCTGTGATTTATTTCTCACTTACATTACTGCTTTAGTGTGAGCTGTTGATAAGCTGATTTACAGTGGTAGACAAGACCAGTGCTCACCCTTAGGCTGATTCATCATAGTTCGTATGTTCGCTAACAAGCTGCCAAGTGAAGCCTTTGGAAATATAATGAATTTACAGTGTCTACCCATTATAACACACAAGTTGAACAAGTTGATTTTTTTAGGCAGTACCTCATATATTTACATTCTTTATATTTAATTTCAGAAGGGAATGAATGAAACTCTTGTACAACTATGTAATAATCAAATGTTTAGCAATGATGGGAATAAAACAGTATCTGGGAACATGTGTTTACTGTTACTGCAGAGCAATAGTTTGCATTCACTTTATAAAATTAATTTTATCAAAAAATATAAAAGAAACATCAAGGTGATAATGTCCAGGTTGCTTTTATAGATATAAGAGTGGCAAGAGCTAGATACAGTATACTCATTCTCACATAATTAGTTGAAGCCGGGTTTGGGGAGAACTCCACACACATTTTTAAATTAACATAGCAACTTTATTGGATACACTATTATATCGTAAATTTATATTTGTTTGATAAAAATAATTTCTGGTATCTATAATTAATTTAAAACTGGTTAACCAAGGGAAAATGGTTATTTCTCAGTTAATAAACATATAGGTAATACTGTGTGGACTGAAAAAATTGTATTTAAGTATTAGTAAAATCAATATATAAATAAAATTATATATACATATAAATGTATGTTTATAAAACAATAAATATAGGACATAACTTTGAGAGAGACAAAGGCGGTACATGAGAAAGGAAGGAGAGAAGAAAGCAAAGACCAAATGATTTAATTATATCCTATCTTAAGAACATAAAAATCTATTATCAATAATCACATATTTTAAATTATGTAAAGAATTATCATTTTTCAATGGTCTATGGTATTATCTAAAAAATGTATGAACTAAGGGCAAAAAACAATCATAACTAATTGAAGAATACCTAATGACATGCAAATACTGTATTATGACATTATTCATTGTGTATATAAAAATAGTGAGGACATTTTAGAACAATACACTAAAAATTACATAACCTACTTTCTTTAAAACAACACTTTTAGATTATTACTAAAGTAGTTTCGGGTATAGATCAGATATGTGACTATCAGTTTAGGGCATTCTGGAGAAAATACTTTTTATCATATTTTCACAAATGTTAGTAATATATCTCTGATTTTATTACTCTTTCACTACCCTTGAATGTATACACAGATATTATTGTAATTAAAAAGCATAAAAATTTCTTGAGTCAGAAGCTCAACTTCTTCTTACTTTAATGAACATTACCTTCCATATCTGTAATACTAACATGACATCATTTGCTTGCTGAGGTGTTAACCAATCATTAAATTTTATCCAAAGTTTAATATGGCTCCTAGAAAGAGACCTTGAAATGTGTAATCAAACTATACTATTATATGTTTTATTTTTTTAGAATCTATGTTGTGTTTTCAAATTCTGATAAAAGCCCAAAAAATTTTTCATGGTTTCATTTGTTTCATTAGGGTTAACTTTCAGTGGAGGAAAAGAGCAATTCAAATCAACCTTAATACTATTTTCATATGAAAATACAAACAGTTCTGGAAGAAGAAATCTATTGAGTAAAACACTGAAAGGTTTAAAGCACTGGATGACAGGTTAAGCAGCTTCATTTGATACACATTTATATGTTTTAAATTTTAAATTATGTATTACTCACAATTTTTTTTCTTACTTTTGAAAAGTTCACATGTGAGTACTGTATCTATGTGTCACCCCCTCCTGAATCTCCTCTTCTATACTTGGAATATATTAAAGAGTTAGGGGCTCATCCATGGGGAAGACTGATTCTCCCATTTTCAACAATCATTACTTATCTGTTTCATCTAGGGATAGGACCTTTTGGTATTTTCCAAATCCACATTGACATATTAACTGGTGTAGTCATTGTTTCTGTTTTGTTTAGATGACTAAACTACTGAAATTCCAGGGACATAATGTCCCTATTATGTATAAATGGCATATTCCTAGAAGACATCCTTTTCACTTACCATTTAAAGTAATTTATCCTTTTCTTTTGCAGTATTTGTTAAATAAAAAAAAAATGGGTGTAGTTTTGTGCACTCATATTGAGTAGCCTATTTTATTCTATTTGTCAACATGTCTCGTTTAAGGAACTTTTATGTCTAAATCTGTCTTTATTGTGTATCTGTAATTATTTCCCGACCAGACAAATCTGTGATTTTTTTCCTTTTTTTAAGTGGGTGTGGCTAGGGCCACAAGGCCCTCCCTGTTGTCCCTGCCAAGTCCAATATGGAAGAGGCATGTTTAGGGCCTCTGAGACTTCCCAGTGGGAACCATCCTTACCACCTCAACTCTGAGAAGCACCATGTAACCTATAAAACCTTTTTTATCTGAATAAAAGCTAAATCTACCTGGAAATATCTCTGTGTATGGCAGTGAAAATCCGCCACGCTCTCCTGCCTGTGTACACCCAGCAGACCCAATTTTGCTGCCTGCCCAGGCTGGGAGTGCTGAGCCGTGGCCATGGTCTCAGCTGGTTTCCTATTGACCTCTTGTAGGCACATAAACATCTGAACTGAAGTGGGTGGTGGGCATCTGCCCAAAATGTTGTCTGGCGATGGCTGTCAGAGGCTGCTTGTTCATTCAAGGCTACCCAGATTATGAAATAATCACTCAAAAAGTACAACATTTGCAGTATTGTTTGGCCAATAACTTAAGCATATTTCTGGCTAACTCTTATATCCTAAAATAACCCATTTCTGTTATTTTATATTTTACCATGAGGCTCATGGTCTACTAGCAAGATTCTAGCTGGTGACTGGTGTTTTTCTCCTCAGGTGGCTCAATGGCTTCTCTTTGATTCTGTCTTTTTTTCTTCCAGCATTCCATTTAGTTTTTCCTATCTAGCTCTACTCTGTCCTATCATAGGCCAAGTCAGCTTCTTTATTAACCTATAAAAGCAACACATGTACAGAAAGACTTCACACACCATTGGAGAAAGATAAATGTAGAAAAACAAGAGGAAGTTAAATTAACAGTAAAAATATATGAGAAAGTTATCAAGAATCATATTATTAGTTACTTTCTAAAAATGTAATATATACTATAGGTTATCTTTGTAAAAATATGCATGTGTATTTTATATTATATATATGCATATGATACACACATATGTATAAAAATACATATATACATGCATACATATATTTGTAGTTTAAATAAGTGAAAGTTTCTCATCTGGGCTAGCAATGATTCTTTTTCTTTAAGATTTATTTATTTATTTTGTATACAGTGTTCCATCTGCATGTATGCCTGAAGGCAAGAAGAGGGCACCGGATTTTATTACAGATGGTTGTGAGCCACCATATGCTTGCTAGGGATTGAACTCAGGACCTATAGGAGAACAATCAGGGCTCTTAACCTTTGAGCCATCTCTCCAGCCCCTGGCAAGGATTCTGACGAGAACCAAAGATGATCTAACAAAATCCCAACACCAGAGATGAGAAGCCTTCTTTTGAGTTGGTAGTCAGGTTAGTTCAGGAAAATTCAAAAATATTACAGGCTGTTGTTATTTCCCCCAGTTACCAACCATTGCCACCTAGAGGTGGAAGATAATTCCCTATTACTAAAGAGTCCTGCATTTCAAACAAAGAACCCATAGGTCCCCAAACAAGAACCTCAGTGCTCCTATAGTTTACTATAATTGTAGTTTTATGGTGGAAAATCTAGAATCAATTTCATATCATATATCCTCTGAAAATATGGAAAATCTGACTTCTTTTTCTATTTGCATCTTGTCTTTATTGGGGGGAAACATTTTGAGAAAAGGTTTCTTTGTATAGCTTTGGCTGTCCGGAAACTACCTCTGTAGAACAAATTGACCTCAAATTCACGGAGATCCACCTATTTTTATCATTTTTATTTCCTAATTTTCTAGCTAATGTTGCAAGCATGGTATTGAAAATGGAATGAGGATAGTGTACAGGTCTGTCTAATTTTTCATTTAATGGCATTATTTGAAGTTTTTCTCTATTTAATATGTTGGCTGTTGTTTGTCATATATTTTTTCTATTATATTGAGATATGCTCTCTCTATTCCTAGGCTCTCTATGCCTTTATCAAAAAAGTGTATTAAATTTTGTCAATTAAGAAGATTATGCGACTTTTGCACATAATGGACTTTTTGCATTTAAGTCCATTTATATGATTTATTACATTATTGACTTGTGTATGTATCCCTACATCTCCAAGATGAAGCCCACTTGATCATGGTGGGCAATCATTTTAATACATGTCTGTATTCAACTTGTACATATTTCTCAGTTCAGGATTTAAAACATAGTTTTTAGGAGTTATTTACATTTTTAGAACTTGTGAAAATTTCTTTTGTGTATCAATATGTGATCTATTTTAAACAAGCTTCTATTGGTTGTGGATTAGAATCTATATTTGTTGGAGATTGGGCAGAACCTATAAACTTTGTTAGATCTATTTGATGTGTAATATCATTTAATTGTGATGTTTTTGTTTCTGCCCAGATGTGTTGTTTTCTTTCTTTTGATATTTTAAAGTATTGAAATGACCTATTATTACTTAATTGAGGTTAATATGTGTCTTTAATCTAGTAGTATCCTTTTATGAAGTTGGACTCAACAGAGTTTGCTGCCTGTGAATTTCAAATTACAATGTACTCTTGGTAACTGTCTCCTTGATTAGAATTAAGTGTATTTGGTATCTTCTAATTAGTTTACTTTGAAGTCTGTTTTGTCAGATATTAGGAGAGCGACATCTGCTTGTGTTTTGGTACCATCTGCTTGAAATATTTTTTCTATCCTTTCACTTTAAATTGGTGCCTATATTTAAAGCTCTGATGATTTCATTTTGTAGAAAATAAATTATGTTTCTTCACTCTTTCTGCCATCCTGGGTCTTTTTATTGGGTAGTTTAAGTTATTAATTTTGCTGTCATTATTTAAGCATGGTTTTTATTGTACTCAATATATTGTTTACTGTTTGTGTTTTTGGTAGTGTTTTATAATTCAGTAATTATAGTCCTACTGGTTGGTTTTCTTTCTATAGAGTGCTAGCAATGTTTATGCTTTTCTTTATTCTGAATTTTAATTACTTCCAGTATTCTCTGTAGATTTTATTTGGTTAGATTTATTTATTTTAACATGTTTATATCAAACAAAGTTTTTCTTAATTTTCCTTAAACTATGGCAGAGCGTTTTAGTGAGAACAGTAGATTAGATTGGCATTCATGTTTCCTTTAGAACTTTGAGTACATTGCACCATGTTCTGGAAGAGAGAAAGAGGTACAAAATATATAGTTCTGAGAGTAAATGAACTCTGTCAAGCTTTATTTTATGCCCAAACCTTAGGCTAAAGTTTAAAAAGAGGTCTGCTACTCAGCATTGGAATAAAGGAAAGGTAACCTCAGGTTAAGACTCCACTCATCTATACTCCTAAATTATGAAAGAGAACATAAGTAAGTTTTCTGCTCCCTGAAAGCTAATTCAGTCAAAAGCTGCTGCTAATGTACCTCAATGGGTCCAGGATCCATGCCAACCTCTGGGTGCAGGCTTCAAAGTATAAAGTAGATGAGTTAAGAAACTGTGATAGCTTCTTTTGTGATTCCAGAGAGCCACCGAAGCCAGCATGTCCTTTTGTAAAGACTTTGAGAGAGCAAATGACACTGAGAGGCCATTACCTGAAGTCATGCCAGCAATGCTTGATCTGTGTTAGAACCCCAAGATATTGGAGATGCCAGTTATAAGTTGAGATTCATATACAGAATTGAATCATCCAAAGAGGGAGATATGGTACAGTGATGGAGGAAGGTCATTGGTTCAATAAACTGCCTTGGCCCTGATAGGTAAGAACATAGGTGGGTGGAGTAAACAGAACAAAATGCTGGGAGGAAGAGGAAGTGAGGTCAGAAATCATGCAGCTCCTCTCAGAGCCAGACATCGATGAAGCTCCGACCCAGGATGGACGTAGGCTAGAATCTTCCCGGTAAGTGCACCTTGGGGTGCTAACACACCTTATTAGACATGGGCTAGTCCAGGTGCGAGAGTTAGCCAAGAAGAGGCTAGACATAATTGGCCAAGCAGTGTTTAAAAGAATACAGTTTGTGTGTTGTTGAGGATGCTTTTTTCCATTGTATAAATTTAGTTTTTTCGTCAAAAATCAGGTATTCTTTGGTGAGTGGATTAATATCAGTGTCTTCGATTTGATTCCACTGGTCCACCTGTCTGTTTTTGTACCAATACCAAGCTGTTTTCATTACTGTGGTTCTATAGTAGAGCTTGAAAAGTCAGGAATGGTGATGCCTCCAAAAGTTCCTTTATTGTACAGGATTTTTTCAGCTGCCCAGGGTTTTTTATTTTTCTATATGAAATTGAGTATTGTTCTTTTAAGGTCTGAGAAGAATTTTGTTGAGATTTTGATGGGGATTTCATTGAATATATATTTTGATAAGACTATCATTTTTATTATGTTGCTCTTTCTTATTCAAAAGCATAGGAGATTATTCTATTTTCTTATATCTTCTTCATTGTTTTTCTTCAATCACTTAAAATTTTTTGTAATATAGGTCTTCAGTTATTTGGTCAGAGTTTCCCCCAAGATATTTTATATTGTTTATGGTCATTGTGAAGGGATATTTTTCTATGACTTCTTTCTCAGCCCATTTATCATCCTATAGGAGGGCTATTGATTTTTTTGAGTTACTCTTGTATTCTGCCACATTATTAAATGTGCTTATCAGTTATAAAAGTTTCCTGGTAGAATTTTCTGTGTCACGTGTATATACTATCATTATCTGCAGAGTGAAAAGTTGACTTATTCTTTTTCAATTTGTATCCCCTTGATCTCATTTTGGTGTCTTATTGCTCAAGCTAGAACTTTGAGTACTATATTGGATAGATATGGAGAGAGTGGACAGCCTTGTCTTATTCCTGATTTTAGTGGAATTGCTTTAAGTTTCTCTTCTTTTAGTTTGATGTTGGCTCTTGGTTTTCTGTGTATTGCCTTTATTATGGTTAAGTATGTTCCTTATACCCCTAATATCTCCAAGACCTTTATTATGGTGGAGTGTTAGATTTTGTCTAAGACGTTTTAGCCTCTAATGAAAAGATTGTGTGTTTATTTTTAGTTTGTTTATATGGTGGATTACACTGACAGATTTTCATGTGCTAAACCATCCCTACATCTCTGGGATGAAACCTACTTGATCATGGTGAGTAATTTTTCTGATTTGTTCTTGGATTTGGTTTAGCATTATTTCATTAACATTTTTGTATCAGTGTTCATGAGTGAGATTGGTCTGTAATTCTTTTTGTTTTGTTTTGTTTTGGTTTGGTTTTTTAAATTAATTAATTTATTTATTTATTAAAGATTTCTGCCTCCTCCCTGCCACCGCCTCCCATTTCCCTCTCCCTCCCTCAATCAAGTCTCCCTCCCTCATCAGCCCAAAGAGCAATCAGGGTTCCCTGTCCTGTGGGAAGTTCAAGGACCACCCACCTCCATCCAGGTCTAGTAAGGTGAGCATCCAAACAGCCTAGGCACCTACAAAGCCAGTACGTGCAGTAGGATCAAAGCCCAGTGCCATTGTTCTTGAGGTCTCAGTAGTCCTCATTGTCAGCTATGTTTAGCGAGTCCGGTTTTATCCCCTGCTTTTTCAGACCCAGGCCAGCTGGCCTTGGTGAGTTTCCAATAGAATATCCCCATTGTCTCAGTGTGTGGGTGCACCCCTATCATACAACAAAAGTATATGCTTAACTATGTTCATAGCAGCATTGTTTGTAATAGCCAGGGCCTGGAAACAACCTAGATGCCCCTCAATGGAAGAATGGATGAAGAAAGTATGAAATATATACGTATTAGAGTACTACTCAGCAGTAAAAAACAATGACTTCTTGAATTTTGCATGCAAATGGACAGAAATAGAAAACACTATCCTGAGTGAGGTAAGCCAGACCCAGAAAGAGGAACATGGGATGTACTCACTCATATTTGGTTTCTAGCCATAAATAAAAGACATTGAGCCTATAATTCATGATCCTAGAGAAGCTAAATAAGACGGTGAACCCAAAGAAAAACATATAGGCATCCTCCTGGATAGTAACCTTCATCGGGTGATGAAAGGAGACAGAGAGAGAGACCCACATTGGAGCACCGGACTGAAATCCCAAGGTCCAAATCAGGAGCAGAAGGAGAGAGAGCACGAGCAAGGAACTCTGTTCTGTAATTCTTATTTCTAGTTGTATCTTTGTTTGACTTGCGTATCCGGGTAACTGTAGACTAATAAAAAGTGTTTGGCAATGTCCCTTCTATTTCTATTGTGTGGAGAAATTTGAGGAATATTGATATTAGCTCTTTGAAATTCTGGTAAAATTCTGTGCTGAAACCATCTGGCAGTGTTCTTTTATTTATTTATCCTTTGATTCTGAGGCATTTGATGATTGCTTCTATTTCCTTAGTTGTTATATTTCTATTTAAATTGTTTATATGGTCTTTATTTAATTTTTATATGTGGTACGTATCCAGAAAATTGTCCCTTTCCTTTATATTTTCCAATTCTGTGGAGTAGAGGTTTTTGAAGTACGACCTGCTGCTTCTTTGATTTCCTCAGTGTCGTGGTTATGTCCCTGTTTTCATTTCTAATTTTGTTAATTTGTTTATTTGCTCTCTGACTTTTGATTAGTTTGTATAAAGATTTTTTTATATTTTGTTGGTTGTTTCATAGAACCAACTCTTTGTCTCATTGACTTTTTGTATTGCTTTCTTTGTTATTAATTTATTAATTTCAGCTTCAGTTTGATTATTGCCTGGCACGTCCTCCTATTTGACGAGTTAGTTTCTTTTTGCTCTAGCATTTTCAAGTGTGATATTGAGTCACTATAGTGAGGTTTCTATAGATTCTTTACGTAGGTGCCTAGTGCTATGTACTTTTCTCTTAGCACTGCTTTCATAGTGTACCATAAGTTTGGGTATGTTCTGCATTCATTTTCATTGAATACTAAGAAGTTTCTAATTTCTTCATTCTGTCCTTGATCCAGTTGAGCATTGTTTAACTTCCATTAGTTTGTGGCCCTCTGAAATTAATGCTGTTGTTGAATTCTAACTTTAAGCCATGGTGATCTGGTAAGATACAGGGATTATTCCAAGTTTTTTGTACCTCTTGAGGTTTGCTTTGTTATGAAATATGTGATCCATTTTAGTGAATATTCTCTGAAATTTGGGAAAACTATATATTTTGTTTGTTTGTTTTGGCGTGGAATGTTATATAGATGTCTCTTAAACACATTTGAGTCACAACACTTATTGGTTCCTTTATTTCTCTGTTAAATTTCGGTCCAGAAGTCCTGTCCAGTGGTGAGAGTGGGGTGTAAGACTTCCACTATTAGTGTGAGATATTTGATGTGTTATTTAAACTTTAGTAATTTTTTTTTACAAATGTGGGTGCCCTTGTATTTGGGTGATGGAATTTTCCTGTGATGAATAAAAAAGTTTTTCTTCATCTCTTTCATTAATTTAGTTTGAAGTCTGTTTTGTTAGATTTTAGGATAGCTATAACCACTTGTTTCTTAGGTCCATTTTACTCTGAGGTAATGTCTGTCTCTGAAGTTGAGGTGTTTTTATTGTATGCAGCAAAAGTATGGATCCTATTTTCATATCCTTTCTATCAGCCTATGTCTTTTCATAGGTGATTTGAGAACATTGATATCAAAAGATATTAATAACCAGTGATTATTAGTTACAATTATTTTTAGATTTGTTTTGTTGTTGTTGTTGGTATTGTCTTTTTGTTTTCCTTCTTTGGGTTTTGTTGGTGTGGTATTATCTTCTGCCTGTGTTTTTTGTAGGCATAGCTAACTTCCTTGGGTTGGAGTTTTCCTTATAATACTTTCTGCATGGATTTAGTTTCGGATATGTATTGTTTAAATCTGGTGTTGTCGTGGAATATCTTATTTTCTCCATTGAATGTTGATTGAAAGCTTTGCTGGGTATAGTAGTCTTGGCTGGCATCCGTGTTCCATGGTCTTTTAATGTCTCTTCATTACTTTCTTGCTTTGATTGTTTCCACTGAGATGTCAGGTATAATTCTGATAGGTCTGCCTTTAAATGTTACTTGCCTATTTTCCTTTGCAGTTTTTAATACTTTTTTATGCTGTATATTTAGTGTTTTGAGTATTATGCAGTGAAGGGACTTTTTTTTTTTGGTTCAGTCCATTTGGTGTTCTGTAAGTCTCTTGTACTTGCATATGCGTGTAGTTCTTTATGTTGGGAAAGTTTTTTTTCTGTGATTTTGTTGAATGTATTTTCTGTTGAGTTGGACTTATTTTTCTATTCTCATTATTTTTTCATTTGGTCTTTTCATGGTGTCCCACATTTCTTGAATACTTCGTGTTAAAAATTTGTTGAATTTAACATTAATTTTACTTGATCAAAGAATCTATTTTCTCTGTTGTAACTTTAATGCCTGAGATTCTATTCTCTTCCTTCTCTTATATTATTTTGGTTATGCTTGCATCTGTAGTTCCTGATCATTTACACAGAAGTTCTATTTTTAAAATTTCCCCAGCTTGTGTTTTCTTTATTGCCTCTATTTCAGTTTTCAAGTCTTGAATCCTTTACTTCATCTGTTTGATTCTTCCCCATTTCCCCCACTTGGTTTTTTTTTTTTTTTTTGACTTTCTTTGCAGGATTTGTCTATTTCTTCTTTTTTGTTTGTTTGTACTTTCATACACTCTTTTAGGGAATCTTCCACTTATTCTTTAGGGTCTACTTCATCTTCCTGAATTTATTTTTGAGGTAATTTTCTTCTGCTTCATCTACATTGCATTGTTTAAATCTTGCTGATAAAATCACTAGTTTCTGGTGGTGTCATATTACTCTTTTTGCTGTGTGCTCTTACACTATCATCTATTCATCTCTTCTTCCAATGGATGCAGGTGAGGCCTGTTGTTGCATGATTAATAAAAGCCCAAAAACAGAAATTGGGGTTCAGTCTGAAGGTCAGAAAAACGAAACTGCCAGCTACTGTTCTTATTACAACAGTTCAAAATGGTGATCCTGCCTCCAGGAATTTCAGAAGGAGACTGTGTGTGAGAGCTCTCTCCTCCCATTTTATATTCCTCTCCAGTGCTTGAATTAAAGGCATGTACTACTACTGCCCATTTTCTATAGTAAGCTAGTGTGGCTACTGGGAATAAAAGGATGTGTCACCACTGCCTTGTCTGTAAGACTGATCAGTGTGGCTCTTTTACTCTCCAAACTTCAAATAAGTTTTATTTCTTAAGTTACAAATGAAATATCACTACCACCTGTGTGTTAGGGAGTCCCTCTTAATCCAGTTGGTAAAGGTAGATCTGTTACTTAGGTGTTCACTCTTCCTCCAAGTTCAGGCAGGGCTGTGCCTCCTATGAGTGATTGCTGATGTGGCTCTGGGGGCTCCTATGAGTGTAGGTGGTGTAAGGCACTGTTGGTCTCTCCCCCAAGTATAGGCAGGACCAAGCCTCAGATAGTCAAAGATGTAGTAGGCGATAGTCGCTCATGTTGTGAGACTGCTCCTAGGTCTCTTGGGCTTCATTGTTTGGGAGTGGGGTGCAGAATTTCTCCCGAGAGTCTAGAGCCTAGAGAAAATAGCCCTCCAGCCAGGAATCTAGAAATTCACACTCAAGATGCAGCAGGGTCAAGGTTCCTTCGGTCACAGCTGGGTTATCGTTACAAGTGTGTGGGGATGCTATTCTAGGGTCTTTGTTGTTAGATTTTCTTCTTCTTGTTTTTTTTTTTTCTTTCATCTTTCTTTTTCTTAGAATGAAGAGTTTGACTGGGACAGTTTTGTGTTTTTAAAGATGATTGGAATCCTTGAACTTAGAATAAATATGCTTTGGATTATGATGTGGCCATAGATTATGGGGGGGGGGGGGATAGGAAATAGAATTTCTTGGTTTGACTAAGATGGCTACCTTAACGTCCTATCATTGAATACTTGGTCCACAGTTAATTGTGCTTTTTTGTTGATAAGGAAGTATGGCCTGGCTAGAGATGGGAGAACTCAACTCTCTATATCTGCTGCCATGACTTCAGTCTACAACACTCTGCCATCATGGCCTCTTCCCCTCTAGAACTGCAAATTCAAATAAACTCATTATAAGTTATGGGGCTTTAATTACAGTAATATCAAAGCCACTAATACTGCAGGCTAAAGTTGTAGGGTGCAATCACCAAAATATTGTACTATAGATGTAGAACAGTTTGATATTGTTTAAGTTATACTTACTTAATTCCATTGTATTGTAGAAATGTTTCTCCAAATTTACTACATTCTAGTTTTATTAAACATGTACCATTTTCTAAATCAAAAATATGCTAATACAATTGTTACTTTATGATAAAATGTTATAGGAGAAAGTAAAGTTACTATTTCTTCATTAACTTTTTAAATCTAATCTTTGTTTTTATCTCTAGTTCATTTCACTTGTACTAATAAATGCAAATTATTTTCTAATGTTATATCTTATGAATGATACATTTCTTCTCTCCACTCTATCATCTATTTATATATTTTAAAATATCCTGTTTTAAAGTCTTATAGAAAAATATTGCATAAAAATCCATAAGTTTGATTTTAAGTTTTCAGAAAAGAGGATGATACATCTAAGTGAATCAATCTGTTATCAATGAGTTTGCTGATTTTTTAATTTAATCTGGCTATTTATCTTTGCCTTAATATTTTGAAGATAGTTTTCCTATAGATATGATAGTTGACAAGGTTTTATCAACATTTTTTATCTGTTCTACCACTATTTTCAAACTACAGTGTTCCTGAGGGGTTGTCAACAACTAATTACATTCACTGTCTTTGTAAGTAATAAATTATTTTTTCACACTGTTTTAAACTTTTTTACTTTTTGTCATTATTCATTACTTTGACTTTTCTGTGTATATACTTTTTGTATTTACTCTTGTCTAACTGTGGATGTGAAGTTCATTTTATCAAATTATGAAATAGTTACAGATTTTATTCCTTAGAGAAGAATTACTTTTATCTTTCTCCTTCTACTTGCATTGTGCTACTTCAAATGTACGAGAGAACATGCATGTATAATATATGCATTATATATGCTGTCATGGTTCGGTGCCAGCACGGACTATAAATTATTTTTCTGTAAGAGAGGGGAGGGCATTGGATTAAAGACACAACTCACAAGGATTTATCGGGAGGGAGGTTCTCAGTGATCCCTCGTGAAATCCTGAGATAACATCAAGAAAATTCCTCCTCTTTAACACACACACACAAAAGAAAATTCCTCCTCGTTTACTCTCCAAACAGCCTTATACACCAAAACATAAACTAAGGAAAATACATTAGCATTCTGTTTCTTAGGTAACCAGGTAAATAGATGTGCTCATATCCACATATCTACCTATGCCTGCTCTGTCACATCTTTCTATCTTCCTTCTCTGTATGCCAGCTCTGTCATGTAGGCTGACTTAGCATCTCTATCCCAGACATCCTCCAAACTACAAAGAAGGATCAGAACATTAGCATATCATGACCCTAGTGACAGCCTGTGTGTGTAAATGTTAGATGACCACATCCTGTGTGGCAGGTGCAAACTGTGGCCTGGGATTTTGGTCACCATACCATTTAGAAATATTGGCCTACAATCCACTCTTTTTTTTTTTTTTATAGATTCCATTGCTGGTTTATTCTCGCATATCAAATTATATCCCCATGCTTTATAATTTTGGCTAAGATTAGATTATTAAAATATTTTTCTTAGCTTGGCAGTTGTAGCACACACCTTTAATCCCAGCACTTGGGAGGCAGAGGCAGGTGGATATCTGTGAGTTCAGACTAGCCTGGTCTACAGAGCGAGTTCCAGGACAGTCTCCAAAGCTATACAGAGAAACCCTGTTTCGAAAAACAAAAACAAAAGAAAAGAAAGAAAGAAAAAGTTTTTCTTATCTACCTTAAGAGCTGTTTATAAGAACTGCGTAAGTTAGGGAAAACAATGACAATGATGTTAAAGCTGATTAACCAGCACTCTGAAGTCATCAGAGATTCTCTTAACTGATTTCTGAAGTAGTTTTATGGGTTAGAGAGATGGCTTTGCAATGGGACTGCTTGCTTCATAATCATGGAGAACTAGAGTTTAGATCTCAGCACTCATATAACCAGCCAGGCATCCCATAAAACACGGATAGAAATGGACAGCGAGACCAGCGGATGCCACCTCTTTGGAGGCAGATTTGTAATAGGCATAATCTCTTTTGAACATATACCCATGCATTTGTATCTATTTTCCTCACTTATGTAATTACTTTAAAAGCTTTTTTTCCTTTGATTTTAGTTTCTTGGGGAAGCTATTTTGATTTCGCAATTAACTGGAACAAATATATTGATGATGAAAATGTTAAGTTCATATTATATGAAGATCTGAAAGAGAATCTGGTTGTTGGAATAAAACAGATCTCTGAAAAAAAAAAAAAAAAAAAAAAAAAAAAAAGAAATGGAGTGACGGCATTTATGGGATGCCTGGCTGGTTACAATCCACTCTTTATTAATAATTTTAATGAAAACCTTTCTTCTGCAATAGTTCAGAAGATTATGTTTGTCTTAGGCAAAGACTTCTCCATTTACCCAAATTTACTCATCCTTTTAACAGGCATTCCATTTTATGCAAGCTCCTTTCTTAGGCATCTGGGGAGAAGAACCTTCAAACCCACCACTGACTGCTGATCTCTGTGAAGAAAAGAGATCAAAGGAGAGAGAGGTATTTGGGCTCTTTGTCTTGGGACCAAACTTTCTTGTCAGGAGAAATAATCGTGTTTTATGAATAATCATGCTCCAAAAGAATATGGTCTCCTATATAAAAGAGAAGAAGATTGCCTGAGTTGAAAATTATTCTTCAGCTAGTTAAGAGAACCTCCTAAATCTTTTATATTGCATCAAAATCTAAAATTCTTCTTAACACATGCATTAAATCTAAACATTTACAAGGTGTTTCAAACTTTTCTTAACAACTACAAGCAATTACAAACGTTACCAGGACAATACCAACTTTTCTCAACTTCTTATAAGCAGTTACAAATATTATCAGGTCAATACCATAATTCTCAATGTCTTATAAGCAGTTACAAACATTACCATGTCAATACCTTAATTCTAGAATGGGAATTAACAATAAATCTACAATTAAACATGTCATGATTTTCTTAAAACCACATTAATCAAAAGACAAGAAAAGTTTTTCTGATGGGTGAGAGTCCAATGACATTATTGTTATCAAATACCAGTTCCAGTCTCTGAGCAGCAGTTAAAACCTTAGGCTGCCCCCTTCTTAAGTGTAGAGATGTTTAGTCATTTCTTATTTTGAGTCATTTTTTCCCTAAGAGGAAAGCTTAGGTCTTAGATCTCAGGTCTGATATTTTAATCAAAATGAATTTTGTGTCCCAAAGATTAAAACAGCCAGATGTTCCATCTGCATTTCAGCTCCAAAGCAAACAGGATTCAGACTGCAGAAAATTGTAGTCATAGTGGTCAGGTCATCTTGGTAGGGCCTCTTGGGTTGTGGTCACAATGTCTGGAGGCAGCTCAATGTCTTGCAGTGCAGAGTGGCACTCTGCAGTACAGAGTGGTAACAGTGACAGCAGGTCCTGATCAGGCATTTCTCTCTGTGGAGGCAGGGAAATTGGCCCATGGTTTTCTCCTCCATCTTCTTTCATTTTGTCTCTCCTGATGGAACATTACCAGCTATTATGTCATCAGGTTTGGTTTTCTTTTGCTGAATACACTGAACCAGTTGCTCTGGAAGCCTCTTGCTTGATCTTCATCCTGGGGAAAAACAAAGACATGCCCTCGACCCCATATTAATATAGGGTCTGGTCTTTTTATAATTCATTGCAAGGGCTTTTTCCCCTTGCCTTAGCAAGGTCACCTTAGTGTGACCATGCTAGGTTGGTCTGCAGCAGATTTCTTTGCATCTTTTTATACCATTAAGTTGTTTTCCAGGAGCCATGGAACACTCTACAATTCCTCTTCATTAGTAACCATATATGCAATTTTCCCATTGGAAAATCCATTCTTAATTTTTTTTTCATAACATTCCTTAAGGGATATTTAGTTATAGCATTAGCAAAACATTGTTTTGCAAATTGCAGCAATGATCATCTGGGAAAAGACCATTATTCTGGCCTTTGAATTGAGCAAACACAATTGTCCAAGAATCACTCTCTTAAAATTATTAATTAATCTATTGCTTAGTATAAGAAAGATTAATCAAAGTCAGTAGTCTGTTAAACTATCTCCTATATTTCATCCTGCTCTTTTGTATTAGACAAGCTATTGCTTTTAATTAAGAGTTTAATATCTTAACTGGCAAAAATGGAATGGTGCAGCCATAAAATGCATTCTGATTTTTCATAAAACTGCTATAGAATAAGTTTTGTACTTTATATACACACTTGCCATAGCTGAATCATAATTAAGATACTATACTTGCTGATTATTGTATACTCTACCTGTTGTTCTATACTTTACCTGCTGAGTAGCTTCTATAAGCTCTCTATTGGAATTGGCTCAGCGCTCCCTTTAAGGATTTTACTTAGTGGTTCAAGGTCTTCTATAAGAATATTATAACTAAAGCTTTAACCATTGTATATCTAATTAAAGTTTGTAAACTATCTTTCTTATAACTTGCAAGACTGCCTAACTAATAGAAAAGTGAAAAAAAGGAAGTCTATTCAACTAATGTTGCTGGTCAAATAAAACAATCAACAAATAGAAGAATGAAAATATATCCATATTTATCTCTATGCATAAAACTCAAATCCAAATGAATCAAAGACCTCAGCATAAAACCAACCACACTGAACCTCACAGAAGAAAAGTAAGAAATATACTTTGGCACATCTCAATTACAGGCTCAGTGGCAAAGACACTAAGAGAAATAATAAAGGAGATCTCCTAAACTGAGAAGCTTCTGTATAAAAAGAACATAGTCAACAAGACATAAAATCAGCCTATAGAATGGGAAAAGATTTTTACTTTTCACTAATCCACTCCAAAAACATATCATGAACTCAGCAAACTAGTCATCAAAAGAACAAATAATCCAATAAAAATATATGGTACAGACCTAAACTGAAAACTCTCAAGAGATGAACTTAAAATAACTGAAAGGCACTTAAAAAATGCTCAAGCATAACATCCTTAACCATAAGAGAAATGCAAAGCAAAACTCTCGAGATTTCATCTTATCCCTATAAGAATGGCCAAAATTAAAGACATTGCTGACAATTTATGCTTAAGAGAATGTGGAATAAAGGAAAAACTCCTCCATTGCTGGTGGATGTGCAAACCAGCACAGCCACTTTGGATCCTAGTATGGCGATTTTTTCAGAAAATTAGGCAACAATCTACCTTAAAACTCAACAATACCAGTTTTGGGCCTATACAAAAAAGAAGCTCAACCATATCATAAGGACATGTGCTCAAGTATGTTCACAGCAGAATTATTTTGTCATAGACAGAATCTGAAAATAAACCCAAAGCTCGTGTTTTATACAAATGGTAAATTAAAGACATTGTCCTTTACAATAGCCATACATACCATAAAATATTTTGGAGTAACTTTAACCAAACAAGTGGAAAAAACATGTATGATAAGAACTTTAAATCTTTGAAGAAATAAATTTAAGACATCAGAAAATGGATAACTCTATTCTCTTGTGAAGGTAAAATCAATATAGCAAAAATGACAATCATACTGAAATCAAGCTACAGATTCAATAAAAATGCCCATTAAAATTACAACAAAATTCTTCACAGACCTCGAAAGAACAATCCTCAACTTCATAGGGAGAATCAAAACTCAGGTTAGCCTAAACAATACTAAAATCCTGTACAATCAAGGAATTTTTGAACGTCTCATAATCTCTTACTCTAAACTTCAATACAGAGCCATAATGCTGAAGACAGATTAAAAACAGATATGAAGATCATAAGAACTGATATCACATGCCTACAAATAGCATATTTTTTTAACAAAGAAGCAAAAATTTGTGAAATGGAAAAAAAAAGAAGCATATTTAACCTGTTCTTTTATTTTTAATTGTCCTGAAGCTGCATTCCCAGAGTCTACTTTTTCTGCAAACTTGCCTGTCCAGTTCCTAGCTAAAGCCAGGCTCCCTCTGTCTGAAAGCCTGTCATCACAATTTCTGGTCAGTGTAGTCGTGCCAATTTTTAACTATCTTTTTATTTTAACTTGTAATCATAAAATTCGGAGAATTCCTGAATCCTTTCCTCTGTTCTATTGACCGACTCTGGGTTGCTGACTGTGTGGTAAAATTTGTTAACTAAACTTATACTGTCTCCTGTTGCCTCTCTCCTGCAGGTGGGATAGATTTACCTGGCTACTGCGCCTGCACGTGGTGCCTCGATCTCAGCAGTAACCAAGAAGATTCTTGGGCCAAATGCCGTATTTTCTTCACTTTTCCTACCCATTTAGCAAGCGATAAAAGTTGCATTTCTGTGACTATTACACTTACAGACTCTAAATTTCTCTGCCTCTGTTTCTGTTCCTTATTAACTTCCTTTAGCTATTAACATATATAACTGAATACTCTTTCCTTATCCCATATATATATATATATATATATATATATATATATATATATATATATATATATTATGTGTGTGTGTGTGTGTGTGTGTGTGTGTGTGTGTGTGTATGACTTATTATTTACAAATTTTTACTCCCGATTTAATTTTGTCCCACTTCTCTATATTTCTTTAAATTTTATCCCTCTATTTCTGAGCACTCATTACTCAAATATCCATCTGTGGTATGTAATTTTCTCTCGTGGGTTCCACATGTTCTCCTCCATACGTCTGGTCATTTCTCCAGCGTTTTAAAGGTTTACGGATCAGCCCACGTTAGGGCACCATTATGTCGTGGTCAGGTGCCAGCCTGACCCATAAATTATTTCACTGGACCAGAGAGGAGGTATGGGATTAAAGACACAACTCATATGGCTTTATCGGGAAGGAGATTGTCAGCGGTTCCTCATGAAATCCTGAGTTCACATCCTGAAAATTCCTCCTCATTTATTCTCCAAACAGCCTTATATACCAAAACATAAACTAGGGGAAATTCGTTAGCATTCTGTAAAGGGCTGTGGTCATGTCCACATGTCTACCTAGTCCTGCCCTGTCACTTCTTTCTATCTTCCTGCTCTGTATGCCAGCTCTGTCATGTAGGTTGACTTAGCATCTCCATCCCAGACGTCCTCCAAATTACAAAGAAGGAGCTGAACAACATTAGCATATCCTGGCCCTGGCAACAGCCTGTGTGTGTAAATGCTAGATGACCACATCCTGTGTGGCATGCGCAAACTGTGGCCTGGAATTCTGGTCATCATACCATGTAAAAATATGGGCCTATAATATGCATGTAAAATATATATTACATGCATATTTTAGGCACACACACATGTGTATGTGTGTGTGTGTGTCTATTAAGCCAGCTCCATATATAGTCACATTTAATTTCTGTGTCTCTGTCTTTTTGATTAACCTGTCTATTGGTGAGAAAGAAGTATTTCTGTTTGGGGTTTTATATGTGACATTATGGCTAGTAGTATTTGTATTATCTTTCTTTTATCTTTACAGATCTCATGTTAGGTGAGTATATATTAGAACTGTAAATTCCTTGTGGGTTGTTTTCCTACTCAGCATTAAGTTATCCTATCTGTCTTTTATGATTAGATTTGTCTTGAAGTCCATTTTGTCACATATTAGAAAAATAACAACTATTTGATTTTGAGTCCCATTTGCATATAAGAACTATTTTAATTATTTCACCCTAAAATAGTGAGACATGAGTCTTTGCAAAAGAAAATAGGAATGACCTTTTAAAATCAAATCTGCTTGCCTGTGTCTTCTTATAGAATATTAATATTCAAAATTATTATAGAAATGTATGTTTATTTTTGCCAGTTAGTTGTCCTTAAAGATTTTATTGTTTTCCTTTTCTTCTTTTATTTTAAAACTGCCTTACCATTGTCTACTTCTTCTTAACATGCTATTATGTACATTTTTCTTACTCTTCAGTTCAAACTGTTCCTTCAGGTATGCTTTGTGGATGAATGGTTGGTTATAATTTTTTTCACCTTGATTTTGTCATGTGACTTTTTTTTCTGTTACCTTTATTTTGAATAGTAGTTTTGTCAGGAATATTATCTTGAGTAGTCAGTACTGATCTTCAGAATTTGAAATAAATGTTTACAACCCCATTTATCTTTCAAGATTTTGATTGAACAAAATCAATAGTTTTTATGATGGGCTTATATTTTTATGCGACATGGCCTTCATTATATTCTTTGGTATACATTTTGTTTTGTGAACTGAGTGCTTTAACTATGATAGGTTGGGAAGAGTTTCTTTTCTAATCTTCTCTACTCAATATTCTGTGATGTTCTTCTATTTGTGTGGGCATCTCTTATCCTAGATGCAGAATTCTTTTCTTCAATTTTATGAAAATTCTTTCATGTTCTTTTGCTATGAAAATCTTCTCTCCTCATTAATTTCAATTTTTCTTATGTCTTAAAGTTCTTGTATTCATAGTATTTAATTTTTAATATTAATCTTGACAGGATGATGCAATTATTTTCCATTCCCATCAAGTCTAGTTTTATGATTCCTAAATGATCCATTCTATTTAAAATGTCTATTTAAGTTGCCCTATTGTGTTTTTATTTTCCATCACCATTTTATTTTGTTTTTCTTCAGTTATTTCTATCCTTTTATGTAATTCTAGCTTACTATCCTGAATTGATGGTTTTATTTTATATAGTTATTTGTTTGATTGAAATAGATTTGCTTTCACTTTGAATTGCTTGAACATATCTATAAAATCATTTGTTTTGAACTTTAAGCCCGAAGTTTTTTTCTGAGCTTTCATTACTATGGGATTGTGAATTTTAGAATCAGAAGAAGTATCTTGAATTTTTGTTTTTGGAGTTTTGGAGATAGAAACTTTCCATCTACAGATTGTTTCTAGGTAATAATTTTTTGTTGTTGCTGATGTTTAAATTAAGTTACTTTTCAACTTTCAGTAGAGACCTTTGCAATACTCAGTAATACCTAGATTGTATAGGGTTTACATGATATTTTTCTTTTCTGGTCTATTGTCTGGAGTATCAAACTTGATGCCCGTACCTTTTAAGCTGAGACCTGCCTGTAACAATAATCGCTGTCCATCAGTAAACTCAGCATGTAAATAAAGTATTACTGAGTATAGAACACTCATTTCTAAATACCAGTTAAGGACTAAAGAGATATGACTCCATGACATTTAAAATGGGGTATTAGTTATTGTTGATATGGATGGAGAAAGCATAGTGAAAACAAAGAGATTGACATTGTGTGTAATTTTATGCTGCTAGATAGAAAAAGAACAGAAAACATACATCGATCAAACACAAAGAAAATTTTATAAGAAGAATGATATGTGAGAGTTTTATTTAAAGACTGAAAAAGAAAGGAGTAAAGCCTGACATTCGCATAATGCAAAAATTTCATTTCCATCAAGATGGAGTCTCAGAGACTATGTAACATAGGGAAGTCCTTTATCTTTGGGAATAATAACATAAAATTATTATGATATGGACAAAATGAAAGAGGTATGAATAGGGATGGACTTAAATGGTCTGCAATATAAGGATATTTATTCTATATCATATAACACTCTCTCATGATGTCAATAGTCCCTCTAATGTCAATCAGAATGGCTTATTATTACATGATTTTTAATGAACTGAAAATGTGCAGTTAGTTTGAAATAGTTTAAATGATCAACAATGGTAGTGATGCCCCACAGTCAGGACACTCAGGAGGTTAAGGCATGAGGTCCACCCAGTCTCATCCGTCTGAGAATAGCCAGGCAGCTGAGTTGAGATTTTGCCTTAAAACAATAATGAGATAATAGCTACAACATAAAAGAATAACTTAATGAATATTTAAAAATTCAAGTTTGTGTAAGCTTTCTTAATTTTTTTCAATCAATGCAGTATATTTATTGGTGAGATATAAAAGAGATAAACCATAGAGGGAAGGCAGATGTAAGTAATAAAAATATACAACCTATAAGCACATATACCTAGTGAGGAAAATGGAAGTGATGGTGAAACTCAATTACAGTTCAATTACAGTAAATCTTAGGCAGGGTGACTTAAGGGCTTAAAATAAACGTATCTGGCTCAAAAGTAGTTTCTAAGAGTCAACTGAAGCACTGACAACCAATTATATCTGCACAGAAATCCAAAATCAAATGAAGTTAGTACAGTTTTCCACATAACAGCTAATTGACCAAATGTATTCTAAAAATAAGACAATCTCATATTTGCATCACTGAAGTAAATGGAACTGTTAGAGCAATTTCAATCAAATAAAAAAAGAACAAAGTGAAATTTGCAAACATTAAGATGAAATTCAGTAGCTGACATGAAACATTTGTGAAAATATATTTTCTTAAATGTCCTTCAGAATGTTTGTAACTAATTTAATACAATGGTAAACAAAATCCAGATTGTAATATATACAAAGTACCAATAATATTTCAATATTAACAGTAAAATATGAGATAGTAGATGTATTATTCCTCTTACCTTGATCTGGTGTTGTTTTCCTTTCTGACTTTTTATATTGATGATGTGAAGGTCGAATCTAAAGAAAATTTTGTTTTATACCTGATTTGTATTATGCACATATTTTTGTATTCAAACCCCAAGGTTAAGTCACAGTTCCTCATTATCTTTGCTATATTGTCTGAATGAAACTGCCACTTTATTAAATTAAATATTACTCTCTCTTTTAAGAAATCTTAAAATAAAATATAAAAGAATCAATAGGATGTAATTCGGTAGTAGAGTATGTACTGGGTCCTGATTGAGTCTTCAAAATGCAAAATATATTTGTCATGTTTATCAACCACCAAATCACAGAGAACATGATGGACTAAAAAATAACCATAGGACAAAAATTCAAGCTAAGAATTGTCATCTTCTTTACATGGTATGTTTATTTGCACTCATGAAGCTGTTGCAGCCTACACATGATATATCCAATATCAAAACAACCAAAAATACTGGTATATATGAAGGAGGTATGTTCTAGGTATAACCTGTGACTGAGTAGCTATTGGTACTGAAGAGATACTGGGTGAAAAAAAAAACATTTATTGCTGAGGGTGTAGTCCGAAATTACTCCATATATATGGATAATCAATAAAAGAGGAAAAAAAAGCAAGGAATGATGGAAGGAAGGAGCAAATGAGAGAAGAGAAAAGAAGAAAGAAAAGAGAAAAAAATAAAAAAGAAGAGAAAGAGAAGACATGAATTTGGGAAAGAGACAAATTATAGGGTACATGAGAAGAATGGTAAACAAAGATGGTGCTTAAATATCCTGGTCATCCAGACCTGAGTAAACACACAGAAAATCTTTCAATTACAACAAGGCTTGGCCAATGGTTCAGGCTTATTCTTATCTGGCTCTCACATATTAAATTAACCTATTTTTATTAGTCTATGTATTGCCACATGGCTGTGCTGTTACCTCATTTTCTACAGGTCTCCTTTCATTAGTGGCTGGCATCTGATTGACTCTGCCAACTCTCTCTCTATATATCTCTGATCGGATTGCTTACCTGACTTTTTGCTGCTAAGTCATTATGCTAAACAGCTTTCTTCATCTACCAATATATATATATATGTGAACATCCCACATCATCTCCTGTTATAGGAAGTCTTACAGTCAGTGGTTACCTGCCCATTGAAATGTGGCCTCTTATACTATATAAGCCGATGTAGAGCATGTGTCCATTCAATTTTTCAGGCTGCTGGAATCAGTTGCTGTTCTTCATTCAAAAAGAGGATTCTGATTTGTGAGTCTACCCCTAAATAAATAACCACCTCAACTCTGAGCTACTGTGGTATTTCTTTTAAGTGTCCTTCTTCAATCTCCCCTTTTCTGTCTAACTAAAAAGGAAAGTTTTAACTTTAATATAGTAAAATTACATATGCAAAGCAGTTACCAAGGAAGAATTATATTTATAATATTTATACCATTTATACTTGGCAAATAAGGAAAATAGTCTCTTATTTATTCTATCTTTGAAAGTCTAAAGTTTTATAACTAATTTATCTGTTTTCATTACTGAAGAAACCTATAATTATAACTGACCTGTCTGACTTATAATACATTAAACCATGCCCTCATGGGGTTTTATCTAAAAGTCTATTGGATGGATGAATTCCCACAACAGAGAACTGAAAGGGGAAATGGAGATTTGTATCCTCATATTTCATTTCATAAATTTTCAAGAAGAACAGAAATATAAAAACAAACAAATCTCATAATCCCAATGTAAGAATGCATTACTTTTTTTTTTTTGGAGTAGTTGGACAGTGAGGTCTAATAGCCCTCAAAACATTATATTCTATTGTACTTGCCTTCGGCTACCCTCAAGAACTTGAAAGTAAGAACTGAATGCTAAGAATAATTTATATTTAAGCTTTAAAATATAGTGAAATTATTTTGTTATCATATAAGCTATTGTCCTGGAAATCTCATCCATATAGGTTAGCTTTTTGTAGTGATGGAAAATGACATGCAAGATACTAGAGGCAAAAATTAATTATAAGTCATGCCCACTTATAAACACTGCAAATAATAACAATTACTAGCCTAAGAATAAAAGCTCACTGATGCAATAGTGACACAAATATAAAAGGAATAAGCAAGCATTTGCTTGAATTCAAGCCAAAATCTACATGAGTAAACTGATTGTTTGCACCACTATCTGATCAAGTACCAATTGAAAGAAAGACAGGCCATGAGTGTTAAGAAAGAATTCCTTCTATTATGCTACAAAAAGGTATGGTATCAAGATGAATCTCGTTACTTATCATTGTAACCATAGAACAATAAACTTATCAGCCTTCATCTGAAAAGCTTCTATTTACAGCACATGATTAACAGAATGACTCACAACAAAATAGAGAAAATAAGAGATTACTGAATGCTCATCCCTAAAGAGAACATATAAATATGTCACTATACCATGTTTTTAATGAGCAGCGATAAATAAGTGGGCATAGTAAACATGAGGCTAGTGTGCTTCTAAATAATTTTTTTAAGGAAAGAAACTGTCTTTTGATAACAGACATCAGGATTGGGTCTCATCACATCATCATGTGAAATATATCTCAAAGCTATAATTTTCTGAAACTGAGTTTGTTCATTTCTAAAGTTTATAAATACTTAAATATTATAGAATTTTTGGAAGAATTCATGTGTATCTGTAAAACATCATATCTGTACTTTGAAAGACTTTTCCATTTAATTTATATTTTCCTAGTACAAGAAACTATTATTTCTGGTTAGCTCTTCCATTCATTGATTCTGGTATGACTATTAAACTGTAAACACATTGCTAGAAATTTATTTCTCTCTCTTAGGAGTGCTTTAACTGTTCTTTCAGATTAGAATGGTACATGGTATTCTAATAGTTGTTGACTTCCATACTTAAATGATACATTTTTTTTGGTGATTTTAAAATACACATTATATATAACTTTATTTTACAACTTTTACTTTAACATTATTATTTCTAACGTTAGTTACTAGAAAATATACTTGTCTAAATCCAATGAAATAATTCTGGGTATTCCATTATCAGATAATTTAACATCTTTAATCTTTCATAAAATCAACATATATTTTAAGAACATGCATCAGAAAGCAGATATTGATATTATAAGACAACTTAACAGTATTTGAAGTGTTGAGAGGACCTTCCTAGAGCCATGACTGACGCATATAAACATGCACTTATATTTCTATAGAGCTTAAAGGAAGTTAAGGCACTCACGTTGACAATGCAAAAACTCAATAGTGGGCATGGGAAACCTCCCTTTGAATGAATAGTCACAGTTGTTAAAGTGACTCCCAATTCAATATAAACCATCAGTGTAATACTTGGTTGCTCTCACGGTTTGAGGGTGGGCTTCTATTGCTGAAGACATTGAACTATAGACATAGAATAGAAGACTTAAGTGATTGAACCTGGATGTGGTCTGAAACCCTTCTTACCACAGCCTGATTACCACAGAAGCAGAAAGTAATATGCAGTCTGCTAAAGGAGAGAAATAATTAAACAGTCCTAATCAGGTTTAACCATGACAATGGCCAATATCCACAAAGGCAAGATCAGTGATGTTCACATGTTGGTGGTAGTCAAAAGCTGTCTAATTGGACCTAAGGGTCACTCAAAAGGAGGAAAATCATTCCTCATAATCAAAAATCTAGCTATCCTCCTGGGGCTTGTGAGAACACAGACATTACAAAAAATCAACTACTTATGTGTGTTTCTAAACTTCATCACCGATGGTTGGTTTGAATTTCCTTGCTTCTTTTCTAAAGATCCCTTTCTTGTCTTGGGTTTGTCTGCTACCAGTGCTTTGCCCCATGTTTATCTTTCCTATTCTCCTCCTCTTGTCATTTGTGAGCCTGCATACCCTTGGGTTGTCATTCTAAAAACTAATTTATTGTCTGTGAGCTTAGCATCAAAGTCCATATTTATATTAAAAGAAAAAGAAGCTTACTGGAATTAATAATCTAATCACTATAGCAAATAAATAAAGACAAATCTCAAAACTTTGTCCATTTTTAGTAAGTGTAAAAAATAATGCATTTCTTTATGGAATGCTCATCCATGCATGCCGCTGTTTTTTTTTTTTTATTTGCTATTACATCCACCTTCCCCTGCTAATCCTGTACATTTGCCAAATTGTGCATCTTATTTTCTCAGATCATATAAATGCATATGTAAGTTTAAATGTGAGTTCTGCATGTGAGAGACAATATGAGATATTTTTTTTCAAATTTTAAAAACAATTTACTGGGGGATATTTAATACATGCAAACATTGTTTTCCTGTCATATTTACTCCCCTTTCCCTCCATTTCCTCCTGGATCCACCACGCAAGTCCTCCTCCCGACTTCCTGTCCAGCTAGTGGTGCTCATATATGAGTGTGAGGCCACCTACCATGGCCCACACACCTAAAGAAAATTGGCTCTGCCTCCCCTACCAGTCATCAGCTGTCAGGAGTATCTCAGCAAGGGCTGAGAGCTGCTTTCCCCTCCTCTGCCCATAATGAAATGCTTATTGCCTTGATCTTGTTTGGACTTTGCTGGCAACCACAGCTGCTAGAGTACAGTGATTCTTGTCATGTTCAGGAGACACCATTTCACCCCATTCCACCTGACCTCTAGCTCCTATGATCTTCCTGCCTCCTCTTCTGCAATGTTCCCTGAGCCTTGGTGGGAGTGGGTGTGACACAGATGACTCATTTGTAGCCAAACACTCCACTGACACTTGCTCTGAGGACAGAGAACTGACCTGGGTAGAGAGAGGTCTTTAGAAGGCCATCTGATATTATATCTATTTAGCAGAATAGTAATGGTGGGGGTGGGAGCTATCTAGGGGAGATTTAAGAGGGAGGAGGCAAAGGGTATGGAAGGTTTGGAGGGAAGGATAACAATAAGGATATTGAACAAGCCATATAGGAAAATTACTGCTTTATTAGCTTTCTAAATTACACACACACACACCAGTTTAAATGAAGTTACTCTACATGGAGACTAATGCTTCTTTCAGAAACCAGAAGTTGCCAAATAAAAAGTCCACACAGTGACAGGTTTGGGATACCTCCCCTCAAATTGTTAGTCAAGGGGTCCCAAAGATGTTCCCAAGCAATGCAGGTTATTACTATGGTTCTTGGTGGCTAAACATATTGATAGTAAGACCCTCATCACTGAAGACACCACACACTTTGGTTACAGAATTTGAAGAAGTCAAGCTGGCAATATTTATTTAGCATTCTCCTTTTTCTCCCATTATTCATTCTTGCTCTCCTTTCTCATTCATTTAGTTTTCATTCTTGTATGATGAGTCCAGTACATATATTTTTTTCTCTAGTCTATGAGAAATTTAAATGAACTCAATAAACATCAAGTAGTCAGCAACTAAACTTTTATTTTATTCATGTGTACTCTTTGAAATAGTAGATGATAAAACTAATCTTGACACACCTTTACTCTTATATTATATAAACTCAAGACATTAAGAAATTTGGAGGGTATGGATTAAGAGTCATGTGTATACCAACAGAAAGCAGTACAGAAAGTGTGGATACAGTGAAGCTGAAATGTTTGTCTCATAGAATGTTGAGTATACTATGTAATAACGCTCTAATCTTATACTGAGAAAGTTAATGGACCTTCCTAGGTAACAGAAACACATAGGTCATCAAAACAAAAAAAAGCAAAAAAAAAATACAAATGTGAAAAACCAAAAAAAATTGTGAGCACTATGTACGTACATATATATATATATATATATATATATATATATATATATATATATATATATATATATATATATATATATACATAAATAATCACTGCAATGAAGAATAGATCTTGAGACAGGTTGCATAGCAAATTATCTCTAAAGTGAGATTAACATAACCAGTGTGACTGCACTTGAGAATGTCCCGCCATGATGATAATGGCCTTTAAAGCCGTAAGCCAACTAACAATTAAAATTTTTTCTTTGATACAAGTTGGTATGGTCATAGTGTCTCTTTGCAATAGAAACCTAAGACAATTATCAACTCTCCATGACTTTGTTTACACTGCGAAGACTTGAACATGTTAAAACCAGATAGGCTTTCATTACTGAGAGGGGTAAGTGGAAATGGTCTCCCTCCCTGATAAAGATGCTCTCCGCAGTTGGTACCAACTTACAAAGGAAAAAAAATAGTATTCTCAAATACAGTCACACTTGTTATATTAACTACACTTTAGTAGTTGGTCAATACAAAATGAACTCATAGTATTTTTGTAGACAATTGTGTTTCTATATTTGGACACCTTTTAAAATTGTTATTTGATTGTATATTTTAGTTTCCCTCATGGACAGGGGTAGGGCATTGTGTGTGAGTGTGTGTGTGTGTGTGTGTGTTTCTTGTTTCTTGTGCTTTGTTATTGTTGTTTTCTTATTTTTTAGCCGGTGCCCCCCGCCCGCAAAAGAGAGCAAAAGAATTAAAGGGAATCAAGTTGATTAGGTATGGAAGAGGGGATGAAATATAAATAGCTGGGGGAGAGAAAAGGGAATGATAAGACACTATTGTATGAAAATTTTTGAATAAAACTCACTAGCATATTGGTCTTGAATAAGTATCTTACATTTAAAATGAATTGAAAAACACTAAAATAAAAGCTTACATCTAAAATGAGTTGAAAAAATGCTAAAGTGTCTTTTGTGTGCATTCTGTTGTGTGGTTATTTTAAACAGTAGTGATTTGACATCCAATGATACTTTGTGAGACAGACTCTGAACATGAATGTATTATCTGAAAAAATAAATGAACTGTGGAGGTTTTAATTCTCTTATACTACATTTAAAGATGTTATTTTATGTACATAAATTTCTATAATGTTTTAAGGATTATGGAGTGGTCAAAATACAATGAAACTGCCTCTCGGTTTTATCTTATTGTTCCTCATAAAGTATAATTTATAGTGTTATAAAAACTTCCACAGTATAGTTAAGAAAAAATGACAATTTTTATATTAAAACCACAGAATTATAATTAACAATGAATCCAAAATTATAAAAAAATCCCAACTACTTTTGTACAATATATTTAACAATTAGAGGTTTATCAAGTGTAAGCTCTATTCCAAACAAAACATGGATTATGGAACTGCACGGTTAAATAGTCCAATGTTTATCTGAAGATGATCTTCTTGAATCTCTTTTAAATAGAAAACAATTATACTTAAATTGTTATTCTTCTCATTTTGTAAACCTCATTTGTTTTGTGAATATATAATATGGGGTATTATCAAATAAAAGAAACATCATGAAATATTACTCAGGGGTTAGAATTAAATTTGAAGCTTAACTGGTTGTTTTAAATACTCTACACAAAATTACTTACTGGTATTGAACATAAGTAGGCTTCCCATAGACTTGCTTGTCTTAGGCAGGTAAAGAGAGAAAATCTTTCAACGTTCATTTTATTTTGCTGTAGTTGATGGCCATGACCATGATTTCACAGAGAAAGACCACCTGTCAATCTGACTGATCTTCTGAGTATTCTACTTCCAGGTTAACCCTGTAGCCTTCATGAACCCAGATGTAGTCTTCAATCTGATTATACACTGCTAAGTTCCAACATCCACCTGAAGCACTCTTCTAGAGAGTAGGGATGTCATGGCCATTTTACATAAAGTATGGAGATTCAGGTATGAGTTTATACTCTCATGGACAGAGGCAAAATATATCTGGACTGATTTATTTGTATGTTGATGTGTAATTTCCCTCTGTATGCTATGATTACCATTGATAAATGTCCAGTCAAAGAGAGATGGAGGAATTATATAAGTAACAGGGCTCAAGGTCACGACAGAGAAGTTTACAGAGCTGGCTGAAACTTCTGGGAACTAATGAACTCTACACCAAGAGCTGGGAAGCCTGTCTGGGACTGAACTAGGAGATTTGCATATGTGTGACAGTTGTGTAGCTAGGCCAGTTTTAGGGGCTCCTGGCACTGGGACCAGGATTCATCCTAGATTCATGAGGTGTCTTTTTGAACCCCAATCCTTAAGATAGGGTCCCTTGTTCAGCATTGATGAAGCAGGGAGTGTGTTGGTTCTGTCTCAACTTTGTTGACTCTGCATGGGAGGTCTTACACTTTTAGAGGAGTGGATAGAGAGATAGGGGTGTGAGGAAGATCAGAAGGAGGGGAGAGAGAGAGAACTGTGGTTGGTATGTAAAATGAGGAAAATGTACATGTCATCAAGCAATGAATTGCAAATTCTTCCATACTTCATAAAACTGTTAACATACTGATTTACTCAATGTACCCCTATAGTGATATTTTGTTTATGAACTAACAAATAAAGCTTGCCTGAGATAACAGTTAAAAGTTAGATACACTAGTCAGTCATACAGGCCAGGCAATGGTGACACACACCTTTAATCCCAGAAGCCACACTAGTTAGCCATAGAGGTCAGGAGGTGGTGGTGCACTCCTTTAATACCAGCACTAGAAAGAAATATAAGGATGGATAAGACAGAAACTAGCTCTATTTTCAGTCTGAAGATTTCGTAGAGGTAAGAGCTTTCTTGATTGGCTGCTTTGCCTCTCTGATTTTACTGCTTGAACACCAATATCTGCTTCTGGGTCTTTATTTATCATCCTGCATAATCATCTGAGAGTGCTTCCATTTTTAACCACTTTAAGTAATAGGCATTTTCATCATAAATTCCTCATGTAGGATTTTATATCTATTATTCTTCTGTTCTTTGTTATTGCTCTTAAGTACATTGAAAGATTCTTTTTGTTTTATTTGATGATAATAATAGGGTATATTCCAGAACAACATCATAAAGATTAATGTAAAAATGAGTAATGTAAAAATCATCTCATTCTGTAAAACTAATTTCTTCAAATTTATTATCATAGAATTCTCCAAGAAATTATATACGGAAGAGAATTTACTTTTTTCTTTATTTGCAAAAGATATGAAAATCATAGTTATTATAAAAAGTTGACAATATCATCATTAAAAACTATCTGTTACTTTATACACTGCATGCAAATGAGTCAGAGTCAGGTCTTCTAGATAGGTATGTTTGTATTCCTACATTTATGAAGCAATATCACCGTATAAGGTGACGTGCTGCAAGCCTATAATGAGTGAATATCTTCAAGCTCCAACCAATGAAATGTGACTTGAAATCATCTGAATTTTTTTATAGTTTTCCCATCAATTTTCCACCATCGGAATTAATGATGTCATTTAAAAATAGATAACATAATACAGATTTTCCTCCAGAAGAGTTATACCCTGAATCACCTTATAAAGATATAGTAAACATTTTAGGAGTTGAGAAGAATTATAAGTCCTGTAACTACACCTAACTACACCTGAAACAAAAGACTAGAAATCATAGCACAGTCATTCAATGATGAATTATGTACTAGTGGATGAGGGCAAAGTTGCTCAAGGGTTTCAATAGGCTCCTAATCTTTTGGCTATAATTCTTTCCAATTCATTGCATATAATTGAGAAAAAAATTATTTTTCCCCATCTATTACCAAAAATCTTATTCTCAATTTGATCTTAGTTTGTGTATTTTAAAAAACAAAATATGGACTCATTAGGAATATATCAAGGCAGAAGTATGAGTCTCCAGAATTCATTATATTAATAATAAAGATCTTGAATGGTACAAAAGACAATTAAGCAATTCTATTTGTATTGATAGTTCATTGTATGCCTTTATAATTCTTAAATTTTATTATACCTTGATTATCGGGATAATCTCCTGATAATTTTCCCACAATAGAGAAGAAAATCAGAGAAACTTCTAAATGTCAGGGATCAAATTGATGATTTTGATATGTCTTGTTGATCTATGTTTTTTGCTTGCTAGTTTTGATGTTTCTACTCGGTACCTGAGTTCAAACTTACTGTGTATGTAAGCAGACAAAAATTAAAAAAAGGAAATATTTTTATGGGAATTAAAGTATTTCATACGTCTCTATAGCCTGTTTGGATGCTCATCCTCCTGGACCTGGATAGAAGTGGGAGGACCTTGGACTCCCGCAGGGCAGGGAATCTGGACTGCTCTTCATTCTCGAGAGGGAGGGGGAATAGAGTTGGCAGGGTAGGAGAAGGGGAGAGGAGTGGGGGGAGGGGGCAATGTGTGGGAGGAGGGGGAGGGAAATGGGAAATGGGGAGGTGGCGGGAATTTTTTTCAACAACTAAAAAAATTTAAAAAATTAATAAAAAAATAAAACAAAATTTAGAAATTATTAATGATAGAAAGAATTATATTACAATAACTATTTAATGATTTAGTTTGTTGTGGAAAATCAATCAGAGATGAACACTCAGATGTAGTTCATAAGTCATTTGATAGTCTTTATTGCAGCTGAATGAGACTAACCTCTGGTATTTTGGGATGCAGGTATAGTTAGAGTACAGGGGAAAAATTACATCCTGACATATCAAAAACATGCAGGGAGGCTCTTCATAAGCATACAGTTTAATTGAAGTTAAGTTAACTGGGGGCATTGTGACCTCAGGTTTCTAGAGTAAACTTCTTTAATTTTCTACAGGATTCTTCATCAAAGTGATCAAATTCTAGTTAAACTTGAGTATCAGATGGAGAAACCTCTGCACTATCTTGCCCTGTTGCAAGTCTTTTTTATAGTTTTTTATATTGCTCCAACAATGCAAAGTTGAAGCAACTCAACATACATGGAAGCAATGCCATGATTCCATTACATATATTTAAAATTGCTTTGAGGAAATTAAATAAAACACACATATTTTCCAATTTCAAAACC
This sequence comes from Microtus obscurus, assembly GCA_963919715.1. NCBI lineage: Eukaryota > Metazoa > Chordata > Mammalia > Rodentia > Cricetidae > Microtus > Microtus obscurus. The sequence continues at coordinate 2,094,756 of CAWTZC010001020.1, read as the reverse complement.
AGTATTTGAAAAATAATGTGTTTTTGAGATATTAAAATATGATGATTCCTTATTTGATAACATGTATTCATATCATGTTACATGTATATAATATCAAATTATGCCTTATGTATATGGAAATTGAATGTATTTTCTTTATTCTTCCACTGTCATCTAATTAAGACAGAATATAGCCAATTTTGTTTAGAATATCAGTATACTTTCAAGAATTATTCTATGGCTAGAATCAAAAACATAGATGATAGCCTTTACTGGAGAGGCTGTGGAGAAAGGGGTACCCTCATCCATTGCTGGTGGGAATGCTCTCTTGTGCAACCACTTTGGAAAGCAGTGTTTCGGTTTCTCAGGAAATTCGGGATCAACCTACCCCAGGATCCAGCAATACCAGTCTTGGGAATATACCCAAGAGATGCCCTATCATACTACAAAACCATTAGTTCAACTATATTCATAGCAGCATTATTTGTAATAGCCAGAACATGGAGACAACCTACATGCCCCTCAATGAAAGAATGGATGAAGAAAGTGTGGAATATGTACACGTTAGAGTACTACCCAGTGTTAAAAAAAATGATATCTTGAATTTTGCATACAAATGGATGGAAATAGAAAACACTATCCTGAGTGAGGTAACCCAGACACAAAAAGTTGAATAGTTGAATATGGTATGTACTCACTCATAAGTGGAATCTAGCCATAAATAAACGACATTGAGCCTATAATATGAGATCCTAGAGAATCTAAATAAGAAGGTGAACCCAAAGAAAAACATATAGTTATCCTCCTGATATTGGAGACAAAATTGCAAGTCAAAAATTGGAAACTTGGGGGTGGGGATGTTGTAGGAGTAAGGGGAAATGGGGAGAAAAAGTGAGAAGGGGAGGATGGGGAGAGCTTGGGGGAATGGGAGGGTTGGGATGGAAGCAGGGTGGATATGGGAGTAGGGAAGTATGTATCTTAATTAAGGGAGCCAATTTTAGAGTTGGCAAGAGACTTGACTCTAGAGGTGTTCCCAGGTGTCCATAGAGATGTCCCCAGCTTGTTCCTTGGGCAGCTGAGAAGAGGAAGCCTGAAATGGCCCTGTCCTATAGCTATACTGATGAATATCTTGCATATCACCATAGAAACTTCATTTGGCGATGGATGAAGCTAGAGACAGAGACCCACATTGGAATACTGGACTGAGCTCCTAAGGTTCAAATGAGGAACAGAAGGAGGGAGAACATGAGCAAGAAGCATGTAATCAAACCGGACTCCTTGAACGTGGCTGACAAGGAGGGCTGACTGAGAAGCCAAAGACAATGGCACTGGGTTTTGATCCTACTGCATGTAAAGACTTTGTGGGAGCCTAGTCTGTTTGGATGCTCACCTTCCTAGTCCTGGACGGAGTGGGGAGGACCTTGGACTTCCCACAGGGCAGGGAATCCCGACAGCTCTTTGGACCGGAGAGGGAAGGGATGGAGAATGGGGGGAGCGGGAGGGAAACGAGAGGAGGGGAGGATGTGGAAATTTTTAATTAAATAATAATAAATAAATAAACAAATATTCTAACTTGATGTTCCAGAAGAATTATATGATGATCCAGCTCAGTTGTCAACTTAATGGGATCTAGAATCATCTAGAAGAAAATTCTTTAGACAAGTTTGTCTTGAATTATTATGATTAAAGTAAACTGTAGTAAACTCACAATTCTAGGGATCCTAGACTCTCTAAAATGGAGAAGTTGACCTGAACACTAATATTTTTTTTGTTTTTTTCTTATTGTAGTTACAGTGGGGCCAGTTCTATCAATCACCTCTTGTCCCGCTTTTCTAACATGAAAGACTGTATCCTCTATATGTAAGCCAAAATAAAGCCTTTCTTCCATATTTTTCTGTTGTATTTTATCACAGCAACAGAAAAAAGGAACTTCTTAACACTATTGTGTATCTGTCTCATTATGCTTAACATCTTTGCTTCTAAGCAGCAATAATAAATAATACATACATGAGGTTACAGTTGTAAGATAATAAAAGGTTTCACATCTCTGACTGACGTTTCAAGATTCTCAATCAAAGCAAACAAACAAAAGCCTCAGAAATTTTCAATTGAATGTTAGCACATCATGTGGGCAGCAAATATCATTAAATTTGTTTGAATAAAAGGGAATGTGATTAGTTGTAATGATTGTTTTGGATATAAGACATGTACATGACATTGTCTACATTTGATGATATTTGACTCCTCTTCTGTTTGAATTTTAATATCTCATTACCATTAGCCTTTAAGTAAATACATTTCGTATGCTTCTTTGAATTTATTTTCCTTATTAACTGTTTTCTTTAGTGCTTTGTTTAGACAAAGTGTGTGTGATGGACAGGACAATATGATGCACCTATCTTGCATAAAGTAAAGACAGAATGAAAATAACTAAAATGTTGCAGACCCTTCTCCATGTTCTTTGATTTTCCTTCTGACAGTTGAGCAATACTGGCACTCCATGTTGGAACCAAGGAGTAGTAGGTCTAATAGCTCCTCTGAAGACTGGAAGTTTAGTCCTGGTCCACATGGTTTATAAATATTAGTGGATATTTACTTGCTCAAATATCTGTGTCTCTGTCTTAGCAGCTTTTATTTACAACGATTTGAAACTTTGAATAGTTTGTTACAATGAGTCTAAGTGACTCTATGTAACTGCAGAGAGATCTCATTGTTAATTTCCACCATGCCTGAAGAGGGAAAGAAAAGAGAAAAATACTGGTGTCTAATTAGTGAGCAGCCTCGGACTTGTATAAAAGTTATTTTCTCACCTACTTTCCTCCCAGCCTGCCACACACATTAAAAACTGATCAGGAGGGGGAAACAATCATTTGGTGTTTTAATAATCTTATGCAGAGCACCAAAACCAATTTATTATACAATGCACGTTCATTTTTTCAATTTGCGTTTAACTCTTCTCAGCAAGGGAAATCATATTAAGTGTTTGTATTTAAATGGGGAATCCACCAGAAATGACCACTCATGTACAGCTTATAGCCAACTGAAAGTGTTTATTCCAGCTGGCTAGAGTCACACTCAGATATTCAGGACCTAAGTATGGTATGGATTGTTTAGAGTAAGTAAGGCATTTGTAAAGGTAAACTCCACATACTGGTGTCTTGTTCAGCAACTTGCAGCAGGAGGATTTGCTCAATCAAGCAGCTTAACAGAAGCTAACAGGAGCAGTTAGTTTCAGGAGGATATTAGCACAAGCAGAGAGTTTAACAGAGTCTAAGTTAGTTAGGTTATCTTGATATCAGGTTCCTAGAATAGAGTAAGACAATTTTCCATAGAATCACCATCCAGAAGATCAAATTGTAGTTAAAACTGAAATGGCCTTTCTAAGAACACGGAATTTGTACTCTCTGCACTGTTTTGCCCCATCAAACTGTAACTACAATATTCTGGTAAAATGTATTCCTTCCTCAAAGAAGAGAATTCTTAAGAGAAAATTCTGCCTTTGTTGACATGCCAATTTTTTTTCCTCTCAACTGTTGTCTGTCAGTATAAATTAAGCTCCATTCAAATTTAAAAGAGATTTTAAAATCTACAAAAAATGAAGGTTAAAAGGCTCACGTAATTAAAACAAGTGAAAATACTGGCATAAATTCTCATCAGAATTTCTATCATCCGTGGAGATAATGGAGAATATTTTATGTGCCTTCTTATCTCACTCTGGAGAATGTTTGCTGAATGGCTATAATAACTTGAGTGGCATTTTCTCTTTTTGCTGCAAGTCTGTTTCCAATGCCAATTATTTCTCACATGAAACTCAAGAGACATTTCAAAGACATAAATAATCATGGACTTATTAGTCCAATTACAGTAAAATGAATATATAAGTAAAGTAGTGCTATTATGAAGAATTAGGCATATTTAAAAAAATAGTCTTCAAGAGGATTGTGCATGTTTTGTTTTCTTGCAATAAAAGAACACTCATGATTTGTCTTGGGCTTTCTGAGGTAAAACCTTTTCCGGACTTTATTCTTTGTGAGCTGTGCTAAGTGGATTTATTCTGTGGTAAATAGTTGAACACAAGGAGAATCCTGAAATGAAAAGCTTTTACAAGGTACTACCTTCAACTACCTTTTGTTCTGAGCTGGAAGGCTACTGAATGCATGCACTCAAGTACTTTGTTTACAACCTACTCGAGATGAAGTAGTCTAATGATTTGTTTTCAAAATCTGTGTTTAGAGACAGAAGTGGGCAGGATTTTTTGGCTATTCCCGATCAAAAGAAGACTATACCAGAAAAAGTAAAAGAATTACAATGCGTAAATATCATAAAGTGAACAGCAAAAAATTATAATATGTCTTTATCTCTAATTCCATGCATTAAATGTTTAGAGTGGGAGATATAGAACCATAGAGTACATGAAATATATTTTAAAATATAAAACCCATCATTTCTAGCCCAACACATCTGAATAGTACGTTTGTTGCAATTCACCCTTATGTAATTCATATAATTCATCATGTAACAAAATAAAATATGACCAGACGCACCAAATCAGCCTATCAATAAATAACTTGAGAATATTTCTCTTGACTTAAGCACACTGCTGGGCTCAGACTCATTTTTCTCAATGAAATTATAACTGCTAATTAAAAGGTATATGTGTACTTTCAGATATAATATAGTAGATATTATTTGAACTTTATAGTTTTAAATGGTACAGTTAGATAAAAACAATAGCTTAATTTAATAATAATGTAATAGGGAATGGGGGTTTAAAATCTAGTCTGCGTTCAAGTTGGGCAGTTAAGAGGTGAACAAGGGGAAATTTGAGATGCATTGTTTTTCTTGGGACTTTACAGGAAGAATATTGACAAAAGCTTTTAGAAGATTTGCATCTCAAATGAAAACAGAAAGAATTTGCCATTGGTTTTCTAAAGCACATTGTCTAATAAAAAGGGAGAATCCCAGTGTAAGGAAGAAACCCAGAGTTCTGGTAAGCGGTGGGAAAGATTTTTAGGTAATCAGCAACTGGAGAAACCTAGCAAAGTATTGGTATAGAAAATACTCATTCTGTATGTATTTACATCCCTTTTGGGAGAAGTGCTCTCTTACATTACAGGGCATATTTCTTGTAAATGAACTACAGAAATGACCAGAAACTCAAAAAAGAAAAAAAAAAAGAAAGAAAAGAAAAAAAACAACCCCCACCCCCCAAAAGAGAGAAAAATTAAGTCTTTAGGACTATATTACTAAAATTGCATTGTGAGAATGCCTCTATGAGCAACAGAATAGTTTGAAGAGTGAAAATGATGTCTTTTTGTAAGTACCATAATATCATCACACTGGTCTCATTGTTTCTCAGAATAAAATAATTGAAGCAATTTATCCTCCAGACAAGGGCTATATAACTCTATTATTGCTGTTGTGAGTATAGTCAAAAGTGTGTGGTGCAGTTTCAACAGAGCAAACCACATGGAGAAAAGGATGCACCTTAGGTTGGCCGTGGCAACTCTGATGAACAGCTGAGATAAATGGGTGCCTCCTAGACTGCCAGTATTCTGTGGATAGTAGGTACTGTATTTTATACTGTGCACATATTAGGTCCTAATACTTAAATGTCTACACATGAACAAAGAAATGATTCTTTCCTTGTATGTTGTCAAAGCTTCTATACAGAAAAGAGAAATCAATCAAGAAACGTTTAGTTCCCAAGAAACATTTAATTCCCTGTGAGAAGGGTAATTTCTAAACTAGAGCATTTCATTTGAAAGTTTCATTTCCGCATCGTCATTATGTTATTATCAGATTTGTTACCAAAACAGGACACTTTATCCAGCTCTGATATTAAACTGGAGAGACCCTTCAATCATTGGTTGGCAGGCTTACTAATCTGTTTCTGGGTTCACAGAATATAGAAAAAGAAATAAAGTTTATGAAGTTTATGTGTGGGTAAATAACCTGTTACGTTTAGTGATTTCGAAGAAAGCAGACATTCACAGCTAGTGAGAGAGCCTGTGTCAGTGCTACAAAGTTTGCTGGACACTCATTTTTCAAATTTCCCCACCTGGCTTGTGAGTCCCTACCCATACTCTCTTTGCTACTAGGGTCCTGGCAAGTACATCACCTCTTCATGGAAATTTTCTGCAACAAAAAAATTGCAATGCTACAAAGGAAAAGATTGATGAGCCACAAATCACTTTTAAATACAAAAATTTCATGCAATTGATAAGACATTAATATAAAGCTAACACAAAAATGTAAACTTCTCTAGAAAATGTGAAGTCCATGCTGTGAGGTTTACATGCTCTTACCTTCCAGCTTTAGTAATTTTCTGTGCCATAGGCAGCAAAACTCCACTCCTCCGCACTCATTCGTGTGGTGCTAGTCACCTTCATGGTTGAGGTAACCTTTTTGTACTAGGTGTCTAAACCTAGCCTATTAATTTTGGGGTGGGTTTTTTTTTTTTTTTGGTCTGTTTTGTTATGATTTCAGAAAATCTCCTTTTTGTTCTCTCATTTTGCATTTGCTCTGCCGGGGCTTCTCTTCTGACTGTGTGTTTTCCTTATTGTTTTCTGTGTTGTATGTTGTCTTGAGCCTCTTATGTTTTAACAGTAGGTGATCTTATTTTTGTTTTTTTGTTTTGGATGAAAGAGATTCACATTTGTAAATAATTTCAAGCTTTATTCTATCACCCAAAATCTAGAAATTTTAAAATATTCTTCTTTATAATTAATTTAGTAAGTAGACTGGTATTTATTTTTTAAATTAATTTAAACTTATTTTATATAAAAATAAATTTTATATAAAAACAAATTTCAATCTGATTATATTCAAAACTTTTTGAGATAGCTTTATATAGTTGACATAAGAAGGTCAGTAGTTTCTTCTTTCCCAGTTAGTATTTTTCTTAATTAAAGCCTTGTTTTCTCAGTAATATTATATGTAGTTAAATATTTGAAAGAAATTTATATGCCTTTTTAAAAGCACATTCAAAAACGTGAGTCCATAGCTTCTACCGTTTATGCCAAAGGACATAGGAGGCATTTCACCATTAAAGTTTCCATATTTGTATCCAAATACTTAAGTACTATTGCCTTCAGTCAGTATGGACAGGTTATTATGATACAATTTTATTTGTGTGTGTCACAAAACCACACCCCTAAGAAATTACAATTAAAAAATATGATTCTCATTCTGTCCAAACATGACAACCACATGTTATCTAGTGAAAACTTAGCTACTAGTAATTAGTGTTCATTTGCACATAAGGAACAGGAGCTGGATTGTAACTCTAGTGATAAGTGGATTATATTTTGATAAAGCAACTACATACACTCCAAATTATATTATACAGAGGATGAAAAAAGCACATAGTACATGCAGTACAGTTGGATGCAGAAAGGCCTCTGTTTAGAGGGGAAGGTAGGATGGAGAAAGCCAAAAAGGAAAATTGGATAATTTCCATCATTAATGATAAATGAGGAAAGTGTGAAAGACAGTATATGATCTGATTAATGGGAAACACAAAATAGTGAGTTCATAGGAGCATTATCCTTTGGCATCTAAAGAAAACTAGATTATTTTTAAATTTTCTAATATATATATATAATAAACTTTGATGACATTGTTTGACAAGTATTAATTAATTCTACTAGATTCCTACAAAATTTTAGGAGAGGATGAAAAAATGTATATTCTTTCCTAATAGATTATTTAAAGATAAGATCACTTTATTGCAATGAAATCACAAATACAAACTACATGGAATCAAGCAACCACTAAAACATCTGCCTAGTCCTAAACTCAACATAACTCAATGAAGTAGTATAATTACAATTGCCATTCTAAAGCCCTGGATCTTTGCATTGGATTTTACACTTTAAAGAACACATTTTTATCCACTGAATTCATCACAATAATAAACAACACCCATTATAGAAATGATTAAAGACAATTAGCTTTATGTCCTCTTTGATAATCCACAGGCCCTTATTTGTATTCTTCCCTTCCTTAACACCTAATGCTATCCTTTCTTCTCTTGTTTCAACTTTCACACTGAAACCAAATGTATATGTGCTAACATATGTAAATGTATACATTATAGGATCTCTTCATATGAATAGGCTAGGATCAACATATGCAGGAGAACATGCAGAGCCTTTCTTTCCTTTCTTTCTTTCTTTCTTTCTTTCTTTCTTTCTTTCTTTCTTTCTTCCTTTCTTTCTCAGAATCTGGAAATAGATGACCCAGAAAATTTTAAAATTTTATTCAAAACCTGTTACTCTGTCAACAAATTTAATTCTCATTTTCTAGTTGATCGCAGACAAGGACTAAAGAAGCAAATGTTTCTTAGGAATGGAGTAACAAGGAAAAGACACAGTCTTTAGAGCCGGTCAGGCAATTTTCAGGGACCTTACAGCTTACATTATTACTGCCATCCCATTCACTTCCCTATTTAATTCTGTCCCCTAGGGTCCTATCCACTTAATTCCAGATTGTCTTTACTCTAGTCCCTTGTCTTCAAATAGTAATTATTTTATTCTATGTCTATTATTTGTTCTTTGCCCCCTGTTAGACTAGATGCTTTATAATGACAGAGATCTGTGTTTTACACTTCTCTGTGCTTCATGTGTACAACTGAGTTACCTACTATATTAAATAATGAATAGCAAATCAATAATACTTCATAAATTGGTCTGGCAATTTCATACATTATCTCCTTGTGCTGGTTTTATGAGGTTTTCTTGGGGAAGGGGCCTACATTCTATTTTAAAATATCAAGAAAGAGTACCATGTTATTTTGAAACTTTTTTGTTGTTGTTGTTGTTGTTGTTGTTTTTTCAAGACAGGGTTTTTCTGCGTAACTTTGGTGCTCTTGTAGACCAGGAAGGCCTCAAAATCACAGAGATTCACCTGCCTATGCCTCCTGAATACTGAGATTTAAAGGCATGTGCCACTACCACATGGCTTGCTTTACTTATTTTTTTTTTTTACACTTTAAAGAACAAACTTTAAACTCGCAAACTTGCAGTAACGGCAACCCTGAATATCTAGCGTCCTCAAATATTCAGGACTTAAACATGTATTGCTATGACTGGTATAAAACTGTAAAGTGGTCACAGATGCACATACAAGTAGAATCATATTTTACCTAATTTTGAATGATTTTCTTCAGTAATAAGTTAACTTTAGCTTAAATTTTTACTTCATTTTTATTGCAAATTAAAAAGGAAATGTTATACAGCTATGTGAAATGTTTGCATTATATCTATGTTCTATAGGTTTTATTTTTCTATTCTTAAAAAAGTGATTTTACTGTGGATACTTTACCCTTTAAAACTAAAACAAAGGGTTGGTGCTATAGTCTTGTGGTAAGGCAGCTACATAGAGTGCACAAACAATAAGAGTTGCTCCTCAGACAAACATACAAATAGATACATAAATTTAAATTAATGATAAAGACATATAGTATAGTAGACACAAGTCAGTAAGAAAACAAGTGATTATCATTATCAAGTGTTATATATAATTGTATGTGCTGTATCATTTTTATGATTGTCAGGAAAGTTGGTTTGTTTAAGTCAGTCTCATCAACACAGTAACCAAATGGGAGTATTAAAATGCACAATGATGTTGCAACATCATTGAGCAATAGGAATTTTTAATTTCTTTATAATCTTCAGGTAATAGTGACATTTATCATAAAACAACAAACAAAAAAAACAGAAAAGAATTTAGAATTAAATTTATAGCCGGGCGATGGTGGCACACGCCTTTAATCCCAGCACTCGGGAGGCAGAGGCAGGCAGATCTCTGTGAGTTCGAGACCAGCCTGGTCTACAAAGCTAGTTCCAGGACAGGCTCCAAAGCCACAGAGAAACCCTGTCTCGAAAAACCAAAAATAAATAAATAAATAAATAAATTTATAGAGGGCAGAGTAGAGATAAACATATTATGAAAGCATGTAAATATTCCCTCATTTATTAAGTGTATCTATTTGGCTTGCTAAAGATTAATTTAGACAATTGACAAAGACGGGATATCTATTTTATTCTTTAAAAAAATCAATATTATTAACAACCATTCCCTTTTCATCTCAATACAGAGGGATACAGTAGAACCTTAAAAGGACAAGAAGAGATGAGCTGTGGTGGTGAGGGGTTATGGATAACTACAATAATTGTGAATGCCCGCATAATCTGGATGATGTTTGAGATTCATAGAAAGACAGGACTTATTTTCCACCTATCCCTTATCAGATTCTTACAGTGAAACAGGAAAAAAAAGTTTCATTAAATACACAGATAATACAGTATCCCTTATATTTACATACTAGTATTTTATCATTAGATTACTACATAGAATAGTGGAGCAATAGTGTTTCTTAGTTCTTAGGAGAGTAAATCAAACATGATCAATGTATACGATTATCTAAAAGTTACATTTTTCTCTCTTCTGGCTTATTCAAATAAATTTATTGCTGGGAACTCTTTCTTCAAATACCAAAGGATGTGGTGATAAAATAGAATGAAAAAGAGGTAATTGTAATTCTTTAATAGTGACAGTGGAGTTTTTCACTGCTAAATAGGGTCTTAGTTTTTTCAGAGCTGGCATGTGCCGTACACTGACAAAGGAATGGAGTACAGGGCATCCTGTGTTAGTGCCTGAAGCATTTCCCACAAGCCCCTTAAAGTTAAAATTAGCAGTGCACAAAAAATGAATCAGGAAAGGAAATATAAATAGAATCTGGTGGATTACCTCTAGCAAATACTTTGACGCTTCACGTACAAACTTAACTAGGTATGGGCAGTTACATGAAAGTCTGTGTGATCTCTTGTGATATTTTCAGAATGAAAATATTAGAACAGAAAGACTTACCTGGTTTTTATGCATTTCCCCATTTGTATGTAATATTTTCTCTATATTTTGTATTTGTTTCCTTTCTACTAAAGATTCTTGATTCTACACATCTTATAACGTCTTTGTCTTAATATTTACTCCATGAATTCATTTTGCCTAGTGTGGAAGAAATTAAAACTGCTCCCTTGGAAATTTTGCTAGCTTGCCCCCTTTTGCACTAATACATCATTCATTGGTTCAATTTTCCTGTGAAGAGACAGTCAGATTTCACACTCTCAGGCTTAAGGGAATGAGGTAGCATGGCAGTGCTGATAGGATCAGCTGTAGGAGGTTTTTATTAGGAAGGCTTTTTTATTAGGAAGATGCGGAATGTGAGAAAGTTCTTTTAGAATGCTTGAACATCTAATTGGTGTCTGTAGGAAGTTTCACTCAGTAAAATCATTTTAAAACTAAAACACAATTACTTTTATCAGTCATTGATGAGACACTGTCACTTTTCTGAACATATTTTAGTCATGAAATCCAGGGTAAATAAACTAATTGTTTCTAATTCATATATATAGCACATAAGCAGATTATCAAAATATATTTCTCTGTTTTCTTATTTTATGATTTTAGAATTGAATGTTGTAAAATATACCTGAACATAATATTTAGTGAGTTATTTTTAGTTGAGTTTTTTCTTTTAGTTTTAGATATGGATATACATAGTATAAGAAGTCAGTATATAAAGCATGTAAATGATATCTGCAGAAAAATCTCCACTCAGCCAGGCTCTGGTGATGCACACCTTTAATTCCAGTGTGCAGTAGGCAGAGGTAGGTGAATCTCTGTGAGTTAAAGGCCAGCCTGGACTACAAGAGCTAGTACCAGGACAGAAAGAGCTGTTACACAGAGAAACTCTGTCTAAAAATAGAAAGAAAGAAAAAAATCCCACTCAAGTCTAAGTTTTATTTATACTCACCTGATTGCTTTATCTATCTATAGCTTGTTTGTACTGGCCCATCTGGGTCTGTTATTATAGTCCTATAGCAGTGTTCCTAACAAAGAGCTTTGATCATTATTTATTGAACAGCACAAAGAGCATAAAAATGGGAAATAAATGAGAGATATTCTGTGGAATAATCCTTCTGTACACTGTGTGAATATGGATTGCTGTGATTGGTTTAATAAACAAGCTGACTGGACAAGAATAAAGTTAGGCAGGAAAGCAAAACGGATTGATGGCACGAAGGAAGGGTGAAGTCAGAGGGTCACCAGCTAGATGCAGAGGGAGCAGGAGATGAGCATGTCATGTTAATAAAGAAACATCACATGTTAGAGCATAAATAAGGAACATGGATTAACTTAAAATATAAGAGCTAGCTGGGATATGGGTTAACTTAAAATGTAGCAGCTTTTGGGGCAGTCCTGGCCCATGCTTTTAATTGCAGTATTCAGGAGGTTGAGGCAGACAGATCTCTGTAAATTCATGGTAGTCTGGTCTACAAAAAGAGTTCCTGGACAGCAAGGGCAGTTAAACAGAGAAACCCTGTCTCAACAACTTCCCTCAAATGTAAGTGCTAGTTAGTAATAAGCCTGAGCTACTGCCAGAGTTTCCTGCTAATCAGAATATAGTCAGTTTGGCTGTATGTGTGTTTGTCAGGGCATTCCCACATGCATCATCTTGATGGTTTGTCCTGTTTGAATTTTGTGTTGGATGTGTAAAATCATTTGCAGAGCAGAGGTCAAGCAGTTGTTCCTTCTATTGTTCCTTTGTCCAAATCCATATTTTTCCATGACATGCCTGTTCTTTCTCAATATTCTATTCTTGAATTGAAATTATCCACAACGATTAGTATGTCAATCTTATGTGCCCTGCAGACCTTGTTCTGTAGATCTATATAGAAAGTGTTGATGATATCCTCTTCTGCTTCTGATGTTGGTACATATACCTGTATAATATTTATTGAATGTGTCATTGTCTGAAATCTGACTGATGGAATTTGGTCATTAACAGGTCTATGCCCAAGCATGCAGTTTTGGACCAAACTGGGTAGTCCTTAAAGCTACACCTTCTGCGTGTTTTCCCTCTCCACCTGAGTTTATAATCTTGCATCTCTTTACTACAAGTTCTTGTGTCCCTATCCAATGCATTTCTTCCACTCCAATGACATCCCACCTGAATGACTGAGCTCCTGCATCAGCAAGCCATTTCCCACTACTGTGTTTACTGTTCTCACATTCCAGGTCCCTATTGTGGTGACTCTTTCAACTTGGGGAAGTGCTTTTCCAGTCTATTTTTATCAGTTCCACTCCCCACTTTTGGCTTTAAGAGAGAAGCGTCAACTGTCCTTCAGTTAGGACATGGAGGTACTGGGGAGGTACTGTCAGATGTGGGGACTTTAACTCAAGTGTTTCTGTTGAACTTGTCCATATTGGGTTTCATGGTCTGGGTTGATGAGGAGGACTGATCAGGTCTCTTCCTCTTCATATCATAGCTTTTTATCAGATCAGTTGTGCCTCTTTTCATCCATACACCAAATTCCCCAGGGTTGCAGAGGACCTAGCTAGGGTTTCCAGTATCGCCATTTAGGAGGCAGCTACCAGGAGACCACTTGGGAGTTACATACCCTTAATCCCAGCACCGAGAAAGTAGAGACAAGACAGGATACAGCTAGGTAGAGAGAGGAATATAAGACAGGGGGAGACAGGGAGACAGGAGCTGAGCACATTTAATCTGAGGACTTGTAGAGATAGGATACCCCAGTGGGTCTAAGGGTTTCATAAAGGTAAGAACTAGTGACTGGATGCTCTGCTTCTCCTGTCATTCAGCTTTGCCCCCTAATATCTGATTCCATATTTTTGTTATTAAGAACAATTAGAATTCATGCTACAAGGTATATTATTAACTCAGTTGTGAGCAACCACCAAAGTTCTAGTTTCTTTGAAGAAAGGAGCTATTTTTGTAAGCTTGTATTAGTAAACTCTATCTTGCATTTCTTACTCTGGGCCACTGAGCAGGAAAGTCCCTGGAGTACAAAGGGCTTACAACACACTATGCAAAACAAGTGCAGGTCTACTAAGACAATTATTGTTTTCTTGGATTATGAGGTCAACCCAGCTAGTGAGACACAGCTTCCTGGGAAGTGTAATGTGTTATTCAATTAAAAATCTCTAGTGACTATTGAAAAAAAAAAAACTCTGTGCATAAGTATCTGCTTTACCCTTGCTCAATTGCAAAAACCTTTCTTCATTTTGTTATGATGAATGGGCTAAAGAGTGAGTGCCCCACAGTTGAATCTGGAATCCAATTCATTTTGAGAGATATTTGTCAGTTATATCTCTTATTATTGAGATTTTCATTCTGGAATGAGGGGAGCAATACTGATTTAACAGAACTTTATGGTTATGGAAATGTAACGTGCAAATACACAATTAAAGGCCTTCAGAAATTGCTCAGTTGGTAAAGTGCTTGCAGTGCAAACATGGGCTCCTGAGTTGACTCCCAAGAACCCAGATAATAATAATAATAATAATAATAATAATAATAATAATAATAATAATAATAATAATAATAAAGAAGGTTCTGCCGGTTCCCCCAGCTCTGGGTTCTCGGCTCCGCATCCTGCCGCCATGATGGGCCACCGTCCAGTGCTCGTGCTCAGTCAGAATACAAAGCGTGAATCTGGAAGAAAAGTTCAGTCAGGAAATATCAACGCTGCGAAGACAATTGCAGACATCATCCGGACATGTTTGGGAACTAAATCTATGATGAAGATGCTTTTGGACCCAATGGGAGGCATCGTAAGTCTATGATTGAAATTAGCAGGACCCAGGATGAAGAGGTTGGAGATGGGACCACATCAGTAATTATTCTCGCGGGAGAAATGCTGTCTGTGGCTGAGCACTTTCTAGAGCATCAGATGCACCCAACAGTGGTGATCAGTGCTTACCGCATGGCACTGGAGGATATGATCAACACCCTGAAGAAAATCAGTACCTCTGTTGATGTTAATAACCGTGACATGATGCTGAACATCATCAATATCTTTATTACTACAAAAGTCATCAGTCGGTGATCCTCTTTGGCATGCAATATTGCCCTGGATGCTGTCAAGACTGTGCAGTTTGAAGAGAATGGCCGAAAGGAAATTGACATCAAAAAGTATGCAAGGGTGGAGAAGATTCCTGGGGGCATCATTGAAGACTCATGTGTCTTGCGTGGAGTAATGATAACAAGGATGTAACCCATCCACGAATGTGCCGCTATATCAAGAACCCTCGAATTGTGCTACTGGATTCTTCTCTGGAGTACAAGAAAGGAGAAAGTCAGACTGACATTGAGATTACACCGGAGGAGGATTTCACCCGAATCCTGCAAATGGAAGAAGAATACATCCAGCAGTTGTGTGAGGACATTATCCAGCTGAAGCCTGATGTGGTCATCACAGAGAAGGGCATTTCAGATTTAGCTCAGCACTACCTCATGCGGGCCAATATCACGGCCATTCGCAGAGTCCGGAAGACAGACAATAATCGCATTGCTAGAGCCTGTGGGGCACGGATAGTCAGCCGACCAGAGGAACTGCGAGAAGAAGATGTTGGTACTGGTGCAGGCCTATTGGAAATCAAGAAGATTGGAGATGAGTACTTCACATTCATCACTGAGTGCAAAGACCCCAAGGTCTGCACCATTTTTCTTAGAGGAGCCAGAAAGGAGATACTCTCAGAAGTAGAACACAACCTCCAGGATGCCATGCAAGTGTGCCGAAACGTCCTCCTGGACCCTCAGTTGGTGCCTGGTGGTGGAGCCTCGGAGATGGCTGTGGCCCATGCCTTGACAGAAAAATCTAAGGCCATGACTGGTGTGGAACAGTGGCCATATAGAGCTGTGGCCCAAGCTTTAGAGGTCATCCCTCGTACCTTGATCCAGAACTGTGGAGCTAGTACCATTCGTCTACTTACCTCCCTACGAGCCAAGCACACACAGGAGAATTGTGAGACGTGGGGTGTGAATGGTGAGACTGGTACCTTGGTGGACAAGAAAGAGCTGGGTATATGGGAACCGTTGGCTGTGAAGTTGCAAACATACAAAACAGCAGTGGAGACTGCAGTTCTGTTTCTGCGGATTGATGACATTGTCTTTGGGCACAAGAAGAAGGGTGATGACCAGACCCGGCAAAGCAGTGCTCCAGATGCTGGCCAGGAGTGAGTGGTGTGCAAGGTGACTTCAACGCACAGAACCAGCAGTCTCCTGTTTCCTGAGCCAGAGTTCCAGGAACACTGTGGACACCTTTGTTTGCAAAGGATCAAGTTGAGGGGCAGCCCCCAGTCTGTCCCATCTCGGTTTGCAAAAAGCACTGACATGTATCTCTTCTCTGTTGTAAGCTTTCCATTTAGTTTGCTTCCAGTGATTAAATCTAAGTCATTTGAAAAAAAATAATAATAATAATAATAATACAAAACAAAAACCAACAGGTGTAGTGGTTTACTTCTGTAATCCCAGAATGATGATATAGAGCCTGAAGGGTACCCGGCATTCTCTTATAAGATTTTTTCTGGTAAATTTGGTTCAATGAGAAGGCCTGTTTGAAAATAAAGTAATAAAGAAATAAGGTAAAGAGTGTTAGAGGGCAACACTTGATCTCTAGTCTCCACATACATGCACATTCACATGTACATAAGCAAACATGCATATGAAATTCATACATGTACACATACTACACTCTAAACAATATACAACCAAGAGTCTAAAATACACATGCTCAGTGAGTCTAGTTAAATATTACATCACTTTAATTTACAACCACAGCATTTTCCCATGAGTTTGCATAAATATAAAAAACACTAAATAGCAAATACTAAATGTAAAAATAGAAGGAAGAAAAGGACCAACATTGTTGATCACTTGCCTCATTTAGCTGCTGTACTAATTTGCCACTGTCATGGCAGTGTTCCAGCTACATGCCCTTTTCAGCATATGCAGGATAACTCAGGTTATAGACACAGCACACAAGAATGAAATGTTTCCCTTCCCTCCTTCCATCAGTTCCACTTTTGCCACAGCAGAACTGAATTCACTAATATTTTTCTAGATAATTTTCAAATGTTTTCTTATTTACTGGATCATCATTTCTCCACGGCCATTGAAAGGTTGTAGGAAATGAAAGTTAGGACACATACACCTTTCTCTCATAATTCCTGCAACTCTTTTATCTCTACAATTCTCTCTATATTTTTCTCTCCAGGAATTTATGTCTTTAGCTCTAATCATACATATTTTGAAATGTAGAATACTCATTTGTAATTATTATAGCATGGGGATAGCTCTACACAATTAAATAAATTAATAGATGCTATAGTGCTAAGACATCTGACACACTGGAATGGAAGCTGGTTTTCTAGGATAAGGAAATATGTCATGATTGTTTTGGGGCATGTTTCAGATAATCAAGTTTGTTAGCCACTCTAATAACTGAGAAACCCTGGCATAAAAATGAAAAATCTATGGACAACTAAAGATCTATATATCAGCAGTTATCCATAGACTTTAAAATACCTGGCTTTTGAGATTCTGTTTTTATAACTTAACTATATCTACTATTCTGCACAGATCTGTGTGGTGCAAAAACTACTTGACTTTTAATTATGCTTTTATTTATATTGCAGCTTCAGAAAGGTTTTCAGGGTATAAAAATTTGTCATTTATTTTTATCATAGTTTACTAAAATTTTTAGATGAAGTAAGAAAATAGCAGCAATATATTGTTCCTTTAAATACATTATAATTTATCTGAGGTATTAAATGATGGATAATTTTTAAAAATCAATAAAAAATAGGATGAGCTGAACCATCATTAGCACGTCCGTAGCACTTTTCCTCCAGGAATGTTAATCACTCTGTCAGTTAATCCTGATATAATGACAAGGTAAAACATTAGGGCATGCCCAGAAACACTTGAGTTCACAATAAACTGTAAGTTTTATTATAGTATATCCCATGGCGTTTGTCATTTAATTGATATACTTCAACTAAAGTATTGAATTTCTGTTTCTGTGAAATTTAAATGTTCTTTGTATCCTACCACTAAGTCCTAAAATGAACTCGATCCATCTTTATAGTTTTTGAGACAGGGTTACACTATGTACATTAAACTTGCTTTTAAAACTCCATGTATTCCAAGCTGGTCTGCAGCTCACAGAAAAGTTCCTGCCTTTGCTTCGTGACTGTTGGTATAAAAAGTATACCACACCAGACCTCTGTAGACCAGATACTTTCATTTGTGATTTACAAAATAAATAATGAGAGTGTTATAAATTGATGAAGTCACTTTGTCAGTGACGTAAGGACACTTAGTTTAGAATAAAATCTGAAGAGTCAGTCAAACCTCTAACCATTTCATGGGCATTTCCCTCATGGAGAGTTTAAGGGTTAAAAGGGTGCCCTATGTGATTATTTCATTTCACCTGTAGCCATCCATGGCTTAATTCTGTTATTCATCAAGGTGAACATGTGGTACATCAGTCAAAAATTTAATCTCCCTCATTACTCCAAAGTGAATCCCTGTATATAGGCAGCATCATTAAAACAGCATTAATGTAAATAACTTGCACATTTTTCTTGAGAAACATTCCAGAGATCAATGAGCTATAGCAGTCGATAACTTACTGTATCAGAAGAAAATCTATCTATGTACTGTATCCAATGGTCCTTGCAACATCTCTCCAAAGATTACCTGCTAATCATTAGCCATTTACTTATAAAAAATCTTTTTTATTATTATTTAATTATTTATTAAAGATTTCTGTCTCTTCCCCGCCACCGTCTCCCATATCCCTCCCCCTCCCCCAATCAACTCCTCCTCTCTCATCAGCCGGAAGAGCAAACTGGGTTCCCTGCCCTGTGGGGAGTTCAAGGACATCCCACCTCCATCCAGGTCTAGTAAGGTGAACATCCAAACAGCCTAGGCTCCCACAAAGCCAGTATGTGCAGTAGTATCAAAACCCAGTTCCATTGTTCTTGACTTTTCAGCAGTCCTCATTGTCCGCTATGTTCAGCAAGTCCGGTTTTATCCCAGGCTTTTTCAGACCCAGGCCAGCTGGCCTTGGTGATTTCCCAATAGAACATCCCCATTGCCTCAGTGTGTGGGTGCACCGCTCCCGGTCCTGAGTTCCTTGCTCTTGCTCTCTCTCCTTCTGCTCCTGATTTGGACCTTGGGGTTGTAGTTCGGTGCTCCAATGTGGAACTCTGTTTCTGTCTCCTTTCATCGCCTGATAGAGGTTAATATCCAGGAGGATGACTATATGTTTGTGCTGGCAAAACTGGACGTCAATCTGTAGAAGAATGAAAATACTTCTCAGCAGCCCTCATTGTCCGCCAAAATCAGAGTCCGGTTTTATCCCATGCTTTTTCAGTCAGAGTCCAGCTGGCCTTGGTGAGCTCCCAAAGAATCAGCCCCACTGTCTCCACGGGTGGGCGCACCCCTTGTGGTCCTGACTTCTTTGCTCATATTCTCCCTCCTTCTGCTCCTCATTGGGACTTTGGGAGCTCAGTCCAGTGCTCCAGTGTGGGTCTCTGTCTCTATCTCCATCCATCGCCAGATGAAATTTCTATGGTGATATGCAAGACATTCATCAGTATGGACCGGGTTTTGATCCTACTTCATGTTCTGGCTTTGTGGGAGCCTATCCAGTTTGGATGTTCACCTTCCTAGACCAGGATCGAGGGGGGAGGACTTTGGACTTTCCACAGGGAACCCTGACTGCTCTTCAGGCTGGAGAGGGAGGGGGAGGAGTGGGGGCAGGGGAGGAGGAGAGGGAGGAGTGGGAGGGAAATGGGAGGCGGGGAGGAGGCAGAAATTTCTTTTTCTTTCCAATAAAAAAAATTTAAAAAAAATTAAAAAAAAAGAATGAAAATACATCCATTACTATCACCATGCACAAATCTCAAGTCCAAATGGATTAAAGACCTCAATATCAGTCTGAACACACTGAACATGATAGAAGAGAAAGTGGGAAGTACTCTACAACACATGGGCACAGGAGACCACTTCCTACGTATAACCCCAGCAGCACAGACATTAAGGGCATCATTGAATAAATGGGACCTCCTGAGACTGAGAAGCTTCTGTAAAGCAAAGGACACTGCCACTAAGACAAAGAGGCAACTCACTGACTGGGAGATCTTCACCAAACCTGCAACTGACAAAGGTCTGATCTCCAAAATATATAAAGAACTCAAGAAACTAGACTGTAAAAGGCTAATCAACCCAATTCTAAAATGGGGCACTGAGCTGAACAGAGAATTCTCAACAGAAGAAGTTCAAATGGCCAAAAGACACTTAAGGTCATGCTCAACTTCCTTAGCGATCAGGGAAATGCAAATCAAGACAACTTTAAGGTACCATCTTACACCTGTCAGAATGGCTAAAATCAAAAACACCAATGATAGCCTTTGCTGGACAGGTTGTGGAGAAAGGGGTACTTATAAAAATCTTAATCAAATATATGTTAATTTTTAAAAAAGAGTACATTTTTTTTCAAACATTACTCTGGTTTATTCTTTTTACTTCTAGAAGGAACCAGACCATTAAGAAAAAGCAGTTCTGTGCATACTCTTCAACAGAAGCTCATTGGCCTCCCAAGCACAAACACACAGACATAACACACACTGACACACACACACACACACACACACACAGAGAGAGAGAGAGAGAGAGAGATTAGCTAGTAGAGAATTATAAGGAGTAGTAAAAGGTGTTTTGTGAACAGATCTAAATGATCCATTTCACAGCGTTAATTCATTTACACAAGCACAGACTTTCATTTTCATCCATACAGAATGGTTGGATGTAACCGTGCCCATAATCTCATAGGGAGTGATATTATTAGGAGGTGTGTCTTTGTTGGAGTCTTCATGGCCTTTTTTTTTTTTTTTGAAGAAGTGTTTGAAGAAGTGTTTGAAGAAGTGTGTCACTATGGAGGCACTGTAAACCACCCCATGAAATGTTTTCCTTTGTAAGAGCTACCATGGTCATGGTGTCTCTTCACAGCAATAGAAACCCTAACTAAGGCACCCATAGTTGTCAGTAATAAGAAGATAAGGACTCTTGACTAAGGGTGGCAATTGAAGGATATTGAGGAAGGTACCTTCCAGAATGGTAGCTTCCTGGCTGTAGGGAAGGTTGTCTGATTCCAATGGTACAGGAAAGGAAATGTAAAAGGATACCAGATGCACACAACATAACAGTTGAGAGAAACACACCAGTGCTCTTCAGGCAGGCTGTGGGCCATGACAGCAGAAAGGTTCTGAGACACCCTTGGCAAATTGTACTTGCTAAGCTACTATTCAAAGTCAAGGACTTGAACACTTTGTTCTATGACCTTTAGAGCTGAATTCACAGTAGCTACAGTGTGGGAGTAAGGACATCTCAGTGAGCAGACAAACTTAGAAAACAACAGAATTATTATTATTATTGGTAAAATAAATAATAATTTTAAGTTTTCAGATTTATTGCAATTACCTTTTTAGTGTGAATACCAATAATAAAAGGAAGACAAAGAAGAAGAAACATGGTGATCTTAGCTTTTGATTTCTTGTAGGTCCTCATTAGTTAGGTATGAAGCTTACTTCTCATTTCCTATAAAGAATGAACCATAATGACTGAATACATCCTGTTTTAGCTCTCTTGAAATGGAGGACTGAAAGGAAATGGCATGAAGTTACTGAGTTATTTCATTATTAACAGAGTAGAATGAAATTTGCTAACATAAATTTAAACCATTTTACAAGGTTGCTTTTTATTCTTGTTTCATGTTGTTTCCAAAATTTGACATGATAGCATTCTTGTTTCAGGTACAATGAAGTCACACTTAGTACCTTCCTTTATTTCAGAAACTGCAAGAACTGATTCATTTCTTAGATTTTTCCTTTTGAAAACCCATCTGCTTCCTCTCCATCTCTCTAACACATTTGTCTCAAAATTTCTAGTATGTAATGTAAAACAATACTAGCACCTCATGCTTGATGAAGATAAAACTGACAAAATGAAAAGCTAACTGT
This sequence comes from Microtus obscurus, assembly GCA_963919715.1. NCBI lineage: Eukaryota > Metazoa > Chordata > Mammalia > Rodentia > Cricetidae > Microtus > Microtus obscurus. The sequence goes on along the minus strand of CAWTZC010001020.1, from coordinate 2,072,877 downwards.
GAGGAGAACTCAGGCTGATGTGTAAATTAGCAAAACAGTGTTATCTACCTCAAATAAAGATTTTGAAACAAGCATATTTTCTGCTGAATTTTTATACTGAGAACTTTTCTTTGATCATAAATCACTGAATAAGATTCACAATGAAATTAGTACTTTTTAAAATTAACAAATGCACTACTCATCCATTTATTATACAACTAAAACAAATATCTAGGTAGGAATGTATTTTTTGCCAGACATAGGAACTTGAGTTAAATATTAAATGATCCTGGGGCAGTGAAATGAAAATTCAAGTAAAATCTCAGTACTATTAGCAACATGAATAGTCCACATGTAATTTGACTACAGTGATATAAATAATCAAGTAAATATTATCTGGCAATTGTCTAGTCTATGTTACAAAGGTGTACTTTAATTTATGTGAGCAAAGAAACCAAGAGGTTTTTCCTTGAGGCTGACAAGAGAGATTCTTCCAAACTCACCTCTAATTACTTTTAAATTGGAAATCTTGATATCACAAAGGATTTATCTAATGTAGTCTGTTATACATAACAGATAACAATAACAGTGTGATATCCAATATCTGTAGATACATATTTTGTCACTTACCTATATTATTCCAAGAGAGGACTCTCAGGAACATGTAATTAAGGAAATTGTAAAACTTACTATGAGGCTAAACATTTATTGAACCACTGTCTTTGTAGTAATAAGGAACAACAGGGCTGTGTCCCCGGCACCCAGCCACCCACATGGCTAGCTTATCCCCTGAAATAATTACACCGAAACTGTATTCTTTTAAACACTGCCTGGCCCATCAGTTACAGCCTCTCTTTTTTTTTTTTTTTTTTTTTCGAGACAGGGTTTCTCTATGGTTTTGGAGCCTGTCCTGGAACTAGCTCTTGTAGACCAGGCTGGTCTCGAACTCACAGAGATCCACCTGCCTCTGCCTCCCAAGTGCTGGGATTAAAGGCGTGCGCCACCACCGCCCGGCCCAGTTACAGCCTCTTATTGGCTAGCTCTTACATATTAATCTAACCCATTTCTAATATTCTGTGTAGCCCATGAGCTGGCTTACCAGGAATGATCTTAACCTGTGTCTGCCTGGCATGGGAACATCATGGCGACTCACTGACTCAGCTTCTTTCTCCCAGAATCCTGTTCTGTTTACTCCACCCACCTAAGGGTGGGCCTATCGAATGGGCCTAGGCAGTTTCTTTATTGATAAGAAATCACTCCCACATCACTGTCTTAGTCTTACTATTGCTTGGTTGCTTTGGTAAACCTAGAATTGTGGATAGGCAGGGATAGCCTGACAGTTTTGATCTTTGACAATGTATATACCCCTCATTGTGTGGTATCTAGAAGTGGTGATAACAGTCAGATGACATAAGAGTACCATCTCTCTCCCACTGGTGTCATAGCCCTTGTGCAGGCTTCAATGTTGAGACCCTTCTCTGCACAAAGGTAGTTCTCATGTAGGGCTACACAGTCAAGATGCTTCCACATTTGGCAGAAGCCAAGATATTATAATTCCTCAGCCCTTGATAGTAGCTTGCATCATAGCTTTTGAGGACAAGGTGTCTGAGACCACCAGCAATAGTTTGAAAGCTCTCTGAGGATTTTGGTGACCAGAGCCTTCAATTTGTCTTCTCTGTCATAAGTGTTTTATTCTTTTCTACACTCAGTTCTTCATCTTCTCTGTGTGCACTACACTAAATGTGTACTTAGCTGCCTTTATTTTTGCTGCAAATGCACAAACTGCTCTGTGACTTATATAGCTCAGTATGCTGACCACTCAGCTGTAGGCATAAGTCCCCAAAACAATCCCACACCAGTTCAGAGTAATGAATAATAAAAGGGGTTATATATTTAAGGGGAAAAAACTTGCAGATCACTCTCCTAGACACAACAGAATACAGAAGTATCCCGCACCACCAGTCCATTCTATAAGAGAGCCTTAGCAACTTGTTCATATTGCTAGAAAATTGCTATGACTGTGGACCAAAAGCATGCACTTCATATGAAAATGAACATTTAGGTTTATATCTGTAACAACAAACTTCACAGTCAAATTGATACTTGCATTTTCAATAATTATAGATTGTATCTTTGGTAATAGTCATAGCAGAGTTTCTCTGTGCTAAGTTGGGAGCTTAGGTCCCAGTCCCTTGCATTCATCCCAGTCCCCAGGCCTTCAAATCTCAGCAGACCAGGTCCTGACCCCTCCCTGGGGGTGGGGTCAGGACCATTCCCCATGTTACTTAAGTGATCTCGCAAAAGAAGAACACATGGTCTCCTTTTCTTCCTCCTGGGGGTCATGTTCCTGTGGCTTTCCAGTTTGCCCCTTGGGGCCACCAGAGAGTGCAGATCTCTCATTAAACCTGGATATTTTTTGATTTGGCTTGTTTTGATTTGGCTTAATTGGGAATTTTTGCATCACCAGGGAGTTAATATTAAAAAATATTCCTAACACTCTGCCTATCTAGAAAACCTAAATAACATGTGTGTAAGTTTGGCTACCATTGATAACTATTACTTTGTATTTTTATACATTACATTTTATTTTATTTATTTATTTTTTTATTGGAAAAAAAAGAAATTTCATCCTCCTCCCCGCCTCCCATTTCCCTCCCACTCCTCCCTCTCTTCCTCCCCTCCCCCCACTCCTCCCCCTCCGTCTCCAGCCTGAAGAGCCATCAGGGTTCCCTGCCCTGTGGAAAGTCCAAAGTCCTCCCCCCTCAATCCTGGTCTAGGAAGGTGAACATCCAAACTGGGTACATTTTAAAGTGAGCTACATAAAAACAATACCTTGAACAAGAGTATAAATATACATGCATTATAACAAAATTGATGATTATTGAATGCAGTGATCTTATGGCAACCCTGAGAAAATTTAGAATTATGGCCAATGGGGTATTTTGTGTGATTGGTCCATCTCAACCAGCAGTCATGAAGTTGTTATGGATTTCGGATCATCTGGATCATCATTTTGGAAGGTCGTGCTTAATCAAATCATATTAATCTAGAAGCAATCCACAGGTTCTCATCATCTATTGGAAAAAAAAAAGGAGAATCTCTTTTTCAAAGCAACATATCTTTTGATCCAAATTTAGAAGTCAAGATACCTTTAAAATATATAGGTTGGTTTAATTTAGCTCCCACAATCAAATGTCTCTCAGAAAATATCTTATTAACAGTCAAAAAATTCCAAGAAGATGTAATAATATATGCAATCCAGACTCCTGTGTATACCCCATTTTGTGGCTTTTTTTTATATTATTTTACTCCCTTTTAAGTATTTTACTATTTTAAGCTGTATTTTATTTATTTATTTATCACTGGCCATTCCTTTTCTTCTTTTTCTCCTAAACCTAACCCATTTAGAGGGTTTCTTTCTTTTTCTTTTCTCATCTCTGTTTTTATTGTATATCTCCATCTTTTTTGACCATATGAGCATTTAAGCTACATAGATAGGATGAGAGAGCCTCAGCTTTGGATGCTGGTTCCTCCCTGTTCAGCTTTCTAACATGGCAGAGGTATGTTCTCCTCCAGCTCTGGGGGCCGTACAGTCCCAACTCTGGAAAGCAACACTAACTAGCATGTTATGTTCTTAGGCCCAGGTCTGTGTTCTCAAATCCTCAGGCAGTGACTGGGAAAAGCTTTTTTGTATTGCAAACTGTGAGAGAGAGACCTCGGGATCCTCCATGTTTAGCTAAAACCCACCAAGGCCAGGGGACATGGTTCTGTACTGTAGTCTACAAAGAGAAACATGAGCTGTGGAGCTGTTCTTCTGTTGTTTTCTGTGTCTAGAAGACCTTTTTAAAGCTTTCTCCTGCTTTATGTGGATGTATATGCCCTGCCTTGGCACCAAATATAGCCAGGGTTTTTTTCTCTGTCTCGCACAGGCCCACTGGACCGGTTTCTCTCCTGCCTGTGACCTCATATAAATAATCATACCCTTGGAGGTTAAATTAATATAATCGCTTAGTCATTCAATGGTTTTGGTTTTTACTGGCTAGTTCTCCCTTGTAAATTAACACATTTCGTATAATCTGCCTATCGCCACATGGCTGTGTTTTTGCCTTAAGTGGTTCGACATTCTGTTCTATGGAGGACTTGCTGACATCTCTCTCTCCCCTCCCTTTCTTTGCCCCTGTATTCAGTGTGACTTTTCTGCATGACACTATTCTCTCTTTTCATAGGCCAAAGCAGGTCCTTAATTAACCAATGGGAGTAATACATATTCATAGCATACAGAAGGACACCCCACATCAGACATATTCTTGCTGCCTTATGCCATTTTTGTAATGATCTCTATGTATCTGGAAGCAAATGTAAGAAAAAAAAAACAATACTTCCTTATGTAGTTGTTCTGAAGCATGGGATCTATCAGAGATATCCTCAGTTAGTCTCTCATTTTAAACTAATTTATACTTTACAAGCTAGAACCTTCATGAATGAGTCTTACCCTGAAGGAACATTTCTTGTTGCCTTAGTACAAAGTTTAATTCTTCTTAATAATTCTACAATTTATTTGTTTAACATTCACAGTTGTTAGTTTCTCTGCTAGACTACTCAGTCCACCATCAATATTTCTCCATTTCACGTACTCTGTTATCAAGCAATCCTTGCTCTTCATTGAGGAAACCTCTCTTTGCTACAGAAGGAGACCGTTACAAAAGGGCATAACCAACATGCAGAGATGTTGAAACTAATCCATTAGTAAATGTTCAACAGAATTCCAACACCTAAGGATAGTAGAACATTTCAGAAGAAGAAGCAGGAAGATTATAAAACGCAAATGATTTTTTTTTGCTTTCTTTAAGAGGATATATCCTACTAGTGTCAGAAGCTACACCCATAAACTTCACCTATGAGACTTCCTAGACATGAACTGAATGAAAACAGTATCCTAAAGGGGAAGGCATAGAGGCCTCAAACCTACGTAATAAACTACAGGCAAGTAAGGACTGCAGAGAATGGCCTGTGTAGCTGTACACAGTAAACACCAAATCAATTGGCCATCCAGTACCAAATAATCATCACTGAAAAAAAGAATACAGTTAACATTACATATACTGAGTATGTTATATTTGAAAAAAATATAGATAGATAGATATAGGTATACGTGTCTATATACATGTATATATTTACATGCACACACAAGAACATATATGTGCACAAATATGCATGCATATTATACATATTTGCATACATATGTGTCTGTAACAACAACTAACAAAATAAAACGCTGCGAATTTGAAGTAGAACGAGGAGGGATATAGGAGAGGGGTTGGAAAGGAAAAGGAAAGTGAGAAATTATGGAGTTATATTATTTAAAAGTTTAAAATGAAACATTGTTCTTATAAAGTAAGTTATAGCCCCCCAAAATATTTTGTATTAATTCTCTGAGAACTCCTCACAGTGTATTTTTTCAAACAGACCACTTCTCTCCAAATTCCTTTCAAATCCTCTCTCACCTCATCCTACAGCCATGTTCGTGTTCTTTTATTTTCTTCTTGTTTTACTTTGAGTGCATGTTGTGGGATATTTTAATTGCACCCTGACACTCCCTAGACTTGTAAATAAAGTTAAACCTTGTGTCAGGGAAAAGAGCCAGTGACTAGCTAGCGCAACTGGCCATAGAGAAATCAGCAATTTGTATAGCGAAGATGCACAGGAAGGAATGGAAAGGGACTAGAGTTTGATCTCCCTTTCTGCTCGGAAGTGAGGGAAGAGAGATGTCTCCAGCCAAAAAGCAAGGTCAGCTAGTTTCTACTCCACATATTTGAGTTAGTATGTTTTCAACCCAAGCTTTGACTTTCAAGTCTTATTGATAAATAGAACAATAGAGACTAAATTGAATATCATGACTGTGGCAGAACTGGGGCCATAGGACCAGAAGCCCTACCAGACTTATAGTCTGAGTGACCAGGGCACTGATTGCAGAGTTTGGGATGGCAGACTATAATTAAAATATCAGTAGAATCAAATGAAGCTGCTATGCTGACAGGAAAACATCAAACACATGTTTACTAATCTGTGTTACCCAAACACACTTGGATCTCAGGACTGCATACGTACCCAAACACACTTGGGCTTCAGTTTGAGCATAGTCAACCCTTCAGGGCTCAACCCTTACAGCCAAATCAACTTATACAAGCCCCAAGTGAAAGCTCTGATTATTGCCTTGGATTCAAACCAAGACTCAGCCTCCAAAACGGCTTCTCTCGTTTACACTCAACATAATATTGTAATTATGTGTTCTAGAAAGTACCCACCTTCTGGTGGACTGAAGTTAAGTGTCTTTTGGTGAAGGGCATTTTATGCAAAAAAAGCAACAAAAACCAAAATCTTATTCTATTATTTCGTATGTTTCATTGTATAGCCTGTGTTCCATCTGATCATGCATATGTATCTAAGTATTTCTGCTAGGTCATGGGTCCCCTAGAGAGAGACTTCCATCATGCAAACAAATTGGGTGTACATCAGGGAAAAGCCAAAAATGATACTTTCATCAGAAAGAAATTTTCCAATACCTAGTCAAGGTTTGAATAGTGGCATGAATCCATGTGGTAAACACTTTATCATTTATAAAACGTGTAACAACCAAATATTCCATAATGCTTTTATCAGCATGCCCAAATGACAAGCCGAACACTGTTGTTCACTTTTAGGGTACACAGGGTAGAGCCAAAGCAAAGAAAACAAAAAACAAACAAAAAACAAAAACAAAAACAAAAAAACAAAACATACACCACAACAATTACATGATGTATCGCCTATCCTCATCTCAACACACCAGCTGAATCTATCACAACCAGGATTTGGCAGCCAAACTTATTAATATAACGAGCCAGAGATGCTCTGCCTCCACCAAAGACATCAAGTGAAGACAAGTGAGAAAACCTATTCTGCCTAGACCCTGGCAAGACACAGTGAGAACATCAGAGGAAAGTGTAAATCAAGCAGTTCAAAGTGAAGCCTTAAAATAGAGCACGAGGGTAGGCAAACTGCCGATGTGCGCTGGGGTCTGTGTGCTGGGGTCTGTGTGCTGAAGCTGTGTGTCATACCCTGATTTTGGTGGTAAGTTCATTCATACATTTTCCTTGTCATTCACAGTCTAGGAAAGGCTGTGATGTTCTATGTCAGAGAATTGAATAGGAGATAGTGGTTAATAAAAAGACTTATTTTTCCATTTCTGGGGGAAAATGCTGAAAACTTCTGTTTCTGAATGAGGTGCTGAGTGTTCAGATTGTTTGCCTACTCAGAAACTCGAAAATAGGGCTTCCAAGTTAGATCAATCGCATGTTTTATTTGGTACAAAGGAATAACAGAGAATTTCAATATTCAGTCATATCAAATAAACCAGAAGTGCTCCCAGTGAATCGCTCAGCAACACCAGGGCAATTGTATTTATCTCAGTAAGTCTAATGTTCACTCACATTGACTTTTAGAAGTTAGCTTTGATATTCTTTGAATATCAATCTGACTGCCTCTGAGAAGGCAGAGGATAATGAGAAACCATCAACCTCAATTTTCAGATTGAGCAATCAGGATGGTGCAGTGTCTGGACAAATAGTAGAAGTTCTCTTGTCTTCACAATCTTTCAGTACATAAGCACCAACAAGATACTAAAGTGTCTGTCAAATTGAGATGATCACCCAGCAAGACTGAAATGAACAAAAGGAAAGAAAACCGTTGGAAAAAAAAACTGTGTTGTGAAATTTTTTCTTTTCATTCTTAATAAAAATTTTACCTGAAAAGTCATATTTAAGGAGATGTTTCTAATTTTATTAAAGAAAGAAAAAGAGTGAGATTAAATACATTGTTATTTAGAACAAATATTAAACAAGTAATGGATGCCTGATTGAAAGCTCTCATTTCTGGGTGTTTTCTCAGAGAACACATACATCAGTTTTCACCACGAGTGCAGGAATTAGTATATAAATTACTAGAGTAGAATGCCATCACTCAGCTTTCTTCTTCTACATTTCCTACTTTTCCCAACACCCCAAGCTTTAGTTAGACTAACAAGAAGTTTAAATGCAACACTTTGAGGTTCTTTGCTGACACAGGTTATATTTTACTGGTATAGCATATGAACTTGCACTAGCTTGTGTTAGCCACTCCAGTTATTTAAATGATTACTACCCATAGCCTCCTCAGTTGTTGCATTTTGGGGAGATGTAAGGTGTGTGCATTTTTGGAGAAAGTAAGTCACTGGAGAGTAAAATGCTCACACCTCTTCATTTGTTCTCCTTCTGCTTCATACCTGAAGTTCAAGACGTGAGCTCGCAGCTCTCAGATTCTGCCACCATATGCGGAACAAATGAGGTTTTGACTGAGAGAAGAAGAAATAATTCTGTTGATTATAAAGTATCAAAGTAAATTAACTAATTAATAATTATCACAACAATAGCAATTTCAAACAGCAGGCTATTCATTTTATTTTATTGATTAGAATATCCAACAGAAATTATACACATAGAACCAAATAGAGATTCTATCAGTCTATTGGTGACATGTAAGGTTGGAGGATACATGAAGAAATTAAATAAAAAAATAAATTGAATGAAAGAACTTGAAAATTACCATTGAAATAATCAGGATTATAGGATAATTTAATCTTTTATCTGACAAATAGGTTGACAATTAGAATAGAAATTAAGATTACTATGTAAATTGCACTGTATGTTAGGCTAATGAAAAATGAAAGAGACAATATAATGAGAAAGGATTTCTATCATTGTTTCTCAAGTCAGTATTTTACACATTTAAATACGTACATATACATACTTATGTTTAAAATATCAAGTTGACCAAAATTTACAAGCAAAATTTCAAGTAAAGTGACAAATTGGAAAAAACATTCCAACTTCCTATACAAATACAAGGTGCCATTCTCTCTAATAAGTGGGGAATCATGCTATATGCAAGAGAATGATTAAACTAAATAAAAGATGTGTTATTTTAAGACAGAAATACACAATAATAGAAAGAATAATGTCTTGTAAACATACATCAACTTCACCTTACTTTTGTTAAGTTGGAAGAAAACAATGCTGAAGCATTCCACTTTAGAGGCTGTGTAATTTTTTAAATGATAAACTATGTCAATTCTCCACCTCTGGAGAAAAAAAAACGATATTCCTATAGATTATTAAAACAATCTAAATTGATGATAAAAATCACAAATGTATATACACTTCAATAATCTATTCTAGTTGTCAAGATTTATTCATATAACAAATTAAGAAATGCAGAAAGCTTGGTTATACCCATTTTACATATTAGTATGAGATTGGAAATTTCATGAATGTCATTACTTACATAGTAACGTAAGTAAGGTAGCTGTGAGATAAAACAAATTCTTCCCTTACACTGAAATGGAATGCTTCATCACATGAATTACAGCACAATGTCAACTATTGTGCTACCATCATATAAAATAGGTAAAATACAGAATGTGTATGTATATTTTGTTTAATTTTAAGATTTTCTGTAAATCACCCAAACAGTAAGAAAGTTGATATCCGAGGAAAACAAACATAATTGAGTACGGGGTGGTTAATATTAGAATGATTATTGTCACTGGGCAAGGTAGCATGTACCTTTCATCCCAGGACTAGGGAGGCAGAGGAAGGGGGCTCTCTCTGTAGACTAGGCCATCCTGGTCTACATAGAGAGTTCTAGACCAGCCAGGGCTACACAGTGAGATCTTATCTCAAAATGTTATTATTTATTTATACAAAAAGAAAGATATTTTTAAACAGAAGCCTCTCTCATTAAAAGTAACCAGTTAATAAAAACAACAAGCAATACTTTTATATGGGGGCGTGAATTGGAGAAATTCCACATACGTATTTATATTTTCTTAGAACTATTTGTCAAACATAACATGACACAACAAAATGCTAATGGATATGTTTTTAAAAATACAAATGCAGGGTCTGGATAGGTGGTTCCATAAATAACTTAATTACTGTGTAAGAATGAGTACCTAGGTGTGTCTTCACCATGGACTGAAGCATGATCCTACTTAGTCTTAACAATATAAATCTGAAGTCAGATATTTGAGTAAATGCTGATAGGCCAAAAAAGCAAAGGAATAACGGCAATCACTTCTTACCTCACCAAATCCTTAGATCAAAAGGACAAATAACCTAGATATGCCCTGCCTTAACACTTCTTCTCTCTCTAGTCATTATTTCCTGTCTCCTGTCAATACACACCTCTAAACCTGTATGGTTATTTAGTAGCTAGTTCCATCTTCTGATATCCAGGCAAGCTTTGTTTGCTAGAACACTAACAAAAGATTACACATTTCCCCCCTTTTGTCTAAATAAAAAGTGAAGATTAAAACTAACTTAAGAAAGCTATATATAATAAGTACAGTAACTATATACAATATATACAGTCAAGAGTTACATTAACAGCATCTAGTCCTTATGCATTTGACAAGTTTAGAGAAAATGCCCCATTATCTATTCTATCTTGGTGAGTGCAAAGCGTCATACCTAATTTACCTTCTACCCTAATTTGCCTTACCAACTCAAAACTATATTTTGATGTTTCTCGACCTTATACACTGTACACTTCTTTTATGAGTTTCTTTTCTAAATTAGTTGACAAGAAAAACTGTAACTATATAGCTTTGAAGTGCATCAGAGAACTTAGAAGGATATACTATTACCTGAGTAAGCAGGAAGTGCAAGCAATGACTTCCAAAAAATGTGAGAAATGTGTAAATCAGTTGACTACCTGGATAGTCACCCAAGATCCCTCTGTAATGTTGGACTATCCATCTTTGGTCAATAGGTCTGGAATATCTGATAAACATTTCTGTGAAGCAGGATATTCTGAAGGGTTGTTTTTCCTTATCTTGGCAAAGTTTGGCAGTCACATTCCTCTCTGTCATGCTTATCCAATTAGGATAGCATACTGCCAGCATTCAAGGTAAAGGCACTTTTTTTACCCAGTGGCTAACTTTTGCCACAAAAAGTAATCTCCTGGTCATCCTTTTGTTTATCTCAGTTATCCACTTGTGAGGCACTACATACTGTGTTTGTCTTTCTAGGTCATTCAGCTCACTCAGGATGACTTTTCTAGTCCCACCCATTGGCCTACAAATTTCAGGATATTATTGCTTTTTACTGATGAGTAATACTCCATTGTGTAAATGAGCCACATTTTCTATATCCAATCCTTGGTTGATGGTCACCTACGCTGTTTCCTGGTAGCTGCTACCATATAGGAAACTCATATATTAAAGACTGCAGTACATGGCAAGTGGTTCCTAATTTCAGAATATCTCACCAATATTCTCTGTATAAGACTGCATGCTAGAAATCTACATTGATGTCATGCTCAACTTAAAATGTAAGTGAAATTTTTGAAATTAAAATTTTATTATTTTACCCTCTTTATCAAACTCGTAATTGCTTTGAAATATGAGTAAGTGATGGCAAATAGTTTTGCTGACATAAAGTGTGGTTTAATAATTAGCATTTTTGCTTATACATAGTTTTTCAGGTTCTCTGCATTGCTAGATATTTTATGTAATGTACTTTTTATTTTCTGTTTCATTGGGTGAAAAAGTGAAACTTCATGATGCAATGCAGGTATCTAATAGATTATGCATCTATACTTGAGCTTTTTTAACATTGATGATAACTCTTATCCACGTAAGTTCTTAAAATAGAAGAACTTTACCTATAAAAATATTACATCCTGAAAGTGCCACTGAGTGTCTGTGATGATGAATCTCTGTATGATAGAGGTGGGTCATCTGTCTATCTGTTTTTTTTTTTTTTTGGTTAATTAATAAAGAAACTGCTTGGCCCTCTGATAATTATTTCGGGTATAAAGTTAGCCGTGCGGGCGGCCCGGGTGCCAGGAACGTAGCCTGCTGCTCCTTCTACATCTGTAAAATGGAAGTGTAGCATACTGGTCACATATGCTATTTTAATCCAGGGTTCTACTGACCAATGAATAAAAACAGGGAAACATGGAGAGAATTAGATACTTGCAATCACTGTGCTGTTGTTGTATGAGTTTGAACTTGTTAGAATGTCTGACAATAAAGGTTAAATACACATAAAATAAATGATAAATCTGTCATATCAGTCATTTCACAAAACGGCAGAATGTACATATTGATTGATACAACCACGTTATCGTGTCAATATATCTCAAGACCTAGGAAAACTGTTTATTAAAACAGATAGAAATCAGTGATTCTTTATGCATAACTTCTTTTTTACTAACTGACTTTTGGTATAGTCATCATTTTTAGCTAACGCTGAGTTGCAAAGAAGATCTTGGCTCTGATCATCATTTATATCCGCCCTTTAGTTAGAAACACACCATCCACTAAGTAAGTCTTTGATCTTAGCAAATTTTAATTTCTCTGTTTTATTCTTTCCTTATCTGTACAGCTTAGACAAGAGTGTTTTCTAAGTAGCAGCATCTAAGAGATTAAATAGTTTAACCCTTTAAATAATTTGTGGTCATCCTTGTATGTACCAAAGTCTGTATAAAAGGGACTTGGCTCCAATCTTGCATATTGCTTGATAGTATGATTAAATCAGTATCCATCCTGTTAAAAGTTTTCATAAACCTGTGGAGTTCTTATATTGTATAATCCACATTATTACCTTTAAAAACTTTTTATTATTACTATTATTGTTGTATGTATACATATGTGATGTCTGTATATGAGTACAAGGACATGGCTACCACACTGCATGTGAGGATAAGGGATACCCTCCAGTAGTTGTTTCTCACCTTCCATTATGGGATGCTGGGATTACACTCAGGTCATCAGCTTTGTGTGCTCTCACCTTCCACTATGGGATGCTGGGATTACACTCAGGTCATCAGCTTTGTGTGCAAGTGCTTTTACCCTCTGCTCCATCTCACCAGATATTATTATCATCTTCTTTAACAGTGAAGAGTGACAAAACATTATCTTTCACTCATGACCCATCCTTCTGTAGTCTTGAAGCAAAAAAGTATTGATAAAATATGAGGTTTAATTTATTTTTATAAAATCTTAGACAGGATATGTTGGCTGGGAAACTATTGCAAAGACATTCTCATATAGATGGTATTTGATGTTGTGTCAATCATAAGAAGCAGGCATCACACAACCCCCTAACGATCTACTATAACAGAGCTAAAGAGTCTGAGAGATTACCTCACAGTTGCTAAGTAGTGTTTCAATTCCATGGGGAAAATTCAACTGAGTGCCACCCATGGGAGTTCCAACAAACCTCAAGGCAAATGTTCTCAAGTGGGTTCGTGAGTCACAAGCATTAGAATAGTGCTTGTTATATGGAGTTAAATACAAAGGCATACTGTAATTTGCCTTAAAAATACTCTGTATGATGAAAGTACTAAATATATATGTGAAAGTAGTAGTAAAACTTCTAATAAAGTAATTCTTATAACTCTCTTTATGTTTATTCCAGTAATTATGCTAAACTTTTTCCACTGCTGAGTATAGACGTGTGTTACCTCAGTAAGCTTTATCATGTAATGAAGACAGATAAACTATCTACTTTATAAACTGAGAAGAAAATGATACAACTTCTTCGAAGTCATACAGAAAGTTGATCAGGTAAGCAAGCCTAGGAAAAAAAATGACCCCTAAAATTATTTATTAAAAATCTATTGTGTATGCACATTAATTATTTTTATTTTAAACATAAAATATGTATAGTTCAGGTTGTCCAGACTTTATTTATATTAGACTTGCTTCAAAGTCATGATATACCTGCTTCAGTGTCCTCATTCTATGATTGGAGGCAACAATTTGATGCTTACAATATCATTTCTTTACAACAAAGGGTAAGTCAGTTTAAAAGATCTATACAACAAAGAAGCGGTGATAAAGTATGTTTGGGGGAGGTAGCTGTGGTTGCCATTAATGTTTGTACTGTTTATTGACTGGTATACTGAGTATTATTCAGCCTACAGTTATGAAAGCACCAATGATCAGTTGTAACATCTCAACCAGAATCATACAAACCTAATGATAATTAATACGAAGTTGTTGAATGATAGAGTGAGTGAATAAGTAGTCTGTCTACATAGAGTCAGCATCAAGAGACCTGGGCTCTTTACAGTCAAATTTTACAATTCTGGTTCTGGTAGTGAGTAACCTTGCACCTTTTGTTCTATGATATAAGTACTTCAGTTGATCCTTAGCCTCTTCTCTGACAAGCACATCTTCTTGAATACAGATCTAATATCTCCTCTTGAAGACTTAAAAGTCTATGCAGCAGGTCCTCCTGACCAATTCCCTCTGCTTTATATGAAATGCGAACAATTCATCATTTCTGAAATTATTGGACTTCTACTTCACTCAGGACTTACAGAGTGCTTTGGTTACCAAACAGGCATTGACTCAATATTTTACTGATTTCACATTCTAATGAGGAAGATAGATGTGTGTTGGGAAAGGGAAATGAAGGCTTGTTGTCCAGGAAAATATACTGGCCCATGTGGTTAAGACTTTACAATGTGTTTCCTAGGAAAATATTAACTAACTAGTCTAAGTAAATTAATTAAATTATATTGGCCTTCAATATTTCATCCTTGATGTTTTATTAAAATATAATCAATATTTTGTGATATGTAATGTTATATATATATAATGGTGTGTGGGTTTGCTTGGTTACAGTTTCAGTGGGTTAGTCTTTTATCATCATGATGGGGACATGGCCGTAGACAGGCAAGCTTGGTGTTGGAGAAGAAACAGAGTGATACATCATGACAGTAGTAGACAGAGAGAGGCACATTGGGCATGGCTTGAATCTCCTAAAACTTCAAAGCCCTAACCCAATGGCACACCTCCTCCAACAAGGTCACACCTACTTTAAGGCTACACTTCTTAATCCTTTCTGACAGTATATCAACTGAGAACCAAACATTCAAATATTTGAGTCTATGAGAGCCATTCATTCAAACTACCTCACTAGTCAAAGAATTGTCTTTCTCTACGTCATATTGTATGCTTTGTGTAGTGTTGGGGAAGGCAGTTTAAGATAAGGTCAGTTGTCACGGAAACTTATATACAGAAAAAATAACTACAGAGTCTCACTGATACACCCAGATGCTGTGTTTCACGGCAGTGCATATGTAGAAGTCTATCCATAAACACTAGCCTGATAAAACTTGTGTTTACTGATGTTGAGAAACGAGTATAAGAAAATTCTGTGTGTCCAGCAAAGATGACCATAAGTTGTAAAGTACAATAGCCTCACAGGGGAAGGTCTTTCCACGATCTTGAAGAATGACTAATGACCTCAGAAGACAGACATTGATATGTGCTGAAACTTGTTTCACATATGTACACAGAATTATCTAATGTTGGGCAGGTCTGGAGACAACAATTATTAGTAGTACACCAGGCAAGGGAACTTCATTTTCTATTGTGTGCTGGAGCTTTCCACAGTGGACTTGACATTGAGCTGTTAGACACCATTATTTGGTAGTTTTTCTGTCCAGATCTGCAAGAGGGAGAACCCTGACAGAAGCAATTGCTTTGCCTTCTGGCCAATGAGATTTCAGTCACTCAGAACATAGTTATCACCTGGCGTGCCTAGACATGAGGCTTCATTAATAAAGACTTTTATGTTGGGCACCTAGGTGTGGTTTCAAGTATAAGGACTACATTTGTTTCCCTCTTTCTCGCCAAAGAAGGAGATATCTATGGGCTTGGCTGCTTGGACCTTGTGGACTGGTAGTGATAAGGAAGACTGCTTCTTTCTGAAATATTGCAAAGTGTCTTCTCATTGTTATACTAAAAAAGGTACCCTTAGCTGTGTTGAATGTCCTTTGGTAGATAAATAGTGGGTTATCTTGTTATACCTGAGTGTATGTGCTTGCTGGAAGATCTCACCAGGATGCCTCCTTATTCAGTACTCCTACTTTTAAAACATGTTGATAAATTGGCAGAGTCACAAAACTTCCATCCGTCATTCAAGGACAAAGATGAAGAGTGATAATATGCTGGTGATGTTTTACATTTACTTAGTAAATATTTATTGAAAAACAACTGTGTGTGTCTTTCAGTACTCAAAAGCTGGCTTCCTCTCTGACCTTGTAGATTCAGTATTCCATCAGAGCACAGGGCTCCTGGTAATTAATGGTTAATCCTAAGAATGAATGAGGCCACTTCTGATAAAGAAATCATGTTAATCAGAATGCCAGATTAACAGTTAAGTTTAAAACAAAACAAAAACCATAAACAGTACTTCCTGAAGTAGAGAGTAGCAAATGGTTATGAAGAAAAAATACTGGGAGAGACTGCACAATGGTGCATGTGTTTAGAATCTCTTGCCCCACATAAAAAAGTGATAGTGTCTAAAATTACTTAGATATATATTTTCTTTGATTGATGTAGCTAGCACTACTGATGAACAGCTGTTTCTATTTTGAAGGTTCTTTAATTTTTTCTGTTAATATTTAAGTAATAAAGATTGTCATATGACTTTATTTTGACTAGTATCATAAGATTAAAAAGATTTTTTATATCTCAGTTTTACTGAGAATACAATCCTGAGATTTGTTATAATAACTTTTCCTAATATTATTAAAATATAAATGAGAGTATTACTGCCTTTGTAAGTATGACTTTCCAAACATATCAAGTATTACTTAGATATATACTCATAAGAAATAATTTCTTACTGCATTTCTGTATTCATTAAAATAATGTATATATTTTCCAAGTGCTTTTTTTTTTTTAGTACAAATCTGTTTTACTATAGTCAAGTTCCAGGATTTCACATGACAGGCAACACTGAGAGAGATCAAAACAGCACAACAATGGGGAAAATACTTCTTTTGCAACATGAAACAAGGTTCTCACAAG
This sequence comes from Microtus obscurus, assembly GCA_963919715.1. NCBI lineage: Eukaryota > Metazoa > Chordata > Mammalia > Rodentia > Cricetidae > Microtus > Microtus obscurus. The sequence continues at coordinate 2,055,989 of CAWTZC010001020.1, read as the reverse complement.
AATATTTCTGGTGTTGAATTTTATAGGCAAATGATCATCTCCACAGTGTGGAGATTCTGTTGATAGGAACATTTAGCATCTTCTTTCTTTTCTCCTTGCAAAACTAACAAAATAGTTTAATACAAAGAGAAAAGTAGTCAATGAGAAAAAATTAAAGAAAACAATGACTGATTAGAATAGTCTCATTTATTTTCGAAATAATGTTCATCATTATTAGGCATAATTTTTCACTTAAACTTGAGTTATTATAGAAGAAAGATTTTGATATTTTTACATTTTCTACTTTAAGGTATACTTTATATAATTAAAGTAAAAGATAGTTCTATAGAATAACACTAAGAACAACTTCTTTAAAAGAAAAATCATGGACATTTCTGTAAGCCTGTGGGACAGATTGAGTGACCCTAATCTGAAATGTTTTTGACCAAAATTGATATATATTTAGATTTATATATTATTAAATATTATTGAACTTTGAATGTTTATATTTTGTCTGCTTGTTCTTATTCTGTCTTCTCTCTAATTTGCAATACAGTGGAGGATGACTTTGAGCTTCTTATCAATCTGCCCCATAGCTAAACTTTAGCCCTAGTTTCATATACCTTGGAGACGATAACCAACTCTAAGATTAAAATTTATTTTGTTTCACATATTTTAAGTGTATACCCTAAAGGCTTTTGTTTTTATACACTACTTTAATGTATTCATGTTTTAACTGTACTAGTAATATAAGGTCAAATGTTTTTTGTGACATTTGTAAAATACTTTGGACTTGAGAGCCTTTCTATTTCAGCTTTTCAGCTTAGATGTTCACACTACACAAGAATGTGCAGTGAATGAGTAAACAGAAAAATTCAAAGGACAAACCCCGAGAAGAAGATAAAAGAAGAGTGGAAATAGAAGAGAGCTGAAAAAATTAGTTTAATCAAGAAGAGAAAGAAAGTCCTGCAGTCAAATAATTCAGGATTTTAAAAATATATCAAAATATACTTTGCCCATAACTTTTAGGTTTTAGAATTAGCTAAAGTGTTTGAACCTCACATGGATATGAGCTTACAGAATTTTAGAAAGCCAGGAGAATAATCTAGGGGATAATGAAGTCTCTGTGTTCAGATAGCAAAAGGAAAGGAAGTTATAGGCCCAAGGCCAAGTTTAGGTCATGAAATTGCAAGTTAATAAGGGGGTGCCCATAATTTTCAAACTAACTCAAAATTTACTGTGGGCTATTGCTATCTTTATTGCTAGTATTTAGTGATGCACTTAAATAGTGGATTCTCCTCTTCTTGTTTGGAAAGGAGATTATAACTTATGAGATACATTTGCTTTATTATCATATAGCTGCATGGTTTTATAATTTTCTTCCATAAAAATTCATAAACAGTAAAAGAAAATATATGCCTTGGAGTGAAATAAACCCACTTCTATGTATTAATTGAGTAGGCCATTAAAACTCTCAATTTACTCATATCTTTTATGGAAACTGCATCTTCATACAAATTGGATTATGGATGATTACAATGAAGAGCTGAGAAGGCTTTCATTAATATTAAATGTCAACTTCAACTTTCTTCCTGTTTAACTTTACTCCATTTCCACTGCCACATTTAGAATTATATCTTTTTACCCTTGGATTATAATAAAGTATAATTTCTATGCTTCTTGCCTATCTCACTGTAGAACACTGTGATATAATCATCTCTGATAGATGTAAGTCTATCTTTCTTAATTCTCAGCTATGGTTTAACCTGTGTTGTGTTGCTTTAGACACCATCTATCTTTCCTCCATCCTTACCTGTCTTCAAATTTCTAGCCCTTCTCTCAAATGAGGATCTATCCAGCTTTTCTTTACAATCTACACTAATTTTATCATTCTCTCTTTCCTCTTCCCTATAATTTCACATTAAAAAATTCACATCTCTTCAAGTGTCAGCTATTGCATAAGGCAATGCCAGAATATCTGAGCCCCAAATTGTTTTTGGCAAGTTTAATTTCATCATGTATTTGAAACAAGCACCACAGAAAATCTTTGCTCATTAAAAATAGGATATTAATTTGTCCCACAGGTAGATGTTCAATTCCCAGCATCAGAGACTTTTCACACAACTTTAATAACCATGACATTGCCTAACATATTTGTGTATTTTTGCTCATTAATTTAATATATATATATATATATATAAACATATAGGTATCAGATAACTTTCTTGATACTGAAAGCAGACTGCCCTTGAATGCCTCCTTCACAGAAGAGAGTGACTGAAACCATCTACTCATTACAACACAGGGAGGTTTCCAGCTGAAAGACTTTATTGCCTGTTATTTAGACAATGCAAATGCTGTAACAGAGAGCATCTTGTAAACAAAATTTGCCTTGACTATGGGGCATAACCAGCTTTAACTGCTGATTTCAATCTCTCCTAAAGGCTCAGAGGGGAACTGAAATGGGAAGTGTTTCACAGGGAGTAGATCAAAAAAACAAGTTAGAAAAGAAAATAATCTGAAAGATGACCAAAGAAAAGCAATAAGCCAGGCAGCATAAGGGACACACCTACCCTCTATACCTTCACCTTCTCCATCCATTCACGTTTCTAAAACATACATGATATCTCTTTCTTATTGTCATTGCCCACAATTCTAAGTATAGCTGATTATCAATGTTGCCTCAAAGAAGAAAAAAAAACTTTCCTTATAATAATCCACTGACTGATCAAATCCCAGTTCATATCATTTGATTATGAGCCAATCCTGCATCTACTTTCATCTTAATGACTAATGTAACCATACATTTTAATATTAATTTGTGGGGAAGAAATAAGGAATAAGCAAAGGTACAGAGCTTTATTAAATTTTGGGTAGGAGTAAAATATGACTCAACAAATGGAGAATTTGCACTTACAAAGAGATGAGCATGTGAACAAATCACACAAAGATATTTCAAGGTAGGAAGCTGGACATGAAGATTTACATGTTGTGTTCATTCCAATCATATAAAATATTTAAAATGTAAATGAATAGAGACATAAAATATACTATCTCTAGGGACCAGTGGAAAATAAGTGTAATCTTATGTTTAAAAAGTTCTGGTATTCTCTGAGGGGGAGGTTAAATGGAAGTGATTACTAAGGAAGGATATTTCATGTTTTAAAATAACACCAAATAACACACTTTACAATGTTTAACTTTATATTTATATTTCACCATGATGTTAAAAGTAGAGGAGAGAGAGAGAGAGAGAGAGAGAGAGAGAGAGAGAGAGAGAGAGAGAACAAGAGAGTGAAATAGATTTCTTTTGTACAGGTCAAGTTGTAAGTGACAGCATTGTCTGGAAAAAGTGTTGTCAGTAACACCACTGTCTGTTCATGAGCTAAGCTAATGAGACTAAGAGTATATGGGATAGCCCATAGCAATCTATCTAACATACATATTTGCTTTTAGATGTGACTGTGAGTTATTAGTTTTTATTTATTTATTATTATTTTTTTTTTGTTTTTTTGAGACAGGGTTTCTCTGTAGCTTTGGAGCCTGTCCTGGAACTCCCTTTGTAGACCAGGCTGGCCTCGAACTCACAGAGATCCGCCTGCCTCTGCCTCCCGAGTGCTGGGATTAAAGGCGTGCGCCACCATATGTATTTCAGTCTAGAAGAAAGATGTAACTCTCATATAGTATACATTTAGATGGGGTTCTTGCTGCTCTTGTATATCTTTAGATTTACATGCTTCACCTGTGGTCAGAAATTTCTAATACTTTAGCTAGTTGGCAGAAAATTACTACTTAGCATCACTTATCCTGCAAAATTTATAACATAACGGCTAAAACCAAACCAAAGGACAAGGTAATATCTTGAATAGAGAAATGAGTTTTTAAAAGAAGAAAATAAACATTTCTATAGGGTCAAAGTTGGCATAATCAGTTATAATATAACTTAGGTATGTGTTACTTTCTTTTTTCTGTTTAAATCACTAGTGATTTACCCAAGACAAGTCGAGTTAATATACTCAATTCTGCAACTAGGGTACTAAGCAGATGGTATGAATGAAGTGTGCTGAACTAGTCTTAAATAATGGGGAAATGAAAAAGTACACAGAAATAAAAACTATCTCCAGCATTTTTGTGAGTATGCATAGTATTGTGATGTGCCCATGCCCCCAGTGCCATACAAATTCATGCTGTGATGTATATTGTATTATACCTGGAAGCCAAGAATTTCAGATGCTACAAAGATGAGCCATAAAATGCAGCTAAGGCTTATGGCATCATAATCTGCTGAGGAGTCATATAAAAATGGAAACATGGAAATGAAATAGACAATTGGAAGGCAACATAAGTGTTCATAGTCCCTTTGAGAAGTGATCTGTTCATACTAATTTGTTCATATCATTCCTCATCATGAAGCCAATATCCATTGTTACTGTGAAATCTGTTTTTCTTCCTCTGCTGAGTCTTCCAAAAACACCAGAACTTGACCATAATCAGGATTTAAAATATTAAAAAAACATGAGCTTTTACAATTCCCCTTCCTAACCACTTGATAGTCAAAACCATGCGCAGCAGAGCACATTGCACTGTGTTTGCAGACTGCTTGCATATCATCACATTTAGTTCCTTGGCTTGCAGGGTTACCTACAACTAGCAGCCAATTACAGCAGGTCAAAGTTTCCATGGGGAGAAATGTGTGAAATAGACCTAAGATCTCCTGTACATGAAAATGTTACCAGAGGACTTCCATAGAAATAAACAACGCAGTCAACTTGATTATCAGATATAATTCTTTTATTTTCTGAACACATATCACAAATAGTGGTTTAATGATTAAACTACTGATGCACTTCCTTGCAAGGGGTGATCAAATGTGGCAGCATGAAAAGTTACTTAATCTCGAGGGATATTGGTCAGTACCCCAATCAACATGATTCCTGGAAGATCATAGAGATTAATAGGGTCCATTTGAATCTGAAGCACTGAACTGAACTAACAAACTTCAACGGAACGTAAGGAATAAACTTACTGTTAGTCAACACTATTACTCAGATGACGCTTGTAGAGTTTATTTCCTTTAAACATTTATTCAGTGGTGTCCAATATTATATTATCTATCTATCTATCTATCTATCTATCTATCTATCTATCTATCTATCTATCTATCTACCTATCTCTTCACTCATCATCCATCTAGCTGCCTGCCTGTCTGTCTGACTGTTGTCTGTCTGGCCTGTCTGTTTATCTAGATATAAATATAGAAAGATAGACAGAGAGACTGACAGATGACAGATAAATATAAAGAATCTTCTCAGATTTATAGAAAATAATAGAAGAAGCAGTGATGGTGCCATGAAATTTAATAATAAACTGAAGGGGCCCAATGTTATGTTCTAGAACAAGGTATGAGTCTTTATGAACTATCAATTAAGTAGACTCCCAGAATTCAATTAAAGTTTGATTTCTTTAAGAGATATCCACTATTTCTACTCTCTGGAATATTGACTGAGGTTTCTGTCCTGCCTGATCCCTGTCCTGTCCAGTTCCTACACTCATTAAGTCCCAAAGAAATCACACAGAGGTCTATATTAATTGATTGGTTCAGTAGCTCAGGCTTCTTATTAATTAATTTCTATAACTTATATCAGCCCATAATTCTTGTCTGTGTTAGCCACACGGCTCAGTACCTTATTTTGTGAGGCAGTCACATCTTGCTTCCTCTGTATCTGGGTCACAACTGCAGACTGAGCTTTCCTATTTCCAGAATTCTCCTGTTCTCATCACCCTGCCTCTACTTCCTGCCTTGTTGTCACACCTACACTTCCTGCCTGGCTACTGACCAATCAATGTTTTATTAAAATATGATTGACAGGATACAAACATTTGTTCCACAGCACTTCATTAACCTTGAATTTTCTTAATGCTAATGAGAAAGGAACAACAGCAGCAGAGAGGCATTGGGTAATGGAAAAACTTTTGAATTGAAGCAACTAGTGTATTTCAAGGATGTGTTGATTTCACAATGGAAATCAGGAGATGTGATATGTTAGGGAATGGGTTTTGCTCTTATTTCCACAGGAGAAGAAAAAATATGGATACCATCAAAATTAATGAAGATTAACGTCGAAAAGGAGAAACCTCTTGATAAAGAGAAATGACAGCTCATGCACAATAGTGACTACCATATAAGTAATAAGGAAAGTCATATAGGGATGGGGCAGGGTTATGATCTCATCTTTACAGGAAAACACACATCATCAAAAATTCAAGAGACCCTATATGTTTGAATACAGACAGAAGAAAAATAGCTATACAATAAGGAGAAAAAATAGCTATACATATTCAGAAACAGAATATGGATTATGAGGCCAGGTACTGGATACACACACACACAAATATATATATAGTCAGCTGGTTTTGGAGTTGGACAATGGTGCTGTACTTCTCTAAATACAAGCTTGTTGTTAAAGGGTACATTGAGAGTTTCTTTCGATCTCATATCAAGAGCCATCTGGTAAAAGATAGAAGTAAAACTTTACGAAAAAAATACTTCCTCCATCTCTATTTTGTTTATACCATATTGTTCATTGAATGTATATTTATATGACTGATGTTTAAGTTTTCCATTATGAACAATAGATTTTCCTACAGATGTTTTTTCTTGCAATAATTTTTGAAGAACAATAGATTTTCCTATAGATCCTTTCTCTGCAATAATCTTTGAAGTTTTCAGGGGGAAGATGGAGCCCAATAGCAACAACTCCACCTGGTTGAGATGACATCATGATGCTGATACTGCTACAATAAGACTGAATTTTGTGTACCAGCTGCTGAAATGGTACACCTTCTCATGATGCTCTAGCCAGAACTCCAAATAAAAACTTTGAAAAAAAAATAAAACCTATTGACTGCTCAGAAATTGTTTGCAACTATACCAGACAGTAATTTTGAAACTTAACCATCACTTTACTTTTGCAGCATCCCATTAGAGAATATTGACGCCATGACAGCCAGAAGCAATTCTAGAGAACAATGCCCACTATCCTGAAAAAGTTTTTCCTCAGGGTTGGGAATGCTGTTCAGGGGTTGTTGATTATTACTTGTACTAGATAGAGGGTTTGGGTGAAAACTATATTTGTTCAAAAAAGGGGGAAATAATAGTAGGTAATAGAGCTTATGAGCTATTATTTATGGATAGTTTACATTGGTATAGTTTTTGTATACTGATACAAGTTTAAATTATATTTGTTATTTTTGTTTACATGATTTGTACACCTATGCAAAATTCTTCTGTCATATTGTATATATACATGTTTCAACCTCTGTTTAGGACTAATACAACTTTTAGGATATATTTTCATATTGCATTATATATTATTTATACCTCTGATCAAGATGCTTATACATTGTTTACATTTTGATGTCATTGTCATCATTTATTGCATACTTCCTTATAGATTATCTAATATTCTGACATGAAGTTTTAGTCTTTAAGTTATATAGGTATTAAATATTATAGGTCAATAGTTGTTAATGTTTTTGCAGTCAGATCAATTAGGTTCTTTAGATACATAGAGATTCTATTCTGTCTAGATAGGTAATCTTGAACCACTTCAAGAATCTGGAGAACATGACATTTAAATAACTTAGTGTTCTTTTGACATGAGACATGGTTGCTCCTGACAGCACCAATCTACTCCTGAAAAAATGTTGAACACCAAAGACACTCCACTTGGAGTTTGTTTTCTTCTTGACACAATTGTCCTTTGGGCAAAGAACTGCCCAAACCTCAACCACTGCCAAAGTACATCGTATCCAGAAATGGATAAGCAGGACACAAGGAAAAAGACTTTCAAATCTTGCCAAGGAAGGGTAAGAGAGTTTTGAAAATTTTCCTGCCTCTGAAAATGTTTTTTTTCAGTTACACTAGTTCTTAGCCAAAGTTGGTTGCTTCAACATTGCAAATGAGACTTTAGGTGATTGCTTAGGTAGCTAATTGTCTCCGTCATATATTGCTCACTTTGGAAGTTGCTTGATTGTACTTCCTGACTTCTTAAGTAATATTATCTCCCTGCTCAGGACTTTGATAGGGTTGATGATTATTTAGTTATAGTTACTGTCCTCTTATGATCAAGCCAAGCCACTACCTTTACAAGACTTAGACTCTTTAGGATAAGATGTTTATTAAAACATTTAGCACATGTTCTTTGCTTAATATTGTTTATGCTGGTTATAATTCTAATTATACTTGGTATCTATTCCTAGTTTATAAATAGTTTTGTTTTGGGTTTGGAACCCTCTTATTTAAACAAAAGGGGCAAGTGCTGTGGGAGCACATTATGTTACTTCAACCCATAGCCTTTAAGATACCAGCCCACTTGGGCTTGGTCTCTTATACTGTAAAATCAGCTGTAAAGCTTGCACCTGCCCTCTTGCTTCTGGCTCCCACTTGTGGCTTCTAGACCCTGTTCCTGCTCGTGCAGAGGACTATTATCTAGGATAGTGATCTGTAAGTTTTCCCTTCAATAAATAACCCATTTATTGTTCATAATTCTGAACTGCTGTGGGATTATTTGTGTCTTCCATCATCACTGGAATGCAACTACTCCATTTAAACAGTATATACTTAAATTGTTTCTCTTTAAAGAATGTCTGATAGTTAGTACACATACGAATTAGATTACTAGCAAGTTCATTACTGAACACTTTTGGGGAAGGTGCGTTTGAATATTGTTATAATTGAAAATAGGTAGACAACATCTGAGGTTTGATTTGGGCAATGGAGATAATTCCAGGGAGTAACTAGTGAAAGAATGACATTTAGCTTAAAGCACTTGAGAGTTACAATGAAAATTAAAAACAAAAGGTACTTACATGTTTGAAGTACCATTTCAAACTGCATGAAAACATAGTAATCTATGTACTGATTAAAGAACAAAATAGTGCTTCTATAACTATTAAAAAGTTGAATTCATTGTACAATTCTAGTTTTTAATAACCTTTTAAAGCATTATTTAAAACTTTTCAAGCTTAGTTTTGGCTAACTTGTCATTGATTTTTTTATGCCTTCTTTGTGGACTGTAAACAAAAAAATAGCCTTAATTTTACTTAGGTAGATTTAATTGTAACTCATATTTCATGACTACAGACTTCCTCTTGCTCTTTTTAAGGTGATGTGATTCAAACATATTACAGGTCTCTATGTTACTTTCTGATCACTTCAGATCTGTGATCACTATTTAAAAGAGGGTGTCTTTTTATTATTATTATTATTATTTTATTTTATCGAGAAAAGGAAAAAAATTTCCGCCTCCTCCCAGCCTGCCATTTCCCTCCCCTCACTCCTCTCCCCCTCCCTCTCCAGTCCAAAGAGCAATCAGGGTTCCCTGCCCTATGGAAAGTCCAAGGTCCTCCACCCTCCATCCATGACTAGGAAGGTGAACATCCAAACTGGCTAGGCTCCCACAAAGCCAGAACATGAAGTAGGATCAAAACCCCGTGCCATTGTCCTTAGCTTCTCAACCGTAAAAGAGGGTGTCTTAAATGGGATGGAGGTAGTAACAATCAAATAAGTGAAAATTTAGTAAGTTCCTGATTGTAGAAATAGAAAGGCAACCAATAGTAAAATATAGTTTTGCTCTTCTGAAGGCTTAAACTATGATAGGCTATATGAGAAATGGCAAAATTAAATTTTATATCAAGGAATGTAGAGGTATAACGACATATCCCTTTTGTTAAGAATAGAAATGATAGCTCCACTTAAATCTCCTTTGGCACTAGAAAAATCTTGTGAAATTGAGTTTCATATTCTATTGACATGTCAAGATATCTTATTCACCCAAGAATCAGTTTCACTTAAATATATGACTACTTCTGCACTACCACGAACTTAATTTAAGCATAGCACTTCTGCTTTCAAGGAGCATCCTGCTTTTATCAGCTCTATCAGGGTTACAAGGCAAGTGGAGAATTACAGCTATCAATTTTAAGGCCATGGAGTTGAAAAGTCTCATTTTTAGAAAGTAACCTAAAATGTCTTGCATGGACTGTATTTATTAGTTTGCTGCCACATGATAAGGAAATTTATGGAACAATTATTTTAACTCTGAATTTATGACTAAATTGCTAAGATTAACTTGCTATTCATCTACAGAAATATCACAGGGAGAATTCAGTATTAGAAAAGACAGAGGTCATTTTACAATACAACTGAAGGTCCATAGTTATGAGTCTTCTCTTTCATGGAATAGGGGTGAGACCAGTTCATGCTTTAAGTGGTGATAGTAGAAAACTAAGCATATTAATGAAGTTGGAAAAGACAGAGTAAAAGAAAGCTGCTGGCGAAGGCAATGTTTGGTTTTAAAATTAAACTAGTCATTCTTTATTGAAATATCATAGTAATTAGATGAAATCAAAAATTCTAAGTCACTAGTACTTATCCATCATTACCTCCTAAAACATGACACAATTGTACTTCCAGGAAAAATAGAGTGTGAACTCTCTTTGGTGAATTTTTTTCTCTTTCCCAAGTATCTGAGTTTTAAAAACAAGTAATTTTATTGTTGACAATTGGAGCTACCTGTAAATTGTTACCCTTTCTTAGAATTATGTACTGAAAGGTATCCAGAAGGCAAATTGGGTAACTGGCAAGATTGCCATCATAAAGGAAAAGCTGATAATGAATTTCTGTAATAAGAAAAATTATATGGGGCTAATATCTTTGAATTTGAAATGTGAAGTAATTTATTTGTACATCAGTCAGCCTCATTCATTGCCAGTCATGGCTACAAATCTATGATGCTTAGAGTCATGCATTTTTCATTACTTTACAGAGTACACTAAGTGGAAAGTGTTCATCTTGAGAAAGAAGTAGTAGTATTCTTTCACAATAATAATCAATTTTCTTTATTCTAAAGCTGTTTCCTTGGAATTTATAGCAATAATGTTTCATATGGGTGAAATACTGATTATGCATTATATCTACTAGATACGTAACCATTTTTTTATGTCGAGAACAAAACTTTTGTAGCGAGACACACCAAAGGACAACTTCAATTCATTCACATTTTAGAAATTGACCATTACTTTAGGCTTGAAGACTAACTTATTTTCTGTTGTTTTAGACACACTAAAAATAATGAGAGAGAAAAATGGGAAATGCGAATTTCAATCCGTTCTTCAGACTGAATATGGCTTAATGCATACATGATTTTGCTTATTCACCAGCATAGGTAGCAAACATATGCTCAAAAATCATCTTTACAGTATTGTTCCACCCCCACTATTAGATGACCTTCTGTGGTCAATAGCATACTTTCCTATTAGTCATCAGCTTGAGAATTATGTACAAGAAGTACTTGACATGGCTTGAAAGGGTTTCTGCATTGCAAATTGTTAATTTTCACTGGCATAAATGTAAACACCTTGTTAATCAATGATTTTTCAATATCTGTGCATCAAAACTGCTGCCATATATGGCTTTTTTTGAGTAACTATTTCTCTTCTTTTTAAGAAAACACTTTATTTCATTTTTATAATTTAAAACTATCTTAGTTTTTATTTTAGATTTTTTATTCATTTTATATAATGACCATGAGTCCCCTTCCCCTCCTGCCTCTTGTTTTCCCTCCCTACCTAGCCCCGACCCTATCACCCCATACACTACTCAGAAAGGGTAAGGCCTTCCATGGGGAGTCAACAAAGCCTAACTCAGCATGTTAAAGCAGCACCAAGACTCTCCTCCATGCATCAAGGGTGAGCAATGCATACCACCATAGGAAAAGGTTTCCAAAATGTCAGCTCATACATTAAGGATAGACACTGGTTCCACCACCAGAGATCACATAAACAGACTAAGCCACACAACTATCACCCACATGCAGAGGGCCTGGTTTGTTCCCATGCAGACTACCCAGCTGAACTCCCACCAGCTCAAGTCAGCTGTCTCTGTGGGTTTCTCAGCCTTGATCTAGACACCCCTTGTTCATATAATCCCTCCTCCCTCTCTTTGACTGCACTACCAGTGCTTGGCCTGGTGTTTTGCTGTGGACCTCTGCATCTGCTTCCATTAGTTATTGGATTAAAGTTCAATGACGACAATTAGCGTAGTCACCAATCAGATTGCAGAAGAAGGCCAGTTCAGGCACCTTCTCCAGTATTGCTAGAATTTTAAATTTAAATATATTTTGATTAAATTCTTCCCCTCCTCTTTGCCTTTCCAGATCTGCATTCCCTCCACACCTACAGAGTTTTAAATCCTTTCTCAGTCAAACAAACAGAAACCCAATACAACAATACAAATACCAAATCAGGAAAGCTATGTAAAAGAACACCTAAAAAAAATAAACAAACAAAAAAACCTACCATACTATAGGCAAATAAATGCAAACATAAAGCTGTGAAGTTCATTATATGTTGGTCAGCCAGTGATGAATATGAGGACTGTACTGGAGTAGTTGATCACCCAGTGTCACTCTATTGGAGAAATCTGATTTTCCCTTTTCCAGCATATATAAAAGTAACAGTTTAGTTATTAACCTTGACCCTACTGCCTAGGTTATTATTCATTCATACATTTATCAATTCATTATTTTTTAAAAAATAACATAAAAATATATAATAAGATAAAACAAAGTAACCAAAAACATCCATCACATCAATGTTCAACAGGAGAAACCACCAGAAAGAAAAGAGCCCAAGAGAAGGCACAAGAATCAGAGACCCATTCATTTCCATATTCAGGCAAGTCTAGAAGTAGATACTTTTAATCCAAACACTTGGGAAGCAGTAACAGGATCTCTGTGAATTTGAGGACAACCTGGATCACACAGGTCAGTCAGGGCAATATAGTGAGACTCTGTCTCAAGAAAAGGAAAACAAAAGTGAGTTAATGTTAACAAGCCTGTCAAAATCAATAAGTCATAAAATCTAAGGGTGACCATTCCTTTTCAATTCATTTCATACTTCTGCAGTGGACTATCCCCCTCCTGACAGACTCATTGTTCTTAAAACTAGTTTACTGTACTCAGTTACCTCTTTGGAGGAGGTTCCTTATTTCTCAATGTCACATTAGGGCTTTTCTTTTCGTTTTAATTTCATCTTATTGTTATTTTAATTGTACTTTTATTCTCTCTTTGTACTCTACTGGTCCTTTGCATACATGTTATGCTTTGCAGTGTCGTGTTCTCATGGGATTCCTGAGTATGCAAATGACCAGGTCATTTTGTCTGCTGATTCTAGGCTCTTCTCCTTGTTTGCCCAATTATAATCTGTTTTTGTTTTCTCTTACATCTTTATTTTATTATTTTCCCTTAGAAACCTGTTTGTATTCTAATGAGAGAAAAAAATCTATTTTCAATTAAGGGGAAAAATTAAATAAATAAAATAACTTCCAAAGAACTTCCAATCTAGACTTTTAAGGGTGGATAGAAGCAAAGTACATTTTATCACATCAAGGGAATTGCATTACAACCAGTGTATACTTTCTTTGCATTGGTTCAATTCCATCTTTATAAATATTTGTGTTTGCCACTCTTGAAAAAGAGAGCATTGTGCTTGGTGACCATTGTTTTCTTTAAAATAACTCTTTTCTTGATTTTTTTTGACTTAAAAGCAGACAGAAATTTTTCTCTAATTACATTTTTTCTTTATGCTAGATGCTGTTTCATAATATTTTTCTCTTACTCAATATTTATATGACATTTGAAAGTCTATATGAAATTAATTATAGTGCTTGATTATCAGTGCACTATACAGTATAACAGCCTGGAGTATGTGTATTACTGTGAAAATAAAAGGTGGAGAATGTGTAGGAGGAGAGCAGGTAGAGGATGACATAAAAATAATTATATGAGAAGAAAAAAAGTATGGGGAAAGAAAGAGGAGGAAGAAGATCCTAAAGGAGAAGATGTAGAATGTTATGAAGTCAAAAGGAGAGAACAAAATGGGAAGACAAAGAGAAGAAAGGGCCTAGTCTAAAATCGAGCTTTCGGCTGGTGGGTGGGGTGTTATATCTCCTGAATAGAAAGAGGTCAAATGTAAATTTTGAATGCAATTGTTTTTTCCAAGCAGATACTGCTCTGCACCTTGGCATAGAGCTTGATCAAATTTTAATTTTTTTTATCTTCTCATCTCAAAAATATGGAGCGATGTAAACTCCCCAAAATCACTGGTGATGAAACTGGAGTGTTGCATAGCTGGCTTTCTTTTGGGCCACCAATCAGCTTCCAAATCATGACATGGGGACTTATTATTATTTATGAATGCTCAGTCTTATCTTACTCTTGTCTCACTAGCTCTCATAACTTAATTAACCTGCTTCTCCTCATCTATATTTTACATTGGGTATTTTTTTCAACCTTTCTTGCATTCTGTATGTCCTACCCATGTCTGTCTGTCTGGCATCTGGAAGACTGACTTGCTTCAGGCATCTCCATCTCTTTCTCTCCATTTTTTTTTCTCTCCTCTTCTTTTGAGCCTAGATTCTCCCTCCTATTCATTCTCTCTGTCCACTAGCCACACCTATCCCTCTAATGCCTAGATATTGGCCATTTATTAGAACAATTGTGTGTCTTAGGCAGGCAAAGCAACATCTTTACATCATTAAGCAAATGCAGCATAAACAAATAAAACTTATCTTTGCCTAGTTAATAGCTGGTTCCAGAGGTCAGAGTGACTTTTGTTCTTCTGAAGGACTCAGATTTATTTCCTAACACCAACACGTTAGTTCACAGTCATCTGTAACAAGTCCAGTAGTAAGAGATCCATTGCCATCTTTTGCCTTCTTAGGTAGCAGATATGCATGTGATTATACTAGGAATGGGGTACTGCTGGGTTTTTTGTTTCTGTTTCTGAGGAAAATTGAAATCTTTAGGACTTTTGACTAAGGAAGCATTTAAACACTTTGATCAGTACTTAAAGGATTATTCTAGTAGGAGGATGGAAGATCCTCTGAGGGTGATTTGATCAGTGGGAGCCCAGCTCAAGAAGTTTCAGCAGGGAATTCTATTATTAGGTGACCTAGAGGCCATTCTTGTGGTATCTTGTCAAAGAATGTAGATGCTTTTGGCCCATGTCCTAAAAACTCTACCTGACACTAAATTAAAGATTTCTGGAATAATGGTTTTAGAAGAGGAGATTTCAAAATACTTTAGTTTTGACTCTGTTATACGTTTATTGTAAGTCAATTTTTTGATGATCTGTACTTAAAATAATTAAGATAAACAAGGAAAAATACAAAATGTGCAGTATGAGGAGAAAAGGAGCTTTGGTGTGCTGACTGGCATTTGCCAATTTGCCACACAAACTAGTGTTATATGAAAGGAGGATACCTGTATTGAGAAATTGCTTCCATAAGGTCCTCCAGGTTCTCCCAGCTTCCTTTAGTGCATACCTGATACAGGATATGGTTAAAATATTCCACCCTCTACCCTGAACTCTTCAGCTCAGCAGCTGGGCTGTCCTTCTCCCAGAGACTCCTCCCTATATAATCCAAATATGTTGGTTACTCACTCCTTTTCTAACTTTGGCCTCTTGGGTGCTTTACCTGATTTCTTCTTCCCACATGGCCCAGCTCAGTCAGGTCATATCTACTCTGGACTCTTCCAGATGTCCCTGCCTCTACCTATGCTCTCTCTTGTATCTACAATAAATCTTCTCTTCCACCATACCTAGGAACAATCATGCCCTTTCCTTTCTTTTTTGTTAGTAAAGCCAGGATCAAAGTAGATGAGCAAAACAAAAGGAAATCTGACATCTATAATCTCCAGACCAAAAAGAAGAGTGACAGATGGATTAAATTAATACCACAATCACTTCCTAAGTGCCAAGGTTTTTGTTAACATCCAGATTTATAACTTAATCACTGAGTCTCTGAGCAGAACCATAAGAAAAAAGACAATGGAACACCATAATGTATATTCTGTGGAGATTCTTACTGTCATGCCACAATACAATATGGCAGGAAAAACATTCACACATTTAATGACAATTGGGAAAAAAAAAACATGGTGCAAATTGCTACTAATAACCTTTGACCCATAGTTGTCCATATGAAATCATGGACATGGTAAGAAAGAAATGAATTACCAATTAACCTCTAAATCAGATTACCAACCTATTTTACCTACCTAATAGCTTACATATGAAGTTGCACTTCATTTGGCAGATAGAATGCTGTGTGTGTAAATTGTAAGAAGTAAGATAGATGACAACTGGGAAGATCATTTTTAGTCTGTTAAAATACTGTCCCATCATCAACTAAAACCATATATATAATCCTGACTGTGTTTCAAAAGCAGGGCTCTGTGACGTGGTATTGCTTGTGACATAGTTGGTCTCATCCTCTCATTGTACTCAGGCTGAGCCTATATTTGTCATCTGTTCCTGAGAAAGTACTGTTGAGCATGAAGCAGCAGAAAAGTCAATTTCTCCAAAACACAAGTTTTCCTGGTTCATTAACAGAGATAACTTTATTTAAATTCTTTTTTTTTTGCCAAAGACAAATAATACTATTTAACTCATTGTTATGGCAAAATAGTATTTTCATTTTGTTAATGAGTATTTTTATGCATTTATCCATTGATTGAAAACCTAGTTAATTATTGGGAATTCACTACTATAAAGATGAGAATGCAGATATCTGTATGAAATAGTCATTTAATTTATTTTGGCTAAATACTTAGCAGATAGGCCATGTAATAGATTTCTTTAATTTATCTCAGGCCCCTTCTTTATTATTTTTCTATAATATTTTATATTTTATTCTCATTTGTATAAAATGGAAGCTCCCATTTCCTCATCCATTTATTTTTCATTCATCACTGATAATTGCCATTTTAAATGTCATGGATGATTGGATGATATCTCTACATTCCCAACAGTTTGTAAGGTAGGACTACATATATGTATATGTGTATATATATATATATACAATTGTACACTTGTATTTGATAATGAATATTTTATTTATTTTGACAAAACTACACCCATATTTTCAAATATTGCTTGTAAATGTTTTTTTTTTTTACATTTAAAGGGGATATGCTATAGAGGTGGATAATTTGCTTTGGTATGGATCTTCTC
This sequence comes from Microtus obscurus, assembly GCA_963919715.1. Lineage (NCBI taxonomy): Eukaryota > Metazoa > Chordata > Mammalia > Rodentia > Cricetidae > Microtus > Microtus obscurus. The sequence goes on along the minus strand of CAWTZC010001020.1, from coordinate 2,038,931 downwards.
TTATTGATACAAATTTCAGGAAATTTTTATTATACTGTATATGTATATTTCTGTGCTTAATTAAGGTGTTGTGTTTATGTTGTTCATTTAAAAATGCAATATATAATTAAGAAATATAGATTAATAGATAATCATCTATAATAACCAAGCTTGTAGTCATGTTAGCTATATTTTCGAGATATATATATAGATATATTCCAGATGAATAGGCAGTCTTTAAATCTTTCAAAGACTATAAATATGACATTTAAAATGTTTTAATAACTTAGGAATTTTCATGACAATGAGACACGTCTGCTCCTGACAGCACCAATTACTTCGAGAGGAAGATGGGCATCAAAGAGGCACCTTAGCTATTTGGATAAGAAACTGCTCTTTCCTGGACTGCTTAACTGGACATGCAAGACCCACAGAGAAATGACTGTTGAACTTGCCTAAAGGTTAGATTGCCCTTCAGTGTTCCTGTTTCATCAAAGAGTCTGCTAGACATTCTTCAGGACACAAAAGAAAGTGACTGACAAACTGTCAATATAGGTGAAACTGACTTTGAAATTTCCTGCTTCATGAAAAGTCTGCTGGATACTATAGGTTTGTAGGCTGAAAATGGATTCCCCAAAAGTACAAAATAACTTTACTCAGACAGTGAGGTATCTCTGTCAATTCTAGAGTTTTGGAAGTGGCTTACGATGAACTTCATGTTTACTTAGGTAATATTATATCCTTCTGGAGTCTTTGATGGAGTTGAAGAATAGTTATTTTTGTAGTAGTGTAGGAGGTTCTTCTGCTCCTGTGTTGCTTTCATTAACTAATGAATAAAGAAACTGACTTTGGCCTAATAGGGTAGAACTTAGATAGGTGGAGAAGACAGAAATGGATGCTGGGAAGAAGAACAGAGTGGGAGACACCATGGATCTTCTGTCTAAGATGGACACTTGTTAGAATCTTGCCAGTAAGCCACAAAAGCCACAGTCACATGGCCATACACAGATTACTAGAAATGGGTTAAATTAAGATGTAAGAAGTAGCCATTTAGAAACTAGAGCGAATGGGCCAAGCGGTGTATTAATGAATACAGTATTCGTGTGGTTATTTCAGGTGTAAGTGAGCCAGGTGTCCAGAACAAACAAAGGGACCCCTTCTACTTGTAACAAATGGTGCCCAATGTGTGGATGACTGCATCCACGTAAAGCCTGAAAGCTCAGGAAGTAATTCTAGAAAGAAAAGAATAGAGTTAAGTATGGCTTATTGATAGCACCATTTTCTCAGATGGGCTCTGCTTGATAGAGGCAACTGCACTCAATAAAGAGAAGCTTCCTTACTTAGCATTACCTGCAAAACTTTGCAGCTCTTTTAAGAGGTCCTGCCATAAAACTCTTAAATGGTGTTGATGAAAAGCTGACTGCATGCTTTTTGGTTTTCAGCCATAGCAGGAAAAAATCCACACTCTTTTAAAATGCCAGCTTTCTGGGCCATCCTGCCAGGGCAAACTCTAACTCTTTCAGGCAGGAGGCCCAACTACAGAGCAATTGACTATGGTTTGTGAGCAGACTGCTGCAGTTTTCATGCTGGCAGAGACCTTGAAATGCAGTAGAGTTGTGGCAATAAACATGGCTTCTGCTGGTACCTCCACCATGAGGCTGGATTTGCAGAAAGCTAAGGAAGGGGCTTCATCCAGCCATCAAAGCCATGGCTTTAATACTAGCCATATTGCCTAACAAATTAAAGACTACTGTGGTCAGAAAAAGAGAGCTATACAGTAAAAGAAAGATTCAAATTTGAAGAAAACCTCTAAGTGTTTTACAGTGTGTTGAGAAAGAAAAGAAAAAGTTAAAAGGTCTTTAAAAAAAGAATAGTTGGGTGTGGTGGCACACACCTTTAATCCCAACACTTGGAAGACAGAGGCAGGCAGACCTTTGTGAGTTCAAGGTGTGGTGGCACACACTTTTAATCCCAGCACTTGGGAGGCCGAGGCAGGTGTACCTTTTTGATTTCAAAAACAGAGGGAGTTTCAGGACAACCAAAGATATACAGAGTAAAAGTAAAAATAAAAGATATTGGGGTTAAAATAAAGCCACATAAAAATGAAAAATACACAGAGAATCTTGATACTGTATGTTATTATGCTCTCTTTGAATTGTCTGAATGCTAAAGGAGCAAAAGCTGCTAAAAGATATTTGTTTATAAATGCTGCTTAATTAACCCAAAGAAGGTATTTTGAAAATACCTAGACTTCAAAATTGAAGTCAGAAGATATGTTACTTTGTAAAAGAGGGTTTGTTTTTGTTTCCACAGGAAATGAAAGGCTGTGGATTTATTCTGAGTTAAGAAAAATCAGGTTTGATCAAGGAAGACCACCTGAGAAATCTCCAGTAGAAACAGATGGCCTGGTTGTCTGAGTTCTACATCTAGCACAGATTCAAGACTGCTGCCTGAGATGATCAAGCCTCACAGGATACTCCAGTCAGGACTTGATCATAATTCAAAATTTTCTTTAGGTCCTCATAAGAGTATCAGCACCCCCAACCAGCAGGAAGTAGCCTGAAAAACTATGCCCACATTCCCCAAAAAATGGACTATGAGTGTTCTTTAAAAAATATTATATAAACTCATAAGTAACAATATACATAGAAATTATTGTTGCCATAACATTATTGCTTTTGCTTAATCTAAATTATAAAAGCAGAGTAGCATATATGACATGATTGGCTCTCATAAAAGTTATGCAATTTACTCTTTTGAGGAAAATTGTATATATATGTGTGTGTGTGTGTGTGTATGTGTGAAAAATATATTTATGTGTGTGTGTTTATGTAACATGTGAAGAATGGGATCTCTGCTTTCCAAAATAATTTTCATACAGTATATATGAATTTGTTTAATAGTACTCAAATAATTTGCTAGTTTTAGTCAAAATTGGTTAAAACCATGGATGATGAACTTGTATATATTTGAAGCTTCTCATGTACATTTAAGTTTCTTATATGACCATTTGTATAAAGATAAAAACATATCTATGAATTTGCTGTCCTAAGGTTATGTTGCTTATTAATGTCATTGTTTTGTTCATAAGTCAAATGCATGCAAAATTCCAAAATTACCAAATGAGATATATCCTAGAAACTATTTCCCTCATTAAACAATGGATATGATATATGCATACATCACAAGTATACATGTAACAAATATTTCTTAATTATTTATGAATATTATATAGATTTTATATATACATTTATAACAAATATACAAAATATATTTGTTAATTATGTATAAAAATAAAGATATGATTAAATAAACATTAGTTATATATATGCCACATGGTAAAAAGTTTTATAAAATGTTTAGCAAATAAAAATTAAAATTTAAGCTCACATTCAATATAGAATTTAAAATTGTGTCTATTAGAGTATTTATACATTTATCTGATATTTTGCTTCTTTTTAGTATTAAAATTGGTAAATATTTGTACAATATTAAAAACTTAGGAAATATAACTTCTAATTCTGTTTTTGTCTTTTTAAAAATGATTCTATATCAAAATTATAACAAAAGTTATAATTCATTTCCCATCAAGTTTGTCATATTCTAAAATATTCAAAATAATCTATGTTCTAGGATAATCTATATGATGATGTTGATTGAATTCAATATTTTACTTTGCTTCATTCTATACAGACAAACAAACATAAATTGGAATTCAAAATTTGCAATGAATATTTTGACAATATATTTAGCTTTGATGATCAGTTTCTATTATAAAGAACAACAGAAAATATATTACAATTTTTAAAAGGATTTGGTGAATGCCAACTATTGTTAAAGGACATTATATTTAGCTTCCTAAAAGAAAAAAGAACATGTCAATTTTGAGATTTGGAAAATGTTAGAATATGTCTCTGTCAAAATCTTCATTTAATAGTATTATAATCTAGTCATTATAATGAGTGTTTCTGAGTTATAATGCCTGGGAGATAATCATAACTGGCAAGAAGGGAGACTTCATGTTTGGACATGGTAAGTTACAGCAACTGAGTTCAAAGGAAGATACCATGATACATTGGTGATATAAAGTAGAACAGATGGAGTCCCACTGAGCAAGTTCCTAAGGAAAATTTACAAGCCTCATTGCTGTGGTCACAGGTCTGCCCTTACCCACCACTAAAATGTAATAAATTTAATATAAATAATTTATATTGGAATTTGTCTTGCAATTTGGTATTATTATCTTAATATTATAATTTCTATGAATATGACTGATTTTATTAATAAACCTAATATAGAAATCTTGTGTTCCTAATATTTCCAGGGAAATATAATGATATTTTATTAGTGTGTCACTTAGAAATTGAGTTTATTTGAACCAAATGCTTGATCAGAAATATGGAGAAAAATGCATTGAATTTTGTATTTGATTTTATAATCCCATGGAGAGTCACCATGCAAGAGACTGAAGGTATGCTAACACAATTATCTCAATAATTCTCAACCCAAATCTATTTTCTAAAGAAAAAAAATGATAGGAATTATCTCAGCTATACCTGTGGTGGTAGCAGCAAAGTTTCAAAAAAGGAAAGACAAAATCCAGCAGAGAATAAAACATATAAAAATTCTCAAAATAAGAATACCTGGCATAGGGAAAAAGGAAAAAAAAATCTGGAATATGGAAATAGGCAGATCCTATGGGGAACTTCTTTGTGGTTATGAGCTCAGGTAGTGTTGATAAAGCTATTTTAAAATTGTGCAGAGAATAGGAGTCTGTGAATTTATGTTTTGAAGAGATGCAAAGATGAACATTTGATAAAAAAATAACACCAAGTTAGGACATTAAGCAATTTTGTATCTAATACGTTTTTATTTACCAAACCTTTAGTAAATTTGTCATGAAAACCTGATTTTTAAAAATATTTGCGTGTGTAATCATTTAAAATGACCAATGAATTTCTTATTATTTAATGAGCTAAATAAAACCAGGTGTAGATTTAATACTGCCATGAGAGTTACAATATTTTCTTTTTAAAAATTGTGCTTAACTATGTCTTTCCTGGCAAAGAACTCCTCCCACCAATTTAAAAATTCTAGCAAGACAATAGTTAGAAAACTAAAATCACACAAGAGTATTTAACGAGAAAGATGAGTTGTTTATTTGTTACTGGGCTATCCAGATTTCAGAGTCCAAGCAGAATAAGGAACTAAATTGATAGACATTAAAGTTCTTAGTCTGAAAAATTTACAAATACCACAAGAGAGATTCATAAAAAGTACTCCAATGAGCAGGTATGTTTTTCTCCACAGAGAGAATGAAAAACAGTCATGATAACACAAAAGTACAAAAATGGAAATTACCAACCAAAGTACACTCTTAAGAAACCATTTAGTGCTTAATGGGGATGTATTCTTTTGTATTTTGTGCAAAAGCATCCACATTAAAAAAAAAACATAATGAGGCTGAGGATGTAAGAAGAATGCCTGGGGAAAATGTTTTTATCTACACAGAATAATTGCCTGAATTGAACTGACCTGGTATGGAGAGGTCAGAATGTTAGATTCCCAGGGACTCATTACCTTGTCTCTGGCTACATTTAACCCTCTAAATAGCCACTATTTTCTCATGACTGTGTCTGAGTGAAGCTCTTATGACTAAGTTAAAAATTTTGAAATTTATTAACTTAGCAGACCACTAGCTTTCATCTACCCGAAAGCTAAGAAACAAATCTAAGCTATTTGATATCTGTAGAAGAATTTCTCCCATCTTGTTGCAAGTACCTCTCTGATGTTTCCAATATATTTCAAAACTGTCTTAATTTATGACTTTCTTCGTTTTATGACTATACATGTTTTATGAACACTGCTGCCACATTAGAACATGGAACTTGGGGTAACCTAAATCTGTATTTTAATATCATACTCACTTCAATTTGTCTCCAGAATGATCTATTTCTTATTCACATTAAAGGGGAGTTATGTGTCTGCATTGACAAGGAGAAGAGCCATTCAGAAAATTACTGATATAATATGTTTAAGACACTTGCACACACAGGTGAACTTACACGTATGAAATTACACCTACTCATATGAACATACACATAAACATCAAAGTCCCACATGCATAATATTTTGCTTTCTATGGTTTCTTTAACTACATTAAACATGAAGAATATATATGAGCAGTTGCCTAAAATAACCCCTTAATTATACCACAGCGAATGTGCTTCTCAGAAAGCAACCTCAAACCTTTATACTCGATAGAAAATTTTATACAAAGAGTTACAGGTTAAAACTTTAACTTAGGAGTAAGAAAGGAAACATGTGCTATATTACTGGGTGAGTAGCTAAAAGATGTCATCATTTAAAATGTGCTTTGATATTGTTGGGCTTTGCACACTTATAATAGCTAACTCTCTAATCTATACATTTTCTTATCTTTTATAACAAAAAAGTTGGTCCCCAATTGATTCAATCATTTTCCCCAAAAAACTGGTTGATAGCATTTTCCCAAATTTAATGGAGAAATATATTTTAATATGTGGATTTGCTGAATACTGTGTGTGTTAAATGCAGATAAAATACTTTTCTGTCTGACAGTAGATATTGATAAGCAGACAAATAAAAACAAAATTCATATCGTTTCTCAATTATAATACATAAGAGTACTAAACACAACATTCTGTAATTATAACAGAATACTGTAATGCACATCTAGGCTTACAGATTTAATGTTGTATATTCTTCCTATCAGTCAATAGTATTACAGTATAAAATATAGTTGGTAACTGAGAATAATTACACTAAATATATCTTTCAAACAGTTCAGAAACTCTCTTCATGGCAGGTAGTGTTCATGTGTTTATTTGAATCCACAATTCAACTTGAAATATTCTGGTTCTTTCCATTTGCTATCACATGCCACCCACTACTTTTTGCTATTTCTCAGTTCCCAAATTCTATAGTTTCTAACTCCTCTTTCTCATAGTAGAGTCTACTTTAAGTGTTCCTTATTACTTTCAGCTAAGGAAATTCCTCCTAATGTTCTCTGACTTTCTACCTTATCTTTTTTTCTTTCTTTCTTTTTTTTTTTTTTTTTGACAAGCATCATTTTCTGCCCTCTGTGAAATGTGTTTACATCTTTGACCAGAACCTTCTATTATCCAACAGGATTTAATTTGCCAAACAATTGTTTTTAATTTTATTTCTTTTTAAACCCAAATCACTATTTTATATCCATGTGAGATAATTAAAAAATTCGAGAACATGAGAAGATATCAGAATTTTTCTTTCTCTGCTGAGAATGGTGACTGATGTCAGCCATTCACTGACACCACAAAAGTGGCAGTTGATTTTGAGCCCCTTCTTCTTTCTAGGTTAAAGCGGAATGCATGCCTAAAAAGCTAATGGTGACAGAAGAAGGATGTTCCTCCATTCTAAGAACTCCTGATAGTATCATCTTGTATACCGGACAGAGGGCTTGGAGTTAATTCACTTTTACAAACACATCCCTAAGAAGCAAACACAACTCTTCGAGGACAGAGCAGTAATTTTTCTGGCAGACAGACATGCTCTGTACAGGGCTTCAAACACTTGGGCAAGAAGCCCAATCTATGCCTCATTACCATTTAAATAGGCTGATCAATGGGAATTAGCGTGAAATTTGAATTGCAACGCCCACCTTCTGCTTCCTAGAAAGCTTGGTCTTCTAGCATCTTCAAAGATTGTCTCTATTTTCCACCGAGGAATCCTTACTTTTCAAATCAAAAAGCAGCATCTTCCCATGTTTTAGTACCAAAATGTCAAAAGAACCATTGATATCTAGTTCTTTCTACATTTGATCTAAGGCTTACCATAATTTATTATCTTGTTAAAACATCAAATTTGAAGCAAGAATCACCAAGATTAGCCTTATATTTAATACTGTAATTTTCTTCTTCCCTGCTTCCATATCCACCCTTCCTTCATTTCAATTATCCCATTCCTGCAAGCTCTCTCCAATCCTCCCCTTCTCCCTTCTCTCTCCCCATGTAGACTCCCCCCATTCACCCCCAACCCCTGCTCCCAACTTTTGCCCGATGATCTTGTCAACTTCCAATATCCAGGAGGATAAATATATGTTTTTCTTTGGGTTCACCTTCTTATTTAGCTTCTCTAGGATCATGAACTATAGGCTCAATGTCCTTTGTATATGGCTAGAATCCGCTTATGAGTAAGTACATACCATATTCCTCTTTTTGGGTCTGGGTTATCTCACTCAGTAAAGTGTTTTCTATTTCTATCCATTTGCATGCAAAGTTCAAGATAACATTGTTTTTACCGCTGAATAGAAGTCTAAAGTATATATGTCCAAGGGGATTTCCCCAACTAGTACTGTGGGCAGCAGAGGAGAGGGTGCCTGTACTGGCCTTATCCTATAGCCACACTGATGAATATCTTGCATATCACCATAGAGCCTTCATCCTGCGATGGATGGAGATAGAGACAGAGACCCACATTGGAGCACTGGAATGAACTCCCAAGGTCCAAATGAGGAGCATAAGGACGGAGAACATGAGCAAGGAAGTCAGGATCACGAGGGGTGCGTCCACCCACTGAGACAATGGGACTGATCTAATGGGAGCTGACCAAGGAGAGCTGGACTGGGACTGATGGAGCATGTGATGAAATTGAACTCTCTGAATGTAGCTGACAATGAAGGCTGACTGAGAAGCCAAGGACAATGGTACTGAGTTTTGATTCTACTGCATGGACTGGCCTTGTGTGAGACTAGGCTGTTTGGATGCTCACCTTTCTAGACCTGGATGGAGGGGGGAGGAACTTGGACTTCCTACAGGTCAGGAAACCCTGACTACTCTTAGGACTGGAGAGGGAGGGGGAGAGGGAGTGAGAGGAGAGGGAGGGAAATGGGAGGAGTTGGAAATTTTAAATAAATAAATAAAAACCTAAATTTTAATATATCAATTTTACAAATAGTTAATATAATTACTATGGCCCAATGGCCTAGGAGGCAAAAGAAAATGTTTGCTATTCATAGCTGTAAGAGATATGGAGATTTATCTCCATACCGTATATATGAATAAGAAAACACACAGGTACTGATGGAGGCAATGTACAAATAAAGGAATAAGACAGGATCTCTTTATTTTTTCTTTAATCATAACAACTATAGTGTGGTGTGGGGGTGACAAAGGGGAATCTTGGGTACGGAAGAATCCGTCTGAAAATCAGTTCTCATACAGTCTGGAAATGGTAGAGTGGTAGATACCAGGGACCTTTGTTTGTGGATTTCCTTATTAGAAGTTTGCGCTAGTATTTTTAGTCAGGTTAACTTTCCTTTCCTGAATATGTCAGACCATCTGAGGCTTCCTGTTAATTAATCTTTTAACAAACATAAAAGCCATTTTATTTAAAATCATCCTTTCGCCTATTTCTTGAATTTGAAAGTTATGTGATTAGGCTGAAATAGTTTTCTACAACTCTCTTGTTAGTACTTCACATTCTTACATACGTTGATTTGGCCTAATTAACTTACAATAGACATGTTTCACAGATATATTTTACAATTTAATTCTGTATCATCAGTTCAAAATTTTCTGTTTCCAGAGTTATAAGGGTAAAATTGTTTCTTGGGCCCAAATGTGGTCACAGCTTATTGCTTCTGTTCTGGGATGGTAAGCCATTTTGAAGATTATAATAACTGTTCAGAGAGTATCAAAACTCTTGCTTGATAAACAGTGATTCCTTTGGTCCTGCATAGACATTCCAACCAGATATAAATAATGCTGCTGTGGCCAGAAGAGGGGCAGCTTTTGGTAATGCTATAGGGAAAAAATGCTTACAAGGCATCTCTCTGTCTATAGAACAGAGCGGAGCTGCTCTATTCTTGTTTTTGTTCTCATTTGAAAATACCGCCCCTATGACATGGTCTCTTTTCCCCAAATAGTCTATATCTTCTCGAAGGCAAAATATTTGTATTTCATTAAATGCTCATTACATATAGATGTTGAGGCGGGTTTGAACAGGAACCCTCAGAAAATTTCATAGCCTATTTTTTTCATCTAATAATTTAACTCATGCCCTCTACTTTTATAAAACAAATGAAAAATTACACAAAAACAGCATGGTTAGAAGACAAATTACTAAGTGTTTTAATGGTGCTTGGAAGTGGGCTTATGCCTTTTATAGCTGCATTTAATGATTGTAAAACATTGGCGTCTATAGCTCTTTTAATTAGAAATGTGTAGGTGGAGGCATGAATCCTTGAGTAGATGTATATGGGCTACTTTTAAAACATTTAATTTTGAAATAAGTAGAGATACACAGGGAATTTATATGGGGATATGATATAAATGTACTTGGGCCATTAGTTTTGTTTATGTTTCTCTTCTAATTAAGAAAATGGCATACTATTTAGTCTCTGTAGTAATTTTGCGTTTGCAAGTATTTGGGATGAGTCTGCTTAAGGGATCATTCAAGGAGACAAGAAAATAGATATATCAAAAACAGCAAGGGATTGGGTGTATAGCTTTACAAGACCCTGTGCTACACTTCATGACCCAGCAAAAAGCAAGCAAGCAAGCAAACAAACCCCTGAAACTACAAAGATTTTTTTATATTCCTCCCAAATAAATGAACAATGTTATATTGATATACCCCATGTACATAACTTTATATGATACTTTCTTCTAAATATATTCACTCATTATTTTATATAAACAATCTTTAGTGAAATTAAGTGATTTTCTATATATTCATGTTGATATTATATAGCAATTCTCCAATCATTCTTGAAAATTTTGTCTAACCATAGAAATCTAGCAGTCTATGGTAATCTCTAATTAAAAAAGTTGAAAAATTCTGTCACCCTCCATGTTCTAGCTAAAAGTTTTCTACACTTTCTGTGGGTGAAATAATTATTTTTAATTAGAACTGCTTTAATGAGCATTATCATCACTTTTCAACAACAATCTATCTGAAGGAATGTAATAACAATTTATAAGCTTTATTTCTTCTCAGTATTTGGTTGACAATCATTTATTATTATTATTATTATTATTATTATTATTATTATTATTATTATTATTTGGATTTTTGAGACAGGGTTTCTCCGTAGCTTTTGGTTCCTGTCCTGGAACTAGCTCTTGTAAACCAGGCTGGCCTCGAACTCACAGAGATCCGCCTACCTCTGCCTCCTGAGTGCTGGGATTAAAGGCATATGCCACCACTGCCCGGCTGACAATCATTATTTTTTAAAGAGTTGATCATATCTTAAATTTATGCCCCAGCATGTCTAACTTGGTGATATATAGAGACACAGAGATAGAGAGAGAGACAGACAGAGAGAGAGAGAGAGAGAGAGAGAGAGAGAGAGAGAGAGAGAGAGAGAGAGAGAGAGAGGAGGAGGAGGAGGAGATAGATGGAGAGGAGAGAGAAAGAATATACCTCTGACTCTGCCAAATTTAAGTGTTTCATATTCATTATGTTGAACAGAAAATAAAGCTCACACCAGCAAGTTCAAAGATTTAAATTACCAGGAATAATTGTTACCTTAAAAAGCTACTATATATAAGGTCAAAATAGCAAGATCATTTTTGTTAGAAATCTCATTTAAATTAATGTCATTTATTATGTATGTAGCCTGTGCTCCGGAAGTGCGGAATATAACACCTAGATGGCTGGAGTTCTAACCTAATTCATTTTTTTTTTTTTTTTACGAGCAATCACATTGGAAGCAGCAGTATGTCTGGGACTCTAGTGTGAACCAAAAATAAACATTTTACTTTCTTCTTTTTCTTCCATCTTGAAACATATTTGTTATTTGAATAGTCCTTATTTTTCTTTTCCACTTCTACAGCATGTGGAATACATAACAGTAAAATATTAATAATATAAAATCAATTATTAATACAAAACACTTTAAGGAATGATTACTAGCAGTAAATTGAGGAAATTCCATAGAGCATAAACTGATATAACCAAAGAGCTATATTTTTCTCTTACAATATAAAACATTATTAATTTAATATAGTAACTATTCTTGATTGATAATATTACTCATCTTAATGTTTTAGTTTGTATTTCGAAGATAAAAAACAAATAACTTAAAAACTATGAACTATTTAGTCTCTTGAGATGGGGGTGGGGTAATGATACATGTTAAATTTCTGTAAGGCCAGCTTACTGATCACAATTTCATGATTTGAAGAGCATGAATGTTACAGATCTAGAGTCAAATGGTGTTGCTTCTCTTAGGTGATGGAGGAAGGTCATTGGTTAATTATAATAAAGAAACTGCTTGGCCCTCATAGGTTAAAACATAGGTGGGAGGAGTAAACAGAACAGAATGCTGGGAGGAAGAGGAAGTGAGCTCAGATGCTATGCTTCCCCTCTCTGGGCCAGACACGATGAAGCAAGACGCCAGGTCAGACATGCTGAATCTTTTGCGGTAAGCACACTTAGTGGTGCTACACAGATGATTAGAAATGGGTTAGTGGTTAGAAAAATATGAGAATTAGCCTGTAAGAGGCTAGAGCTAGTGGGCCAAGCAGTGTTTAAAAGAATACAATTTGTGTGTTGTCATTTCTGGTGTAAAGCTAGCCATTCGGGAGCCGGGCGGGACGAAAAGCAGGCCCGCAGCTCCCACAACACTTAGGTTCCCTTAATAGTTGTGATAGTTTGTGTCATTTGTCAATATGACAGAACTGTGAATCACCTGACAGAATGATTGGCCTATGGACTTGATAATATTAATTGAGGTAGGATGATATATTAGCTGTGGTAGGACCATTTCCTAGGCAGGGCATCCTAGACTGTTTAAGTGGACAAATTGTCCTGAGCACTAACCCACAAGCAGTCATTGCTCTCTGTTCTCTAAGTATGGATGCAGTGTGAGCAGCTCTCTCAAGGTCTTGCTGTTGTGGTTTTCCCACATGGTGGATCGTACCTTAAACTGTGAATAAAAATAAACCCTACTCCCTTTAAATTGCTCTGATCATCGTGTTTTATCAAGGCAACAGGGAGAATAACTCTAAAGTAGTAGTATCCAATTTCCCACCTCTGTGCTTGACCTAACACTAGTAGATGACAGCTCTGAAGGACACTCAACAGAACACTAGCTTCCATCCACCCCCAAACTAAGAATTTCATCAGATAACTTCCAAAATGTCTTTTAATGGATTATTGTACCATGCCTGCCTGATGTTTCCACCACTGTCTATTGACATGAAATCATGTACATGAAACCCATGACTTCATGATTTCTCTTGTTCTAAAACTATAAAGCCTACAACCAGATTCACACTGGAACATGTTATTCAGTGAAACCTAAGACCATGTTCCCAGGCCATAGTTGCCTCTGTCTCACAAATGGATAACCCCGCCATTCCTTTAAAGTACGATTTGCCTTTCGAGGGGACACAATAAAGATGCTGGCTCTATGCGTACACACACACACACACACACACACACACACACACACACACACACACGTCAGTTTTTCATACTTAAAACACTGAGGAGAAAAATGTTAAAAAATGTAGGCTATACAACTTCTATTAGCTAATCTTCTGAGTAGGTAAAAGTACTTCAGCAAAATTGCTCTTTTGCAGGGAAGTATAAAGAAGCAGCATTATCTCCTTTTCTCACAATTTCATTAAGTTCCAGAGTATCTCTGATGTTTCAAAAGATAGCTAGCTCCAGAGAGCATGTGGAGGCTCCCTGCTTTCTTGTTTCTTAGTGAGTTCAATATTTTTTCACACATGTAATGTAGGGAAACAATAAATTTGTTCTAATCAAGTCACTGTAATAATTTTGAATATTATTTTTATTTTTACTCACATTTCATATTTTATAAAATAAAGAAGTTAAATTTCATTAAAAATTAAATATTTTTTGCCCAAGCACATGATGACTATTGATATTTCAGAGTCAGAATGTGCAGTTTTTCAGAAATGTTTATCAAAAGGAAACCAGAAACTTCATCGTATATACATATACTGAGTGCTTATAATTTCAAGTAACCAGATTAACTGAACTCAGTAGTTTTATACCAAGGCTCAGTAGTGCTTTTTATACAGGGTTCATCTACAGTGTCGCACTTTGACATTAATACTAATACTTTCTTTTGTCCATTTATACATATTCACTTACTTCCTAATGATGTTCTCATTAAATGGATATGAAGTTCAGTATGGGCAGAGCTCAGAATCAGGACTCATATCTTTGTTGTAAGGCACAAAGAATGAACTGAAGATTTGACAACTCTACTCAGGTCCACTTGAGAACAGATGCCACAAAGTGTTATGTCTGACATTGGAGCCACCAGTTTTCACTGGTGTATGAAAACTCAGCTGATGAGAAGTCTAGGAAGAAAAGAAACAAAGTCATAGACAAGCAAGAGCCAAAAGAATATTTCAAATTATGAATTTCTGGAGACTTATCATGTGCAGAATACAACTAAAAACAATCCCTCCTTTCATGTATATATGTTTTACTTCCATGAACTTTACTAGATTTTCACAGTAAAGATCCAATAATATTATATTTTAATAGCAGCAGAAACAGAAGTATCAGCAGAAGAAGAAGAAGAAGAAGAAGAAGAAGAAGAAGAAGAAGAAGAAGAAGAAGAAGAAGAAGAAGAAGAAGAAGAAGAAGAAGAAGACAAAGACGACACTGGACCCACATTCATGAGTGACTATAGGTTATAGGTACTAGTACAGCACATTTTTGCTTGTGTGTTGGAACAAACGCTGAGCTTCTACACTTCTTCACAAAATGTTCACTAAATGGAAATTGTTTTAGAAGACACTGAGTCAGGTTTCCCCAAGCCTAGACCAACTGAGGTAAAGAAAATACTTAATCCTTTGTCATCTCTATAGAGTAGGAAATCAACTCTATCAATATCTCAAAGTTCATGTACCAATTTAAGAAAGAAAGAAAAAAAGCAATAAAGAAAGAAATAAGTGAAAAAAGTAAGGAAGAAAACAAAATCCACAAAACCCTCAAAAGACAAACAAAGCATCTGGTCCTAGTAAACTAGTAACCTCGGGTTGCTCATAAAGATACATTCCCTGATAGTCTAAAACATACTGAACAGGGTAAATACATTCTCCCTTAATCACATTTTACAGCTGCATTTATAGGTTCTCTGCTTAATTATAGAAGATTAGAGGTCAACAAAAGGTGAATCCTCAAATTCCTTTAATACAAAAGTTTGTGATGTTCAAAGTAAAGGGGTGAGCAAACAAAAATATAAGTACATGTTTTAAACTCAGACTTCTATACATATACCAAATAGTAAAATAGACTAATTCTCAGACAGGTTAATATAAAGCTTCAATACTAAAGCTCTATATTATTCAAGTACAGCTACTTAGTAAAATAGCCTGCTTTCAACAATAACAACATTTAAACATAAAAAGCACAGGCTAAATTGACAAAGTCAAATTAAGAATTCGATGCAGAAATGATAGAGGTTGCGAAATTACCAGATCAAATGTTGAATAGAACTATAGTTGATTTGCTACAGACTATTGGAAACCAGGAGGCAATATTAAATAACAGGATAACAGCTCAATAAGTTTTGTCAGCCCATTTTCTGCTGCTGTACCAGAATGCTACTGACTGAGTCATTTATTAGGAAAAGAAGTTCAAATTGGAATTCTGGAGAATGGGAACTAACTATGAGTCATTGTTTTCATGTCTGATATGGGCCTCCACATTATAACAGGAAGAAGTTAAGCACAGATTAATCAATGCTAGGAAAACGAAATAAAAGATACTTTTATATGGTTGGAACTCACTCCCACAGTAACAGTTTTGAGACACTCATTATGTTCTGCTCTCATGATTTGTTCAATGGGGGCTATCTCCCATGATCTCTGCATTGTGTCCTGTTATGGTTTTGTGTGATGATCTCCATGTGCAACACCTATCTGTGGGTATAAAGATAAGATTTAGAATGCAGTAAGGAATTATGCTGGTCTAGCAAAGAGGTGATAGTAGATTCTTTTCTAATGTCCATGAATTTCCTAGCACTGAGAAGTTGGCTAGATTTCTAATACAAAACATAATTTCCTTCTTGTTAATTAGATAATTTATTACCACCAACATGCTATTTTCACTTTTATAACCTTTATGGATATATTATCTTGCCGATCACTGTAATTCATATATGTTGCAGCTGAATTGAATTATTAATTTGTTCCTTGCTTTGGCAGTTTCCATACTATTTTTCTGTATCATGGAAGCTGGAAGACAGGAAGAAGGTTTTCAGGTTAGGTCTTGACCAACACATCCATGTTCTATGTGCTATGTGTTCAGTGTCTTCTGCCATTTAAACTTACCTTCAACCTCTGAGAAGCAAGCAATAGCTACACAAGAGTCTGTTATTTGGGGAGTTACCTAGACCAATACCCTGACCATCTATTTGGAAAGGGGTTTCTAACATTTCTCTAGGGTTTTGTTAGTCTATGATTATTTGATAAGGACTGCCAGTTCAAGTGATATTACTTGCCTTAAGAAATATGAACTCATAAATGCACATGTATTTTTGGTAAATATAGAATAATATGATGCCTTGAAGCTTTATCAAACAACTTTAGTAAGTTTTATCCCTCTTCTACTTCTGTATTAAGCTCCCTCCTATCTCTCCAGTTGGTTTATGTTTCTTGTTATCATTAACTCAAATACCATTCAGTATTTGAATTAATGGGAAAAGTTATTTATAAAAAGATATGCACTTTATCCATGCCAATTGTTTCTTATATAACCATAAATGTTTACATTAAACTGCATATACTCAAGCATTGCTCTTCCTTAGTAGTATACTATATGGAATTTTCTCACCACTATAACTTGATTTTCATTTTATAAATTTCCAATCTAATTTGAGAAGCCTGACCCCAAACTATACTATTTATTTGCTTAAGTGTTTAAAGGGGCTATAATTCTCGCATGCAAATGGAACTGTGAAAACCATTATCGGGAACTTCATATGGAAGTAACTGTGAACTGTGAAGGTAATGATTATATGTAGTTTCTGTTACTGTGCTCTATAGATGAGTCATTTGCAAAATTATATAAGTGGATATCATTAATCTCAACTCACATCATTAACATTATTTCATTTTATACACTTACCATATAACTATGTGCTGTCAGAGATTTTATTCCATATTGAAATTGTATGACATGTTTCTTTTCATGATTTACATCTAAAACAATCACCTTGTGGTGTAAAATTCTACAGGGAAGGGAGGGCTCGCTCGCCAAGCCGAACTTGCGGCTGGCAGCCGAGGGGGGGCGGGGTCCTAAAAGCCAAACGTTCATGGGGCGCCAGGTAAAGGCGTAAACCACGAACAATGCCACACCAGTTTGGAATTACTATTACTAGGGTAGTATTTATTTAAAGAGGAAAAACTTACAGATCACGATCCCAGACAACAGCTCTCTGCACAACTAGAAAAGGAGTCTAGTCGCCAGACCAGCTGGAAGTCAAGAGAGCGCGAGCGGAAGGAAATAGAAACTTTATGAATGGAGAGAAACCATGCCCCAATGGGCTGGTATCTCAGCAGCTATTGGTTGGAGGGGCGGAAAGACCTCCTGCAACACATTAGGAAGCAAGTAGGCTACCTGCAGACTATTACCTCTCTTTTCTCTCCTCTCCTCTCCTCTTGAGCAAAGGCATTCAGTCACTCACACCCTCAGGTCTAGCAGACCGTCTGATGTTACTTCCCCTTCCACTCTGCCCCCATTGCCAATTGGTCACCTAAAGTCTGTGGCACAGTCCTTCTCCTCCAACATTCCTCCTCCTCACTCATTACTTTATTTCAGTCCTCAATCCCAGCAGACATTCCTTGGAAACCTGCAGACCACTCAGGCCTAAAGACTGCCCACTTTCTCTATTCCTATTCAGTACTTGAATCCTTAGTCAGAGCAATAAGGCAATTTAGGAAATTAGGAGAATACAAATTGCTAAAAAGTCAAAGTATATTTATTTGAAAATAACATGGTAGTGTACAGTATAACCCTAAAAATTCCATCAGTAAACTCCTACAGCTGATAAACTCTTTCATTCAAGTAGCTGAATACAATGTTAACTCACAACAGTCAGTCAGTTACTCTATATACAGATGGCAAATGGACCAATAAAGAAATCAGTAAAATGACAGCTTTTACAGTAGCCACAAATCAGGTAAAATATCCTGGTGTAACTCTAACCAAACAAATGAAATATTTCTATCATAAAGACTTAAAAAATTTATGAAGGTATCAGTGGATAGGAAGTTTTCCCAAGCTTATGGATTGGTAAAACTTAATACATTAATAATGACCATCCTACCAAAAGCAATCTTCAAATTCAGTATAATCTCAATCATAATTCTAATACAATTCTTCACAGGTCTTTAAAGGATAATTTTTAGCTTCAAAATCACAAAAAAAATCCTCTTCAAACACAAAAATTCCTAAAACAATGAAAATAAAACCATTCTGAATAAGAAAACACTGTTGATGGTGACACCAGTGCCATTTTCAGGTTGTATTATGGAGATATAATAATACAAGCAGGATGATATTGACATACAACCCCACACACACATAATCACACACACACACACATCAGACATTTATTCAATGGGATCAAATTGATGACCCAAACAAAAACCAATGCACCTAAGAATCCATAATTTTTTATAAAGAGGCCAGAAATACAAACTGAAAAATAGTATCATCAACAAATGGCATTGGCTGAATCCAAATAGACCCACATTTATTAATCCACACCAAACTCAACTCCAAATGGATGAAAGACCTCAACATAAAATCAAATGCACTTGACCTAACAGAAGAGAAAGTGGAAAATTTTATTGTGCTGTGAACTCATTAAAACAAGAAAAAACTTTCTGAACTGAATGTTATTAGCACAGGCACTAAGATTAAACATTAATAAATGGTACCTTGTAAAACTGAAAATTATCTGTGTAGTAAAGGACACTGTCACTTTGACAAAGTGGAAGCCAACAGAATAGGAATAGAATTTTATGAACTATACATTCAATAGAGGGTTAATATATAAAATAGATGCAGAACATAAAAATACTGAATATCAAGAAAATAACCTGACTGTAAAAGTGATATGGATCTGACAGAAAATTCTCAAAAGAGGAATCTCAAATGACTGAGAAACAATCAAAGAAATATCCAACATCTTTAGTCATCAGGGGAACATAAGTCAAAAGTACTTTGAGATTTCTTTTTACCAATTTCAGAATGACTAAGGACAATTAAAATAGTGACAGCTAATGCCTTGAAGATGTGGTATAAGGAAACACTCATCCATTGCTGGTAGAAGTCTGAACTTGTATGGCCATTATGGAAATCCGTGAGGTGTTTCCCTAGGAAACTGGGACTCCATCTACCTAAAGATCCAGCTATTGCACTATTGGCCATATAGTCAAAAGACTCTTCATCTTAACACGTGGAGATACTTGCTGAACTATGTTTAATCCTAAAATATTCAGAATAGCCAGAAACTGAAAATAATTAGATGTCATTCAACAAATGAACGGCTAAAGAAAATTTGATCCATTTACAAATTGAATATTACTCAGTCACTAAATAACAAAAAACAATAAAAATGAAATTATGAAATTGACAGGTAAATAGAAAAAAAATCATCCTGAGTTGTTGTGGCTTGTTGCTACTACCTGTTGTGTGATCCCTGTTTTCCAGGGGTGGAGGTAAGAAGACATGAAGGCAATAACACACTCTCTGAGAGATCCCAATACAGAAACTCTTTATTGTAAAATGTCAGGGGTTTTAAATGGGGTTAGAGAAATTAAGCTGCCACAGGAACATTTTTGATTTGTCCTTTTGAAACTGGCAGTTGCTACTGGTGTGTTGTGATTAGCTAGGAGCTCGTGTCATTAGTTACCATGCTTTTGATCCACTGAGAGGTTGTTTTGGCCAACTTTGCTAATTCATTGTGAGTTTGCATGTGCTTTCTTGTTCTTATGCTATTGCCCTGCCTCGTCTCATCCTTTTTATTTTATTTTTATTGGGCTACTTAGTGGGAGTTATGGATTTTTATAACCTTACCTCATGGACTCCCCAGCATTTTGGGCCATGCCTGTCTTAGTTTGGCCTGCCAGATAGGCTCTTAATGGTCTTTGACTAACAGTCCTCAATGGTTTGGGTCCCCGGAAGGTTGCAAGAAGTCAGAAGCAAGAGGAGACTTTTAGGAGAACTAGAGCTTTAAATGACCTCCTGTATTTGTGGTAGCCAAGCATGGACCACCTCTCTTGGAGGTTTTAGTCCAGCATGCTCCATAGCCATTAGCACCTGGAATGTTGTCTTGTTCACCCATTGTTGTCAGGATTTTAGCTATAGGAGACACATAAGCAGAAATATTAGAGCTACCATCAGCCTCCCATAAGGCACCATGCCTCAAGTTTAGAGGGGTCTAGCAGGGATTTAATGTGATCCGATACTTAGATAAAGACTGTGATAGATAGATACAATGGATCTACTCATGTCCAGTTCAGTTGCATAGGTTCTGATTAATTGTTTACAGCTGGGCAACACTCATGCAAATTTTGAAGAGACAAATGAAATTGCTGATTGAGGAGCCTGGCCTGTTCCAGTAAAGGCAATGACACTGTCAGAGTCATAATTAGGCAGTCTACTCTGTGGGTGCCTGTTGCAAGCATTCCTGACAACCTCGTATGGAATCTGATATGATGTGTGTGCTAGGAGTTTCCTCTGAACTGTAATAAGTCTTGAATAGTTTGCATGGTATTGGAGATGGAATCTTTTTGGGACTTCAATTTTGTAAAAGATAACATTTTGTTTGCTTGTGTGGCATAACAGCTATCTGAGAAAATCATTACAGGTTTTACTGGGTCATTTCCAATACCTTAATGAAAACCAATTGTTATGCCCAAATCTGCCAAGTCCCATCAAGCCAACAAGCAAACCAAGTCCCGTATGTAAAAGCAAAGAGCCTTTATTTTAATCAAGTTTGTAAACTTGGTCTCTCAGCATGTCCAATGTATTGGAATAACCGAAGAGCCTTGAGCTCAATTAGAATTCGGTTTTTATAGTAATAAAGGTGGGGGTGATGGGTTTCTGAGGTTCAGAATCTCTGATTGGCTGACATTTGTCTATGTCTAGGGGTGTCCTGGCAAGGTGTGCTGGTAGGTGATAATATCTACAGCCGAGGGAATATGGTCTGCTCCTGGGTGGTGGTCTGGTAATCTCAGCTTGTTTTTTTTTTTTTTTTTTTTTTTTTCTTTTCTTTTTCTTTTTCTTTTTTTTTTCCTGCTACCAGGTATTGCTTCAGGGTAAACTACTGAGACTCAGGCCTCTTATTAAATTTATCGAGGTCTGAGTTCTACTCTCGCAGGTGATGATGGTTGATGGTTGGAAGTAAAGAACTTCCTTTGGGTGACCTGCCCAGACCTAGCTTTTCATGGCTGGACCCCACACCAGAAAAGGCAGCTTCTGCTTCAGGCTCTGCAAATTGTGGGTAGGAGGCCAGGTAGCGGCAAAAATGGCAGGCAAGATCCAGTGCAGGAGCCCTCACATGGAACTCACAGAACTTTGAGGAAGGGGTGGTGCCAGCGCTGGTGGCAAACGGAAGGCCACATCCTCCAGGAAAGGGTTCCATTCATGATGGGTCCCAGGAGGAGCCTGTGAGGAAGGGCAGCAAAGAAGAAAGTGTCCAGAAGACACAGAGTGAGCAACAACTGCTTCTTGGTCCGGTGCTCAGCTCCAGGATCAAGCTGGTGGAAGTAGCCACCATCTGAGAAGAATGTTCCAGTCCTTGAAGAGAAAGGGGATTCAACCACAGTCAAATGGCCAAAGCCTTTCAGTGAATGAAGAGAACAGCCACCGCCCAGAGAGAGAGAGAGCTTTCAGACAAAAGTCATCAGTTGCTCTCAGGCTACAAGGGAGTTTGCATAAGGAAGAGGATGGAAAGGAAAGGGAAAGTGTTTGCAGCCCGAGCATGGGGCTGGTAGTGAGGGACTTGCCGGTGCTCACACAGTGTTTCCAGACAAAAAGGACTTGTCAGAAGGTCCTTTATTGGTTCTATCTCCTGGGTTGTCAGCCCTTATGTGGAAGTACCAGAGGAACTGAGTCATGATGGAGAGTTCCTAACCAGCAAAACAAACAGGGGAAATAAAATAAAATGTAGGGATAAGAAAGAAACCCCCAACTCATCAAGGGCTTAGAAAATAAAAAAAAAGGGGGTCAGCCCACCAAAAACAGCCGAAAGGGTGAACTCAAGATGCTGGAAGACAGCAAGCAAGCAAGAAAAATGCCCCAAAGATGTAAGAAGGATGCAAAAGCTTGCAAAAGGAAAAGGTCCATCCATGTTGGGTGCCAGTTGTGGCAGGATTGTTGCTGCCTCTTGTGCGATCTCCTTTTCCTAGCAGGGCACTGGGTGAGAAGACACGGAGGCAATGGCACAGACTCTGAGATAATCCAATACAAAATCTCTTTATTGTAAAAAGTCAAGAGTCTTTAAAGGGTTAGGGAAATTAAGGAGCCACGTGAACGTTTTTGGTTGGTCCTTTTGAACCTCGCAGTTGCTGCTTGCAATTTGTGATTTGGCTAGTAGTGTGCATCGTTAATTACTGTGCTGTTGGTCCACTGACAGCTTGTTTTGGTCAATTTTGCTTATTTATTGTGAGTTTTCATGAGTTTGCTTGTGCTTGCACTATTGTCCTAATTCACTGACTGAGGTGACTATGAATGATAAAACAAATATGGTACGTTATTCTGTTTTATGTGGATATTTGTTGGTACATCAATGATAACCGAGCTACAGCCACAGAGCCACAGAGGCTAGATATAGAATAGGCGAATGGGGGATGAGTGTTGGTGGCAGATAGTTTTCATTAAGAAAGGAAAATAGAATAGATATTTATTGATTGATGGTTGAGGACTGGAACAGAAGTGGAGAGATGTAGGGAAGAGTGGGAAGAGAAAGGGAATATGACTGATAAAATTAAGGACATTTGAGGGATAGTATGGAAACCTCATATGGTAGAAGTATCATATCTATTCATATATATGTTTATATACACGTACATAAGTATATATATACCTAATATGCACATGGATGAATACACACACATGTATGTGTATGTATATATGTATGTATGTATATCCAAGACTATAGACCTCATTCCATAAACTTCCAAGAAGACCACATTGATGCTGACATCTACAGAACACACTGAACAGGCATAAGTTAAGGTCATGCCTACATAGAGTCTTCACCAGCAATGTTCTAGAACGTTCAGTAGTATGGTACTCTGCATGCTACCAAAAGAGAAATGTAAACACTAACCCAACCTCGAGTCCTTTGATCTACAATAATATCCTGCCTGAAAGATGGAGTATTGCACACAAAGCTTGTGTAACAATATATGTGTGACAATATAAACTATAAGAAATGAAAAAAATATCAGATTTTGTTTAAGGTCCACTCCTTGAGATGGAACTTGTACATTCCTAGGTTGACCAAGAACCTGAGACTTGATATCCCAGGGTTCTAGGATAAAACCAAATATTATTTTTCTAAACAAAATATGTGACAATAAAAGAGCTTGTAATGGAATTCTGATATATTCATATATCAGGGTCTTATTCAACAATCACCAGAGAAGATTCCTCCTGCAGCAGATGGGAACAGATGCAGAGACCCACAGGCAGACATTACTCAGAATGTGAGAGACCTTGGAACACTCAGCCCTAAAAGCAATGTCTCTATCAAATCCCCCCCATATGGGTTCAGGTAACCCAATAGAAGAGGAGGTAGAAAGAATGTAAGAGCCATAGAAGATAGATAACACACACGCACACACACACACACACACACACACACACACACACACACATACACACACGCACGGTTACCTAAATAACAGGGTCAATCGCATATGAACTCACAGAAACTGAGGCAGCATTCACAGGGTCTGCACTGATCTTCAGCAGATTGGGTCCTAGAGCTGAAATAAGAAGTTGACATATGCCCCTTTCCCTAACACCAAAACAATTTTCAGTTTATAACTACTTGCAAATGGAACTTTAGTTTGTTTCATAGAAGTCTCAATGAGAAAACAAACTACTCTTAAGGGTAGGCTCTATGTCTAGCAGTAAATAGACAAGAGAATATCAACTCAATGATGTATTTGGAAGTTTCTTATCTCATTGTGTCATGTATCAGATTTTCTCTTTTTTTCTTCTTTTTCTAATTTTATCTTTATTCTAAGTTTAAATATATTTATATATTTTTCTTCTCTCTTTTCATGATACACATCCTTTGTGTATACATTATGGTTTATAATTTGTTGTTTCTATAGGATTACCAAGTGCACAAATGACTAGACTTCTGTTTCTTTTTTTTTTTCTTAGGCTCTTTTACTATGTTTGTATGTTTTGTATTGTTCTGAAATATTACGTTTTGTTTTATCTTGTTTACTTTACAAGTAAAACTTGTAAAGCTTTACATGTTCAGCTTCTCAGTCAATGTTTGGAAATCATTGATTTTTTTCCCCCATCTCTTCATTATTTCTCTTACAAAATATCATATACTTGAAATAACTCACAGTTCAGCTTTGTTAGAATTTTTCATAGCTCAGTATAAAAATTTACTAAAAGTCTTCTAGGTGTACAAGCATCACAGTTCAATTATCCATTTGCCCTTGGAAACTATCCTTCTGATTTCTAGTTTGGGGTAGCATTAAATAAATAAATTTATGTAATAAAATTAAAAATTATTAATAATAATTATTTGAGGAATGCAAATATAATTCTACTTTTATGCAATTTTATTACAAATGTATAATAGCTATTAATTCTATTACTGAATCTATGTAATAATGAAATTATATAGTAATTCATTATATAGATATAGTCAATGAGAATAACTGATTTGAAATCATTTATATATGTATACATATATATATGTGTGTACAAAACTAACTTTGTTTAAAGAATAATAAAATAATGTCTTTCCAATACCCATTCTTCTTGGTTTCCCTTGTAAAAGTCAGCATTAAATATGATTGAATTTATTATGGTGGACACAAGGAGAATGGTTGGATCAGGCTTTTCCTTTGGCTGCCAGAATCAAACATATGAAGTTATTATAACCAAGGTCTACAAAAAGTCATAAAAAAGCTGGGTTGAGAAAAATGAAAGGCGCTTGTGCAACTTCCTGCCCTATTTGTTCACTGGAAGGAGGTTGGGAAATGATCACTGACCTCTAAGCAACAGAGAATGGAGCTCATCTTTCACTTCTGAATGAGCTCCTTGCTGTAATTGATGGCATCTCCTGAAATGGCTGCAATCATTAGGGCTCCAGTGACTGAATTAAAAGAAAATGAAGGATGCAGATGGCTGTAATAAAGCAGGAGAATGCATTTCTTCCTGGTGACAGATGCAACTGATCATTTTACAAGGAAGTGCTTTACTAAAAGTGTTGCAGCGATGTAGTTCTCAGGGAAAATGAAGAGTAATGTAAAAATTGGACAAGATGAAACTAGCTGTTTCATTTCAGATATTGACTGCACCAGTCACTTTTAATAAATCATCTGCTTATTGTACCTAAGACAGCAGTTTGTTAATACCAAGATAGCACTGTAAAGTGTTCCCTTTAGTAAGAGAGCGCTTGAGTGTTGTATGACTTAACATCATTTCATTTAATTTCTCTTTGCTACATGCTTTCCAATTATTAACATGTGAGTCACCAGGCATAATAATTTGGAAATATATTTATTTAAAACAGTTAAGATACAGCAGCATTTTCTACAAGTTATAAAATTGTATGTGTTACATGCCTTTTGGGGATTTAAAAATGCTTTTTCAGGACTTATTAGGGATACTCTCCCTAATAAGTGTCCATTTTTGCTTTTTAAGAAGAAATACTATAGACAAAAAATGTTCAAAGAATGGTAAACGACTTAAGTTATAAAAGCAAGGCATTACCCATTTAGTCTTCATTATGTAATTTACATGTCTCCAATCTTGAAATAATACTCAGAATACTTGATGATGCTGCAAATACTCATAATCAGACATCTTATTATGCTATGTTAAATAAAATGGTAGGATTGGGTATTTAATATATCAGAAAAAAAACATTTATACAATTTGAATAAATATAGAACAATGTTCTCAAAAACTATTAAGCTAACAACATCACATGTTTCATACAAAGGTAGAAACATCAAATTAAAGCAATTACAATTTATGTAAAACTTAGTGGACATTTTATTAGACATTGTGAATAGTGCTATATCTTTAATTTTAGCTTCTAGAATTCAATGAAATAAAATCTACATGTTCAAATAATTTATTATAAATGTAAGTTAATTTTAAGTATTTTTACTTAATTTTGATTTCAAATAGGGTTACATAGATTATTGTAATATATAATGTAATATAAATTATATATAATTGTATATATATCATTGTAATACTATTAACAATAAAACATTTTTATGAAAAAATAGAATTTTACTCTCTTATTTCCATTATTATTTTTTCATATTGTAACACTAAAACATTTTATTTGCCTAAAAGATTATGTAAAAAGCTATAATTACTAGCGAACATGTGGTCAGTTGCTTTTCTAAGAGAAGAAAATTAACAACAAAAGACAACATTCTTTAAGGAGACTCCCCAAGGCAGAGAACTTGGGCCAATGAAATCTTTGCACTATATAGGAATGCATGTAAGTTACCAGTCATTCCTCTCACGCAATTATACTGTTCTGCCAATCTGGTGAAAAAATAAGATTGCTATCCTGTAACACAAAATTTTTGTCAGACTAAAGCAGTCATTTATAACCTTGAAATAAATTCAGTCAAGACACTTCCTGGTGGCTGATGACCACTAAGGAAATGTATCTTAGGATTATCTGTTTGTAACTAAAGAAATAATAACCTACTATTTTATGCCTAATATAGTGTCTGCATTATTCTTTCTCCTAAGTTCATATTTGAAAAATGCATGTTATTAGAACATTTAATAAATGTCATTTTATACAGATTTGTGGGCAGGTTAACTTAATCCCATAACTTGGAAGGGTGAGTTTAGGAAACAGTCCAGAAATCAAGGCCAGCATTAGGTACGTAGTAGATCTGAGACCAACCTCTGCATCATGTGCCTAGTCTAAAGAAAAGGAAAATGAATGGAAGTGAGTTTGTATGTTTCCAACACAAAGAATGCCCATGTCTCATGACTAAACTTCAGGGTGGTTTTACATTTCTGTACATCGATGTGTTCCATCCTCTGCCCTCTTCCCCTCCCCGTTTCTTCTTCTCTTACCTAAATTGACAAAAGCTGTGTGGAGATGAAAACACGCAGGAACCATTTCACAGGGAAATCCATGGTCAGCCCCTCCATACAGATGAGTTTATACTGATGACTTTTCCAGGATTCTAGTCTCCTCTCTTAAAGGGTATCCTGCAATCAATAGCAGACGTTTAAAACATGCCAAGTCCCCACCCACTAGCACTTTGTCCTTCCCCACACTGACAAATGAAATAAGATCTGAAAGTATTTTCAGGCTAGAAACCTTTCTTAGGCCAGAGGTGAAAACATTTTCTCAAGAAGTTGCCTAGGAATCCAAACAATGTTATTTGAAAATATTTATGATATACTAGTTTGCCAAAAAAAAAGAGTAATCACAAATTTCTATGTTGGGAAAATGAAGACTAAAAGTCTGTTTTTTGTCTACTTTTAATGGTACAAGCTTCCATAACCTTTAGTGTTTACTTTACATGAAAGGTATTTAACTGCCCACTTGGGTTTAAGGTGAACAGACCATAATTTAGTCCTTTCAAGTCATTAAAGGAGCTGCACTTTAAAAATACCCTCCCAGCTGCACGGGCAGCAATTGGTGGATAAATCATTTTGTAAAAATATTTAAGATCTCAAACCAGAAAGGGTGTTCTTCCCACGTAGGAGTTTCTCCAGTCCCACATTTTCAAGGCATAAATCCCAGACATCTGAGAAACAGAATTTCACAGAATACTGCTGTGAGCTCAAGAATGGATATTTTAGAACTTTTATTTGAAAAGAAAACAAAAAAACTATCATTTTTAAATCACAAAACATAAATTTTTCCTTGTAGAATACACACAGAATAAGAACTACATAACCTTTAAATGTTAATACCAGTTTTGCAGGCAGAAATACATTGACTAATAATAGAACCAACAAACAGCATTAGCAATGTTTTTAATGCATAGATATAAGAAGATACTTTTATCACTAACTAGTCAATACTGTTCTATAGTTTCATGGTTGTAGAAAAGAAAATGATTATTCAAAATGATTAGTGGAATCAAAAGAATAACATCGGTTCCAATTGGTGTGTGGGGAAGAGATACAGAAGAGAAATAGGAGAGATAGAGAAGTAGACACAGAGACGGAGAAAGAAAAGGAGAGGAGTAGACAGAGGGAGAGGAAGAGAAAGAGTCATAGTACATTGTAAAATGATATTTTGTTTATTATTTGTTACATGCTAGGTTTGCTTTCTGTCTATTCATATGTAGCCAATAATTTGTACATTTTGTTTGTTTTGAGCCATTCAGTTTGGCCTCAAATTTCCTATGTAGTTGAATTTGTTGTCCCTAAACAACTGTTTCTTTTGATTCTGACTTCCATATTCTGGAATAACAACTGGCTACCTGAGCAATAACCCAAAGACTTATTTGCAATGTTGAAGCAACCAACTTTGGCTAAGGCCTAGTGTAACTAACAGTCCATTTGCAGAGACAGAAAAAAATTCAGAACCATCTTACTCTGTCTTGGCAAGGTTTGGCAATCTTTTTCCTTGTGTCCTTTCTATCTAGTCCAGATGCCATGTACTCTGTCAGTGGTTGAGGCATGGGCAGTTCCTTGCCCAAAGGCCAATTGTGCTCAGAAGAAAACAAACTCCGAATGGAGTGTCTTCCGTGCTCTATTCTCTAGGGAATAGATTAGTACTGTCAAGAGCAACCATGTCAAATGTCAACAGAGCTCTGAAGTATTTAAATGTCATGTTCTACAGATCCTTGAACTGGTTAAAAATTACCTATCTAGGCAGAATACAATCCTGTTGTATCTAAAGAACCTAATTAATCTGACTATATTTATAACAAACATAAATAACTATTGACCTATAACATTTAATACCTGTATAATTTAAACACTAAGACTTCAGATCAGAATATTAAATAATCTGCAAGCAAATGAGCAGCAAATGAGGATAATAACCTCAAAATGTAAATAATGTATGAGTATCTTGATCAGAAGTAGGAATAATCTATAATGCAACATGAAAATATATCCTAAAAATTGAATCAATATACAAAATTCTTAAACAGAGGTAGAAGCATGCATGTATACAATCTGACAGAATAACTTTGCATAGGTGTACAAATATTGTAAACAGAAATAACATATATAATTTGAACTTGTATCAATATATAAAAAATATACCAATGTAAATTATCTATAAATAATAGCTCACAAGTATTTACTCTATTACCCACCATTATTATTATTATTACTGTGAATAAGTTCACACTAAATTTCTATTATTCAATTCAATGTTTCCTCTTTTTTTGTCCTACATACTTTCCATGTTGAGCACTAACAGTTCAATTATCTTGGGTGGAGAAATAACCAGACTAGCTTAATGATAGAGCAATTATATCTTTTTTTATTATAAATGAAAAACTCACAAAACAGGAATAAGTCCAAGCTCAACTGTGTACAGTGGGAACCGAGAGAATGCTTACTTTGGGCCTCTCAGTTTTTCACCCAGTACCGAGAAAGCCATGCCCTAACTTGGTCCCACCTCTTAAAGATAATTGTTGACAAAGATTTCCCATCATACATTCTTTCATGTTGTCTTCCTGTGCTCCAATCTTAAAATAAGACTATCTGATTTTATTAAAAATAGTTTGTTTATCCTCTCTTCTGAGTATATTTACTAAAACTGAGCTTTAGTCACATTTTAACTTCTTTATTGTAAATAGATTTTGCCTTCCTAATTTATTCAATATTGTGGATATCCTTACATTCTTACATTTTATAGAGAATCTGAGAATTATCAGCAATAAATTTACCTGCAGTTATTGTTAGGGATTATGCTGCTTTGGTCAAGTGTTGGTTATAGTTTCTACTCAAAGATTCTTGACTTTATTGGTCCTCAATAGTTGCCTAGAATTCTAGTGCAAGGCATGTTTTCCCTCTTGTTGAGAAGGACTTTGTTCAGTTGGAAAGCTGTTGGTTACCATTAAGCTTCAGGCAACTAAGCAAAGCTGAGAGTGGAAGAAAAAATAGTTTTCCTGGGAGAAAGCAAACTATTTGGTTATCCAATAAAAATGATCATCCCAGAAAACATGAATATAAGTAACACTATCTAGACTAAGCAGTCTATCTATCTATCTATCTATCTATCTATCTATCTATCTATCTATCTATCTATCTATCTACCTATCTATCTTCATGGATATACATGTATACAATAACAATGATCAATTTTAAAAAAAGAGGAAGGACAGTATGTGTAAGGGTTGTGGGGAGGATTGGAAAGGGAACTATGACCTAATTATATTAGAATCTCAAAAAAATATTCACAGTATGTAACTAACATTTTGTAAAATTATATACCAATAAAATTATAATCTATACTGAATTTATCATAAAACATCAAAACTTGACCTATTCCTGTTTATGTTAAAATAGAAAAATAAGCCAAAATATTTGTGCTATATGGAGTGTTATAATAGAAAATTATATAAATGTCTTTATAAAAATATAACACCAGACATTTCTAGAAGTTAGCCAAATACATAGAATTAAAATAAACTTTGAATTGACCATTGTAGTGAACATGAAACTTCTAAAATGGTCTTGTCCCCTCACATGGTTATCCTCTATCATCCTTGTACTTTAGTTCACAAAAGATAAGTAGTTATGAAATGATTTGACATCAATGGCTTTAAGAAACAGGTTGTCTGTGCACCTGGTCCCCAGCTCTAAGCTTACTACTCTCTGCTTTTGGAATGCTGAAATTACACACATTTCTCACAAGAAGTCGAAAATGGGTTTAATTAGAAGTTGAAAGAGTCTGGCAGTATAATGTGAAGAATTGAGAACTGACACACAGCAACATAAGATTAAGGAAGATTAATTAATTAATAAATTAAGATTACTTCCTGTGCTCTGAAGTTAGTAATGAGGAGGATCCCAAGTTCCAAAGGCCAATTACTTGATTTCAGACTTAAATTACTATAAGTCAGGGAGCCACCCCCCCCCTATATAGTGACATGCAAAAATTCTGGAATGATGTATTTACCCTATCTGAATATACTGAATGTTCAGGAGTTTGTTACATTCTGGTAGAAATTTTAATGTAACTCCTACTTTCACTAGTGAGCTCTGTACCTCCTTTTCATTCTTAGTAGTCTTGGAGGATATCTACCAGGCCTTCATAGCTTTGAAGCTTGTTTTCAATAGAATATCTCTGCCTCCAGTATATCCATTATTCTCTGTCTTTAGTATCTTTTTCTTATTCTTAGAGACTACAATTATGACTAGCTTGGTTTATGAATTGAAGTACTAAATTAGAAGAGGAAAAGCCAGTCTATCACTCAAACACATAAAATAGAGACATTTCTTTAATAATTATGATAAAATCATGTGATTGTCTGGAATTTGGTGGTTTTCCACATAGGTTCTCAAAATGTCTAGACTTTCAGTCTGTGTACTTCAAACATATCCACTATTTTGGTTTAATTATAGGAAAAATGTTATCAAATTTATATATAAACTTCATCTTGCCTGTAATATTGTAAGATGCACAATAGATTAGTAGTAGTGAAGGAAAATTACAAGTAACATTAAATTTGCATAGCTATTTCAAATAATATAACAATATTTTCTTATTATAGTTTTAAAAGAAAACTATGAAAAATGAAACATTAAAACTTAAAAATGACTGACTTTCCTATTAATTTGGGATGAAGCTGTATAATCTCAAAACATTTTTTATCTGTAAGTGATTTTTCAAATGGTGCTTTGAACTATAAAGTTGAGCAGGGTGGAGACCAATTTAACAGAGGTAATGACACTTTACTTATATGAAATTAGAGATATTATCTCTAATATAATACAATATAATATAATCTCTAATTTAAACGTCTAATTATGTATATATGCTATTTTTTCTATATCATATTTTGGTAATACAAATTGAAGCCATGGCAATGTGTTTAGTCTCCTGGTATTTTATTGCTGTACTACATCCCTAATCCATACACTCAAAAGCATGCATTCTATAATTCATCAACAATAACTTTGAAGAGATCAGTTTTGTTTTAGTTTATGGATTCCACATGAGTCAATCAATTTGATTTTCTTCCTAAACACTCCATTGCCCATTATTTTGCAAACCAAATTTGTTTCTCTCCATTCCTACAAAATTGAAAAAAAAATTACCAGATGGTAATTTTATTAAATTCAACAAATTCAACAAGTTGTAAATTGTTAAGAAGGAACTAAAATTAGCTTTACACAAAAGGAATGGAGCTAATTTGACTTCAGAGTTATTCCATTATTTCTATAAAATATTGTGATTTTCTTCTATGTTTAAATATGTTCCTAGAATATCAAGTTTTCTTATAAAGCTAAAATATTACATGACTCAATAAATATATTTTCTGTGTACGTATGTATTCAAAAGTTTTTTAACTGAGTTTAATTCATTTGCCAAATACTTCCTTCCTCAATCTTACACATTCTATTATAAGAGACAGCATGAGAACTACAGAAAGCACTCACTGGGTTAGACCATATGAGGCTCCCGCAGAGGAGTCCAGTTTGGTTCTCAGTAACTACATTTGGTGGCTCACAACCAACTGTAAGTCCAGCCCCAGAGAATCAAATACATTCTGCCTCTATAGAGGCATATATATATATATATATATATATATATATATATATATATATATATAAGTGTATGTATTTAAAAATGAATCTTTTTTGTTGGGTGGTTCAGAAGTTAAGAGTCCTTGCTGCTGCTCATGAAGATGCTAGTATTGTTTGCAACACTAAGTTCACAATTACTCATAACTCTATCTCCAGAGGATCCCCAACCCTCTACTGGGCTCAGTGGGTACTTGGACACATGTGATATACATCCACAGTGTCATATTCGCATGCATATGTGCATAGATCAAAATAAAAACAAATATTTTAAAACTAAATATTCAACTCAATTTATATTGCTATATTATGTAAATACTTCTGTAACTTATTTATTTATTCCTTTACAAGGCTTTTTATTTACTCCGAGAATTTCATATAATATATTTTGATTTTACTCTTTCCAGTCTCCCTTCTTTTCCTAGGTACTTTTCCACATCCATACCCACTCAACTTCATGTTATTTTTATCTATCTAAGAAACAGAGTCTAATTTGTGTTGACTGCATTCTTTAGTATGGAAATTCCCTTGGAGAGTGGTTGATAAACAAAGGATCATGCCAATCACAACAATTGAATTTCCCTTTCCCAGTTGCTATCAATTGCAAGTATATTATTGACTAATGTTGCCACTTCTTTCCCTCTTCTCCTCCTTCATGTTTGTATTATTGTCTGGCTTGTGCTTTGACAGGTCTCCATGTTCTGTGATATAAATTTGTGGTATATCCAGCAATTGTGTTTTACCATCAGTTTTGGAAGGTAACCAATAGAATTGGTAAAAATCTGTAATATTTGGTAGGTTTATGAAACACTATTAGCCAAAAAATTTTAAAAAGATGCAACCTGTTCTTGTGAGTTTTATTTGGTAGCATGTGATGTTTAGCTGGGGTATTTTCTCCAACACTAAATGGTAATCTCATTTAAACTGCACACACACACACACACACACACACACACGAGTCATTTTTAAATACTTGTTTTGGTCCTATTTTTCCTACAAGATTTTACTGCTTTGTTGTGCTTTTACTTTGTCCAAATTGAGGTTACTTATGAGTATACTTCCCTCAATAGTGGATAAATGAGAGGCCTCTCTTTCAGGATTGTGCCCACTTGCTCCACATCATACTTCCTATTTATTCAAGTTGAAAATGTTCATGCCCTCTTTTTCACATTAAGCAAAAAGCAAATTCATAAATTCCACAGGATTGGAAACCAATTATTTTTATGGACACCATTAACACTCTACTTTTTCATAGGTATCCATTATAGTCGTTCAATCAAATTAATGTTGAATACTCATGTGTAAGTCATAAGTTTATAAACTTCCATTCTTGGAGAATTCACTACACTTGACAAGCTCACATTTATGAAATCTTAATGTACAATGAATATATTCTCTAAGAATTCTGTGTATTTTTTTATCCAAGGATGCTATTAGCATAAGAAAACGTATTCATCTGTTTTCTCTCTGGCTAATTATTTGCTGAATATATTCTCATGATAACTTCCAATTCCCTCTTTTATATGCAAACTAATATAAAGGCTGAATAACTCAATTGAACAGCCTTTACAATCATTCAGAAATGCAATTTTTGACTCTCCACTGAATTTTTATGTGGACAGAGATACTCTTCCTTGTGGCTGAGCTTGGAACTTATTCATCTGTTAAAGTATATTTAGCCACAGTTTGTTCAAAGTTTATGTAGTATCTGTGTCTAAAGTATTGAGTATAGATTAGGAAGAAAACTTAGTGGGTAAGGGAATGTGTTTCACAAGCTTGAAGACCTGAGTTGAGATCCCCACAACCCTCATAGCTAGGCATGTGTACTCTCATATAACCTTAGTAGTAAAGGAGTAGTGCAGAGTGAAGAGTATAGCTGGGGGTTGCTACAAGTCAGCCAAGAATAAATCAGCAAGTTTCAGATATAATAAGCGACCCTGTAACAAGGAAAGGAGATTGAAAGTGATGAAGTAGGGCACCCAACATACTGCTCTATCCTCTGTGACTATGGGCACACCTGTTCACACACAAGGAGATACTAAAAACAAACACAAATACCTATATGAACACAACTATAAATACAATAACAGAGCAATAAAATACAAGAATTGTATTATCTGCATTATCTTTAAAAGAACCCTCAGACTTTTGTGTTTTACCTTTTGGTATACATATGTCTTTTCTTTATTTCCTTGGTAGTGAGGCTTTATCAAATTTTATTAGACTTTAATATGGACAACATGATGCCTCTTTACCTAAGACTAATTAATTACCTAAATCTATTTTTGGATGTTTTGCTAGTACCCTTATATATCTGGTGTCTATCATATGTCATTGAAAGGATAAAGTTTTAGTTGTTAATACTGAAAGGAAGGACAAATGACCCTAGAAGAGTGATGACAATGCTCTCCTTTTTCCTTCATTATGTTTGATTATAAGCATGCTTTAACTTTGTTAGTATCTTGAAGTCTTTTTTTTTAATCAAGTGAACGATTTCAAGGCTGCATTTTATTTGTAATACATTAATTCCATTCCCAGTTTTTCTCATTTATTCTTTCATAGCACCTGTGTCCTATCTACTTCTCTTGATCACCTCTTACCATGATTTCTTTCAACTTCCTTATCTTTTGGGGATACTTTTGATTATATATTCAGATCTAAAGATGAGGAGCATGACTCTACCAATAATAGAGCAAATTTGATATTATCTGTCCTGGGTCTGTGTTTTTTCACAGATGACTAGATTTTTTTTGTGTGTGTGTGTGTGTGTGTTATGGGACTAAGTTTTCATTATCCACTCATCAGTTGGAAGACATTTAGACTATTTCCATTTCCCAGCCACTGTCATATACATTGAAACTAAATTTACTGATAGCTGTAAGACATCTGAATCGGGTGCTAGAATAAAGATCAA
Organism: Microtus obscurus; assembly: GCA_963919715.1. Lineage (NCBI taxonomy): Eukaryota > Metazoa > Chordata > Mammalia > Rodentia > Cricetidae > Microtus > Microtus obscurus. The sequence continues at coordinate 2,003,038 of CAWTZC010001020.1, read as the reverse complement.
AAACAGATTCTTTGTAAGAGTAGCTCATGTTCATTCTAATCACTAAGCCCTCTCTCTAACCCATTTGTATATTAAGAAATATGTCCTAAAGTCTAAGTTCACTTTGTAATCAGATTATTTTGATATGAAATATATCAAATTGTGATTGTGTGTGTGTGTGTGTGTGTGTGTGTGTGTGTAAAATATATTAAAGGCAGGTTTTCATATTGGCAATGTTGACATCAAACCTGCTATGTAGTGTTGGAGGATGCTGCTTGTTTGCCCCTGCTGCTCAGCCCCAAAATAATCACACAGAAACTGTAGTTAATTAAATCACTACTTGGCCATTGGATCGATCTCCTTATTGGCTAGCTCTTATATATTAACTTAACTCATCTCCAGTAATCTCTATAATACCACGTGGCTGTGGCTTACCAGGGAAAGTTTTGACATCTGTCTCTGGTGGGGATACATGGTTTCTCCTTGACTCCTCCTTCTTTTTTCCAGCATTCAGTTTAGTTGTTCCTGCCCACCCAAGTTCTGCCCTATCAACAGGCCAAGGCAGTTTCTTTATTCACCAATGGTATGCACACCATACAGAGGGGAATCCCACATCATCTCCCTTTTCTGTTTAAATTAGAAGGAAGGCTTTAATTTTAACATAGCAAGATTACATACAGTAAAACAGGTCCATCAAGAATCATAGTTACAATATTTATATGTACTTTACCTTGTATCATCACTAAGGAAAATTATATTATTCATATCTATTCTTCAACTCCATCAAAGACTCCAGAAGGATATGATATTACCTAAATAAACGGGAGGTACATTGTAAGCAACTTTCAAAACTCTAGAATTGACAAGAGACTTCTCACTACCTGGACAATCACCCAAAGTTCTTCTGTACCATTGGGACATCCATCTTCAGCCTGTAGGCCCAATGTATCTGTCAGACGTTTCCATGAAGCACGAAATTTCAATGACAGCTTTGCTTCTATTGGCAGTTTGTCAATCACATTCTTCTCTGTCCTGCAGAATGTCATGCAGACTCTTTCATGAAGCAGGCAACCTGAAGGACTGTCTTAGGCAACTTTAGCAGTCATTTCTCTGTGGGTCCTGCATATCCAGCTCACATAGCATACCATAAAGCAGTCCAGGTAATAGCAGTTTCTTGCCCAAATGGCTAGCAAACTCCATAAGGAGACTCTTCAATGTCCATCTTCCTCTTCAAGTAAATGGTGCTGCCAGGAGTGGTTGTGTCCCATTGTCATGAAAAATTCTAAGTTCTTAAAATATTTTAAATGCCATATTCTATAGTCTTTGAAAAGTTTTAAAAATACCTATCCATCTGAAATACATCTCTGTACATCTAGAAAATCTAACTAACATGACTACAAGCTTGACTATTATAGATGACTCTATATTAACCTATATTCATAAATATACATTACATTTTTAAATGAGCCACACATATTGTAGCTTAATCAAGAGCAGAAATATATGTAAAACAAAATTGATCTTAAATTTGTATCAATAAACCAAGATCCATACTAATGCAAATCTCTATAACATATTCCCCATTTAAATGTAAACAAACATTTTTAGACAATATTTGGGACTATGGGTGTTGTTCTCTCCAAACTGATTCCTGCTTTTTGCTGGGCAAAGTCATTTTTGGGGGTGTTCACAGCAACCTATCGAGGAGTCTTGGTCCATCCCACCACATTAGTCTGGAATTAATCCACAGGTTCTCATCTTCTGTGGGAACAAAAGAAAAACCTCTTCTCTAAAGCACCATATTCTTAGACTCAAATTCTCAAGTCAGGATACATTTAAAGAATATATGTTGGTTACTTAGCTCTAATTCAAGGAAAACGCAATGGTATACATAATCCAGACTCTGAATTTTTCATCTTTAAGTGGCTTATTTTTTTTCTTTATTCCCTTTAATCTATGACTGTCTGTACTCTGTCTCTTTAAAGACTTTAACTTTTTTAAAAAAAATTAACTTTCTTTTATAACTGTTTATATTTTTTTCTTCTCTCTTCTAGGCCTACATACATTTATTTGACACTGTGATTCATTTAGAGGCCTTTTCCATCTGATTTTGTCTTTAATGTGTATTTTTAATTATTTTCTGATCAGGACTGCTTTTTAAGATTCTAAGCACTTTTTAAAAACATAAGTTGCAGCCTTACTAGGGCAAACAAGGCACTGCCTGCTTGCTCCACCCAGTTCATCTTGGTGGAGCTGTTTGTTGCCTCTGAGAGCAATGCTTTCAGCCCCATTTTTAGGCACCTAGCCAGTCTATGTTGCCATTAAGCAAGTTGTAGCCCTCTGTTTACATATGCTCTTTAAATGTTCCATAGCTGGACCTTGTCAGAGTTCATACAGGTAGCACACAGTGTGGCTTTTCTCTGCTACTGCTGAATCAGGAAAAGTTCTCTTTAAAGGAACCACAGCACGCTACCAGCAAGCAAAGCCCATTTGAGGAAAAAATGCAGATAAACATTGTTTTTTAGTGTCTAGAGTTGCTTTCCAAGCCCTCTCGGGTTTTACGTGGATTTAGTCAACCACTTTGGCACCAGTTTGTAGTAAGGAGGCCACTTGTTGGCTACTGGCTGCTCGACAGCTCAGACCCGAAATAATCACAAAGAAACTGTATTAATTAAATCACTGTTTGGCTCATTATCTTCTTATTGGCTAAGTCTTACATATTAATTTAACCCATCTACAGTAATCTGTGTATTGCTGTGTGGCTGTGGCTTACCAGGCAAAGTTCTGGCATCTGTCTCCATCAGGGATACATGGCTTCTCCTTGACTCCACCTTCTTTCTTCCAGCATTCAGCTTAGTTTTCTCTGCCTACCTAAGCTCTGCCCTATAAACAGGCTAAGACAGTTTCGTTTTCACCAGTGGTATTCACAGCATGAAGAGGAGAATCGCACGTCAATGTTGTTGAGACTAGTCGTGAACTTGATTTTCTTATCTCCACCTCTTGAGTGCTAGGATTCCAGGCATAAGTTTCCAAACTCAGCTTTTTGGTATGCTAGAGCTCAAACATATGGCTTCAAGAACTAAAACCAACTGAGCTACAGTTTCAACTCATAAATTGTTTATTTCACATGTAATATGTTTTTGGATTTCCTAAAATACTATAATTACCTCATGTAACAGACACATGTTTTGCAAATATCTTTCTCTTTCTGTAGGTTTACTATTGACTCTGTTGTTTTCTTTCTTGTGCAGAAAGTCATTACCTCCCTGTGATCCCAAATGTTTTTATTGTTGCTAATGTACTGTTGTCTGTTCCTTTGAGTTCTAGTTCCTAGGATTCTTCCCAGTTTCATTGCTTTGGTTAGTTTATCCTATTTTCTCAAGTTATCTTTCAGAAGTTTCAGGGTTGAAGATTTATATTCTTCTTTGATTCCAAACTCTGATTCTTGTGATTGCTGAACGTTAAGGTTCTACCTGGATTCTTTTGCATAAAAAACTCAATTTCCCAGCCTGATTCATGAAAGATGCCATTTAAAAAAAAATAAAAACAGAATTTTACATGAAAAATCCCTTTTTTATTTGTCTTAACACAAAATACTCAATAAAATAAATGAATTCAACACAGATGCTGAAAATAATTAGCAGTAGTAGTTTATTTAGATAGCAATTGCAGGCTATAAACAAAGCAACTGCAATAAAAATGCTTTTTAAGGTAAAAGAGTAATAAATGTAAATGGATATGATAGATTTGTATGATAAACATTTTAAAATACTACTTAAATAGAAGACAGACACATTTATAAAGAATTCTTTTATTCAAGGATTTAAGATTAAATAATGTTAAGTGGTATATAGAATACAGCCAATTCTTATGAATAACATTAATAATTTTCTTCATCTAGTTAGAAAATAATATGAAAATATATGTTCAATAACTATATATATATATATATATATATATATATATATATATATACACACACACACACTAAGGCTACACAAAACCATATTTAAAGATTCACCAATTACCCCCATCTTACTGTTTCTAACACCTCCTAAAGGTACCATGCTGGGAACTCCACTCTGTCACAAGGGACTATGAAAAGAATGTCAAGACTGAGCTACAGTAACTTGCCTCCAGGTAATGCATCTCGCAGATTTGATACAATGAGTTTCCATCGAAAGTTTCTTCGATTTTCCACTGGATTTCTTGAACTCCTGGATATGTTCCTCCTATCCTGTGCTGTGTTTCTCACATTTCAGCCTCCTTGACCTGCCTGAGCACAGAAAGACTGCCCTGTTATATTATTGTTTTTCTTTCCTAATCAAAATTCCTAATATGCCTCCAGCAAGATAGCAGGGTTCATTGTAGTTTTTGGGCTGTTTTATCCTCTTAGGAGACTATCTTTCACTACCACTTTCCAAGGTCTGAAAACAATTGTTTTCTATATCTCATTTTCTTTTACTTTTTCTCTATTATAAGTAGTGAATTCATTGTTAGTTATTCTATTACAATTTTGGTGCTAGTCTTAACATTATTAATCATTAAATCATGTCAATTCACTTCTGTTTGCTATTGTTTTGTCTCATGGCATCTCCATCTTTACTTCTGTAACTCTTGTCTATTCTGTCTAGTGTCATCTTAAGAGATGTGATTTCTATAGCATATGGTTTGTTCTTAGTATTCGCCCTACTTATACAGTTGCTTTTTGAGAACTCTTTGAAATCTATGATTCCCTTGGGTGTGCATAATAATTCTCTTCTTGAGTGTATCTCTCTTTTTCATACAAGATTAAATTTTTAATTAAAGGTTTCTTTTTATAGATTCTATATCATCTTCATATTTTATGTATTTTGTGTAAAATGTTATTTTAATAGCCACCTTATTATTTGTTCTGTATTGTATTGGTAGATTATTACATAAGATTTTGATTTTTTTCCTCGTGTTTGAGTATCAAATCATTTGATTTTTTTCAATGATGTAAATGTAATACATACAGTAGATTATACAATTATCCTAATAGAATGAATTTTTATCAGTCAAGCCTATGTAGAATTATTCTAGTTGATTCTAAATTTTCTATATTTTTTTTCAACTTTGAACCATTTATCTAGTCATAAATCTTGGAACCAGTACTTGCAGTTGTGACTTGAAAACAGTAACTATTTTTCAACTCTTCTAGTTTGTCAAGTATTCATATTTTTTTCAGATTTGTTATATTCTAAGTGTTTGATTGATACCAAACAAGACAAATTGTCTTTTTTAAAACCAGGATAGCCATGATTATCTCATATATATATATCATGCCTGAATGATAAAAATTAATTTCAGTTGTATGTGTGGAGGTAGGGTATGTGTCTGTGTGTGTCTCTGTGTGTACATGATTCCAGAAGCCATATATCGGCATCAGATACACCAAAGCTACAGAGGTGGCTGTGAACCCTTCCAAATGGGAACTAAGAACTTCACTTGGGTTTTTCTGCAAGAGCAGAGCAAACTGTTAGGCACTGAGCTATCTTAACAGGTCCTTATATTTGACACATTTGATCCATTACTTGTGTGTATGAAACAAGGAAAGAAACATTGCAGGAAGATTTACTCTGATATATAGAACAGAATGTTACTTGATTTTTTTCTATTCTCTTCATTCAACTTATACTTGTAAATTCTGTTGAAAAAGATAAAATTTGAAATTTAGTAATAATATATAAATCATTAATATTTCAAATGATATTCTCATCTGTGATATTTTCAACTTCAAATATTTTAATCTTTTACTCCATGCTACAAATTATATTAGAAAATTTTATTTGCTAAATTTCTAGTTAGTTGAAGGTGGCACACACTTTTAATCCCAGCACTCAGGAGGCAGAAGCAGGCAGATCTCTGTGAGTACAAGACCAGCTTGGTCTAAGAGAACTAGTTTCAGGACAGGGTCCAAAGCTACAAAAAAATCCTGTCTTGAAAACAAAAACAAACAAACAACAAAAATTCCTTGAGTGTCTCCCCCAGTTCTAGAACTTCTATAAATTTTTGTTAAGATTCTTAAAATCTAAGAAGGAAATACTTAAAAATATTAAAAGGATTACAACATTTATGAATAATAAAGATGTGATTTTTTTCAAGCAGAGAAATAATCAAAATTGGTAAAAAATTTATTTTCAGTAATGGACCTAGAATTGTTCAGGTTGAAGGCTACTTAGTGGCTACTTAGTTTGTACTATGTGGATATTATTACTTTCTGAAGTATTAAATTTTCTATCAACAAATTTAAAACATACACATATGTTTGCATCTTTTAAGTATCATATGCTTACATACATGTGTGACTTTTCTTAATTTCATTAGGAGAGGTGACAGGTAATTTATATGAAAACTGTGCTTGTCACATATTGCTGCAGACTTACAGTGTTTCTGTCGCATTTAAAACAGTAATACATAAAGTTGCTTCTAAACAGATGCATATCTGATACAAAGCTAATAACCCATTACAGAACAAAACTTTATTTTTTTATTGCACTGTTGTTAGCAGCCTATTCACAAATGGAGCGATGTTTCTCTATGAAGCGTAGTTTAAAGATAACACAGCGATTTCTGAGAATTTTCTTTTTTATTGGGTCTTTTAATGTGAAAGCTAAAGAAACTAGATACAAAAACTTTTTATCGTTTGAAACCGATTTTTATTAGTAATATGTATCTGCTACAGTCTAAAAAGCTAATTAGGAACCAAATCAAGATCCAGAAAGATACATGTAAATAGTGTCTCAAGTGATGTTGCTAGGACTTGGTCCAGATTTTACTAAGAGTGAAAACATAAAGCTGTTTGATACTTGTGAGTGCCTTTGGGTAGGCAGTGCCAGGACTACAGCTGTGGCTTTTAGTTTGTTGATTGATAGATTTAATAAAGCGATTCTCATGTATTGTTATCTGTTCTTTAAAAATAAAAGTGTTTTTCTGAATATTTGAATGACTTTTGATAATTTTCATCTTCAAGCAATTATTTCCCAGGGAATCACAACCAAGTGAAAACAGAAGATTTTCCATCATATTGCATACTATTTTTTATAGTCTGATTTTGACAAAAGGAAAAACAACATATTTTGTTTTCATTCTCTGAGAATTAGCTACTTTAAATTGAGGGCACACAATCCACAGTTAAATGTACCCATCTTTTCAAACAAGACATAGTACCCTGGGACATTTCTATTTGCCTGTTGTTGAAAGAACTTTAGTGCATCATGGAACAGTTTCAGTGGTTGAAAATGGTAATGTACTTTAAGTATAGTCAAATTTCTCCTTCAAAAACATTCTGTGCAGTCTGTAAAACATAGCACTAGCTTTTTCTTTTAATGGAATAGATTCCTACATTGTAGCATTAACAGACTTGTTTGGGGAGAAGATGTTATTCAGAGTTAGTGTTCCCCACCATGTCATCCTCCTTAAAAGAATTGGAACAGTCCTTACAGGGCACTAGATACTCATGAGAAATACTAAAGGGCAGGAGTGATATCTCCGTGGATAAGAGTGAAGGCCCCAGATTGGTCTCCGGTACCCACTTTGGGTAGCTCAAAACAACCCGTAATTCCAGCTCCGGAAGAACTGACACCCCGTTGTTGCTTCTTCAGGTACTTGCACACAGGCATAACACAAAAACAGATATGTACACACATAATAATAAAGTAGAAAAAAAAACAAATCTTTCAGAAAAAGAGAGCAAGAATCTGTAGACAATATTCTCCTTTACAGTTTCTTCAATACATTAAAAACAGCATATTTCAAATAATTTTAACATGGAGACTTTTTAGATTCTGTCCTATAAAAGTTGGAATTAGGTTATATGGATTTGTACAAGTTCTGTATATCAGCTGATAATATATATCATTACATATTGCATAATTTATAGCTTCAGTCATGGATATCCAACAAATAAAGTTTAGGGATATTGCTAAACATCTTATAAATAAAAAAGATAACATGTTAACAATTTATATGTGTTATGCAAGCCTTGTTGTATATGTAATTAATATTCACATTTATTGCAACTTTCCACATCATGTATTTGAGTAAGATCCTGTAATGCAAAAACAACATTATTCTTCTAAGTCATACTTATTAGTAAACGTTTATAATGGACTGTTCAATTAAATTATGAACACAGGATATTTTAGATATGTGAAACATATTTTATAATAAATGTTATTTTAAGATTAAAAGAGTAAGAATCAATTTTCTGTCAGTTAATAATAACCTCTTTTGATTTCAGTTTTTAAACAATAGAATATAAATATTTGGAAAATATCATATATTTTTCTACCAGTAAACTTATGACTTGTTGCATTTCTGGAGTTCAAGAAATCACTTCCCTAAAGGAAAAAAAAAAACAATTTTCCCATTTCTTTCTGGTAAGGAATTGTCTGTGCTCTTTGGCTTAACATTTTCATAAGAGAAGTAATAAACACTGTGATTATTTTTAGATTAAAATCATTTGCATTTTGAGTAATAGACTTTAAAAAGACAGAACAAAATGTTTTGTCTTTTTTTTCAAAACTTAGTGATGCCAATTTGTTTCTTTCCATACATTTTATATCACAGTTCACAGTCCTTAAAACTTAGTTATCTGTTTGATGAATTAATTGATTAATTAAAGCTCCCCCTCCCCGGCCTGGGATTCAGTATTTAGTATTTAGTCACAGGATGGCTTTGGACTCATTACAGGTTTACACCACCATACTTACTATATTAATTTTTTTTCAGGAACACACACACACAGTCTTCTTTATTTTTTTTTCTTTTTCTTTATTTTTCTCTAATACTTCTTGAGTACAGTCTCCCCTCTCTCCCAGCCATCTGCTCACCTCCCCTCTCCCCAAGATCCACTGATCCTCTGGCTCCCTTCACAGAAAAGCAGGCTTCCCAAGGATATCAGGAACATGGCTATGCAAAGTGCATTAACAATAGGCATAACCCTTCCTATGAAGGTTAGAAAACGGAATCCAGTAGAAGGCAAAGAGCCCCAACAATAAGCAAAAGAGTAAACAACACCACCACACCCACTGTTAGGAGTCCAAGAAAAACCCCAAGTTAAAAATACAGAATGATGACACCCATGGGAAGACTTTCTTTGTGAGGAGTGGATGGGGGGAATGGGAGAGGGAGTGGGAGGAAGTAGAAACTGGGATTGCTATGTAAAATGAGTAAAGACTGTTTTATTTTTTAAATAGATGGACTAATTAAAACACACACACACACACACAGAACAAAAGCAAAGAGCCTACCACAGATCCATACAGTTTCCATGGTTGGCACGCAGACTCTGCGAACTTTATGAGTGCTGTTTAGTTCTGGTGTCCTTGACTATTCCAGTGGACTTCAGTTTCTAAATAAACTACAGAATTATGTTGCCAAGGAAGCTTTCATTTTTGTTGGGCATTCTTACTTTTAAATTTAAAACCCATTTAGTTTTCTATGCACTTAACCGTGTTTGACCCAACAACTTGGAAAATTAGAGGAGATGATCTTTGGCTATAGTAGTTTTGATACATCCTCACTTCTGTTTTGCTGAACAGAACTCTTGCAATTCGTAACTGAGCCAGTCTGAACTGTAGAGCTTGAACATTCTTCAAGACTAGAATTTTACAATGAGGATGGGAAAACAGTGCACAAAACACTTCTTTGTCCAGGGAGAAGTCAAATATAATGGTGTCCAAATGTTATCTCTACCAAATGTCGGAGGTAATTTATTTAATAATACACAGCTTTGAGTGTCATCACAGCTTCCTTCCCTGTTTCCCGGTGCTAGAGTGTCACTGTCACTTGCTGCAGCCCATTGGAAAAAAAATCCTTCATGTATGATATATTTAAATAAGCTTTAATATGAAGTTATGGTACCAAAGATCAAATCCCAGGTGTGCATTATCAAAGGTATTATCTTACAAAGTTGCTTACATCTATCATCCTTCTAATTATCATTGCTCATACATAGGTTATTGTGTATACCGGTAACTTTATTACAAAGGTTAAAATATTTTGCTTAAGAATATTTTTGCCTACAGAAAATTTGTGTAAATATGTTTTTAAATTTTATCTTATATGTGACATGTTTAAAAAATAAGGTGAGGAAAATAGCTCAGTGATGGCTAACTTGCCTAGCATGTGCAGCACCTTGGGTTTAATTCTCAGCACCATACTAAGAACAGGGTTTTCACTTGATAGAAAACACTGCACATACATGAGTTTCTTTCTAATATGCTCTTAAGTGCTACTCTACATGGTCTTCTGATCCAATGTCTTTTATAATAATATCTTATTGCAGTCAATTCATACAAATATATACCATCTGTATGAAGTATTTTCTTTTCTATAATGATTAAAATTAATATAACTTGAAATTTGCATAAGTTTGTTTTTGATATCCAGAAACACAATTTCAAGACATCTTTAAATTACAGCTTTTTAGAATTCTGTCTCTCTGTCTCTGTCTCCCTTTCTCTTTCTCTCTTTCCCACTGCTATGTACGTTTAAACAACATTGATGATATATCTGCTCAGGATGTTGACTACATAAATTATCTTAACTCCACCAAAGAGGCAGAGTATATTTTCCCCTACTCCTGAAATATAGGCTCAGTTGTATTTTGCACACACACACACACACACACACACACACACACACACACACACACACACACAAAACTTATATATACTTTACCATGGTAAATGATAGTGTGTCATATCCAAGTTGAGACTTTATATTCTCTTTGATGACAGCATATGAATTATGTTTGCACTATACAATAAAAGGTGCTTACAAGTCCTCATGCATGAAGGTCATGGTGGTGCATATCTGCAATCACAGAATATTCAAGGTTATAGTATGAAAGTTGAGAGGTCAAGACTATGTTGAACTAGATTACAAATTATAACACAGCTTGTAATTTCCAAAGTAGCAAAAACAATATTCCCTCTACACAGTAGACTATTATTATCCCTACATAAGCAAATAAAATAAGAGCCAAAAAGGAATGAAAATGAAAAGAAGGGAAAAATAAAATAAAAACTTACAGGAACACAAGGAATGAGGAGATTTTAGACACTGATTTGTATATTTTATATTTTTATGTTTGTTTAATGCATTTTTATGTTTGTTGAATAAAATGAATAAAATGTATTCATCTGAGCTCTGCAGCTCATGTAGTCTGAGGAACATAAAAACACAATTCCATCAGATGAACACACAGTTTTTTTTTCTGTACAGAGATATTCCTTGTGTTTCTTTATAAGCAAATGTTGTATTACTGTCCCTGATAGTAGATATCCATGTTATTTCTATTCCTATAGTTGGCACATTCCAAAAATAATTGAATAGAAAATAGAATCATATGAAGCATGTCACAATGTGTCTTTTTTGTTGTTGTTCCTTTAAGATGTTGTTTTGCAGACATATATATGTCACAATCATAATGGGGATGATAGTTTAACCATGTCTAGCTGAAGCAGTGCTCTAGACTATGGACATTAAAAATAATAACAATATTTATCCATTATATGAAGAGCTAAATGGTGTGGGGTTTATCTCTGTATGCTGTTAATACAATTGGTTAATAATAAATTTGCTATTTCTTCTCTTTTTGTTATCCTGTCTCTCCTATCATTTCTCTCTATCTATCTCTATCTCTGACTCTCTCTTTCTCTCTCTGTGAAATAATCCTCTGTACACTGTAAATATATGTTGCTTTCATTGGTTGATAATAAAAACTGCTTTGTCTTAAAAGGCAAAATAAAGCTAGGTGAGCAAACCACACTGAAAAAGCGAGAAAGAAGGGTAGGAAGTAGGAAGAGATGTCAACCAAACGTTGGAGGAGAAAGATGTACTAGAACACAGGTAAAGGCATGAGGCATGTGCCAAAACATAGATGAATAGAAATGTGTTAACAATGAAGTAATCCGAGCCGGGCGGTGGTGGCGCACGCCTTTAATCCCAGCACTCGGGAGGCAGAGGCAGGCGGATCTCTGTGAGTTCGAGACCAGCCTGGTCTACAGAGCTAGTTCCAGGACAGGCTCCAAAGCCACAGAGAAACCCTGTCTCGAAAAACCAAAAAAAAAAAAAAAAAAAACAAACAATGAAGTAATCGCTAGTTAGCAGTAAGCCAAAGCTCTTCAACCAAGCATTTGTAATTGATATTACACTTCTGTGTGATTATTTGGAAGTGAAGACAGGACAGGGCAGGACAGAGAAACCAAGTTTACGTCTCTCTGTTTCTTCCATCTCTCTCTCTCTCTCTCTCTCTCTCTCTCTCTCTCTCTATATATATATATATATATATATATATATATATATGTAGTGGGAGTCATTATATAGATTAGTCTCACAGAGATCCACCTGCCTCAGACTCTGGAGTGCTGGGTTTAAAAACATATCGCACTTAAACCTTTTGTCAGATTTTCTTTTAGTATATAATTTCACTTAATCTTGGATAATTCGATACCCTGTAATTTGATCATATTCACCCCCTCCTCCACTAATTACACTCTTCAACTGCCTTCCTTTGTACTCCCTACCCACCACCACTTTCTTTACACCCAGTATTCCTTTTCCAATGTTTTGTCATATGTATTCTATAACCCTGGCACTCTTCTGAAAATCTTTTAGATATATTATAGTTCCTTTTCTGTTTTCATAAGATGTTCACTTTCTATATAAAGTAAAATATATAGAAATTGAGAGCTAGAATCTGCATAAGAGAGAAAACAAACTATATTTGCTTTTATTAGATTAGGTTGCATATTTAAATAAGTTACATACATAGCTTCACATCACCATTGAAAATTTAATTTGGTTTGAGTCACTCTATCTACAGGCATTTTCATTCTTTTTCATTGTATTTTTCTTTTTCTTAGTCACTTTTATAAGCATATTGTGAAATATTACTGTGATTTAAACATTTCCCTAATGACAATATTGAACATTTTTGCAACTTCACTTTTAAATATACTCTTACAGTACATTATCATTTCATATATTTTATTTGTTGGTTTATTTTCCCTTATTAGTGATTGTTTTAGTCTTTGAAAATAATATTTTTGTGTGGGTCTCTGTCTCTATCTCCATCCATCACCAGATGAAGGTTCTATGGTGATATGCAAGATATTCATCAGTATAGATATAGGATAGGGTCATTTCAGGTTCCCTATCCTCAGCTGCCCAAGGAACTAACTGGGGACATCGCCCTGGGCACCTGGGAGCCACTCTAGGTTCAAGTCTCTTGCCAACCCTAAGGTGGCTCCCTTAACTAAGATATGTGCTTCCCTGCTCCCCTATCCAACCTTCCTTTATCCCAATCATCCCGTTTCCCCAAGTTCCCCCCATCCTCTCCTTCTCACTTTTCTCTCCCCATCTTCCCTTACCCCCATCCCACCGAACCCCCAAGATCCCAATTTTTTTGGCCGGTAATCTTGTCTACTTCCCATAGCCAGGAGGATAACTATATGTTTTTCTTTGGGTTCACCTCATTTAGCTTCTTTAGGATCACAAATTATAGACTCAGTGACCTTTATTTATGGCTAGAAACCAATTATGAGTGAGTACATTCCATGTTCATCTTTTTGGGTCTGGCTTACCTCACTCAGGATAGTGTTTTCTATTTCCATCCATTTGCATGCAAAATTCGAGAAGTGATTGTTTTTTACCGCAGAGTAGTACTCTAATTCCACACTTTCTTCATCCATTCTTCCATTGAAGGACATCTAGGTTGTTTCCAGTTTCTGGCTATTACAAATAATGCTGGTATGAACATAGTTGAACAAATGCTTTTGTCATATAGGAGCACCGGACTGAGCTCCCAAAGTCCCAATGAGGAGCAGAAGGAGGGAGAACATGAGCAAGGAAGTGAGGTCCACGAGGGGTGCACCCACCCCTGAGACAGTGGGACTGATCTATTGGGAGCTCACCAAAGCCAGATGGACTGTGACTAAAAAAGCATGGGATAAAATCGGACTTTCTGAACATGGCGGACAATGAGGGCTGATGAGAAGCCAAGGACAATGGCACGGGGTTTTAATCCTACTTCATGTTCTGGCTTTGTGGGAGCCTAGCCAGTTTGGATGTTCACCTTCCTAGAACTGGATGGAGGGGGGAGGACCTTGGACTTTCCACAGGGCAGGGAACCCTGACTGCTTTTCGGACTGGAGAGAGAGGAGGAGAAAGGGGAGGGGGAGAGGGGAGGAAGGAGGGGGAGGGAAATGGGAGGCTGGGAGGAGGCAGAATTTTTTTTCAATGAAAAATGAAAAAAAAATATATGTATCCACAAAAAAATAAAATAATATTTTTGAAAGAAGCTGTTTGTATTCTGACTAGGAAAACGTCATCTTATTTCAGATTGCATGTATTTAGCGTGAAATAATTTCAGATATTTCATTGACACTAATACTTTTCTTGCTCGTGGCTGCATGATTATTTCAACAATGAACTTTGTTAAGGGAATTCACTGTCATTTTAAGTCTATTTTTATATACCTGTAATATAACTGTCATGAGACTAAAACCTTACTGTCTTACTGAGGTTTCATAGAAAATTTGAATTCAGGGATACATTTTTATTTTTAAGTTAGAAAATTGTGCATCTTTTATTTTTTCATAAACAGAATTGAATAGATCTGTGAATTTTTTTAAAGTGCTCTTGTAGGACTTTGTTTTAAATTATTCACAGTCTATAGATGAATTTGAGAATTTATATCTGACATTTTAATTCTTCAGCCAATATATATGACATTCTCTAAAGTTAAGTAAGTATTAGTCACTGAATATACTTCTTTACAAGATGGTATAATTTGTACAGTGAACATACTTCTTTACAAGATAATTTATGTTTGAATCATCTTCTTAAAATATTATTTCTCATGTCAGCAGTATTATAAAAGTGTTATAAATATAGGTATAATTTATGTCTTATTCAATATGCCTAAAATTTGCACACTGGTTACATTTTCTAGACATCCCATGTGTATCTTCCTCTAGTGGTGAAAACTGGACCCGTTAACCAAAGCCCTTTCTTATATTACCCTCGTTTTCTTCTTTGTAGGTTTTTACATGCTTTATGCTAGCTTGTTTCACAGGCTTCCCTCCATTTTTAGCTCCATCCCTCCCTTGACCACTTTACTCTCCCATTTTAGTAATAATCAAACTTTTCACATTTTTTATTTATTAACTTGTTTCTGTCTTCTAAGGAAATAAGTAGGAACAGAATACTAGGCTCTCAGAAAAGGTAGCCACTGGGATTATTATAGCATTAGCCATATTTCCTGGATATCAAGTAAAAAACTTAAAGTATAAGAAAACCAAACACACACACACACACACACACACACACACACACACACACACAGAGAGAGAGAGAGAGAGAGAGAGAGAGATGCAGAGACAGAGACAGAGAGACAGAGAGAGAAAGAGAGGGCTATTACCCTGATTTGAAATGGAACATTAACAAACATTTTACTAATTTATTTTAAACTTTGGAGTTTACTACTCATCCTTAAGATAATTGCCCTTTCTCTAGTCAGGTGATGCTGGTGCATGCCTTTAATCCTAGCACTCTTGAGGCAGAGGCAGGCAGATCTCTGTGAGTTCAAGGCCAGCATGGTCTACAAGTGCTAGCTTCAAGGAAAGCCTCCAAAGCTTCAGAGAAAACTGGTCTCGAAAAACAAACAAAACAAAACTAACTAGATAGATAGATAGATAGATAGATAGATAGATAGATAGATAGATAGATGCCCTTTCTCAATAATGTCAAAGACAATAAGAAAAGTAAAGTAGGGGGTTAGGGATTATAAATGACTATAATTGACAAAGTAACAAAATGTAGAAATAAACTCCAGATAAATGTAGGTAATTGTATTAGTTAGGATTCCCTTGAGTAACAAAACTGATAGAACACACATGCATATGTGTAAATAAATATGTACATATGTATGTATATATGTATGGGGTTTATTAAAGAGTCTTACTGGTTGTGATCTAACTATTCCAAAAATAGGTTTTTTTTTCTATACAAAGTCAAAGGGTCCAAAGTTTTTTGTTCTATTATTCTTGATGTCTCAGATTGTCTTCAATACACACTATAATCTTGAAGAAGTAGGCACTTACACTCATGAAGCAAGGAAACCACCAGCAATAGCATGGGCAAACAAGCAAACACAAATAAGCCTCCTTCTTTCATGTCATTTATATAGCCTTCCAAAAGAAACTATGACCCAGATCTAAGATGGGTATTCCCATTGAAAATAATTCAACCAAGAAATATCTCTCATATTGTAACCAAAACCTGTGTTTATGTTAATTCCAGATATATTAAAGCTGACAACCAAGAACAACTTTTTTAAAAGTCACTATAAAGCTGTACATTAACTTTTTCATTAAGAAAGACAATTTTTTTTCTTGAAAATTGAAAAATTGTGGTTAGTGTTATTTCTGAATGACCCAGAAAACATAGACGTTATAATCCATTTTCCCCTTAGGATCACATTGTTATGTATGTGTAAAAGAAGACAGCCACTAAGATTGCATACTCGAAATTGTCTGTGAAATTATTTAAATATCTATAAAATTTAAAACAGTCATATGCTTGCTGGTGAATCACCTTTTACATAGCTATGTACTATGACACATGGGGTCAGAAGTTGAAGTCAGGATTTCTGTACTCGTGGTGTTCTACACATTGATGATGTTGATGAATGAACACTTGCTTCTTTCAGTTCACTTGACTGAATATCTAAAATGAATGAAAACCTTTGGATATTTAGCACACTTCAATGTACATGAAAAGATAAGAAGTCGGAAGTCTGTTAACATCCATATTGTTAATATAAACATACAGTATTGTTTAATTTTCTAAAATACGCTGCCCACTGTGCTTAATCTATCAGTTTTTCCTGCTTTGTCTTTAGACTTCTTGTCAACTATTCATGGCTGAGAAAATTTTTACACATACAAAGACAGGTAGCTTCATCCCACTGGATCTGATGCACTAATAAAATGGACACTATTGTGCTATTTGGATCATGAAATGAGGTCACATTTCTCCTTAGTAAAAGTAAGGAGGAAAAGTACTTTAAAAATAACTGGAACTTCATATTAGTTTTTTTTCTTTTTTTCTTTTCTTTTGATTTTTCAAGATAAAGTTTCTCTGTATAACAGCTCTGGCTGTCCTTGAACTTGCTTTGTAGACCAGGCTGGCTTCAAACTCACAGAGATCTGCCTTCTTCCCTAGTTCTAAGATTAGATGCATACATCACCATCCCCTGGCTTGGTATGTAGTTCTTAAGAGTTGTTTATAAAAAAAATGAAATAAAAGAGTTGTTTATATAGGAGTAAAGTCAAGAAATGCCTATTTCATCTTGAACAGATTTTACAATCATTTTTGTTTTTTATTTTTTCTGGATGTTCAGGTAAATCTATAATCAAGGAATTTAGAATTAGAACATCAGAAAAAGGGTTGAAGCACTATGAAATATACAAGGTATATAAAGAGAATAAATGAAAGATGTACAAACCTAGCTTCTATTTCAGTTTCTTTGTTTACCCATTTTCCTTAAACAAACGCCATTTGGTGCATAATATTGCTGATACTACTTTAAAAATTCTCAGAGAAATATGTATTGATACATAAATGGAAATTACCATAAAATCCATAGATTCAAGGTCAGTTTCACTATACCTCAACATTTTATCTAAGACAGTGTTGAATTTTTTCTCAATACCCATGCAGGTAATTTGTAAGTCATCTTATAGTTCTCATACTATGGTACCTATAGATTCTTTGCAAAACTATGACTGTAAAAACTCACAATTCTGCATGCTAGCACTTCAAAAGTATTAACTTTAGTCCTCTAGTGATCCTCGATACACATGTTTTAGAATTCCATCGTGCTTTATAATAACATCCATTTGTTTGAGTACCAAGGAATACACACTGCATTTTAATGGTATGTTATAGTTTTTTTCATTTAAAAATTTAACAGGGTGGGGAAAATTGTGTCAGATATGCAATTGATACAGGATTAACATTCAGAATATACCGAGAATTAAAAAAAAAATGAAGAGTCAATAAAAGTTAAGTACAAGGGTCTAATTTAAAAGTGCGCTATGGATCTAAACAGATTCTCAAGCAGGGAATAAAGATGGCAACTAGAGAAATAAAGATTTAACTCGTTTGAAATTTCATAGTATTCTAGTGGGAATAGTTAAGATAATAATAAAAAAAATAAACCAAGCAACAAATAGACAGAAAATGCTAGCTAAGATGCAAGGAAAAGATAAACCTCAAATCTTCATGGTATTACGAATTGTTCCAAGCATTATAGAGATTAGTATGTAGAAATCTCAATAAAGCTAAAATAAGGTCTGACATATGAATCAGTTATATTACTCCTTGGTAATATATGTGCCCAAGTGAGGCTAACCACAGCCAGAAACACAACCCGCATGTTCTTTCCTATTTGTAAATTCTAGTTCCAAATCTTTAGATATGAGTATATAAATTAGAGTAACCATAGAAACAAAAAAATTGAAGAGGGTCCATGGGTATGTATGCACATAAAAGTAGTTTAAAGAAAGCTATGTCTTTATGGGTGACAACGTTATACTCTGGAGTAATGTTCGCCACCAGACATAGGTTATCTATCAAAATCTCCAAAAACCAGCTTATTGTAATCTTTTTATGTGTATGTGACATATATAAAGACTGTACTAATTTGCATGTATTTGGAGACAAAGGCCATGCTAATCTCTGTATTATTTCATCTTTTCCATATGTATTTCAAAATAACACTTTGTATATCTCGGCACCCCTAAAGTCTGTCTGGAAATGTAGCTTACTTGTATTTAGAAATTACTGAATTGCACAATCCTAGCAAAAATAACAGATGGCTTTAAGCCTTTTGAAAAAAATTGCATACATTTGTTTTCCCAATGTCTGTTTGTTGACGTTTTATTTGCCATGTATTTTGTATATCAGATTTGGTTGATATTACTAATTTTATTTTAAAGATGGGGTATCTCCAAATAGCTCTGGCTGTGCAGCAACTCACTATGTAGATTGGCTGACTGACTCACAGTAAATATTAAGGTTTATGAGTAGAATGCTTATGTATAAAGATGAATCTTAAAGACTCATTAATCTGATTAAAATGTAATTAGACATGGTTTATGACAAATACTGATTTGGTGAAATTTAGAATTGCACACAAATAAAATTGGACTCAGAGAATAATAGAAACATGTTAAATTGAATAATAAGTATAAAAGTTATCCCGGAAGAAGAATTCAAAGTCATAAAAGAAGTGAAACTATACAAAATGGGAATCAGTAACTTCCTATACCACCTAGAAAACACTGAAAAAGATGATAATAAAAAAAATATAAAAAACACATTCCCAGGGCTGTATTCTAATTTTTACAAATATAGCTGAATGACATAAAATATAAATAAAATAAAAATATAGATATTTATGTCAAATAAAAATATGGCATAATATACGAATAAAATAAAAAATATAGCTGAATTATATCATAGCTTATATATGATACCTAACATATATGAATGATATATTAGTGAAAATTATCATTAGAATATATAAGAAGATATCTTAACTAAATTTAATTTTTATGTCAGACTAAATAACAATGTGTTGAATGGCTCTTTTCTCATCTGCAAAATTCTAAACCACACTCTCCCTTCCAGAAAAAGAGGAATTTAGGACATATATGTAAAAAAACAGAGATGAATTATTATTTGCTTTGTGAAAAATAAGAGTAAATGATGTATGAACATAGGTATACATGCATGTAGATTTGGTGACACATTTTATATCGAATGCACACATAATTTCTACAATCGTGTGGTATTCTTCTGACATTTTCTGGAGCTTGTATAGATTTAGAACTTGGTAGAATAGAAGGAACATGCAGTGTAGGCATAGAATATCAATGAATGTAGCGTCCAGTAAGACAGTCATTGTTCTGTATTTATCAACTAATAAATTTATGTACCTATCAAAAACATGTTTCAATAAAACTTGAACTTTATGAGTGCAGATAACAAAGGAATTTTCTATAGTTTATGACCAATGTGCTCTTTCTTAAACTTCAACTTTAATTTTTATTTTGAGAATATCATACATGAATACACTGCATTACCTCATTTCCACCAGTCCATCAATAATCTCCATTCATTTATGTCCCTTCGCCCTGTCTTCCCATGCTCTCTTGGATTCCTTGACCCCCTCCATCTCTCTCATATATACATGCGTCTGTGTACATGTGTGTATGTATACACACAAATAAAGATAGGTATCTTAGGAAGCTTATTTGTGTTTCCATTTTGTACACGTTTGGAGGCAACCAGTTGTTTCACCTGCATCTCAGAAAATGTCTCAGAAGAGTAGGGAGAAGGATGGTTCAAGCCAGAAGACAATGCCACATGGTACAAGATAGAGAATTCCATAAACAACAGGTATGCTGTTCCCATGAGATCAGCAGTTTATTCTAAGACATGCCAATGAAGCTACAGGAAATGTCACAAGGCCTCACCACTAGATAAAGAACTTCATATAATTTGTCTGTGGTTAACGATAAGCGATAATGAATTTTCTCCAGGTAGGAACCTCCCATTTGTGATCAGTTGTAATATATTTTAAGGTAACAAAGAGCTTCTAATTGAGTTCAAAAGAACTTCAATATTAAAAGAAGTTTTATAAGCTTAATAAGATATATTTATAACCTTAAAAATTATATTTAAATAATATACTTTATAAGAGATAGAATAGAATTCATTTCTTTGTTAAAAGATATAAAAGGCTACAAATAATTTTGGAGTAATATTTGCCAAAATTATTACCTTCAACTTTTCCACAACTGACAATAGAGAGTAATGTATATTTTAGAAGTCCAATCTAAGCAGGATCTTTGAACACTGCAAAAAAGCAGTAGAACACATCCAGAAGGTAACCAGAAGAGTACTGCGATATCACAAATATTTTCACAAATAGGTATGTGACTGGATCAAGAAGTGGATGGGGTAGAAAGACGTGGTGTGCTACCACAAATTCTATGAAACAAAATGAAAAGAAAACAACAGCAAAAAACCCAACAACTTGTGAATCTGGCTTTATTTTTAAAAATAAAGTGATGGTATGGCAGGAAATGTGACATGAACTTTTTTAAGGGTGCTTTAAGCAAAAAAGGATAAGAAATGCCTTGGATGTCACCACAGATCCAGAGCCTAGCAATCTTCAAATATTTTCAGAGAGCAGATAGGTGGTTCATACATCAGACAGGCTCTTTGCAATTCCTAGTTGGCCACTGTTTCAGTGACCAGGATGAATATTGAATGGGCTTCACTATGAAAATGCACCTTTAGGAAGAAGCCTGTGGGTCTCACACCTTCAAACTCAGCTTCGAGGAGGCTGAGGCAAGATGATGGTGAGCTTCAAACCAGTCTGAAAATAAGCTTATATAAAAGAAAAAGAAAGGGATGAGAAGAAGGGGAAAAGAAAGCTGATCTTTTGAGGGAACTGATGCCCTGACTCTAGATGGTCATTTTTCTAAGTTTCAACTGCCTCCCATCTCTGACTGAGTATCTACACCAAGAATCTGTGTTGGCCTAGGAAACTGTTCTGCTCTTGGTCACAGATAACAGATGCAATTGGAAGAGATGGAAATTTTTACTACAATATAAAGGGAAGAAGAATATGCTTCCACTTGCAGGATAGCAGCACAGCCTATTGGACGAGATGCAAGGCTGGACATGTATGATGTCAGAAGTTAGGACAAAGGCTGGAAGGGCTGGGGCAAGAGGACCACTCAGTGACTCTGACTTACGTTAGATGCAAATCGCTTTGTGTGGACTACATTATTCACTCTCAGTGTCCCTGAGGCATTTGGTAGGGGAAATGTATCCATTGTTCTGGCATTGACAACTGCCATTGGCCTTTTATTAGATTTCTTTTGGTAAAGGGAACATCAGATTACAGGTCCTGGGATTTAATGAGTGTAAATTGCTTGAGTGTAGCTCTTGTGCTTGCCAAATTATAGGACCTCTTACAGATATTGGCATAATACGTCTTGTAGAGGTCATTATTTTAGCTCATACTTGTACTCAGGCAAAGCAGGTCTGGGCTCATCCTTCACCCAGTCCTATCTTTAAACCATCTGGTCTAGGAAAACAAACAGACTAACAGTGCCATATCTTTTACACCAACTTTGAAATAAAATGTCTAGGAAAAAATGAAAGTTACTCTCATCCTGTGCTTTTCAACAAGGAATAGCTATGGACTACATTTTCCCGATTGTTTTGTTATAGCTTATACACATGTTATTTAATGTCCTTCACTTGTTTAATATTTCTCATACTACTATATAATATGTGCATTATCTGCATCTTTCTTCCTCATTTTTTTATCACTTTACTGTTATCCCTCTATTACTATTAACATTAAGGTGCTAGTTTATCATAAACTTTATCTGTTCCTTATTTTCCCATCCATCTTGAAGGCATGGTTCATGTTTCACTTACAATGTATTTAAAAATTTTGTCTATTCTTTTTCTGGTCATAAGACTTTTATTTTTCCTGGATTAGTGGCAGCGGGGATGTGGATATCAGGGGAAGGTTGCCCAAGAAGAAGACTGACATGGAGAATTAGAAGGGAGAACCACTTCAAGAGATGTAATGTCTGCAATGTGTAATGGGAAATATAAAATGCAAAGCAGCATGACTTTCTTAAAACTGCTCATAACACTTAAGTACTCTATCCAAACATGTTGAGAAGATTGGAATTCTGGGCGATTAATTCAAACTGCCTGACTTTAAAAATGATCAATGTTCTGAAAAAAAAAACATAAAATAAACAAATAAGTGGAGTAAAAATATCAGTTAGAGCTTAGATGACTCATATATTAATGAGTTGTCCAGTGCCAAATGATCAGCCCCTAATACATATGTACAGATAGCAGTATATGAGCATAAAAGGTTATATTAAGGAACATTAATGTTTATATGTATTTACATACAATAACAAGTACTAAAGCAAGAGGTCATGAATGTGAAAGAGACTGGGGAAGGATGTTAGAAGGTTTAGAAGGAGTAAAGGAAAGAGAGAAATGCGATTAAATTGAAAATCTCAAATTATAAAAATATAGGAAATACAATCCCCACAAAAGAATCAAAAACATAAACCACTAGAAATAGTTAAACAAGAAATTCAGTAAACACGATAGAAAACATTATGACTCTAGACAAAGAAGGAGAGTGATATCAGGATTGGAAGACATGGTTGACGAAAACAGTGAAAAATAAAATGCAAGCTTCAGCACATTTTAAGATCTCTGTGATACATTCAAGAGTTAAACATGAATCTATTAATTTTTGAAAAAGGAAGGATTGAGATAAGCCTAAAGTATAGGAAACATCTAAAGTGAAATTATAGTAGAAAATTTACCAAATCTAGGATTAAAAATGGGCATGAAAGTGCTGGAAATATTTAGAATATTGAATAGATGTAATTGGAAAAGAAACTACCCACATGAAATCGTAATGAAAACACCAAAGCTGTGAAGGAAAGCACGTCGAAAGCAACAAGGGAGAAGAGTTGAGTTACTTGTAACAACAACCTAAAAGAAAAACTCTACTTTTCTCTACAGAGGATTCTGGAAAAATCAAAAGGAAAAGTACTGTAAGGGAAAAAAAAAAAGATAGATCTGATTTCAATTAATTAAATGGTGTCCAAGAGTACAAAGTAAATATTAATGAAGGGAATAATTGGTTCTCTGCAAAGATAAACAACAATGACAAGCCATTAGACAAATTAGTTCAAATAAATGTGTCTTAAATAATAAAGATCTTTCTAGGATCATAGAGATAGCTTTTGAGGGAGATTTCAAGCTAATCATTCTTTAGCAATGCCTGCTACTCCCAGTAAGATGGGGAAATTCAATAACAGAGGAAGTCCTGTGCTATGGGCTCTGAAAGAAAAAAAAATCCTCCAGTTTAACAGGTTGTGAAGGTCTTAGAAATGATATATGGTCTTAATTGAAGAAGTTAATCTTATTGTCTTATCCTACCTTTGAAATTCTAGGAATTTAGCACTTTAGGAAAGGTATCTATATTGTGATAAATTAGATAATCCGGGAAGAGGAGTGGTTACATTTTGAAACACATATGAGCTACCCAAACTGATAGCAAAGGAAATGAAGGGAAAACTTTATAAATAAAATTAACAGATGTGAAATCAGAATGAAAATGAAAGAATAGTCAAAATCTCTCAATAAAGGAAAACTCAGAGTACTGTGTATTCTAAACAGAACTCTATCAACTGTTTAAAGATGAATTAACACCAGTGATTCTCAAATTAGTACATAAATCAGGAAGGAGAGGGTGGCAAGTTGGTTCAATGGGTGAATATGTTTACTGCCAAACCTCATAACATGAGTTAGATCCTTGGATCTTCCACTGTGAAAGAGAACACCTAGTCCTAATAGTCATTCAACATGGAAAACACACACACATGCACACACACACACAAACATACTAAGAGAAAATCAGAAAGAGAATGAAAATGATCAAACATATTTTATTAAGACAATGCTACCCTGTTACCAAACCCAAATAGGGGGCTCTGCTGACCTGCCTCTCTCTCACTTTAGTATCCTATCTCCTTGAGTCCCAATACAAAGCTTTTCAGGTTCCCGTTCCAACAACACTCTGCTGAGGTCCTGCGTGGCTTACAAAGTGACACTAAAAACAACCAAGAGAATCATCAATATGTGGGAGACAAGAAAGTGTGCAGGCCTTGTGGCTCTAGCAGTATTCTGTACTTCCCCGAATACCCTGGTCCTTGTGGAGTGAAATTGTCTCCACGGGCTTTACCTCATCTGAAAACCTGTTGGACAAACACTAGGCTGCATGACTCCCAACACCAGGCCTCCTTTTTCTGCATCTCTTTCAGTATTCTTATAATTCAGGCCCCTCCCCCAACACCCACCATAATAGTTCTTTCAGCTTTCACAGTCCCAAATTTTAAAATCTTTCCACAATTCTTCCTTAAAATGTGTCAGGTTGGCCCCAAAAATACACCATTATGAGATGCCAACTTGTGTTTAGTTAGAGCTTGTATTGCTGTGATGAAACACTTCCAAATTCATCATGTTGAGGAAAGTGTTTATTTCAGATTAGAACTCTCAAACAACACTTCATCAATGGGGGTATTCAGTTCAGAACTCAAGGCAGGAACTGAGAGGCAGCAAATGAAACAGAAGCCAGGGCAGAATGATACTTCTTGAGTTGGTTGCTATAGTTTGCTCCTTGTTCTTTCTTATAGTACCCAGGACCACCAGCCCAGGAATTTCACAGCTCACAGCGAGATAAGCCCTCTCAAATCAATCACCAATCATAAAAATAATCCTTTATTTCCCATGGGCCATTTTGGTGAGAGCATTTTCTCAATTGATGTTCCCTTCTCCCAAACAACTCTAACTTGTGTCAAGTTGACATAAAACTAGTTAGCATAGGAGGGTCTTGCATATTTCTAAATAGAGCTACGAAGTGAAACACTTATATGATTTATGGGTTTATATAACCATTGTTAATTCACTATGGAGATGCCTACATACAAATATCTGTTGTGCTGCTCTTCAACATAATCATGTTATTGAAATAGCCTAGGCAAACATCAGTGTATGCATAATTTAAGAAATATGCTATGTATTCACAATGGAGTCTCATTCAGTACTAGAGGAGAACAGTATAAAATTGTTTTAGTTGCAGAAGACAGGATAAAATTGTGTTCGCCAATAAATAACATTTTAAAACTTGATCAAAAGGACATTAAAGTTTCACGGAACATGAAAGTTTGGAGAATGTTGTAGAGTAAGTTTGGGGAGGAAGATTAATAGCAGGCATAAATATGACTAAGGATATTCTCTGCCTTGATAAAATATCACAATGAAACTTATTATTTTATACTACTGAAAAATGCTCATAAAAATCCCTCAAAAGTTATATGTGACATATACTTTCAATTGCCCACTTTTATACTTCATTATTAGCTCAAAATATTTTGTCATGAATGACAAGTGTCAAAGTTTTTATTCTTAATTTACTGAATGGACATTTCCAAAGTCACGTTAAATAATGGTATTTTCTTGCCATACATAGAGGTCACAGGTAATACCTGTTTAATGTAAGCTGGAATTCTCATAGTGCATTCCCATAAGTAAATTCAGGACTACTTTTTATTATTGCTTCTAATGACTGTTATTTATTATATTTATCTAACCTTATTTGAAAGCTAGCACACTAGAGACAGAATCTGTTAAATTATCGCAAACTAGTAAAGGCCATTAGTCCAATATGCTTTGCATTTTTGTGAAATGGGGAAGAGGGTGCTAAGACATCGACATATATGTAAATTGTCATATTCAAAGAGATAGATAGTAGATTACTTTGAGTATAGTAATAATATATTTTACTTTAAAGAAATATGGATTTATATACATCTAGATTTTACTCTTGAATATCTACAATTTAAAGAACATGATGTTGTTTTAAGTCACTTAGATTAAAGAAGTGGAACAATTCTTTTCATTACTAACATCACTTATATTTAATTTATTATCCTGTATGTTACTAAATGGAATACATTCATCTATTCCATTTCTAGCCATTATAAAAGCCACACATATAAAATGTGGTATATGGCTCCGAGCTCTCTAATTGATGCTTTAAATCTCAGGGAAAATGAATATTAGTGATAAACACCACAATAGCTTCCAAATTTGGAAATTACTTACATCAAACAGAGCTCTGTAAGGCAGGATAGGAAAACAACTCATATACTCTCCATGAATCCAGATTTAAACTGTCATTCAAAGAAACAATAAGAAGACTTTCAGAAAGAGTGATATTTGAGCAGCATTCTGATTATCAAAGGCTTGATTCCTCAAAATCACCGAAGCAGTTCAGTGTCACCAAAGAGCCACATTTTCAAGCAGTGAGAAATAGTTTCTGCAGGACAGGGAGAAACTTTGCAGAGTGTCTGAAAGAAACAGAAGATTAAATCTTCTTCAAAGGAAAGCCATTGTAGATTTTTGAACATTTGTCTAAAGAAAAGACCTGAAGGAGATTAATTCAGAGATTGTGTGTAAAATTAATTAGAGTTGGAGAGAGAAAGAGTCACAGTAAAAGAGCCAGGGAATGACTCTGATGCTTTTTCAGAAAACTGGTTAACGAATCTAGACCATTGATGTTAGGGACTTGAATACTCCTGACCTATAGGATCAGCTATGGCTTCCACATCTCACTTGAGATTCGGATTTCTCTACTGCAGTTTAATTTTCCTCTCTCATCTCAGGTGGATTTGAGCCATGACAGCTATTTTAGGTATCTTCTCACTGACAATGAAGGATCTCTGCTTCACCTTGGAAGACTTTGCATAAACTTTGCCTGTTAAACACAGTTAACAACCAGGGCATATTAACATATTTATAACTCTCTATACTAAAA
This sequence comes from Microtus obscurus, assembly GCA_963919715.1. Lineage (NCBI taxonomy): Eukaryota > Metazoa > Chordata > Mammalia > Rodentia > Cricetidae > Microtus > Microtus obscurus. Next base: position 1,975,512 of record CAWTZC010001020.1, on the reverse strand, counting down.
TTTTGGTTTGTGAGAATGTCAAGCCTAAAATTTTAGGTAGTGTTCTTTAATTTGACTGTTAATATTGTTGGTTATAGTAATTTCTTCACCAGATCAGTAATTAAGACTGATCTAGCTGAAAAGGGGAGAAAGATAAACAATGTTATCTGGATGCACATATACCTTGATGCATATATACCTTGAATTAAGCCTCACTATCTGAAATTCCTCTTTTAGAAATTATGTCTACTTTATGTAAAAGAGCCAAGGATATTTCTGATGGCATAATGGATTAACTTTTAAGAGTATTTGGTCTGATAATTCATCTTAACTATACAATAGTAAAGGGTATTATTTCCCCTTTGAAGAGTTATGCTGAAAGCTCAAAATCTTCATTTTCAAAACAGTGAGTTACTTAGGTATTTTATTTTTGAATAAAAAAACGAAATGAATTTTTTCTATAAATATATGTTTGTATTAACAGTTCATTCAGTTATGCATGAAAATAGTTCATGGAAGAGAGATACTCAGAACTGAAATGACAGATACTGATTATTGTGACTCTATTTGATGAAAATATAAACAAACAGAAAAGATGAGCACCATTAAAATAATTAAATGATTTATTGCTCTTAACAGCAACAGGAGCTGAACAAGAACAACAGAATATTACAGGCAATGGAGGGAGTGCAAGACACCTCTACTCAACACAAAGAACTAGAGGCAGTAAAGATAAGATATAAATAAAAGTTTAGCAAAGTAAAAAATATTACTTTCTGATGATTCTGAGAATCAAATTTTATGGATACCTATTAATTTAAAAAATCCCAACCAGTTCCTGCAAAACTGGTCAAAAATGTTCATATCATAAGTATCATTGAATTATGAACTATAAATTTCTTTTATTCTTTTCCTATATAATTTATTGCATTATTCTTTAAAAAGTTTTATGAGTGTTTCGACTATACAACTTTGTCAGAAAAAAATCATTTAGTAAATTTTAAATATCCAATTGTACAAATATAAATATTAGAATAATTACTTTAAATAGTTGAAGATATTTTCTTCTCTGTTATGGAAAATGAAAGATTCATTTTCACCAATCTTATTTAAACATCAGCAAAAATGTAACACAATGATGAAGTTTTTCCTTTTTGTGGTAATAGTATTATCTATCTTAAATTATAAATTGTACTGCTACTAAAATTTGTAAATATTTTAAACTATTTATTTTACTAGAATATAAACTACTTGAAAGAAGGGGTTTTAACATATTTATTAGGCAATTGGATTGACACAGTTTTACAAAGATGATGGCTGGCTCAATGTTTAATAAGTAATAGTTAAATTAAACCCTGAATTATTTATGTAGTTTCTTATGTACTTATTGTCTTAAAGTTGCTTCAACAGAGAGATATTAACTTTTCCAATTGAATTTAAAACAAAATATTGTCACCTTTGAACTTTAAAATCATGAATTATGCTTAAAATAATATTAGTGCATTTATCCTGTAGACTATTTTTGTCATTTTATTAAAAATAATGTTTTCCTCACATAATACATCTTGACTATGTTAATGGTAATCCTTCCTTCCACTCCTCCTAGTTCTTCTTCTCATGCAATCTGGATCCACTCCTTGTCTATCTCTCATTAGAAAATGAACAGACTTTAAGGAATAATAAAATAAAATAAGCTATCATATAGAAATTGAACTAAACAAAGAAACAAGAAAAACAGCCCAGAAAAGGCACAAGAACTAGAGATGGTCTTGTTCATACACTAAAAATTTTATAAAAGCACTAAACTGGAAACATATATATGCAGAGAACATGGCATAGATCCAAACAGGCACTGTGCAGGCTGCTTCAGTCCTTGTTAGTTCATGTTATCTTTGCTTATGTTTATTTAAAGGGTTTTGTTTTCTTGGTATCCTTCATCCCCCTGGCTCTTATAGTCTTTCCATCTTCTCTGCTGCAGGGTTTCCTGAGCTCTGAAGGGAGGGGTTTGATCGTGACATTCCATTCAGGGTTGCGTTTTATGTTCTCTTACTCTCTGTGTAATGTCTGGTGCTGTGTCTCCCTTATTTCTTCTGCAGAAGGAAGCTTCTTTTGGGTTATTCTTAAATAATTTCCCTAAACGATTCTTTCAGGAATGGATTCCAATACTCACTCTACTCTTGAGAGTTTGATTTGCAATTCTAAATTTGTCTTTAAACATGACAGTTTTCATGAGATTATGATTTCAAATTATTCTGTAGAAGATTTTTGAATGCTGAAATGTTCTTATGCTACCTTGACAAGATTGTAAAGAAATGTGTAGAGGTCAATAAAAATCAATAAAAAGAAAAAAATAGACTGTGGAGGAATATCTTATTTTGGTTTATAGGATGGGAATATTTAAGAATTTCAAGGAAAGAAAGAAAAATTTCTGTGATTACTTGTCTCAATGATATAAAAATAGTTTAAGTTAAATTATGACTTTTGGGGTGACAGTATTTCTCCCAAGTGTCTTACACTATTTAACAAAATGCCCAGTATGAGACATTGCAAACCTCTCTTTCAGTTGGTGCCCAGGTTCAAAAAAACTCATTACAGTATAGACTATTGCCATTGCCACTGGTTATCTCCCAGAACTTGAAGGCAAAACAATATTTCTGAAGACATTACACTATTTTTTAAGTTGTGAAGGCACAGGCCATTGACAGACTGGGGTAGAACTATCTTGGCCAGCTGTAAAATCTATAAATCATACCAATGACCTGCACAGAAAATATACTTAAGTGTGAAATTATGTCACTTATATCTTTAAGAGTAAACAATACTTACTTTAGCCCTAGTAAATAGGAGAGACTTTAATTCTTATTCTATAACCAACCAACTGGCCAACCACCATAATTGTTGAAGTCATTAAGCCTGAAGAAAAGCCCATGACTGCCAGGTTAATAAAAAAGTATGTTCCCTGTGTTCAAATTAAATGTCTATCCACAGGGAAATAAAAGTAACTCTCATCCTTCATCAAAGACTCTTCCTTTTTATAGCCATTCATCACATAAATCCACACCTGGTCAACGTGCATAGAATAGCTGACCATTGGGTGCACATTTCCAGTTGAAACACCTACAACAGAATCCCTATCCATAAGGCTGAAGGAACATTTTCCCAATGCATGACATTTATTCTGTGCATATTCTGAGATATATCCCTCCCATTAACTTTCTTTGTCCCAATTTTTTGAACTAATGGCTCATTTATTTCACAAATACTATGTAGAAAAAAGAAAGAAAAGAAGTATTAGAATAAAGGATTCTGGGTGGACAATTCCCTTTTCTAAATTCCAGACTTATGTTTTGTTACATTTTGGATATATCATCAGCAGTATTAGCATGACTGACCAAATTTTATATTATCCTTTTCAATTTTTATGTTAGTTGCATGCAAATTTATTTTATTCCATCATTCACATAGCAGGTAAAATTGTTCTCTTGTTCACATCCTACTGGGCACTTTGGTATTTTGAATCTTAGATTTTTTAGACATTTCCATTTAAAACCGAGCTTACATGGACCAAGTGTAAAATTTTAAAACATTAATGTACAGTTCTGTCAATTTGTACTGCCTACTTCAAATTAGCACTTCTCACTGCCACACTTCACTAGTCCTCTTATATACTTGCCTTTTCTCTTAGTATATTATTTTCTCTAGGCTAAATGATAGTTAATTTAGCAAATGGCTAGGTGAGACCTCTTCTGGAAGATATAGTGAGCATATCTTCTAAGACAGTACCTGACAGCAAAGGAAGTAATACTCAAAATTGGAATTCTTGAACATTTCAAGTTGTTCCTGAAGATAATTAGGCTATATTGGCTTTATTGATCCTATATTTTCCTGAGGAAGTTTTAAAAATTAGTGCATTAAAAGATTTAACCAACAAGAAACACAGAATTTGACAGTGGAAGCAACACAATGTTGAATTAATTCAATTTTTTAAAAAATATTACCTAATCATACCAATGCTGCAATATATTTATAAATTTATGTTTATTATATACTTACACTACATTTATAAATTTTAATCCCCTTTGAAACTTTTAGCAATTTTAAAGGCAGCTGTCCCTCTTCTATCTTCTTCATTCTATTGAGAGTTGTAATGTAGACTGAAGAACAATAGGGGTTCATTATTGGGGTCTTGTAAACACAACCTCATTGCTTTAAGTAGCCATCTCACCTGTATTTGGTGGCGCACGCCTTTAATCCCAGCACTCGGGAGGCAGAGGCAGGCGGATCTCTGTGAGTTCGAGACCAGCCTGGTCTACAGAGCTAGTTCCAGGACAGTCTCCAAAGCCACAGAGAAACCCTGTCTCGAAAAAACCAAAAAAAAAATAAATAAATAAATAAATAAAAATAAAATAAAATCAATTGTAATATTTTTAAATAAGTTTTTGTTTAATTTACCTAGAGAAGAGTTATGTTTTACATTGAATTCACTACATTGTTATATACACGTTAAAGTCACAGAAGCATCTAAAATAGCTATGTACAATAAAGAATTTTAAGTCTTTTTTCTAATACCTGCTACAGGCAGGTGTTACTTTTAATAATGATTTCATACCTATACTTTAACCACAGCATTATATAATGGAAAACTTTAAAGAGATTTAAATTACCAGTATATTGGATTATAAAGTGAGGTCCATGAAGCTTTACCTCTTCTGCTAGCCACAAATCCAGTAACAGCTATGCAGCTGAATACAAGGCAACCAAGACATGACTTCCAGTAGAAAATCTAGTCCAAGAGAAGAAAATGCACTAGAAATAAAACAATCTACATTTGATATAATGTATGAGGAAAGTTTTCTCATATGTATTCAGAAAATTATTTTGAGGAGCCAGCAAATCAAAGGCAGACATGCACAGATGTCTTGGAAATTTAAGTCTAAGTATATATATATATATATATATTTTTATATATATTTATTTATATTTATTTATTTATTTATTTTTTTTAATTTTTTTTAATGGAAAAAAAAAATTTCTGCCTCCTCCCCGCCTCCCATTTCCCTCCCACTCCTCCCTCTCCTCCTCCCCTCCCCCCACTCCTCCCCCTCCCTCTCCAGCCTGAAGAGCAGTCAGGGTTCCCTGTGGAAAGTCCAAAGTCCTCCCGCCTCGATCCTGGTCTAGGAAGGTGAACATCCAAACTGGATAGGCTCCCACAAAGCCAGAACATGAAGTAGGATCAAAACCCGGTGCCATGGTCCTTGGCTTCTCAGCAGCCCTCATTGCCCCGCCAAATTGGGTGTGGTGGGAGGAGGGGTAAGGGGAGAAGGGGAGAGAAATGTGAGAAGGGGAGGGTGGGGGGAACTTGGGGAAACGGGATGATTGGGATAAAGGAAGGTTGGTTAGGGGAGCAGAGAAGCACACATCTTAATTAAGGGAGCCATCTTAGGGTTGGCAAGAGACTTGGATCTAGAAGTCTAAGTATATTTTATGGTGGTCTGTGTGCCTTTAGAGAGAAGGATACAGTAGTGTATAAGCACAGAACCCAAAGCAAGGTTTTTTTTTTTTTTCTTCTCTTCTAAAGGAGATTTCAAACAAGACAAAGGAAGGAGCTGGAACTCAGAAGTCTATTGTTGAATTCTGGATGTGGAATAGACATGCTGAAGAGCAAAGCCAGAGACAGGCATCATTTATTGTACCTGAATTTTGGTGATGAAGTTGAGTTAGACAAATGGTGGCATAACATTATAAGACATGGATTCATGAATGTGATGTTATTTGGAAGATGATGTCAAAACAAGATTTTTCTATCAACATAAAAAAAAGTGAGACAATTGCTGGTCAAGGTGTCTATGTATTTGTTCGTTATATTTCTAGATCTTATTGCAATCATTGGCTCTAGAAATACAGCTTTGGGTACCTAAAGCTGAAGGGTAGGATGAGTTCTAAAATAACATTTGTTATAAAATATAAAAGGATAGCACTTGTATGCCCATATCTCATAGAAAGTACTGTAACATCATGGCTATACTTACCCCCCCCCCTTTTTTTAATGAGTAAACTCAGGACTCCAAGGAATTTCAGCAGTGTACAAAAGTAGCAAACCTAAGTTTAGTGCTTTTAATTTTATTTAACTTGATGTAAATAGTGACAGGATAAGGCTAAGTTATGAATGGGAATGAATTTGTTCATTAGTTTTGTAACAAGAATATATACAGTATGAACTCTTCAAATGAAAACAAACTAGCTCTTTACTTTCTTACTGTGCTGTGTATTTTGGCACACAGAAAATCCTATGAAAATAGTATCAGCCCCCTAAGTCCTTGCAGGGTGTAGAGAATATATTTTAAAGAAGTGGAATCCTGAGCTAAAATTACAACAAAAGCTAGTAACATGCTGGTGAAAAAGTGATAAGATGAGAGTGTTCTAGGCCACACAAGATGATAAAATATACAGATAAAGAACACCACAGAAAACACAGGTTTTAAAGTCCTCTCGTGTGTATTTGATTAAAAAAGATGATGTGATGTCCTCTCAGGGAATGTAAAGAAAATGGCAAATCAGAATTGATAACACCACTTAGAAGGATAATAAAATATTATACAGAAGTTAAATAATTCCTGTTTTGTTTCAGCAGACAAGGTTTTTGATTAAAAAAAAAAAACTCAGTCGGGTATTTTTGTAAAAATTTGTCCTCAGAGACTACAAATTTGAAGTTAAGAAGAAACTCAAAGGCAAAATTATGGTGAGACTATAGAATGAGCTCAGCCTCCATTATGATTTTGGTGGGTGTGGCAAATGGACACAGCTATTTAAATTATCCATGGGTTATTTATATGTCTCTCCAGAGGTTCTTCTGTTACCTAGTTATAGAATATAATTTCAATTTATTTTGAGGCATCCCTTGCTCACATTTGTATGGCCATAAATTCATTTTACCTGTTGTTGATCTTCATATAGATAACATTGAGTTTCTACATTTAAAAACATGCTAGTTTAGTAAAACATTCATTTTATTCCTTCCCAATACAAAGTAACAGTTTAATATAGGTGTCTACTATCTAAACATCAATTCCCCGAGTAGGCAAATTTGAAATATTTTCAGTTATATGTTTGCTATTGTTTAGGATAGCATTACTTCATGACATAAAGTCTTGTGTGAACTTTGCATAATTATTTTGTAACTAAACATTTTACTTTCTTTTAGTACAAATACACACTTATGTAATTAGCATAATGTGGACTGAATATAATTATATTTTCTGATTATAAGAAATAAAAAGAGTTGCAAAAATTGTACCATTCTACTTTTCACAGCAAAATGTTGGAAAACAATGAATTCAAAGTGTTGCAACACTTTTGTGCTGTAGCTGTTTTTAATTTCAGTCATCTGAGAGGGTCAAATTAAAATACATATTGCATCTAACTTTTTTATTATTATTCGACAGACTTAATGTTCATATGCTTATGGCTACCATAAAGACCAATAGTTGAGTTACTAGTTTTACTTCAATTATTGAAGTTCATGCTTTTGGTCTTTCTCTGTTTTATTGAATGACTGATGATTGGTTGGTTGATTGTCTTGTTTGTCTGTATGTCAGGAAATTAATCAATGCTTGAGGAATAGGTTTGGGTGACCTTCATCTTGTTGAAATTAATTACTGAAATATGAAACTTAAGCCAAAGCAAATGTTCTCTTTTCTACAGAAATCATAGCTTTTAGGATCCCTTGTATTTGATCAACTGAGAACAAATTCTACCTTTGCAGATAGAATTATCTTTTTGTGTCTTCTTGTTTTGGAGCTGTGTTGAAGTTAAACAAGAGAAAATGAAAACTATAAGCTTTAAACATCACTGCAGTTATTAAGTTACAAACCCTGTGACCCAAATTCCTCAGTAAACTTTTATGATGGTAAGTTACACTGGATTCAAAGGCTAATTTTCTATGAAATGAGTGTCTTTTTATTGGGTGCATACACAAGAAAGATCAGGCATTGACTTAGTCCACAGTGAAAGGAGACACATGGCTCCTTTTTCTGTGCTTCCTTCCTTCCTAATGGTGCTACTCCCAGTGTCACAACTGTGTCCTTGGCAAGGGAAGTGGGTTCTGATTTGTCAGCTCTCTAGACTGTCCTAATTGCATTCTATCTCAGAGAAAAGAAATCAAAGATTTGTAGCTATTATAGTTCTTTGGTTGCCAGAATCAGCTAAACACTGACTGCTTCTCAGAGATCTGGATAGTAGCTATGAAGGTGTTGATCTCCAAGTGTATCAAAAAGGTTTCCTAATTCATTCCTTCATTTTTATAACCAGATGGCTTATAGTTGTTTCTAGAGTTTTGATTGCTCGTCACATCAATATGGTTATCCTTTCTCTGATAGTATATTTTTACTAGTCTCCAAATTAAGTTTCTTATTTAAACATATGGTATATATTTTCCTTCAGATTTGATTAATTCAATCTTAAAGGCATGCCAGCGTTTGTTCTAAAGAAGTACAACATATTTACTACTTCCATTGTTTATATTAGATAACACTCAAAGTAAATGCAAAATATTCTTATCTCCTAAGACATCTTGAGGCCCGAATGTCCTTTATGTAGTAAGATTCAATTTCTTCCACACTGAATACTCTCCATTTTAGGCTAAGAGACACAAAACCAAATGAACTAATAGACCATAGAGTCTCCACTCAAGTGTCACTCCTGTTATGGGCTACATTTCACTCATCTGACACTCCATTTGTTTAACACCATATTAGGAGAAGAACCACATGACCGCAGTAGAGTTCTTTAAGTTAATTACAGATCATTGATTTAAAGAGAAAAATGAGAAACCTGTAATAGTGGTTACACAATGATGTAATTACCCCAGCCCTGCAAACCAGATGCTACCAAAACCATTTCCTTGTTTCCAGTTAATAGTCAGGCTTCCTCACCAACTGCAGGATACCTTCAATTCCATTTTAAAATGCTAAGTTCACCAAACTGTGGTTTCTTACCACGAAGTATTTAAGTAAATATTTATGAATAAATCATCCCCTAACATTTATCTAATCAGATTATTTTCAGCAAATGATTTTGCCTGTGTTTCTGTATGTTACAGAATGAAGACAGTGAACCAGATATAACAAACTCCCTAACCTCGTGGATTGCGTAGCCACAGAGGAGGAAAATGATTCAAAATTATGCCAATTATTTTGCATGTGATAGTCTACAAAGACTGAAAACACTAAGCCAACTAATCTGATGACTCCTGATTCTGATGTCTCCATCCAAGGAAGTTGATTTAGCTATCTATTTGGATAGATTAGCAGAATAATGTTGAAATCTATCAGAGAAATTAAGCTGGCAAATTCCATTTTTGCTGCTCCACATACTATTACAGGAAGTTGATTGATTGGTATATTTGGCAAGATTGAAAACCTTTACAAATTTTTGCTTTCAAAACAAAAATCAATTAACTTCCTCATTCCTTCAACAGTATCATTTCCGTCCCATTGAAAAATCACTGCTGATGGAGCAGTACTAACGTCAGATATGCAGCTCAGAGAGAACTAAGTTCAACATTTGACTGCTATGTTGTGTTTTATGAAGAAGAAACTAGAAGAAAAAAAAACAGTGATATTCTCACAGAGGTAATTGCTGAAATATAGATAAGACATGCATAAAATTATAAATTTAACTTTCAAAAGGACTATACTAGGATTTTAAAGTCATGGCAGTATAAACTAAATGTGAGTGAATTAGTAAAACGATTTTAATAATAAAGCATTTTAAAATTAAATGTTGCATGCATGTGTTCCATTTTATAGCTCACCCATGCATATTATGGCAGCAAATGACTCAAAAGTTTAAATAATATTTAGAGTATAGCATCTTCTCATGTCAGCTGCTTGCCAGGCATACAATCAGAATACTCCCCATGACTTGGCAGTTACCCACTGACTGAGCATTCAGAACATGAGGAGGCAGCAGTCCAGCTCTGTTTGTTTGCCTTTGGTTCAGCAGTCTGTTCCTGCAGTGATTTCCACATGGCATACATGCTCGAAGGTCAAGCTCTTCTAGGTCCAGGGATTTAGAACCTAAATTACGTATTAGAAAACCCAAACCTGGCATTGTTAGAAGAATGTGTGACATAATAATATTTGGACAGTCTGATCCTCAAATAATCAACTCTTAGCCCAAACAAACAAGCAAAACAACAAATAAACAAACATGATAAAAGAGATATCAATTATGTTGAGGATATAGACAAAACATAAACATTTAACTTAGAAGTGTGAGTGCTATGGGTATATAATATAGTATATATTAGGATTATACTTTTCTTTCAATTATTTTGATATATGTAATTAATGTAAACTATTAGCAAAGAATACGGCTTGCACAGTTGGAAGAAGTGACTGTGTGTATATAAATGATGGATTCATTTTACATAGAAACTTAGTGGGGTTGATATAGAAGATGGCAGCAATGGTGGATGAGCTGAGATGGAGCGCATCCATTGTATCTGAAGCATCTGACAATCGCTCAGGGTCTCTGAATTGCCAGCAGTAGCTGGGACATGCCAAGGAGCCAGATGCTCTCAGAGCTTTTCATCACAGAGTAATTTCTCTCCAAAGAACCAAAGCATACAAATGAAAGGATAACATTATTTTTCCTATGTATTCTGAACATTTTTATTCCCTTTTTAAAATTCTAATAAAAATGAACGTAGGTGCTAAAACAAAGTGTTTCTCAGATATTAAACAGAAGTGCTAAATAATTCATCTATTTTATTCCACTCAAACATTATCACTAACTAAAGAGGTGAGAAACATGAACCAGGAGCTCATTGCATTCCCTATGTCTACAGTATTCACAAATTCTAAACGTACTAGGGAGGAAATCAAATTTTTCAGAGATGCAGAAGAAAACAAAAATTCTGCATTATCATCAGAATTATTCATTTTCTGAATAAGTAAATATTAAGAGAGTCATCAAGCACATTTGGATAACTGTAGTCTCCACCCTAGATAACTGTGGCTGGGTTAAAATGTTTTAGGGAAGATGAGATAGAATCTGAGACATTACATGTGAGATAAATACTGGACAAAACCATTAGTCCATGTCCTGAAGATTTTACATTGGTAACTGGAGACTTAGAATTTCCTGAAATATAAGGGCTTAAGTTCTGTGATTGTGTTAATGAGGTGTGATGAGATTGAGGCAGGTGGGGCATCATTGCAGAATCTCAGTTATTGTAAAAGAGCCATTTTTGTCATTGTAAGAGTTGACTAGCTCCATTTCCTGTAGCAGTTCACACAATATTGGGCTTTACAAGCTCCTCAAAGTTTGGCTTTTTGCTAACTTACTCCTCTCTTTGTCTCTCTGTCTGTCTGTCTCTCCCTCCATTTTCCCCTCTCCTTTCCTCTCCCTCACCATGTGTGTCTCTGTATGTGTATCGTCCTGTCTGCCTCTCCTTCCATCCCTCCCCGTCTCTTCATCTCCCCCACCTTGTGTGTATGTGTGTGTGCCCTGCCTTCTCTTCATTCCAAGGCAAATATATCTGCACACATGCTCACACACCATTTCTCAGTTTTCTCTTGCACCTGTATCATTCCGTTTCGGATAGACACAAGAAATTACTTATAATTTCTGTCACAAGTTTAAGAAGTTTAATAAATATGTAATTAAGTTCACACTTTTTTCTACCCCATCATCATCATTAACTTCATCATCATCATCATCATCATCATCATCATTATATTTAACAATACAGTTGCAAAATTGACTACAAAATTAGTAGATTTTCTAAATTGAAGAACACAGATATTATATCAGATCCAGATAAAAATACAGGTCATTAGGATTTAGATGAGGAGTGTGGTTATATCCTCAAAACACACAATGCATATTTGTATTTCTTGCCAACATGTCAGATGGATGCCACAATAAAAAATATAGAGTTACAGAGGGAAGGGTGTGGGATCTCTGTCAGAATGAATGATCAGTAGGCACACCTCCTTCTTAATATTATAATAATCATTCTTTCTTGCTTCTTACTTACATTTTTAGGCTAACAATTTGAAACTGATGTTGCTTCTCATTCTAAGTTACCTGAAATACAAGGAAAAATGTGTTTAATATTTGAGCATTTGAGACATTTTATAATAAATTGGATGCTCTGGTATATATTTAAAGTGGCATAAAACTATAAGACAAAACATACATTGAGAATTATGGACAGACTGACACAGTGAAATACCTAAATATATTAGCTGTTATTTTTACTTTATATGAGATATTTGTTATTTCAGAAGGATCTGTCACCTACAAATAGCCTGATTTCTAATTCAGGGGATGAAACATATTAAATAAGATAGACTCTCACTTCCTCCAGCAAGCAAAACACAGGTAATCATTCATACTTTGGATAGATAACTCACTAAATTTAACCTATAGTTTAAACTTTTTCATAAATAAAACATACATAAATACTACTAATATTTTAGATAATTCAGCCTATTTAATTATGTTTATGAACTTTGTGTAATATTGATTTAGAAAAAAATCAGAGTCCAATCAATGCTTATATTTTTATATTCTCCCAATATAAAACATTTATTTTCTTACTTATTAAAGCATCACATAATTTTTTTTTCTTTTTTTTTTTTTTTTTTTTTTTTTTTTTTGCTTTTTCGAGACAGGGTTTCTCTGTGGTTTTGGAGCCTGTCCTGGAACTAGCTCTTGTAGACCAGGCTGGTCTCGAACTCACAGAGATCCGCCTGCCTCTGCCTCCCAAGTGCTGGGATTAAAGGCGTGTGCCACCACCGCCCAGCTGCATCACATAATTTTTGAAGAATGTGAATAACTTTGTAACAGGTAATAAAGAACTAAGCATTGTGTTTATCCTATTTCTGGGAACCACTGTTTTGTCTGGATAAATGTATTTCACTATCTCTCGTCTCCTACCTGGCCTACCAGTTAGTGTTTAAAGAATGATACTTTTCCTCTTATTAGTGTGTGTGTGTGTGTGTGTGTGTGTGTGTGTGTGTGTATGTGTGTAAGGACATATTCCATATAAACATACTTAGGCCAGAGGAGAAGATAAGGACTTGATTCTCTCCTTTTACTACGGGAGTCCTAGAATTGAACTCATAATTCCAGGCTTGGCTATAGGTGACTTCACATCCTGAGCCATCAAGTGATAATAAATAGGAATTCAAGACATGCAACATTTAATTGAGTGAAATTTCTTCATGGCAAAATTGGAGGAGACCACACAGTGAGAGTATAAGAACAACGGCTTAGACTAGGGAATCAACCTCCATGACAGTCAACAAGCAAGAATGTACTAAAACAGACTCCAAAGCTCCAACCTGAGTAATCTTGGAAGCTGATTTCATTGCTGAGCTTCCAGAAGAGAACCTAAAGTGGCAAGAACCTAGCTCCCTAATTTCTTAAGCAGTCACCCCAGGTAAGTCTTCTGGACTTCTGGTTTATACTTCTATGAAGGAGTCAAGAAGTCTAGTTTCAATCCATCACAGTAATGGCACTATATTTTGAACAGTCACTGCTGCGAGCCTACAACTATCAATAAATACCATCAACAAGGGAAAATATTATTGTCATCCATTGACAAGTGGGAGTTTCAGGATTTTAATCAATTTAAAGATCTAATTAGTGTGCTATATCTTCACAAAGAAACATACACATATGCCCCAGAGTCACTTACTACCATTATATAATTGCCAACATATCAATATCAGTTTGTGAATTTTATTAAAGATGTTGCAGTTTATGTTCATGTAATTGAACTTCTTTATTCAAACAACAGTTCAGGAAGGAAGATTTTCATGCCAATTAAATACTATTTTCAACAGTATTGTTTACATTCATTCTCTAGATATACAGTAAATCACTTTTGATGAACAACATCCTTTGAACAAATCTTATTTGTTTATTGCCCAATATGCAACCCCAGACTTCATAGTTATATATTACTAGTGAACTACATTACATAGACCCCTAAAACTTATTTGTAAAGCTTAAAATACCTTTAGTTTGTGAAAAATAATGAACAAAAATGTGTATGTCATTCCTTTGTGTAAATAGTAATTTCAAAATATTCATAATGTTCTTCTTAATAGGAATCAAGGAACTTATTATTATTATTATTAGTTTTTTTCTAGACAGGGTTTCTATGATTAGCTTTGGAACCTGTTCTGGAATTAGCTCTGTATACCAGGCTGGTCTCGAACTAACGGAGTTCTTCCTACCTCTGCCTCCAGAGTGCTGAGATTAAAAGCATGTGCCATCTCCACCTGGCTAGGAACCTATTTTATTATTTATTGTGATAATTATGATTATATTATACAAAAATGTTACTATTTTTTGGATTTATTCATTAAGTGCAAACAAATAGAGACCATTCATAAACTTTAAAATGTTATGACACCAAATGTCTCCAGAAAATTTCCAATATTTTTGCAACTTATATCCATTCCCTTAACTTATAATGAAAAACTCACATTGGAAATGATCTTTAAATAATAATTCTTTTGTGTATCTTCCTACTTATGTTTTCATTTCAAACAGCAATCAAAAAAACCAAAATTTAAAGCCAGAGCAGCTGTTCCACAAATCTTCAGGGCAGCCAACAGGCCAGTACATTCTCAGTTGGTTTGTGTAACAAATAACTACAAAGTTCTTCCTGCATAAATATAAGTTTGTGGCCAACTACAAAGTTTACATGTGTAAACTAATGTTGAAAGAAGATGTCTGATGATATCCATTTATGGTCTAAATAAGGAAGTAAAGTGAGTTAAGAATAGGTGTATTGAAGAGGCTGAGCTATTTTTTCATCTAGGCAGATTAAAGTTTGCCTTGAGTATATCACCATTAATTATTATTATTTTCAGTACATTTTTACTAATTCCTTTAAGGCAAATATAAATTGTCTTCCTTCAAATATTGTGAATTTGAACATCACCTCATTATTATTTCAATTAAACATTATTTCACAATAAGCAACATGCTAAGACAGATGATAAGAACGTTAAAGGAAGAATACGTTAAGTAGTCTAGTTCATTTTTGTACGTCTGAAGGATTTTGTTTGAATTGATAAATTACTACTAGTTGTAAGTACATTTCAAATGATTTTTATCTTAACAAATAAAAGCAGTTAAAGCATCTAAATATACAAAGATGTAACATACATTCCAAACTTACCTCTTCGACAAACTGATGTATATGAGGCAAATGACATTATTTTGCTTGCCTTGATTGCTTTTTATCAACAGGGGAAAACAGAAAGGTGACAAATGGAGTTGTAAACATTGTGCCTGACTCAATAAAAAGAAATAATGATTCACTCAGTCCTAAAATTAAGTGCTATATTGTTTTATGATTTCAGCTGTGCAATAATATGTTACCACTCTGAAATTTATGGTGCCTATGTGGAAAACATTTTAAGGTTCAAGACCGTGAATTAGTGGTTATGAAATGACAAAATACAACAACTCCAACTAGAGTAATTCAGTCTTCGAGCACTCCAACTACAACACACAATTCCTCCTGATACAGAGTCTAGAACACAGCATATCATTTGACTAAATCTGAGGAGGAGAGCAATGGGAAAGTAATACATGAGAAGGTCATGCCTTCTTCCTATATGCCCATATCAAGAGTCTCTGCCCAGGTCTCTACACTCTATTGCTTCAAGAGTCACAAGAAGCCCTTTAGCAGTCTAAGATTTGGATGATAATGTCTTACATTTTAAATTTTTATCTATTAATTAATCCCACTCAAATCCTGTTTCTTACAGAGTTTTCTGCACAGTAAAATTTTTTTACCTCTTTGTAGAGGATCCATTGTCTTAGTGAGCTTACCCCAAGGACAGATTATACTATCTCTGGAGAACTTTTACACAACAGACACAAAAGTCTCTGGATTGCAATGCCCAATATTGCTTGTTCCTTGAAAGCTACCTTGCTAACGTGGCAAGGGAACGAAGAAAGAGGAGACACACAGACACAGATAAAGAAAAGCTGATTGTCACGTGGGCTGTATGGACTCTGATAGAGCAGTGCCACCCGAACACTAACCAGCAATTTTACTGTTTTATTATGTAAGGTAAGAGGTTAGCTGTTCTCATTGGGGGTTCTCTATAGACAGCACTCTCAGACTGTAAAAATCCTACAGGAGGAAGCTGAAGTTAAAACTGTCACATACTGGTAAAGTGTTCATAAGCACTCATACTTGCACACGCTGTCAGCATTCACAGTTGGACCAAAAGAACACTTTGTCATTCCTCTGAGCCTCTCTGGGAGGCACACAGTCAGTCACTCAGTATTTTGTCACTTCTTTGGACATTCTCTTAGGACTTTCTTCTTTTACCATGCTATATCTTCATAATGTGAGATAAATTCTGTGTTACCAGCAACACAATTGTGTAAACTAATATAAACACCTACTCAATTGTGTAAAAATTGGAATTAAACTTCTTCTTTTGAGTGTATATTCAATTAGTATGGTTTTTGCTTAGATCTTCAGATATTTTAATTTTAAATATATTTTTTAGAGACGAATCATATTTATTGACTGTCTTACCAAATTCCAATGCATTGTAAGGTAGCAAATCTATTACAGCTAGCTGATGACTTAAAAATAATAAATTATTGTAAAGCGGCATAGGAAGGACTTGAATGAATTTGGGGAATAAAAGATATTCAGTTAATGTATAACAAGCTGTTTAATTGGTTCGGGAAACTTACTTACCCAGCTGCAGACACATAAATTATAATATCATGTGAGATTGCAGTGTTATATGTTAGTGGCAAGTACACAGTGTTATGGGACTCCAAAGTGGAATGCGAAGCTCATTATAGATAGTTGGTGTTTGCTTAAGTCAAGGAAGTGATCACATAGGAAGCTCGACTATCCTTTGTGGCAGTGAACTCCTGTTAGATAGGTCAGCAGAACCACAATATAAGGGAATATGACAATAATGGGGAATCAAAGAAGTGGAAGGAGCAAAAGGATCCTTGAGGATGTTTGGTATAGAGTTTGGGGTACAGTGGAACTAAAACTCAAGTTTCAAATGCAAGATTTTCTGTTCTTAAATGTTAAAATACTGCACCTTCCATTTCCCTTCTTCCATTATATCTTGTTACCATTTTTATTTTTAATTCTCATGTTTCCCACATTCTTTGGGGTTTTTTTGGCCTATAGTTTGGAAAATATACTTTCATAAGTTACAAAAAACAATTTAATAAAAACTTACCTTGGTTTGACATTTGTCAATAATTTCTCTTTCTCTATGAAGTAAAGCAAGTAACTTCAGACAGAAAAGTGTAAGACCTTATGACCACATGGGAGCGAATCGGCAAATTCCATACTCATTTCAGTGCACTGCCATCCTTGAGAAGCACAGCAGTGCTCAGGAATTGCTGACTCCTTGACCAAATGAGGATCAAGAACATAATATTTAACTTATTTCAAAGATTTTTTAAACATTAAAGCTTCAGAATACAAATTTAGTAAACATACAAATTCATAATATACATGTCTATCCTCTATTTCAAAAACCAAAACAATCAGCAAATTGATGTCATCTCTATAAATTTAGTAATAGAAAAATTCACAGTATTTTCTTTTTTTTGTTACATGTTCTTAATACACAATCAATCTATGATACTTAGAAGCATCACTTTGTTACTAGGGAAAGTGAGCTTTATTTAATAAAGGCAGAAAAATGATTACGGTCAATGTAAATTTCCAAGCAAGACTTTACAATCTGCTGGTGCTGGCAATGTGTTCGTGCATATGAATGCCACTGTGCCAAATATTGCATCTATCATGCCCCAAACAGCTGCACAATAGAACATCAGATGTATGTGGCATTCCAGAAAGTAAACAGAAACTTAGCATTTAACTCAGGGTGCCAAACCATGATGGAAAAATGATGTGGATGAAACTTTGAAAAACGATGAATAAATTCAATTTAAACCATTATTAATTGCTCAGTGACCTTCTTTTTATGAAATTCTTGTATTAATTTCAAAGTATTTTAAAGTACATATGTTCTAATTATGAGTTTATTTTCCACGTATAGGTATGTGGGTAGGCCAGCACACATATCTCAGGACATCAGAGGACAACCTACTGTGATCAGAGACCTTTCACCAGGTAACTCCTGGGAATAGAATTCCACTCAACATGCTGAGTGACAAGTGCCTTTATTTCCTGTCATCTCACAAAATCTTCCTAGAATTTTGGACGACAAATTCTAGAATAAAGTTAGAAAAGGTCCTTTATGCAATAACTAAAACAATATTTACTATATAAAATTTGAAGTGAGTAATATGCACAAGTAATTGTGACAAGAGCTCTTCTGAACACAAACATCTACACATGTCCTAAGTGTGTCTAATATTATTTCTATTCCACCATGACATCCACTAAGCAACTTGGCTTTCCTTAACTTTGTAGTGTTGTAATTGCAATTGTATTTAAATTAAAGGCATAGTTGATAAAGAGCATGGACCAAACTAAGGGAAAGTGTAAAAATTTGACCTCATATATCACAAAGCCCAAGCTACACCACATAATTTCTTCAAGTCATGTACTTAAAGCAGATACTAAAAAATTTTTAGACTACACTAACATTAACTATTTTCTTATTACAAACATAATTGATATCATATAAAAATACTTTTTTTCTGTGTTACCACAAACTGAATTTCTTTGCTAAATATTTCTAAGAATTTTCCTCCATTCCCTCTTACTAATAACATATTTGATTAAAATCAAGGTTCATTGCTGTACATTTTTGCCTAAATCTTTTTTACATTTAACTTCTCCACAAATATTTTTATTCCAGTAATAATATTTATTTCACATACTTATTTTACTTTTCACTGCAGTTTATAATTTATACACATTAATATATGGAATTGGCATGTCATTTTATATGTTTTCATTTTAAATATAAGCTTGTTAGTGAACCCTGTCTTCCTAATAGACATTTCCTGAAAAAGACATATTATATAAACTGTCTTACTTTTCTTGAATATTCTGTTCTATACAGGTTGTTTCTTTTGTATTTAATAACTACCAAATCCTTTATAATTTAAATTTATGCTTAATAACAAGATTCATATTTAAAATAAATTTATATTGTTACAGAAAATGTGTTAGGAGAGAGTATTATTAGGTGATGAGGAAGGGTGGCGTATAGGCAAAAGGACATGTGAATCATGAAAGAAAGCATAAGTGTAATTTACTATTTTAGTTTAAAATCCACAAGGTTTTGTTTTTTTTACTGGTGTGTGTATGTGTGTGTGTGTGTGTAAATTCAACTTTCTGAATACTGAAGTAGCAACAACTATTTTTGCATTCAAAAGGCAATCAGATATATGCTAGTTTTTGAAGCAGTAATCATGAAAGTTGGGGTTATATTATAATTACACTGGCTATAACAGGAATTACATATGACTAGTCAATAAACACATTTGTCATAGCGACCCACTTAGTGAAAGTTAATTATTTTAAAATGTGTTTTGTAGGTAGTTGTTTTAACCTCATTTTCCTTCTATCTAAAAAAATCAAATCAGCCTATTTTAATCAAATTTATTATGTTTAAACTATATAAAAGGCATTGTTATATGTGAAATAAAGTATGCTTAAGTTTAATTAATGAATTTTCAAGAAAAAAACATTAAGGTAGTGTTATTAATATAGTATTATGTCTATAAAACAATTTAAGGTCCATTGAGTGTTTTTAGAAAGTCAGAAGATGCTGCACTGTTAAAAGGAAGTTCTTTTTTGAAGTTTTGTTAGAACAACTGAATAGCTGTGTAGGAGCACATCAAAATCTGCTTTGATCTTAAAAGATATTTGGTTGTTCAGAAAGAGAGATGATCAAAATTGCAGAAAAATATTTAGAAAAGGATCAGTATGGCATTTAGAATGAAAACTATTTATAGAAAGAACACAATAAAGAGCCATATAGTAAGTATAATTAAAAATTTTGATATCTCTAAAACAATAAAAAAGTATTTGTTAAGAAAAAATATAACATAAAGAATATGTAAGTGGCCAGATTTTCAGCATCAAGCAAGTAACATCTCTTGTAGAGAAGTCCTTATATCCTATCAAAAGTGCAGAATGTTTTATGATTATTAAGCTATCTCCATAAAATTTGTGCAACTTTTGCAATCACAAGTATAAAGTATATCTAACCTTGCTAGGCAACACTGTAATTCACAAGGTAACACTGTTGCTTACATGTCTCTTAACCATCTAAATAGCTCCTTCCATAACTGTGACAACAAACTATCAGGGAGGACACTTCCTGATCTATACAAATAGGTTTTTTATCTTTGTGTGTGTGTGTGTGTGTGTGTGTGTGTGTGTCTTTAGCAATTGTGGTTTTCCATTGAGTTCTTGTAGGAAAAAGTAAAGTAGTAGGACTCTTACAGTTTTCAAATGACACCTGACTGGCATATTGCTGGAATCTATCACACACTAATCATGTCCAAGAACCAACAGGCCAGGGGGTGATCCTTCTACTGTTATTTTGTTAAACAGAAATAGTATCAAACATCTTTCTAAAACGTATTTCTGTGCCCAAAGATCTGTATCTAAAATTGGATTTTGTGTGTATGTGTGTGTGTGTGTGTGTGTGTGTGTGTATTTTGTTGTTATTGTCTAGTTTCTTTAGTTCTTTATATATTTTGAAGATCAGTCTCCTGTCATATCTGGGGTTGGTGAAGATCTTTTCCAATTCTGTAGGGTACCTTGTGTCTTATTGATTGTGACCTTTGCATTACAGATGCTTTTTAGCTTAATGAATTCCCATTTATTAATTGTTATCTCACTGCCTGTGATACTGGTGTTCTGTTCAGGAAGTTGTCTCCTGGACCAAGGTGTTCAAGGTTCTTTCGCACTTTTTCTTCTATCGTGTTCAGTGTAAGTAGATTTATGTTGATGTCTTTGATCTACTTGGTAATGTTTACAAGATTTTACGCATTTCCAAAGAAATTTTTGAAGAAATGAGTAATTACATTAATCACATTTGGAATTCAGTTTATAAGACAGAGAACTATAGAAATTTTTGAGGCTGTGAACTTTAATTTGAAGGTAAGTGCCAGTGTAAGAGTACTTGGAGAAAAGTCTCTTATAATGGACAATCCTAAAATAACTGAGAGGAACAGCAATTACATTCTGTTTTGGGAAGTGATTTTCCCATTTCATGAGGTATATCTTATACTATGACTAGATGCTTGAATTTTTTGACTCGTTCTTCCTGTATCTAGGTCAGGAATAGAAAGGTGTTTCTTCAAAAAAATTATACTATTTCATGTTACTAGAATAGTTAGGTTAATTTTAAAACTTGAAATTCTTATTATTAAGACTTATCTAAGCTGAAAAAAAATCACAACTATGGTTTCTAAATAAAGTTCCTCTATATGTTAATTGTTGTAAGGCTATTTTCCCCTCTGGTTAAACATATGAAAGAGTCATTTTTGTTGAAGAAAGTTTCTGTTTAAGTTACTTTAATAATTAAACACATACCCTATTATGATGGTTAATTGGGGGTTTTATATACATATTATTATGAAATATAACTATTCATGCACTGGTGTAAGATGAAAATACATGGGCATTTGTTGGTTTTTTTATAGATTATATATCTACAATAATACAATAAATTTGTAACATATTTACTCCATTTTACTTCTTATATTTTGTGAGTGTATGAATGTGGAGATGTTATCTTTATTGCATGTAGTGGACTTTTATTGAGAAAGAGCTATATATCTTATTTTTTATTTAAAAGTTTTTTTTTCACGGGTGGGCGCACCCCTTGTGGTCCTGACTTCTTTGCTCATATTCTCCCTCCTTCTGCTCCTCATTGGAACATTGGGAGCTCAGTCCAGTGCTCCAGTGTGGGTCTCTGTCTCTATCTCCATCCATCGCCAGATGAAGTTTCTATGGTGATATGCAAGATATTCATCAGTATGGCTATAGGATAGAGTCATTTCAGGTTCCCTATCCACAGCTGCCCCAGGAGCTAACTGGGGACATCGCCCTGGGCACCTGGGAGCCCCTCTAGATCCAAGTCTCTTGCCAACCGTAAGATGGCTCCCTTAATTAAGATGTGTGCTTCTCTGCTCCCCTAACCAACCTTCCTTTATCCCAATCATCCCGTTTCCCCAAGTTCCCCCCACCATCCCCTTCTCACATTTCTCTTCCCTTCTCCCCTTACCCCCCCTCCCACCACACCCCCAAGATCTTAAATTTTTGCCCGGCAATCTGGTCTACTTCCCATAACCAGGAGGATAGCTATATGCTTTTCTTTGGGTTCACCTTTTTATTTAGTTTCTTTAGGATATGCCCACCCCGTGGAGACAGTGGGGCTGATTCTTTGGGAGCTCACCAAGGCCAGCTGGACTCTAACTGAAAAAGCATGGGATAAAACCGGACTCTCTGAATTTGGCGGACAATGAGGGCTGCTGAGAAGCCAAGGACCATTGCACCGTTTTTTTTCTTTTTTTGTTATTATTATTATTATTATTATTATTATTATTTATTAAAGATTTCTGTCTCTTCCCCACCGCCACCTCCCCTTCCCTCCCCCTCCCCCGATCAAATCCCCCTCCCTCATCAGCCCAAAGAGCAATCAGGGTTCCCTGCCCTGTGGGAAGTCCAAGGACCACCCACCTCTATTCAGGTCTAGTAAGGTGAGCATCCAAACTGCCTAGGCTCCCACAAAGCCAATAGGTGCAGTAGGATCAAAAACCCATTGCCATTGTTCTTGAGGTCTCAGTAGTCCTCATTGTCCGCTATGTTCAGCGAGACTGGTTTTAACCCAGGCTTTTTCAGACCCAGGGTTTTGATCCTACTTCACGCTCTGGCTTTGTGGGAGCCTACCCAGTTTGGATGTTCACCTTCCTAGACCAGGATTGAGGGGGGAGGACCTTGGACTTTCCACAGGGCAGGGAAGCCTGACTGCTCTTCAGGCTGGAGAGGGAGGGGGAGGAGTGGGGGGAGGGGAGGAGGAGAGGGAGGAGTGGGAGGGAAATGGGAGGCGGGGAGGAGGCAGAAATTTCTTTTTTTTTTCCAATAAAAAAAAAGGAAAAAAAAAGAAAAAAAAAACAAAAAGCAAAACAAAACAAAAAAAAGAATTAATAAAACTTTAATTTTTACTTAGAAAAAAAGTTTTTTTCAGCTATTTATCTTATTTTTCTTATACCTTCATTTTCCCATCTGATCGCATTCCTCTCTACCAAAGAGATACATTATTATGGCTTTGTTGACAACTATTCTCCTTCCTAGTTACTGTTAAATTTTGTGGTATCTTCATTATTGGAAAATGTTAATTGCTCATAAATTTGTTAAATGGTAGAAGCTCCTCTAGTCTATCATAGCTATTATTTAATTAATTCTACCTTTTCTGTAACTGGTTCAATAGTTTGGTGTATTGTCTTCTATTTGCCATTACCGTTGCCTTTAAATGTTTTCTACTGTTAAATTTTTCTCCAACAAGATAACTTTTCAGACTACCTTTTAAAGGATATTCTTGTGCGGTAGTTTCAATAATAATGCCCCCCCAATGGGCTCAGATAATTGAATACTTGGTATCTAGTTATATTCACTTTGTGCAGAGGCTTAGGAAGTTTGGTACTGCTGGAGTAAAAATATCTGACAACCTTTCCCTCTTCCCTGTTTACTCTCTCATTTCTTGCTTTGACTCAAGATGTAAGCATTCAGCTTGTTGTTCCAGTCTCCTTAACTGCAGTCTTCTGCCTCTCTCCCTACTATGTCAAACCTTTACTCCTCTTGCACCATATGGTATGGGAGGTCCTTCTGTCTATGTGTTGCTTTTATTGGTTAATGAATAAAGAAACAGGCTTGGCTTATGGTATAGGAGGTGAGTAAGAGGGAAGCCATAGTGCCGCTGCCGGAGTCAGGCATGCCGAAACTTTGCTAGTAAGCCATTGTTATGTGACAATACACAGATTAATAGAAATAGGTTAAATTAACATGTAAGAGTTAGCCAATAAGAAGCTAGAGCTAATGGGCCAAGCAGTGATTTAATTAATACAGTTTCTATGTGATTATTTCTGGTCTAAGCTAGCTAGGTGGCCAGGAACAAACAAGCAACCATACACAACAACAAACTCTTTTTTACCTTGGTGATGGTGTATAGGGAAATTTCATTTATATTTAATAAAGATTTCCTGAAGGACAAAAATGTAAAGCAGCCACACTGGCCAGCATTACAGACTATGCAGCAATGAAGCACATCTTTAATCCCAGTAGTCACACTAGCAGCCATAGAAACCAGGAGGTAGTGGTGCACCCTCTTAATCCAAGAACTATAGAGAATTAAATCAGGAAAAGACAACTCTCAGTCTCAATATCATTCTGAGATTCCTGGAGGCAGGATCACCATTTTCAGACTGAGGTCGAGGTAAGAGCCAGTGGTTGACTGTTTTGCTTTTCTGGTCTTCATGTTGAACCCTAATATCTGTCTCTGAGGCTTACTAATCATGCTTTACTGGGGTTTAGTCAAGGCAATAGTAAATTAACTAAAACTGTGTTCTTGAAATTCTTTTGGCCAAAATTGCCGTGTTTCCTAAATTTTCTGTTTTCTTGTGTTAGTCCTGAAAGTTATTAGTGCCCATGACTTCACATATCAGCTTTGTTCTTTTGTCACTTGGCTTTGTCTGAAGGTTTGTAATTTCACAGAATCTGGTAGCACCTCTTGGCTTTTTGGTACATTGGAGCTATTTCTTAGTAGTTTTATCTCTATCATCCTAAACATGACAATAATGGTATTTTCAGTCTACTAATGTCTTTGTCTAAACAATAAGCTGGACACATATCCATATGTTACAATGTCCTTTGAATTTTTTATAATTTTGTGTTATTACATAAAATTATTGATACTATTCTTTAATTTCCTTCTCTAGACACCTAAAAAGGAACTTTTGTTTTTCTCTACTATTTGTTTCATCATTATTTTTTTTCTCTTTGAGCACAGTGAATTCTCTGCATGAAAACTGAAAGAGATGAGGTTACATTTTAAGTAAGTAGTATTCTCCTCTAAGCATGATTTATTCTTGTTCTGGACAGACTGGTTGATTTTTTTTTTTAAGTTATTCAATTGAATTGAAAAAGGGCTGTCTTTGAAAGCAGCTTGTTTTATTGCATTGGTATTCGTTAAATATGCCACAGTATATACATCACACGTGAGACTTTGGGATGTTGTCCACTAGTGTGTGCCTTCAAATATACCCACAAATACAATGCACTTTATCCTAGTATTCTGAGGGTTCCGAAAACTGCTCCAAGTAAGACCATGAACAGCCTTTTTCTGCTTTAATTTAACAGTCTATTAAGCTGTTCTTTTTGATTAGAAAGGCCAAGAAAAACATGTGGTTCAAAATTTTAACTACTTTTTCTTTCCGTATGATACCTTACACCCTCAAATGCACACCCGTTTTCCTAGTTCATTTTTCTGCAAAATATTTTGCTTGTGTTTAAATAGTTCTTACTGATTGAAAATATCAGTCCAGAATGAGTTTATCTATTTTTATTTGAAAAAGTAATTTTTATACAATATATTATAATCATAGTTTCTTTTCTCCAAAATCTACCCTACCTCTTTACCCACCAAGCTTCAAGCTTTTTCTTTCTATTTTGCTTTAGAAAATAAGCAACAGCAAAAATGAAATTCTAAGAAAAAACACACAGAGAGAGAAACACTCACAAAATAAAACCAGAAAAGAAACAAACAACAACAAAAGCAAAAATTTAAAAAGAAACACACACAGAGAGAGAAATAAACACAGAAACAAACCCCAGAAAACACAAAACTGAAACTATTATATTCAGTAAAGTACTGGGAAGATAAACTATGCCCAGGCAAAGTAATCAGGCAAAAATTAGACAAAAATACCACTGAGTTTATTTAGTGTTAGTCATCAACTGCTGGGCATGGGACCTACCGTTGTCTGTCCATAATATACAGTGAGTCTTTGCTGGAGAAAACTAACATTTTCCTTTCCAAAGAATGATAACTGGAGAGAGCTTCTTGGTTAGGGATGGGAGATGTGTCAGTTAAACCTCTGAGCGCTGGGAACCCACTTAACTTGAACCTGTGCAGGCCTTGTGCATGCTGTCAGTCTTTATGACATCATATGTGCATTTGTCCTGCTGTCTCTAGAAGACACTGCTTCCTTGAAGACATCTATCCCCTCTGGCTCATACAATCTTTCACCCTATTCTTATTCATAGCTCCCTGAAACCATGGGAGAGGTTTAAGTAATACATTCCATTTAACAGTGTATGTTTCAAAAATCTGTCACTCTCTATATACATTTTAGTTGTGGGTTTCTGTGTTAGACTCATATACTGAAAAAAAGGAAACTTCTTTGATGAAGACTGAGTAAGACCATGATTGATGTGTGTAGTATAATGCTGTTAGCAGTGGTTTTTTTATTGATTTTTATTGAGCTCTACATTTTTCTCTGTTCCCCTCCCTTTCTCTCACCTCCCCTTCAACCCTCTTCCAAAATCCCCATGCTCCCAATTTACTCAGGAGATATTGTCTTTTTCTACTTTCCATATAGGTTAGATCTATGTATGTCTTTCTTAGAGTTCCCATTTTGATCTAGGTTCTCTGGAATTGTGATATGTGGGCTGGTTTTCTTTGCTTTATGTTTAAAAACCACTTTTGAGTGAGTACACGTGATAACTGTCCTTCTGGGTCTGGGTTACCTCACTCAAAATGGTGTTTTATAGCTCCATCTTTTTGCCTGCAAAATTCAAGATGTTACTATTTTCTGCTGTGTAGTACTCCATTGTGTAAATGTACCACACTTTCCTTATCCATTCAGTTGAGAGACATTTAGGTTGTTTCCAGGTTCTGATTATGACAAACAATGCTGCTATGAACATAGTTGAGCACATGTCCTTGTGGCATGGATGAGCATCCTTTGGATATATACCCAAAAGTGGTATTACTGGGTCTTGAGGAAGGTTGTTTCCTAATTTTCTGAGAAATCACAGCACTGACATCCAAACTGGTTGTACCAGCTTGCATTCCCATAAGCAGTGCAGGAGTGTTCCCTTAACCCCATAACCTCTCCAATATAAGTTGTGGTCATTGCTTTTGATCTTGGACAATCTGACAGATATAGGATGGAATCTCAGAGTTGTTTTGATTTGCATTTCTCTGATGGCTAAGGATGTTGAGCATTTATTTAAGTATCTTTCAGCCATTTTAGTTTCCTCTGTTGAGAGTTCCGTGTTTAGGTCTGTACTCCATTTTTATTGGATTATTTGGTCTTTTGAACACTAATTTCTTGAGTTCTTTGTATATTTTGGAGATGAAGATATTTTCCCAAGGCTGTTGTTTTGTCTTATTGACCATGTCCTTTAATTTATAGAAGCTTTTCATTTTCAGAAGGTCCCATTTATTAATTGTCTTTTTTTCAGTGTCTGTGCTACTGGGATTATATTTAAGAAGTGGTCTTTTGGATCCTGGTGTAGGTTGATCCCGAATTTCCTGAGATACCGCCACGTTGATTTCCAAAGTGCTTGCACAAGTTTGCATTCCCACTAGCAATGGATGAGGATACCCCTTTCTCCATAACCTCTCCAGCAAAGGCTATCATTGGTGTTTTTGATTTTAGCCATTCTGACAGGTGTAAGATGTTATCTCAAACTTGTTTTGATTTGCATTTCCCTGATCGCTAAGGAGGTTGAGCATGACCTTAGAGATGCCCTATCATATTACAAAAGCATTTGTTCAACTATGTTCATAGCAGCATTATTTGTAATAGCCAGAACCTGGATACAACCTAGATGTCCTTCAATGGAAGAATGGATGAAGAAAGTGTGGAATATATACAAATTAGAGTATTACTCAGCGGTAAAAAACAATGACATCATGAATTTTGCATGCAAATGGATGGAAATAGAAAACACTATCCTGAGTGAGATGACCCAGATCCAAAAAATGAACATGGGATGTACGCACTCATAATTGGTTTCTAACCATAAATAAAGGACACTGAGTCTATAATTTGTGATTCCAAAGAAGCTAAATAAGAAGGAGAACACAAAGAAAAACATATAGCTATCCTCCTGGATATGGGAAGTAGACAAGATTGACCGGCAAAAAAAAAATGGGGATCTTGGGGGTGGGGTGGGATGGGGGTAAGAGGAGATGGGGAGAGAAAAGTGAGAAGGGGAGGATGGGGGGAACTTGGAGAAATGGGATGGTTGGAATAAAGGAAGGGTGGATATGGGAGCAGGGAAGCGTATATCAAACCATATTAGCCTGGAATGAATCCACAGATTCTCATCCTCTGTGAAAATAAAAGAAGAAACTCTTTTCCAAAACAAAACAAAATAACAACAAAAAAGAAGTGGTCTCCTATGCCAATGTATTCAAGTGTACTTCCGACTTTCTCTTCTATGAGATTCAGTGTGGCTAGCTTTATGTTGAGGTCTTTGATCCATTTGGACTTAAGTTTTGTGCATGGTGATAGATCTAGATCTATTTTCATTCTTCTACATGTTGATATTCAGTTATGCCAGCACAGTTTGTTAAATATGTTTTCTTTTTTCCATTTGATATTTTTTGCTTCTTTGTCAAAAATCAGGTGTTCGAAAGTGTGTGAATTAATATACAGGTCTTCGATTCAGTTCCCTTGGTCCTCCTGTCTGTTTTTATGCTGATACCATGCTGTTTTCAGTACTGTACTTCTGCAGTAGAGTTTGAAGTCAGGGATTGTGATGCCTCCAGGAGTTCTTTTATTGTACAGGATTGTTTTGGCTATTCTAGGTTTTTTTGCTTTTCTATATGAAGCTGAATACCATCATTTTGTGGTCTGTGAAGAATTTTTCTGGGATTTTAATGGGCATTGCATTGATTCTGTAGATTGCTTTTGGTAAGATTGCCATTTTTTACTATGTTAGTTCTACCTACCCAAGAGCGTGAGAGATCTTTCTACTTTCTGGTGTCTTCTTCAATTTTTTTCTTCAAAGATTTAAAATTATCGTCATATGAGTCTTCCACTTGTTTGGATAGAGTTGTTAGCAGTGATTTTTGTTCATGCACAACAGTATTTGGTTTTCTTATAGGTCCATGACTTGTTTAGGGTCAGGTTCATGACTAAGCACTGTCATACAAGAGTTCGCACTAATGGAATGGGCCTTAAATCCAGTCATAGAGTTGTTGGTCACTCCACAACATTTGTAGTATCATTATTGCACCAAAATATCATGCAGACAGGTCATCACTTCAGATCACAGGATTTTTAGCCGATATGGTGTTTGCTTCATAACTCTGATTGCAATCACAGTGCCTTGGAGTACCATAAAAACTAACCAATAAGAATGATTACAGCAGTTTGACCTTTCCATGCTTAACAAAATATCTAAGTGTTGCCTTCAGCAATAGAGCCTTATCATCAGTTTGTAGAGAGAAACCAAGATACTTGGCGAAAGTCTGAGATTATTAAGTTCCCTGGGCCCCTTTGACATAATCAACTTACTGGAAGTTTGATCAAAAGATGCCTAGCTGGTACATTGTCTCTTCTTTTATTTGGTGACACCATTTAGATGTCTTTCATGTATGTGTGCATTTTAAGAAGCTTCTGCTGTAGGATCGAAACCCAGTGCCATTGTCCTTGGCTTCTCATCAGCCCTCATTGTCCGCCATGTTCAGAGAGTCTGGTTTTATCCCATGCTTATTCAGACCCAGTCCAGCTGGCCTTAGTGAGCTCCCAATAGATCAGCCCCACTGTCACAGTGGGTAGGTGCACCCCTCGGGGTCCTGACTTCTTTGCTCATGTTCTGCCTTTTTACTGCATGAACTGGCTTTGTGGGAGCCTAGCCTGTTTGGATGCTCACCTCCTGGACCTGGATGGAGGTGGGAGGATCTTGGACTTCCCACAGGGCAGGGATTCCGGACTGCACTTCAGACTGGAGAGGGAAGGGGAGAGGAGTGGGGTAGGGGGAAGAGGAGTGAGGAGAGAGGGAGTGGAGTGGGACTAGGGGGAGGGAAATGGGAGGCGGGGAGGAAGCAGAAATTTTTTCAATAAAAAAATAAATAAAAACAAAAAAAAAAGAAAAAGAAGAAGCTTTTGCTGAAGTAGGTTTTCCAATAACTCCTCAGATGGTTCTTGGTGTTAGTTGTCACTCCCCATATCGTAGATGTAAGTTTCTGTTCTTCCCAGTCCCATAGCTATTCTGTCCAAAATAAATATACAGAGTTTTATATTAATAATAAACTGTTTGCCCTGTTGCGCAGGCTTAATACAAGCTAATTCTTACACCTTAAATTAACCCATAATGCTTATCTATGCTTAACCACAGGGCTTGGTAACTTTTTCTAATAAGGCATTCTCATCTTGTTTCCTCTGCATTTGGCTTGCGAGTCTCATCCTTTCCTCTTTCCAGAATTCTCCTAGTCTGCTCATCCTACCTATACTTCCTGCCTGGCTACTGGCCAATCAGTGTTTAATTAAGCTAATATACATGTTGTTTAAGGGACTCTATTGCTTTCATAAAGTCAATTTTTTCCACTTCTTCTGTGTTAGGGTGTTCAAGTCCTTCTGTTGTGAGATCATTGGGTTCTGGTGTTTTCATGGTGCTTTTCAGATTGTTGGGTGAATTCTTGCCTTGGCGCCTGCCCATCTCGTCCTATCGATGCTATCTAATGTATCTTTTAAAGCAGGAACGGGCTTTCCTGCTGGCCAGGGGCCCTGCTTACAAAATACCTTCTCCCCATTTCTTGGGTCCCACCGCTGGCCAAGATCTCTTTCACTACTCAGAAGGGTCTTCAGGACCAGGACCAGGATCCTGGTTTGCCAGGGACCTCGCCAGCAAAAGGCCTTCCCCTCTGCAGGCCAGCCACCAAAACAGAGGAACTCCCGCTGCCCTCTGCCCCGAGCTCCCAATCCAGCGCCCAAATGGATTAAACTTAATGATCCTGTGCCCAGCGGAAGGGAGGGGGAGTGAAGGAGGACCCTGGGGGCAATCTGGGATATGCCAGGGAGAGAGAGGTCTCAGCGAGGAGGAGCAGCCCCAGCAGAGGGTAGCAGCCCTCGCAGGCTAACGGGGCGGGGGGGGGTGTCAAGGTGGTCAGGGAGTGCCCCCGCTCCGTTTCCTGTGTCCAGCTGCAGGGCAAGAACACTCTCCCTATACAGGGTGGTCTTCAGGGATACGGTTAGGCTCACCGTTCGCCCCGTGGTCCTCCTCTGCTCGCTGGTGTCTGCAGGTCTTCTGTCCGCCACGTCTGCGCACCAGTCTAATTGAGCTAATGTAAATGACAAATTTTCACATGAGCTTTATCCCGCAGCACCATATACCTGCCTTTAACCCTCTATTCTATTCCCCTTTCCACTTAATCCTATCAGTCTATTCTCCCCCCTGTCTAGCCACAACTATGTTCTCCTTCTTGAGTGATCCTATCTCTCCTGGAGTCCCTTAATCTATTCTTAACTTCTGTGGTTATGCTAATGATAGAATGTCTATCAAATACTAACATGTACATATATGAGAAAAATATATATATAGTATTCGTTTTTTGAGGCCTGAATTTATCATTCATGAGTTTTTTAGCTTTACCCCTTCATCTTAAAAATTTATAATTTAAATTTTCTTTAACAGCTGAATAATATATCATTTTGTAAATGTACCACATTTTTATTATCCATTCATCTGTTGATGGACATCAAGACTCTTCAATGTCTGTCTACTAGAAATGATATATCAAAGAACATTGATAAGCAGGTTTCATTAGGTAGGGTGTAGAGTCCTTTGACTATATACCCAAGAGTGTTATAGATAATTATTGAGGTAGATCACTTTCTAGTTTCCTGAGGAACTGTCACACTGATTTCCATTGTGGGTGTATAATTTTGCACTCTCACCAGCAATGGATGCATGATTCCGTACTGCATATCCATATTATCTTTTTATAGTATTCCTGGTTTTCTAGATGTTTTGTGCCTGATTTTTGTATTTAGGATTTTCTTTGATTGAAGTATCCATTTGTACCTTTCCTTCAATGTCTGAGATTCTCTCTTCCATCTTCTTATGCTTTGCTTTGAAGCTGTCCTGTTTTGTTTGCCATTCTGAAATTTTAAATCTCATTTTAACCTCAATGTGTGTTTTCATTAGTGATCCTGTTTATAGTTTCATGTGGTCTTGAACTGCTTATATTATTTTATTCCACTCTTTATTTGTGTTTTCACAGACATTGTTAAGATATTTATTCATATTATCTTGAAGGTCCTTGAGTGTATTCATAATTTCTACTTTCACATCTTAATAGTGTGCTTCATTTTTATTTGTGTTTCTTATTGGGTACCAATGCAAGAATATTGTCTTAGATGTTTGTTTGTTTGTTTTTTCACTGGTGTGTAGGCACCTGCAATTATGAGGATTAAGATGTTTCTTTGTGTTGATACATTGTGTTTTTTTTTTTTTATTAGGTGGGTGTTCCAGCTATTCCTTTCAGCTGTCCTATGGTAGAGACTTCTTTTGCCAGTTGGTGTGTGGCAAAATGTAATAGAGATGAGCAAGAAGAAAAATCTGAGATGCGCCACGGAAAAGAGTTAAGGGAGCAATGTCTGTACCAGAAGATGTGGTCCCCGGGGAGTTGGAAGGGTGGTGGTAGTGAGGGGACTCTTTTAAGTATAGTATAACAGAACAAAAAATATGCCAGAGACAGTGCTGAAAGCGCTAGGAGGATCCTGGCATACACTATGAATTGGAGTCTCTAGCAAATGGAATTGGGATGGGAAAGTCTTCACCAATAAGAACTTTGATGCAGGACTTAGGATGGGAAAGATCAAAATGGAGGGCAGGAAAGAAAGTGAAAGTCTCCTACGTGAATTCTACCAGGGATGGTGATTGCAGGTCCGAGGTAGAAGAGTGTCTAGGCATACATGACTTACTCAAAAAAGCAGGGACAGGTAGAAGGAAATGCTGAGTGAAAGCAAAGAACAAAACTTGGTTAGCACCAAGGACTAGCAGAGTTCCCAGGGCATGAAGCACCTATATATAATGAGAGTGAAATTTCCACTTTTCTATATGTTATTCAACAGACATTAAACTACTGATGATCAAGTACTTAAATAATACTGAATTACTGTAATAATATATTTATGAATTATTTGTATTATCCAAAAAGTGCCTACTGAATAATCATTGGCTATTTAACAAAGTCTACAATCTGAAAATATTTTGTCCACTAAGAGAAAAAGAATCTTTGTTTTTCTTCAGTTACTACTCTGTATTCTAAGTATGGTATTTGGCAACATACTCTGCCTCTGTTTTGTAGTTTATAAAGAAAAGATTTTAAAGACAGATCTTTAAAAGTCTTTATATATATATATATGTATATATATATACACATATATTTATGTATATATATATGTATGTATACATTTCTGTGATTATTTGATGATTAAAATTTAATTTGAAACTTAAAATCCATGAGATTTTTATAATTTAAAATTTAGAATAAAACAATATTTTTCTCATTTCCACTTTTAGATATATTCTTCATGACTTGATAAAATTTCTGTGCAATAATTTGAATATATAATTTAAATGAAATTTTGAGGGGGCTACTAATGTTCAAGAAATTATTTTTTCATATATGGATTCAAATTATAAATCTTTAACAATTATTGCATTTATATATCAATGTTGTAATATTTAAATGAGGGAAAGAACAGAATGGGGAACTACTAGGTATAAAAAGTTTTAGTGTCACAAACCATTGAGAATCATGACCTGGTATAAAATTAGTACTGAGACAGTTAATTGTCAATATCCAACAATCAGAAAGCACCCACTGGACCACACAGAAAATTAAGGCTGATCTTAATATTTTAAAATACATGCTTATGTGCATATTATAAACCATATCTGAAAATTAAGACTTTCAATTAATAAATAATAGTAAATATTCATATAGGGTATGATGTTTATATTGTTTAAAGATAAAAACTCTATCATTCAACTCGGGTTTGATCTTTGGTTTGTTTTTTAATGACCTGTTCATTCTTTTTGTAAACATAAGAGTGGATTGTTTATTCAGACAATTAAAACATATTTCCTATGTGCAATGTGTCACTAATCAAATTTGTTTAATGAGAAATATTGTAAAATTTGTTATTATCAAAAGACTCAATTTGATAGTAAAATAGTAGAAAATATAAAATGGTAGAATTCAAGGGAAGAAATTATATATGAAAATTGAATTTTAGAAGCTGAAATTAATAGCATCTCTAGAGGAAGAAACCAAAGATTTAAAGTCTAGAATATGTGTGCATCCATCAGCTTGGGGTAAACTTTTTTTGTACAGTGAAATACATAGGATACATGAAGTAGTAATCCTTCTTCAATTCCCTTAATCTAGTGACACTTTTCAAGAATGAGTGAGAGATGATAGACAGCTCTTCAAAAGACTGACAAGGGATGCAAACAGCTCATTCAGTGAGAGGGGATGTAAAAATAAGCAGTGACAACAAGCTCCGTGAGTGTGATTTATCACAGCTTAGCACCTTAAGTGTAGGATGAGACAAAGACAATGATTCCTTTAATACATTTGAAGATCTGTAAAATAACTTTTTCAAAAGAAACAGCATTAATTAATAATAATAATTAATAATAATATATATTCACTTTTTGAGATTAAAATATTATCAGATCATTACCTCCTTCTATTTCTTCCATCCATACTTTCCTATGTACCCCACTTGCTCTCTTTCAGAATTATGGCCTCTTTTTTTTCATTACTTTTGTTACATACAGATATGTATGTAAGATATATCCTGGGTACATAAATGCAACCTGTTCTCAAGGCTGACCATTTGCTACCATTTAAATAATTGATCTCCTTTTCCATGAGGGACATTGTCTTTTTCTCTCTCAATCTTTGTCTCTGTCTCTCTCTGTGTGTGTGTGTATGTTTTTGTGTGTTTTAATTCTCTCAGCATTCTTTTTTTATTATTAATTTATTTATTTATTAAAGATTTCTGTCTCTTCCCCACCGCTGCCTCCCCTTTCCCTCCCCCTCCCCAATCAAGTCCCCCTCCTTCATCAGCCAAAAGAGCAATCAGGGTTCCCTGCCCTGTGGGAAGTCCAAGGACCACCCACCTCCACCCAGGTCTAGTAAGGTGAGCATCCACACTGCCTAGGCTCTCACAAAGCCAATCCGTGCAGTAGGATCAAAAATCCATTGCCATTGTTCTTGAGTTCTCAGTAGTCCTCATTGTCCGCTATATTCAGGGAGACCAGTTTTATCCCGGGCTTTTTTCAGGCCCAGGCCAGCTGGCCTTGGTGCGTTCCCCATAGAACATCCCCATTGTCTCAGTGTGTGGGTGCACCACTCGTGGTCCTGAATTCCTTGCTCGTGCTCTCTCTCCTTCTGTTCCTGATTTGGACCTTGAGATTTCAGTGGCAAAACTGGATGTCAATCTGTAGAAGAATGAAAATAGACCCATATCTATCAACATGCACAAAACTCAAGTCCAAGTGGATTAAAGACCTCAATATCAGTCCGAACACGCTGAACCTGATAGAGGAGAAAGTGGGAAGTACTCTACAACAAGTGGGCACAGGAGACCACTTCCTACGTATAACCCCAGCAGCACAGACAGTAAGGGACTCATTGAATAAATGGGACCTACTGAGACTGAGAAGCTTCTGTAAAGCAAAGGACACTGTTGCTAAGACAGAAAGGCAACCCACTGACTGGGAGAAGATCTTCACCAACCCCGCAACTGACAAAGGTCTGATCTCCAAAATATATAAAGAACTCAAGAAACTAGACCGTAAAAGGCTAATCAACCCATTTATAAAATGGGGCACTGAGCTGAACAGAGATCTCTCAACAGAAGAAGTTCAAATGGCCAAAAGACACCTAAGGTCATGCTCAACTTCCTTAGCGATCAGGGAAATGCAAATCAAGACAACTTTAAGATACCATCTTACACCTGTCAGAATGGCGAAAATAAAAAACACCAATGATAGCCTTTGCTGGAGAGGGTGTGGAGAAAGGGGTACACTCATCCATTGCTGGTGGGAATGCAAACTGGTACAACCACTTTGGAAAGCAGTGTGGAGGTTCCTCAGGAAATTCGGGATCAACCTACCCCTGGACCCAGCTATTCCACTCTTGGGAATATACCCAAGAGAGGCCTTATACAACAAAAGTATATGCTCTACTATGTTCATAGCAGCATTGTTTGTAATAGCCAGAACCTAGAAACAACCTAGATGCCCATCAATAGAAGAATGGATGAAGAAAGTATGGAATATATACATATGAGAGTACTACTTAGCAGTAAAAAACAAGGACTTATTGAAGTTTGCAGGCAAATGGATGGAAATAGAAAACACTATCCTGAGTGAGGTAAGCCAGTCCCAAAAAGAGGAACATGGGATGTACTCACTCATATTTGGTTTCTAGCCATAAATAAAGGGCATTGAGCCTATAATTCGTGATATTAGAGAAGCTAAATAAGAAGGAGAACCCAAGCTGGGCGGTGGTGGCGCATGCCTTTAATCCCAGCACTTGGGAGGCAGAGGCAGGCGTATCTCTGTGAGTTCGAGACCAGCCTGGTCTACAGAGCTAGTTCCAGGACAGGCTCCAAAGCCACAGAGAAACCCTGTCTCGAAAAAACAAAAAACAAAAAACAAAAAAAAAAAGAAGGAGAACCCAAAGAAAAACAAATAGGCATCCTCCTGATTATTAACCTTCTCTCAGCATTCTTTAGTTTCTTCTAGTTCATTGTAGTTGGTTTTTCTGGGCTTGAGTCTCCTAGTCTTTCTTCTGTGCACACTATCCTGTCTACTGCTGTTGTATTTGTTCAGTCCTTATTTTTCAAAGTCCTTTTTATTTTCCAGGAATGTCAAAATAAACACCTGAAAGGAACAATTTTCATAATCATCACTAAATTAGTGTAAAGGTTGTGATAGTCAAGACACAATAATAAACACAGAAATCTCATGTAGGTAGGAGATGATTGGAGGAACTAGATGTGTTTCAGAATCTCAAAATGTAATAAAATACTAATACAGTGTGCTGAAGATCCAGTTAAGACAGAATACGTCACTAGAGAAGAATGTGGACAAATTTAACATATTTACAAGTATAAAAAATTATTGAATAAAATTCATCTTGACTCCTGAAACCTGATTTCTTAGAAATCTCAGACCTCCTAAAAGGAAGTGCCTTTGTTAATCAGGTTAACATGGATATCTGTGATCTCTTGTTGAGGACCCAAGGCTTCTTGTAGGAGGCATAGCATATTAAAAATTTATAAAGGTACACAAAATGTGCTTCCGAGTTTAAATAAGTGTGTAAATCCACCTGATCTGGTTTGTAACAAAGTTTGTGGGTGATAGAAACAATATTATAGAGCTGTGACAATAATGATTCAGAAGTAAGGAGCATCACTGAACACATTTCCTTTTATCAAGGATCATTCCTATTGCCAAGGTAAAGGTGTTACCATCCAGTCACTTTTATGCCCACCAGATCTACAAAGTCTCACTTTCAACTCTCCTCTGGGCAGTTAGAGAGGTCATATAGTAACAACAGTTATAGAATACTAGGTTTAAAATACCACACTATCATACCTGTTAAGAGGCTGGGGTTAATTTTCATCCCCAAAAAACATATTAGGACGGAGGTATCTACTTAAGATATCAAAGCTGACCTAACCTCCAAGTCCTCCCAGAATCCCCCAGTCCTTACCTGTTATAGAGTTGGCTTGCATTTCTTTCTCCTCCTTCCCTTGAATGCAACAAGCCAGGAGCCAAGTTGCCCTTCCCACAGGCAGAAGGCAGAATCCTATATAATCCAGACACTTTGGTTACTTCTGCCTTTTGTATCTTTGTCCTACTGTCTGATGCACCTGGTTCTCCTTTCTTCCATCTCCCTATCTCTCCCTGTCAGTCCATAACAGTCTGGTCATGGCCATTCTGCAATCTCCTGTATGTTCCTGACTCATGCATACTCTCATTTCTGTCTATGATAAACTTTCTGCTCCACTGTATATAGGAGTAGTCACGTCCTTTCCCTTTCTTTTTATTCATTTCTTCTTCTTCCTCTTTTTTTTTCTTTTCTCCTCCTCCCTCTTGTCTTTCTCCTCCTCTTTTTTTGTTTTGTTTTGTATTTCTTTTCAAATGGGTTTGAGGTTCATTAGTGAAGTAAATAACTAGCTTATAGCTTATAAATAGCACTGAACTTTGGATTGATTAGCTCTGGGTGCAACCTACAGTACCACATTAAACCACTATGGCCAATTGTGCCATTACCACCAGGACCACAACAACAAGAATGAAATGTCTGCATAAAATCACTTGTCAATCAAGCAAAGTGTATGTAGCTTAGTGTATTTAAAAAGTGTAGTTTCATTTTAGCCTTAAAAAGGATAGGAATTGAATATGTTTCCATTTTAATCACTCCAGTTCAAATTAAAATATGAAAAAGATAATTTGTTTTTGAACTAGGCTTTTCTAATTTTCTAATTAAGGAGTCTTTACAAGGAAGAATTATTCTTGTTCTTTATTTATGTTTTTTTTTTTTTTGACTCTCAAGAATGTTTCTACTGAATAACCCAATACAGGTTTGGGACTAGATTTCATAGAATACAGTTACTAGTTCCAGTCGAAAGCCACAGACAAGAAAAGAAATAAATCAAAGTTAATTTGTAATTGAAACTAACTATAAGCAAAAGCAATTTACTGTTAGAAAACCTTGGCATGTTTAAAAGATGAATAACCTGGTACTTCTTTGTTATTTAAATTTATTTTCTAATCACTTAATAAAAGAGAAAGCTCAACTTAGGGAGACCAGACAGGAATAGAATCTATTTCATGTTCTCTTTAAAACTCAGAGGATAAAATGTCTTTTGAAGTTGAATTAAAGTGTATTTCAAGGATTCATAAAGAAACCAGGGAAATTTTCAAGGTATTTTCTATGTGTTAAGTGCTTATATAATGCAATAGAAAAGTTAGAAATTAAAAAAAAATATCGAGTCTTGGACTTTAATTTCCCTCGTAAATGCTTAATATTCTCTCATAAAGGAAAGTATTATACTTTATTTCTTAGTTTCATAAATTGAAAATTAAGGTTATAATTTTGTTACTAATTTATTTACATTTATATTCACATTGGAATTAACAACTTACTTCATATCATTTTCTTTGCAAAAGCTGTATTTAACTTTTTTTAAAAGCATATATTGTGGAAAAAATTTATCTGTTAATGTTTGTTCCAACAAATAGTGGCTTGGTTGCTAATAGGAAAATACAGTGATAGTCACCTGGATAATATTTAATAAGGACTTGGTCAACTGGAAAAACAAAGGTTTTGTTGTTTTGTTTTGTTTTGGTTTTGGTTTGCTTTGCTTGTCTCTTGAGGAAAAAAATACTGGACCATCATGTGCTCCTCCTTTCTGATGGGTGTAATGGCTAGTTTAATGTCAATGACAGAATCTGCCCAATTGATAGATCCTCGACTCACCTATGGGAGTATATCAGATTACCTTACATATTAAGATATTTACATATTAAGATATATTTTCTTTTATCTATTGTTTACACAAACCCTCACTGCCTCCTCTCCAATTCCTCTCTCATGACCTCACTACATTTTCCTTCCAAGTTCAAGCACTTTTTTTTCTTAACACATGAGTCTACTTAATTGTACCAGTATGAGCACGGAACCTCTTCTCCTTTCATAGCAGCCATCAGTTGCCAATATCTCTTTAGCGAGGTGCGGTATTTCATCATTTCCTCCCTCACCCATCAAGGGATTCTGTCTAACTTGATTTGGTAGTTGTCTTATGCAAGCTATACTAGCTTCTGTGAGTTCGGGGGTACCAATGGTCCTGCCATGTTGAGAGAGCACTGTTTGGAACCAATCTTCTACAATTTCTGTCTCATCCAATATTGCTAGCTAGTCATCCACGATGATGCCTGAGCCTTACCTGGGGCTGGAGTGGTAAGGATACACGATGTGTGTTGAATGTTATCCTGATTTCATACCTTATACTGTGACCAGTTATAATTCCCTATATTAATTTCCATGTAGAGAAAAAGAAGTCTGTCTGATGAGGGTTGAAAATATGCACTGATTCAAAAACAACTTGAGGAGGAAATAATTTATTTCATCTCAGAAGTCCCAACCATAATCCATCATTGAAGGAAATCAAGGTGGGGAACCAGGAGGAAGTAGCTGAGGAACCAATTACAGAAGTTTGCCTACTAGATTGCTATCCATATCAGCTCATAGATGCTCAACTTGTTTTCTTATTCCTCCAAGCTCCTCTTGCCCAGGATTGGCACCGCCCTATGAGCTGGGACCTCTCATCTGTCATTAATTAGGAAAATATCCTGCAGAATAACCTACCTGCAATCTGAGAGAGACATTTCCTAAATGAGACTCAGCCTTCGCAAATGAATCTTGTTTACATCAGATAAACTACTTTATTGACAAAAACACTAGGCAGCTCACTTGAAACACAACTGAGTGTTTAGGCATGGCGATATATTCCTACCACAGGAGGATAGGTGGAAACTTCAAAACTGTAGTTTTGAAGACAATCTCATTTACATAGAACATTTCCCTCCACCCTGAATGCAATTTACAGTCTATTTGTGGCAAATGACAGCCTAATTCTTGCCTTATGCATTATCTAATAGTCTTTGAATAGAGCAAATCTGAATAAAGAACGATATGGTTGATTTCAATACATTTTCATAGAATAATAAGATTTCATAATGTTGCCTATCAGCTTCAGTGTGGACGCTTTAGTCTTGAACAGATAACGAACAGAGAAAATGTCTGGGAAGAATTGCTACAACGGAGAGATATGAGCCCACTGAATTGTTTTACAAAACGAAAAGTAATCATGAGAAGTTTAGTGTCTGAAAGAAAGTAAACAAATAGTCCTTCTTAATTATAATGGTATAGGAGCTTAACATCAATAACACTAAACTTATTAACAAGTATTTTCTCTGGAAGGGGATCCCTTTCATTTCCCCACAAAATAACTTTAGTCCACCTCTCCCTCTTCTGCCTCTTTTTGAGCTTGTTTTTTGTTTGTTTGTTTTTAATTAATTTTTTAAAGTCCTGATTCCTTTAGACATAAGGGCCATGAAGCTTTATTTTCAGTCAGAGAGGTCAGTAGACAGTTTTTATAAGAATACGAAAGCCAAAAACCTGATATCTTGATAATAAAATAGGGTAGTTAAGTATATTGGGGCAGAGTAGCTTCCTTATTTTCTTTGTGTGTGCTCCCTCATCATTGACATCAGAGATTCTGTGGAAGTGTATAAATTATCTCTTTTACCACATCACAAACAGAAAGTGCATAAATCTGGTCCTTTAAAAGTTTCCACACCTTTCAGCTGACCATCGTGTTTTCTATCTGATAATAACAGTTTCAAGTTGAATCACCATGGTTGACTGCACACTATCACACCTTTGGATTAGGAAAGTGGACCTAGAAGTATTTGTGAGGTACTTCTTGATTATTCACAAGGCAACCCAATTGAAATAGGTTGCAGCAAAACACTCTTGTTTATCTCAGTTCATAGCAGAAGCACTGGACTGTGATTCAACAAATTGACCTTCAGAGATTATCATGACCTTCAAATTGCCAGTAAGAGCAGTGATTTTTTTCTTTGTTTTTTTTAAAAGTGGAATTTGGTTAAAAAAATCTATGAAAAAGAGAAATACAAAAGATTCTTTGATAATTTTGCAAAGATATAAATTTTATCTGGTTTTAGTAGTATAGCTAAAACCAAGGAATATATAGTTCTACCCTCTACTTTTGTTGCATTGCCTTTCATACTATACATGTATAGGAGATGATGTGATATTAGTCCTTTTAGTGCTTGACTTCATAAGTTTTCATTAATAGTTTGAAGGTGAATGTTAGTCATAAAGAATAGAGGTTATGACCAGTAAGCTTTGCAGTTTGGTCACACTTAAAAATCAACATTTTTCCTATTTCACTAAAACTGATAACATAAGGAACACACTCTTGATGTTTTTGCTGGTGAGCATGTAGGCATTTACCCAATAATTCTGGCACTGTTGTAAGATGTTTGGTTATAAAGAATTGCTGCAGAAACACAATTTATATGCTATTTTAAAAATTAAATCAATTTTCATCAACTGTTTCAGCTTCAGTGTAATTTATTATTTTGATGCAATAAAAAGAGTCAAACCTTTAATGCTGTCATCAAAATGACATTCTGATTTTTTTTTTTTGATCACAAAATAAAGAGTTTGAATAAGGCTTCAAGATTCAAGAACGTTGCACTTCAAGTAAAACTATCTACGGTGTTTAGTTGCTGGACTGAATAGATAACTTTGCCCTGTCTATAATGATAGAAACTTGTTTCCATAATGATAGAAACAAGGCATTGTATATCTCATTTTAATGAGCTCTGAATAATACCAATTTATTTATAATGACACAAAACTCATTAGCTGCCATCTACATGTCTATTAATCTTAACCAAAATACATAATAATTGAGAAGAGATATATTCTGCACTATACATTAGAGATTTTAAAGAATTTACTGTTATATCCTATTACTTAAAAATGACAGTTTTGGCTTATTAATTTAAAAATAATTAGCTTCTTTATTAGAATCATAGATCTGATAGAAAAATTTACTTATGACCCTGTTAATGTTCTTTTCCTGTGTGATCTCAATGTAATCAAACTATATCTATTATTATCTAACTATTGAATACATGCAGAAAATTTGTCTTCTAGTGGTTTGTATCCTATATTTATATGA
Organism: Microtus obscurus; assembly: GCA_963919715.1. NCBI lineage: Eukaryota > Metazoa > Chordata > Mammalia > Rodentia > Cricetidae > Microtus > Microtus obscurus. The sequence goes on along the minus strand of CAWTZC010001020.1, from coordinate 1,932,678 downwards.
ATTAATCCATTTATTTACATTTATAATATCCTAACATAAAATAAATAGAGACATTTTAATTTTCCATGTATCATTAATATGAAATGTGTATAAGAAAAAATAAAATGTAAATTACACAAAAATACTTTTGTAATTTTACATAAAACCAGAGATAATAATATATTGGATACTGATAACATAAAGAAAAGTATACATACTTATAAACAAAACAAAGCTAAGAATAGCATTTCTGTTTTCAAGGTGTTGCTAAATTATTCATTGCCTTTTATTTATTTATCCATCCTAATGTGGATCCAGTTAATTGACAAATATGTGGTTTTCAGAAATGAATAAAATGTCTCTTCTTATAAAGTCTGTCTATCCAGAGAATGTAAATGACAACAATCTTAAAGTATTTCACCATAAATCAAATAAGCATGGTTTCTTAATCATTGTCATTTCAAATCAGTCACATTTGCCACACCCTATCCCCTACTGTCATAAATGACTGCATGGCAGCAAGAAATCAGCTTGCAGTGTGTCTTTTGATAATATATCTTAGAAAAGATGTATAGAAGGAGGAAAGGAAGGAAGGAATGGAGAAAAGAAGGGATGGAGGGAGGGAGTGCATGTGTACATGTGTATGTATAAAAGAAATAGATAGATAGATGATAGATAGATAGATAGATAGATAGATAGATAGATAGATAGATAGATATGATAGATAGATAGATAGATAGATAGATAGATAGATAGATAGATAGATAGATAGAAAGATATACAGATAGACTGTATGCAGTTTGAAATTTAGTAACTGAGGAGGGATATGAAAAGCAAATAATATTAGTGACCTGAACCAGTTAAGAGTCAATAAGTTTAGAATTTTTTTCTGTCTCTATTTAAAACTTTTTTGATGAAGCCTATTTTTGGCTTTGCAAAGATGATTTTCTAAATATTCACTAATGCAAATAGCAAACACAAACATCTTTCTTACTGGAAAATAAATTCCTATTTCTTAATTACTTTCTTTTATTTCCTTGCTGGACTTTTTATTTTTTTAAATTTACAGTGTAAAGTAACTAAGAGTTTTCTTTCTGAAATTCTAAATGAGTAATTAGAAGATGACTTAGGACAACATAAAATATCAGAAAGAGACTAAACTAAGAACCTGAGAACATATATTTGCCAATTTAAGGTAAATTAGGTGTCAGAGACCCTCTAAAACACAAACGAGAAACTCCTTCTCAGCTTACTTTGTATTAGGTCTTTTTTATCGTGCACAGATATTTTGCACTTTGGATAATAAATTCTTTCAATTTCATCCTTATTATTTCTTATGACTGCAACAGTTCAAGCAGCTTCCTTTAAGCAAGGACGTTCTCACTAACTAGCTAACACCAACACCTTTCTCTAAAATTAATGGCTTCTATCAATCATCTTGGACAGATACCCATTTCCTTCTTCTTTTTTTTTTTCTTCATTTCTTTACTACAAGAAGGGCTTGGTAGTTAAGAAAGGACTAAAGTACATGTACCAGAACTAACATGGTATAATATTCTCCATAACTCTGGTTCCAGGGAAAATAACACCCTCTTATGACCTTCATGAGTACTAGGAGCAGTCACACATATGATGAACATACAAATACGCAGAAGAAACTCACATGCACATAAGTAAACTTTGTTCATTAATTTTTTATGACTTTAAAATAAATCATCCAGATTTGGATATATTGTGCTATATTACCTATTTTAAGCACTGTCAATGAAAATTAATAAATTTAATAGGTAAGGGAATCCCTTTAAGTATTAGGAGGAGATTAAACACATTTTGTTTTAGGTATCATTTTTCCTGGGGAACTTGTAGCCTTTACTAATATTGAATTTCAAATACACTGTTTTTGTTTACAAATTGCTTGCAAATAAACTGTACATATTGCTTTTAGGTTAATTATGCACTCCATAGTTTACAATTCTCATTTCTGATACATGATGATATATACTCATTTATTTATTTACCTCCTAAATGCACTGAATTTGTTACCTTGAGACTTAAACAATTAACTTCTATTTGAGAAAACAGGGCTAAGCTTGTTAACATGAATGGAACATAATAAGAAACAAAAGAACAATTAACAAAGGTCTGATTGGAAAGGTTTTTTAGGTCATTTTGTCAAGCATATGTACATATCTGTTTCATACATCTTATATTGTGTGCTGGATAATTCTTTTGTCATTCATTTGTCCTCTCCTGTTTTTATTGGACCATAATAATAGAAAGCTATTTTCACTCTAGAAGATGGCCTTGCCCATGTCTAAATAATTGGTGCCATGCAGCCAACTGAGACTTGCAATCTGGAAACTCCATGATGGTCCTGGATTGATATTAGTAGGTAAGTGAGGGCTAAAATTCACCTTGAAAAGTCTATTGAAGCTGACACATTATCTGAAGAAATTTTGCAAAGCTGAGTTATACTAGAAACAATTCTAAAAATGTAGTCATATTTTATATCTCAGGACTTCATTTTTCTGTGATTTCATTTTCTCAGAGTTGTTCTGCTATGGATATTTACTCTGATGTTTCTGAAGAGAAGTCACATCTTAGGTGCCTTTTCTCCTTCTGCTGGCACTATATTTTAAATAAATAATCAGGCTGGACATGGTGCTTGTTCCCTTTAAAGCCGTCAAAGAGTCTTCAGGTTAAAATAACCTAGTGAATCAATGTCTATTCAAACTATGCTTTTATGCCTCGGCACTTTAATATTCTTCTGTGACCATTTTATGTACTTCCTCACATTATTTAACTTCCTTTTCATTTAATATGAAAAAGAATACTCACAATTACTTACCATGGCAACCACAGCACACATAGATTCAAACTCCAAGACTGCACAGAGTTCACAGTTGCTATAATCTTGCAAATAGTTTGCAACATGACCCTGTGCGGTTGATGATTTGAAGGATATTGTCTCTTGATAAGAACAGCAAATCTGCAAGGAGTAGGATTTGCTTTTAATCAGTAAGAGCAAAGTTATTATCACCATCATTAAGCACAAAAGCTACACACCGTAGAATACGTTATTCCATATTGAATATGAAATATTGATCAAATAATCATGTACAATTTCAGTTATGCCTGTTTTATACAGATGCAAATATGTAAAACTGGATAGTATATTTTAGTACACAATGGGGAAATATATTTAAATTTCATAGGTGAGTGTATCTGCAAAATCAATAATAGATTGTCTTAATAAATTTATTTGAAAATTTATTAGAAACTCAGTAATTCCACAGAAATGTATGTATTGTATACCATCTCTGAACATGGATAGACATCATTTCAATTCATTTTTTTCAATTCTTAAAGTTTTAAAAAATTCTTTTCCTTTATTTTTAATATAATTTTTCTTTATAATTGTATTATTTCTCTAAACAGTCTCATTATTATTGTTATTAAGTATATATGTGTGTGTGCATGCATATGTGTGTTGTATTTGTGTGTATCTAAATGTATAAATGATTATTGTTCAGTGTATATAATGATACTTGCATGTATAAGTTTTCAGGGCTGACTACATGGTATTAGATGGTGCTGTGTTCTTTCCTGGAGAAGACTTTTTCTCCAGGTCTTAGTATTCTAATTGGCCATAGTTCTTTATGTCAGCTTCACAGCTCTTGGGCTCTTCTTTCTCCTTATCAGGATGTCTATTTGTATCAGCCTAATTCAACTTATATTAGACTGTCTAGTCTTGTTGGTGAGGCTTTGTGTGTATATCTCCTGAAATTGAAAGAAGACATATCACACTGCAAAATTGCCATCCCGTCACTTCTAAACATTCCAAAACCTCTTCTAAAAATGACCCTTGAGCCTTAGGAGAGGGTTTTAGTTGAGATAAATCAGTTTGGAATAGGCTGTACATTTTGATTGGCTGTGATTTCTACAACTGTAGCTCTCTGTTGTGAAGAGTGGTTTCCTTGAAATGGATGAAGATTTCACTTGTTTGTGTGTCTTAAGTACAATTATTGTACAATGAAGTTAGGGATGATGCTGGCTTAATAAAGTAGCAGTTGTGTGTTCTCCTCTAAGATCCAGGACTTCACTAGCCATGGATAATTGACCATGTTTCTAGTATCAGGCCTAGTTTACTTCTTATTGAGTGAGTCTTAAGTCCAGTTTGGGAGCTCTTGGTTACTGCCAAGGTATATTTGCCTATACTCTATAGGTTACAATGTGTCAAGGTATATGTGCCTATATTCTTATTGTTAGCATGTCATGTTGTTCACTTTGTGGCTCATAGGTGCCATATCTGGGTAGGACTGGTGGGTACTTCCCTCCTATGGAAGTTTCAGTGTGACCTTCTTGTACCATGAAAGTTACTACTCAAAAAAAAAAAAAAGGCACTCAGGTCAGTCCAAGCTCAAGGACCACTGTGACTTGTGTCTGGAGTTCATAGTACCTTTAGTAGTACGTACCTTTCTCCTTTGGGGGGACAGCCAAAGACAATATGGATATGCTATATCATTTTGAGAGTCTTGTATAGCTCTGTACAGCAACTCAAATAGCTTTCTGTGTAAACTTCTAAGGTTTTGGTAAATGTTCTATGACTTTTAGAGGAAGTATTTTCATTCAAACTATGTATGTGAATTTATACAATGTTATGTATATTAGAAGTGTTTTGAGTAAGATAGTCAATACTATCATTACTTATGAATTTTTACGGATCCTTCCTATTATTTTACCCTCTTTTATCATTCATTTAATTTTTTAGACATTGTTCTTTATAAAGTATCTAAATAACTAAGTTAAGAAAGGTATCTGTATGTCATGACAATTTATGACATCAAAATACATCTTGTTTCTTCTTATTTCACTAGAATACAAACAGTAACTATACATCAATATTGTATACTGAACTAGTCTGTAATATAAATTATTATTGCCATTATGGAAAACAGTATGAAAACTTCTCAAAGAAAACTATCATATACTAGAATTGCCATATAGTCCACAGAACACAAAAATGATGCAAGGGAAGTCAGAACATACACAAAGATATATCTAAATGCTTTTTGCAGCAATATTCACCAAATGAGTTAAAGAGCATTTGTGATGAAGACATATTATGACTCCATAAAGGAGAAGAATGTGAAGTTGTGTCATTTTGGGAAAAACAAAAGAAGTAACTGGATAATTTGTTAAGCAACATCATCCAGACACGAAAGATTGGTACAGTATGTTTGCTCTCACACGTGGAAAAGAAAAAAAATGAAGAATCAAACAACAACAACAAAAATGAAAACAAAGAGGTGAAAGATGAGGAAGAAATGGCTGGGAACTGGAAAGGAGGCTGGCGTGAAAATGCACGGTTGTGGGTTATTTGCAGATGAAGCTTTCAAACCTAAACATGGGCATTAATTTAATCCCTGATATTTTTATTTCCTTGATTAGAAAGGATTTTGGAAAGAGTGAAAGTGTGCTTAATATGATTATTAAATATAATTCAAAAGATGCATGTATGTACCTATTCACTATATACAAAAATTCAGGAAGTACCTTTGTATATAAAAAAAGAATTGAAACATCACAATGATTATCCCCAAGCTTAAATTGTTGAAATTGTAGTCAAAACACAACCAAAGGAATAAGTTGGGCATGTATATACACAATGATATAAAATATATTTGTCTTGATTTTAGGTGAAAATAGAAAATATATTTATGTTTTGCATTGAAGAAATAATGAGCCATATCCATGCAACTAAACTACTATACAAAAAAATTAATGTAATAAGAAGGGAATTCCACACAAAAGTGAAGATTTACAGTAGATTCTATTAAAAATAAATGTGTCCTCATTGTCCACTATGTTCAGCGAGACCGGTTTTAACCCAGGCTTTTTCAGACCCAGGCCAGCTGGCCTTGGTGAGTTCCCAACAGAACATCCCCACTGTCTCAGTGTGTGGGTGCACCCCTCCCGGTCCTGAGCTCCCTGCTCGTGCTCTCTCTCCCTCCGCTCCTGACTTGGACCTTGAGATTTCAGTCAGGTGCTCCAGTGTGGGTCTCTGTCTCTTTCTCCTTTCATCGCCTGATGAAGGTTAATATACAGGAGGATGCCTATATGTTTTTCTTTGGGTTCTCCTTCTTATTTGGCTTCTCTAAGAACCCGAATTATAGGCTCAATGTCCTCAAGAACAATGGCAATGGGTTTTTGATCCTACTGCACCTATTGGCTTTGTGGGAGCCTAGGCAGTTTGGATGCTCACCTTACTAGACCTGGATAGAGGTGGGTGGTCCTTGGACTTCCCACAGGGCAGGGAACCCTGATTGCTCTTTGGGCGGTCGAGGAAGGGGTATTGATTGGGGGAGGGGGAGGGAAGGGGAGGCGGCGGTGGGGAAGAGACAGAAATCTAATAAATAAAAAATAAAAAAAAAGATAAGATAAAAAAAAAAGGCTGGACATGTTACTCAATTGATAGAGGTCTTGCCCAACATTCAAAATGCCCTTGATTCAATTCCAGAGCCACATAAAATTTGGTGGAATTGTGAAAAAAATAAATGTGTCCATTTCATGTTCTGATTAAGACAGAAAACAAGATTTTTCAATATCAATATCTGATGATCCACTACCGAAGATCCTGTTATTTTCCCTCTAACAAAGGTACCATGTTTAACAGCATCTACAATTATAATTACTACTTGACTAATTGTTCCAGAATTTCACTTCATTTCCTAGATGTTTGGTTATTTCAAACATTATAAAATGCATAATAGATTCCTCACACGGTTTAGATTCTTAAAGATGTCATTATGTTTTCTGGTTCATCCAGAGTGAATACCATATTTATTTCCTACTAAAGAAGGTAAACATGGAGTTTTAAAAGCTTCCAGTTGGCTTGCCCTATAATGAAAGATCTTAGTTGCAGCCCTCCATCATTCATTACACAATTGATATATATGAAGGAATATATGCTATGTATGTACACAAGTCTAAAGCGAGTCAAAACTGAGCCAAGAAACCATTGATGGATTACCTTTCCTTCTAGGCTTTATCTTATTTAAAAGCACATGGTGATGTTCAGATATTTCTAGGAGATAGAAATTGAGATGATAGAAAGCATTCCTGACAGTGCATATGTCTTTCCTCAGATGTATTGTTATCTGACTCGTTATCATTCCCTTTGGCGATGATTTAGGAGGATATATATTTGCATTTAACAGACAAGTTAACAATTCCAAAGGTTGAATATTATTCTATAGCATAGTCACTTTTACGTTCACAAAAATATAGTCTCTTTATAGTTTCTTGGCAAATGATACATGTGGTACAAAGAAATCTGACTTATCAGACCCTCTCAGACACAAGATTGACAATCATTGTACAATAGCAGATGCAGGAATGTTCAAAACAATGTGTTTTGTACTGATAAAGAATCTAATCAAACATACAAATGCGTGAAACCCTGAACCCAGTTTATACAGAGCTATTTTAAAAAAAGAGATATTTTGATCCCCGTCAGGTGACTTCTTCAGTTATACTTCCTAGCCTCCAGCATTCCAAATTTTTAAAACAATGTTCTACTTCCTGCCTTTATAATTATGCCAGGTAAAGAATATTATCCTAGTGTAGACCCTGGAGGTCTGTTACACCCATTTAGGAGCAAGTCTTCAACTTCCAAGCATGATTGTTTTATATCACTGTTATCATATGCTGCAGTATACACTAATCCAGTTTTATTTCTATTTATTCTTCTCACATACAATACAGCCTGACTGCACTTTCCCTCTCTCAACTCCTCCCAGTTCCCTTCATACCTCCCCTCTTCCCTACATTCACCATTCCTAGGTTGATTTCCCTTCAAAAAAGATCATGCCTGCCAGGGATATCAACTGAACATGGTATAACAAGACACGAGACTAGGCACAAACCTTCATATCAAGGCTGGATGAAGCAAACCAGAAGGAGAAAAATAGGTTCCAAGAGGAGGCAAAAGAGTCAGAGAAACTGCCACTACTTCTGGAAGGATTCCCTCAGAGACCCCAAGCTTAACAACCATAGCATATATCAGAGGACCTAGCATAGACCCATACAGGCTCCATGATAAGCACTTCAGTCTCGGTGATCCCCTAGGAATCTTCCTTAGTTGATTCTGTGTGCTGTGTTCTCATGGTGTCCTTGAGCCCTGTGACTCCTACAACCCCTCCTCTCCCTTTTCTGTGGGGTTCCCTGAACTTCAGCTAATGTTGGCAGTGGGTTCCTACATTTGCTCCATCAGCTGCCAGAGGGAGCCTATCTGTTGAGAGATGTGGACTAAGGTACCATCTATGAAATGAGTATACTAGAACATCTTTAAGAATTATTTCATTGACTTTTTGCCTGTCCTGCTTGGCAATTTGCTAATATTTACCAATTGAAGGACATCTTGTTTATTTTAGTTTGAGTTACTCTAAATAAAACTGATATAAACGTTTGCTTATACATCCATGTGTTGATATTTTCCACTTGTGTGATATAAATCCCCTAAATAGAAATGGATAGAAAGTACTAAAAACCTGGTTTCCTTTCAGAAATGTACAAGTCAAATTATTTTTGAATGTGGTTGTATTATTTACACATTTTCATCAGGGATATGAGAGATCCAATTTCTCCATCTATTCTCAACATGATACTATTTATTCTATGTGTTCATTTTCCCCTTTTCCTGTCCCTTCTTTCCTTCTCTTTTCTTTCCCTTTCCCTTCCTTCCCATCTCTTTCCTCCCTTCTCCAACTTTCTCTTTCTTCTCTCCCTTCCTTCATCCTTACACCTGTACATCACTCTTGTTTCCATCTCTCCCTTTCATTTTTGTGCATTTTAGTTTTAAGCATTTTATATTAATCAACATTATTTTGTCTTTCCATTCTCTTGGAAATACTTTGCTGCCATTGATTGCGGTGTAATTATAAAATTTTCTGTCTTCAATATCTATTACATATCTGTTACATATCTGTTAAAGTTATGATTTTTAAGAATTATGTTTAATTTCCAAATGTTTAAGAATTTTCCTGTTACTTCTATGTTTCCAAATTTAGGAGGCTTTTACTATGGTCAATGGAATGATGCATTCAATCAATTGTTTTAATATATTAAATGCTGTTTTCTTACTTAGAATGTTGTATATTTTATCTTATGATACAAAATTAAAGTGAACAATAGAGAGGAATCTATAGAATTTGAATGCATCATATTAGTTGATGATATTGAGTGATAGATTATGTTGATTATTATTAGTCCATCTTATTTGCAAATATGGAAACAGATTGTAATGTGTAACGACGTAAACGAACGCAGACAGATTGTAAAAATATATACAGCTTTAATGGATAAATAGACTTACAGAACCACCGTTCCCATGGAGACCAGGAGGGCACAAGCAGTGGCTGGGAGCATGCTTACCAAATTTATAGGCAAACATTAGCCTGAGGCGAACACGCCCCCTAAGGGGTGGGACTTGTCCCAACAGAAATGTCCAGTAATTGTGCACTTGTCCATTTTTGTTGTGAAACACTGTGCTTTATTTTAGTCCATTGGGAATATATCCACTCTATGTTATGAAAGAAATTGCAAACAGGAAAAGAAACAAAACATTTTTTTGGCTTAGTCCAAGGAATTTATATGAGTGATATCAGTGGCTATAACACTTAAGAAATAATCAGAATACCGTGGTAAATTGTATAAACTAAGAATATTATATATGAGGACTGAAGAAATGGATGAATGGTTGAGTCTGCTTATTTCTGCTGTAGAGGACCAAGTTCACTGTTTAACTTGGGCAAGTCTTAGGTCCCAGCAATTCCAGCTACAGCAGATCCAATGCTCTCTTATGGATTCTGTGAGGACATACATACACCAACATGTGAACAAAATCACATTCAGATACACACACACACACACACACACACACACAAACTCAGAAAAGAATAAGTCTTTTTAAAGCGTTTTCTGACTTACCTTCAGCTGTCTGTTTTGAATGGATCTTCTACTGGTCAGTTATGGGATTGGTGGAATAGGGAGTTATATCAAAAATATGTGAATGAATTTATCCTATGAAGAATAATTGGGAAAATAATCCTCTTTTGGGTGTTGTGTACGTAGTATGGCCCAATGGATTGAATGAGAAGATCCTTGCTCTTCTCAGAAATCTAGAGAAAAATGCCACAGTGCAAACAGTGTTTGTCATTCATTGATACCCATCATAAATTCTCCAAATCTGTGAAGATGTTACATTAACAGGCAAATGAAACTACACCAATGTGTGTAAATAAGGATCTAGAGATGGAGAGACCAATCTAATGTCAAAATGAAAGCCTTTGGATGTAGTAGAGGTAGGACTGATGTGGTGACAGAAATGGGTGAACTGGTGTGGAAAAGATGTGTCCGTATCTACAATTTCCAAAGATTTTAACAAGTTAAAACAATATGTGCGAATTAAATATTGGTTCCAAGGCATGCCCTGTAATAACTGCCTTCACTTACAGCAAACTACATGGAAATTGATACATTTAAAGGAATACATTGTTTGCTTTTAAATTCAGTTTTTGTCAACAGAATCCATAAAGTAACGTCTTCCTTTTGTGTTATACTCTTCCCAATAACTGAACATTTCCCTAGCAAGTTAAGTTTGTGCTACACCTTCAACCTTTCGATCCAAAAAACTCTAAAAACATATGGTTTTAGCTGCTTTCAAATGCTTGGGTAGTTTCGTCAAGTTTTCTCCTATAATCATTGTTTAAATTTTATCTTTTATCTCTCTCGCTCTCCTTTCCCCCATGTATGTGTGTATGCACATGTGTCATCTGTGGGTGTGTATGCATGCCTTTGCTAAGGTATATGACAAAGTACAGCAGTGCAAGTGGTTCTCTCCTTACGTTATGTAAGTCCCATTATGTAGGTCCCCCACAAAAGTAAGGTCATCAGGCTCGACAGCAACTTAATCCACTAAGCCCTCTTTCAAGCCAGCTCAAAGGTAATTTTATTTTAATATCAAGACGAGAAAATATGAAATATTTTGTTTCCCTCTTTTGTCCTCTCTGTTAAAATTTCTTTGCTTTGTTATACTAGGTCTGCAATATGGAATTGTACTATTTATTCTTATTTAATAATTTTTATAGCAGTTACATTCCATGCTCTTCAATATCTCCTATTTTTGACATTTTTTAATCCAGTCCTGTATGTCAGAGACCATGGATCTTAGTGTTGTTCCTACGCAATATGGAATTGGCCTATTTATTTTTAATTATTAATTTTTATAGTGGTTACTTTCCTTGCTATTCAATATCTCCTATTTTTTACATTTCTGAATCCATTCCTATATGTCAGAGACCATGATACTTAGTGTTGCTCCTACCTGCTGCATGAGGAAAATGATTTTAGTGTTCTTTGATAGGAAACACAGGACATTTTGTTTCAGGTACTTTAAAAAAATTATAACAACCTTTTAAGAATTAGCAAATTTAAAAGGACGTAATAATAGCAAATGAAAATAAAATTTGAAGACAGTAAGGGAACACTCAGATAGGAGAAGGGCTACACTCTATGGTTTATAACAGAAAGTTAGTAGACAAAAAGTGCAAAAGCAGTTCACATTATTTTTTTTTCTTTTTTTTTATTGGAAAAAAAAAGAAATTTCTGCCTCCTCCCCGCCTCCGATTTCCCTCCCCCTCCTCCCCCCTCCCCCCACTCCTCCCCCTCCCTCTCCAACCTGAAGTGCAGTCAGGGTTCCCTGCCCTGTGGAAAGTCCAAAGTCCTCACCCCTCAATCCTGGTCTAGGAAGGTGAACATCCAAACTGGGTAGGCTCCCACAAAGCCAGAACATGAAGGAGGATCAAAACCCGGTACCATTGTCCTTGGCTTCTCAGCAGCCCTCATTGTCCGCCAAATTCAGAGAGTCCGGTTTTATCCCATGCTTTTCCAGTCACAGTCCAGCTGGCCTTGGTGAGCTCCCAATGGATCAGCCCCACTGTCTCCGTGGGTGGGTGCACCCCTTGTTGTCCTGACTTCTTTGCTCATATTCTCCCTCCTTCTGCTCCTCATTAGAACATTGGGAGCTCAGTTCGGTACTCCAGTGTGGGTCTCTGTCTCTATCTCCATCCATCGCCAGATGAAGGTTCTTTATTTATCTCTAGAAACCAATTATGAGTGAGTACATCCCATGTTCATCTTTTTGGGTCTGGGTTACCTCACTCAGGATAGTGTTTTCTATTTCCATCCATTTGCATGCAAAATTCGCGAAGTCATTGGTTTTTACCGCTGAGTAGTATTCTAATGTGTATATATTCCATACTTTCTTCATCTATTCTTCCATTGAAGGGCATCTAGGTTGTTTCCAGGTTCTGGCTATTACAAATATGAACATAGTTGAACAAATGTCCTTGTCATATGATCGGGCATCTCGTGGGTATATTCCCAAGAGTGGCATTGCTGGGTCCATGGGTAGGTTGATCCCAAATTTCCTGAGAAACCGCCACACTGCTTTCCAAAGTGGTTGCACAAGTTTGCATTCCCACCAGCAATGGATGAGGGTACCCCTTTCTCCACAGCCTCTCCAGCAAAGGCTATCATTGGTGTTTTTGATTTTAGCCATTCTGAAAGTTGTAAGATTATATCTCAATGTTGTTTTGATTTGCATTTCCTTGATCGCTAAGGAGGCTGAGCATGACCTTAAGTGTCTTTTGGCCATTTGAAACTGAGAAGCTTCTGTAAAGCAAAGGACACTGTCACTAAGACAAAAAGGCAACCCACTGACTGGGAGAAGATCTTCACCAACCCCGCAACAGACAAAGGTCTGATCTCCAAAATATATAAAGAACTCAAGAAACTAGACTTTAAAATGCTAATTAACCTAATTAAAAAATGGGGCACCGATCTGAAGAAAGAATTCTCAACAGAAGCAGTTCACATTATTGTGAGGTGGAAAATCCTCTGCAATTACACAAAACAGAATGTGAGCAAGGACATGGGAAAGACTGGGAATGCAATTCAGTTCTTAGACAGTAAAGGCTGTGACTGTTTTCTTCATGAGCTCAGCAAGACTTTGTCTGCCAAGCTTTTTGGTGTAAAGCAACTCCAGTAGATGAAGTGGAACTGGCAGCTCAAAGTCTACGCTTCTTGGTTCACCCAAAGGCCACCACATAGACACTATTCATAAGTAAACTCTGTGTTCTGTGTCACAGAAAAATTCAGTGAGTGAATTTCATGTAAGAATAAAAAGCCATTATCATTTTTCCTGCATGAATATGGATAAGCCTTGACAATAATATGTGTTTAAAAAACATGCACACACTACAGAGTGGAACCTAATAGAAACTTTCACAGGGTATTGCCACCACCATGCATAATTCATTGAGAAGAAATTAGAATAAAGCAGGCAGACATTGACTTCACGAAGTTTTTGTTTTACTTTTTCTGACTTGTAATTTATTCCTGTTGTGGGAACAGCTTCTCTTCTGTCCTATTGACAGTGTTCTGCAGTGAGTTTTAAGTATCATCTAGGCTTTCTTGTTCAATCAAAATCTGTGCTTTATGGTAATTTTACTCCATTGTTTGTTCTATGATTTGTTTTTAATCATCATCTTTAGAATTTCATTCAGAACTCAAGAACCATTATCCCTCAATGATTCTACGACATAATGAAGTGAATTCTCAGCATATTTTTTTTCAATCCATGGATATTATCATCATATGTATGTTCAAAGCCTGCTATATTGTATTCTTGTAACTAAATTAAATACAGTTTAATTAAATTAAGAAAATTAAATTACTCATTACTAGTAATAACTTAAAGCTTTAAAATGCTTTTGAATGAGAAAAGAATTTCAATATCTGGATTAACAGTTCCAGTGTGGTATGATATTAATTAGAGTCATACATATCTTATTTCTTTTCAATGAATGCATAGATGGAAGACAGAATGAGAATGATAAGGTTTGAGAACTACTTTTAAAGTTTATTAAATTACAAAAGTATTTTCCATGAAGAACAACTGAACTAAAATACAATTACTTATTGAAGAATAAAATGTTTAATTAAATATTAATATTAATAAAATGTAAAATATTTGAAAGTATTATTTTCCTAGAGATGATAATATATAATAACATCCAATAAGATAACCAGAACTTTTGTTACTACTCCTAATCAACTATTGTTAATGCATTAATTTCCATATGTAACATGGAGAGAGAAATGATAGGTAACTATGCAGAAGCAGTCTCATCATTTCATCTCTTCCATCGAGTGTTTTCTTTCTTCTGAGTATGTAATGGCAGGATGATTATTTCATCTGATTTCTTGGGTAGCAAAATTTTAGAGCACATAACTTTTTTTTCAAATGTTTGTTAGGAGTTCTTAGAGTTCTTTCTAGAATGAGCTTTAGAGGAAAAATTAAGAATATATATAAAAATCTCAATACCTCATAGTAGTATAATATGAAATATCACATGTACATTTAGCCTACAGAGATACTATGTAAATACAAATTGTGAGGTGGACTTTATTCATAATTATTTTGGTATGGTATTTTGGGATTCTACTTGATTTAAAATATTTAATTATTTGCTTACAAAATATAACAGATCATATTCGTAAGCTTCAGAAAACCATCATTTAAAACTGTAATTAAACACAGCTTCTAGAAAGCCAAACTGATGTTTTCTCAATGAAAAAGAATTTAAAAGTCTCTGTTAAATATTTTTTTTCAAGCAGTATTATCCACAATGAGATTGTGAAAGACAACCCACAAATAACTCGTAGTGCTTAGCTTAAAAAGACTCACATACAAAATGAACATACATACATGCATACATACACACAAAGACACACACAATACAAGCTGAATCACAAAGAAATGTGTAAATAAACCACAGACACATATATAATTAATGGGAGTTAAATCACATGCTCAGAGAAACATAGAAATAGCTAATGCAAACATTTCTATAAATCTAAAATCACTTAAAATAACTTCTACAATATCTTTTAGAAGTATCAAAGTTATTCTTTTCATAGCATCAAAACATAAATGTTCAAAATTGAGGGGAATTTAATTCCAAACATTCCCTATATCTTCTAAATTATATCACATTAGAACCTGAAATTTTTCATACACTTTAGGAACATTTCTGTTGACTGAGGTTTCAGTCCTGCCCAGATCCCACAGTTGTTAAGTCACAAAGAAATCACACAGAGGTCTACATTAGTTATAAATTGACTGGCCCAGTATCTCAGGCTTCTTATTAACTCTTACAACTTATATTAGCCCATAATTCTTGTCTGTGTTAACCAGGTAGTTTGGTACCTTTTTCGGTGAAGCAGTCACATCTTGCTTTCTCTGTGTCTGGCTTCCTATGTGACAACTGCAAAATGACTCTTCCCTCTTCCTAGTATTCTTGTTACCCTGCCTCTACTTACTGCCTGGTTGTCCCACCTATACTTTCTTCATTACTATGGGCCAATCAGTGTTTATTTAAAATACAAGTGACAAGGGACAGACCATTGTTCCACAGCACTTCTCCCCCATTTTCTTTAAAACAAGAACTCTTAATCAAATCTCCTTTTTTTTTTCTTTTATTTTTTGGGAATGTGGGCATACTTTTCCAAGTTACTTCTTGCTGTTTGGGGTACTGATAATCTTATGGGGACTGAAAGAAAATTTAGAATTATGAACAAGTTCTGACTGGAGTATCCTGTGAGTCAAAGGTGGGGTGACCAGGAAGAAAGTAGAGGTGGGGCAATGAGAATTCTCAAAAGAGGGAAGTTTTAGTCTCTAGTCATCACCCAGACAGAAGATGCCAGACACAGAACAAGCAAGATGTGACTGCCTTGCCAGAAAAGGTTCCAAGCTACGTGGTTAACACAGAGAGGAATTATTGCTAATATATGTTATAAGAGTTAATAAGAAGCCTGAGATACTAGGCCAACCAGCTTGTAATTAATGTATACCTCTGATTTCTTTGGGACTTAATGACTGCAGGAACCAGTGGAACAGAAACCTCAGTCAACACATTCTCTCAATGCAAAACTGGATTGTTTGATTTGCTTAGTTATTAAATATTTTAAAACTGATAACTTCATTAACAACTATGTTTATTTAAATGTCTTAGACACACTATAGAATTTAGAAAGAATCACTACATAAAAGATAATATATGCTAGAAGAGATAAATTTAAATGGTTAGTAATGTATCATCCATGTAAATTTATTTTAAATATCATTGATTTCAATTAGTTTTATATGTTTATTTAGCTATAGAATTATAATATACTTATAAATGTTATTTAAAGTCAGTTGTATAACATTTGTTTTAAATCTACTGACTTACATATTACTTTCATAAAATTTCTTTACCGTGAAACATGAAGAAAATGTCTCAATTTTAAAGTGAAACTACTCTTAAAACTGTAATCATTTTGGGTTAATATGCCAGCTATTAGAACTATAAAGTCCATAATATTATTAATCAAAACCATAAAATAAACAAATGTTAAACAATTAGAAAATAAATCTGTATGTTCAGTCATTGAACAAATGCTAGTAAAATATCTACAGATCCTCTGATGGATACAGTCCTGTAACAAGAATTCATTAATTAATTACATTGAGGTAGGACAACTCATTGACCACATCTGAAATGTAAGTGAGGTGTGTGGGTTCAGTTTGTGTATGAAAGCTGTCATGTTGAAGATAGGATGCTCCACAGAAGCTACATGCCTTGTATATGATTTATTAAAGGCTACCAATATAGGGAGACCAAATTTATAAATGCATGCCCATCATTGTCCTGGGCACAAATTAAAAAGAAATATGATAAGACCCATGAAAATATTTTGTAGGTCATGCAGCAGATTTTTCAAACTATAATATATGTAACCAGGGTTCATGACATGTGCAATTAACCATGAATACTGAACAACTTCCTTGATGTTATAATTACTTAATATGAAGTGATAGTCTGATTGCAATTTAACTTTCCATGTAACATTGTCTGCAAAGAGGGCCTGTGGATACCAGTGGGAAAGTGACAGGAAATGGAAGTATCATGCTAAGTGTTCCACATTAAATTAATGCAGTAGCTTTCTAATTTTAATACATTAGTCTCTCAGGGCTTGTTTAATGTAACTTTTCCCTAAGTTATTAATTCATTACACAAATTATGACAAATGATAGTTCTCGATTCACAATGTAACACTGAAGGCCTAGTTTCTTGAGAGCAATGGATCGAACTTAATGGTACAATTCTCTCTAGACTATAAATGAGCCCAAATCCACACTTATTATGACCAGAAATATTTAGAATATCAAGAATACCAAACAATTTTTTCTCTTTTCATTTACTAATTATTTATATATCTGAGTAAAAAAAATGACATTGCAGATTATCTCAGTACAAAACAGGCTATAAAGGTAGGGATTTGGAATCTGCCTTGTTTGAACTTTGCAAGATTAACTAGAGTACTTGTGTACTGCTGCAGGAGGACCTTCCACTCCTTCAGCCAATAGTCGCTGAAGTACGAGCCCATTGTGCTGCAGGAGTGCCTTCCACTCCTTCATCCAATAGCTGTTGAAATACCAGCCCACTGGGGCATGGTCTATTTATCTTTCAAAAAAGAGCAGCAAGCCTCGGCCAGCTCTCTTGGTTCCGGTGCTTGGTTCCTGTTCCTGCTCTGGTGACTAGGCTATTTCCTGACGGTTGGTGTTTCGTGAGTTTTACCTCCCTAAAAAAAATATCCCTTTAAATCATAATTGGTGTGGGATTGATTTGTGCATAAGTGTACTTACTAGTTTTACATTAACTTGACACAAAATATAGTCATCTGAGGGCTGGGAACCTCAGTTTTTTTTTTTTTTTCCAGATTGGGTTGCAGACAAACTTGTAGGACATTTTTTTAATGGGTGATTGTAGTAGGAGGGTCTAGTCCATTGTAGGTGAGGTTGGTGGTTCTGTGTTCTTAAGAAATTAGGCTGAATGATCCATGAGAAACAAGTCAATAAACACTTCTCTTCCACGGTGTCTGCATCAATATCCTCATCCAGGTTCCTACTCTGCTTCAGTTCCTGTTTTGACTTCCCTTAAAACAGACTATAATGTGAAAGTATTAGTCAAATAAACTCCTCTCCGAGCTATTTTTGGTCATGGTGTTTCATCACAGCAGTAGCAACCCTATCTTTGAGAACTTATAGTTGAAAAAACTTACTACATGTCTAAAACTGCATATGTATTATAATCTGTGAATAGTCTACAACTTCCACATAATTGGGAAGGAGCGAGAATGTGAGCAAAGAGACCAAGACTATGATGGGATAACCACTGAGATGGATTACCTAGGCTTCAATAACTCTTAACTATTGCATTCATCACTGTTTTTTGAACCAGTAAGAATATCAAAAAGATAACTTTCAGAACGTTCTATCATATTTAAAGTCTAAAGTGTCTATATAAATACTCATCATACCTAAATCCAAGAAGGAATTTTCTGGGATGTTTCTCAGAAATTGCTCATAAAATTAAAGTTTACAATAGTTTGAAGACTCAGTAATACTCTAATGTGTAGATGTGACACTCTTTCTTTATCCATTCTTCCCTTGTGAGGCATCTAGGTTGTTTCCAGGTTATGGCTATTACAAATAATGCTGCTATGAACATAGTTATTTATTTTTTGTTTGTTTGTTTTTTGAGACAGGGTTTCTCTGTGGTTTTGGAGCCTGTCCTGGAACTAGCTCTTGTAGACCAGGCTGGTCTCGAACTCACAGAGATCCGCCTGCCTCTGCCTCCTGAGTGCTGGGATTAAAGGCATGCGCCACCAACGCCCGGCTTATGAACATAGTTAAATAAATGTTTTTGTAGTATGATTGAACATCTTTTGGGTATATTCCCAAAAGTGGTATCACTGGATCCTGAGGTAAGTTAATTCCCAGTTTTCTGAGAAACTGCCACACTGATTTCCAAAGTGGTTGCACGAGTTTGCATTCCCAATAGCAATGGATGAGTATTTACCATATTCCACATCCTCTCCAGCATAAGTTATCACTAGTGTTTTTGATCATAGCCATTTGGACAGAATCCAGCAGTTGAATAAGAGAGAGAGAGAGAGAGAGAGAGAGAGAGAGAGAGAGAGAGCACAAGATTTACATTTGCATTTATAGTACAAGAGAGTACAATCAAGTGGACTGGCATCTTAAAGGCTGTTGTCTGCAGGAGTTCCCATAGCAGTGTGCTTTTTACTATAGGTAAATGGTAGAGATGGAGAATAACTGGCATCCTCAGTAGTAAGTTTATTTCCATTTACTTATTACTAAGAGTTTTATTTGTAGGTATTTTACTCTCTTGAATGTTTAGCAGCAATGGTGATCTTATGCTTTGTGCCTTTTATGAGATCAGGTAGATATATTTTTTTAAAAAAAACTTTCATTTTTAAATATACACACTGACATACATTGTTGTCAAATACCACCATTTCCGGACTCTGAGCAACAATTCCCATTATATCCTGTTATCTTTCATCAGTATATGGTTTGTCCCTGAAGCACTCTGTGAACAAACCTACTGCTCCACTCAGACAAAGAAGGCAGGATGATGCTGACCTTTCATCTGCGGTGTTTTCACTGTATTTCTTTTTAAAGTCCACTACAGTCCCATTCATTGGACTAATTCCAAATACCAGTTTACATGGAACTCACATTATACAGACCTATTATCCGGTTGACTTTATATAATCATGTGCTTGTGTATATTTTCATGGAAAATTATTCTTGTTAAGATCATTCTGAAAGTTATCTGTATTAATTTTGGTGAGTAATTACTGTAATTATAAGAACACAATAGAGTCACTCAAATAGTCAAAACTGAAATTTTATTGAGAATAGAATCGAGAAAATAAGGTACATTTCTCTTCTTCCGAGGCTAATTTTGATCAGAAATATTAAAATTTTATGTGTTAGTCTGAACTGCATAAATACTGAAAAGTAAAGGTAAAAAAATATGTATTATTTACTTCTCAAGAAAAGTAAAGATTAAATGTTGCACCTTGGGGAAAAAAAATAAAAAAAATAAATAAAAATAAATATACACACTGTAGTATTTGTCTAATTAATCAGACCATTATCAGTTTCTCAAGAATCACTGTGGATCCTTATGTATGATCATAACTTTTCCCTACCAAAATGATATTCTTGAACTTGGGAGAAAATTACTTTTACACTATTTTGTTTCACATGTTGTTATCTCTGGCATGAAACCAAAATATATACAATGTAGAGCCATCTTAGAACAAATGCAAATATTTTCTTCCAATTCATTTTGTATATGCATAACTTCCATCTAAAAATATATAGTAAATTTAATTGTTTTATCAGTTGAACTTCAGTGGACATGGAAATATAGCTCATTTATCCCAGAAAATATTAATGACCTTTGAGTTTAAAACTTTCTCCATTGCCCTAATGGTCATATATATTTTCACATAATAGCATATTTTGTTAAAGTCACTGGATGGTATAATTTATTTTTTGTCTGTTGGTGTTAACAAAAAAATGTTTTTTTCTTTTTTTAAAGGTTAGTCATGTTGGCAAGACTTGATAGGTGTGGCCTTTGAACTTTGTAGAACACAAAGTCTCACAATGGATTCTGAATTCTCTGGCTCTTACATTCTTTCTGGGCACCTTTCTCAATGACTCCTGAGCTTTAGGTTGTTGGAGTTTTTTGAAAATGTATCTGCTGATATGCTACCTCAGAGAAGAACATACCAGTTGTTTATCCAGTATCAAATGATCAGTCCTGAAAATACAAATGTAAGTATGTAATAGTATAAAGACTAAGCAAGATGTATTTATGTATTTAAATGTATACACAAACATATATATATATATATATATATATGGGTTGGGTTATATGTATGTGACAAAATGAACAAAACAAAGAGACCATGAACTTCAAAAAGTGCAAGGATGGGTATATCAGATTGTTCGGATAGAGGGAATGAAGGGCAGAATGACATAACATATTATAGTCTCAAATATTTTTTCAAATGGAAAAAATTAAGGATAATATGATTATGAGGAAAGTATAGATGTTTTAAAAATGGTTTGTGTCTTTACACACATTTTCTTAGGAGGGCCCAAATTAATATACGTCCTTTATATTATTTCTAGATATTTTTGTACTATTGTCCTGCAGTTCTAGAGTAAGTAACAGAAGCCTGATCATGACAGCAGACACCTTTTAAAAATTAATTATCTTGCCAGACGGTGGTGGCGGACGCCTTTAATCTCAGCACTCAGGAGGCAGAAGCAGGCGGATCTCTGTGAGTTCGAGACCAGCCTGGTCTACAGAGCTAGTTCCAGGACAGGCTCCAAAGCCACAGAGAAACCCTGTCTCGAAAAACCAAAAAAATAAAATAAAATAAAATAAAATAATTAATTATCTTTTATGTAGTAGTTGTTCATTTACAATTTCTTTTTAAAATCTAGAGAGTTATCAATCAGCTCCCCTCCTTTTATTATTAAGCATGGTAAGACACAAAACATGGTCCTTCACTGTCATAGATATCTCAATATTTCTACCAGTTTCTTAAAAAATATAAACTCAAAAAACATGGAAAAAGACATTAATTTAAAGACTTCAGAGTCAATAAACCCGATGTTGTTAAATAACAATTCCCACAACTAAATGTGAAATATTGTCTAATGAGCTTATTCATATGATTAGATATATGGACGGATTACTTTCTGTTTTATAATATATTGTTCATCCTTAGAACTAATAAATTTTTATTATTCCCACATCATTTATCTACAACACATACACTTAAGGGAAGAGTTACCTTATGCATTTAGCATTTAAAATAACTTCTGGTTTTTATGACTATATACAAATACAGAATCATTCGTTACAATGTAAGTCACTCAGGAAGCACAGAGCCTGCAAAGGTATACAGCACAAAACTTCTTAGAGCCAAAAGAAAAAGGGCAATCCTGCCCATATCCCTTACATATAAGCAATCTCCAGTTGCTAACCACTGGCAAAAGTAAATTTAGTTTCCTCCAAAGGTGTCTCACTGGGGAAACAAACTATTCTTAAGGGTAGGGTAGGCTATCCAGCAAGCAATAGATAGCAAATAGAAAGTAATCTCAATAGTATCTTTTCCTTATTGTGGTGTTAATGATTTTCTCTTTTTTTTTGCTAATTATATTATATTTTTATTTTTAATATTATATTATTTATATTTTTCTTCTCTCTTTTTTGCAGGTCTTTAACATATATGTCATGGCTTTCCACTTATAATGTTTTTAAGGGATTCTTGTTTGTGAGATGAGCAGGTCTCTGAGTTGTGTGACTTCTCTTGAGTTCTTTTCCATCTGTTTGTTTGTCTTGACCAACGCTGACATAATCATTATTATTTTATCTTATTATATTTTATTTTGTTATATGTTGTTATTATCCATTAGATGCCATTTTGTTTTCTGATAAGAAAAAGAAAGGGGATAGATCAAGATGGGAAGGGAGGTATGTAAGTAGTAGAAGAAGTAGAAAGATAGAAAATTACAATCAGCCTGATTTATTATAGAGCCCCAAATCCTCAGTCCAGGGATGGCAACAGCCACAATTAACTGGGTACTCCCACATTAATCAGTAGTTGTGAAAATGCCCCACAGGTTTACCTGTAGTCCAGTCTTATGAAGACCTTCATACTTTAGCTTCCCTCCTTTCAGATGACTGTAGCTTGTATCAAGTTGACCCAAAACTATGTAACACAGGCTTTTGTTTTTCTCCTGGTAGAGTTTGGCAACATATAATGAAAGGCCTGCCATTCTTCCAGATGACACTCTTTCAACATGTAAAGAACTATTTCTATGACATAAATTGTTGTTACCTAAATGTTCCATACTTTGGAAATATAACTCAAAATCAACATTTTCTGCCTTTTCCTTAATTTAGTGTTTACCAAGATTTCTTTTCAAATCAGAATAGTCTGCAACTGCAAGAAATAGTCACTAAATGTTACAAGAAAAATACTTTAAAAATCACTTTTTATCTTTGATTATATAGATGGTCTAATTACATGCATGTATTTATTATTTTTCCAACAAATGATGGCATTGAGTTTTAATATTGAAATACAATTATTTCATATTTAAAACATTTTTCAGAAAATAACAACTAAGCTACTTTTTTCACTTTATGACATTAATCAAGAACATAATGCTTCATAATTGCAAATTCTTCCCTGTGAAAATATTCACTTCTAAAACATGTGCAGCAATCAGTTTGATGGATCTTCACAATCTGTTGTCATATTCAGAATTTTTAGATGCCTAGGCTCTCAGAGGTAAAAATGAGGAAATTAAGTGATGAGCATTCACAAACCATAGTAATAAGTTAAAAAATGCAGACTCTATCAATCTTCAAGAATAATTTTACCCAATATATTTCCCATGATGAGCAGAAGACTCAGGAGAAAATAAACTTGCAATAGTCATGAATGTGAGAGGCTTCCTCAGGCAGCAGATGAGAACAGGTGTAGAGACCCAAGCCAGGCTGAGTGGGAACTCTCCATTTGATCCTACACCTTGGAGGTCAACGAACCCCATGAGAGAAGGAGAGAAAGGACTGTAGGAGTCAGGGAGGATTGAGGACATGAGGAGAATGTGGTACACCAAATCAACAAAGCATGACTCATAAAGACTCACAAAGATTAAAGTAGCAAACCTAACATCTGCATGGATCTGTATCAAGTCCTCTACATAAATGTTATTGTTGTTAGCTTGGTGTTTTTGTCAGATTCCTAACAGTGGAAGTGGGATTTCTCTGCAACTCTTATGGGCTTCTGGACTTCTTCACATTCAACTGGGTTGCCTTGTCCAGTCTTTACCTTGTCTTACTGTACCTTGTTTTTTCATGTTTGACACTTGTCTTTTAGATGTCTGCTCCTTTCTGAAGGGAAACTGAGAGGGAGTACATCTAACTGAGAGCTGAAGTAGGGCACTTGGAACAATGGAAGGAGGATAAGCTGTGCTAGGGTTGTGTTTTATATTTATTTATTTATTTTTGGTTTTTCGAGTCAGGGTTTCTCTGTGGCTTTGGAGCCTGTCCTGGAACTAGCTCTGTAGACCAGGCTGGTCTCGAACTCACAGAGATCCGCCTGCCTCTGCCTCCCGAGTGCTGGGATTAAAGGCGTGCGCCACCATCGCCCGGCAGGGTTGTGTTTTATAAAGAAGAACCTATTTTCAATTTAAAAAAATAACTGAAAAAAATGAAGTTTAGTTGTATATCAAGGAGTACTGTAAAAATAAACAAACTATATGTTAACAAAAATCAAAAATCTAATTAACAAAAACTGGATTCATCAACAGAAGTTATGATGAAGAAAGGCAGAAAGAAAGAAGAAAGGTCTGTATACTAAGTTGTACTTTACAAGAACTTTGAATCCACAGTTATTTAAGGACAACGGGGTTTGCGTCACAAGAAACATTTTTCCTCTGAAGTCCTATGAAACAAATTCCCAGTTTGAAGGAAAGCACAGCTGAAGAAGAAACAAATGCTTTCTGTTCAAATAACCTTTTATACACATGTACTTGTCTTAATAATTGGTAAAGTTTTCTAAAACCAAACATTTAGTTTCCATTGTTTAATTTTCAAATTATGTTAACAGTGCATTTTATAGTTCAAGTTTTATGCTAATAAATAGAAAACCACACTTGAATTCCTTTTGAGAACATCACGATTGATGGTGCAATACTTGGTGGATGAAGTTATCACCTGGTAAGACGAAATTCATACAAAGGTCTTTGGTGCACCATGAAGATATATAGCCATGAAACTTATAAGAAAGAATGGTTTGAGTGCTGGGATAAAGGAAATGTTCAGACTTTATGTTGGTGATTTATTGTTTTAATAACACTTGATGATTTGTCACACTCTCTTGTAGGGTCTTTGTCTTTTCCTTGAGGGTAGCAGACTACAAACATGAAATTCTGTGTTTCAAAAATGCACAGAACTCTCTCTTATAGGTAGGTTTCAGAGAAATAATTTTATTCCCTACGTCCTGTATGTACATTCTCATAACCAATGAGCAGCATTACTCTTAGTTATTAGCTATAACTTCTTAGAGAGTCTGTAAGAGACAAGTTAAATAAACCCTTTTAAGAAGTGTAAATATCATTTCAGTGACATCTTCCTCCTCAGACTGGAGCTCGACTGTTGTCAAATTTAGCTTTCTCATTTAACCAGCATTCTAGTTAAGAATTTTTGCATATTTCTTCTGTAGTGTGCATAAATTATAATCTCTGTTTATATAGGAGGAATTTTATAACATAAAAAGCTTATATTTCACTGTTTTGAGTGTTTTGCTTTTTGTCTTACTATTTATCCTTCTCATTTTGCCTGTAATAAAATTTATAAGAATGAATGCAGCTGAGTAAAAATAGCAATGAGGAAAGTTTAAATGGTGTTCTACCATCCTGTGTACTCCTAGTTCTGTAATTATACCTCTCTACATTTACAGTAAGTGTAAACAGACATGCAATGAAACTGCTCTATATGATGAGAAGCTCTTATCCAAATGATTATGATCAGAAGTGCTTCATATTTCAAAAATGATTTCAGATTTTGGAATATTTGCATATGAATGCTAAGGTATTCTAAAATGTGACCCAAGTCTAAATGGAGAATTCACTTACGGTATACATACGCTGAAAATAATTTTAGATAACTTGATTTTCAGTACATCTTCATTTTGACATGCAAACTGATATGAAATTTTATATGCCTAGACTATTTTTGACTTTGGAACTCTTAGGACACCATAGTTCAAGGTTCAATTTGATTAGATTCAGATTGATAGTTCAAATGCTCAGTTTGATTAGAGATCAAATTTATTTCATAACTATGCTGCAAGAATACCAAAATTATATGTATTTAGTAATATAGAAGTACAAATCTTAAAATTACAATATACTTATTAAATATTTCACAAAATGGTCAAAATTTGCTGACAAATTTTATCATTAATAATTTAGTTTACTTTGGAAAGAAATTCTCATCATAATTGGTACGGTTTTAAATCTGCACATTTAACAATTTAATGATAGAGACATTAAAATGTGTACATTTTCATGATACAAAATATAAAAAATAAAATAATTATTTAAAACATACAGTTTCAATTACTTCAAGTTTATAGTACATTATGTATCTTGTGTCTCATCTTTGTCATTTTCCTAAATTTTATTGTAGTGATCATGGAAATCATCAACATACTTTCAAAAACTTTCTATTTTGAAATAATTTTGAAATTCAAGAGGAGTTGCAAACACAGTTTCAAATGTTTGTATTTCCTTCCCAGTCCTCCATAGTCAACATTTCATTGTTGATGACCTCAGGAGCCTCCAGGATACATAAAGAATTACACACAAGTAAGGAATCCCGAGAAGAGTGGGGAAAGAATCTATCGCTGGAAAGAGTAGACCAACTGGATATCCAATTCCAAGTAGCCCTGAGCACACATACATATAAGTAACATTATACAGATTGGGTAATTTGTATACATTTTTTTTTAAATTTAGGAACAAACATATATTCCTTTACCTTTCATTTTCATTTTTTCCACCCCTTTGCTCCTCTTTCAAATGGTTTAAAATGGTATTTTATTATTCTGTTTTAATCTAGCCACCATTTTAATATCAATAATAGAAATCTTTTTGTGGAGAATTAAAGAATTTTCATGCTATGTGACAATTTGGAATGAATCCTATAATGCCGTCTGAAAATTTGACCTTTGCATTGTGGTTCTAACTCTTTAAAATATATTTTTTCATAACTTTCTCCTTTTCTCTCCCTCTTTCTCCTCCCTCTCTTACTCTTGCTCTTTCTGTATAACCTATGTTTGTGTGGAGGATGCATCTGCATGTGAAGAGGAGGTAGAGAATTGTGTTTTATCACTCTGCTTATCCTTTTGAGACAAGGTCTTCCATTGAAGCTGAAGCATGCTTGCTCTATCTCCCATGCTCTTGGATGGGTAGAATCAACATAGTAAAAATGGCAATTCTACCAAAGGCAATCTATAAATACAACGCTTGCTCTATTCAGGTGAACCTGCTTGACAATCAAGTTCCAGTGATCCTTCTGTCTCCAATGCTATCCCACACCCAGAAGTATGTTACAGGTATAATACATATTTACATCTGGTACTTTAAAGCCAATTACCCTGATCTCAAATCTTACTTTTAATGGATTTAAATATCTAATCTAGTTAAAAATCAGAAGAATTGTGATTCAATAGTAACTTTGTGAATTTCATTCCTCTTGGTGTTTTTACTGTTATCTTTTGGTTGTATTTTAAGACAGAGTTTCCATAAGTATCCAAAACTGGCCCAGAACTTAGGATCCATCTGCTATAGCCTCCTTGATGTCGGACTTATAGATCAAGACATCATGCCTCCCTGATTTCTGTTTTCTTGGTGGAGTAAAGCTCCTGGAAAATATACTGTATCTATGTCATGATCTTTTACACTTGTAAAATGTGTTTAAAGATATGTTTCTATTGTCATCTTTCATAAATATTTTTTATTCTAGTTACCCAAAAAGAGAGAAAAACTTGTATGCCAAGGATGATTCTACTTTTGTTTCCATACTCACTAGTTCTGTGCATATCCTCTGCAATGTTAGCGATTTCTGGTACAAAAAGCATTAATATATTACAAACATTCTCTCTTCCTTGTATTCCTTTCATAAATGGCTTCCAAATTCTTGCTGCATGCCTACCAAGTGAAAGCTGAGCCACAAACCAAACTCCAACCTCAAAATGTTTTGGAGAATGAATTCTTTGGATTCCGGCTTGCTGTTGATAGTCAAGCACATTGATTTGGGGTCACTGCTATAATCCATTCCAGAAAAGACTGGGGCAGGATTGAAGACCTGTGTTAAACAAAACATATAACATAAGACCATCTTACTCTGTTTTATTATATATGATGAATCTATAGCTTGAGAACTCCAGTGTGAAAATATAAAATAAACATGTAGAACTAAGCTAAGATTAAAATACTTGTGCATCTCTGAAATTATCTTCCCCTTCAGAGGTAAGATATGAATAACTACTAATAATATAAAGAGGGAGGGTCAACTTTCCTAAATATAAAAGGCCATATTAGAAGGAAAGGTAGGATAGGAAAATCTTGATGGTAACATCAGGTAATAACCTACAAGGGCATTAAAAAACTGTAAGACAAATACCAAGTTAAACAATATTTATTTATAAAAAATTTACTACTTAATCTATTTAATATTCCTTAGAATAGTAAATTCACACATCAATGTTGAATTGTGTATAGTTGGCACACTGGGTAACTTTTGATACATTGGAGAAGTGTTATAATACATATTACCTTATATCAATTTTATATTTTGTTAATCCATAAGCAAAGCTTTTTTATAGTGAACTATATATTTATTATTTATTTTAATTCTTTGAAATTTTCACACATAATAGATTTTGGCCATATCCATTCTGACTCTCTCCGTTTAGGTCCTGTGAGTTCTTCTAACACATTCGCAGCCCACATTGTTATGAACTCTTTTCTGAAAATCACCTGAGTCCAGTTACCTCGGCCCATATATACATCAATGCAGGAAATCAACTGCAGCACTGGGAATCTACCAAGGGTCATTTCCCACAGAAAAGTCACTCTCCTTTCTTCAGTAGTTACTACCTGTCAACTAGGAATAAGAATTCTACAGTTCCTCTCCAACACTTTGCTATTTGAATAAAATTTCGACATTTTATTTTGTGCAGTTCTTGTATAGGTAAACACAGCTGGTACAAATTCATGTGTGCAATAGTCATGTCGCGTCTACAGGCCAGCATTTCACAGCATGCCCTCTCATACTCTGGTTCTCATATTCTTTCCACCTCTCTTCCTTAGTGTTCAGTGACATTGATGCAGGGAAATGAATTATTATATGATACAACTATGTCAATTTTGGGCATATACCCCAAAACACATAATACAAGGACAGCATTACTCATTGCATATACATGTTGATTCACTAAGAAAGGGAATAACCTAGATGTCCATCAGCTGATGAATTGAAAAGAAGAATGTGGTACATGTACAAAATGGGATATTCAACCATAAAAATAGCTTAAATAATAATGTTTTCAAAGGATATGAGTGGAACTGGAAAATTCATACTAAGGGAGGTCATCCAGGATGAAAACTCAAATGTCACTTGAATTTCTCATATGTCCCTATGATGTTCAAATTTTGCTTTTTACCTGTAGTATGAGAGAGCCATAAACACAGTAGGTCAGTGTTAAAAGGAAAAGATAGGGAAGAGGTATAGCAGAGTCCTGGTGAACTGAAAGTAATACTATGTGCAAAACATATAGTTGAGAAATAAGGATGGGAAAATAGAGGACAGGATTAGGTTAACCAAAATTAAATATGCATAAAGAAGCAACTTGAAAACCTAAAATCTTGCATCTCAAACAAAAGCTACAATACCATTGAATAGTAGAACTTACATGTAATGACAGAATGTTATAGGAGAAGATAATGGGAACTAAAATTTTAAGCAAGGATGAGATCAGGGATTTGGGGAAAAATAGAGGTAAGGGTGAAAATAACCAAAGTGAAAGATGCATGAAAAAGCTTTATAAAGCACAGTAGTTTATAAGCTAATTAAACAATTTGAACCGAAATATCTCCTATAGTTAGAAATCACTTCTCTCAGAAGACATTGGTTTCATTAACTGAATACTCAAAGTAGTATGGAAGTTACCTTCCTATGAGTTATTGGTCAGAAAGCCCCCAGAGACACACAAAGCAATATAGGTTATTACCTTTGTTTTTTATAGTCTACCTTAACTAGATGGTAAAAAACCTATTACTGAAGACACCACGAACTTCGGTTGAAGGACATAGAGAAATGAATCTTGAAACTATTAGGATACTCTCTCTGTCCATTGCCTAGATTTCACAGTGCTGGAATTTACCCTGTTGGTATATGGGGAAGAAAAGACAGTAGATTAATGCAGCACTGGATACTGCAAGATATCATACTAACCTGACTGGCAAGATGTGGTGCAATAGTGGCCAGAATAAATATTAGTAATAACTAATTGCTCTCTTGGCTGAACAAAGTTCTGCTCCATAGCAGGGAATTTATGCCCGTTTCTATAGCAATGATGAAAGTCGACATTAAGGAAAATAATTTACTATAGGAAAGAATTTACTGATAATCCTTCTGTAAATCATCATATTGCAGTTACCTTCTAGTGTTCTACTTATATTTATTAGCATAGCTTTAAGTTGCTTTCAACTTTGGTCAAAGAAGCTTCTCCTCCTCAACGCACTCCTCCTCATCATCCTCATTCTTATCCTCTGGCTTTTTCTCCTTGCTGTTTTTGTTTGTTTGTTTTTGCAGTGGGTGATAGTTGATGTGAACACTTAAACTGTTTAAAGTGTTGAGCAGAAATGATTCTGAGTGCTCAGGCATTAACAAAACTCTTTAAATCATTAAACTCCAGATACTGAACTAAGCCACAAAAGATAAAGTTGGTTATGGAGTGACTTTATAAAGACAAACCTCCTGTATATGTTTTTCCACTGTGTTAAGCAACAGATTGACATGATTTTGTAGGAGTGTGAGTATTAGGGAATTTTATTTGAGATGATATATTCTTCTTATGTCAGGAACTATATATACCAAGAAAGTATTACCAAAATAATTACCTAAACAAATAACAAATTCATTAATGTTTATGTATAGACATTTTTGCTACTTACTATATCTAATAATCCTAAGAAAAGTAAATTCATAATAATTGAAACACTAAATATGCAGAATAAATAAAGAATTTTAAGAGCTGCAAAGGGAAGGTGACAAGTAACATAAAGGCAGAACTATCACAATTACACAGAATTTATCCACAGATACTTAAAAGACAGAAGTTCCTGGACAGTTGTTTTACAAACACTAAGGGACCATAGATGCCAGCCCAGATACTATACCCAACAAAACTTTTAACCAGTCTAGATGGATAAATAAAGATATTTCATGACAAAACCAGATTTAAATACTACCTATTCACAAATCCAGCACTGTGGAAAGTAAATATAGAAGAAGAAAAAAAAAAAACCCAAGGAACTCAGTTACATTAACAAAAACACAAGCGATAGATAATCTCACAAAAAAAAAGAAGGGAAATGCATACACTACCATCATCACCACAAAAACAATTAAACAAATAAAAAACTGGAATTATCACTGGTTAATAACATCTTATGATGTCAATGGCCTCAATACACCAATAAAAAGTGATAGGTTAAAGAAATGGATATGAAAACAGGATCTATCTTTTTATTGCATACAAGAAACATGCCTCAGCTTCAAAGACAGACATTACCTCAAAGTAAAGGGTTGGGAAAAATTTTCCAATCAAATGGTCCGAAGAAGAAATCTGGTGGAGCTATTTTAATATCTAACAAAACATAATTCAAACTAAAATTAATCAAAAGACATGGTGAAGGACATTTCGTATTCATCAAAGGAAAAATACGTCAAGATGAAGTCTTAATTCTGAACATTATGTCAAAAGTACAAGGATATCCACATTTGCAAAAGAAACAAACTAAAGCTTAAATTACACATTAATCCCACACTTCAACACCCAGCTCTCACCAATGGACAGGTCTGTTAGACAGAAAATTAACAGAGAAACAAGAGAGCTTACTGATATTATGACTCAAATGGACTTAATAGACATTTACAGAAAATTTCACCCAAACATAAAAGAATATACCTTCTTCTCAGCACTTCATGGAACCCTCTTTAAAACTTAACAAATACTCAGTAATAAAGGAAATCTCAACAGATAACAAAAAATTGGAATAATCCCTTGTATCTTATCACATCACTATGGGCTAAAGTTAGAGTTAAACAACAACAAAAGCTACAGAAAGCCTACAAACTCATGGGAACTGAACAACTCTCAATTGAACAAACTTATGAAATAAAATAAAAAAAGACTTTCTAGAATTCAATGAAAATAAATCTACAATATACCCAAACACACAGGACTCAATGAAAGTAGTGCTAAGAGAAAACTTCCTAGCACTAAGTGCCTACATAAAGAATTTGGAGAACTCTCACTCAAATTACTTAACTCACACCTAAAAGCTTTATAACAAAAAGAAGCAGAATCAACCAGGAGGAATATATGGTAAGATGTAATCAAACTCAGGGCTGAAATCCATAAAATTGAAAAAAGAGAACAATGCAATGAACCAATGAAATAAAGAGTTGGTTCTTTAAAAAAATCAACAAGATAGATAAACCCTTATCCAAACTAACCAAAAGGCAAAGAGAGAATATTCACATTAACAAAATCAGAAATAAAAAGGGGACATAACAACAGACTCTGAGAAAATTCAGACAATAATTAGGTCCTACTTCAAAGGCCTGTACTCCACAACACTGGAAAATCTAAAAGAAATGGACAACTTTCTTGATGGGTACAAGATACCAAAATTAAATCAGATAAATAATTTAAACAGATTGATAACCCCTAAAGAAATAGAAACAAGCTTTAAGTCTCCTAACCATAAAAAGCCCAGGGCCAGACCGGTCAAATTCTATGAGAATTTCAGAGAAGAGCTAATACCAATACTCCTAAAATTATTCTCCACAATAGAAAAGAAGAAATATTGTCCAATTTTTTGTATGAGGTCAGAGTTACCCTGATTCCCAAACCAAAGAAAGATAGTTATAGCCCAATCCCCCTCATGATCATTTATGCAAATCTACTCAGCAAAATACTGGCAAATTGAATCCAAGAATACATTAAAATAATTATCCACCATGATCAAGTAAGCTTCATCCCAGATGTGCAGGGATGTTCAACATTCAAAAGTCTGTCAAGGTAATCCACCATATAAACAAACTAATAAAACAAAAAATACATATCATCTTATTAGATACTGAAAAAGCCTTTGATGAAACACAACACTCCTTCATAATAAAGATTCTGGAGAGAATAGTGATATAAGGAACATACCTAATCATAATAAAGACATTATATAGCAAGCATACAACCAATAATTCTGTTTGGATCTGCACCCCATTTTAATTGGTTTATTTTTTTCTGAATATCTAGGACTTTTTTTAGTTCACTTTATATTTTGGATATTAAATCTCTATCAGATGGGTAGTAGCTAAAAATCTTTTCTCTTTCTGAAGGTTGCTTCTTTGTCATAATGTCAGGTTCATGTGCTGTGTAGAAGCTTTTCAGTTTCATGAAGTCCCATTAATAATTTTTTAACTAATGACCTAATAAATTAGTAACTTATTCAATTGTTATCTTAATGGCTGGGATAATAGTATTCAGTTAAGAATGTCTTTTCTTATGTCAGTAAGTGCAAAGCTATTCCCTCCTTTGTTATATTGAGATCTTTGATTCATTTGGAGTTGAGTTTTATGCAGGGATAAGTTTGGATCTATGTGCATTCTTCTCCATGAATCCCTCCATTTTAATCAGCCCCCTTTGGTTTTCCTAATGTGTTTCTGGCATCTTTATAAAAATAATTAGGCATCCATAGGTGGCTGAACTTATATCTGAGTCTTCAATTCTATTCCATTGATCAATGATTCTATTTTTGTGCTAATACCATGTTGCTATTATAACTCTTTTGCACAACTTGAAATTGTGGATAGTGATTCTGTTTTTTTTTTTTTTTTGGCGGGGGGGTTCTGAGACAGGGTTTCTCTGTAACTTTAGAATTTGGAACTAGCTCTTGTAGACCAGGCTAGCCTCAAACTCACAGAGATCCGCCTGCCTCTGCCTCCCAAGTGCTGGGATTAAAAACATGCATCATCACCACCTGGATAATTCTTCCATCAATTCTTTTATTCAATATTTTTAGCTTTCTTGTGTTTTTTGTATTTTCATATAAAGCTGAAAATTCTCCTTTGAAGATTTAGGAAGTACTGTTTAGAAAATTTGAAGAAGAATCCATAGAATCTATAAATTACTTTCCTAGGAAGTAAATTTTTACTATATTCATCCAACTGATCTATAAGTATAGGACATCTTTCCATGTTCTAATACCTTCTTCAGCTTCTTTCTTCAATGACTTGAAGTTTTTATCATGTAAATATTTTACTTGTTTGGAGTAGTCACAAGCTCTCTTTCCTGGTGCTATTGTGAAATGTGTTGTCTTTCTGACATCTTTCTCAGATCTTTTGTCACTTACATATAGGAGGGCTACTGACTTATATGAATTGCAATTGTCTCCTGCTACTTGGCTGAAATTCTTTTTTTTTAATCATTGTTGAAATTTCCTGGTGGAAATTTTAGGATCAGTATTGTACAATATGCCATTTGCCAATGAAAGCATTTTGTCTACTTTGTTTCCTTTGCTCCCCCTTTACTTCCTTCAGTGGCCATACTGTTCTAGCTAAAACTTCAAATATTATGATGAAGAAATATGGAAAAGATGTAAAACCTTATCTTGTTCCTGTTAGTGGGGTTACTTTGAGTTTCCCTTTAAGTTGATCTTTACTATGGTTATTGTAAACTGCCTTTATTATGCTGATGTTTGTCCTTTGTATGGCTTATCTTCCCAGGATTTTATGAGAAGATGTTGACTTTACCAAAGCTTTTACTGCATCTAATGAGATGATTGTGTATGTTTGTTTTTATTTTTTACATGGTAGATTATACTTATAAGCTTAAATAGGTAAGTTCAAAATGATTGCATCTCTTGATTGAAGTGTACTTGATCATTATGGATGATCTTTTGGATGTCTTCATGAATTTTCGTCACAATTGTAATAGTGAGTATTTTTACATCAATTATCATAAGGGAAATTGGTCTATAATTCTCTTTCTTTGTTGTGTCTTTGTGTGATTTGCATATCAAGGTAACTGTAGCCTTATAATACTAATTAGACAACATTATTTCTGATTCTATTTAGTGATATAATGTGAAGAGTACTCAAAGTAACACTCGATTAAAATATGGTATAGTTCTAAAATAAACCTATCTGATTTATGATTATAATCATAACCTTTATGATTATCTGTGTTTCCTTAGTGTCTGTTGTTACATCTTTTTGGGCATTTCTAATTTTGTTAATTTGGATTTTTTTTGGTTAATTAGGTAAGGGCTTTTCCATCTTTATGATTTTCTCTAGAAACCAACTTTTGTTTCATTAATTATTTGTATTGTTTTGTTATAGTTTTTTGTGTATTGATTTCAATTTTGTGTTTGATATATTCTTGATGTCTATACATTTTTCTCTTGAAAATGTAAATAAAAAAGGTTAGCAGGATTAATTTAGATCATGGGAAAATTATGTATAAGGGGCTATAGAGCTGTTCTTTTCTATTTTGATCTTATCATGAAATATATAACTCTTCTACACATGTAAAGTATATGATATCCCATCTCATCAAACTTCAAAGAAATAAGTTCAACTAGTCATAGATTAGAAATAACCCAAAAAGTGATCCAAAAAAACTTTTCTTTTCTTAGTTGATGAATTCTATGTCTTATAAGAGGTGGAAAGATGACTAATACTAAAATTACATGTCCATGTCCTTTTGTGTGTGTGTAAACCACAGAGGTATTGCTTTTGGGACTTATGATAGTTAACATTATTAACCTGAACAAGATACAGAATGACACAAGAAACAATCTTCCTGACTATATCTGTCATTTGGTGAATGACTATGGGATGGCCAATTTTCATGTTTGCCACAGCCTTCCTTGGGCTATGATCAAAGACTAAAAGTAGAAGATTAAATGAGCTGAGCATTGGAATTCATCTTTCAGTGCTTTATGTCTCAGATGAGATAGGACCAGTTATCTAAGGCTCTTGCTGCCAGGAATGCCCACATGATGAACTGTACCCTCAACCTTAAAGTGAAATAAGCCCTTCCCTCCTTCCTTTCTTCCTTCCTTCCTTCCTTCCTTCCTTCCTTCCTTCCTTCCTTTCTTAATTTGTCGGTGCCAGATGTTTTGTCATAGCATTAGGAAAGAAATATAGAATACCCTTGGCAATTTGTGTTCTTCAATTTCAATACTATGATTCTAAACCTGTGTCACTTCTCTAGGGCAAATATGGTTGTCCTAGAAACAAACCTGTATCTAATATCCATCCATTCCATAGTCTAAAATTAGGAAAATCTAAGAGCAAAATTTAGGCTATTATTTTCATTTATTCAAGAGGAGTCTCTCTCTGTAGCCCTGGTTATCTTTGATCTATGTAGACCATGCTTGCTTGAACTCATAAAGATCTACCTGCCTCGTCTCCAGAATGTTGGGATTAAAGGTGTGTACTGCTACACCTAGCTATAAAATTTGGGTTATTTTCAATGATAAGAAGTCTGAATTTACTGATAAGGAATTTCTCCAATCATCTGCATATTAGTCCTATTATACAGTCTCAGAATTCTACAACTGTTGTCTTATAGGTAACTGGATCGCTATTAGATGATTTTCTCTGTCATCCTTACCAATGCAATTTTCCTGTTTATTCTCAAGATAAGGGAATGTCTTTGACATTTTCTAATAGCTGTTATGCCACCATCATAGCTGTTATCATTGACAGGCCTTTTAAAACCACAGAGAAATACATCTTACTATATTACTTTGTTTTAAAGATGCTATTAATTACTGAAGGTCTAGTTCCCTTTCATTTGGCAGTAGATTTCATGATGTCATAGTTTTTTTTTACAACTCAGTAGTACTCCAACTGTGTAAACGTACCACATTTTCTTTATCCATTCTTTGGGTGAGGAGTTTCTAGGTTATTTCCAGGTTGTGGCTATTACAAATGATGCTATTATAAACATAGTAGCAAGTGCCCTTCTGGTATGAATGAACACTAGAAAAAATCATTCTGATTGGGTAACACAGACTCAGAAAGATAAACATGATATATACTCATTCATAAGTGGATGCTAGATGTAAAACAAAGAATAACTAGAAAAGAGTTCACAGTTCCAGAGAAGCAAGGCAACAAGGAAGACCCTAAGAGGAATACATGAATTTCCCTGGGTAGACTCAGGGAAGGGGTAGTAAAGGAGAGGAGATAAGGGATTCATTATGTGGCTATCGACAAAGTTGGTGCTTTGGAAATTTTCAGGAATCCACAGGGATGCCTCCAGCTAAGACTCCTAGCAATAGTGGAGAGGGTATATAAACTCGCCTTGCCCTGTAATCATATTGGTGACTACCCTGTCATCATAGAACCTTCATCCAGTAATTAATGGAAGTAGATGCAGAGATCCACATCCACATACCAGACCTAGCTACTAGAGTCCAGTAGAAGAGAGGAAGGAGGAATTATGTGAGCAAGAGAAGTAAAATCTTGATGGGAAAACCCACAAAGGCAGTTGACCCAAAATTGCAGGAACTCATGGACTCTAGACTGAGAGCTGAGGAGCTTGCATAGAACTGAACAGGGCCCTCTGTTCATGTTGGCAACAGTTTTGAAGTGTGGTCTGTTTGTGGGATCTCAGGCAGGGATGCCAGGCTCTATCTCTATTGCATGTGCTAACTTTGTGAAGCTTATTTCATATGGTGTGATGTCTTACTCAGCCTTGATGTGGAGGAGGGGCTTGGTGGTCATGCTTCAACTGAATGTACCAGACTTTGTTGACTCCCCATGGGAGGCCTTGCCCTTTCTGAGGACTAGATGTGTGCGGGTGGGGAGGGAAGGGAGGCTATATGGTGGCTGATATGCAAAAATTAATAAAAAATAATATATATATATAAAGTAAATAAATAAAATGGAACAGGTAACTGTAGCATATAAAAAACTGAAGGTCATGTGCTCACTTATATCTCAAAAACAAACATTTCAGAATTACAAAATAATAATTATTCATCAGCAGCAGAATTACAAACAAAGATAGAACTCTCTAGTCTCTGTTGTAAGCCAGATGTAGTGTCTCTTCTGAGAAATAAAATTTTAAATTAATTCAAATATTTAAAGTTCTCTTTTAAATGTCTCTCTATGTTATGTTACGTAATTCAAATAAACAAAAAGCTAAATTTCAGGCAACATTAAAAGAAGTGATTAGTGATTAATAACTGAGATTATATCAAATGTGGCAGGTAAGTTGATATAATATCAAGTTATATTTTGTATCTTGACCTAAACATTGATCATTCTTTGTATGAATGACAATTTTCACTGTCATTGTTATTTTTACTTGCTTAAGTATCATATCCTCAGTGGCCCCAAGAAATGATTATATTTATATCTTATTATAATTTTACACATCTAATGTAAGTTAACAGTTGAATTTGATTCTGTGAATAGAAAGCAAGAAAATTTTCAGTAGCCTAAAAAAGTTAATTCAACTAGATGTAATGTAGAAATTTTCTTGTACCAACAAAAGAATTGTTTATTATATAATTAAAATATTAAAGCTGGATTACAGCCACTATTAGCTGCTCTGTCTTATTACCCTCCCAACTTTGTCTTGGAAGTCATTCTTATTCCTTTACATTGGTGGTTAGTGACTCTCAAGCGCTCTCTGATTCTGTTTTACTTAACAGTCACTTTACAATAAAAAATACAAACAAAAAAGAGATGTCCTATTGAACACAACTCTGTGGGAAGGAGGCTTGATTAAAGACATCTTGAAAATTCTGGAGATGTTCATACATTAATTTCTTGAGTTCGATTAAGTCCTTTAGTGATCTGGTTGACAAAATGGAGTTATACTATTCATTCAGCTAGCTTTACCTAAGGTGGTACCAAAACTCCAAATGAATTTTAGGTTATATGACATTGATTAGTGTTGCATGAACTAAGGTGTTTCATATTATCATGAAATGAAAATATATATGATGGGAGAAATTGCATCTAAAATAGCCTTTGCTTTCTCAAAAATAATTAAAGAAAATATGCATTTAGAAAATTAGAAAGAAGATAAACAGTGCATATACCATTGAGAGTTAATTTTCTGAGGTCTGATGAACATGGTGAGACATGTTTATTATTGGAGAATATTTATGAAAATCAATGATTAGCAGACAAAATGATTTTTTCTTCAAAAATACTGAAAAAAAACTTGTTTTGCTTTTAAATAGAGAACTTTTAGGTACTACACATTGTATCCACATCATACTCATTATAGTGCCGAATTCAAATGGCAAAAGAATCATTTAAACTCATACACTACTACTCAAAAATATTAAATCAATAAACTGATAGATACCTTTCAAGGTATAGCATGGCTGTGGCACCAAAGTATGAGCCTGTATAGTATTATCCAAGATTTAGTGTATATTCAAATTTTTTTCCCAAATTGCAAATTAACTATTTATGATTTAAACCATATTCATCATTTTGCTATTTTTTGTCTTTTGTGGAAATAAATTCTACACGCTAATTTTATTGTTCGTTGCCCTAACTTTTAACAAAATTAAAATGAGTAATAGAAATGTTTGCAGAGGTATTGATAAAATCTAGGATTTTGCATTCTGGGTTTTTCTTTGATATTAATGATAACCTGCTGATATATTTGTTAAAAAACTGGAGAATGGTGTATTTTATCACATCAGTGACAACTTCAAACTTCTCCTACTGAGAAAGAGCAATATTGAAACAGTTCCCTGAGAGGAAGGTGAGTGGTGAATATCTAATATCTTAGTTTGAAATGTGACAAAGTAGTAAATCAATTACAGAAAATTCACTATTTCAATTGAATTTTATGACATTCCACTTGTTTCCAGGGGAAATCAAGCACAGAGTTCAGGTTGATTTAAAAACAAACAAAAAAAGTATCCCATAGTTATACCAGAAGCTGACAATTCAATTTACACACCATTGTTTTCCTTCTTTGGGCTCTTCTTTCCAATTATATTTCATCCTTTACTTTTTATGTCCACAAGGCAGAAGTAGGAAATATGGAATAGGTAAAAATATTGTGGTAGGCAATTTCTCCTTGACAGAAATTGTCGACACACAATTCATTATGGAGTTGTAAAAAGTCCAATCTGTTTCTTACGGCATACCAGTGATTACTTTATATGTATAGCGGGATTAATTCTTTTGTAGTTTATGTTTGTTTTCTAATATGTGCCTGTATGTATGAGATGTACATACATACACACACACACACACACACACAGAGAGAGAGAGAGAGAGAGAGAGACAGAGAGACAGAGAGACAGAGGGAGAGAGATTGGCTTTTTTATAGATGGTTGACAAACCTGTAGACTTTCATCTTTAAGTTTTGGTTCTGGTGTCTTATGTAATTGCATTCCAGCCTTGCTATATCAAGCTTTCTTAAATATTACATTGGTATTCCAGTTTTGTGACTCACAAATATATACTCAATAAAATAAAAACCTTCACATGACTATTGACCCTTTTCATATTCTCCTACCTTAATATTTTATATTCCTACCTTCTCCATTCTCATTTCAAATAAGATCCTAAGAATACCTCAAGGTGTCAAACAATAGGAGTTCTATCTTCTGACAAGCCTAACAATGAATTTTTGCTTTTACCCTATGTGTGTCAATCCATGGTGAATCAGGGTGATGCTTTTCCTTTGTCTCACTGTTTATCCTAAAGCCGCCTGTCATTGAGTCTGAGGAACAGTCTCTGGGATACTGGTTATTAGATTGGAGACAAATTCTATATGCATAAACCTTCTGAGAGCTTCTTACAAGTCAGTCCCAGTGAATTAGTACAAGGAAAAAAAATGAGGTCACAGTAATGGCTTCATCAGACCTGTGGAAAATAGTGAAACTAAGGTAGTCTTGAAGAGATTATTCAAATTCAGAAAAGGGGAACCACATAAATCACTACATGAAAACTTATGGAAAGGCAGACATGTCTGCCTGCTCTAACAACTGCAATAGTGGAGGGTTGTCCTAAATGAAGGTCTTTGACAAATTCTTGTGGCAAGTGGTCAAACAACGCTGATTACTGGAAATGTATCTGGGCAGGCCAACACTAAGACACCATCCAAGGGAACTTACTTTCCATTTTTGAAGATCTAGACAGCTCTTGAACATATAATGTACATATTGATGATTTATTGGTTTATAATGTATATACTGACATCTACTTTGTGATTTAACACACACACACACATATGTACTTTGTGATGCATTGAAAAATGATGTGGGAGTGATTTCATATTAATAAAGAAACTGCCTACGCCCACTCATTAGGCCCACCCTTAGGTGGGTGGAGTAAACAGAACAGGATTCTGGGAGAAAGAAGCTGAGTGGGGAGTCGCCATGATTTTCCTACCAGAGGCAGAGGCAGGCTAGAATCTCCCCGGTAAGCACACCTTGGGGTGCTACACACCTTATCAGAAATGGGCTAGTCCAGGTGCGAGAGCTATCCAATAAGAAACTGGAACTAATGGGCCAGGCAGTGTTTAAAAGATTACAGTTTCCGTGTAATTATTTCGGGGCGTAAGCTAAGACATGAGGGTGGCCGGGTGTGGGGAGGACACAGCCGTGCTGCTCCTCTTACAACAGAAAAAGAGATGCATATCTTCCTTAACCTCCAGAGTATTCCTGTACCATGAACGGTGCTCTGGCACCTTATTGAAAGGTAAAACATATGTTTCAGAAATTGGCAATAAATAGTATTAACTCGTGGAAAGTAACTTATTAAAAAGGAGAATATATTCATAAAATTATATAATTCTGGCATATACTAAATATTATTGTATCTAATTGAATACAACTTTACAAATGCTATTACTTCAATAAGGATGAGATATTTTTAAAAATTACAATTTAGCACTAACATTAAAAAATAATTGATTTGATATACACTTTACCAAGATTTTATTAGGACAGTAAAAAGAATTATTTTATTTAATTTGAAAAACAGAGTAATACTTTTCTGTGGGATTGATGAAATTACCTTTCTTGCACATGTATGAAAGTAATTGCACTTTTTGTTGAATCTTCAAGGAGAACTATTTTTCCTGTGTCATAGATAATATTTAGTAAATATTTAGTAAACAGATGTTTTGTAATAGCAAAGTTCTTGTACATTCTCAGCCACCCAGACCTGAATAACCACACAAAACTTGGTTGACTTAGGAATATTTCTAGTTTGCTATTACATCTTACAATAATCCATTTTTATACATCTGTGTATCACCACAAGGTTGTGGTTATCGAGTGAGGTTCTGTTTAGGCATCTTTTTCCTTCAGCAGCTACATGGTGTCTCTTTGACTCTGCCTACTGTCCCTCTCTACCTCTGTTTTGTTTACTTCCTGGGTTTACTTTGCTAAGCCATTGGATCAAACATTCATCAACCAATAAAAGCAACACATATACAGAAGGACAACCTGCATCACAGATGAATAATTTAAAGGGGCAAATATATTATTGTTGTGTAAAAATCAGTCTACTGGTAAGGATTTTATCAGAAAGTTTAGGTAAACTTCAAATTTGAAGTTACACTTAAAATACATATAAAATGATTTTTAACTCAGTTAAGTTAATCATTTTATTTTTACAAATGATTCAAAACCTTTGAGGTCTTTTGTTCTCACGACTGTTTTTTTTTTTTGAGATTATATTTTAACCACAACATTTTTGTCATCTACTCTCAATTTCCACCACCTCTCATTTATCCCTCCTCACTTTCCTTACAATTCATAACCTTCTTCCCTACTAATTGTTATACCATACTTCCATGAATATATGTTCAGTAAGTATAGAATGTCTTGAATGTTTTCAAGGTTGACTCACTGGAGCTGGACAACTAATTGGTGTGCTTTTTCTTGGGGATTACACCTTCTCTCATTTCTGAAGCTTTCAGAAGTTGCTTATACTTTTTTTAAGGCTTAAGTCCTCTTGGGATTTTTCCCCAAAATAGCTAAATTTTATATTTGTTTGACATAATTTTCTTTTTTTAAAAAAGGAGTTTGTATTTAGTCCAATGACCACAGGGTTGTTCTTAGTCCAATAAATATCAGGTTCACTGCTTTCACTTCTGCGACCTCTCTATCATAACCAATTGAGAATTTAGAGTTTCCATAGGACAAAACAAGAAAAAGTGAGTCTCACTGAAATTATAAATGATAGGTACAAATATTAGAAACATTTTACTTTGCATTTTACAAAAAAGTGACTCGTTTGAAGAGATTTATCAAGAAAATAAAAGTTCTAACTTTTCTCAAACTTTTTTTTCCCCAAATACACTTACCACCTTTCTTTTCTCTATGGAAAAGTGACTTCTTACAAAAACTCGGTATGATCCTAAATATTAATCTATTAACTAGACATTCATGGCTGTGCCACAAATGTCTCTTTTATTTTCAGCGAAGCCTCAATTACTTGTCTTTATTTTTCTTTCCCTTTGATATGAATAGGCTGAAGAAGAAAATCACATCTGTGAGGACCAAAACATATTGACTTCTGGGTTTCCCTGTGAGTACAGAGGATAATGAAAAATAAAAATGAATGAATAAAAAATGCAATGCATTTGATTAAAACATTGATTGATCTGTGTTTAAAGAATCTGGAACTCAAACTCACTCCTGAATGACACCACGGTACCTCATGTCTAATGCTTCATCAGAAAGACAGTTTTCAATGTCCCCCAAATTTACATATGTATTAAAAAACCCACTCAGATGCAAGCTTATTCACCCGAAACCATCCGTAAGTCCCTGTAGATGGATGGGGTCATTGATTTCACTCATTGGAAAAATCATAAATGTGTTTAAAATTGTTAGATTTCTGA
The DNA here is from genome assembly GCA_963919715.1 of Microtus obscurus. Classification (NCBI taxonomy): domain Eukaryota; kingdom Metazoa; phylum Chordata; class Mammalia; order Rodentia; family Cricetidae; genus Microtus; species Microtus obscurus. The sequence goes on along the minus strand of CAWTZC010001020.1, from coordinate 1,888,914 downwards.
TATATTGAGGGAAAGGTTTCTGACAAAATGCTTTGATAGAAGTAACTATTTAAGTCATTTTGTAGCTCAGATAGAAGTCAGCTTAATTTGACAACACTCATTCCTCTTTTCAGTCTAAAGTTGCTTCAAGTTTCATCATCAATTCAATAATCGAAGTAAAGTGTAAGCCAAAGTTTTTAAAAAGTTCCCCAAAGAAGGTCTTCTGCAAATACTGCTTGACTATTTACCTTGTATTTCAATAGTGCATGATTTTTCCACAAATTTCATTAGCACATCATTGATTGCTCATTTTTCAGCTCTCAAAACAATTTAACATAGTCTCTTTCATGCAGAGGATAACATATTCATATTATTTGATTTTTGATGAAACCAAATGACCCTTTAAATTTGCAATAGAGTTCTTTAATTTTGTATGAGTTTCTTTACTGCTGTTCATTTAATTTTGTGTTTCCATTAACCATCTGCAAGCATTTGACTCTATGACAATTATTCAGCTGTGCCACATCATGACTGACATATTTTATAAATGCAAAAAAAAAGAATAAAAAGAAAGAAAATGGAAGAGGGTTAGAGATCAGGAGAAAAAGGAGGAGAAAGCAATCGAACACAAATGTCATGGTTTAGAATCCTGTATTTGACATTCAGCTGGAACATCTGAATGGGGATTATTGGTCTGACTGTAAATCTAGCCTAATTGCATTTTGTCTTCATTTTTGATAAGCACTTCAGGATGATGATGATTACTCTTGCTAAATGCATTCGTTCCATGAATGTTTCCCCACACTGATGGCCAGGGGGCTTTACAGATAAAACAACTGCAGACAAAATGGCTCAATTCTGCTTCAACTAAATCAGTATTGATTTTTTTTTTTTGCCTATCTCGCTCCCCTTTTCTTTCTTTCTCTATTTTTTATTCAACTAAGCTCTCAGCCCACTCAATGTACCTTTTTTTTTTCCTTTCTGCCTACCACACGGGGGTTTGGTCAGTATATATTAGAATGGGTTTTAATTAACTGACATAACTGAGAGGCCATTCTGGGCAATTAGCACTTATTAGCTGTGTCACTTGTCTGACAAATAAAGAACATTGCATCTTGCCCATTTTCTAAAAGGCCTGAATTGAAAAGAACCCTACTGTTCGATTTAATTTTTCTTTGTACCATGAAATCTTTTGCCATGTTGACTTAAATGTAATTTTTTTCTCTTTATGCTTATGCTTTTCCCCTTCCTATTATCGTATACCCGGTGAGCTTTCTCAATGATGGCACGGGGACAGGCTGTTAGCGTCCTTTCATAAACCTCTGTATTTCATAGTAGGGCAATTAAGCTAAACATTTAGGCTTCTCCTCCAAATTTAAATGCACAAGTGGAAGCAAATGGCTTTGCAATTGAAGGCCATTAAATGACTGCACCACTGCTTTTTCAGCTTTTCAGACCCAGTGGATACCTTGACAAAGAAATTCTAGAAAAATTGTAGTCTGGAGCTTTTCTGAGAAGGGGAAAAACTATATAATGTAGCCCTAAAGGACAAGCTACAGACGGCAAAAAGATACTTCACTACCCACTCCGTTGATTTAGACATGTCCTCTGTATTTTTGAAATATTTATGAGCAAAAATTGAGTTCACTTTTGACAGTGGAGCAAGGAAGAGAGAGGATGTCACTGAGCTTCTGGAACACTGGTCATCTCTGAGCAATGCAGATCGAACCCAGGTCAGAACTACAGATGAGGACTAGTAGACAAGTAGTTTCCAGCTGCTACTGAGGGAGTAAATACACCAAAAAGTAAGTTAAGATATAAGGAATGCATCTTCTGCTGCATCTTTGGAGTCTGCTACAGTGCATACAATGTCCAGAAGCAGAAACATTTTTGAAGAATGGAATATTGAAAAACCTTTCTCTGAAGAAGTTACTGTTTTCTCATCAGTCAATTCTTTTCCTATGCTGGATTCTTTCATTGGCTCTATTTTTATCACTTCACCCATGTGATGAAACTGAGGCTCCCCAGAAAGAACAAAGACAGGACCTTGTAGACATAATTCAAGGTGAACTTTACTTTACAATAAGATTCCTGGCCATCTGGCTTATTGAGGGTTAACACATAATCTAAACTTTTCTGATCAAAGTAACTATCAAGTCTTTCTTCCTATTTTTTAATTTTGCTTTCTTTTGTTGTTTGCTTGTTTGTTTTGTAGACTAACACAGTCACAGACCACCACTGGCCTTCACTGTGTGTGTTTGCAGATAACCACGTAGCCATCCGTCGTGCAGCTGTGGAGCACAATTAGTAAAATGAGGGAAGTGGAAAGAAAGCAGTAGCTGGCACCATCGTTTAGGTTTGTGCTTACATGAGTCAATAGGCTCCCTCGTTGCTTACGCCAGTTTACATTGATTTCTCTGTTGAGAAACTAGTTATGTATAGAGACTCAATCTGTTTGAGTAAAATCATAGAATAGCCTGAAAAGAAAACTGATAAGGTAAGAAACTGCTCAAACTTCAGTTTAGAGAAAACACAGCCGACTGTTCTTCAGCCACTCTGATTTTCTCCATTTATAAATGTCTCTGGAACAGATGAAAATTTTGATCTATTTAAGATTTAACTTTATATTATATATCATAAAGTGTCTCCACATTATTTTTAATTTCAAACACATGATTCAGATGAAAAGATTGTCTTTCTCACAAAAGAGTAAAATCCATAACTCTGCTTTCATGTTTTCTTTGTAAGATCTTCAAAATGGAGGCCTACACATGGAAAAATATGATCCTATTTTTGAACCTCTTGTTCTTCAAATTATTAAATTGTGCATGAGAAGTGGACGTGTGAAACAATAAACATGGCATTCTTCCTTAAGAGGTCAAGGAGTGGAAATTAATTTATTTGTTGCTACTAAGAAGGCAGGCACAAATATTATGGAGGGCTGTTTGAACAGAGAACCAAAGAGGCTTCAGATCCACAGAAATGACTTTTCTCCTGACCATCTTCAGCAGGGACTTCAAGGTATCACTGGCCTTTAGTCTCTTTGCTTGAAGTTCAATAATATCTATCTTGTACATTTCACTGGAAGACATGCAAGTCAGACAAGCATAGCATGTGAACCACATTGTTGGAACTGAGTAAAACTGTTTCACTTACTTGAATAGACCGGCAGAAGAAAAAAGAGGAGCTAATCCTTTTTTTTTTTCTAGGCACAGAGTGGCATGTGTGGAGAAAAGTATTTTCTTTGAAATGTTAGGATTAAACATGTTAAAAAAATAAGAAAAGAAAATTTGAAAAATTTATAAAAATATCAAAACAACATTATAATTTTTTCTTAAGAAATATTTAACTTGCCAAGAAATATGTGCCATTGGGAGGTAATAATTTCTAAACCATGTTGAAACTCTGTGAGGCAATAATAATCTATTTGCCCCAAGAATATATTGGTAAATATTTTGCAGAAGAAGCCAACAGCATTCTGGCCAAACAATTATGAAATATTGGCCAAACAAGTTATAAAATAATATGTGATAAATGTTATTAACAGTAATATATTTTCCTGTTTTATAAAAATTGTAACTTATGATCTTAAAGGCATGCATATTAAGATTCATTGAAGTCATCATTTCACTCCTCAGTTAAACATAGTTATGTATTACTCCAAGTTTTAAAAGTATTTTATCAGGGGGGTTTGCAAATTTATCTGCTGGATGTGGCTTTACAGTTATATTTTCTTTTTCAACTCTGAAGGTCAATTAATTTTTCACAGTTATGTAGCACGATTGATAAAAACCCAAAGACAGAAATTGTAGTTCAACCTGATGTCCAGAAAAGGAAAACAACCAGCTACTGACTCTTACCTCTACGTCAGTCCAAAATGGTGATCCTGCCTACAAGAATCTCAGAATGAAACTAGGTGGGAAAGTTGTGTCTTCCAATCTTATATCCCTCTCTAGTGATTGGATTAATGGCATGCACTAGACTAATGCCCTGTTTCTATGGCCAACTAGTGTGGGTACTGGGATTAAAGGCGTGTGTTATCACTGCCTGGTATGTAAGACTGATCAGTGAGGCTGTTTTATTGTCCAAACTTCATGTAAGCTTTACTTATTGAAATACAAATGAAATATCACTAAACAATTACACATGACTTAGTTAATAAAATATCTGTAAGTAGAATGTGTTTGAAATTAAATAGTGAGAATTTAATATATGTGTCTAAATGAAGAGAATTCTGCTTCCACAGATGGAAATTAAACAGGGCTCTTGTGTGTAAAATATATTCCTAAATATAACAATTTTAATATCATTAAGCACAATTTAGATATATGTTATAATTGGAATGAAGAAATACAATGGGATGATCATAATGAAAACAGATTTACCCTAGGACAATTTATTACTAGGGGGATTCAGGTTTTTCTTTTCTTTTTTTTATTGAAAATTTTTTTTATTGAAAGAAAAATAAAAGAAATTCCCACCTCCTCCCAGCCTCCCATTTCCCTCCCCCTCCTCCCACTCCTCTCCCACTCCTTCTCCAGTCCTAAGAGCAGTCAGGGTTCCCTGCCCTGTGGAAACTCCAAGGTCTCTGCCCCTCCATCCGGGTTTAGGAAGGTGAACATCCAAACTGGCTAGGCTCCCACAAAGCCAGAACATAGAGTAGGATCAAAACCCCTTGCCATTGTCTCTGGCTTCTCATCAGCCCTCATTGTCCGCCATGTTCAAAGAGTCCGGTCTTATCTCATGCCTCTTCGGTCACAGTCCAGCTGGCCTTGGTGAGCTCCTACTAGATCAGTCCCACCGCCTCAGTGGGTGGGTGCACCCCTCGTGGTCCCGACTTCCTTGCTCATGTTCTCCCTCCTTCTGCTCCCCATTAGCACCTTGGGAGCTCAGTCTGATGCTCCAGTGTGGGTCTCTGTCTCTATCCCCATCCATCTCCAGATGAAGGTTCTATGGTGATATGCAAGACATTCATCAGAATGGCTATAGGATAGGGTCATTTCAGGTTCCCTATCCTCAGCCGCCCAAGGAGCTAACTGGGGATATCGCCCTGGGTACCTGGGAGCCCCTCTAGGTTCAAGTCTCTTGCCAACCCTATGATGACTGCCTTAATTAAGTTATGTGATTCCCTGCTCCTCTATCCAACCTTCCTTTCTCCCAATCATCCCGTTTCCCCAAGTTCCCCCCATTCTCCCCTTCTTCCTATTCTCTCCACATCTCCACTTACCCCTGTCCCACCCCACCCCCAAGTTCCCAATTTTTTGCCCGACAATCTTGTCTACTTCCCATATCCAGGATAATAACTATATGTTTTTCTTTGGGTTCACCTTCTTATTTATCTTCTTTAGGATCACAGAATATAGACTCAATGACCATTATTTGTGACTAGAAATCAGTTATAAGGGAGTACATCCCATGTTCATCTTTTTGGGTCTGGGATACCTCACTCAGGATAGTGTTTTCTATTTCCATCCATTTGCATGCAAAATTCGAGAAGTCATTGTTTTTTACCGCTGAGTAGTACTCTAGATTACCATCTATACCATAACAATTTTACACAATATGAATAGTGTACATAAAACTTTTATACTATCATCAAGATTTTTGTGAACGTAACATTAAGGCACAGATTCATAGAGACCTAATTGATCGAAGTGAAGAAGAAGCCATTGTCTCAGCAGCAGTTTCCTTCAGACAGTCTAGTTCCTAGAGTGCTCATTATAGCTGTGTTCTTTCTCTTCCTACACTTACAGATGCTTTCACATGGCACACTGACACATTAGAGGGGGTGTCTGAACTTTGGGAGAGCCTCACACATCCCTCCTATCATGATCACTCCTTTTGTTTCATTACATGATTTTTTTATTTTATAATCATTGGTGTTTTGTCATGGATGTCACGTCCCCTGCAATAGGAGTTGCAGACAGTTATGAGCTGCCATGTGGGTGTTAGCAATGAAACCCAGGTTCTACCTAGAAGAGAAATCAGTGCTCCTAACCACAGGACCATCTCTCTAGCCCTGACAATCACTCTTTTTATTAATTCTAAAAATTCATAACAATCCTTCATTCCATAAGGAAAGTTACTTCTGTAATAAAATATGTTAATCAGTATTTCTCTTGAATATTTGTATGAAATTATTAAAATTTGAGATTACTCAATAAAATTTATTAAATAGCATCTGTCTTTCTCCCTTCTATGAAAAATTTTTGTACTTTTTATTCCACGTTTCATGTGACACTGACTTGTTGTGAGTATATCCAAGCATTTCTGGATATGAAGCTGAAAGCCAGCCAAATGAAGCTGTAGATACACTGCAAGTCTTACCTGCTATATTATTAATTGCTTTTATCATTATAACAAGTAACAGGAATAACTTAGGGGAGGAGGGAGTTATTTCAGTAGGTTTTTCCTGTCCGACTATCTCTTGGGACTTCTAACCCCCAAATAATGACATCGAGACATTAACTATGAGAGGTTGGCCTTAGCCTAAACTTGTCCCCAAGAAGAGCTTATGACTTAAATTAACCCATTTATATTAATTCATGTTCTGCCATATGACTTGCCACCTATCCTCCATTCTGTATGTCTGACTTCCTCAGTGTCTCACTGGTGTCTCCTTTTGCCTCAGAGTCTAACCTGTGTTCCCTTCTTTGCCTACAAGTACCACCTAACCTTTCCTGCTTACCTACTGGCCATTCCGTTTTTTAATTTCCATCCAGATCTTTATTAAACAAATCCGAATACAACGTGACTCATTTTCATACAATGTGATCAGATATATTAGAGCAAGTAACTTTGCTAGTGAGTTCAGAGTACACAGTGTGTCACAACAAAGAAGACATAGTAGAGGTTTTTGTTTGTAGCTATGGCAACATGAATGAAAAGTGATGTGGCATATTACATTGGCCAGCAGTCACAAGATGTCTAGCAGAAATCTGGAAGAGTCATTGCTCATCCACCAGTGACCTTCTTCAGCAAGAATCGAGTGCCTTACCAATCCACAACTTCCACAAAGAGCATCACCAGCTGGAGACCAAGTTTAAACAAATGACCATGTAAGATATATTCTAGATTTAAAGGTTCATAGCTACAACTTTTTTGGTGAGGTATCTGGGTATTTCCCAGAGTTCAATACTCCACAACATTGAATAGTAGAATTTAAATACAATTTTTATAATGCATTAGGAAACTTGTTTCAGTAATTTTAGGATCTAATAAACACAGAGACATAGAAAGATAATTATAAGGTGGCAACTGATGTTACTTTTCAGGTCAGCAAAATATACAAAAAAATTCCATTTAATTTTAATAGAGATGTGATATATAAGTTGATTGTAATATTTACTTACCTTTAGTGGAATATTGCATAAACTATGCCTAGAACAAATAATACCATTTTCCAATGTTGAACCAATGTATTAAAGTATCCTGAATTTTATAATCTCAAATGATTCATCTGATATTTTGTGGATATATCCTCTGTTGTATCAAAGTTTAGCACCAAAAACTAGGGATAATATACTGACTACTGCAATATTATATGTGTGTATACATGCTCATGAATGAATATGTTCGTTTAAAATCCACACACTTACTTTTCATTTTGTGGTTTGATTTATGTTGTTTCCTTTTTCTTTTATATAATACTCTTCCCTGCCCCTAGAATATAACACTTTTACTAGAAGATTAATGCCCAGAAAAAAAATCACCATTTCAGGCTTTCACTTAGAATCATTGTCACTGATCTTTCTAATATTATTCTAACATGGAAACATATGGCTCTAAAATTACCAGTGTGTTTTATTTATTTAATTTATTTTTGAAACAGGACCTTGATAAGTAGTCCAGATATGCTAAAACTCACTTGGTAGCCAAACTCAAGATGCTCCTGCAGTGTTCGAGTATTCATGTTTCAGGAATATGTGTCATCATGCTTTATCCCAGAGTCAAACTGCATTGTCTTTTCATAGATTCACAAATGGCTCAGTAACTTTTTCCATACAATTATCCCACTAACATTTTCCTGGCTATATATTTTAACATTATACAAATAATTGTAGAATATACTCTCATAAGGGTATCAGGTATCTCATTTTATTAAAATATGAATCTGACTGTGGGACATAAAAGAAAATCCAGAGAACAGCAAAATGTTTAAAGCATTGGAAATAAAAATTTCAAGTTTTCATGAGCATTGACAATTGAAGCATGTAAAGGTTTCTGGTCGAACACTTGGTGATGAATAAATGCAATGGAATTCTCTGATTTTCATATTTGTTATCCTCCTTTCAATGAGTCAGCCAATGCCTATACCTGGGGTTCATTATTTATTTTTTTAATATATTTATGCTTCTTGTAGCTATTTTCATTTATTTAATTTATTTCTGTATGGTTGGGATCCTTTCATGCTATTTTATTTTTAAAATGCTTCAGTTATGAAGAGTATTTCAGGAAAGGCCCAGTATCCATACTTCATTCTCTTTCACTTCTACAGTGCAAAACTAACTTTCTAGACTTCACATACAAAATAAACCTGGGAAGAATGTGAAAGATATAGAAAGGGGGACTTACAAATGTGAGTTCCTGGGTAATAAAGAAACTCTTCTGGACTTCCTGTTGCTTTATTTGTCCCTCACCAGGTGTTAGAGAAGTTGCCAGCCAGACACTGCTAACTGGCATAAGGATAACAAAAGTTTTCCTGTGAGTTTTTTTTCTTCCTTTTGATAGCAAGCATGGAGACCTCATAAAAAGAAAAAATAAATATCTCAGACAATTATTGGTCTACACTGAAGAATGCAATGGGATGGGGAAAATCAAAACAGGAGCAAATTAAGAAAATCTAACTGAATTGGTTTAAAAAAATTCCACGGTAAAATAATGACAATAGCAAATTATCTAAATAGAAATAAAGTGAGAAAAGTGGTAATTCTGGAACAATAAATAACAATAACTAAGAACAGAAGAAATATATGTGAGTAATAATAGAATATTTTTTTACTTTTGTGTATCTAAATTATATTACACAGTCAAGTACTGTTAACACAATTCTTACAAGAAGTAGTTAGAATAGGATAGTTGCATCAGAATCTAGAAGAGAAGAGATAAATCAATAATTCATTGCTATACTTTATGCACAGTACCAGAGACTGCAGATTTTAAAAAATGATTTTATTTTCATTCATAATTTTGGAGTTTGAAGTTCAAGCAGCCACATCTGGTAATGGCCTTCATGAGGACAGATTCCTGACACGGTAAAAGACATCACTTTATTAAAGACAGGGAACTTTCTTTTATGTGTTTCTTATACCACTTGAGCTACATGACATAACCTTCTAAAGCATTTTTACACTTTTTTTTTCTTTAGTTGTACTATTGTCATAGAAAATACATTACAGTATAGGTTGCTCAGTTGATCTCATTAAATGTGAACTTCTACAGCTACTTTGGGAGTCAGTTTGGTGGTTTCTCAGAAAATTGGGAATCAATCTACCTCTAGAGTCAGTAATGCCACTCCTGGGCATAGATCCAAAGAATCTCAATCCATCTACAAGGACACTTGCTCAACTATGTTCATAGCAGCCTTATTTGTAATAGCAAGAGCCTAGAAACAAACTAGAGGATCCTCAAATGCAGAATGAATAAAGAAAATGTGGTACATTTACACAATGGAGTATTACTCAGAGGTAAAACTCAATGACATCATGAAATTTGAGGGGGAAAAATGGGTAGAACATAAAAAAAAATCATCCTGAGTGAGGTAACCAAAATCCATAAAGACAAACATGGTAGGTATGTACTCACTCATAAAGCTGATATTATATGTAAAACAAACAATAACAAGGTTATAATATACAGTCCAAAATAAGTAAGGTAACAAGGAAGACCCTAAGAGGGATAAGCAGTGCCATTGTTCTGTGCCCGTTTGTCTTTTGTCTTCTTTGGATGAAATAGAGTGCTGCTGCTAGGAGCCAATATTTCTCTTTTTCTTATGAAAAGTCTTTTAATAATTAAATATTTAAATGGCATATTTCCAAGATCTCTGAGCAGTTGAGGGCTGTTTATCAGGTATAACTATAGTATACAATCTGCCTGGACAATTGGGTCCAAACTTTACTGTACTGGCTCTCAACTTAACAGGTAAAGCAGGGTGGGATTAAATATAAAGTATTTTTGTAAGAGACTTAAAAGTACATACCAATTTAAAACATAAGACTTATTGTTTTGTATTCTGGAATGAGATTCAATGAACAGGCAATTATAACATTTAACAGTAAACATAGGTCCATTTAAGTTACATGTATGAACACACACACACACACAAAGTGAACAGGAATTGGGTGAAGTAGATGCTATTGCTGGGCCCTACCAAAGGCATGCATGCCACTGCATAATACATACATGCAACATAGTAAACAAGAGGAATTTAGAGACAAAAACATAAGTAAACCGGAAGCCCAGTCAGGGTAAACCTCAGTAAAGATGGCAGGACTTGGTCAACTTACCTGGCTCTCAGTTAAGATGGTGGTAAAAGTCACCTGACCTCAGTTAAGATGGCAGTAAGGTCACCTGATCTCACTCAAAATGGCAGGAATCACATGTTGTATGGAAAAGTCATGATTTTTGAGCTGCAGAAATTTAAAGTTTAATAATAAGAGAGACACCTAGAGGCAGGATCCACCCTGTTACTGAGCCACTGCTCCACAAGCTGCAATGGGCAACCAAAGGCTGGAATTGACAACAGCTGTCTCTTTTATCCAACCAATTTTGTTGGCAGCAATAGTGTTGGCAGGGAGAGTTTGAGGAAACTCCTTCCATTTGCCTGTGCACTGACAGTAGTTAGAAAGTTCCTGCAGAAGTGGAACTGGTGGAGTACTGGCAAAGTGAGAGTGGGAGCTGCATTTAGCCCTGGAGTTTTAGGGCTATAATAGGTATCCATTCTGGGGGAAAGGGTTATGGATGGCTTGCTTCCCACAGCTGAAACCATGAAAACCCAAGAAAAGGCAACACCACAAGGCCTATAACAGGATGTCTTCCCCTACAGGTGGGGTGTAAATCAGCACAAACTGCTCAAAGATCTGGGAAATACATCATTTAATATTTAATTATTAAAAGACTTTTCATAACAAAAAGAGACAGGTTTGCTCCTAGCAGCAGCACTCTTTTCCTTCCAAAAAAGACAGAAGACAAATGGGCACAGAACAATGTCCATCCACAATTTGCTTCAACTGCCAAGCGCTAACCACTGGAAAAAAATGCCTTTCATCTAAATTGAAGATCTCCAGACATGAACAGAATAGCTGGAGTCGACACCCTAGCTTCTCAGGTCAAGGTAGGCTTGTCTTCCTAAGATTTCTTAGCCTACAGGAACTTCTGGAGCCTGGTAGGCCCTGCGTTGAACAGCAAAATACAAACATGACATTTAATGACCATGGAGGACCCCCTAATTTCTAGGTGTCAACCAAGTAAGTTCTCTGTTGTTTTTTTAATCAATAACTCAAGTAAAATTTTATCCTTCTCAATGATCTCTGATGCAGTTTGACAGCTGAGGGGTTGTGTCAGTTTAAAAGGACAACCTCACCAAATTTCAGTACATTTCAAATACAAGACCTGCAAGTTATAAAGGTGTGAGGTCAAATACAAGTTATCAGATTTCTCTCTAATGCTGCCTTTCATAGACTTATAAATACTTTTCATTGTGCAAAAATATCTGTCACAGTCGTTATGCCATAAATATGCTATTGTTTATACAATGTATATTTCTAAAACTTCTATTTTTAAAAACCCAAAAAATCTTGTGAGTTCTAGGGAACCAAATTGAAGGAATCACCTTAAACAGGTCAGATACACCCCCCTCAATTCCCTGGTCCTAAATATATTTTCCTAAACTTAACTTTGTCCTCTGTTCTGACAATACCTTAAACAGGTGTAAGACACAGCAGATATGTCCATACCACAAACACTGGACAATGATAAACAGACCAGACACGCCAAGATGTGGCCAGCACCCAGATTTCTCACATTCATTCCACAGAGACAACAGCCATCAAAAAGTCAAAAGCAGTCTTAAGAATCTGCCTCCCCAATTACTTTAATCTGTGGTGCCTAACCTCCCACCTTTTTATTATGAAAAAAAAAATGGGAATGTAATGATCTGTTCTGTACCTTTAAGAGACAAGCCACACAGACTCCCTCCCCCTTCTGCCGAGGTAAACTGATCTTCAGCTTCCAGCCTGAGTCTCTTCCTTTTCTCCCTCTCAAAGAGGCAACTTCTTCTTCGTCCCACTTCCTCCCTTTTGCTCCCCCCCTCCACATCTCTCTGCTCTTCTCACCTTCACCCCTACCCTTCCAATACCCACCAGATAAATACTCAACCTCACTCTGCATAGCATGCCTATCTGTCTTTTTCTTGCCTGCCCAGAACCAGCCACCTTCAGAGACCTGCTGTGTGGTCTTGTGTGTCATCCCTGTCTGGGACTGGCTACTCTCAGAACCCTGGCCTGCTGCCTCTCTGCACTTTGGGGACCTGCAGCATGGTCTCATTGCCTGCTGCCTGCTGCACCTGCCACGAATCAACAACAATTTTACTATTACCATTACAATAGCGTTCTTGGCAGTGTGACCAGGTTTTATCTCAGGTGCATGAACTAGTTTTCTGGACCCATTCCATGTGGTTGGATACATTTCTCTGTCTTGATACAAAGGTGGGGTGCTTGGTCTTGCCTCAACTTGATAAGCCAGGCTTTGTTGACTCCTCAAGTTAAGCCTTACCCTCTTTGAGGAGTGGATGGGGGTAAGGAAGAAAGGTAGGGTGAAGGGAAAAGAACACAAAGGAGGGCAAAGTGTAGTTGGTAGGCAAAATGAATAAAATAATTAAAAATAATGAAGATTAATATAGAGAAGAAAAGAAAAAATAAATTTCTATAAATATTTACCTTTAAGAAAATATTTTGCTAACATTGTCTGCCCTGAAAAATATTCATACATGTCAAACAACTATGCTTTGAATTTATTTATTCTAAAAAAATCTTGTATGTTTTTATTGTTTTATTTCTATAATTCATATAGAACAGAGGGTAACATAAATGGCATAAAAATACAACATAAGTTACAATAATTAAATTCATCAAGAATGAAATATTTATCTGGCTACAGCTAACAAATTTTTAACCAACACAGTTTCCACTATCTAGCTTTCTAAACTATTTCTGCTCTATATTAATTTAATGTATATAATTTTACATTGGAAATTTAAAAAGTATTTTTGTAATTTTAATTTTATGTATATGTGTGTGTGTGTGTTGGCTCATGTGAGTAGAGCTGCTCATGGAAACCAGAGACATAGAATACCTAGGAGATGGAGTTTCAGAAAATGGATATAGTTTCTGGGTTTTGTTATAACTAATTTTGGGTTCTTGTCAAGAGCAGTAGATGCTCTTAACCACTGAATCATTTCTCTTGACTCTGAATTTTTATATAGTTTAAAACTGTGTTTACTCAACTTCTACACCTCCTTTTTTCCCATTTCACTCCTCCTCTGCTTTATTAATTTCTTCTCAAATTCATACCCACTTCTATAATTATTGTTCTATAAACAAATCACACACACACACTACTTAATCCATTTAGTGTTGTTGACATGTACATAAGTTTAGGCCTGATAATTTGGATATGCATTCTCTTAGAGAACAGGAGACAAGTAATTCATCCTCTCTATCAAACTATTGATACTTTTACTCTTGTGATGGAACCTTATAAAATTTTCCTCATTTACATCGGTATGTCAAGTGGCACTGTAATTATGCAAATCTTGTTTAGATAACCATATTGTTGAAATTTCATAGGACCATTTTCCCTCTCATCCTAAAATACACTCTTTAGCAGCTTTTACCCTGGTCTTTCAGTTCTCTCAATTTTCCTATCACTCCCTTTGTGATTTTTCCTGTGCCTTAGATGTAGGAATTATGCTGTAGATGCAACAAAACGGGGCTGAGTAACCTTCTATTGGTTATTCTCAGTATTTAATGCATATCTGAATTTCTGTAATAGTCTCTAGCTGATAGAAGGAAGTTTCTCTGATAAAATGGGAAGCTATACTTATCAGTGGGCTTACTTACAGTAATGTAGATGATTAAATTGTAACTACCTCATATGGCAAGCCACATTGCCTTATGTACATTCACTGAGGTGAACACAAATGTACCATGAGGCTATCAATGCTGTGCTGATGATACCATGATATCCCTATATCTCACAGGTACTGCTAGAACCTATATCATAGACTATGAATAGATCCATTCTTCTGAGTGTGCCTCCTAAGTCAAGAGAGATTTTCTGCTTCAAACAGTGCTACTCATATCCATTCCAGAAGAAACAATTATAATATACTTTTTTTTTTTTTGGATTTTTGAGACAGGGTTTCTCTGTAGCTTTTGGTTCCTGTCCTGGAACTAGCTCTTGTAGACCAGGATGGCCTCGAACTCACAGAGATCCGCCTGCCTCTGCCTCCCGAATGCTGGGATTAAAGGCGTGCGCCACTACCACCCAGCCTATAATATACTGTTATGGGAACTTTGATCACATTGAATGAATATGTATCTCTTTCCTTCCCTACCTGCCTAAGGTACCTTCTGATTGGTTTACTAAAGAGCTAAATGTCCAATAGCTATGCATGAGAAAATAGGTGGAACTACTGGGCGTAAGTAGGAACTCTGGGTGTTGCCAGCAAAATAAGGGAGGAGGTCAGGTGTACTTTACTGAGGAGTGGTATAGAATCACTTGGAAGAATTTAATTGAAATTTTATGAGCTAGTAGGAAACAAGCCTAAGTGAACACCAAGCTTTCATAATTAATAAGAAGTTTCTATGTCATTATTTGTGAGCTGGAGTATCAAAGAAAGTCCAACTACATTTTTCTGTATGCATTTTCCACTTCTTATATCCATTCTGGTCCCTCTTCTGTGATATGCTGTGATGATTAGAAATGATAATTTCACATATATAATTATATTATTTGGTTTATTGTTGAGCATGGAGACATTAATTATACCACACAATACCATAAACCACAGAGGAAGATATTTATTTACCACAGCACAACAGTTTTAAGCTTCTGAAATAACTGTTGTCTCATGATAAAAATAGCTTTGTTCTTGTGCAGCTAACAACAACAGTAATACATGGCCAATCAATAAAATCTTTATGATACAGTCTGACAGAAACACTGTATTTATTTAATAAAAATAACACTTCTGCCATTCTATTGTCTGTGATTTTCTTAAGCATGAATTTTTGTTTATCCTCACAGTAACAATGCAGGTTCTCTTATATCCATCTGACCCTAAATCCATAAAATGAGTTGGAAAATTGTTGATTTTACTCTTATTTTCTTTTAATTATTGCAAAAACAGACACAGCTTGTTTGGCATGCTGATAGTATAACATACAGAATAAATAGCCAAGCAGGGGTGCTGGTGATAATTTTCTCACAGTTACTTGCATAGAACCATTTAGAATTTTCAATTGTGCAAGAAACACAACGCTTAGTGTTATATAATGTTACTCTTTATATAGGGTGTCTAGGTTCTCTTTTGGTCCAGCCCATCTATTCTGTGCGAGTATGACTTGATCTTGATATTCAGTATCTAAGAAGGTAAATGTCTATGATTACATCTATGTCTATATCTATATCTACATCTTTGCCTAAATTTATGTCTATATCTACATATATTCATCAAGGGCCACCATAGCACAAAAGTTCCTATTACATGTATGAATTATTCTGTCAAAATTTTATTGTTATTTACAGAGACTTTTGATATGAACCAGTTTCTACTTCAACCTCAGCAATCCTCACTCCTTATTCATATCTTCCTGGTCTCCTATATTACCACATTTGGACAAATTGTCATGGGTTAATAATTCTAAAACATTTGAGGCTTTCTATTCACCTTTCTGCACATAACTTACTTTAAAGTCAGTACCCTCACAAATGAAAACCCTAATTTTTGTTTTCAACTTGTATTTCAGCAGACATATTCCTAGTATATTAGTGATGTGGAATTCTCCTCTGAATATGATTTATTATCATTGGTTATTAAAGAAGCTCTTTTGGCCAATGGCTTAGTAGAGTAAAGCCAGGTGTGAAATCCAAACAAATATATAGAAAGAAAGTAGGTGTAGTCAGAGAAATAACATGTAGCTGCCGAAAGAGAAAGACTCCAGTGGCCAGGCAGAAATGTACTGGTAGGCCACGACCTCACGGTGATTCACAGATTAATAGAAATGAGTTAATTAAAGATGTAAGAGTTAGCTAGGAATATGCATAAACTATTGACCAAACAGTGTTGTAATTAATAAAACTTCCGTGTGATTATTCTGTGTGATTATTGTCTGAGCAGCTGGGAAGTGAAAGAGCAGTCTCCTTCTACAGAATGGCACCCAAATAAATAGTCTCTCATGCTTTGCCTGCCACCCACTTCAGGTCCGGTCTCGGTATACTTTGTCAGGGTTAGAGTGAAAGTAACTGGGAGCATGCACGCAGCTTAGCACTCTCTTCCTGGGCAACTGGCTGGTTCAGGTCTAGGTGTGTACAGGCAGGACAAAAAAATATAGAAAGTTATAAAAAGAAGTAAATAGTTTTAGAAAAATAAAACAAAGCCTTTAAAGAGGCAGAAAAGTAATATAAAAGAGTACAGACAGTCACAGACCAAAGTAGCAAAGAAAAACAAGTCATGGAAAGATGGAAAATACAAAGAGAATGTGGATTATGCGTATTTTCGTTGGATTTATTGACTGCAGAGAGACAATTGTTTCTAGGGGCTGTTAATTTAAATCAACATAAAAGTATCTTGACTTCAGAATTTGGGTCAAAGAATAAGTTGAATTGGAAAAGAGGTTCTGCTCTTTTTCTCACAGAAGATGAGAACCTATAGATTCCTTCCATGCTAAAGTGACTTGATGGACCATAACCTCTGAAAGGCCATAGTGAACCCTAAAAATACTCCTCCCAACAAACAGCAGGAAGCAACATGGGAAAAAAAACTATTCATGAATTTCCAAAATGATTGTTTAATTTTTTTTTCATTTAAAAAGGTATATGATATAGAGATATATATTGGTATAGATATTTGTCTATTGATACAAATTTAAGGTTGATTTTGTTATATTGTATATATGTATTTCTATTCTTGTTTATGGTAATATCTTTATACAGTTTATTTAAAAATGTAATGTATAATTAAGAAATAGAGTTTAATAGAAAATAATTTATAATAATCAAACTGCTAACCACATTAGTAAGGTTTTCTAGATATATAGAGATATATTTCAGTTAGATAATCTTTAATGCTTCAAAGACCTAAAAAGAATATGTGTGATCATGGATGATAATTAAGCTCTTAAACCTCTTGTGAAATGACCTAGAAACATGTGAGTCTTTATTTTTCCAAGAAAAAAATATTAATTCCAATCTTGGGAGAATCTTGTGTGGAATATAAAGTTACTCTTGTTCACAATGTTAATGGTCATGTCCAGAAGATGCAAGAGAATAATCAATAAATACCACCCAGATTCATAAAACTAAGCATGGTGCTTTCTGAGGAACAAAATAGCTTACTAACTTTAATAACAGGTTCAAAATAAGATAGAAACAATTACACGTATGCCTAAAACTGTCTCAGGTTTGGTATAGGTAAATTATTCTTAATCCTTTTACTAAATTAGAGATTAAGGTAAAATTAAAATAACTAAGAACATAGATACCAAAGTTGTCAGTATAAACTCTTAATATTTATAAACTATTACTTTCACATTACCTAAAATGCATGATGTATACCATATAATTATGATTCACACAAAGCAAAAGCAACAATTTAAGAAAATAATCATTTCATTATAAAAGAAAATTCAAGCATCTGAATACATATATCCAAATTTATCTTATCATATACACATGCCATAAAGATATTACAAAAAATTCAATTTTACATATGAGCATACATTTTAAGTATTTTAGTTGCTATATCAGCATTGAATAGCTTTGAATGAAACTAAGATCAAATTGAACTCATGACTAAAATATGCACACATGGATAGAAATGTAAAAGTATATAAATGATATGGATAGAAAACCTTGAGTTCATTTTAGCAGTAGTTTTATGAGC
Source organism: Microtus obscurus (assembly GCA_963919715.1). NCBI lineage: Eukaryota > Metazoa > Chordata > Mammalia > Rodentia > Cricetidae > Microtus > Microtus obscurus. Next base: position 1,870,772 of record CAWTZC010001020.1, on the reverse strand, counting down.
AGTTGAAATTTCAGTATTCTACATTCAAACGTTCACTAGATAGTCAATATATATTATGGTCAATTTTATTTATCATAAAATTATTACAGCTAACAACATTTAGAATAGCAAAATGTTATATTTTCCTGGTTGTTTAAAAATATAACATTTTGCAGAGAATCCTGATTAAATTGTTATAATCTCTAATCCTATCTGCTTACATGTGTTGAACTCATGTACAGTGCCTGACTCAATTCATCTTGCAAAACTTTTATATTTCCATTTCAATAGCCAGTACTACCGAACAAAAGACCACTATACTTTATTGCAACAAAAGTCAACCCCTGAAATGCAAAACAAACACAACACACAACAATACCCACAAATCATTTCTTGAACTTGCATGAGTATTTCCTGCCTTATTATGCTGCTTTTATTCTGATAACTTTCTTCATGATTATGTTTTTATTTCACAAATAAAATTGAAATGGCATTTGTAGGGATGGAAAAATATACAATTACAATTGATTATTCCTGTTCACTTTGTCTTTTCACTGTCTACCTGAGTGTGCAGAGAGGAGTGGAATAGTTTTAGTTCAGAAGGATAGCTACTGTTCTTTAAAGTTAGAGTGAGCTTATAAAACACTGCTTTCTTGATCGTACTCATCTTTATTTAGGCACAATGATTTAAAAATATTTGTAGCCTAAAAGCAATTATTTACAATTCCGTTTTATGAAAAAGTAAATAAAATTACGGATAAATGTGAAAGTAAAATCTAATTTAAGTTAACTTAGGACTTAGCAAGCTGATATTTTTCATATATAAGAATTCATGGTTATAAACTTTATTATAAAAAGTGTTCTCAGCACTAGATAACCCATTTATTTTAGGTGATGGGTTTATGCAATTTGAGGGAGGGGGACAGAAAGAGTCATTAGATTTAAAACTTCAATTCAGCCTTCAAAATCCTGCTGACAGACAGTAGGCTATTAGAGCCAGTTTTCCATAATCACAGCTCTGAGTCAGATGAAAAATTTTGAATATGAAATGACAGTAGAAAATGGCATTGATTTCACTGACTTTAAGAACCACTCTCTCATTGTCTGGGTAAAACCTTTGGATGGTAGTTATTGAATAAGAATGTTTACCCGTGATTTTACACAGGAAATGGTATCATTTCATAGCAAAATAAGAATCCATGAATTGAAAGAATTATTAGTGTTCAAATAGCACATACTAGAAATGGATCACCAAGCTCGAAAGCTATTTTCTGCATTTCATTTGAATAAAGGATTTTATTTTACAGTAAGTAGCAAAAAAGAATCATTCCTTGGCAAATATGAAAATCCCTCAAGATTCCTTCTATAATCTGAATATATTAACATAAACATCCTGGCAGCTGAGTTGCTTATTTGAGAGGGAAGGAAAATATATCAAACTAGACTATGAATTACTATCAAATTTGATCTTGTCATACCTATTTTTGATACCAACTGGCAGCCATTTTTCAAAGGACTTTTTAATGTTATGTTTTTGGAAGCAGTCTCTAGTTAGATGAGAGCACATATTTTAGTATCTTTAAAGCAGAAGAGAAAAATAGAGAGTGTCTATCCAAAGAGCAGCTGAGAAAACCCAGATTTCCTGCAGGTTGTTCTTCCTCAGGCATTAACATTAATATCTTTATTGTCATGGATTTTTTTTTTTTTTTTTTTTTTTTTTTTAGAGATTTGGTGGCATAAGTCAGTAGACTTGTTCCCTTTTTTCCCTTCTCCTCTAGCTTTTACAGTACTTAATCTTCTGCAGAGTTCCTTGAACACTTAAGGAAGATTTTGTTTTGTTTTGTTTTGTTTGCAGACATTCCATTATGGACCAAGTGTTCCAAGCTTCCAAGTGGTCCACTCTCTTCACACTGTCCTGCTGTGGATCTCTGAATTGCTCTTATGTACTGCAGGAGGAAACTTCTCTGATAATGAATAAGCAAGGCACTGACCCATGAGTGAATCAGAATGTTATTGAATTTATATTGTGGCTACTAGATTCCTTCAACACAGTGGTTCTCAACGTGTTAGTTGTCATCCTCTTAAAATTTGCATATCAGCTATCCTGCATATCAGCTATTTACACTAAGATTTATAACAGTAATAAAATTACAGTTATGAAGTAACAACAGATTAATTTTTGGTGGTGGTGGGGTTCACCACAATGCTATATTTAATGGTTGCAGCATTAAGAAAGTTGAAAAACACTGCTTTAGCAAAACAGTGGTATTTGGTTTTCCTCCAGGACTGGCCTATCTCATTGGAGGTTCTTGGCTACATGAACAGGGTCAGTTAAGGGTTGTATCTTACAATCCAGACTGTAAACCAATCAGATATTGCTTCACTACCCCAACATGTCTTCTGTCACTATACATTAGTACATCCTGTAGTCAGGTCATCCTTTTAGATCAAAGACTTTGTAACTGGTTTGGGGTTTGCCTTTCTCTTCTGGTTGTACTGAGTACATTGGGGTTCAGTCTTTCTCATTATTTGGAAATTTTCTTTGGATAACCTTCATGTATGTGTATATTTTATGAAGCTTATACTCTATCAGGCTTCTGTATAATCCCCCAAATGATCCTTAGTTTTAGCATTTCCTCCTTATATTCCCTTGTTTGTTTCCACAGATTTTAAGATTGCTGGGTGAGACGCTAACTAGAAACGTAAATGTGCTTAGAGAAGGGCATTACAAATGTCCCATTTGTTGAGACCATGTCTCACTATGCTTTAGTGGGTCTGGGACTTGCAGTCTAGAACAGACTGACCAGGATTTTACAGAAATCACACTACTTCTGCCTCCCCAGTGCTGGGAGTCAGGGTAAGCTTTACTATGCCCAGCTAATTTCCTAAATGACATAGGAATCAAAGAACAGATTAGCAAAAGAAAATTATATGTCCACCCTCACCTCCATAAAAAAATTCTAGAGTGACTGTAGCTTCATAAAAGAAATTTGGCAATGACTCTTCTGTTTCTATATTGTGAAATACATTAAGGAGTATAAGTATATACTCATCCATTGCTGGTGGGAATGCAAACTTGTGCAACCACTTTGGAAAGCAGTGTGGCGGTTTCTTAGGAAATTCGGAATCAACCTACCCATGGACCCAGCAATGCCACTCTTGGGAATATACCCACGAGATGCCCGATCATATGACAAGGACATTTGTTCAACTATGTTCATAGCAGCATTATTTGTAATAGCCAGAACCTGGAAACAACCTAGATGCCCTTCAATGGAAGAATGGATGAAGAAAGTGTGGAATATATACACATTAGAATACTACTCAGAGGTAAAAAAAAACAATGACTTCTCGAATTTTGCATGCAAATGGATGGAAATAGAAAACACTATCCTGAGTGAGGTAAGCCAGACTCAAAAAGATGAAAATGGGATGTACTCATTCATAATTGGTTTCTAGAGATAAATAAAGGTCAGTGAGTCTATAATTTGATATCCTAAAGAAGCTAAATAAGAAGGTGAACCCAAAATAAAACACATAGCTATCCTCCTGGTTATGGGAAGTAGACAAGATTACCGGGCTAAAAATTGGGATCTTGGGAGTGTGGTGGAAGGGGGGTAAGGGGAGAAGGGGAGAGAAAAGTGAGAAGGGGAGGTTGGGGGGAACTTGGAGAAACGGGATGATTGGTATAAAGGAAGGTTGGGTAGGGGAGCAGGGAAGCACATATCTTAATTAAGGGAGCCATCTTAGGGTTGGCAAGAGTCTTGGACCTAGAGGGGCTCCCAGGTGCCCAAGGCGATGTCCCCAGTTAGTTCCTGGGGCAGCTGAGGTTAGAGAACCTGAAATGACCCTATCCTATAGCTATACTGATGAATATCTTGCATATCACCATAGAACCTTCATCTGGTGATGGATGGAGATAGAGATGGAGACCCACGCTGGAGCACCGGACTGAGCTCCCAATGTTCCAATGAGGAGCAGAAGGAGGGAGAATATGAGCAAAGAAGCCAGGACCACAAGGGGTGCACCCACCCAAGGAGACAGTGGGGCTGATCCATTGGAAGCTCACCAAGGCCAGCTGGACTGTGACTGGAAAAGCATGGGATAAACCGGACTCTCTGAATTTGGCGGACAATGAGGGCTGCTGAGAAGCCAAGGACAATGGCACTGGGTTTTGATCCTACTTCATGTTCTGGCTTTGTGGGAGCCTAGCCAGTTTGGATGTTCACCTTCCTAGACCAGGATTGAGGGGGGAGGACTTTGGACTTTCCACAGGGCAGGGTACCCTGACTGCTCTTCAGGGTGGAGAGGGAGGGGGAGGAATGGGGGGAGGGGGGGAGGAGTGGGAGGAGGGGGAGGGAAATGGGAGGCAGGGAGGAGGCAGAAATTTCTTTTTTTTTAATAAAAAAAAATTCTAGATCTGCTTGGTAAGTACTTTCAAGCAAGGGAGCTTCTACAAATTAGTCTTCTTAGATTATTCATGTGTACAAGTCTCCAGATTCATTGAGGAAAGAAAATTGTTCTCAAAATATTAAATCATTCAAAAAGGGTTTCTTGAGAAATTAACATTTATACTAATTAATGCTTGAAATTTCATTTCACAGTTAATAGTTGCTTTATAAAGAGAAAAAAATTATTCATTGTAACTTAACTCTTAAAATCATAGTCAACTCCTTGAAACATGTTAAAGTACAGACTGGACATTTGTTTTGACGAACAAATATTATTAAGGTCTCTAATGAATTTTAATATTTTATAGTTTATCTTAATCTAATTGTTATTGCTAAGGAATAAAAAATATTGCTTATCATTTTTCACCTATAATTTGTCATTTTAAGAAATCTATGGTAATTTTGTCCTTAAATTGTCTGACAAACCATGGGAGTTCTATGAAGCATTTAGATAACTCACAGATTCTAATTAATTAACCTTAAATGCAGAAAATTCTAATTGTTATACTAATGTGAGTGAAATGATCTTTGGCTTACAACTTAGACTTAAGGACCAATGCAGTTAATGATATGTTCTGATATGGAATCACAATTTTCTATAACAAATTTCATCAATCACTTCAGCACAAATATAATAAATATTCAAAACATGTTCATAAATTTAAACACAGAAATGAATGCAGGGAGCTTATGCATTTGATTAATTCCATTACTATATGTAATTACAAACCATTCCTAATCACAGAGGAGATAATTAAACAATAAAAAATAATGAGAAATCTCTAGACAGTCTTTCCTTTTAAGTTAGGGATCAGTCAGAGATCTGGACTAAGAAAATGCAAAATGGTACACAGATTATTTTATGCTCCACTTTATCAATGAAATGGGTATATATATAATTATATATATATATTGATTATATATGTATATATATATATATATATTAAATGGGAATAATATCCTAAACAATGTATTTAAGTTGAGTTTATTTTGACATGGTTGGTAGGTCTAACTCCTTTACTAAGAGTCTCCTCCTTTATCCTCCGTTAAGATATTTAAGCCCCATTTAATTACTTTTTAATGATTGGTACAAATTAACAGACTCTGAATCATTTACTTATTCTTGATTTTGATGCTATTGTGATTAATACCATGACCTAAAGCAATTTGAGGAAGAAATGGTTCATTTGTCTTACATGTTCCAATCATACTCCATCATTTAGAGGATCTCAGGCAGGAACTTAAGTAGGGTTAGGAACATGAAGGCAGGAACTCAAGTATAGACTTTATGGGATAGCTACTTACTGGTCTTGCTCTACATGCTCACATTAAACTAACATTTTTTAGCTCCCTGGAACACCAGCCTAGATGGTACTACATAGAGTTGGTTGGGATATACCTACACCAATCATTAGTCAAGAACATGTCTCCAAATATTTTACTACAAATCAATCTGTTAAGATCATTTCAGCAACTGAATTTTTTTCTTTCCAGATGAAATTATTTAATGTCAAGTTGACAAACCTTTTACCAGTAATTTTGCACTAAATTGCACTAAAATGTGCAATTGTTCAAATGAACCACATTTAGACTTTGTAGGGTTTATTAATCTATTCTGTCTCAGTTATTGGTGTTAATACCAGCCTGTACTGTGCTCTGGGTTCTGGGGTCATAAAAATGATATTCACATTTAAAATTCAAATCAACATATGTTTCCCATTATATAAGTTCAAAGGACACACACACACATACACACACACACATATATATATATATATATATATATATATATATATATACTTAATATTTTTGAAATATGCTAAAGAAAACTCTGAAGAAAAGTAGAGGAGGGGGAAACAAAAGTAACAAAATACCCAATGAGAATGAAGAGATATTTTCCACAAAAACTTAGGGGTTGTGAAAGAAGTTTTAAAAAAATGGTGAGATTTGAGGCAGTATAAATCTGATTGAGGAAGACATTTACCATCAATATTTCCCCTTCACACAAATACAAACACTATGTGAAAATGTACAATTACAAAGAAGAGAAAGAATCATATCTTGGTTAGTAAATGAACTTCAAATACATGTAAGTAATTCAAAGGATACATTGACAATGATTGGATTTTAAATAATAATTTATAAGTAAGTTGACCAGAATATTATTATAATTAAACATCACATAGTTCATTTTAAGCAATATATTGCATAAGAATCCCAATATAATTTTGAAAATATTTTATGCCAAGTATAAGTAGTTTGAGACATATGGACATTCAAGTAGTCAAAGTAGTACATAATGAAAATACTTAACTTTATACCTTATAAAATGTTTAATTTTTTATTTTATAAACTGTTTAAAATCCTACTGGACGTGAAAATGAGTGAAACCATATTGTATGTTCTAATGTAAGGAAATACAAAAAGTTAATTTGGTAGTAGTGAAAAATAACACCTTTAAAATGAAAAAATATTAAAACAAAATATTTAAGTAGAATAAAATCAAATATTTTTAAAATATTTTAACTATGTAAGTAGATATATTCGATATACATGTATAATATATGATTATTATATAATGTATATAAAATATATATATGTTTGTGTGTTTATTTTACAATGAATATTTATGTATTAGTATACTCATACATACATGTACACTAACATTCTCATTAGTATAGATACAGAGTCAGAGCTAGAGATAAGTGAGAGCATATATACATATATTCTCACAAATGAATACATATACATACATATATGTATGTATTATATGCATGTATATATAAATATGGATTTGTAAAGGTGTCAGTTCATGTTATTATAGATTAAAGAAGAGGACATTGGGTCCCTTCAAACTTGAGTTAAATGCATGAATTCTAGAGAACAAATTTTGGTCTTCGCAAGTGTGGTACTATATTTTCTTAGCTGTTATATGTCATTAACATCTAATATAAATAAAAATAAGAGTAGATCGACTAAAGATATAATTATAAATAATGTACACTACTCTACACAATCTAAAAAACAAAGTGAGTATAGAATTTCTGAATAAATTCTTAAAAATAGTTTTAAGATTCAGATGAAGTATATTGATTCCTAAATGAACCAACATGCTCAAATATCTTTACTAATCCATAGATATTAAAATTTAGAAGATCATGTGGTTGATCAAGAAAATATTTATAGGAGCTAAAAAGAGGGGTAAATAGATAATATGATTTCCCCACAAGCATTGAGGTCCTGATTTTAGTCCCCTGGCACCTACATAAAAAAGGCTGGATATCTTAGTGCCCTCCTGCAATTCCAGATGTGGAGATACTCATCACTGGACTTTGAGCAAGCTAGTGTTGTTAAATCAATGAATTCTATAGTTTCCAAGAGACCCTGTACCAAAATGAAATAAAAAGCACCAGAGAAACATACCTATATTCAACCATTGGCATAAACATGCACATACACATATACACAAGAACCCACACAGACACACACATACACAGATGATGTGGTATTCTCCTCTGTATGATATGAATACCATTGGTTAATAAAGAAACTGCTTTGAGCCTATAGCAGAGCAGAGCAAAACAGAGCTAGGTGGGGAAAACTAAACTGAATGTTGGGAGAAAGAAGGTGGAGTCAAGGAGAAGCCATGTAGCCCCACTGGAAACAGATGAGAGATCTTTACCTGGTAAAACACAGGCTTGTGGCAATCCACAGATTAGTGAAGATGGGTTAATTTAAGATATGAGACAGTCAGAAATATGCTTAAGCTAATGGCCAAACAGTATTGTAAGTAGTATGTTTTCTTTTCCTTTTTTTATTTTTCAGATAAGAGAAAATTTATTCTAGAATCAAATATGAGTGATCACAGCCTCAGGACCCAGATTCAAATTGTCCCAAATTCCGTGTTCCAACATGGTAACAGTTTGATGAAGTTTTAATAGTGACAGAACAAATAAAGTCCTAAGTAGAGACACTTTTCAACATTATGCATTAATAACACTGGGGAAAAGAAAAGTGGAGATATCTCTGTTATGAGCCTTACATGCTGTCTGACAACACCCTTTCATTGGTATAAGTTAGGGATCTGTTAATAGTTCTAAAAATTGTTTATTGCCCTCTTTTTTTTCTCTTTTTAAATTAGATTTTGAAAAAATACCAATCCAAGTTCCCACTTTGTGCCCTCCTCCCATTCCCTCCAAGCACCCTCCCACCCCACCTCCATCCAATCCTTAGCGAGGGTAAGCGACATTGCATTATGGAAGGCCCAAGTCCCTCCCTGCTATATCTAAGCTCAGCAATCTGTGTGATTATTTTGGGGCTGAGAAGTCAGTAACAAACAAGAGTCTCCTTTACTAAACACATGCACATGCACACATACACACACAACACACACATACACACATAAAAACACAAGAAATTATGAACAGCTTAAAAAGAAAGCCCCTCATTCCCTTTGATGGCTTCTTTCATGAATTATTCTTAAAACTGGGTAATAATTTGAATGATATAAATATTTTTATTATACTATAAGTTTTAATTTCACACTGACCTATAAAGTCAACATGACACTTATTAAACATTGGATTCAAACTTTCTGAAAATCATAATAAAAATTATATATAAATTTTTAATAAATTAAAGACTCTAAATTGATTCAGTTAGGTGGGAATAGGCTTGTTTTGTTGCAGAAATCAACAGCAAAATTAAGGAATATTATTGTGAACTTACCTGTTTTGGCTTGTTGACTGCCCAAGGTAGTATGGCTGTAGGATCTCTGCTTTCACTCAGAATGCTTCTACATCAGTCTCCTAACTAGATACAAGAGCTTTAGGGCATGGGAATGACTGATGATAGACTGGGCAATCTTTTGTGTATTGTGGAATTCCCAACTATGTAATAACGAAATTCAAACACCTAAAGTCAAGGTGCTTTGAGTTTATAATTTATACCTCCAAGGAGGAGGTGAATGCAATCCTGCATACATGGCCATACAAGGTGCCTGAAAAAGGTAGTGAAACCAAAACCTCTGTTAATCAAACATTCTCAAAGACCTATTCCTCACTTCACTGTGAAAAAAGATGTTTGTTGGTGTTCCCAAAAGACATTGAAGAGCATCATCTATTTCCAACAGCACAACAAAGTTGATGTGATTGAAATATTACTGACTAGGACAATACAGAGAAAACATGCTCTGGTTTTGTTAATGTTAATGACCATAACTCAATGGGATAAATATGTCATTCAAAAATACCTTCTGGGGATGATCATACTATGAAACATAGAAAATATGTTGAAATAAGAGATAACTAGTGTTTCACATACACCATAACATCAAAGTGGCTCTGAAAACATTGATGGTGGTTGTAGAAATGGTTTTACTGGCAATTGCAATTTTGGTTGTAGACATAATGCCAGTGATTGGTGTTGTAGGTGACAAACTTTATTGTGATATCTACATCAGCAGTGGCCATTCTTGTGAGGGAGTTTGTAATAATGAAAGAAGGTTGAAGGTTGTGGAATCCAGTACTACTGACAATCACAATATTCAGTCTTTACATAGGAGAAATTTTTTCTATGAGGAAAATCACACAAGAAAACATTGACATTAGAAATATTATTAGCATTAATATTCTTCAGTACTAGAGTGTTAATTAATGTCAAAATCAACACTTCTCTAATGTAAAAATTTCATCCCAAAGTCTGCTTTTTCTTTTCTAATATTTTCCTCTGGATTGGATTATTTTTTACTTAAGATTTCTATTACTTTCATTAACCAATAAATTGTATAGCAAATTTTTAATCAATTTTGTTATATCAGAAACCATTAAATTTCTTTCTTTCTTATTTTGCAAAAATAAATAAATAGAAGAAAATTTGGAGGCTTCAGTTCTGGATCCTGTGCTCAGCAAGGAAAAGTTGACAATGGCAATTTCAATAGCATGGGTGGATACAGTAGTGATAGAAGGTTCTAGTTATTACCAGGAATCAAAACTTATCAGGAGAAGAGAGACAAATGTTTCTAGGAAGCTACAGGTGGCCTACCTATGAACTAAGCCAATTACAGTAGCAAGGACCAATCTGCTACAAAGAATCAACATAGTAAACAGTGTTCATTGTATGAGCAAAACCCTGGAGAACTAACCGCATTAGTGAGTAATTGTATAATCAATTGTTTTAGTTTCTGTTAATCAGAATGGGTAAAACCTTCCAAAAAGAGGGTTAATGTGGCCTTTTCTTCATACATGCTGCTGAATGCTAATTGTAGCAGTAGGATAATGACAATAAATAAATGTGTCTTTAACTAAACATTGAGATTAAAATTAGAAATTCAGTAAGGACTGCCTAAATATGTAAATAAAATGTAATTAGATTATAAGATGAATACTTTAAAATTCAGCAAGCCTTATGACAAAAAGCTGTTAACAAAATGAGAAAATTTTTTCTTTTAGATACAAAATTAACAAATTAACCACTAGCATTGTACTGAATGCTGGTAAGAAGAAAATCAATACTAAGAATATTGAGTTTCTGTTATTAAGCCAGGAAAAAGAAGTGAATATAGAAAGAAGCATCTGCTTTATTTGATGTAGAGTCACACGTTTGTAGAGAACCCAAAGTTTTCTTTTTTTGAATGAGAACTTTACTATTATTATTTTATTGTTACAAATTATCACCTCCTCACCTCCTCCCATTTTCCTCCCTTTTCCCCCTCCCTCTCTTGACCAAAGAGCAGTCAGGGTTCCCCTGATGCTCCCAAAGTTTTCTGTATTAATAGATTTCAAGTAAACAATACAATAATATTCACTCAGTTTTCTGCATTGAATGCTAGAGCCTTAGAATTTAGTGATGTTGTAATTAATAGTGGGAGTTCTATGGCTAACAATTTCATCCCAGCTCTTACAGAACTCTACATTTGCATCTGTAAATTAATATATAATTTTATATATTTATCTCTTTGCATCTTATTTAAATCATCTCTGAAATGTCCTCAAGTTTCATTTTCTGTTTTACAAAGGCAAGATTCTGTTCCTTTTTGTAGGACATATATTAATATATAGCTTTTCTTTTCCTTTTATCCATTAATTTGTCATCAATTAATGCTAGGTTTTAGCTGTATGACTTCAAGGGATGACTTCACTTCCTTCAGATATATACTGAAAACTTGGCTGGCTGGATCTCATGATAATTCATTGGAATGTGTTAGATATTCTACAATGTGCACATATATTAAATGACAATGTTGCACATTTTAAATATGTGAACTTTTAAAAATTCACTTTGTTTAATAGAGACCACCTACTAAAAGTGAACCCTATGAAAATTAACTGCAAAGTTAAAAAAAAAAATCAGCTGTTCTAACACACATCTAGGATGGTAGTACAAGAAGAACCAAGCTTAGCGATCATGCTGGACTCTTCACATAGTTTATGCTACATTTGAATATATGACTCACACTCCTCTAAAATGCAGATGAATTATGTCATACACTGGCATCTAAATGTTTGGCTAGTCTTCAAATATCCTATTAAGAATGGGAATTTCTGAAAAACTTTACCTAAATAATATATCCTTAAGTAATGTGTCTCAATTAATTTTATTTTCTCTTTCACAGTCACTGATCATACCTAGAGTTTCCCCATGCTTAGTTTTGCATTATACGTGATTCTAGCTCCTGACATTACCTTTTAATTTTAGACCTCTGGCCTATAGTCACTGATCTCATTCAGTTTTCAAATATCAAAGCCTGCTTCTTTGGGGGGACTTAAGCTCCAGAAATGCAGGGATCATTTGTTGAGTACTTCAAGGGCTTTCTAACTTCTAATTGCATCACACACTCATTTGTCTACTATTTATTTATTTTTATTTGTGCATTCATTAAAGGAATTTAATTCATTAAAGAAGCTTCTTTTCTTTTGTGGGTTGAATATGAAGTGTGTTCAACTTCATGAACTTCAACTTTTCAATTCTACCTGCTGTGCTGTTTGGGAAGACTGGAAGTTTTCATATGGAGCACAACTGGCAGATGTGAGCTATAGGAGCTGAGTTTGTGACTTATAGTGCAGTGATGGTTCTGACCTGAGTACTCTGCTTCCTGACTGCTAATGCATTGACGCAAAGTATCTTATGTCCCATCTGTCTCAAGTGAAAACCACCGCTAATGCCAACATGATTGACTGTACCCACACAGACTAACCAGAATCCACTTTACTCTCTCCTTTCAGTTACTTTACCACAGTTCAGAGAAAAGCAATTATTATATAAAATTCCAAGAACTGGGATGCCACTATGATGTGGGAGGTCCTTCTGTGCATGTGTTGCTTTGATTGTTTAAAGAATAAAGAAATAACCTTGGCCTATAGCAAGGTAGAAAGAAGGCAGAGTCAGAGAGATGCCATGTAGCCCAACCAGAGACAAATGCCAGAACTTTAACCGGTAAGCCTCAGCCACGAAGCAATACACAGATTAATAGAAATATGTTAAATTAATATGTAACTGTTAGCCAATAAGAAGCTAGAGGTAATGGGCCAAGCTGTGATTTGATTGATACAGTTTCAGTGTGATTATTTTTAGGGCTAAGTGGTCGGGAATGAACAAGCAGCCTCTCTCCCTCTAACAAATTGGTGCACCAACGTGGTGGATTAAAAACCACATAAAACCTGAGAAAGCTTAGAAAGGAATCCTAGACACAGAAGAACAGATTTAAACATGGCTTCTTGGTAGCCAGCAGCTACTTTAAGAGAGGTTTTTCTGATTCAGTGTAGCAGAAAAAAAGAAAAAGAAAAAAAAAACAGTGGTTTTAAAAAGCCTGCTTTTCTGGGGCCATGCTACCAACACAAACTATGACTCTTTCTGTCTGGCTACAGAGAATTTGAGTGGGGTCTCTGAACAAACTGCTACTACTTGCTTAATGGCAACATAGACTGTCTATGTGCCTAAAAATGGGGCTATGATCATGGCTTTTAGAGGCAACAAACAGCTCCACCATGCTGGACTGGACGGGGCAAGCAGGAAGTGCCATATTTCCACTAGCAATGGAACAGCTTAAGTTCATAAGACTATGACATAGTTATTACTTCATTTCATACTTACACATACCAGGTGAGCAGAAGGATGGTGCTGTTTGACAAAAAAATGGAAGGTAAATTCTCTCAAAGTTCTGCACAAGCCAGAGTAGGCAATGAGACTAAAGAGATGCAGTTGTCAGAACTCAGCACAGTTAAGGAAAAATACTCTTGTACTTCTCATGTAACAATAAAGAATGACAACTTGAGCACAAGACTCTACTTACTAAGCCACTAAAGCATAAAATTGAATCTTTAAGAAAAATATTCATTTTAAATAACGCTGTTTTGAAAGCGGAGTTCTTAACCAGAAGTGCCTCAAAGGTGTTCTCTGAAACAAAAAAGGCACTCACCTCTAAAATGTTTTCTTAAGTTCAACTCTGCAGTCACTTGACCATTTTAATCATACTCAACTGGGTCATGCCATGGTCATGCTTATTCTTGAACCAGGAACAGAACTTGACAACACCACATGCTCAGTTCTGGTTTTGCATTCATAGAGAATGCAAGAAACAGAGAATCATTGAAGCTTGTCACAAATTTCTAGAAAGCCACCGATGCCAGGCAATGTATACCTCTATTGGAGACCTTGCATTAGATTCCTGAGTGAACTGTGTATGAAGCTGTGGTAATGAAGCTTAACTTGTTGTGGAGCCTGTAAACCATTGGAAAAGACAGAAATTCATGAATTTCATACAAAAAGTTTGTTATCACAGAAGTATGAATAAGACAGATATCATATATGCTAATGGGAATAGAGCTGCAGGCATAAGGACACCAAATTCTTTAGGAAATAAGATGCTATTATCAAAAGACCAAGAGTTTGGATATTAAGCTCAAGATTTTGATATTTGCCGGGCTATGTTTTTGTTTGCTTTGATCAAGGTATCTTTTAATATTAGGTATCTGTGCAGATATTAGCATAATCAAGGGGTGTACTGCCTCTCTTCTAATCAGCTTAAGCCCTGCAGACAACATATCATACTAAAGGATGAATGCCATATAAAAGCCAGGCTTTTGTTGAGATCCACTAATGGAAACTATTGTTTCCTAGTCCAAAGAATAAATTACAAGTTCTCGCTTTGATTTGAGTGGAAAAATAATATTCTAACTGTTCAAATATTACATACTATTGTCCCGTCATTTAAGAATCAGTCCAAGCCGGGCGATGGTGGCGCACGCCTTTAATCCCAGCACTCGGGAGGCAGAGGCAGGCGGATCTCTGTGAGTTCGAGACCAGCCTGGTCTACAGAGCTAGTTCCAGGACAGGCTCCAAAGCCACAGAGAAACCCTGTCTCGAAAAACCAAAAACAAAAAAAACAAAAAACAAAAAACAAAGAATCAGTCCAACTAAGCCTTCTATTTACCTGGCCAGTACAAGATGCTTTAGAAAGCAGACTCACCTGAAGGAATGCTGAGGAGATGGAGGAATGATTATCTTCTTACTGAGATAATATCTTTCTACTCTCCAGGAGTCCTAACCTTGATGAAATTGCTTGTAGATTTTTATTGCTATGTCTGGCATTTTCCTGAGGACTTACTCAAGAAGTATGATTTTCTCTTGTCTTCTTTGGATGGTAGATAAAAATATGAACATGCTTGTTCTGAAACTTTGTACAGTCTTGCTCTTTCTCCTAATCGTCTCTGTCCACCCTGGAGCTGATTTCTTATCTCTTTTGTGAAATCTGCCTGTTGTCATGGACATCAACTCAAAAACATGGCTATTTCTCTTCCTCCTCCTTATCTCTCTCCTCTTAGCAGCTGTGAAGACTTAGAGATTGCTTTCTTTGTGGTTGTTTTCTCTTAAACTCTTAAAATGTATTCCTAGAACTTGTTTTTAGGTCTATTTGTAAATTTGATGTGGGATTCCCTTCTGTATGCTGTGAGTACCATTGGTTAATAAAGAAAATTACTTGGCTTGTAGGGTAAAACAGAGCTAGGTGGGGAAAGCTAGGCTGAATGATTGGAAAAGGAAGCTGGAGTCAGAAAAAAGTCATGTAGCTCTTCCAGAGACAGATGCTGGGACCTTTACCCAGTAAGCCACTGCCACATAGCAAAACACAGATTACAAGAAATGGGTTTAATTAAGATATAAGTGTTAAGCAATAAGAAGCTATAGCTAATGGGACAAGCAGTGTTTTAAACAATATAGTTTCTGTGTGATTATTTTGGGTCCAAGTGGCAGAAACTAACTAACAGCCTCCTTACAACATAAATTCTTTTATCAATGAGAGCAAGCTCCTACAAAATGGAACCTCAATTCTCAAGTATCTCTATGATGTCAATCTTCTCATTGAAATAGAAACATTTATTCTGTGCTATTGCATATTGGAAGTGCCTAACTTGCTTGATTTTACAGAAACTCATTATTAGGGTTTTTATTTTTTTGATTCTCAAAAGAGACTTTGGACTTTTAAATTATGTTATAAGACTATAGTAATATTTGAATTTAGACTGAATCCATTATATATATGAAATGCTAAGGAACCTATATCCAATTGACATGGCTTGAATGTGAAATGTTCTCATCATGCTCATGTGTTTGAGTGGTTTCTTCCTAGCTAATAGAGAAACTTCACTTCTGAAATTTTGGGAACATAAGTCACAGTTGTTGGTCATTGGACCAGAATTGCAGGGTTCTTTAGCTATTGTCTATATCCCTACATCCCAGAGCTGGTATGATCCCCCTCCATTCTGAATCTAGCTGTAATATTACAAACCACTTCTTGATCTAGCAGTGAACCCTACGAAGGTGACAGCTTCTCTACCACAAAAGATGATTCATTCACAAATCATGTGTCAAACTAAAACTAAAAGCTGCTTCCTTGGGTTACTTCTTCTAGTTATTTTATCACAGCAATGAGATAAAAGTAATACTTCTTCTAAACCTAGAGTTAGATAATCATATTTTTCACAGAGAAATTATAAAATAAAGAGCAAAGTGATAACAATTCATAATAACCACATATATTTTGTTTTTCTGTGGTAGAGTTGTTGGGCAAAAATATATTATATACTCCATAGATAAATGATAATAAATTATGATACACATTGTTCTGGAAAAGAAAAGAAGTTGATTTATACAACAATAGTAACAATTATATAGATTTTTGTTATTTTCTAAGAGACACATATAATTTAAAAACTAAAAGTTATTATACAACAGGTAAATTGAACTATAATCTTCACAGTTTAGAGAAATACATAATTTGTGTTACAAATACGATACATTAGGGATTCTTTTCTCATATACTATATCTTGATCATAGTTTCCCATCCTCTACTCCTTCCATTTTTTTTCCCATGCTCCCTTCCCTCAGGATTCATTCACTTTCTTTCTCTCTCTAAGAGATAACAACCAAACATTAGAAAAATGAAATAAAATAAGATGAAGTGAAAGCTGTTATATTGAATTTGGCCATGGGAACCCAACAGGCAAGATATGAATCAGAGATCCACTCCTTTTCACAGACAGAAGGCCCATAATAGTACTAAGCAAATAACTATACACAGAAGACCCAATGTAGACACATATGGGGCCCCTGTGATTGTTGCTTCACTCTCTGTATACTCATATGCACCTTGCTTACTTGATTTAGAGGGTATTGCTATCCTAATAACCTCCATCCTCTCTGACTTTAAGATCTCACTGCCTCCTCTTCCTTAGCATCCCCTGAAGTCCAAAGGGAGGGATTTGATGGAGACCTCTCTATCTTGTGAAATGTCTGGTTATGTGTCTCTATCTTTTCCCATTTACTATTGAGAGATGTCTCTATGATGATGACTGAAAAAAAACACTGGCCTATGAGTATAGCAGAACATTATTAGAAGTCATTTTATTTATTTATTTGTTTGTTTGTTTAAGACTAGTAGTGTCTGGTTTTACCTGCGTTTTCTGGGGTATCTAGTCTCTTTTTGTTGGTTACCCAAGCAGTCCTATGACAGGGTTCCTTGTCAAATCAAACTTTGGTTAGCTTCTCCTACAAGTTCCAATCCACCATTATCTTAGCCTATTTTGGAGGTGGGACAGATTGTAGGGTGAAAGTTTTGTAGCTAGTTTGGTGTCTGAGTATATGCTACCTTCAGCCAGACAAAGTAGCAACCTACAAAACAGGAAAAGATTTTTACTAACTCTACATTTGATAGATGATGGATATCCAAGTTATGTAAAGACCTCAAAGAAATAGACATATAAAAGCCAAAAAGTCCAATTAGTAGGGTCCATAGCTCTAAAGATAATTTAGGAAACTCAAATAGGTATGAATCAATTAAAGAAATGTTCATCATCTTTATCAGGTAAATTCAAATAAAAAACCTTGAAATTCCATCTTACACCTGTCAAAATAACTAAGATCAATAATTCAAGGGACAACTCATATTGATGAGGATATTGAACAAGGGAGGCATGCCTCCATTCCTTGTGGGGGTACAAACGTATATCCACTATGAAAATTGTTTTGGCAGTATCTCAAAAGGTTGGCATTCAATCTACTTCAAGATCCAGCTATGCCATTTTTGGCTATATACCAAAAGGTTCTCCATTTTTCTATAAGAACACTTAACCATGTTCATTGCAGTTTTATTCAGAATATCCAGATTCTGGACACAACCTGTATGTCACTCAAAAGGAGAATGGATAAAGAAATAATGTCACTTGTTTACATAGTAGAGTATTACTAAGGAGCATAGCTGGGTAGTGGTAGCACACACCTTTAATCCCAGCTCTCTGGAGGCAGAAGCAGGCTGATCTCTGTCAATCTGAAGCCAGTCTTGTCTACAAAGCGATTTCCAGGACAGATTCCAAAAAAGCTACAGAAAACCCCTAAAAAATTTAAAAAAAAATACATCATAAAATTTGCAGGCAAGTGGATGGAACTAGAAAAAAAAAATTCTGAGTATGGTGCCTAGAACAAGAAAGATAAATAAGATATGCATTCTATTATAAGTGGTATTAACCATTAAGTATATAATAACAAAGCTATAAACCCTAGACTCACAGAGGTTTGGTAATAGGAGGTGTGTCTGGGAAGCACATGAGTCCCTCTTGTTGGGGAATTTAATACATATTACAAATGACAGTGTGTGGGTATAAAATAGGGTTTGGTGGGGTGGGATGGAGCAAGTATGGAGGGAGGCAGAGAATGTGGGGAGAGATGGCTAGAATTGGAGAAGACATTTTGCAGTTACTATGGTAACTTAGTGCAGTGGAAGCTTCCTGGAATCTATGCATGTGATCCTAATGAGAAGTCCTAGCAATGGCGGATACGGATTCTCAGCTGGACATCTTTCTTCAGTCGGACAGAGATGCATTCAGTTTGAGCTGTAGGTTGATGGGGATTCCACTGAGAATTCCCAAACAACCAAGGTTGTTGCAAAGAAAAAAGGGTTCCTTACCACAAACCCACAGCAGAACCCAAAGAACTCATTAAATATGTGGAAGTCAAACTGGTACCTACAAATATAACCATTAATAAAATTTATGGACCAGGTGATCTTACTGGTTAAATATTTTTTAAGAAATAATAGAATGTAATTGCTTGTGAGGATTTTAAAGTAATTTATTAAATTTATTAATAGTATTATTTTATGAATTAAGTCATTATTTTTATTTACTTGTTATTAAACTTTATTTAGCATTGACATATTTTCCTTCATGTATTGTTCTTTGGTATTATACTGAAGAGAGTAAGGACAGAACTGGTCATACATTATTTTAACTTTGTTTTCTTCTAGGTGTTTTAAAAATATTGCAATGAATTTTGAGTTCATATTTTTGCAAGTTTATCTTCTTTCTTTTTTATTGAGACATAGTTTTATATATCTCAGGTTGGCCTTAGATTTATTGTGCACCTGAGAATTAACTTTTGCTCTCTATACCTCCAAATCCAGTCTTGGGAAAACAGGATAGGCATCTGACACCATGCCAAGTTTTATCTGGTGCTAGAAAGAAAACCCAGGGATTTTATACATGGAAGGTGACTAGACATTCAACAAACTGAGCAACACTCATACTTCAGTAGATGTTTGCAAATAAAGGCTTTGTTTTGTATAATGGTAGCCAGTGATCTCAGAAAAATTCATTGAGTGAATTTCTTCTCTAGTGACTTGCTTTATTAATTTTATGAACTTGCAGACATACACAAACTTAAAGCACATTTTATGAATAACATCATTATACACATACCACACCACACACACACACACACACTCAGATATTTCTCAACAATTGGGAGTTTCCATCATAGAATGTAGGGATCTATTTGCTCATTAAAGAAATTTGTAGAGAGCATTGTCAGTTAAAAATGTAGATTTAATTTCCCTTTGTGGGTAATTACCTGTTAGCATCTCAGCTCTCTGTGTGCATTGATTAACTTTTCTAATAAAAGCTACATTCACTGGTGTTAGAAGTTCCATAAGCTTTGCCATCAAATATACTTCTTATTCACGACAAATCACATATAACAAACTGTTTTACTCATGAGAATTTGCATGCAAATGGGAAGCAAGCAGGGAGATTGTAGAGTCTGTAACCCAATGTTTTTTTTTGAAGAGGCAATACACTTCTCAATTTTTATTTTCGATGTGCCATTGAGACTCTGAAATTGCAATCAGTTATATGAAATTTGGATAAGAGCAGACACTTGACTGCTCAGTTCTGCTTTGTCCCTCCAGGTCAATGTGAGCGTCATTTACATCAAAATGATTCAACTCAAGGCTGGCTCATTGCCCATTCTGGGCTAGAACTTAGATTTATCTAGACAAAAATAAACGTATCTGTTTAAGCAGTGAGAAAATTTAGCTGAGCTGTCTAATTTAATGGCATATAATTTTAAAAAGCTAATTGAATATTTGACTGAACTTACACATTTAATTTGTGGGAAACCATAATCTTTTGAACAGAAAATGAATGCTTATTTCTGATTTTGCCACGTAAAAGCTTCTAATGGAAATGATTCATTTGAATGGTACAAACTTGTTCATGAACTTAAAGAATAATTGACATACTATGACATCTATATTTAATATGAGAATGGCAGTAACTGTAGTAACAATTTTAAATTTGTTTCTTATAGAAAAACATTAATTTCATTGACATTGTACTATATGTTTTCTACTCTAAGGAAAACCATGTCTGTGCCAAACAACAATATGAGAAGGGACATGACATTTACAACAAATTCTTATGCAGTTGCCTTGTTAAGTAATTCTGCATTGTAAGGAACTTCGCTAAGTTCCAGATATTCGCTGTCTGTTACAAAAATAGAAAAGTAATTTTTAAAGAAAAACATCATGTGAGATAACTCAACAGTAAACAGTGACAGTAAACAGTGTCTACTACTCTTTATTATTTAAATTTGGTTCTCAAGTACTCAGTCAGAATGTTCAAAACCATCTATAACTCCAGGTCTGTTTCTCTATGTGTGTGTGTGTGTGTGTGTGTGTGTGTAAAATCTATATTTATTAATGCATATATATATGCACACATCTAACAATTTTTAGTTTCAGTTAGAAAAACAACTTTAATTTGATTTTCTTTTATATTTTGAATTACTTTGCATTTTTAATTTTGATACTGTACTATAATTATAATTCTTCCTTCTCTTTCCTACATCACATGTAGCTTTCATCCTCCTATGTACCTTTCCTTTCATGCCTTCAAATTCATGACCTCTGTTTGTATTAATTGTTATCACATGCATATGTATCTTTTATGTGATCCTAATATAACATGTTCAGTCTACCTAATGTTACCTGTTTGCACGTTTTCTAGGCTAACTGGCACTGGAAAAACAACTGGTGTGTTCATTCCTGGGGACAAACACCTCTCCTGATCACAGATTTCGTTGCTGGCCTATAGTTCTCTGTGTAGGGTTGAGGTCCTTTTTGCTTTTCCCCCATGCAACTTTGCATGTCTATTGGTTTCCTCTTTGCTCATCTAATACTTGGGTGGTCATGATGGTGAGACACAAGTATTTTTGCTCACGATGACAGGGGGATGGCAGTAGTGTGTTGACTTTGGGTATCATTTGAGGAAGCCGACCTCTGAATAAGGAAGTAGATGTTCCAAAGTGAATGTTTAAATACACCAAAAAACAATGCAGATTGTTTCAAATGCATACTTTTCTTCCTTATCTCTGGTATCTTATAGCTGTGCAGTTAGTCATACTGAGTAGTTCCAGGTCAAAGAAGAGATTGTTTCAAAACAGATTGTGGAAATTGATCTAAAAAGTCTATCAGCATTGACTTTTGATTCTACAAAGATATGAAGCCATATTATCACACACGTACAAGTCTTCAAAACACACACACACACACATGCACACACACACAGCAATGAACAAACCATCATACTTTGGCTTCTTCCACTGTGCTATACCAATTAAGAAAACAACCTATATCTTGCTTTGGAGGCATGTTTGAAAAGAAAGAAAACCTACTTAGAAAGCATAGAATGCATCATTTTTAATTCCTAATTAGTTAATAACTTTGCAACTTTGTATAACAGCCTTTCTTGGACTGCCAGTGGCCAAATCATGACATTGAAACTTATTATTAGTTATAAATGCTTACCCCTATCTTATGCTTGCCCTACTAGCTCCTACATCTTAATTTGGCATGCTTCTCTTCATCTATATTTTGCCTTGGGACTTTTTACTTTTCATTCTTTATGTCCTACTTTCCTACTTTCTGTCTGTCTGTCCATCTGTCTGTCTGTCCACTGCCTGTCTGTCAGGTCCCTCTTAGCTCCTTCCCTTAGTTCTTTGCTCCCTCTCAAGCCTACATTCCTCTCACAAAGGAGATATTTCTTTCTGCCCATCAGCCCTGCCTATCCCTCTAATTCTAACTTCTTGGCCATTTATCTTTTTATTAGACTAGTTATGTGGTCAAGATAAAACAAATGCAACACATCTTTACATAGTTAAACAAATATAACACAAACAACTGTACCACAAACAAATGCAATACATCTTTACATAGTTAAACAATTACTCTCTTCTACAACATGTCTCCCTTTTATCTAAAAACTTGAAAGCTTTTAACTTTAACATAATAAAGCTATATACAATAAGAACATTTATCAAGTAATTTACAATTTCCAAGCTATTTGTATTTGACAAGCTTAGAGAAAATACTCCACTATTTATCCTATCTTGGTGAGTCCAAAGTTTGAAAAACTGTAACTGTAACTATCTAGTCTTGAAGACCATCAAAGACAAAGAATGATATAATATTTTATTAGTAAATAGGAAGTGAAGTGAAAGTCACTTCCAAAACTAAAGAAATGGCAGAGCCATCCAGATGCCAAAGTTCTTGGCCAATTTTGAGCCTTCCAACTTTGGCCTAAAGGCCTAGAATATCTGGCATACTTTTCTTTAAGGAAGGAATTTTGAAGAACTCTTCTGTCTTGTTTTGACAAAGTTCTGCAACAGTTTTTGTGTGTGTGTGTGTGTGTGTGTGTGTGTGTGTGTGTGTCTTGCATCTCCAGTTCTACTATTGACAGCCACAGAAAGGATACTTACTTTCTTGGCCAAATGTGCTAGTTGCTTAAGTGTTTGCTGTATGAAAGAGCCATGCCTCTGTACGCAACAAATACCAGGATCCTAGGGAGTCATGCTGTCTTTTTTTTTTTTATCTTTTTTTCTTTTTCATTTCTTTCCTTTTTTACCCCTAGATTTCTCAGTCCTTATGTAGAAATACATGCTTCATTTTGGCCAATAATTGCAGCAATTATTCTTGGACCTCCAGCCCCCATATAAGGACATAGAAACATTATTAATTATGAATGCTCAGTCATTGTTTTAGGCTTGCTTCTAGCTAACTTTTTGTTAACTTAAATTAACCCGGTTCTATTTATTTATGTGTGTGCTGAGGCTCCTTTACCTAATCTACATACTGTCTGTCCTGCCTTTATGCTTCTGGTCTCCAGCTAGCTGGCCACAGGTTCCCCTTTTACCTCTCCCACAAGACCCATCTATCCCTCCTCTGCTGAGCTATTGGCCATTCACCTTTTTATTAGACCAATCAGGAGCCTTAGGAAGGCAAGGTAAAACAAATACAACACATCTTTACATAGTTAGACAAAGCAAAAATATACAAATTCTATAAAGCTTTACATAGTTAAACAAATATTTTATTCCACAGCATGATTGTAAATAATAATAGATTAAAAAATTAAATCTGTAGTATTTAGGAATGGCCATCACTCATAACAGTTCTATAAAAGTAAATTTAGGTATTTTTAGGTTCAATTAATCTTCAAAATTCTTCAAATAATATCTAATATATCTGATATATATAATTTATATCCATATATTACATACTTACATATATATATATGTATATATATATATATATATGGTTCTGTTAAGTGAATTATTTGAATTTTGCTAAATAGTATTTACTTAAGTTTTATAATTATATAGAAGACAATTTATTTTCAAGTTAAAACAGTTTCCCTGAGCTAAAAGGAGGTCACCAACTCAAGCCTGACTGGGAAGGAACAAACCTTAGACCAAACTTGTCCCTCTGAATGTGTTTGACAGTTGCATGGCTGGGGCAGACTGAGGGGCCACTGGCAGTGGCTCCAGGATTTATCTCTACTGCATGTACTGGCTTTTTGGGATCCTATTCTCTTTGGATGTATACCTTGCTCAGTCCAGATTAGTAGGGAGAGCCTTGGAACTTCCACAAAACAATGTGCCCCACTCTCTCAGAGTATTGAATGGGGGTGGGGTGGGAGACTGTTTGGAGGGAATGGGAGGAGAAGAAGGAGTGGGAACTTGGAATGGTATTTTTTAAAATCTAATAAATTAAATTTAAAAAAGAAACTAATCAACTGCTATACATTTTTATCTGTAAGATCTGTAAGACATTAGATTTATTTCCTCACAAGTTCCTAATTTTCTCATTTCTACCTATCTTGTGATCAGAAACAACAAATCATATGTAACATGAAAGTAATATTTTTAATAATTATTTAATTGTGAAACATTTTATAAATACAAATTTTATAACTATAATTTAATTATTTTAAAAATTAATATTCTAATTAATTACTATTTGTGTGTAATATTTGGTAGTTATTGTTTTTTTTAGTCTCTAAGTCACTATTATTAACTGTGTTGACATAAACTCATATTTAAGTTCAGGCTCAATGGAAATGGCTTGTTTTAATATTAAATAAGAAGTCAATACAAATTTAATTTGTAATTATTTCTTTTATAGTAATAGATCACTGCATAACTTCTACCATTCAGTGTAATCTACATTTATTTTTATAAGTTGCTACTTTTGTGCAGCTAAAACTGTTAAGTCTCCAAGATATCTAGACTTAAAAGGTTTTAGTCTTTGGCTCTGCACAATGGTGAAATCTATTGATGTAAGATTTCCCTCTGTATGTTGTGATTAACATTAATAAATAGAGAACTGCTTTGGATTTTTAGAAGTGCAAAACATAGGTAGGCAAGGAAAACTAAGCTGAATGCTGGGAGTAGGAGAGTGGAGTCAGGGAGAAGCTATGGAGCTATCACTGGAGACACGTGCAGAAACTTTGCTGAAAGGCCACCACCTTGTGGTGATGAACAGATTAATGGAGATGGGATAAATTAAGATATAAGAGTTAGCAAATAAGAAATTAGAGCTAATGGGCCAAGCAGTGTTTTTAATAATACAGTTTCTCTGTGATTATTTCGGGTGTCTGGGCATCTGGGAAACAAACAAGCAGCCTCCCTACTACAATCTATAGCTGTAGCTATGTAAGTAATGAATTATTCACTGAAGATTAGAGAGCCTGGTTGAAATATAAAATGAATGAAAGCCAGTAAGCCTCATGACATATCAGCTTAGCACATAATTTTCTTGTCTGGCACACTCATGTATTTCCAGGCCAAAGAGCCTTTTCCACTCTTTGCTTTGATAATGTGTCAGCACATATTTTAACAGTATAAAATAGCAAGTAAAGTTTTAGAGGGACATGCCTGCCTTACTGCTTATGTTTCATTCATTGAGATTGTATCAGCTTTCAGATATAAATCTAAGCAAATATAATACTTTCTTGGTATTCAGCCATTGAACATGCAAGTTTAGATATTCATAATCAACCTTTAAGTTGTGTGATACAGTAATCAGTGATTTTACTTAAGTGCTAATTCAAATCACCACGTCATTGAGGTTTCTATTCAACAACAATTGATCAAGTTGACAATCTGCCTATAAAATTGATTTTATTTGTGTTTGCTTTTCAGTTGCCCTGTCTATATATTCTACTAGTTATATTTTATAGGGGATAAATTAAACATATAGAACTTATAGATTAATTTAATACAAAATTACTTAATTATGTGAATTAGAGTATATACATACAATGAAATGATATCAAAAATGAGCTTTATTATGATTGAGAGGTACTCTCAGAACCTCACAAAGAAATCCTTGGTTCAATGAAACATCGCTACATTTTTATTCAAGGGTGCTGCTTCTATTCTATCACCTTTATGCCATGTGGCCCATGTACCTACTTAGATACTAAAGTCTGTTACAGACAGCAGTTCATATTCCTAATATTGTAAGTTTTAGAAGGCAACACAAATCATCAGTTTGCTAGCATTTGCCTTGTTTGTTGGCCTTAATTCTTAGATAGTGCATCTATTGGTTAAAATGTGATTTTCCTGTAGAGCTCTAGTGTAAATGATTCTAGAAAATAATATTTATTAAATATGAAGGCACTGATAAAGAAAATTGAAAAAATAATATGGATGCAGAGAGTTAACAATCATAATCTCCCCAAATGCTACAATAATATCTAAAAACTGTGCTGTAATACATTTTAGAAGAGAGAAAGCCCTATGTTTGATCAGAGACTGATTGAAATTTTCCATAAACACACATGCATGCACATGCAAGCACACAGTAAATGAAATCAATGAAAATAGAAAAAAAATTATTCATAGAAAAGACTGAGTAGATGGCTCAGTGGATTAAAGCTCTATCCATTAAGATTGATCAGTCTCCACGACAAACATGGTAGAAGGAGAGAGCCTATGCCTATTCCTGGAAGCTAACCTCTGACTCAGCACATACATTTTTAACATGCATGTGTGGAAACACTCACAAGTTCTCACAAGCACAGACAGGAACACACACAGAGACACACATGCACGCATTTAAAATGTAATTTAAATGATATTTAGAGTTAACTTGCTCAAACCAATTTTTTTACTATACCCAACACAAAAGGGTCTTAGTAATCATTGATGCACTATACATGACCTGAAAATTTTATAATTTAAAGGTTTTAGTCAAGATTTGTTTTTGCTGTGTATGATTGAAGTATGTGTTTTATTTAACATGCGCTAGTGCATCTTATTCCCTTCCCACCATCTCAATAGTAAAATTCTCTAGCATAAAGCACCCAATATCCTTGATGCCTGGAGAATGGCAGAGGAATAAAAAGGAAGGGCAATGCTTTCGGGTCTGTTTTATTTTCACACAAAAGTGTATTTTTTTCTTTCTTTCTTTTTTTTTTTTTTTTTTTTAGAAAAGCCTTCACAGGCTGATTTTTCAAGCACACTTTTCAGCTCTCAATCAAATAAGCAGGAATTTAGTGGCCATTCAGAGCTCGCTTTTCTTTGCAGATGCACACTTCTCCCTTCCTAGCAGAGCTGCACATATTGTCTGAAGTACACAACTAGATGTATAATGGCTTTTCTGCAACCTTGGATTGTTCTCTGGGCCCTGGCCACCTACACTGAGCTATAAGGGGACAAAATTGAAGAAGCTTTTTAGCTTTTATAGCTTATTGATTTTTATATTTTCTGATGTATTAGAGCAATTTTTCAAACGTATCCTCTCTACCTTGATATCTTGAGTGTGGAGAGAGGATTTCACATTTATTAGCTTTTCTTTGTGTGTGTGTGTGTGTGTGTGTGTGTGTGTGTGAATATGTGTGAGTGTGTGTGTGTCCTCAGTGCCTCAGTGCTGTCTGAAAGATATAAATGGCTTGGTATAAAAAAAATCAATTCCCAGAGTAAAATTCAGAGAGCATATGTAAGTATTACATAAAAAGCAGACAACTAGGGATATACCCTTTCCAATAGAATAACAAAGATGGTTTTGAAGAGTACAGCTTCTAGACTTGAGTTGAAATCGCTGATGCCCAGTGCTTTCAAACAGAAAGAGTTCTATCATAATGGAAAGCATACAATGGTGTAAATATGTTTTTTATTACCTCAGATCAAGCATGTCAGCTTCTGAAAAAGAAACAAAGCTGTCTTGTCTACTGCAATAGGAACAGTCTCCTTTTGTACCTCAGAGATACACACAAACCTTTAGATTCTTCTATCTTTCCTTTTTTACTAAAAATAGAAATAGTTTTCTCACTCACATATCCTGATTATGGTTTCCCCTCCCCTCTACTACCCCTAGCTCCTTCCCACAACCCTTCCCATGCCTGCCTTACTGCTTATGGTACATTCATTGAGACTGGATTAGCTTTCAGATATAAATCGAAGTAAATATAATACTTTCTTGGTATTCAGCCATAGAACATGCAAGTTTAGATATTCATAATCAACCTTAAAGTGGCGTGATGCACTAATCAGTGACTTTACTTAAGTGCTAATTCAAATCATGATGTCATTGAGGTTTCTATTCAACAACAATTGATCATGTTGACAATCTGTCTATAAAATTGATTTTATTTTTGTTTGCTTTTCAGTTGCCATGTGTATATATTCTGCTAGTTATATTTTATAGGGGATAAATTAAGCATATAGAACTTATAAATTCACTTAATACAAAATTACTTATTATGTGAATTAGAGTATATACACACATTGAAATGATATCAAAAATAAGTTTTATTATGATTGAGAGGTACTCTCAGAACCTCACAAAGAAATCCTGTGGTTCAATGAAACATCACTACATTTTTATTCTAAGGTGCTGCTTCTATTCTATCACCTTTATGCCATGTGGCCCATGTACTTACTTAGATACTAAAGTCTGTTACAGACAGCAGTTCATATTCCTGATACTGAATCTGCCTCCGTTGTATCTCTCAAAAAACAGACATGCTTCTTTGGGACAATAATAAAACATAAAAACATAGTAAGATAAATCAAAAACTAATACATTGGAATTGAATAAAAACGAACATAAAAAAAGAGCCCAAGATACCCAATCATTCCCACACTCAGGAATTCCATAAAATACTGCACTGGAAACCATAATATAAATATGTAAATCCTGTGGGTAAAAAGAGGATACATACACTCACACACACACACACACACACACATATGAAAAGCTCTGACATGGCATTGTGATACAACAAATAAAGATTCCATTGAGTTTGACTGCTGAACATGTGGCCTGCTCTTAAAGAACTTTGTTTCCCCAGTGAAACTCCCATGGAGAAAACTAAATTTGCATTCTATGTTGTCATCTATTAGAGATTGCTTCGGGGTTAGAGATGGGGGAACATGTCCAGTTCTCAGCTACAGAGCTTCAACTGGAGCAGAGCCTTGCAGACCCTGTTAAAGCTGCCTCAGTGTCTCTGCCTTCATTTTTATGTCACTCATGTTGATTGAGAGGATCTTGTTTTCTTGGTGTCCTTCATTTACTCTGACTCCTACATTCTTTCCACTTCCTCTTCCTTAGGCTTTCCTGAGCTCTGAGGAGAGGGATTTGACAGAGGCTTCTCCTTTAGGGCTAATTCTTCTCTCTGCACATTCTTCAGCCGTAGGTCTCTGTGCTTGCTCCCATCTGCAGCAGAAGGAAGTGATTCTGTTGATGGCTGAGCAGAATGTCATTGGGTGTCATTTTACTGATAGAATTTTCTTTTTTCTTAGAACAGTCTATTTGGTTTTCCCCATGTCTCTTGCCTTTCTAGTCTAACGTTCTTGGTGACCCAAGCACTGTCAGGTTTGGGCTCCATCTCATGGAGTGGGGCTTAAGTTAAATCAGTTATTATTTGGTTACTCCCACAAGCTTTGTGCCACGATTGTCCTAGCAGATCTTGCACACAGGACAGTATTTTAGATCAAAGGATCTGTGACAAGAGGATTTTGTATTAATTCTGAAGGAGATTATTGCTCATTAGTTGGCTGTTATGTGAAAATTTTAATTTTATGATGTTAAAACTTGAGCATATGCTTTTTTTGAATACTATGCAAATGTCTACTCCTGATCTATATCCCAGCCCAATAATTCGGACTTTCAATATTGTTTTTTCTAGGCCAAACCACTTTCTTGTTTTTGTGGAAAAAAAAAAACAACTTTTTTCCATCATATGTGAAAATTCATAAGTCATATATATTAGTTATTCTTTTCAAAGTAATACAATATTTAGGAGTATCAGTAAATCTTTTAAATACTCTCTATAATTTTTATTTAATAAAGAATAATTTTATTTCCCTTAATAGCAATTTTATCTTCTTGACTAAATAACCACAATAGAGACAGAAAATAATACTAAATACAGAACTGCAATATTAAACAATCCTGTTTCATATTTTTGAGTTACTTCCATAAGAAGTTTGAGATTTGATATACTTTATTATAAAATGAAAACTAATTCAAATAACCTTCTCATAGGTTACTTATTCTATGACCTTAAAAAGTTACTAATCCTCTCTATTTAAAATTTATTTCTTCCATAAATAGAGAATATAACTTTTAAAATAAAAAAAAAGCTTAAAATAAAATAACATAACCAAAGAAAATTCCCATCACATCCACTTAGGGAGAGAAATTGATAGAAAAATTATCATGGGGATTTTCTTAATTGGTCTATTCAATTGTTTATGTGTTCAGTAAATTCAAAGGGCAATGCTTTTCGAAAGTTGTGCTGACAGCTATATTAAATATGGTACAAATAGTGGGAGGTAAAATGTACTCAAGGGCTCTGAACACATGCCAGAGAATGAAGAAAACGAAAAAGAGGAAAGAGAGGAAGTAGAAAAGATTCTGTAAGGAAAATATGGCAACATGGAATAAACATTTTTAACTTCAATCCCATTTTTCTAGTGCATTTGTCCACTGTGAAATGTGCTTTTATTTCTTTCATATGTACAGATTTTTTAATGGAGGATATAAAACTTCAAGTTGCTGCAACACCAGTGCATCTGTGCTTGTGTGTGTGTGTGTGTGTGTGTGTGTGTGTGTGTGTGTGTGTGTGTAATTATTTAGTCCACAAGACAAGGTACACAGAGACTTGAACATAGTATGCAAGTTTTGGTTGAGCTACATTCCTAAGCAATGCATTTCTTTTGATCACAATGTGGCTTGTCATCCTCACAATGATAATATTAATAATTTGCATTATTCTACATGTTCTGAGGTAATTGACAAATGTCTCTTTTAATGTTTCCATCAGTGGGCAAGAAACAATATGATGTATGGAACAGGCCTATTTCATTTGCTTCCGTAAATTAACAGAGGTTGGTCATTATTGCTATAAAACTCTTGCTTGATTCTCAATGTCTTGTGTTAATGTTCTAAATAAAAAATGGAGAGTCAAGGCTCATTATGAGGGCAACAACATTTCCTTATGACCTTAAATGTTTTTCCTGTCATATTTTCTCAATATTTAAAATGAGCAACAAATCACTGCTATACCTTCTGTTTGGATAACAGATATTATAGCAGCCTTTCTGAGAAATCTCACCACATATTTCTAGCGTCTTCTCACTCTAAATTTCTCATTGAATTTCTGATGGTCACGAAATCCTGTTCACATAACTACGATGGCATCTCTTGAATATTCTAAAAAGTAAGTTTATTTTAAATGTGAGAATGAAAGAAGAGAACATTTGAGTTGACTGAAGCTCTACTTCTAAGGTATGTATTGAGGGTAATGCAGCCTTGAGTAAACATTGAACTACAAGGCTGCCCCAGTCTTTACTGGGATGGATTTGATGCCAAATGCACATAGGTTACGTAAACCTAGGATTTTAGGAGTGATTAAGATTTCACTTTCTTGGAGCATCTGTAGTTGGCTACCATTATTCAAAGTATGTGACTTACTCATGCTCCTCTCAGAGCACTTAGATTTCACATTCTTGTTTCCATCTTGTTCAGCTGGCACTCCCTGTAAATATCGGGGGTTGTGAAGATTGTGGTACTCATTAGAATGTACTTAGGAAATAGTGAATTCTAGGTGACTAAGATCAATTGTTCTGTCTCAGGCAAACTGTGACAAAAGGATGACACAATTTATCACCAATTCGTATTTCATCCATTAGAAAAGTTCAAATATCTGTAGGATATGTGGCTGGATAGATAATCTAGCTTTAATTATAACAAAGCAAGCTCTTGTCCTGATGAGTTGGACAAAAAAAAAAAATTAAAGGCTAGGAAGGGACTTGTCATCTAATCCTGACATGTCCCTAACAATTGGGAACATAATACCATTACTAATGCTATGTTTAGATTTTTAAAATTTCGATGAGATGGCATAATTTAAATTATTTACTATTTTTGTGAGTCTGTTATACTTCTATTCCTGATAATTAAAAATATTAACTTTAATATATGCATGAAAACAGAAAGTCCTAAGGGTGACTGACCATAGTTCTTGAAAATGCATCTATATTTGTCAGACTATGGCAATTAAAAAGTATGATAAATTTTGTTACACAGTTGAAGTTGTAATGACAGTTGGAATTTTTCTGTTTATTTTCTAGACTTTGTGTTAGAAATCAAAAGACCTTGTATTGCCACAATGCTTAAAGAACTTAATGATGATCACCTTACTAAACACTATCAAAATAACACTGGAACGGTGACAAAGAAAGGGAGAAACTTCAGCATGTAGTATCCTATATTAAAGAAAAGGTTTTTGTTGGTGTTGTTTAGTTTCATTGTTTGTTTGTTTTACCTAGAGACCCAGGAAAACTGTGATGCTGCATTTGTGCTTCTTATTTTCCAAAAGTCTTATGATTGTGCTAATGTGGAAAAGAAGGTTTCCAACATGTCACTTAATTGTTTGTGAAATTTAGGGAAGAAAAATGAATGATGGAAGCAAGTCAGGAAATACAGAAGATGAGAACACACAAATAGTGATCAGTTCTCAGTACACATGAGTACTCCACAGTCACGGGTTCATCATATTTACCTCAGTGATATTCATGGTGTTGGAAGATGGCAGTTTGCTGACATTTAATAGCCACATACCAATGGTGGTAACTATCTTACAGTACAAAGGACCACAGCCCCACTGAAGAGAATTTAAACTGACAGCACCACTGGAACTACCATCACACACAAACACACACACACACACACACCCCCTACAGCAAAGAATTTTTAATGTAGTACTACAACATTTTATGTCTTTTTTCTAAAGAGAAATAATATGACATTCAAGAAAATAATATTATCTAACTCTGTGTTTGAAATTTCATGGTATGAAATATGAAAAAATAGATGGAAAATACCATAAGGTTTATAATTTTAGGAACTGGAGACAAGCATTAACATTTGTGAACAAAGGAATACTGTGTTCCTTTCTAGGATATTAGACTACCATCATTTCCTACAGCAAACCAAGTTGAAAATGCATATTACTAAAAATAAAAAAGAGTACTTTAAATAACAAAACATTATATTCTTCCCATTTTAATAATCTGTGAGGTTTCCTTATCAAAATAATCATGGACAAAGACCAAATATTGCATTAGAGAACCTCAGATTCTGCCTCTTTACAGCCAATAACAAAGTGACTGTAATCTAAGAGGCTAAATGATCTTTTATAAGCAAATTTGAAACCAACGTTAACATTAAGTTTTCAATCACATAAATCATAGTAACTTAAATCCTAAGACCCATTAGCATTCCTGACATATACTAGGTGGTGTGCAGGACACAACAAAAGAGAAGATACTTTCATCACTGTGACCTGACCCAGCTGCTGATAGAACAACTGACTTTTGTCTACATGTAGGCTTTATACAACTATGGGTGGGATGGAGGATGAACTTGGAGTGTACCTCATTGCACTTGCCCCACTGGTGTCTGATTTTATTAACCTAATCCTTTATGTCAATTTTCATGTAATACCAGACTAAAATATCTCTTACATAATTGCAAACTCCCTCAAATAATTTTTTCTTTGTATAAAGAAATTCCAAGAAGTGATCACAAAAATTTCAACCAAAAGCATAATATATATCAACTATATGATTGTCAAAGAAAGAGATCAGTTAACAATTGTAAATGTTACATGGCATAAAATCATATTTCAAAGCAGGCAAGAATAGAAAGCATCATTTAGTTTATGAGCTGGAACCAGAAGTGTATAACATTCCCTTATTGGGCCCCTAGGGAGCCCTATTGTCCATTCTTAGTAGGCTACAAAAATACTGTAACATATTATCACATTAACTTATGATGGTGGCAATCAAATCTGGATGTTTCTGGATACTATGTAAGTCAAGTATCAACAAGTCCCATGGTTCCCTATTTCTTATTATGGAAATAGATGGATTAATGTGGCCCACTTAAAGAACAAATAAAATTGTCACCCATCCATGGAAAAATAAAAGTTTGGATTCAGAATATGTTGATAATTCTTCTTCTGAACAACTAGAAATACAAACTAACTTAGGAACACTTACTAAGTTTAGAATAAAAACAACATAACTATAGGTTGCAAGGATAAAATCAGAAAGGCCAATGTTCTATTGTAACTACGGTTTTACACATTTTTGTCAGGTTAAGAGAATGAGGGAATTGGTGCAAGAGATAGGAATAGTAGCCTATGGTTTTTCTATCTATTCTTTCCATCTGAACTAAATATTTTCTCCTAAATCTCCACTTTAACTGTTTAGCCAAGTCCCTGCACATCTTATAAAGATATATATATATATATATATATAACATATACATAATCCATTCTACATAAGTTAAAAATCGTTTTCTCACAGTGAAGTGTCTACACCAAGAGAGCTTCATCAGTATTGACAGAAATTTAGTCTTTCAAATCAAAACAAAAGAGTCAGAAATATTACTCTTTCTTTGGAGGAATTATTTTATATAATGAACTCCATTAAATAAGACTATTTTTAGACAATAAATTAAAAGGAGAATCACAAATATGTATGGAGTATTAGGCAGGCACAAATTAATATTGGTTTGTGATATCCAAGGAGCTTTAAACCACAGAGAATTTTTAACAGGGAGATGTGTTTTAGTCAGTTTAACATGTAAAACAAATATGAAGGCATTTATTAAATACCAATTCATCAGAAAATGAATTTCAAAGGTGTACTCAATAGCTGTAAATATTGTTTATATATTTGAGTTAATAAAATAAATTGCCTTTTTAAAAATTTTTTTCAAGAATTTTTAACTTTTGTTAGATATTTATTTTATGTCCATTTTTTAATTTTAGAGTATTAATTTTCTCTTAAGAATTTATTAAGTGATAATGTATAAAAAAGCTGATCTAAATAATGTTACTACCGCTACCTAATAATTCACATTAAAGAAAAAGTTTATATGAAAGGAAGACATATGCTTAGCCTAATAATGTTGCTATGAAAAATAAGTCAAATTATCTGCTAAATTTACAGAAAAATTCATTTTGGTGTCATTTACTGAAAGAAGTTTTAACCTACATATTCAGAAGTTTCTATTTTTATCTTTATTTATAATAGTATTTATTGCTGATATTCATTATGTTTTGCTTTGTTATAATTGTTTCACAAAAAAATAAAAACCCTTCAGGAAAGAATCAACAATCAGTATTTAGAGTGAACCCACACAATCCCTCTTGCACCGAAGGTGAGGTATAAGAAAAAAAAAAAACAACATTATTTCCAGTAGACAGTTGAGATTTTTAGAGAACAATATGGAAAGATAAAGGTAGTCCAATAGAGAAACAAATTAAAAACAGGAGATCAGAAAAATAGAATAAAACTCCACAAAAGCCACATAGCGTTCTGAAATTCAAACTAAGATATTTGTCCACTTTTTAAAACGAAATGGAGAGTAGAAACTTGCCATTCAGTTTGTCATGGTAGAGGGATGGAAAATTGCCTTCTTGATATACATAAGTTTGGTAAATGGTTTAATACTGAGAAGAAAGCAATAGACAAGAGATAGATTGTAAAGGGAAATAAATATTTTATTATTTTTAAGTTTTCTATTTTTAAAATGTGAAAAATAACATTGTATTTCATTCCCATTGAGGAAGAACAGAAAACAAACCACAGGCACATTTTTAGGAAATTATGATATATGTTAAAGAGCATGTCTTCTCAAAAAATAAAATGTAATACTAGAATTTCATAATAAATTAGACATCTTTGACACACTGTAGAAAAAAGCAGAGCTATAGTAGAAAAAATAGGGAGATCTGAATGATGAGTGGAGTTTTTATTGGTTACTTCCATTGTGTCAGTGAAAGAGTGAGCAAAGTCATAAGATTGGAAGATTAAAGGAAGGATGTCAAAACTCAGGAAAAGCTCAAAGTCATTAGTAAATGAGAAATAAGTAAAAGTTTGATGGGATATCAGAACTTTAATTGGAATGAATTTGGCTGGTGAGATGGCTCCTTTGCTAAAGCGTTTCCGGCAAAGACTAATGACCAGAGGTCAATTGTTGGAACCCACATGTTAAATAGATAGAGCTAACTCCAACATGTTGTCCTCTAAGGATGACTGTGCTGTGGAATGCATAAGTGAGCATAACCACATACAAACATACACATATACACAAAAGCAAATCGATTAATAAATAAGGTTGAAAAGTATAAATAAAACATGATAATCTGTCAAAAACTTAAATGTCA
The DNA here is from genome assembly GCA_963919715.1 of Microtus obscurus. Lineage (NCBI taxonomy): Eukaryota > Metazoa > Chordata > Mammalia > Rodentia > Cricetidae > Microtus > Microtus obscurus. Next base: position 1,834,485 of record CAWTZC010001020.1, on the reverse strand, counting down.
GAAAAAAACTACATAATTTCATTTTAGCTTCAATGTGGAAATTATAGGACATTCTATAAAGAATGCTTGAATTCTTTAAATAAATAAACAAATTCTTGCAAAATTATATTAAAAAAACAAGAATATAGAGTGAAGCTAATAAAACTGTCTATGCATGCTCTTCTTTATTGCAGAGGTAGAAAAGTATATTTAGGAATATAGAGGAATATAATAAAGAAGTATAATCAAATGTGAGATCAAGCAAATGAGTATAATGAGCGATGATTCGGAATTACAAAAATACATATAGAAGTGACTACAGATCTTGACTCTCAAATTTGATTTTAGGCAAGTGGGGATGTGAGACTAGTGTGAGTCTGGGAATGACTGTTGGACAAACTTGAATTGTTTGATAGTAATCTGAAGATGTTTGGCTTTGGGTCAGATGAAAGCTGTGGAACATCAAAGCAAGTTATCATTTCTGAAAATAAAAAAAAAAAAACCTAAATTGCATCCCTGGGGGAAAAAAGTAGGCAATATAAAGCAAAGGAGAAAACTTCTGAAAAAATGGAACAGAAGGATGGCATATAAGGATTACATGACTATATAATTGATATAATGAGAACTTGAAAACTTTATCTGTAAATAACTAAAGTGTTTTTTTTTAATTTATTTATTTATTAAAGATTTCTGTCTTTTCCCCACCACCGCCTCCTATAAACATAGAGGACAATGAGGACTACTGAGAACTCAAGAACAATGGCAATGGGTTTTTGATCCTACTGCACTTACTGGCTTTGTGGGAGCCTAGGCAGTTTGAATGCTCACCTTACTAGACCTGGATGGAGGTGGGTGGTCCTTGGACTTCCCACAGGACAGGGAACCCTGATAACTAAAGTGTTTAAACTATGTTGTGGAATGAGATGCAACAGCAAAACACTGGGACCTTGAAGACTACAGGAGTGTAAAAGCAGACAGAGAACACTTTATTTTTCAAGGCAGTTTACTTGTGAAATAGCCCTGGCTGTCCTGGAACTTACTCTGTAGACCAGGCTGGCCTCAAACTCGCAGAGATATACCTGCCTCTGACTCCTGAGTGCTGGAATTAAAGGCAAGTGCCACTACTACCTGGCAAGAAAACTCCTAATCTGGAGAGCATGTGTTTACAAAATTAAATGCAAAAGCCAACCTACTCCATTTGAATACAAACTAGTGAAAAAGATGTGGTAGAAGAAAGTTTAAGTGGTAGGAATTGTAGCAAAGGAAACAAAGTTCTCAAAAGATTTCAAAATAAGACATACACACACAAAAGGAATATTAAAAGTTTTTTTTCTGTTACCATGAAATATATTTTAAAGGAATATGAGTTCTCGAGGCCAGAATAAAGGGTGTAGGAGCTGTTAGTAAACAAAAAGGGAAACTAACTGAACTCACATGATCACTTGAGAACATGGTGGGATGGGATCTGCACAACCTCATGAAACTGGGAGTGGTTCTAAAAGATTTATTTCATCAAATAGTTTATACCATCCCTGAACTGAAAGACATGCTTCTGCCTAGGAATAGCAGATATAAGAGGTAGGTCCTGGGGGTGGGCATACTGTTGACCACTCTTGTTCATTCACGCTTCTTGGAGGAGATTGCATCTGTGTTGGTTTGAATTTAGATTTGATCATATGAACTAAAACTTTCCATCATGTGCAAGCACATGCGTGCACATGCACACACACACACACACACACACACAAACACTTTGCAGGACTTGGTGTTTGTTTTGCTTACCTTGGTGGAACCTTTGCAATTGTCTTAAATAATCATATCCTTTCACTTTCTTACAATGCTATGATTTCTCTATTAAGCAGCTCATTCACCCTATTCTTCAGAGCACCATGAATTTGAATATAGCCATAGTTGCTCATAATATGCATGCACTATGAGGAAATATTAATCTTTCTTGTTCAAGTTTCTGGACCTTTGGAGCTATTTTATTGAAGCCTGATTTCTCAAATTGTCTTATTATGCATATCATTTCCCAAAGCATTCTGATAAATATATGAAGATCAGAATTTCATGCCAATTTAATTATGCAAGCAAATATACATGATTTGTCATAATATCACAAAGCAGTACTATTTTTATTTTAGTTTTGGCAACTTAAAGATTTAAATTTTAGTATATATTTACATACCTGTGCTGCCCTTCATCTTTCATAGCACATGTCTAGTGACCTCTGTTCAATTTCGTTTCTATAAAGTTACAATATTGTGGCAAAAGTACCAAAAATATTTTTTGTTTACTCCTTCAACTATTATGCAATTAGATATGTGTATGTTTTCTTATTTTAATATTTATTTTTGTTTTATTTATTTTATTATCTTATGTGAATGAGTGTTTTGTTTGTATATATGTACATGCACCACATGTGTGCTTGGTTCTTGCAGACATCAGAAGTAAGGATCAGAAGTCCTGGAATTGGAGTAACAGATAGTAGTGAGTAGTCAAGTGGGTGCTGGGGATCACACTTGGATCTTCTGAATTCTTACCAATGGTGCTAAACCTCCAGCTTCTTACTTTAAAGGTAAAATAATTTTAATAGCCTGAAGATTCCAAAAACCAGTTCTCAAATTTGTAAATACATATTTCTTTCTAAGGACACAAAATCAACAATAGTCAAGTTCATAGCACATTTACATAATTTATTCTTGTCCCATTTTGCATCAATTTTCTTATGGTATAAACTTACAGGCTATGATATTTGACATCTTCAATATTTTGATACTCTTAATAATGTAGAAAGTTTAAATAAAGCCAGCATATCCCATGTATATTTGAAAGTATGATAGGAAACTCCTCTCTAATTTATACAAATAATTCAAATAAATAAAAAATACAATAAGACACAACAAAACAACTTACTACGGATTCATGAAGAATGTATAAATCTGTTGTGGGTATTACTGCTCATTAATTCCACTCAAAGTTCTGGCATCTGTATCTTTTTAAGTCTTTAGACTCATTACACTTTTTTTTGGATACAATGTAGCCTTCTCATGAGTATTTCCTCAGGAGGAATATAAGAATATTATAAATTTTTAGGAAATGTAATCCATGAGAGGAGTAATTTGTGCATTTGGAGAATGTTGTCACTGTTCTGCTCAGGAGAACCATCTGATACCCTTTTGTGGCACATAGGTTAATCCATATTCTATGCCCTCTGGGTAGGAGGAGTGGAGTGCTGCCCTTGGAAGCATTGCATACTGACTTGGCAGGAGTAAAATCCACTTGGCCTGAATTATGGAGTTATTCCAGCCCTGAAGAGATGAAATCACTCAAGTTTCTATAAAGGAATAAGAATAGCATTGCCCCAAAGCCCTCATTTCACACACCATCACTCAAAATATCTTCAACTTTTACATCCTATTTTAAATCACATTTATCAGCACTCACAATATTAGATTCATGGTATGCTTGGATGTTGCTGTTGCTGATTCTGTTGTTGCTATTTTGTTTTAATTACCATGATTGTTATGATAGCACAATTAACATTTTTATTATTCTTTGTATTTAGTAAGCTTAAGGAAAGCTAGAATATGAGTTACTGGCAGGTATTCTCCCGCTTATTACATTGAAATGTGCTCATTTTGCATACAGATTGAATAGCCATCTGTCCCAATTTCCTATCTCCAAATATGAGTATGTTGACATAAAATGAATTTGAAAAATATAGGTTCTTTACTAATATATGTCAAGGCACATGATATATGAAAATAAGCATGCAAATTGTGGTAAAATGTGAAATCACTTTTTATATGTGCACATGCATACATATATCTACAAATATAATTTACTTTCCAGTTTCAGTCCATGCATTCATAGTGCTATTAGCGATCTGAACTTTACCAGGCAACGGAAATACCAGCATGAAGAATGAACATATGTTTGTTTGTTTTATACCAGCACCTGCTTCATTACCCATAATCAAAACTGCTACCTCCTTGTATACAAAACAGATGAGTAATGCACTAATCCAGCCATGTGGCTATAGCTAAACTCCCTTTCTATTTGTTCAGTCAAGAGGTCACTCCTTGATGTTCTTTCCTTTTGGGTTATTGCACAGGAGCATTGGCTGTGGACCCCTAGACAATGCCTATTTAAGGAAATAATTAGTCATATGATTAAATGAGTAACAAGCAAATCTCTAAAATTTATAGTTCTGATTGTCATTATTCAGTGGATTATTGTGGTTTTAATTTTAAATTTTTAAAAAATTACATTTTAGTATAAATGGTATAGGAGGTCCTTCTGTCTTTGTGTTTCTTTCATTGGTTAATAAAGAAACTGCTTTGGGCCCTTGATAGGGCAGAACTTAGGTAGGTGGAGAAAATTAAACAGAATGCTGGGAGGAAGAAAGCAGAATTAGAGAGATGCCATGGAGCTGCAAAGTCAGACATGCTGAATCTTTGCTGGTAAGCTACTGCCACGTAGCAATATACAGATTAATATAAATGGGTTGAATCAAGATGTGAGAGTTAGCCAATAAGAGGCTAGACCTAATGGGTTAAGCAGTAATTTAATTAATACAGTTTTTGTGTGGTTATTTTGGGGCCAAGCTAGCTGGGTGATCAGGACAAATAAGTGGACCCTCCTCCTTACAATAAATGTTGCCCACATGTACAACTGCATCCACATAAAGCCTTAGAGAGCTTGGGAAGTAATTCTAGACAAAAAAAGAATAGAGTTAAGCACAGCTTATTGATAGCAGCATTTTTTCAGGTGGGCTCTATTTGCTAGAAGCAAATGCATTTCATTTAATAGAGGCTTCCTGACTCAGCTTTAGCTGTAAGACCTTGCAGCTCTTTTGAGAAGTCCTGCCATGAAACACTTAAATGATGTTGATGAAAAGCTGACTGCATGTTTTTTGGTTTTCAGTTGTAGCAGGAAAAAAGCCACGCCATTTTAAAATGCTCACTTTCTGGGCCATCCTGTCAGTGCAAACTCTGTCCTCTCTGGAACTGTGAACTGTAGGCTGATTATCCTATGGTTTATGTCTAACATCCACTTATGAGCAAAAGTGGCAAGATCATGATGAGAATGCTGATGTGGGCAACAGTTGTGTCGCAGGGTCAGTTTGCTTTTGTTTTCTTAATAGGGAAGGGTAAATGAATCTAACCAGGATCTTAATGGAAGCCATCCAAGTAGTTACAGATGAACAGATAAGATGAAATGTTTCTTGCTCTGGTCAACTGATACTCAGAAATATCTATTAAAATAGTAATGCCTCTCATGATTTCACTTACTTGCCTGTAAACTCAAGTTTGTAGGGCCTTGAAGAGAAAAGAGACTGATGAAATGTTAGGGGAAGAGAAATCTCTAAATAAACACTTGGTCAGCCCCTGGTTACTTAAGAAAGCAAGTCTGTCATTAAACATTTTAGAATATAAGAAGAGTAATTCAAGTATTCGAAGGCCTAAGTCTTATGGGGGATTATCACATTCAAAGCACCACATTTCACTCCCTGGCCTACATGGTTTCATGTCCATACCATAATACAAAATGCATTTAGTTTGGTTTCAAAAGTCCCCATGTCTTTCAGTCTCAACATCATTTAAAAGTAAAAAAAATTAATGTTCTCTCCTGAGACTCAAGGGGATCTCTGAACTACAAACCTCTATAAAAATCAAAAGGCAAATTGCATGCTTCCAAAATACAATAGCATAACTGACACATTACCATCCAAAGATTGAGGAAGGATGATATATTGAGTCAAAAATGGACCAAACAAGGACCAGAATACAGCAGGGAAAATTTCAAATCCTATAAATTCATGTACAATGCCAAGAGCTTACATGTTTCAACACTTAGAGCTTTTCTGTCTGCAAAACCTCTCTCTTTGTCTCTCTATGTCTCTGTTTGTCTATTTCTCTCTCTCTTCCTCCACACTCTCTGACCCCCTCTTCTTCCTCTCTCAATATTTTTCCACTCTGAAAGCAGTTCTCCTTGGCAGATGTCTCATGGCTCCAACATCTCTAACAATCTGGGGTCTCCAACATAACTTAGGCTTCACTTTTACAGATCTATGAAATGGCTTCTAAGAACGTTTTATCCTCTCAGAGGCTTCCTGAAGGGATTATCCTGACACATATTGACAGGGATTTGTGGCTCTTCTAAGTCATGGAGAAAGATTCTGCAACCCTATGATCTGAATGTTTCATGATTATAAAGCCAGAACCAATGAACAAAACTGTCAAACCTTGCTACCTTCTGGGGCTGAATCCTTAGCCCAGGGAACACATTTGCAGCAGCTTTTGTTAATTCCTTAAGTCCTTTCCTTTGACAAGTTAGATACTTAACCTGGGTATGGTCTTAGATACAGTTCCCTTTGTTACAAAAAAGGCTTATCCTCTCAATGGTGCTAATTTCCTTAATAATCATAGCCAAACAGGCGGCATAAGCCTCAGTGAAAACATAGCATGTCAGTGTGCTTTTATTTTCTCAAAACTGTACATTTTGTATTTCTTTCTCTCGCGCTTGCTTTTTTCATTGTGTACCTGTATCAGAGTGATTGCTAATAGCCATGCACCATAGTCAGTGTGAGGATATCTTGAAATCTCATGCAGTAAAGATATTGGCCTATCACTTCTAAATTTCATTTCAAGGAAGTTTTTTTTTTTTTCAATATGATCAGAAAGCATCCAGATTGTAGGCCAAATAACACAAAAATGATCTCTAGCCCAGTGGCTAATTTTGCTCACATCGGAACCCTCTTGATCTGGGCCTCTACATTCCTCACTCTTCTCAGCACTACTGCCTTATATTACTAAAATATTCTGTTAAGCCTTGCTTACAGCATTTAATAGTTTTTCTAGTCTAAAGTCTCAAAGCTGTCTACATTCCATCAGATACCAACATAGATAATTTCTTCACAGATATAGCCCAATTGCTGCCAAAATGTCTGTCCTTCTTAGCTTTCTAGTACTGTGATAAAACACCAATGATCAACGCTGGACCATGGTGGTGCAGGCCTTTAATCCTAGCACTCAGGAGTCAGAGGCAGGCAGATCTCTGTGAGTTCAAGGCCAGCCTGTTCTACAAGAGCTAGGTCCAGGACAGGCTTCAAAGCTACAGAGAAACCTGGTATCGAAAAACAAAAGTAAAAATAAACAAACAAACCTCCACAATCAAGGATACTTATAGAAAGAAGAGCATATAGTTCTAGGGGCGTAAGAGTCCATCACTGTCATGGCAGGGAGTAGGACAAAAAGCAGGCAGGTATGCCATTGGAACAGGTGTTGAGAACTCAACTCACATCTTGATGCACAAACAAGAATCAGAGAAAGTAAAAATGGTACATTAAGATCTCAAAGCCAGTTTCTAGTAGTCATACTCTCTCGAGCAAGATTGTACCTTCTAATCTGTCCTAAATAACCACCAGCAAGGCACCAAGTATTGAAATATCTGAGAAGTTGGGGACAACTCATTCAAACCACCATCTGTTTGCATTTTTTAATTGGTTCTCCAGCTATTAGAGTAAAGCAATCATTTTTCAATAATGTAAAAAATGTATATTCCCTTCACCCAAACTTATCTCCTATGATTTAAATGGCACGTCTCTATATTTTTCTCAAGAAATAATCTCTGATGAAAGTCACAAAGTCTTATTGGAGCCCATTCACTATGGTGGGATTACCATGCTCAGCCTTTACACTATGGGAAGGTGATTGTTCCTGCCTCACCTTGACATGTCAGACTTTTTTGACCCCTATGAGAGGCCTTACAATATCTGAGGAGGGGATGATAGAGGGTGAAGGGAAGTGTGGGGATAGGGAAGACTGGAGGGAGGAGAACTTTAAAATTAAATACAAATATTAAAAACAAAACAAAAACAAAGTATGAACAACAAAAATCGCGAGGAATGTTTTTTCACAAAAGAAACATTTAGATCCTATAGTTTGGAGAATCCATGGTGGCATACCCAGCCCGGCAAATTCCTACTCAACTGTGGAGATGTAAACTATTAACAAAGAAGACAAGGTGTGTGCTTGCAAGAGCTTTCTGAAATGTCAAGCAGGGAGGCTTGCCCAAAGGGGTATAATATATCAAGCAATTGTCTGAGTAAGGAAAGAAAGGAGGCTGGCAGGGTGTAGAATTTTGTGTTAGTGGCTGCTGATGTGAGTGAACTGCTGAAGAATTCCAAAACGAGTGAAGCAAGAAACCAAGAAAATCTAAAATATCTCAGTTAGGAAAATGGGAGCAGCTAGAGGTAATCCATCTAGGTTATGAACTTATCCTTAAACTGGTTTGTGGGTTTTAGTATATTTCTCTCTTGTGATTACTACTTGCAAACAAGGAGAAGGAGCTTGAAGATATATAATAAAATTAAACTTCCATGTGGCCTCTGAATCATTACATGTTTGAGATAAGGCAAACAATGTACATCCTTCTTTTTCAGGAGAACACTAAAAAAATTAAGATACCCTAAATTTATATAAAAGAAATGGGAGGATTTTTAGAAATTTCATTACTGTTACAAAAGGCAGGTCTAGCCATAGATGTTCAAATGCCATCCCCTTATTCTTTCCCTATAAAGAACATACTATTGCAGGCAACTTATAGGCTCACCTTCTGCTATGATTAGGTAGGCTTGGCAATCTCTAAAGATATCTTGTGGTTTAGGATAGGTGCTGGTGAGAAGTTTCAATATCAACTTTTGAAAGAAGTACTTTTCTTTCCTGCAGTGCTGAAGGTGAAGTAGGTACCTTTCTATTGGTGGCTCAGTGGGGTGACAATTGACTGAGGTGTTGATTCCCCCAGAAACGGTAATTCTATCACATAGGAACATATGGTATAGAAAGAAGTCATAGGATTTTATGGTTTCCTTTTGTATCTAAAAGCTAGCTTTCCTGAATCTCTTTTTTTCCAAAGGATCTATGAGTATCATTACATCTTAACATATATACAAAGGAATATTATTCAACTGTAAAAAAGAAAACTGATGAAATTTGTAGGTATATGGACAGATCTTGAAAAAACACTATAATGATTGAAGTTAATCATGACATGAAATAAATGTGCTGAATATTCTTCTTTGTATGTAAATCCTTATTTCAAGTCCTTTGTTTTGTGTGCTTCTCTTGGAGCAGAGATTTCAGTAGAAAATTTTAAAAAGTCCATTGGGAGGGAAGTATTAAGGGAAGGAAAGTTCTTGATGTTAGGTTGGAAACACTTAGAGAGGTAGAATGTGGAGTTTGAAAGCTTGAACAGGCAGGAATGAGACTATAGGAAAATCAAGGAGTACAGGGTGGACAAATCCACAGGTACAGAGTATGAAAAGCCACATGGAAACCTCTTTTCTCACAAATCAATTACAAATGTAATTGGTGATATATAGAACATGTGACTATGTGAAGAGTTAATTGACTAAGCAGGGAGACGGTATGGAAGTGAGGAGGTAGCAAGAGTGAGTTAACCAAAGCTAGGGATCTACATACATGGATGACTCTAAGCCACTAGTTACAAAACTAATTTAAAAATACAACTTTAAAAATAGTTTAAACAGACTTGTTCTTCATGATGGGGATGATGACAGTCTCGGAAGATCTGGGTTATTATGGAACTTTCAATATAAGGCATGGACTGCCTCTCTATGAGTTCTAGGTCAAGGAGCTCAAGGAGAACTCCCAAACAACACAGTTTTTGCTTTAGACCCCATTTATCTACAATAACCACATTGTAAGATATTATCTCAAGACACCTTACATGTTGAATAGTTGTCTATAGGACATAGATAAATAAATTCCAAATCAAACAGAAAACTTACTCCCTGCTGACTCACTTTCAAAATGCTAGAAGATGCTCAAAAGACTGTTAAGTTTTGACACAAAGCTGGACCATGTATACTGACCCAAGAGACAAGGTATGCCTGCTATTTCAGTTATGGCAGTTCTAGTATGATGTGCCTCACAAATTCATGAGTGGATGTGAGGGATATTCTGTAGGAGAGAGTCTCACACCTGGTACTGTAATCTTAATCAAAACCCTGTTGTTTTGGGAGGTAATAAGCTCTAAGGTACAAGCTACTTTTGCCAATTTGCTAAATGTTTGTCCTGTCAAATTTTCTTCTAAATATTTTTGTTGATACTAATAAACCTAGGCTGCTTTCAACCATAGTCAAGGGAGTTTCTTTTCAAAATAAGTCTTGGGGATTCTCAAAAACTAGAAATAAACCTCCATATGGCCAAGCTATACCACTTCTGGGCATTTACCCAAAAGTCTTTGTATCCCTACCCAAGAGATAGCTTCACATTCATTCACGTTTATGTCCATTGTGGCTCCGTTACTATATCTAAGACATGTAACCATCTTGGATATCTGTCAAATGTTATTAACCATCTGACAAATTGTTGATCCAAAATATCCCATATGAACAGTGTACTTTTTATTCACCAATAAAGAAAACACAAGTTGTAGGTTATTCAGATGAATGGGTGTGTTAGAGGAGGGCCCATTTGTTTGTCTTGGCCACCTGACTAGCTTAGCCCTGAAATAACCACAAAGAAATTGTATTAATTATAACACTGCTTGGCCCATTAGCTCTAGCCTCTTATTGGCTAAGTCTTATGTCTTAATTTAACTCATTTCTATTAATCTGTGTATCACCACGTTGCGATGGACCTATGGCATCCCCTTGACTCTGCTTTCTTCCTTCCATCATTCAGTTCTGTTTTCCATGCCTACCTAAGTTCTGCCCTGTCAAAAGTCCAAGGCAGTTTCTTTATTCATTAACCAATGAAAGCAACACATAAACAGAAGGACCTCCTATACCAAATTGGTCTGGAAAAAAATTATAATGAGTGAGGTGACTCGGTCTCCTAAAGATAAAATATGTTTTTTCTCTTTTGTATTTTGATCCTATCCTTCAATCTTTGATCCATATACTTAAAGTTGTACCAGTGTACTAGTGTACCAGTGGAAGCCAGAAAATTCAAAAGGATTAGGACATACTTAAAGTGGAATGGAGTAATAGAATATAGGTAAAAAGAAAAACAATGGAGTGCATTATGGAGAAAACATTTAGACAGGGAAGATTTGAAAGGATGAGGTAACATGGATTATCAGGGAAGTATTAAAGAAAAATTGTAGTATGGAATGGCCACATGTAAACATGTTATCTTTTAACCCCAATACAAACTAAATACACACACACACACACACATACTACAAAGAGGGATTTAAGGGATTATACTGCATGATAAGGTAATGAAACTCATAGAAACAGAGGGTTCTAAACAAAATTTCCATTCCAAGTATGGGATATATCTCCAGGAGTGTGTCTGAGAGGTCCCAGATCCCTCAACCAAAACAATAAAGTTCTTATTGATTCTCTTATTCGCCAACCAGATTAGAGGGAAGACCTGAAATTCACACCACTCTTGTAAGACACCTGAAGAACAAGCAAGAATGCAGTTGAAAGCTTCTTCCCTGATCACTAGCTTTCAAAATCCTCAACATTTTTCACAATATAGAAACATTAATATAATATAATAATTAATATAATATAATAATTAATATAATATAAGAGTCATTGCCAAATTCCTTTTATGAAGCTACAGTTACTCTGATACCAAAACCACACAAAGACTCCACCAAGAAAGAGAATTACAGGCCAATCTCACTCATGAACATCGACGTAAAAATCCTCAACAAAATACTAGCAAACCGAATCCAAGAACACATTAGAAAAATTATCCATTATGATCAAGTAGGCTTCATCCCAGAGATGCAGGGCTGGTTCAACATACGAAAATCTATCAATGTAATCCATCATATAAATAAACTGAAAGAAAAAAAAAACATATGATCATTTGATTAGATGCTAAAAAAGTATTTGACAATGTAGGCTTTTATAGGAAAAAGGATATCACTGGTCTTACCTAGCTGTAGATAATACAAAACAAACACACACACACACACACACACACACACACACACAAATCAACAACAGCAAAATAAAACTGCCCAGCAATATATACTCACTTGTGTTGTAGTGAAGCAAGGCAAAAGCGCCTGGGTTAGCAATCAGCCAAAATCTGAAACACCTCTACTTACAGTGAACAGTGGAAACTGTGGGGACTTGTGATTTCCCTCCCAGGTGATGAGAGTAAACGATGGGTAAGGGCTCAGTTCTAAGTAATATGTCAAAATCACTCCCTCTGAGGCTCAGCAACACTGCACAAGGTGAGGCCAGAAATATATGAAGTATGGTCGAAAGTTATGGCATGACTGACATCCTCTAGACTTAATCATACTGTCAATGATGAAGTCACAGCAACAGCAGTTGCCTGTATTCGGCATGCCTCAAGAGAATCCTCCCACCATCATTCACAGAAGGTGGAGGTATTGAAAGGCTCTGGGACAGGAAGAATCATTCTCTCCGATTGTCTAGCTAAGGTGAATACAATAGGCTCTAGTGGATAATGCCAAAACCTTAATCAATCATTCAGACCACCTTGGTTCAGCACATTAAGTTACAAAACAAAAAGACAGACTCATGTCCAAGAAATTTGTAGAGGAGAGAGAGAGCATGAAAAGACAATAGGGAGATGGGAGTGGGGTAGGGCAAGGGTAGATGGTGTGTGTTATATACCTGGGTAAAATTGTCAAATAAATTAAATCAATAGTTTTTTAAAGAAGGATATTAGGAAGACTGTGACAGAAATACGCTATATATAAGTATGAAAATGTCATAATGAAATATACAACTAATACATAGTAAAAAAATCATCCAAATAAATATAAATTTAGTGTTTAGTTCATTGTTTACTGTGAAATATAAACCATGGATTCATACTCTGTCCACTCATACAAGTCATTCTTTCCTCCAATTATCAGAATCAGCTACTATTAAAGGATTCTGCCACAAGAAATTGTTGTGTGAGAGTTACCACCACTCACCACTCATGCCTCAGCATAGACCAACTCAGCAGTCTACACTGGAAACAGACACCACAGTGGAAGCACTGATACTGAGGATGGACTGAGTATTTCTGTTTCTGACTGCCTGTTATCTAATCAGGAAAACCCAACTATCTTTCTCTTTATTGCTTCACCCCCATCAGACACAAGCATGTTCTCATTTCTCAGAGCGATCAAATCACAGAATAAAAGCTCATCAATCTGTTCTCTATTCTACTTTATCCCAATTTCCCCTCCACTTTACAAGACTGCTTGAAAAAATTATTTTTATGCTCACCATTGCCAATTTCTCTCCTCCAATCTCTGCTGGATCCTGCTTGGCCAAGTGATATCTTGGCTCGACTATCACTACAACATTTGTAACGTTTTCTTTATTGTATGTCTCTTCTCCTCAAATCCATTAATCCCTTTTATTTTGTTATTTTATCTTTTGACAGTGTCTTATTATGTAACCTAAGCAGGCCTTGAACTCACAATCTCCCTAATTCAGCCTTCCAACTGCTTTCATTTCCAACATATGTTTTCCTCTGTGCCTTCATGATCTCCATCTTATTATTACCACTAGAAAAAAATAGAAATTTGCTTCTTTGGGCTTGGACTGTGATTACTGAAGCTCCTAGCTTAAATTCAAGGTAATAAACAAAATGACAAAATCGCCTTGCTTCTTGATTTTGGTTACTATTGTATCAGAAATTCATGATGCACATTGAATAATACCAAATCAGTGAAAATATTATGTTTTCTCACAGAAAATTAATATATTTGCTTTAAAAGTATTTGACACATTGTTTGTTTAGAGCAGTTCATGTCCTGAAAGGAAAAATACTTTCCAGTTCCTAGGGCCTTTTGAATTCAATATTTGCTAATTCTGTGCTCTACCAAATATTAAGGATCAAATTATCTTCATGATTTTTCATGGTCTCCTCTTACCCAGGAAAACACAGTAAGCAATCAATAAGAAAATATATTCTTTGTCAAATTGACATGATTTTGATTATATGCTTCTGCTAAGTCTATATCTGCACTTAATTCCCACCTTGATTTTCTTTCATTTAATGAGTAAGCATTTGATTCATTAGAAGCAGGACATAGCTCTGCAATCTTTAGTGGTTATAGAGTTTACCTTAGGCAAGGTTGAAATGCAAATCCTGAATCACTAAATTAATGTACCTTGAGACTTCATTCCTAACGGAGTTACACCAACACAACTGGGTTGAGTAGAATACTTTTATAGCAATAGTTTAGTAAATTCCCTTTTTAAACACTATTTCATTTAGTTTACTATTTTAATTATTCAACATTCTCACAAGCTACTTAAAGAATATGACATAGCTATCTACTGATTTTTGTGAATATATTCTTTTCCCTCTTTGGAACACACTGATGATTGAATCTAGGTGGGGAGAATTTTGAGAGCTTGTGAGAAAACAAGACAAGGGTCTTGCAACCCCTGTTCTTCCATGGCAGGGATTTGTCCATGGAATGTGCTTTTGTGACCTTCCAAAGTATAGAGAACAGGAGTGGGTTTGCTTCAGAATGCCCAACACCTTACCCATTGTTATTCAGAAGGATGTTCCTAAGCATGAGTAGTTCTCGGACTATATTCAGCCAAATCTCATGTAACCTTGCCCTGATGATAGTTTACAGGTGAGTGCAGTGAACTTGGCCACATGACCCTGCTTAACTCTCAGACTGCCCTCAGAATACACATTGACTGATGTCCTGAATAAAGTCAGCTATTGCATGAGACATTAGCCTGCGCCCTATTTAGACCCCATTGTTTTCTGATTCATGTTGCCCCACAGAGTAGCAACCCCATTTTGTATGCAAAATAATAAACAAATATTTCAATTTTAGTAGCAACTCAGTAAATATAATTTTTAAGTTGAACAGGTCTTTGAAGAAATGTGAAAGGAAGTAGCACAATATTTCATATTTGTAGGTTACTTGTGGTTATGTGTGATGGGGAGAAAGTAATAAATTATGTTTGTAAGAAATAGAAGGTACGGAAAAATATTTAGTGTAAGTGGTTATTTTAGAATGCCTAAGAGGAACAAAAAGGAAATAGGTAAGACATGTGTAGACACATTTACAGTTTGAATTAAGACATTTGAGACAACATATACACGGCAGAAAATAGATCAGAGATTTGACTATGCTGTTTTCAATCTTTTTCTAGAGTTAAGAATTCTTGTATAAACTGCCAGAGAGGAGCTAAGTTTGTTCAAGAAGATATGCTGAACACAAAAGACCATTCTTATAAAAACATTTTATCTTCCTAATGAAATAAAGAGCTACATCCCTATACAGAGTTATTTAAAATTAAAGAGTCAGACATAATGAATTAATGATGTAGAAATTCACACCCATGTAAGCAACTTAAGTGTACTAAAGAGCTTAGTAGCTCATCATTTGAAATATGGCTGAAGTTAAATGACTTCTCAAAAATATGAAGGACCTTCTAAGATAAGTCATTTATATTTCATAGACTGTTGGTGCCAAAACATAAATACTGAGATCATCTCGACCTGCCCAGGGCCTTTGTACTCTATGCCTATGTATGAATTCCTATCAGAGGACTGGGGATTTGCCAAGCTTCCTATAAAACCGCAATGACTTTTGAGGCTACTCAGGCCATTCCATCTACTCAAAAATGAAATTAGGCTTCTTTTTATAGGTTTGAAGCCACGAAAATTTGACCTCTATCTAGCACATCTTTATCCATCAAAATTATCAATATGGTGTGAGTAAGGGGTAGAAAGTTTAGAGTCAGTCACCAGAACATATAATTCGTAAGGTCCTTTATCAAGGTTTCACAGATAAATTGGTTTTGCAAATGCATTTAGAGAGAAATAATTAACTTTGAGGGTCAAAATGGAAGAGAATATATATGTAGGAAATATATGATTTTCTTTCCTTATCTGGACTCCCCCTCCTTTTCATTTCTGCTCACGTAGTATATATAAGAAGAGGGTCTTTTGTATATTGAGTAAAGAGATATACTGTTTTACTAATTAAAGTTATGTTCTGGGGATTTGCAAAATCAGCTAGGTATGTACAAATGTTTCCCAGAAGATTCTTTTCTCTGTATGTTCTAAAGCCATGCAAAACTCATTTGTCATGTGACTTAGACCGAATGATAAAATGAAATCTCAATTATAAATCCAGAGAGGCTTAGAAAAAAAAGTTTAAGAGATGGCTCAGTGATTAAGAACATTGACTTTTCTTTGCAGGGAAGTACGTTGTTACCACATTCTACCATCAGAAAGAAACCCTGAACTTTCTTGGGAATACCTAGATGTCAACATGAATATAGTGTCTTCTCACCATTAGAAGCATGTGCCCATACTGGACACATACTGGCAAAATTCAGATATTAACTAGATTGTCTCTCACTTCTTTTCAACAAATCACTGGAGAACAGAAAATAATAATATTACTCACTTACTTTGTATTTTCATCATATATTTGTTTCTTTTTTAACTATATCATTGTGTTTAGAAGATATATTTACATTTAAATTTGTAAATAAAATTAGTTTAATTCTTTTGGCTACATTAAGCACCTAGAGGAAATATGTATATAAAAGTATACTTGGAGATCTCAGAGTATACCATTACTAAATTAATAGATATTAGATATTGAACCCAGGAAAATTATTGAGGAAACTATGGAAGGCACAGATTTTTATTAATAGGACAATAAAGGAAACGACTACACACTAAGCAAACACTTATATTAATAACCATAAATTTCTACTCATTATTTCTCTGAAATTGTTGGAAGGTGATTTAAAAGTACTACAGGACAGCATGAGTTCATGAAGGAAGATAAAGTAACAGAAGCTGAAAACTAAAGGACCAATGGTTTTAAATAAATAAGTAATTATTATTTTATTATTAATTTGCTGAGCCTACAGTGCACAAGTAATAAAGTAAGATGATCTATGGAAATCACTGTGGCAAATGGTTACAATGGGAGAACAGTATAGCCAAGGGAAGCTACAAAAGGAAGTGATGAACAGTTCATATAACTACAGTTCAACTTCAAAACTGCGGACCCCTTCCCACCTTTGATACATTATAATTGAACATTTTACAGGAAAACTCTATGTTTTTACTGCATTTAGTATAAGAGGAAGAATTAACTACTTTTGGGCACAGGTAATAAGAAATTCAACTAATAGAGAGACAGACAGATAGAGATGTATGGTGACGGGGATGGTCTTTCAATTTTATGTTAAGGGAGATGTAATGGATGTAAGATAAAGAATAAAAAGAACATTTTAGATTTTTTTACCACCAAGAATTTGGTTTTAACAAATAGTTGGTAGTTGAAGATGCTGATTAAGTCAGGGAATCATGGTTGGACAAGGTGCCAAGATTAATTGACATTTAAAAGACAAGTCATAAGGTAAATAACTATATCACTCCCTCGCAAGCTTAGGGAGAATCACACAAGATGGGTTAGGAAGAATTAGAGAGCCAGATGGTGCAGAGTAGAGCTGTGAAGGACTTTCTTCTGGGCATGACATGGCCAGTGTACTCTTGAATTCAAAACAGCTGTGAGTGCCTGGATAAGGTGATAATGCCTTCAGAGCCATCTACATTCAGTCATGGATAGGGGTAGATTCACCAGCATGGGATGCTCCCCAGGGGGATCATGGCAGTTTGTGTTTGCCAGGGCAAATGGAATCATTGCTTCCAAGTTCAGTCACTGATGAGCAACTATTGCCCCAAGGATAGCTTTACAAACCAGACATGAACACTTGAATGGACCTAGTCAGTGTGGCTTACAAAACAGAAATAAAGCAAAAAGATATGAAAATGGGAAGACAATATATTTAGAGGAAAGGCAGTTGGTGGGGGGTGAAAGGCCAGAGGAAAGAAGGGGCATGAGTGTGATCAGAATACATTATATACATGTATGAAGTTGCTCAAAATAAATTTGAATAAACATTTCAAAGACGATTGTGTGAATTAACCTTAATGTTTCATGGCGAAAGTGACTGACACTTTAAAGCAGGTATTATCCATCATCTTTTTACACAGGGTCCTGCAGTGAAAAACTTAAATCTTGTGAGTCATGAATGTTTTTAAGGATGTGATGAAATACTACAATTGCAATGTGAGATTATTAAGATTATTAATCAGCAAATAAGAATTCTGTGTTCTAGGAAAAGTTTATTGATACAAACTGACTTTGTCTTTGAAATAGCTATACTTTTCTGATGTAACATGGAAGAGAGAAGGAAAGAATAGGAAGAATAAAAGTAGAGGTGGGGAGGAGGGGAAATGAAAGAAAGTGGGGGGGGGGGAGACTATGTTCCCAGGCCCATAGAGTATTATTTACCTTATTCAAGGGCCAGATGGCTATTTATCTGGGACACTGACCAGGAAGTAAGTTTTTAAAAACTAAATAGACAACTTCAACTATTATTATATTCAAAATAACTAAGACATAATAAATATGAGGGCAGAGTTGATAAAATGGTAAAATTGCTCAGCATCCCTCTGAACCAAGCAATTCTCATACCTTTTGCAAACAGATAAACATATTTTGGAATATTATGATCAAAATTTATTGCTTGATTCTTAAATGATTTTCTCATTATCATGTTGTGGTTTTAATCTCTTTTGCTAAGGATTAGTATGATATCAAATCAGGAAAGAATATATTACTTTTCCTTCTTTCTTGATTCATGCGAGAATTGAGGAATAAACATGTAAAGTTTGGAGAACACAATTTAATGAAATGGGAAAGAATGTTTTTACATAAGATAATGTGTTTTGGTCAACTCCAGCCTTACTCTCTTTCTTTCAGTCCCTCTCATAATCTCCCCATATATTTCTTTTAGGAAAATATTTTGTCTTAATTCATACCTATTGGTATTTTGCCTTCCTTTATTTTTAGGCATCATGCACATGCCTGGTACTGGCATCATCCAGGAGGGGACACGGATCCCCTGGAACTTGGATGACTATAGTTGTTGGCTCCATGTAGGTGCCAGGAATCAAATTCAGGTCTTGGAAGGCAGCTATTGTTCTTAATTGTTGAGTCATCTCTATGCACCTCTTGTACTCTTTTGCAGATGTTTTAAATTGATTTAGATGTGCTATCCTAGGAATGGACAGAGAGTCGTTCACAGGAATTTAAGGGACCTGCCTAAGGGACATATCTTGGCTAAACTTAACCTCACTCCTTCAGAAGCCTCCAGTTGTTAATAGGGTCACAGCTAGGAACAAGGTTTGATGAGTCTATCCCCAACCCATGTTAGAGTTTGGGTGGGTGATCTTATGAATGGTAACATGATTACAGCAAAATCTGTGAATTCATGTATGACACTGTCAAAAATATAAACTACTTTTTATAAAGAGAAGAAAGAGTAGAAGATAAGAAAGGAAAATGTATAAACAGGAAAGAAATGGGTAGATATAATATAATAACGATCATTATTCTAGGACCTGCTATAGTGAGTTACTTTCAAATGTTTTGTTTACTACAAGTTGGCCAAGCTAATGTTTTGTTTTGCTTTTTTCCCTTTCTTCCTCTTCACAAAGGGGTAAAAATGTCTTTCTACCTTTGCCAGTCGGGCTCCTTCAGCTGTGCAATTAAAAGGGAATAATTGAATAAGACTCTTGGGATAAACAAAACAATAAAAACTCTTCTTAGAAATTAGAAGATTTTGGTGTGTTAGCATTTGTAAGTATACAGGAAGAACATAGCATATTAAGGAAAGAAAGCTATTTGGATACTGGTAGAGCATTTGTTCATAAGACTACTGGATCAAAGATGTCTCTGTGCTGTTGGCCAAGCTGACTTTTGTGTAAGATAGAACTGATCTTCCTTAGTTTTGAACCCTCCAAGGATTTTGTTCACGATTTTCTGACAAGTGAATTTAAAATAATGTGCTATTTTATTATGTATGGCATGCCTGCAGAGTGTTCAACACAAAAATAAATATAAATACTTTTGTTGTGGGTACAATTTTGGCATTATGTAGATTTTACTTTAAACATCTATTTCTGTAGTCTATACAGAAAATGGAGAGAAACTATGATTATCTGACTTTTATTATTGTATTTATTATTTCAAGGTTTAGTGTTAGAATACATTTAAGTGAAAGTCCTGGTTCATCTATTAGAAGCATCTTCCTTTTGTGGCAGTCTGAAGAATAAACAAATATTTTTTTCTCAAAGATTTTGTGAATGCTTTAAGAATCTATATTTGGTTTTTTTAAATCCTATGCTTCATAATTAACATATGTGTACCTGGCAAAATGCTAGATACCGCATAAGAAAACAGTGTAATAGAAATGTGCCCGTTAGATAAGCAAACATTATAATAGCACCTCCTCTAGTTGCAAGGTACCCAGGGAGAAACTGCACAACCATAGCACTGTATCAATAAAAAGTATAAATTTTCTTTCTTTCTTTTTTTTTTTTTTTGAGACAGCGTTTCTCCGTAGCTTTTGGTTCCTGTCCTGGAACTAGCTCTTGTAGACCAGGCTGGCCTCAAACTCCCAGAGATCAGCCTGTCTCTGCCTCCCGAGTGCTGGGATTAAAGGCGTGCGCCATCACCGCCCGGCCTAAATTTCTATTTAGATACATTGTGTGTAAAGATGAAGTATGAATATGAACTGAAAGTTTGACTATAGTTATCCTTATATGTATAGCAGAAAATTTGACATTTTATATAATTCTATTGGAGATATTAATATCTTTGGCAGGAAAAGAAGTCACTCAGTTTGTATTTTAGAAAGATTTATAAATTGTATATTTAGAATTTATTTGAAAATTTTGATAAGACACAGGAGGCTGAGTCAGGAAGGTTTCGAGTTTAAGGCTAATATGTGGAACTTTATGAGATTCATATTCAAAATTGTGTGTGTGTGTGTCTATTTCACTTTTTATTCCAAAATGAAATATTATGAGTCTGTTCCTTACTGAAGAAATGGTTTAACACTTAGAAACTCTTCTACTGTCACTGAGCCCTTCTCCATTTAGATGAGAACATTACTTCAGGTCCTACAACTTCAAAAATAATGCAATTTTATGAACTAATTGCCATCAACTTTCTTGCTTTCTTATTAAATATTACTACCTTGTATCTGTAGGTGTCAATATTTAATAGATGTCTATTTTTGGCTGTCATTAGAAAACATAGTTTAGAACCAGCTTGAAAGTCTTTGCAGGTCATGTTCCATTAGTGGCCTCTCCGACTTTTCAGACAATTATGTTAATTGACGAATACTAATTTCTGACTCTTCAAATATATTACTCAGTGATACGAAGATCTATATGGATATTAATGAGCCATTTCTATAACCATGCTTTCTAATGTCAACCCTAGTTGTCAGAAGAAAAGAATTGTTCCGTTTCCAATTGAGGGCAGTCATTCCTTCATCTATGTGTTCTTTTTGTTGTTATTGTTTGAGAAAGAGTCTTAGGTAGCCCAGGTTGAAAAACAAACTTGATATTTAGCCAGCTGGTCTTGAAATCCGGATCCTGTAGCCTCTAGCAGTCCATACACTGGGAAAACAAACTTAAGACACCATGATCAGTGTTTTCTGTGCATTCCTCTTATATGCATATTTTTACTTATTCTCTGAAAATTTCACACAAAAATTTTTAACATAATTTACCACCTCTCTATAACTTCTTTTATAAACACGGTTACCCTCTTATCCCTTCACAATCATATTTGAGATTTTTTTTGTTTCTCTGCTGAGTCCAGTTCATGTTGCCAAGCTAGTCTTTGTGCATTAGGCCTGCATGACATGTGATCAACTTACTAGAAATTACATCATTAAAAATGCAAAGCAAAACAAACACCAAAAAGCCCTGACTCATACTCTTCTATCTGCTACCAAAGTCTAATAACTTCTAAGTTGTGGTAATATTTCTCATCTGTTTACTTTGGAAGTATTATCTGGATGGAAAATGAACAGGCCTTGTGTATGCTATCACAATCTCTGTAAGTTCATAGTACATTATCCTATTGTGCCTTGATAACCCTGTTCCTTTATATTACTGACTTCTGTTGGCTTTTACAATCTTCCTTCTTCTTCTTCTGAGATTCCGATCACTTGAGTATGGGGTGTGACATGTATGTCTGATTTAGAGATGAGAACTCCATTGATTTTTATTCTCTAAACATAGGAGTCCTTTTAATATTATGTCAATTTAATAGAGTAATAGTATCAAGTTCTTCCCAAGGGCTTTTAAACCATAGAGCCTCATCCTCTTGGTTATTTTAGAAGTTCCAGGTATATTTTGTAAGGCATTACCTTAAATATAATCATAAAACTATGGTGAATATCACATGCTCTGAACATTTTAATAGCAGTCCATCTTTATCACCTGATATCTATAAAAAAGCAACAATATATGCAGCAGCATAGATTTGAGTTTTTTCTTTTATTCCTTCAATTTTCTGTGTTTTTCATAAGTAGAAAAACATGTACACACACATCCAATAACAATGTAAATAAAAGCAAAAGAAACTAACAATCACTGGTCATTAATATCTTTTAATATAAAAGGTCTCAATAAGGCTACAGAAAGACATAGCCTAACAGGATTGTTATGAACACAGGATCTATTCTACTACATACAAGAAACACATCTCACCTTCAAAGACCAACATTACCTCAGAGTAAAGGATAGGGAAAAGATTTTCCAATAAAATGGACCAAATAAATAGGATGATGTAGCTATCTTGATATCTAACAAAATAGACTTCAAACTAAAAATAATCAAAAGAGATGAAGAAAGACATTTCATATTTGTCACAGGAAAGACCCATCAAGATGAAGTCTCAATTTTGAACATCTATGCCTCAACAAAAGGCCACCCACTTTTGTAAAAGAAACATTTCTCTTGGTTGGTGGTGGTGCACACATTTAATGGCAGCAGGCTGAGGCAGGCAGATCTCTGTGAGTTTGAGACCAGCCTGGTTTACAATAGCTAGTTACAGGAAGGCTCTGAAGCAACACAGAGAAACCCTGTTTTAAGAAGAAAGGGAGAAAGGAAGAAAGAAAGAAAGAAAGAAAGAAAGAAAGAAAGAAAGAAAGAAAGAAAGAGAGAAAGAGAGAGAGAGAGAGAGAGAGAGAGAAAGAAGGAAGAAAAAAGAAAGAAAGAAAGAAAGAAAGAAAGAAAGAAAGAAAGAAAGAAAGAAAGAAAGAAAGAAGAAAGAAAGAAGGAAGAAAGAAAGAAAGAGAAAGAAAAAAAGAAACATTACTAAAGTTTAGTTCATTCAACAGACCCCACACATTAATAACGGGTGAGTGCAAAACCCCACACTCACTACTGGACAGGTGTTCCAGGTAGAAACTTAACAGAAATAAAGGAACGAACAGATGTTATGACTCAAATAGGATTAATAAGTTTAAAATTATTATTTTACTATCTTTGTGTGTGTGCCTAATACCTGCTATAAGTTTGATGATAACTAATACCAAAATACCGAATATGCTATTGCTGTTCTAGATCTTGCTCTAAGTATATTTCAGCAACAATGTAAAATAAGGAAACTATATAACAATATTAGCAGTGCCGTGAATAACAGTACTCTTCAGTCAGTACAGTGGAATAATTTTCTGCCATTTTCTCTACCCCACAAAGCAACATAAACTCTTCTCTATTATGATAAGAATGACTGGGGAAGTATGACATCCGGCTCACTTTCGAAGAGTCAGAGAGTCAAATACTTTATTGTTACTCTGCCTCCTCTTAGTTGTCACCCCTACACCTACTTTCAAATCTAAACCACAGATAATTGTTTTACCATCAAATATATATAGTTAATTCAGGAAATTTTATGCACTCAGCAGATTTTATTTAAGAAGAAAAATTCAATTTATTTGATAATAGTGTAACAAGTTCTAGAATTCCAGAAGAAGTACATTTAATGACCATGTGAACACATGGGAAATAGATGTTAAAATTGATATCTGACAGAAGTAAGGAATCAAAAATTCTATCTTCATATCAATTAGCTATTTGTAGGCTAATTTCACTTTACAATGTAGGGTTCACTAGCACATGCATAATTCGGGGAATGTCCACTCACGTGGACAACTGGTTAGAAAGATGTTGGTTTCAAGAAAGACTGAGCCATTGTGCCTTCAATAGACTCAGTGCCAGACTGGAAGGAGTTTCTCAGAGAAATATATGGAATTCTCAAGATAAATTACACTAAATATTTGGCAAAGAATAGGTCTGTTTATGTGCTAAGTCAAATGCAAAAGGCTAGCAAAGATCTTTATAAAGAAGCATTACCAAAAATGGAAGAAAATCTGTATCACCTGGCACTCACATCAAAATAGCACCAATGTCCACACGAGCATTGATTCAAGTTTCTACTTTTAATCCTTCCAATTTCTAGATTTTTCATAACGTAGATATGACCTTTGTGAAAGAAAGAAGACATCAGGAACAATTATGTCTTTTTCAAGGAGGTTCTATGTCATATCTATTTTTTTTTAATGAAAAGGAATTGTCAATTAAAGTTAGTTGTTAAACTGTCATATTCTGGATAAATATTAGCTCCATGTTTATTAATTTCTAAGGTACAGCCTTTTAAAATATGACTATAGGCATAAAATTACATATCACAAAATAGTTATCAAGCAAGAATTATGGTTATTTTATATATATATATATATATATATATATATATATATACTTTATCTTTTATCAAAACTAAGGAAAACTATAATAATAACTATAAATTTTTCAACTCCATCAAAGACTCCAGAAGGATATAATATTACCTAAGTAAACAGGAAGTACATTGTAAACAACTTCCTAAACTCTAGAATTGATAGAGACAACTCGCTGCCTGGGACAGTCATCTGAAATTTTTCTGTACTGTTGGGACATCCATCTTCAGCCTACAGGCCTGTAATGTCAAAGACTGTTCCACCTATATTGTCAGTTTGTCAGTCAATTTTTTCTGTGTCCTGTAAGATGTCTTGCATACTCTTTCATAAAGCAGCCTCAAAAATCTTCTTACCTTTAGGCAAGTTCAGTAGTCATTTCTCGGTGGACCCTGCATACCCAGTTCAGCAGTTCAGGCAAGAGCAGTTTCTTGTCCAAATGGCTATCAAACTCCATAAGGGGTGTCTTTGATGTCCATTTTCTTCTTGAAGTATTTGGTGCTGCCAAGAGCAGATGTGTCTCATTTTCATTAAACGTTCTAAGTTATTAAGCATTTTAAATGGCATATTCTGAAGGTTTCTGAAAGATTTGAAGAATACCTATCTAACTGAAATATATCTCTACTCATCTATAATATCTAACTAACATGACTACAAGCTTGACTATTATAAATGAGAATGTATTAATTTTTATTTCTTAAGTATAAATTACATTTTTAAATGAGCTACACAAACACAATACCTTAATCAAGATCAGAAATACATATACATATAACAAAATTGACCTTAAGTCTGTATCAATAATCCAAGGTCCATAACAATGCAAATCTCTATAACATATCCCCCTTTAAATTTAAATAAACATTTATAAACAATATTTGGGCATATGGGCATAGTTTTTCAAAACTACTTCCTGCTATTTATTGGGCAAAGTATTTTTGAGGGGGTTTTTACAGCAACTTTTCGCGGTGTCTTGTTCCATAAAACTACATTGGTCTGGACACAATCCATAGGTTATCTTCTTCTGTAAAAACAAAAGAAGAACCTCTTTTCCAAAGCAACATATCCTTAAACTCAATTTTTGGAATCAAGATGCCTTTATGTTGGTTTAACAAAGAAGTCGATACAATAAAATGTCTCTCTTTCAAAGTCAAAAAATTCAAAGAAATCACAATAACATACATAATCCAGCCTTGCTGTGAATTTTCCACATTTAAGTGGCTTATTTTTTCTTTATTCCTTTTAATCTATGACTATCTATACTCTGTGTCTTTAAAGACTTTGTTTTATTTTTAAAAAAATTGACTTTTTTTATAACTCTTTGTACTCTTTTTCTTCTCTCTCACAAACCTTCGTACATTTATCCAACACTGTGACAGAGTTCTTGTATGTCTTAATCTGTCCTTATTGCATTATCTGTAATTCTTCACTATCTTGAAATACTTTTTAAATGGTAAGCAGCTTGGTTGCAGCTGCTCTGGATGCTGGCTTTGCCTCTACACTTTTAAAATGGTGGAGGCGCCATTATTGCCAGGTCTGGTAAGGAGCTGTGCTCAGCACTTTAACTCTGAGAATGAGCATGCAGCACATAAACCCTTTCTATATGAGTAATAGCTAAATGTGCCATGCTGAGCACTGTGCAGGCTAGGAATAGCTCTGTGTATGGTGGTGGGAATCTGCCATATTCCACTGCCTGTGCACACCTGGTAGCCCTGATCCTGCTGCCTGTCCAGACACGAAGCACTGAGGTGTGGGAATGGTCTCAACCACTTTCCTCCCTACCCTGAGTGGGAACAAAAACACCCAGGCCAAGAAATGCCATTAAAAGGCTCCATATCTAGAGTTTGCTCTGGCAGCATGGCCTAGAAAGCTGTATCTTTTAAAAGGCACAGTTTTTTTTTTTTTTCCTGTTACCAGTGAATCAGGAAAACCTCTCTTAAGGGAGCTGCAGCACACTGCCATCTGAAAAGAAAATGAGGCTAAACTTTGTTTTTCTGTGTCTAGAGTTCTTTTTCAAGGTTTTTTAGGCTTTACAGGGATTTTGTTTGCCACATTGGTGCCAAGTTGTTGGAGAAGTATGCTGCTTGTTGGTTTCCAGCCTCCCTACTCGCTTAGACCCAAAATAATCACATAGAAACCAAATTATTTAAATCACTGCTTGACCATTAGCTCTAGCTTCTTATTGGCTAACACCAACATCTTGATTTAACCCATCTCCATTAATCTGTACAACACCAAAAGTTTGTGACCTACCAGCAAATTTTCAGCATGTCTATCTTTGGTGGTAGCTTCATGACTTCTCTTGACTCCGCCCTTTTCCTCCCATGCTATAGGCCAAGGTAGTTCCTTATTCATTAACCAATAAAAGCAACACATAGACAGAAGGACCTCCCACACCAGCTTCTTATGAAATAACAATAAGAACAATAGTTACTTTGTTTATAAATGAAGCATAAATATTGAGTACATTCTAAATCTTAGATAACTATTGTGTTTTTTCTTTGATAAATTTTTAAATATTGCTCATTTGAGAAACAAATAAGTTACTGACAATCTACCAGTAGTATATTCCTTGATTCTTACATTTTAGTATAGCTCTATTCACCCCTGACCTATAACTTTCATTGTTTCTGAATTTCTTCCTACTGAAGAAGTTGCAGAAGGAGATTGACCATAAATTCAATAGAAAATGTTTGTGTCAGGCTCATAAAATACTTCTTATTCATTTCAACATTCATCAGTTGGTAATTGCAAGTATTCTGCCCCTAGAAGTTGCTGTAATATATAAGATTAAAAGATGCAGCAAATTAATGAAGTGAGGGAATTACAAATATAAAAAATATTATCTTTACTTCTCTTCCTTTATCTCACTTATCACATCAATATTTTTATTTTTTGGTTAAATATTTAATTTAAGTAACTACAAACACATTTTGTCTTTGTGTATATGTATATATGAAACGATGTGTGTGTGTGTGTTCCTATGTATGGATAATAGATTGCTCTTGCCAGGGAGTGAGTAGAGTGGTCACAGCCTTGGTTGTCAGTTCTCACCTTTCTTCTTGTTTAAGAGAAGTTGTCTGTTTTATTTAATAGAATAAATATATACACATATATTATAAATTATATCCATAATTTATACAAAGTTAAGGAGCACAAAGAGTAGAGTTTTGACATTGGATCTCTACAGCAGTTCTCCACAAAACATGGCATTTGCAGAAACCAGTTAAAAAGTTTTTGGTGCTCAAACACCAAGTTCAATAAGTTAAATTTCAAGTCTACTTGTAACATTTCAATAATGGCATATTATTTGTGTTTTAATAAGTAAAGATTGCCCAAAGATCAGAGTGTAAAACAGCCACACTTGCCAGTTATACAGATTAAGCATTGGCGGCACACAGCTTTAAACTCAGCAGCTATACTAGCTAGCCATGAAGGCTGAGCAGTGGTGGTGCATGCCTTTAATCCCAGTACTAGAAGAATATAAAATAGGAGATAGGTTTCATACTCAGTTTCAATCTGAAAAGTCATGGAGGCAGAATTGCCCATTTTGATCTGAGGTAGAGTCCAGTGCCAGTGGCTGGCAAATTTTCTTTTCTAATCTTCAGATTGAACCCCAATATCTGTCTTCAGGTTTTTATTATTTGTGCCACCTTTTACTATAAGCAAAATATCTCGTGTTTACAATGTATAAATCACAAACATTATTTCCAAAGACAAAAGTTTTGATGATGTTTCAAATAAGTAATAAGAAGTGTGAAGAAATTTTCTGTCATAATTAGTTTTAGTCAACCTTGTGGGTATCTTGACATATCTAGGAAGAAGGAACCTCAATGGAAGAATGGTCTCCATTGAATTGTCCAATGGGAATATCTCTAGTGTGTTTTCTAGTTTGGTAATTAAGGTAACAGGCCTCAGCCTACTGTGGGCGATAGGCAGTTGGTTAAGGGGTTCTAGGAGAAAGTTAGCAAAGCAAGCCCCTAAGCAGCATTTCTTACAGGTTTTTGCTTGATTTCCTGACTCTAGATCCTTGACTCAAGTTCCTGCCTTGGCCTTCCTAGAAAATGGTGAACAACACCAAACTTATAAAGATTCTACATATGTCTGTATAAAACAAAAGCAAACAAACATTCACAATTACCACATATTTTGTCTTTCTAATTGAAGAACAGAGGCATGTTTGCAAGTAGTCATGTTGAAAAAATTAGGTCATTGTTGACTACCTTCAAGCTTTGAAGGCACAAAGTTCCTATTTACTGTATTCTGGTTTTTTGGAAATCAAGTGAAATGCATCTATGTGTTGTGTTGTCAGAGAGTAAAAAATAGAAAATATTACATGCCTTATACTCTTCAGGTAGCAGTAGGTAGATTTAATTGTTTCTTTCCAAGAATGCCAAAGTGACAGGATGCATACACCTCTCTTTTGATCTCATAATAATGTAATTATTCACTTCTAGCAATCATTTGTTAAAAAATAGAAATAGAACTTTATAAGGCAGGATTTATTCAACCTGCTTCATGAAGGAAGAGCGAATTGTCAGGGGGAATATCATTCCTCTCTACTAGATTACCTAGCTCATAAACTTTTACTCCTGAGCCCACCTTGTAGGAAATTGTGGTTTCATTGAGTAGAATATCAAAGGTTTATTAAAAAAAAAAAGGTGCAGGTATAGCCCATGAAAGAATGAGAGGTGAAACAATGATGTAAAACATATGTGTAAAAGTTATAATCGGTAAACAATGAGAGTATACTGTGGAAGTTGAAGTGAAGTCAGTCTCCAGAGAGGCAGCTGAAATGACAGCTAGAGGCTTGACTTTCTTTCCTAAAATTCCTGATCCTGGTGGGCACACGCCCACACACATACCTCAAACTCAAACCATAAAGAGATAAATACATATACTTTGTACTGAACTTGGGGCTGTTACCTTGAAACTGAAAAATGATAACAACTTACAGCATTTCCCCTACCTAGACTGAAGTGACAGTGAAGCTGTATGTCCATGACAAAAAAAGAAATAGACTATTGATTTTATTTTGTGAGCCCTCTAAACAAGAGGATTAGATCACCACAGAGACGACTTTGGAGATGGCTTGCCTGGAAATCCAACCTGTAGTGTACTGGAAAAGTAAGGTGAAGAAAATGATGACTGTTAGCAGAGAATCAAGGGAGGATAAAGGATGCATAATGTTCGGGACAGCTTACTAACGTGGAGCTAAAGTTCTGCTCTCTGTTAAATGAAGTATAAAAGCATTCACAATGGGGAATTTTTTACTTCAAGTTACAGATGATTGTATCAGCTTCCTTTGCCTAGTTCGTACATATGATTTACCACAGAGAAGATTAATTTCTGGGGTACAATTCAGAAGGAATTCCATTTCTTGGCAGAAAATGAACCCTAACTCAGAAAATACTAGAAACCTGATATTGATGTCTGCTTAGAGTTAACCCTTAGAACTGGCATCATATAATGTACATTTTCAGCTGAAAGCTTCTTTCTTTCCACCTCAAGTGTTTTGCTCTCAGTTCTGTTTCTGTACAACCTTCTGGGTTAGGAAAATCGTCATACTGTGAGTCATCAGTCATTCTGATTACTGCCAAGCATACCCATTACCCTAAAGTGAGAAAAATAATACATCACACATGACAAATTCAAATCCAAACTAGCTGAAAGAAATATAAGAATAGCTAAATTAACCTGTGGATGCTTGTGGCAGAAATGCCTTTATAGGTGAGGTATATAAACTAGTATTTCAGGAAAAGAGTAATTTAAAACAGATCAATGTAAAGCAGCTTTGCAGAAAGGCATTGACTGTTTTCTTTTCCTGCTGAATTGTCGCAATACCTTCCCCATTCATTTTAAGCACTGAAAATAATATATCATTTTCAGGAAAAGGATATGATTGTTTTTAAAATTGTTTAATTAAAGACCCAAAGAAATGAATTCACTCTCCTGAAAATTAGGTGTTTACAGTAAGCTATTAAGTCAATTATATACATAGAATTTTGCCAATTTCTTTGTTAGGATTTAGTTTGTTAAATATGCAATGCCAACATCTTTTGTCACCAGTTTCTCCTGAGTTGTTGCAATTCTTGGGAACTGGGATTTGTTAACAAAGTCTTATGTGAAATTTACAATAGAAAACAAAAGTAGGAATGCACATACTAAAATATAATTGCAAACATCTCAGAGGGCATATGCTTCTTGATAACCTTGTTATTCCCCCCCCCAAGAAATCTGCTTAGAAATCTCATTAAAAAAAATCTTTTTTTTTGTTTCCTTTATGATGAATGGGTTATTAGCTAAGTGCTTTACCATGCATATCAACACAAAAAGATGATTTCAGCTCAGCTCTCGTTCTTCTCAAGAGGAATATGCTCACCAAAAACACAAGATGTGTATGTCTGTGTGAGTGTGCGTTCTTCAGTATGATAAATACTCATTAAAAATACATTGAACAAGAGTGATGTCTCAGTCACTAAGTCAGGAAGAGGTGAACATTGGTGCTATGCTGAGGAAGAGGTAAGTGGATTCCTACAGCTCATTGACTAACCGGACTAGTTGAATTGACAAGAGTCAAGCTCAGAGATCCAATATCAAGAACTAAGGTGGAGAGTAATAGCTGAATAAATCTCACATTAGCCTCCTTCTACATGCATGTAGACCTGGATGTGCAATTTGTACATATGGGTTTATACCACACACAACATTCATTCACACACACTTTAATAACATAAGTAATAATAATAATAATAATAAAGTTTTTTAGCATATACACACAAAAAATAAAATCACAAACACTTTAAAAGCATAAGTAAAAGATAATAATAATTATGAAGTTTCTAAAACATCATTCCAAGCTTTCTTCAATTACTTTCCTAATATTTGGGGAAAGGTCCTGAGTGCATCATTTTGTAAGTTTCACTGTTCTTCAGCATTTATCTTTTCCTTTCTGCTTTAATAACAATATTATCTTATTACATGTCATTATTTCTCTAAATAAGTGATGTCTTTCTTTCTTTCCTTATCTTTAATGAAGGCTACTCCCTAATAGCATTTTAGGGAAGATACAGGTCCACTGGCTTCATAAAGTTGACTGTGTTCTTGAGAAGTTTTTCTGTAATTATGACCAAGAAACTATAAGCTATAAAACTTATTTTTTCTTCTGAATTTTTTTTCTTTTTTGCTTTCTTTTATATTTCTTTCTTTCTTTGCTGGCTAAGTTTACTCTTTTGTCATCATTCATTATAAAAAAAATGAATTCACCATGTATTTAAACAGTTTTATTTAGATTCACATCAGAGGCTTTTTTATGTAAATATTTTGAGCTTAAGTGTTCTTGTTTCTTTTTAATATATCGTTTCTTAACCTGTGGGTCATAACCTCACAGGGGTCACATATCAGACATCCTGTAATATCAGATAGTTACATTACAGTTTATAACAGTAGCAAAATTAAAGTTATAAAGTAGCAATGATATAATTTTGGGGTTGGGATCATCACAACATGTTGAAGTGCATTGAAGGGTGACTGCATTACAAAGGTTGAGAACCACTGCTTTAACTTAATGGATGTGGTTGTGAGCTGAGTTCCTGTATCAACAGGAAGTTGCTTCTAGAAGTCACACCAGAATGGGGGAGGAGAGACATAGACATGTCACCAAAGTCCAATCTTTGTGTAATTTCTGTCAAGGTGAAGCTAGTCTGAGGAAGACCTCATGTGATTCACAGTGATGACAGAAGTTTCAGACCTTACATTTCTGCCACTTTATTTTCATCTGACACAAAATGATTCTTTTCATTCATTGTTTTACATAGTGTGATTAAATATATTTGTACAATACTCAAATGCATAAAAGAGCAAGTTCCGATATGGAAATGGTTTGTTTCTGTTTGATGACTGATAATTACTTCTGTCCTTACAAAATGTTAGGGTAGCACCTCTATAACATGAGTAATGACAAATACATTCTTTGTGCATTAAACGAAATGTTGTTTCATTTAAAATGAGCCAATATCATTAATTTAAATAGGCAAATTTAATACAACATGTTGACTATAGTAACAGCTACTATTAATCTCAAATATTCGATGCCAAAATAAAGAAACTAAAAGAGAATGTACATTATCCATTCACAGTTCTTGTGCCAGAGGAAATACACAAACCCTACCTTAAAATATCCATTAAGGTAACTTACTTTTTCTCAAAGTGGTCAAATATGAGGTAATCATGGCTGATTTCACTTTGAAAGAACTGATGTTTAAAACTTAATTAACAAATAGTCAAAGAGAATTAATTTTTGAGAAGAAATCTAAACACCTGAAGTTTCTATGATCACTGTGAACCATATGAGTTCTTCCTCAGACCCAGCTTCACCTTGACAGAAATTATACAAAGATGGGTGTAGGGATACTTCATTTGTATTTTAATAAATATCTGAAGATCAGAGAGTAAAACGGCCCTAGTGGTCAGCATTACAGGCCAGGCAGTCATAATACACACCCTTAATTCAAGTAACCACACTAGTTTTCTGTAGGAACCCTGCAGTCCATGCCTTTAATTCCAGTCCTGGAGAGGAATACAAGATGGGAGAAGACAGCTCACAGACACAGTCTGATTCTGAGATCCTGGAGGCAGGCTCAGCAATTCAGAATGAGATAGAGGTAAGAGCCAGTGGCTGGCTATTTTGCTTTTCTGACCTTCAGGCAAGCTTCATTTATTAAAATACAAATGAAATATCACTACTGATGGGACTTTGGTGACACTTCTCTACTTTCCCCCTTTATGTGACTGACAGGAGAAGTAACTTCCCGTTAGTACAAAATGTCTTAAAACATCCATGTCTTGCGAGCAGGGAGTGCATGCCTTCCGGGCAGGTCGCAAGGTTCCCTGTAAGGGAGCTTGGGCACCTACAGCTGGTGCTCCAGGGTCTCCAGTGGTCTCCTGGACCCCGCGCCGCCTCCCACCTCCTTCCTCTTGTCCCCAGATCTTTGGGCTACCAGGCGGGCCTGGTTAGGTGCTGAGGAGTTCCATCTGGACGGGTGAGTGTCTGCTATCCAGGCGCGGTGTGTCCCAGAAGTGAGCATAAACCACACTCCCCCAGCTCCTTCTGCAGGGCTGTCTTTCTTAGGCACGACCCAACCCCACCTCTGCCCCCCCGGCACCCCACCCCACAACCCTGCCCTGCAGTTTGCTAGGAACAGTGCTCAAGACCGATTTTAAGCTCCTTCACTAAGGCTATCCAACCAGAGCAGGGAGTGCCTGCCTTCCGGGCAGGTCTCAAGGTTCCCTGTAAGGGAGCTTGGGCACCTACAGCTGGTGCTCCAGGGTTGCCGTCTGAGTTGTTGTTCTGTGGAGTTCCATCTGGACGGGTTGGTTCCTGCTTCTACACTGAAGAGATATACCCAGAGAGTCAGTCACAGCAAAGACTGGACCAAGACACCAGGCCTCTCCTGGCTCCATATGAAGGAAGAGATGGGAAGGCACCAATGCAAGAATTCGTCCAACAACCTGAAAGGCAACATGACATCACCAGAATCCAGGGATCCCGAAACAAGAAGAATTGTACACCCTACTCCAGAAGAATTAGAAGAAATCGACTCAAAAGAGAATTATATGAAAATAATAGAGGATCTTAAACAGGAGGTGAAAAACTGCCATAAACAATAAGAGATGACAAACAAAAAAGTAGAGGAAATGAATAAATCCCTCAAAATACCCAAGAAAACCAAGAGAAGCAAGAAAAAGCAATCAAACAGATAAGGGAAGCGGTTCAAGACTTGAAGAATAAAATGGAAGTAATGAAGAAAACACAAACCGAGGGAAGGATGGAGATGGAAAACCTGGGTAAACGAACAGGAACCACAGAGACAAGTACTATCAACAGATTACAAGAGATAGAAGAAAGAATGTCAGACACTGAAGATACCATAGAGAAAATAAACACACTGATCAAAGAAAACAGCAAAACCAACAAATTCTCATCACAAAACATTCAGGAAATATGGGACACAATAAAAAGACCAAACCTAAGAATAATTGGGATAGAAGAAGGAGAAGAAGTACAGCTCAATGGTCCAGAAAATATATTTAATAAAATTATAGAAGAAAACTTTCCTAACCTAAAGAAAGATATTCCTTTGAAGGTTCAAGAAGCATACGGAACACCGAATAGACTGGACCAAAAAAAACATCTCCTCGCCATATAATAATCAAAACACAAAACATCCAGAATAAAGAAAGAATATTAAGAGCTGCAAAGGAAAAAGGTCAAGTTACTTATAAAGGTAAACCTATCAGACTTACACCTGACTACTCTATGGAAACCATGAAAGCCAGAAGGTCCTGGATAGATGTACTGCAGAAACTAAGAGAACATGGATGCAAGCCCAGACTACTATACCCAGCCAAGCTTTCATTCACTATAAATGGAGAAAACAAAATTTTCCAGGATAAAAACAAATTTAAACAATACATAGCCACAAATCCAGCCTTACAGAAAGTAATAGAAGGAAAATCACAAACCAAGGAGTCCAACAATGACCACAATAACTCAAACATCTAGAGACCCTTCACCAGCGCAACTCAAAGAAGGCAAACACACAAACTCTATGACTAAAAAACTGACCGGAGTTAACAACCACTGGTCATTAATATCCCTTAATGTCAATGGACTCAACTCACCTATAAAAAGGCACAGGCTAAGAGATTGGATACGCAAACAGGATCCAACATTCTGCTGTTTACAAGAAACACACCTCAACCACAAAGACAGGCACCTACTTAGAGTAAAGGGATGGGAAAAGGTTTATCAAGCAAATGGACCTAAGAAACAAGCAGGTGTGGCCATACTAATTTCTAACAAAGTTGACTTCAAACTTAAATCAATCAGAAGAGATGGAGAGGGACATTTTATACTCATAACAGGAACAATTCATCAGGATGAAGTCTCAATCCTGAATATCTATGCCCCTAATATAAAAGCACCCACGTACGTAAAAGAAACATTACTAAAACTCAAGGCTGCCATCAAACCGCACACACTAATAGTAGGAGATTTTAACACTCCTCTTTCACCAATGGACAGGTCAATCAGACAGAAAACTAACAGAGAAATAAGAGAATAAATGGAGCAAATGGACTTAACAGACATCTATAGAACACTCCACCCAAATAGGAAAGAATATACCTTCTTCTCTGCAGCTCATGGAACCTTCTCGAAAATTGACCACATCCTCGGTAACAAAGCAAACTTCCACAGTTACAAAAAAATATTCGTAACCTCCTGTGTCTTATCAGATCACCATGGACTAAAGTTAGAATTCAACAACAATGCTACCCCCAGAAAGCCTACAAACTCATGGAAACTGAACAGTCAACTATTGACCCACACCTGGATCAAAAAAGAAATAAAGAAAGAAATTAAAGTCTTCCTTGAATTCAATGAAAATAAAGAAACAACGTACTCAAACTTATGGGACACTATGAAAGCAGTCCTAAGGGGAAAGTTCATAGCCCTAAGTGCCCAGTTAAAGAAAACAGAGAAAACACACATTAGAGATCTAACAGCCCACCTGAATGCTCTAGAAAAAAAAGAAGCAGACTCACCTAAGAGGAGTAGAAGACTGGAAATAATCAAACTGAGGGCTGAAATCAAGAAAATAGAAATATAGAAAACAATCCAAAGAATCAATGAAACAAGAAGCTGGATCCTAGAAAAATTCAACAAGATTGATAAACCCCTATCCAAATTAATCAAACGGCAGAGAGAGAATATGCAAATTAATATGATCAGAAATGAAAAGGGGGACATAACCACAGACATAGAAGAAATTCAGAGAATCATTAGATCTTACTACAAAAGCCTGTATGCCACAAAACTGGAAAATGTAAAAGAAATGGACACTTTTTTAGATAAATACCATATACCAAAGTTAAATCAGGACCAGGTGAACAATCTAAATAGACCTGTCAGTTGTGAAGAATTAGAAGCTGTTATCAAAAACCTCCCTACAAAAAAAAGCCCAGGACCAGATGGTTTCAATGCAGAATTCTACCAGAACTTCCAAGAAGACCTAATACCTGTACTCCTTAAGGTATTTCACAACATAGAAACAGAAGAGTCATTGCCAAATTCCTTTTATGAAGCTACAGTCACTCTGATACCAAAACCACACAAAGACTCAACCAAGAAAGAGAATTACAGGCCAATCTCACTCATGAACATCGACGCAAAAATCCTCAACAAAATATTGGCAAACCGAATCCAAGAACACAATAGGAAAATTATCCATTATGATCAAGTAGGCTTCATCCCAGAGATGCAAGGCTGGTTCAACATACGAAAATCTATCAATGTAATCCATCATATAAATAAACTGAAAGAAAAAAACCATATGATCATTTCATTAGATGCTGAAAAAGCTTTTGACAAAATTCAACATCCCTTTATGATAAAAGTCTTGGAGAGATTAGGGATACAAGGGTCATACCTAAATATAATAAAAGCTATTTACAGCAAACCAACAGCTAACATCAAACTAAATGGAGAGAAACTCAAAGCCATCCCACTTAAATCAGTAACATGACAAGGCTGTCCACTCTCTCCATACCTCTTAATATAGTGCTTGAAGTTTTAGCAATAGCAATAAGACAACATAAGGGGATCAAGGGAATTCGAATTGGCAAGGAAGAAGTTAAACTTTCGTTATTTGCAGATGATATGATAGTGTACATAAGCGACCCCAAAAACTCCACCAAAGAACTCCTACAGCTGATAAACACCTTTAGTAATGTGGCCGTATACAAGATCAACTCCAAAAAATCAGTCGCCCTCCTATAGACAAAGGATATGGAAGCAGAGAGGGAAATCAGAGAAACATCACCTTTCACAATAGCCACAAACAGCAAAAAATATCTCGGGGTAACTCTAACTAAAGAAGTGAAAGATCTATTTGACAAGAACTTTAAGGCATTGAAGAAAGAAATTGAAGAGGATACCAGAAAATGGAAGGATCTCCCTTGCTCTTGGATTGGGAGGATCAACATAGTAAAAATGGCAATCCTACCAAAAGCAATTTATAGATTCAATGCAATCCCCATCAAGCTCCCATCAAAATTCTTCACTGA
This sequence comes from Microtus obscurus, assembly GCA_963919715.1. Lineage (NCBI taxonomy): Eukaryota > Metazoa > Chordata > Mammalia > Rodentia > Cricetidae > Microtus > Microtus obscurus. The sequence continues at coordinate 1,796,744 of CAWTZC010001020.1, read as the reverse complement.
TCTTGAGAGGACAATAATCAACTTTATATGGAAAAACAAAAAACCCAGGATAGCCAAAACAATCTTATACAATAAAGGAACTTCTGGAGGCATTACCATCCCTGATTCAAACTCTATCACAGAGCTACAGTAATGATAACAGTGTGGTATTGACATAAAAATAGAGAAGTCAACCAATGGAATTGGATAGAAGACCCGGATTTTAACACACAAACCTATGAACACCTCATTTTCGATAAAGGTAATAAAGTATACAATGGAAGAAAGAAAGCATCTTCAACAAATGGTGCTGGCACAACTGGATGTCAACCTGTAGAAGAATGAAAATAGACCCATATCTATCACCATGCACAAAACTCAAGTCCAAATGGATCAAAGACCTCAATATCAATCTGAACATACTGAACCTGATAGAAGAGAAAGTGGGAAGTACCCTATAACAGATGGGCACAGGCAATCGCTTCCTAGGTATAACCCCAGCAGCACAGTCATTAAGGGCAGCACTGAATAAATGGGACCTACTGAAACTGAGAAGCTTCTGTAAAGCAAAGGACACTCTCACTAAGACAAAAAGGCAACCCACTGACTGGGAGAAGATCTTCACCAACCCCGCAACAGACAAAGGTCTGATCTCCAAAATATATAAAGAACTCAAGAAACTAGACTTTAAAATGCTAATTAACCCAATTAAAAAATGGGGCACTGATCTGAAGAGAGAATTCTCAACAGAAGAAATTCAAATGGCCAAAAGACACTTAAGGTCATGCTCAATCTCCTTAGCAATCAGGGAAATGCAAATCAAAACAACACTGAGATATCATCTTACACCTCTCAGAATGGCTAAAATCAAAAACACCAATGATAGCCTTTGCTGGAGAGGGTGTGGAGAAAAAGGTACCCTCATCCATTGCTGGTGGGAATGCAAACTGATGCAACCACTTTGGAAAGCAGTGTGGCAGTTTCTCAGGAAATTTGGGATCAACCTACCCATGGACCCAGCAATCCCACTCTTGGGAATATACCCACGAGATGCCTGATCATATGACAAGGACATTTGTTCAACTATGTTCATAGCAGCATTATTTGTAATAGCCAGAACCTGGAAACAACCTTGATGTGGGAGTGTCATATCAATCTGTTGATTTCATTGGTTAAAATAAAGAAACTGCTTGGCTGGTTCTATAGGTTAGAACATAGGTGGGTGGAGTAAACAGAACTGGGCAGAAGAGGAAGTGAGCTCAGAAATCATGCAGCTCCGCTCAGAGACGCCAGCCTCCTCTCTTGCAGGCAGACGGGATAACTCTGCTCTCTGAGACACTCGTGATGAAGCTCCAACCCAGGATGGACGTAGGCTAGAATCTCCCTGGTAAGCGCACCTTGGGGTGCTAACACAGAATATTAGAAATGGGTTAGATCAGGTGCGAGAGTTAGCCCGTAAGAGGCTAGAGCTAGTGGGCCAAGCAGTGTTAGATGAATACAGTTTGTGTGTTGTTATTTTGGGCATAAGCTAGCCAGGGGGCCCGGGGTGTTGGGGACGCAACCCTGGCGCCCCCCAATTTCAACACAACCTAGATGCCCTTCAATGGAAGAATGGATAAAGAAAGTGTGGAGTATATACACATTAGAATACTATTCAGCGGTAGAAAACAATGACTTTGCGAATTTTGCGTGCAAATGGATGGAAATAGAAAACACTATCCTGAGTGAGGTAACCCAGAACCAAAAGGATGAACATGGGATGTACTCACTCATAATTGGTTTCTAGAGATAAATAAAGAACCTTCATCTGGTGATGGATGGAGATAGAGACAGAGACCCACACTGAAGCACTGGACTGAGCTCGCAATGTCCCAATGAGGAACAGAAGGAGGGAGAATATGAGCAAAGAAGCCAGGACCACAAGGGGTGCACCCACCCATGGAGACAGTAGGGCTGATCCATTGGGAGCTCACCAAGGCCAGCTGGACTGTGACTGAAAAAGCATGGGATAAAACCGGACTCTCTGAATTTGGCGGACAATGAGGGCTGCTGAGAAGCCAAGGACAATGGCACCGGGTTTTGATCCTACTTCATGTTCTGGCTTTGTGGGAGCCTACCCAGTTTGGATGTTCACCTTCCTAGACCAGGATTGAGGGCGGAGGACTTTGGACTTTCCACAGGGCAGGGAACCCTGACTGCTCTTCAGGCTGGAGAGGGAGAGGGAGGAGTGGGGGGAAGGGAGGAGGAGGGGGAGGAGGGGGAGGGAAATGGGAGGCGGAGAGGAGGCAGAAATTTCTTTTTTTTTCCAATAAAAAAAAATCCATGTCTTTACTTTAGAATTTTGCTTAGTATTAGAACCACCCCTTTGTTTGGATCTCACACACGATAATCTTTGTCAATTATTGTTTTAAATAATGTAATTAAAGTTATTTGAACAGTCCTCAAAGTCATAAAAGAGAATGTTCCTTTATGTGAAATGGTTTGTTTTGCTTGATGACTGACAATTACTTCTGTCTTCACAAAATGTTAGGTCAGGACTTCTACCTCAGGAATAATGACAGTTGTATGGAGCAAATACATGTTTTTTTTTTTTCATTTAGCTACATGCTGCTTCATTAAAAATGAGCCAATACTCTTAGTCCAAGTAGATGACCAATTTTCAACCAACATCTCAGAAGGTGGAATTAGGTTCTCTACTATATAAACTTCCTATGTCCAGAAACCAAGAGATACAAATTTCAGCCCTGTTTGGTTCATTAATCATCTGAATCTGGGAGACAAAGGAATGTTCTGATTAGAGATGATCTTTTGGCACAAGGCATGTAGCCAAAGTCCAGCTATGATTTAGTATATGTTACAGATAATTAAGGAATTAAGTATAAAACTTTGAGTAAATAAGACTCCACACTTAGCTGCATATGATGGCATGGAGCTATAATCCCAACACTTGGGTGAATGCTGAGGTTATTATATAATTCCTGTACTGAATTCAGACTGAGAGACATGGTCTCCTCTATGAAATAAATTTCTTTTTTCTCCTGTGCCTGGCACTACCACTATTCTCTTTTTTCTTTTTTTTTCTCTTTTCTTCTCTTTCCTTCAGTTTCTTTTTTTTTCTTTCTTTTTTTTTTTTTTTTTTTGGTTTTTCGAGACAGGGTTTCTCTGTGGTTTTGGAGCCTCTCCTGGAACTAGCTCTTATAAACCAGGCTGGTCTCGAACTCACAGAGATCCGCCTGCCTCTGCCTCCCAAGTGCTGGGATTAAAGGCATGCGCCACCACCACCCGGCTTCCTTCAGTTTCTTATTTTCAGTTTCTGTTCATGGTTCTAATATTGGTTGCCTTAGTAAATAATGCATTAATAACATTGATTCCCAAAGAAAAACTTACTAGTCATTACTCAATACTCCCTTTTTTAATCAACAAGTATCTCCACAACAAGATAAGTATTGGCACATCTAGGTGTCACAATCCATCTCCTTAGTGTAATTGAAAGCTTGAGACTGAGTATTTTGTAAATAAAAGAGATTTACTTAGATCACAATTCTGGAGGCAGACGGGTTAAGATAAGGGAACTGCTTCTGGTTGAGGGCACAATTCTTATTCATAATATGGCAGGTGGTACCATAACAAGGTGTTCTGAGTTCATGATCATGAGGTGTGTAAGCACAGGAAGAGGAGAAGGGAATGAAAGAGCTCAGAAAGTCTTAGTAACCTAGTCTAGTAGCAATCTCACCATCATAGAAAATGCAGTTCATGAGTGTTGAGTCTCTCTCGCCCTACCATAACAAGTCTCAATTCCATCAATTGTTCAATAAAGTTTCCATATGAGAATTGGTAGGGGCTCACAATATTTTAACCACAGCAACATGTCATTATTTTATGTACTTTTTGTGGTATGACATGAAGCTACTTCAGTGAAGTACTACTTCAATGAAGCTACTACTAGATCTTTATCATTTATGTACTAGTAGGTCCATTCTTTGGATTGGTTTCATCCATTTTACATTTTAGTTGCTAATTAAAATTGTTCTGCTATACCCTGTCTATTACCTCTGTCCCTGTAAGTCACTGAGTCGTACCAGGATTTTCTGTGTCTATGGGCTTGGGACTGTAAAATGAAGCTTGGTGAGCATACCAGGGAGTTCAGAACAGAAAACAATGACTCCCTCTGTCCAGGAATTCTTCTAAAGCCAAGATTCATTAGGAGAGGACTATGAAGCCTTCTCCTCCTCATGTCTGACTGTTGACAGACTCAGTCAGAGGCAGACTTCATACAGGCAACTAAAGCTGTTCTGAGCATGTAATTGAAATGACTGTGTCATGACCCGAAAATAATACTTTATAGCTTTTCTCCCTAAATTCTGGCTCTTGTGATTATTCTGAATCTTTTTCAGTGATGCTCTGTGAGCTCTAAAGATTGGACTTTAAAAGTCCTGTTCATGGCTGATTATGCAGCTGGACTTTATTCTCAGTGCTTTGAGTAGCTATGAGTCTCTGACATCACGTCCTTTAACTGCAGAGAGAAGCCTCTGTGAGTAAGAGTCAGAGAGTCTTTTGTCTGTGGGTATAAACATAAATACTTAAATAACTATTTGATATCATGTCAATTTAGTTCAATGATATTCTCTATGATATTCACAAGCATATTTGGGGGTGATTTGTTTGTTATGTCTTTTTCAACTTGGAGTTTTAAAGTAACAGGAATGATTTTCTTCATTTAGAGCAAGTCTCAATCAAGTAAAACAGCAGTAGTTACCCCTGAAATGGTCATACCATTAATACCGTTATCTTGCCAGCAGGCACATCCTGCCTGGAATTCTAGTATTATCATTTATAGGATTCACAGCTAGGTAAGAACAGTAATGTGATTTTAGCTATAGGGGTTGGCCTACATAGCCCCTTTGGCACTGCTAAGGCTAGCCAGTGGGAAAAGAATTTTCAGCTCCATTTGTCTATAACTTACAAAAATGTGTGTGTGTGTGTGTGTGTGTGTGTGTGTGTTTTAACACTAGAGTCTAGTAATTTAAGTGGCAGGCAACAAAGTGACAAGGCATGAACTTGTTTTGTTTGGGTTCATGCTGAGTCCTCCTTTATGAATGGCTCATCTTGAGTTAGAGTCTCATACCTGTCACAGGAATATTTATTTGGTAAACAGTGGCTTCTAACAGCAACTTTATCTAGCCATAGAGAAAATTCTTACTTACATGTTTTATTGGTTTACTTGTTAGATTTCCACCTAACTTGTATATACACCTTTAGCTTTGTTGACCTCTCTTTTCACATTGTCTCCCTATCTCTGCTTAGAGTGTGTGGTGAAGTGAATGAGATGTCTGTTGGAGACTCAGGCATTTGAGTAATTGGTATTCATTTTGTGGATCTCTTTGGGTGGTTTTAGGAATTGTGGTTTTCTGGAAGAGGTATGTCACTAGGACCCAGATTTGAGGTTTCAAAGCCTCATGCTAGTCCCAGTTCACTCTCTCTGATTCTTTCTAGCACCAAGATGCTAGTTCTGTATCAAAGACATTGATTATATGCCTGACCCTTTGTACTGAATGCTTTCCTCAAGCTCAGTATAACCATCATCCTGAACAAGAAGTAGATACTAAAGTCATTGTAAAACACCTGTGCTTGTAAATTTTTCTCTTACTACTATTATGGCTTAAAGCATATCAGCCATTATTCTGGATAACTTAATAAGTACTAAGTTATTACATGCAGATCAGACAAATATTGGGGTTTGTCTTAGAACATTTTTTGATGTCTAGCCCTGACAAATGTATGTCTGTACTTATTTACTCTCTGTCTAGAGCCACAATCAATGCTCTTTTTCTGGAATTGTTATTTTTGTCCTTATTTTCTAAATGAGGCAAAATTAACAACCTTCTATAAGATAAGGTAATAGCTGTTATTTCCAATATCTGCATCATGGGTATTCCCAAACCAGAAGGTACATGAAAACTTTTGTAGCTTTGATAATAACAAGGTAAGCTTCCAAGCAGATTGCAACATCTCATTTGTATTATTATTTTTATTCTCTTAAGGGAATAATCATCATAGACAGTAAAAAAGAAAATGTTCTTTGTTCTACCCTATGTCTTGGGCCATCCAGCTTCTGTCTCTTAGTCATCCTGGAAATGTCAGGCTAAGGCTATCAGGAGAACACAGTCTACAGAATCACCTAAGCAAGGCTCATAGGAACTCACAGAGACCAAAGTGACAATCACAGAGCCTGCATAGGTACTTTGCATACATATTGTTGTTGTTAGCTTGATGTTTTTGTGGGACTCCAAACAGAGTAAGTGGGGGTTCCCTGACTCTTTTACCTGTTTTTGGCCTTCTTTTTCTCCTACCAGATTGCCTTGGCCAGGCTTGATTTGAAGATGTGCCAACATGTTACGCCTTATTCAGTTTGTATCTGTACGTGGTCTGCTCTTTTCTGAAATAAAATGGAGCAGGAATGGATCTGGGGAAGAAAGGAGGTGTGCTGGAAGCTGGAAGGAGTGGAGGGAGAAGAAACTGAATTCACAAATCATCTATTAGAGAAGAATAAATAAAAAGGAAGAAAAATGTGTACATTATATTTTATTTTTCTTTTTCAACAGCACTTTAAATCAAGCTCCTAAACCAGTCGTAGTGTTGTACACCTTTAATTTAAACTCTTGGGATGCACAGACAGGTAGATATCTGTGAGATCATGCTCAGCTGGTCTACTTAGTGGAGTCTAGGACAGACAAGGTTCTAAGGTTAGTTAGTAAGACCCTGTCTTGAAAAAAGTGAAAGCATCAAAAAAGTTTAAAATAAATAATCTTGCTCATAATTGCTTCAGTTAAAATTGTTTGACCTATGCTATTTTAGAGAATGAAAGGAGATAACAACCATTCTTACATCATTGAGTAAACTGAATAGTAGTTTGAATATATTTAGAGAAATGGCACATTTTCAATTTATTATAATTATAAAAACCTTTTATTTTTAAAACCTTTACTATTGACATATATTATTTAGACAAAGCAAAGGTGCTTATCATGTGTCCAATGAGGGCTACTATTACTATGACGAAGCACCATTACCATTGGTAAGTTGGGGGAAAAGAATTTTATTTGGCTCATACTACCACATTGCAGTTCATTATTGAAGGAAGTCAGGACAGGCACCCCAGCCAGCAGTGCTGAAACCTAGAGGCAATAGCTGATACAGAGGTCTTTGAGGGGTGGGTGACATTATTAACTTGTTCATCATGGCTGTTTGTCAGAGGAGACCAGTTTTGACAAGGGTATCACTTACCAAGGTAGGGGGATGGGGGTTAGAAAAACAAGCAAAGAGAATGAAGATGTAAATGAAAATATTAAACAGAAGCATAAGATAGTATTGAGAAGGAATTCCAGTGAATACTGAAAACCACCCACATTTAATTTCCATTTGTTTAAATACCCTGACCCCAAAAGGTAGGAGTTAAATTTTAAAAAAAAAAACTGTTTTAAAGTGATATAAGGAATTATCAGACCAATTCAAGGATCATGGTCTACATTCTTAAACATTCTGTTGCCAAAACAAGACAAATAGCACACATACCCTACAATAAAACATTCTGTAGGCAAACCAATCCCTGGATGGATTCCGTAGTTATTTCCTTAATTGAGTCAGAACCTAGTTGAATCCTTAGAATTCTGTTTGATGTAGAAACTGATTTACTTCTTAATACCTGAATAACCAGATCTGGGCATTAGCCACACCTGTTATCTGAACTTTTGAAAATAACATTGACAGAGCAGAACTCTCTGAACCATATCAGGGTTGTGAAGACAGAGGCTGCTTGTTTGTTTCCTGGACGCCCAGATCCAAAATAATCACACAGAAAGTGTATTAATTGAAAACACTGCTTGCCCTATTAACTTGGGCTTCCTATTAACTAACTCTTACACCTTAAATTAACCAATTTCTATTATTTTATATTCTTTCACAAGGCTTGCTGTAAGGCTCCAGGGGTGTCTTTCACCTTCAGCAGCTACATGGCGTCTTTCTTACTCTGCCTTTTCCCCTCCTCTATCTGCTTGGAATTCCTGCTTGATCTTTGTTTGATGTAAAAGCAGATCTACTTCTTAATACCTGAAATACCAGATCTAAATATTAGCCATACTTGTTATATGAACTGGTGACAATAACCTTGAAGGAACAGAAACAAGTTCTGACACTCTGACCTTTAGTCAAGGTAGAATGGACACACACTTATGGGCCATGTCAGCTGTTCAGCCTGCTTTCTTTTAGACATAGTACACAGTTGGCTGTCACTCTTCTCCCGATCAATCATTAATTTAGAAGTGACAAATACAAAGAACTTAAGGAGCCATTTTCTCAATTGAGTTCCCTTCTTTTACATGACTGTAGCTTATGACAATTGACATAAAACTTGCCAGCGTATTGTGAAAATTCCATATGTGTAAAATGTTCCTTGACTGTATTTACCACTTTATTATCTTTTAAAATCTTCCTTCCCATCTCTACCTTCCCGTTCCTCTTCCACATCATTAACATATCCCATTTTACATAAACAACCTTATTTGTTTTTGTAACCTTTACAAATGACACAATGCACATGGCATTTGCTTAACAGCAAGGACTAATTTTCTTTTCAAGATATAGCCCAGGCTATTCTGTCTCAACTAGAAAAGGCAGTAAAAAGATTTCAGTAGTCTCCTCTATATACCATAAACTCTGAGTGACGTGTGCCATATGCCAAAATCCTAGGTTGATGCCTATGATACATGGACCTTCAAATTAACTTAAAATTAAATATAACAGATTAGTCACAATAAATATAATTATAAAGTAGCAAGTGTGATAAAATAATTTTATACAAATTATTTCAGTCCTGTGAGTTGTCTACTTGCAAAATTTACTAATTCTTTGTTTCTAGTAGTTCAACAATTTGGTTAATCACAGCATCAGAGATTACCTAGAATGGTACTGTGCAAAAGAGAACACTTTGCAATGACTATATATTTATTAGATATGTAATGCTAAATAATGTTTCAGAAAGAGTAGTTCTGTATAATAAGTATGGAATTACTAGTTTCATAACTACCCATTTAAACTTAAAACATAATATTTATTCTATGACATAATAATATATAAAACATGAAAAAACTTTAGTAGTGAAAATCACTGACAATTATGCCAGACTGACATTTCAAGAGCTATATCTTTCTTGGGATTATTCTTCAGATGTAGAAAAACATATCCCTCTTGTTCAAAGGTCAAAATTTTCTTGTTCCTTAGAAAGATATATGATATCACATTTCATGTTGTCTATCTAAGCATGTTCTTTATGGATAATACTTATGATATACTTTTCTTTACATTTCTGTATGGAACTGGTGGTGTTCGAGAAAGTCATATTTGGAAAGACTCTCCATGTATCTGTCTTTATTATTTAAAATAATGAAGTCATTTCACTCTGACTGGAGTGTTCTGCTTGCTATCATGAAATGTGACTATAAATGAATTTTTATAATCTTTTCTAACTATCAAAACTATTCTGTTCTTTATTTATCTTAAAATATTATTAAGGCTAAGTCCACCTGCCTTTCATAAGTGTTAATACTGTTGTGAAGAATTGGGTCCATTCACAGGAAGATTCTTCTTAAGTGTGAAGTACTACTGAATGTGGTGGATTAATTTTTTTTATTTGAATAATGTATCTGTATGTATGTCTATGCAGGCATGCGCCTGCCTGGTGCCCACAGAAACTAGACTATGGAGCTAGATAGCTTAGAAATGAATTCACGGGTAGTTCTGAGATAGCATATGAAAGATGGAAGTTTGAACCACGTCTTCCTGAAGAGCATCCACTGGTCATCTAACCACTGATCTCTCCATCCACTAAATATGATCTCATTGAAGATGATACTTGATATAATTGGGCTTCTTTGATTTTATTAGTCCCCCCTATTTTTTCTTTACTATTTTTTTCAGACATGTTTTCCTAGGTACCGCAAGCTTTCCAGGAACTATCCATGTAGGTATGGATACCCTTGAACTCAGAGAACACATCTGCCTTTACCTGTCAAGAGCTGAGAAACAAACACACACAGCATTATTTCTCCATTTAGCTTTATATTACACAGCCCCCAACTTTCTATTCAACAGACTAGTTCTGATACTGTTTTTCTACCAGTCCGGTCTACCAGCTGTGAATAAGCTGAACACAAGACTGCTTCTCAATATACTGAAAACAGAGAGAAAAACAATTCAAGGACAAAGCAAAAGGAACAGCATAGGAAAAACATTAAAAGAACAGTAATTAGTCATAAAAGGAAAATGCAGTCATAGTTCCGTTTTCAATAAGGGCAACTAAAATATTACTTTAAGATGTGCAAAAACTGATTTCAATTTGAGTGAAAGCCAAAAATAAATAAAAGGTTAGAGACAAAGATCATCAACACTTATCAAAACTTATTTTTAAAATGAAGGCAACATGCATAAAAGTAGCTTTGAAATTCAGAGTGTGGATCAAATATTACTACTGGTTTTAACTAGCAAAAACATTTGATTTTATCTTTATTATAGTATTGGAGGATATTTAAATGATTGTATGATATATTTTCATATATTAATGTCTGCTCAAAGTATACAATAGTTAAGAAATTTATTATAAACCAATTAACATATATTATTTCATATATACACATTTGAGTTGGTCATCTATTTGGTATTTGTACATAAATGTTGATGTATTGATCCTATATCTTATTATCTAAATGTTGTATATAATTTTATTCAATATTTAAAGTAACAATTTGCCAAAGCTTACTGTTTTCCCTCATTTCTGTTCTTAGAATTATAAATTATACTTCAAGTCACTTTGGAATTAATTCTATTTGTTATAAGATTCAAACATCACAGAGAGATTGACCATTAAGTTTGAGACGAAGACATAAAATTGAAGATAATTTTGTATTGGAATTGTTCTGTGTCTCGGCAGCTATTTCCCAAATAACCACTCATAATCTTAATAGAAAATTTCAGTCAATAGCTCAGGTTTGTTGCTACCTAACTCTTACATTTAAATTACTCCGTATTTCTTATCTACTTTTTGCCATATGGCTCATGGCTTGCTACCTCTTTTTCCACATATCCTGCTTTGTCAGTGAATGATTGGTGTCTCCTCTGACTCTACCTTTCATCCTCCTAAAATTTGTTTGGATGTTCCACCTATATATTTTGCCAGACTACCAGTCAATCAGTGTTTTAGTAAACCATTTTGAATGACAGTCTATACAGATTACAAAGGAAGTATTTCACAGCATATGTCTCCTTTAGCAATAACTTCTATACCATCCATAATGGTTATAAACACTTTATTTCTATACCTTATATGTCAATACATGACATTTAAAATGATATACAAATATGTTAGTCATTTTTAGGTATTAATTTCTCATTACTGAAAGGTTACAAAAATTTCTGATCTGCAAATATCTACGTTTCTATTGGTATTAGAGTGTAACTCTTTGGAAATTATTCTTTATATTAAGAAACATGGGATACTGATAAATAACAGCAATATTTTAAAGTAATTAGGTTATGATCCTAACTTTAAATAATGTGCTTTATTAACAAACAGAAATTGCTTATAATTAAATTATTGTTGCTAATACTTTTCCAAACTCTATTTTTTACATTCAACCTTTGTTATTATCAGAAAAGATACAAATTATACATCATTTAATGTACTTCATATTTATTTAACTTATTTAATAATATGTGTTTAAACAGAAACATAATAGCCTACTACAAGTAGGATGCCCAAACAAACTGATATTGAAAAGAAGAACTGAAAATTTTATTTATTATAGACCAGGATAATTTTATATAGGCAAGATACATTCTGCTCTTTGATCCCTATTTGTTGTAAGGGGATTACCGGCTCTTGTTAGAATAGTGTCAAGGACAATTTGAATCAAATCATCCATTTCTTAAACCTAGTCCAAATATTTGTTCAAAGGGCAGATAAAAGGAGAATATAATCTTGCCTTTTATTGATTCAAATCAGTGTCTGAGGCCAGCTTGCCATTGACTCCATACTCACTCAGGCTTAATCTATGCAGTAAAATAAGTTCCCAGAGATTTTAATCACAGAGAAATTAAAATAGCTAATTTTAATTGTGATATTACATATATTTAATATACTCAACTTATCAAACAGTGAAATATTTGTGCCTATGAATCTCCAGTTTGTGGTTTTCCTGTTTATTCCTCAGGAATGCTCTGTGACTGCTGCAACTGGCATTCACAGTATTAAAAAGTAAAAAAAAAAAAATACAGGGAGGTTAGTATTCCAGTGGGCACGAGTGTACAGAGAGAATGAAAGAATGCACAAAAGAAATTTATTATTAAGAATATATATATAGTACATTTAAAATTTAATATGAAGGATCAATTACACATGGATTTTATAAATACACTTCTGACCATGACTTCATATGACCATGGAACTAAGCTTTTGTGCTATTTATGATTTTTCAGGTATAATCCAGGAGTATAATAGATAGAAAAGAAGAATAGAACCTAAATGGAAAATAAAATGGAGAACACAGCCCACAGAATCAATTAAGCAGTGCTCATAGGGTCTCAAAGAGAATGAAGCCACAGTCACTGGGTCTGCATGGGTCTTCTTTAGGTCCTCTGCATATATGTTATGGCTGTTAGCTTGGTGTTCTTGTGAGAATCCTGACAGTAAGATTCTCATGGTAGGTGCTTCTGACTCTTTTACCTGCTCCTGAGAACGTTTACCACCTCGTCCAGCCTTGATATGAGGATTTGAGCCAATTGTTTTTGGAGCTTTCTATACCATGTTCAGTTGATATCCCTAGAAAGTCTCTTCTTTTCTGAAGAGAAACTGAGGAAGAGTGGACCTGAGGTTGGAGGGAGGTGGAGAGGTGACTAAAAGGAGTGGAAACTGTGGTTGGGAAGTATTGTATGAGAGAATAAACTTTTAAAAAGTGGAAAAGAAAGAAAAGAAAAGAAAATATATACCCTTAGGGGCATAAGAAATAATTTTAATGATATACATTTATAGAGTCCAAAGTCAACAATGCTAATGAATGGGCCATAGTAAGAATGTCCCCTTGAATGAACTGTTTTCTATGAGCCTTTAGGTATTCCCCCAAATATCTGTTCCACTAAGCCAGTGGAAGTTCTTTTTAACAGTTAGGGAAATTGAACATGCTAAATAGTAATGGATGGTATAGTCCCATCAACATTCTACAAGAATATTCTATACAGAAATGTATATCTACCATCATACGTTCATTGAAATAAATTGTGATTTGGATTTATATCCTGTGGGTGAATTGTGAACATGAGATGAGATGGGTTTGATTTAATTTGCCTGGAATATGAATGTTATAACAACAATGGACATAGTGCTTCTGGACCTTAGCCAAACAGTAAAACAGTCTGATTGAAATTTATTTTTCATTATGTTTTAGTTCATTTATATTGACATGGCAATAGATATAGATCTCTGTGACTAGACTAACCACAACTCAGCACAAGGCTATTTGACCCGAGAATAAAAATTAAAATATAGATGAGTTTTGTCATTGTAACATGGATTTTTATCTTAAGACCTTAGAACTCTTTTCAGTATGTTGACAGTGCAATGTGACATTACTAGCAGAGCTTTACAATATTCTATAAAAAGGGTGACTGACAATTCTTCAACTTTGTGTCGTGAGTCAACCAGCTAAAGGCTAAAATATAAAAAGAACATATTAATTATTTTGGTTTGTTGCCAATATTTTCTAATTATTATTATTTTACAGCTAGCATTATATAGGGAGAATGTAAACAAACTTGTGTTTAAGAAATACATTTCTCATAAATTCAAGCGGATGTATAAAATAATTTAAATTTTACTCACAAATAACCTAAATAATTTCTCAATTCATATTTTAAAAAAAATGAATTTTGCTTTTGTTTTCTCATTATTGCTCTGATAAAGACCATGGCAAAAGTGTTCCTTGCAGAGGACAGGAGCTATTTAGCTTGTAGAATATTAGAATGTGTTAAGTCCATCATTAAAATAAGTCAAGGCAGTTACTCAAGCAAAGTAGGAACATGGAGGCAGGAACTAAAGTAGCGGCATGGAGGAATGTGCTTACTGGATTACACTGCCTGTCTTATTCAGCCTGCATTCTTTGACCCAGAACCTTCTACCTATGAGTGTACCACCCACGGTTGGCAGTGCCTATTACTTCAATTATTGATCGAGTCGATGTACCAACACCTGCAGGTTCATCTGATGGAGAAATCTTCTTAATTGAGGTCCCCTCTTTTTATATAACCATATCTTATATAAAAATGATGAAAACTACAGAGTAAAAGTATAAAATAATGGTATTATTTACTGTATATCGACAATAGCAAAAAACAAGATAGATTGGGATAACATTGAAAGAAGTTGGTGCGTTGGTAGGTGTAAAATACATAAGCTAGACAATTAAAAATCAGAGGAATGATGCCCACGCTTGAGTGACTAGTCTAATTACTGAACAGGTATGTCTCATATCTTATAAATCTCAAGAAGGCTTGTAGGTCTCAATTAAAAATAAGAGATATTTTAGTACAGTAGGAATCAAAATCTTTATTATTTCTATATATTTTCTCTCTAGTCATAGTAATATAAATACAAGAGGACTGAAATAATTTTCATAAATATAATTATCTCTAGACCATTAGTTTTAATGTTTAAAATTTATACATACATTTTGCCAAAGTAGAATTGCCATCCTAAAATAGGGAAGACTTAAAACAAACAAACAAACAAATAGAAAAACAGATTTGCTTAAAATAGGACATTTCTCAATACATATTCAAATTTGAAAAAATACTGTAGAAAATTTAGCAAGGAGGACAATACTATAGTTGAGTTGTTGAGAAATATAGACAATTCCAAGGAACTGCTTGCTATGTTGGGAGAATAGACCCCAGCCCCTTGCATCTATCCTAACCCCCAGGCGTGAGAATTGTATTGGTCTGGACTCCAAATCCCAGCATGCCATGTTCTTACCTCTCCTTGGGGGTGTCAGGACCACTTCAACAAGGTACTTAAGTGAACTCCCAAAACAGGAACACATGGTCTCTTTTCCTTCTTTCTGGTGGTTGCATTCATTGCCTCCCTATTCTCCCTCGGGGCCACCGGAGAGCACAGAACTCCCATTAAACATGGATATTTCTTAAGTTGTCTTGTTTTGATTTGGCTTGATTGGGAATTTGTGTCGCAGAGTATACAATTTTGCTTTGTAAGTAGGAAGGATGAGGTTTTGCCTCAAGTTCCTAGCCTATGTGACTACATAGTAATTTGAAGACTGTCTTGAGCTACAATGTCAGCCATTTTCTCAGTTGAACAAAAACAATATAACTCACGTACCAACTCATTCAAAATGTAATACATGGATTTATGAATCTATATTTATGTGTATCTTTATATGGTAAAATGATACTACTACCATGGGATACGTCTATAAAAGATATTATCAAATTATCCCAGAAAAACTATTCTTCAACTTTTTTTATATGTATCATGTTTTATGGCATACATATATCTTCAAAAGGGGTTGTCAATACTTGGTTTTCAGCAGAATTTTTGCTGGATCTTCAAAAATAAAGAAGGTTTATAAGACATAATGCCTGACTATGTCCATTCTGTCAGTGTGCTTAAGATAAAGTTTTTCATTCTCGAGAGGAGTAAGATTTTTTTAAAAATTTACTTATGAGTTAATATGAAAAATTACAACTTTTGTTATTAACATTTAAAACCTCTATTCCACACATCCGAAGATTCATCCAATGATTTTACCATTGAAATGAACAAAATGAGCAACCAATGTACAGAAAACTAGAGATGATAAGGGAATTATATCATCATCAAATGCTATTTTATACAAGCATTATGTATAATTATATGTTCTTATGAATGCACACACATACACAGAGAAATAGAGAGATAATTTTACCACAATGTTAACCCTAATCCATTTAAAGTTGCACAATGAACATCAGCACAGAGGAACCATGTCTAATATGCTATATGCTCTTTTAAATTTTCAAGCTTTCATTTAGATATCTTCTTTGCAATTATGTTCCACGAATGGTTAAATTGTAATTATAGAATCACACTCCTCATTAAGAGTGTACTAATTTCCATTGAGATGTAGTTTAGATTTGGTTTCACTTGATAAGATTTAATTCAAAGACACTGATTGGTAATTGAAAGCATTGCTCTCTTTATGGAGCCGAACACTGATGTTGAATCTGTGTTCTTTCCATTTCTAATAACCTTTTCTCATCCACAGAGGGGACTGTGTTGTTTTTGTCCAACACATACCACATTAAAATGTTTATATGTTTCAATGGAAATACGGCTTACACAGAAAATGAATATGCTGGGAAAAATTCCTGTTACATTCCAAACTCAACAGAAGTCACATTTTCTCTTAAATTAATATTTGCTCTTCTCCTTGCAGCACCTTTGTGCTTCTGAGTATGAAGTGCATAAGTATTTGAAAAGCATTATTGGAAGAATAGAATAGCATTAGGAAGTCTGTTCTGATGCTGACTGATTTTACCTTTATAACCTTTATATTCTTGCAATCCACAGTTGGGGAAAGAATGTTCAAGAGAGTTGGTAACTATTACTAAGGTAGTTTTAACTTGTACTGAATCCTATTTTACAGTGTCCGGGAGTGCACTTTAAAGACTAAAGTGCCGTATGACGTGAACAAACCAACATAATAGGTGATGATTTTTCAAACGGCCAGCAAGTAACTGTTGTTCAATAAAACTACAATAACAATTTCAACTTACACTAAAGAATTCTAGTCACCAAATGCAGGAAACTAAAACGTGTATGAAACTTAATTATAGACGAATCAAAAAGTGTGGGGGAGCATACTATACATTTGCCTACCTATCTCACAGGTTTTAACATCTCCCACATACTCAAAATTCACTTTAATGATATTCCTCTTGTTGATTACTGTATCAGAAATTGTGATGCCCATCAACTCTAACCTTTCTTACCTATGAGTTTTAAATTTCCTTTGTTTCATTGTGAGTGCCTATATAACATTTTTTTCTGCCTCCCTCAATACTAGGATGTAGATATGTATATGATAAGGTGGCTGGTATGATGTTACTACCAGTTAAAAAGTTAATGGAGCGGATTAAATGCTCAAAGAGCAATTGTCACATACATAAATATAACAGTTCTGGCATGCTTCAACATGGGAGATTCTGTTTTGTCTGGGAACATAATATTATTCCGTATTGCATTCTGGATACAGCAAACCATTAAGCTATTCTCACATGAGAAAATGGTAAAGCAGATTAGTAAGAATGACAGAAAATTGTCAAATTAATAGCCAATACAAGCAAAAAACATTCCTATGGAAAAATGTACATCCTTGACTTACATAATAATAGAAAAGTTAAAATAGACTACACACAGAGAATATGTATAAACAATTTTTACATGAAGCAATTTTTCATCTAAATAATCAAACTTCTAAAAAGAAAGGAATGTGCATATATGTGACATAAGTGACCCACAAAAGTAGAAAGGACAAAAAGGAAACACTTGAGCTTTATCATTTATACAAAACTTGGGAAGTTCTTCAATTTCACTATGAAGAAAACTACAAAAATATTCTGTATATTTACAAAACTGAAAAAAATTATCTGCACATTTTTAAATATCTAATCAGATTCAGAATATCTTTTATAAAGCATTTTAAATATAATCCATGTTTTCTATGGGTAAACTTGCTTTGGGCACAAATTTTGCTGCATGGTTTTTTTTGGACATATTTATAGAAAAAGAATATAAAAATGGTTAGTAGTTTTTCTCTGTATACAAGATCACACTGCCTACAAACAATGGCAATAAGAATTGTTATTATTTTTTTCCACAGCTTGGAAGCCCTTTACTTTTTTCACTGTGTAAATGCTCAGGATAAGACTCTTTTAATATGTGAAAATAAGCAATGAATGTGCATATCTTTGAATTGCTACAGTACTTAAAAAAAAAGTCCGATTTTTCATTCTTTATGATAACTTTGCATTTGTTATACATGGGCTTCAATATGTTAAGATATGTTTTTCTCATTGAGTCGTGGTCATCTGTACCTTTAATTCCCTTACATGGCAGACGCTGTTACTGAAAAATTTTCACAAGGATAATGTTTTTCAATACACATAGCTGGACCATGTCAAAACTGGAGATGAAATAAAGAAATATAAAGGCGAAAGGAAGAAAGAAAAGAAAAAGAGAATGAAAGAGTCAGGAAAAGGGGACGGAGGAAAGGGGAAAGGAAGAAGGGAGAAACACTGAAAATCAAGTGACAGGAAAATGAATATCCTTTCTATACATCATTTGTGGACATTTTTATTATAAAAGAATAACAAAGAAAAGTAGAAAGTATTTTAGACATCATGCGTCTGACAGTGAATTAATATAAAATATTAAGAAGCATTCCAAAGAGTTAAATATTAAGTATCAAGTAGAATGGAGGAAATTACAATAGACATTTCTCAAAAAAAAAACATACAAATGGCCAGCATGTACATGAAAATATTTCCAGATTATTTTTCAAATTTCCAGTCAAATGGCTATATTATATTATCTCACCTATGTCAGATGCCCAATAAAAAAGCTAACATGACAGCAGTGAACAAATCATGAATATTTATGAGGATGTGGGGAAATAGAGACTAATATACTCTTGTTAGAGTCATTCTCAGGAAGAATATGAGCAATTCTAAGGCTATTGAAAGTTAAACCAAAATATTATCCAGCAATCCCAACCCCAGCTTTATATCTGAAAGAAATTAAATCAATACATCGAATAGTCCTGTGCTGCTCTGACTATTGAATCATTATTCATGATAGCCAAGAAACAACCATCACCGGACAAGTGGTAATACAGGTGGCATATATTTATAAGAAAATTAATTTCCACCAAAACATAGTCAAATATTTTATATTTGCCAATGAAAATGAATATGAAAGAAAACAGAGGAAAGAAATTGGGCACCGAACAAGAAACACAATAAAATCTCACATGTATGTTCAACCTAAAAAAGTTGGCAATTTAAAGAGGAGACTATAATAGTGGCTAGCAGAGTTTGAAGAAATGGAAGACTGCGAGAAGCTTAGTGAATGTATAAAGTTTACAGTAAAATTAAAGACTATTTTTTGGTAATTACTGCACAGTAGGGTGACAAGTGGCTGGAAGAAGAGGTTTGAATATTTTCAGGACGAAGAAAAGCTAAATACTAGAAGTGATGATTATGTAAATTGTATTTAGTTCGTCTTTGCAAAACAAATACATCATATATACAAACATACATACATACATACATACACAAAAACATCACACAGTATCTGATATATACATACATATATATATATATATATATATATATATATATATATATATGTTATATCATGATGTCAATGAAAGTTAAAATAACTTAAAGACTTCAGGAATCCCCCAAAGCAAACCATTTATAAATGTTTGTTGAAGGAAAACTAGTTTTGCATTTGAACTCCTGACAAATACAAATATGTATCATAAGTGCAGAAATACAATACAATTATAAAGTGCCATTATAAGATAATAAAAGTATCATAACCATATTTGCTTTTTATATTAATTATTCAAATTAATTAGTGCAAAATTTAAAAGTTGAAAAATAGCCAAATAATAGAAATTGGGGTCACATTTTTAATCAGAGATGGGCATTTATAAGAGGGTACTGATAAAATACTAGTAGTTAATAAATTTAGAGGTAAATAATCTAATAAAAGGAAATGACACTAAATTGCTAATGTTGTTGAAACTGTTGACTGTCTTTAACCCTTTTCACCTATGTTTGCAACATACCAAGCCTGATGTGCAATGATGAAATGTAATTTTATTATTGCTGAAAGCAAACAGCCTCCCAAGATTATTTTATAGAAAATAAGATGCTTTTCACAGGTGTTAACTCACTGTTAAGTCCATAAACATGACTAAGTGGGATTGAGAAAAGTGGTATAGGAAGTAAAAACCTTTTTTTGATTTTTTTATTGTTTTATAAATAATACCATTCAAAATCTCGACCTTTTCCCCTCCACCCCCTTCCCCACTCAGCTTCCTACCTCCCCCTCCAGTACTGAGAGAAGGCAGAGTACACTGCTTTGTGTGAAGTCCAAGTCCCTCCCCGTTAGATCCAGGCCTAGGAAAGTGTGCATCCAAACAGACTAGGATCCCAAAAAGCCAGGGCATACAGTAGAATCAAATCCTAGTGCCGTTATCATTGGCTTCTCAGCCCAATATAATACACATTCACAGAGTCCTGTTTGATCACATGGTTGTTCAGTCCCAGTCCAGCTGGCCTTGGGAACTCCCATTAGATCAGTCACACCGTCTAAGTGGGTGGACGAACCCCTCACAGAAATTGAAGAGGATACCAGAAAATGGAAGGATCAACATAGTAAAAATGACAATTCTAACTAAGGCAATCTATAGATGCACATCAACCCCCATCAAAATCCCAACAAAATTCTTCATAGACCTTGAAAGAACAATAATCTACTTCATATGGAAAAAAAAAAAAAAAAAAAAAAACAGGCTAGCCCAAACAATTCTTTACAATAAAGGTACTTACGGAGGAATTGCCATTCCTGACTTCAAACTCTATTACAGAGCTACGGTAATTAAAACAGCTTGGTACTGGCATAAAAACAGAAACATTGACCAATGGAATCGAATTGAAGAACCCGGATATTAATCCATAAACATATAAACACATGATTTTCAACAAAGGAACCAAAATTATACAATGGAAGAAAGAAAGCATCTTTAACAGATGGTGCTGGCATAACTGGGTGGCAACCTGTAAAAGAAGGAAAATAGATCCATATCTATCACCCATGAACAAAACTCAGGTCCATTTGGATTAAAGATCTCAATATAAATCTGACCACACTCAATCTGATAGAAGAGAAAGTGGGAAGTATTCTACAACATATGGGAACAGGAGATCGCTTCCTACATATAACCCCAGTAGCACAGACAGTAAGAACAACATTAAATAAGTGGGACCTCCTGAAACAGAGAAGTTTCTGTAAAGCAAAGGACATGGTCAACAAGACCAGAAGGCAACCTACTGAATAGGAGAATATCTTCACCAACCCAGCATCAGACAAAGGACTGATCTCCAAAATATATAAAGAACTCAAGAAACTAGGCAGTAAAATTCTAAATAACCCAATTAAAAATGGGGTACTGAAATGAACAGAGAATTTTCAACAGAAGTTCAAATGGCCAAAAGATACTTAAGGTCATGTTCAACTTCCTTAGTGATCAGGGAAATGCAAATCAAAACAACTTTGAGATACCATCTTACACCTGTCAGAATGGCTAAAATCAAAAACACCAATGATGTAAAAACTTTTAAGTACAGGAAAGAAGCACTGATATATGCAGTTACATGAGTCACAGTGCTCCACCTAACACTGTAAACAATATTAAATTTAAAGGAATTATGGTATTTAAGGTATTGTTTTTAGGAAATTGTGAGTGTATAAACATAATGGACAGATTTTTCATAGTTATTAATTAAATATAAGACATAAAAATATAGTGAAAAATTAGAAAAGGCAAAGAGAAATGACAATGAAAAGCAAGGGAAAAATAATGGAGAAATAAAAGACTGTCACTAGTATACATTTCCAAAATGTGAAAATTGGGGCAAATGGTCTCTTCCTTTCTTATAGCCTCCTATTTTCTCTCGATATTATTCCTTATTTCTTAGTCATGTTTTCTCGAACCTTTAATATTGGTGAAAGGAAGTCATTTCTAAATGATGCTGTACCAATTTCTATCCATTGGATTGTAAGACTAAGAAGGAAACAGATTAATTAAAACTATAGATGACACTTCAAAATAAATTTTAAGTGACCTCAATTATAACCAGTGTTTTGTGTTTAAGCTGCAAATTATGTAAACTAGTTCGAATACTAACATTATTTCTGAAATTCATAAAAAAGTTGAAATTCTTCTTAGTGCTTTAGTGGATATCAGCGGTGCATATACTTCAATGTGTTTTTGAGACAATTAAGAGCCAAAAGTTAAGCTCTACTCAAATCAATGTAGCCAAGCTGTCACAGAAAACAAACCTTTTCATTTCTTTCTATGAACTTTCTTTTTAATGTAACTAATGTTGCTGAACAATGAGTAAATCTTAAACCAGCTGCTTCCTTATCCTTTTCTCAGTCTTGCTCTCTGTTTCTCTTCCTCTATCTCCCCACTTGTCACCTTGTTCCTTCCCCTTCCTCATTCTTCTCACTCTCCCCTACCTTTCTGCTCCCACTCTCCCTTCTCTTCGCCTCCCACTCTCTATTACCATTTTTTATGCTTCCCTCTTCATGTCTGTCTCTCTCCCCACCTCGTGTGTGTGTGTGTGTGAGTGTATGAGTGTTTTCAAGCAATTTTACTTAACGGCACATTGTTAAGTAAAATTGCATTACAATTTTCAAGTTTCTGAATTAATTTTTATAATTTTTATGCTTTGGAATTAACTGAAAACTCTTTCTACATAATTATATACAGGTGTTGGTTGTAAATTATTAATAGAAACTCCAACAACCCATTTATTTTTTTATAGCATGAGGTATCTTCTTCTTAATTGTCATCATTTATAGATGTAGAAAATATACATTTTATCTTATCTTAAATTTCTGATATTTTGCTAATAGTTAAAATATTTTGTAGACATTTAATATACCATAAATGAAAGCCATTGTCTCTCAAATTATTTAGATTATGAATGACAATGAGTTGGATACATTTAATAATTGCCTATACATACTAGAACAATATATTTTGCATAAAGGTCTAACGTGAGTAAATTTGCTTTTAACATTGAATATAATAACTTTTATTTTTCTTTATGTGTGTGTGTCTGTGTCTGTTTGCATATGGATGAGTGCATGAGTTCAGAAGAAGGCATTGGATCCCCTTGATCCTGAAGTTATAGCCCATAAGAGAATGTTTCTGAGAACTGAATTCTGGTCTTCTGCATTAGAAGTATGTGCTCTTAACCACTGAGACATCTTTCTGGCTCTCCAATGATACCATTTCACTTGTTTATTTCTACCACTGTGTGACAAAGAAAACAAATTTTAAACTTCCGACATTGGGGAAGTAAATAAAAACTAAACTTTCTGTAGTCAGTGTTAGGTTTAGCATATGTGATGATGAAAAACATAGTAAGTTAATTCCATTTAAAGTGATATTGAAAGTGCTGTGTGAGGAAAATAGTATAGGAGGAGAAATTTAAAAATCTAGTAATGGGATCCTAAATTTATACATTTGTTTAGAAGAAAATCAAATGATAATATTTCTAAGTAAATCTTCATTTAACCTGTATGGAAATATTAGCTGAGGAAGATTGGAAATATTCCTCTCTATGTGGGTTGCAGGTAAAGTGAAGAAAAACAGAGAACTTAGACAACAATGGGGACACTAAGAGAGACTTACATAGTTATAATCTACATGAGAAGTAGAAACCAGAAAAAGACAAATCTGAGTAAATTGGGAGCATGGGGACCTTAGGGGAGGATTGAAGTTGTGAGAGGCAGGAAGGGGAGCATAGAAAAATGTAGAGCTCAATAAATATCAATAAAAAATTATGCAGGCAAGATAACTCATGATTCAAATAGTTGTTTAGGAAACATGTACCAGCGAAGAGGCAGGTTCACTGAGTGGACACTAGCAGCAGAGATAAACCATAATGCAGCCAAGTTAAGAAAATGTATTTTCCTTCCCAAGTTCTTATAGACTCAAGATTAACACTCTGTCCCATATTCATATGCCACCTTAGTGGGTTTACCAGACAGGATTAGTCAAAATTTTCCATAAAAATATACAAAAGCGGTAGAACATGGAGAAGATGATAGATTTTTAAACTGAAAACTGGCAATCTTAACTCAGAAGTGTTTGAAGAATGTCAGAGAACTGGTTTTTCTCTTTGTAGACATGTAGGTCAATCACATCTCTAACTTGATTATTTCTCCCAGATATAAGTTCAAAGAGGAAACAACCAATACACATGGAATTCTAAATGACTTATAGAGAAAGTTAGCTCCAGGAAAACAACTTATTTTATATTTCTTTCATTATTTCATAAGACTATAAGAGTACAACATCGATTGCTAAGATGCTGCAAAAATGGTCAGGACCTAACAATAACATCACTTAAATTTTCTTCTGCTTACATTAAATTTTCAAACAGTAATGAAATTGATACTGTGAGTCTGTCATGACAACAGAAGATAGTAGCATATATAATTCTCATACTTGGGATCTTGGGGCAGGAAGTGTTGTGACTTTCATTTTCTTTTACTCTCTTCTACTAAAAAAAAATCAACATTTTCAGTTAAAATGTTTTGTACAAGCTTTTGATGATCATGTGGTAACTTTCTATGTTTCAAAAATCCTGTATGATAATTGGATAAATATGTTCAGTGTAAAATAATTCTTTTGAGACAGAACCACTTTTAAATGTTATTTTAAATTTTTGGAAAGTAGAGCTCATTTATTATGTTTTCTCTTTCCCTCTGATTGATCCCAACAGAAGAACTATAAGACTTTTATAATTTCAGCTAAGGAGCTATTAATGCTTCGAAACAATTTAATCATTAATTATATCCAGCACCTCCTGAAACACATAAAACAATTCACGATTTACCAGTGGGATTTCTGAGTTAAAGGAAGTGCCAAGTCTTTGTTGGAAATTTTACTCCGTGATTATTAATCCTGAAAATGTTCATGTTAGTAGATGTACTGCACAAAAGACTTTCTAATTGCCCTAAGTTCCATTAACGTATTTTAATGCTTCATTAAAGCTGACGAATGGTACACACCTTTGATTTCTCAGGTGCTGATTAGTTGTAAAAAAACACTCACACCATGGAAGTGTCAGCTAAATGGAGTTCACATATTATGATATGTTAAGTCTGTGCCTGTGAGGAATAGATAAAGACATTCTTAGGAGCTCTCTTGGGCATTATTTAAGAACTATTTTTATTATCATATTTTGTTTTATTATTCCTTTTAATGTGTGGAAATTTAAACTAGTGAAACTATAAAAAGGCAGGGATTTTAGGCCCGTAAAATATATGAATAATAAAAAGAGGAAAAACAATGAAATAAAGAATTGGAAGGCAACTTTTTTTTTTCCGAGACAGGGTTTCTCTGTAGCTTTGGTGTCTATCCTGTAACTAGCTCTTATAGACCAGGCTGGCCTCGAACTCACAGAGATCCGCCTGCCTCTGCCTCCCGAGTGCTGGGATTAAAGGCGTGCGCCACCACCGCCCGGCTGGAAGGCAACTTTTATACTTTTATAAGCATCCTAAACTACACATTTGATGTCAATCCTAAAGAACGTGCTTTAAGGCCGGCGATTCGCCTTCCCGCCTTCCAGCCCGCACTCCAAACACTTTTTATTAGGAGAAAAAGAAAACATCTCCTTTTTATGGTAATTGGCATCATGGCCAAAAATAAAATAGGAGCAAGGCCAAAATAAATCATGAATAAGAAATCCTTTTATAATATTAGTATTTTATCATGGCAACCAACAATCAATGAATAAAATATAATTATGAATGTGAATGAATATCAGAGACTACCCTTGAAATAGATAGTTCTAATAGAGTGTTTTATTGTCTATTGTTTTGTTTCTTATTATTTTATTGTTCCTTGAAATATATGTATGGCAATTTTGCCTTAGATATTTTTTGCATTATTAACTGAAATACTAATAGTTGTTTGAAAATATTTATTAGCATATTAGTTGCTAGATCAAAATTATGTCTATTTATTTTAAATTCATTGCACATTAAGTCTAGACTTGCCAAGAATTAAAATTGAGAATGGCTAAAACCTGCCTCCTAGTCATAATGGAGGCTAATAATCCTCTTCTTTTATGTTTGAGCTCATTGAGATTTCGACATCTCTGAAGTGTTCATGAAGTCTGCTCCAATACAAGCCTTTATATTTCTTACTTTGAGGCATTTAGTGGATGCTAGTGCATTGACAATAGATTCAAGTAAGGTTACATGACTGTTGAAGAAAACTAATTTCACAATTAAACTGTTTTTCCATGGCTTTGAAACTTGAGGGTAAATGATATGTATTTTATGTTACATATTCTTCAAAACTTTGGAATTTAAGCAATTCCCTAAAATTATTCTATAGTAATCGTATGTTATAAAACCATTAAATTTACATTGAATATACAGTTTCCATTAATAATAAGTAACTAAAATGGCAGGTTTTGAATACAAGATCACCCTTGGATTGAAACTTAGTCTAATCCAAGTAGCCAAGCAAAATTTCTGGAATTACAAAATTAAAATGAGGAGGGAATACATTTAGATAAAAAAAAAAATGTAAGCTTTGCTGGGTCCATGGGTATGTTGATCCCAATTTTCCTGAGAAACCGCCACACTGCTCTCCAAAGTGGCTGCACAAGTCTGCACTCCCACCAGCAATGGATGAGGATACCCCTTTCTCCACAGCCTCTCCAGCAAAGGCTATCATTGGTGTTTTTGATTTTAGCCATTCTGACAGGTGTAAGGTGATATCTCAATGTTGTTTTGATTTGCATTTCCCTGATCGCTAAGGAGGCTGAGCATGACCTTAAGTGCCTTTTGGACCCAGCAATGCCACTCTTGGGAATATACCCACGAGATGCCCGATCATATGTCAAGGACATTTGTTCAACTATGTTCATAGCAGCATTGTTTGTAATAGCCAGAACCTGGAAACAACCTAGATGTCCGTCAATGGAAGAATGGATGAAGAAAGTATGGAATATATATACATTAGAATACTATTCAGCGGTAAAAAACAATGACTTCGCGAATTTTGCATGCAAATGGATGGAAATAGAAAACACTATCCTGAGCGAGGTAACCCAGACCCAAAAGGATGAACATGGGATGTACTCACTCATAATTGGTTTCTAGAGATAAATAAAGGGCAGTGAGTCTATAATTTGATACCCTAAAGAAACTAAATAAGAAGGTGAACCCAAAGAAAAGCATATAGCTATCCTCCTGGTTATGGGAAGTAGACCAGATTGCCGGGCAAAAATTTGGGATCTTGGGGGTGTGGTGGGAGGGGGGGTAAGGGGAGAAGGGGAGAGAAATGTGAGAAGGGGAGGGTGGGGGGAACTTGGGGAAACGGGATGATTGGGATAAAAGAAGGTTGGTTAGGGGAGCAGAGAAGCACACATCTTAATTAAGGGAGCCACCTTAGGGTTGGCAAGAGACTTGGCCCTAGAGGGGCTCCCAGGTGCCCAAGGCGATGTCCCCAGTTAGCTCCTGGGGCAGCTGTGGATAGGGAACCTGAAATGACTCTATCTCATAGCCATACTGATGAATATCTTTCATATCACCATAGAAACTTCATCTGGCGATGGATGGAGATAGAGACAGAGACCCACACTGGAGCACTGGACTGAGCTCCCAAAGTCCCAATGAGGAGCAGAAGGAGGGAGAATATGAGCAAAGAAGTCAGGACCACAAGGGGTGCGCCCACCCGTGGAGACAGTGGGGCTGATTCTTTGGGAGCTCACCAAGGCCAGCTGGACTCTGACTGAAAAAGCATGGGATAAAACCGGACTCTCTGAATTTGGCGGACAATGAGGGCTGCTGAGAAGCCAAGGACCATGGCACCGGGTTTTGATCCTACTTCATCCTCTGGCTTTGTGGGAGCCTACCCAGTTTGGATGTTCACCTTCCTAGACCAGGATTGAGGGGGGAGGACTTTGGACTTTCCACAGGGCAGGGAACCCTGACTGCTCTTCAGGCTGGAGAGGGAGGGGGAGGAGTGGGGGGAGGGGAGGAGGAGAGGGAGGAGTGGGAGGGAAATGGGAGGCGGGGAGGAGGCAGAAATTGCTTTTTTTTTCCAATAAAAATAAGAAAAATAAATGTAAGCGAAATGAAAGTAAATTGTTAAATAATGGATGTAGAAAAATTCAAACGGGTAATGTAAGGATGGGATGAACAAATAAAGGGACATGGTGTGTTTTAACCAAAATGGAGTTTGCATGCAGAATCTAATCAGGAGAGTTTAATCTAGTCATCTGAATGAAACCTATTAGGAGATAATGGAACACATGCAATATGGAAGAAAAGAATAAAACTGGGATATGCAATGTTAATCAAAGAAAAAGACAAGGGGGTTGGGTAAAGAGAATTATGGGTAAGTTAACCAAAACTGTGTATGAATAAAGAAGTTTCATGAAAACACTTTAGTCTGTAAACTAATTAATACACATACATATTTATATATACATAATTACATAAATGCATATATATATATATTGAAGAGAGAGAGAAACAGAAAAATATAGAGAGACACAAAGTTTGAGTAGAAGAATTCTACATAAGGGAGCAGTGCTTCTCTGAGAATATATAAAACATAAAGGGAAAATATCAATGTGAAGCATGAATGCTCTAGGGGAACCCCAAAGCAGAGGTTATTGACATTTTTCATGGTGGTCACCATAACTAGGTGATAAGATCCTGCTCTAGAATACATTACATGCTTTGGTTGGAAGATGTAAAGAAATCATTTTGAAGTGACCAGGAAGCCCTTTCCCTAATGACTAGCTTTCAGAGTGATGGAAGTTGTTTTTGGGTGGCCAGGGGAAGAAGACATCATTGTTATTACCCAGCACTTTACCTAGTACACAACAATAAAGATCTGCCGAGAAATATTTGCTTACTGGTACAATAGTGGAAAAGCTGTTTATGGGGTTTACCCTCAGCTCTTTTGTGTAGACTTGAGGCCTGGACAAGTTGGAATAAATCCACGAAATATGCTCAAAACCCAGGTACTAGGGCAAACATAGACTCTAGGAAACAACCTAGTGATGTTGTTTATTAAATAGTAATGTTGTCAGACTATCCTGCTTTTTTTTTTTTTTTTTTTTTTTTTTTTTTGTTTTTCGAGACAGGGTTTCTCTGTGGTTTTGGAGCCTGTCCTGGAACTAGCTCTGTAGACCAGGCTGGTCTCGAACTCACAGAGATCCGCCTGCCTCTGCCTCCCGAGTGCTGGGATTAAAGGCGTGCACCACCATCGCCCGGCCCAGACTAGCTTTTAAGTATTTAGGTTTATGTACCTGCATTTGTGCTGTCTTCATACACTTCAACTTGTAGCAAGTAGTGATTAACACAGAAATTGTTCAAAGTATAAAGATAAGAAGCTACAGTGACCAGCTATAAATGTAGAAGGTCATATATGACAAGGTCACACCCCAAAATCCAAGGGAACATTGTAGAAGAATGGCAAGACCAATTGAAGGGACAGAAGATGGGAAGAGTGCCAAGAAATGCTGAGTTCTGGACATGGAATGACTGTTATACATTTGAACTCCCAGTAGCTGTGATTCCTGCATAAAAAGAGCAAGTGATCAAAGATAAAAATTGTAGACATGGATGAGTGTAGAGGCTCCTGAAATTCTACCTTTAGCTAAGGACTTATTGGAAACTGATGTATGTGGGGGATAGAAAATCATTATTCATTATGGGGAATATTTGGCCACTGGTAGATTGCCCAGGCCCCAACTGATGATGATCTGATGCCCATGCACATATGGGAGGCTCTAGTTGCATTTGAGAGATTTAAATATATAAAAGCAATATAAAACAATATAAAAATGGATGTATGAAGCTGGATGGAGGTGGGATAAGGAATTATATGGGCACTTATAGGGAACTTAAGGGGTGAATATGTTCAATATAAATTGAATAAATGTATGCAACTTTCAAAAAAATAAATACAAAAGCAAAATGTGGATAAATATGGTGAACTCAATAGCAATTGTGTGTTATTTATATAGTAGATTTAACACACACAGTAGATTACCAGATATTTAGTAAGCAATCAATAAATATTAATTATTCTTAGTGATGTAATTTCTACTTCCGTACAGTGTTTGCCTAGAAGAAAGTATAGAGGAAATAATATGTTGCTATCTCTAAATAAGGGAAACAATTTTTGGTATATGTATTATGGATATAGTTAAACTTTTAATAAGTTCTTAACCCATAAAAATATACTGTTATTGATTATGCAATTTGTTGGGGGAAAGATATATTCATTATGCAAAACTATGTATATATGGACATTTTTCTGTATTTTGGGTAAATAAAGAAGGACACTAAACATTATTAGAAAATTAGAATTTTAATAATTTTCTTGTTAAAAATAGTCCATTACTTTATAATGGTTATATATATTGTATTCAACATGCAATTTCATTATTAAAATTCTAGCATCATATTCATTAAAACCTAATGAGTTATCTTTGAGGGAATTGCCTATTTAATTTAACTGCAATCTTCCTTTAGGTTTTTGAGGTTTTATTTATTCATTTTTATTTTTCTCTTCTCTTGAGTAAAATACATATTTAAACCATGTTCAATAGCCATAAAGCAGTGGGCCGTGGGGACTCATAAATGTGTTTGAGAATGCTAACAACTGCTTCCAAATGCTCTCTGCTCCAATATTTATGGTCAGTTTGTTGGGGACATAGGAGACTTTTTCCCTACATATAACTTTGTCTCATTATTTGAAGTCAGGCCTTGGCTTCCTTATACTTTTATGGCCTTTTACATTGCAGGAACTAAGGTAGAACCATTTCCCAGAATGCTTTTCATCTAGATTCGATTTCATGAATGGAAGCTGTTGTTTGAAATTTGATAGAAAGGGAGAATAAGCAGGAATTATACTTTGATGGTGGCTGCCAGCTACTTCCATTTTGGCAGATCACCATGAGACTGGCAAGAATATGCAACCTGTTATTAAACTTTGCTCTCATCTTCATCTTACCAAAACATGAGTGTTAGATCCAAAGATTCTGACTTCTCTGATTTCTTTAGCTCACAAATGTAGATAGCAATATGTGTATATTTTCACTTTGCCAATATCTTTTTCTTTGTTTATAAACATACTTCTTTCATCTATGAAGCCTTCAATTTGACTTATTTTATTCTCTACAGAATCTATACTTGAAAGTCATAATGAAGATATGACAAGATAGACAGAAAATATTGCAAAGAGTTGGGGGCATTTGAACCTTGAAGACACAACATATTTTTTAAAGTGTCTATTCATTGGCAAATGTCAGAGGTTGAAGTGTGTTCTTGTAGAAGAGTGGGTTTCCATGTACAGCACTCACATAGCAATCTGCCCACAGCTATTATTAACTCCAGTTTCAGAGGACCTGATGCCTTAATACTTGGTCAACAAGAGGGAAACCAAACTCACATTAGATAGATAGACAGACAGACAGACAGACAGACAGACAGACAGATAGATAGATTGCATAAATAACTATGCAGTGATAGTGAACATGGTTATTATAGGAGAACCTAAAAGCAGTGATTTACTAAATCAGTATAATCTCTAGCAACTATCTACAAGATTTTCTTTTATACCTACAGATAAGTTTAGTCCTTTTTTCTCATGAAGGAAATTTCCTGTTACAGCAGAGACCACTACAGAAAACTACAACCAATCAAAATGCAGAGTTGTAGAGCCCAGTCCCAGTCCCCCAGTTGACTATCCTACAGCAAACTTCCTGATCCTCTGGTGCTTACAATCTTTCTACTCCAACTCACCATAATGTGTGGGAGTGTTCTGTTGATTTATCCACTAGGACTAGGCTCTACAACTATGTATTTTGATTTTGGTTGTGGCTCTTTGAAGTGATTTTTCTCTGTTGCATTCTACCAGAGGAGAAAAAAAAATGCCAGTGTTGCTACAGGCAAAACAAAATCTACATTGGTAACTTGCATTTATGCTATGCTGGTACCATAGAGGTAGTAATATTGTGACAGTAACTAACCACTATAAAATTGGTTTTAAGTCCAACTCCATCTGTGGAACCCATTATGTGGAATTCCTGACACTGCTCAGGTGGCTAAGGATCTGATACTAGATAGGCCAAGAACCCTGGGGGAAAACAAAACACTGTTTTGCTAAAGAAATATAGCAAAAAAATGACTCCTAAAGTCCTTTTTCTATACGTAAAGATTAGCGACTGCTCAGTCATTACTAGAGATGCTTCCTCTTGCAGTTGATGGAGGTAAATACAGAAACCACCAACAGGATAATATGCAGACTGAGAGACATTGGAGTGCTGACTACTAAATGGAATATCTTCATTAATCTCTCTCCTCAGGGCTCAAGGAACATTGCAGAAGAGGAAAGAAGAGTGTAAGAGTGTGGGTGATGCAAAAAAAAAAAAAAGACGATGCTGTATGAATGGGGCCTGTATAATTTCAAATCAGAGGGACTTCTAGCACTGAGATGGGGAAATAGACAGGAGAGCCCATCTCCAAATAAGAAACTATCTCTAATTAACAACCACTTGCAAGAAAATTTTTAGTTTCTTAAAGATAGTTTCATTGTGTATTAAAACCTCACTTTAATGCCTCATGCTCGTAGTATTGGTGAACGCAAAACAAACACAAAGGTATTTTGGGAGATGTTTTATCTCATATTGCTTTGCTTGACATTTTGTTACTTACTAACATTTTGCTTGACTATCTTACAGGTTGTGGATCTCAATTTACTGTTTTTATAGTGTGTGTGTGTATGTGTTTGTACACATGCGTACACATACAGGAGTTTCTCATGTTCTTTATATTATTTTTCATTTGTTTGTTTGCTTGTCAATTTTATTTTTTCTTATTTGTCTATATTTTTATTGCCTGTTCATTTTTTTAAATTAAAATTTTCATTTATTTATCTTGCATGTGTATATGTGTATGGGCATCTGTGCCACAGTATGCATGTGGCTGTCAGAAGACAACTTCCTTTTTTTGTTGTTACTTTATAAATAGTACCAATCAAAATTTCCTCTTCCTCCCCTCCTCTCACTTCCCTTCTGCTCCGACACACACCCTCTCCACCACCCCCTCCAGTCCTGAGAGAGGGAAATGTACTCTGCCTTGTGGGAAGTCCAAGGCCTCCCCCCTCCTATATCCTGGCTTATGAAGGTATGCATCCAAATACAATAAGATCCCCAAAAGCCAGTACTTGCAGTAAGACAAATCCCAGTTCCATTATCATTGACTTCTCAGGCTGCCAATTGTCAGCCACATTCAGAGGGTCCAGTTTGATCCCATGCTCTTTCAGTCCCAGTCCCGCTGGATGTAGTGAGCTCCCATTAGCTCAGGCACACTGTTTCAGTGGGTGGACTAACCCCTCGTGGTCCTGACTTTCTTGCTCATATTCTCCCTTCTTCTGCTTCTCAACTGGACCTTGGGAGCTCAGTCCAGTGCTCTAGTGTGGGTCTCTGTCTCTATCTCCATCTGTCACCAGACAAAGGTTCTATGGTGATATTCAAGGTAGTCATCAGTCTGATTATGGGACAAGGCCAGTTCAGACACCCTCTCCTCCACTGCCCAGGTCCATAGCTGGGGACATCACCGTGGACTCGTGAAAACCCCTTCAGACCCTTGCCTCTTGCCAACCCCAAAATGGCTCCCTCAATTAAGATATCTCTTTCCTTGCTCCCTTATCTGTCCTTCTTCCATCTAGACCATCCCACTCCCCCAAGCTCTCCCCAACCCTTTCCTTCTCCCATCTGTCTTCCCCTCTCCCCCTCAACCCACCCCCATGCTCCCAACTTTTGCCTGGCAATCGTGTCTGCTTCCAATTTCCAGAAGGATCTATATATGATTTTCTTTGGGTTCACTTTATTAATTAGCTTGTCTAAGATCACAAACAATAGGCTCAATGTCTTTAATTTATGGCTAGAATCCACTAATAAGTGAGTACGTGCCATATTCATATTTTGGGGTCTGGGTTATGTCACTCAAGATAGTGTTTTCTATTTCCATCCATTTGCATGCAAATTTCAAGATGTCATTGTTTTTTTTTTACCGTTGAATCACTCTAATGTGTAGATGTCCCATGCTTTCTTTATCCATTCTTCCACTGAGAGACATTTAGGCTGTTTTATTTATTTATTTATTTATTTATTTATTTATTTATTTATTTATATTTTATTTTATTTTCGAGACAGGGTTTCTCCGTAGCTTTTGGTTCCTGTCCTGGAACTAGCTCTTGTAGACCAGGCTGGCCTCAAACTCACAGAGATCCGCCTGCCTCTGCCTCCCGAGTGCTGGGATCAAAGGCATGGGCCACCACTGCCCAGCCATCTAGGCTGTTTTTAGGTTCTGGCTATTACAAATAATGCTGCTATGAACATAGTTGAATAAATGCTTTTGTATTACAATTAGTCATCTCTTGGGTATATTCACAAGAGTGGTATTGCTGGATCCTGAGGTAGGTTGACTCCCAATTTCCTGAGAAACCACTACATTAATTTCCAAAGTTGTTGCACAAGATTGCATATCCACCAGGAATGGATGAGTGTTCCCCTTACTTCACATCCTCTTCAGAAGAAGCTATCATTGGTGTTTTTGATTTTAGCCATTCTGACAGGTGTAAGATGGTATTTCAAAGTTGTTTTGATTTGCATTTTTCTGATAGCTAAGGAAATTAAACATGTCCTTAAGTATCTTTAGGCCATTTGAAATTCTTCTGTTGAGAATTCTCTGTTCAGTTCGGTTCCCCATCTTTTAACTGTGTTATTTAGAATTTTAATGTCTTTTTTCTTGAGTTTTTTTTTTTATATAATTTGGAGATGAGACCTTTGTCTGTTGCGGAGTTGGTGAAGATCTTCTCCCATTCAGTATGTTGCCATTTTGTCTTAATAACTGTGTCCTTTGCTTTACAGAAGCTTCTCAGTTTCAGAAGGTCCCATTTATTCAGTGTTGCCCTTAATGACTGTGCTGCTGGGGTTATACCTAGGAAGCAATTGCCTGTGCCCATCTGTTGTAGGGTACTTCCCACTTTCTCTTCTATCAGGTTCAGTGTGTTCAGACTGATGTTGAGGTCTTTGATCCATTTGGACTTGAGTTTTGTGCATGGTGATAGATATGGGTCTATTTTCATTCTTCTACAGGTTGAAATCCAATTATGCCACCACCATTTGTTAAAAATGGTTTCTTTCTTCTATTGTATAATTTTAGCTTCTTTGTTAATAGGTGTTCACAGGTCTGTGGATTAATATCTGTGTCTTCAATTTGATTCCATTGGTCAATGTGTCTGTTTTTATGCCAATACCAAGCTGTTTTCATTATTGTAGCTCTGTATTAGAGTTTGATGTCAGGGATGGTAATGCCTCCAGAAGTTATTGTATAGGATTATTTTGGCTATCCTGGATTTTGTGTTTTTCTATATAAAGTTGATTATTGTTCTCTCAAGGTCTGTGAAGAATTTTGTTGGGATTTTGAGGGGGATTGCATTGAATTTATAGATTGCCTTTGGTAGGTTTGCCATTTTTACTATGTTGATCCTAAAAATCCAAGAGCAAGGGAGATCCTTCCATTTTCTGGTGTCCTCTTCAATTTCTTTCTTCATAGACTTAAAGTTCTTGTCAAATAGATCTTTCACTTCCTTGGTTAGTGTTACACTAAGATACTTTATGCTATTTGTAGATATCATGTAAGGTGATGTTTCTCTTATTTCCTTCTCTGCTTCTTTATCCGTTGTGTATAGGAAGGCTACTGATATTTTTGAGTTGATCTTATATCTGGCCACATCACTGAAGGTAGAGTTTCTGGGGTCACTAATGTACACAATTATATCATCTGCAAATAACAAAGCTTGACTTCTTTCCAATTTAAATCCCCTTGATCTCCTTATGTTCTCTTATTGCAATCGCTAGTTCTTCAAGCACTATGTTGAGGATATAGAGATATGGACAGCCTTGTCTTGCTCCTGATTTTAGTGGAATCGTTTTGTGTTTCTCTCCATTTAATTAAATGTTAGCTGTTGGTTTGCTGTATATTGCTTTTATTATATTTAGAAATGATTCTTGCAACCCTAATCTCTCCAAGTCCTTTATCATAAAGGGGTGTTGAATTTTGTCAAATGCTTTTTTGGCATCTAATGAAACGATCATGTGGGTTTTTCTTCAGTTTATTTATATGATGGGTTACAGAGAGAGAAAGAAAATGTGTAGTTAGAAAGGTGGTGAGGTGGGAAGGACATCAGAGGATATGAAAGAAAAAAAACCTATAATAAAAATATATTATATAAAAACCTTTATTTTCAATAAAAAGAAACTGAATCATTAATTAGAGCAATAACAATGCTTTGAAAAGTTGAAAATTAATTCAGTACCAAACAAGCATTTTTTTTTCTGTGCCATAGTATATGAAACTGGAAGGAATTAATATGTGTCGTAATAGGAGCGGTGGGGCTGCATCCCCAGCACCCCGGCTGCCTGGCTAGCTTATGCCCCAAAATAACAACACACAAACTGTATTCTTTTAAATACTGCTTGACCCATGAACTCTAGCCCTTACAGGCTAATTCTCATATCCCGATCAACCCATCTCTAATAATCTGTGTGGCATCAGTCTTACCGGGAAATATTCTAGCCTACGTCTGTCCTGGGTCGAAGTTTGATCACGTCTGCCTCAGAGAGCAGAGCTATCGTGTCTGCCCAGGAGAGGGGAGCATGGCGTCTCTGTTCCAGAGAGCAGAGCTGTTGAGTCTGAGCTCACTTCCTCTTCCTCCCAGCATTCTGTTCTGATTACTCCTCCCACCTATGTTTTAACATATGAGGGTCAAGCAGTTTTTTTTTTATTACTTAACCAATGAAATCAACAGATTGATATATAGACCTTTCTCCTCTTTCCAGATGTCTCATTTAGAGAGAATGAAGACTAAGGTATTATATAATGCATCTTAACAACTCACACATAATTTTCTGGCATGTTGACATCTAAGAACTGTTTCATAAAAATATTTTCTTTCCTTAATGAATAAATTTACCATTTATCCACTCCTCAGACCTTGGCAGCTGGCCTACTTGGAGACCATGTGAGTTGGCTCAAGCAAAACTTCTTCCCATGGTGAATGATGAAAGGTGTTTCTGTCTAAAGATAATTTGTAAATATTGGACAAAGCAATTGGTTGTTTGGAGGGATGGGCACCAACACATGGATGATGAAATCAAAGAAGGATGATACAACCAAAGAAATAAAATAAACCTTTATCCAGCCAAAATAAGTGGAATGCACAAAGTTTCTGATACAGAATTCAAAGCAGTCACCCTAAAGAACTTACTGAGACCCCATTGCTGAAGACACCACTCACTTTGGTCAGAGGAAATGAAGACACCAAAGTGATACTGGCCAGGAAGATTCCTCCCTGCTGCTGATTGGCTTTCAGACTGGAAGGTGCTATTCAGGCCAAAGGGAGGCATAGCTGTGAACCCTGTGAAGTACAAGGGCTACCAGTGTGGCAAGGTATGCCCAAGGGCTCGATAGCAGGAGAAATGCTATGGGAGTACCCAACTCTGTTGTAATAGGAGCGGCGGGGCTGCGTCCCCAGCACCCTGGCCACCTGCTAGCTTATGCCCCAAAATAATTACACGCAAATTGTATTCTTTTAAACACTGCTTGGCCCACTAGCTCTAGCCTCTTACAGGCTAATTCTCATATTTTGCTTAACCCATTTTTAGTAATCTGTGTAGCACCGATCTTACCGGGAAAGATTCAGCATGTCTGACCTGGCGGCTTCCTTCATTGCATGCATCTGCCCGGGATAGGGGAGCATGGTCTCTCTCTGAGGCGTCTGCCCCAGAGAGGAAAGCTATCCAGTCTGAGCTCATTTACTCTTCCTCCCAGCATTATGTTCTGTTTTCTCCACACACCTATGTTTTAACCTATGAGGGCTAAGCAGTTTTTTTATTACTAACTAATGAAATCAACAGATTGATATATGACTCTCCTACATTACTTCCCTTTTTTTCTGTTTAAACAAAAAGGGCTTTAACTTTAACATAGCAAAATTATATATAACAAAACAGTTATCAAGTAAGAATTACAGTTACAATATTTATATCTATTTTATCTTTTATCATAACAAAGGAAAACTACTATAACTATCTACCTATTCTTCAACTGCATCAAAGACTCCAGAAGGCCGGGCAGTGGTGGCGCACGCCTTTAATCCCAGCACTTGGGAGGCAGAGGCAGGCGGATCTCTGTGAGTTCGAGACCAGCCTGGTCTACAAGAGCTAGTGCCAGGACAGGCTCCAAAACCACAGAGAAACCCTGTCTCGAAAAACAAACAAACAAACAAAAAAAGACCCCAGAAGGATATAATATTACCTAAGTAAACAAGAAATAAGCAACTTTTAAAACTCTGGAAATGACAGAGACAGTCAACCAAAGTTCTTTTGTACCATTGGGGCATCCATCTTCAGCCTTCAGGCCCATAGTATCCAGGAGAAATTTCAATAAAGCAGGAAATTTCAAAGGCAGTTCAGTCACTATCTGCTGTGTCCTGCAGAATGTCTTGAAGACTCTTTCATGCATCTGGAACCCTGAAAAATCATCTCACCTTTAGGCAAGTTCAGTAGTCCTCTCTCTGCGGGTTCTCTATGTCCAGTTTATGCAATAGTCCAGGCAAGAGCAGTTTCTTGCCCAAATGGCTATCAAACTCCATAAGGATCCTCTTCGATGCCCATCTTCCTCTTTAAGTAGATTGGTGCTGCCAGGAGCAGTTGTGTCTCATTTTCATGAAAAGTCCTAAGTTATTAAAACATTAAATGTCCTATTCTGTAATCTTTGAAAGATATGAAGAATGTCTATCTAAAATTTATCTATGTACATCTAGAAAATCTTAACTATCATGACTACAAGCTTGACTATTATGATTATCCATTAACAATCTATATACATAATATTTTTACATAATCTACACAATCACAATACCTTAATCAAGAGCAGAAATACATATACATATAACAAAATTGACCTTAAATTTATATTACTAAAGCAAAATCCAAATCAATGCAAATTATTCATACCTATATCATATCCCCCTTTAAATGTAAAAGAACATTTATAAACCATATTTGGGAACATGGGCACAGTTTTTTTCTCTCCAAACTGCTTCCTGCTGAATGGGGGTGTTGTTAATTAGGTCTTTTATGGTATAACCTGTGTGCTAGTTTCATATCAGTTGGCAGTTGAGCGAAGCAATTTTCTGAAGGTGTTCACAGTAACCCTTTAGGAGGGCGTGGTCCATCATACCCTATTGGTATAGAAGCAATCCACAGACTCTCACCCTCTGTGAAAACAAAATCCAAAACTCCTTTCCAAAGCATCATGTCCTTAGATCCAAATTTTGAAGTCAAGGCATTTTCAAAATATCTATGTTGGATTAGTGCAGCAGCATTTATAAACAAATATCTTCTTGCAGCTGTTGCTCTTTTCTCAGCATTCAAACAATTCAAAGAGAGCATGATAGCATATAGTATCAAGATTATCATTGTATTTTCCATCTTTGTGCAGCTTTATTTTAACCTCTATTTCATTTATTTTTACTTTTAACTTTTTGCTTTTTGAGACAGGTTCTCTGTATATCTTTGACCTGAAGTAACTCTGTAGACCAGGCTGTCCTTGAACTCTCAGAGATCTGCCTGTCTCTGCCTCCCAGGCATTGGGATTAAAGGTGTATGCTAGGACACCTTGAACTCACAGAGATCTGTTTGTCTCTGTCTTCTAGGCACTGAGATTAAAGGCATGTGCTACCACATCTTGAAGTCACAGAGGTCAATCTCCCTCTGCCTTCATAGTGTTGGGATTAAAGGTGTGTACTACCACACCCAACTACTCTCTTTCTCCCATTTTTTACTTTTAAGAACTTTTAGCTTGCATATATTTTAACACACTGTAAATCATTTAAAAATTTTCTTTGTCTTTGAATCTCTCTTTACTGTATATCTCTCTTTTTCTGATCACATGAATCTTTAGTTTACCAAGCAATATCAGTAGGACTAAAGCCGTGGCTTTGACGGCTGGATTCAGCCCATTCCTTAGCTTTCCAGCCTTGTGGCGGAGGTACCGCTGTAGCCACATTTATTGCCACAAGTCTATGGCATTTCAAGGTCCCTGCCAGCAAGTAAGCAACAGCATTATGTCCACAGACAACACACAGTCCTCTCTCTGTAGTTAGCCCACCTGCCTCAAACAGTCAAAGTTTGCCTGGCAGGACAGCCCATAAAGCCGGGATTTTAAAACACAGGTTTTTTTCCTGCTGCTGAGTCAGGAAAATTTCAAAATGTAGGACTTACCATTTTGTGCTAGCTCTGGGGCTGCCAGGTAGGAGTGGCATTAGGCACTTTAATTCTGAGACTGAGCGTGCAGCACAGAAATTCTTTTCATCCAAGTTACATCCAAATCTGATACGCAGAGCACTGCGCAGTCTGAAAATACGTCTCTGTATGGCGGCAGGAATCCGCCATGCTCTCCCACCTGCCTAAGCCTGATTCGGCCATCTGCCCAGGTGCAGGTGGGGAGCGCTGAGCCATCAGCAGGGACTCAGAGCACTCTCCTTCCGATCCCAAGCAGGACCAGAAACATCCAGTCCCATAAAATCCATTGAAATGCTTTAAAGCCAGAGTTCATGCTGGCAGCACAGCCCCAAGAAGCCATGCTTTAAAATGATGCAGAATTTTTTCTGCTGCTGTTGCCGAATCAGGAAATCTCTCTACAGCACGCCACCAAAAAACAGCAAAAATCTGTGTTAAACTCTCTCTCCCTTATTTTTAAGCCTTCTCAGGTTTTTAAGTGGATTTAGTCCATCACGTCTGGGTGCCATTCTGTAGTAATAGGAGCGGTGGGGCTGCGTCCCCAGCACCCCGTCTGCCTGGCTAGCTTATGCCCCAAAATAACAACACAGATATGACCTGAGTTTTATTCATTCTTTGTGCACTAAGATGAATTGCTATATATTCCTTATTAGAAAATAAAGAGTAACAATGGCTGTTAAGCAGCACTTTAATATTATTAAAAAGTTCAATTAAGTAACAAATTGATTCAAAAAACTTTTTCTTTGAAGGAATAAATGAAAAACAACAAAGATAAAGTGTATCTAGTAACAGTATTAAATCTAAGAGAATATTTTATTTATATATCAGACTTTTTATTTATCTTTTAGGTTGTGCTGATACTCTTCATTATCTCTTGGGCATAGATTGTCAGTACAGCATTGTTGTTAGTGGTAAAACTTATGAGCACTGATTTCCAAATACTCATCAAACTAAAAAAAAATGTTTTGCTTATACATGCTTTTTACAAGTATATACATGATAGGTAAAATGAACTATATATAGACTATGCTGACATCCCCATGGTAAGCAGTGGTTGCATACAGCATTTATTTTAAAAATTATTTGGACTTTGCAATGTCACTTTTTCCTTTATCCATGCTTCTTCATGCTTCTTTGTCTATCCTTTCTGCTTCCTTCTGTTAAAGTTGAAGATAGGCAGGTCCAGTTATGATTGTGATATTGCCTGCATTTTAAGAAACCACAGTCAATGACCTCAAAGGAGGGGATTCATATTTATATTTTACTTAAAAAAAGAGAGCAAGAGAGAGAAAAGGAAAACTAGATGGAGTTAAGTTTAGTGAATTTTTTGTATTTTAAAACCTATCCAGTTTTCAGAAAATTGGAAAAATTTTATGATTTCTTTCAAACAAAATCCTAAAACTCCATAAAAATTACAAGCCTTCTCTCATCCTTCCAAGATCTGCTTGGGGAGAGTTGAATAATACCCACTTAATCATAAATGAGTAGGAAACCTATTCGGGCTCTAAGAACAGCAAAGAGCAGCTGGTTGTGGGGAAGGGAAAGAGTCTCTTTGCATTTGTATGGATGAATTAAACAATGTTTTAAGACCAAGATCCATTAATACCTTTCAAAGTTTTGTAATGTGCATGGAGGTTGAATAGGCTCTGCTGTCCTAAACTTATAACAAAGACTCAGCAATCATTATTTCCATGTGCCAGAGTAAAAATAGGAGGAGGAGTGTCCAGTCTTTTCCTCAAAAGTACAAAGACTGTGAGGCCTTCCAGTGCTATATCCAACCTAAGTCTGATGGAAACTGACATAGGGAGTTTGAACAAGCCAAGGGACAGTACCTTACTAAATGAAGTTTTTGAAGACTATGGTGAATTCAAAACAAGGCCAATGGCAGCTCTATCAAAGAATGGTTAATGTTTGTTATAACACTAGAGTTTTGTGCTGCATTCAAATTAATTATTAAAATAATGTAACCCAAAGCAACACAGCATAATATAATAGTGCTTCTGGGACTCACAAACCTAGGAATGAATTACTTGAATTCTCTGACTTGAAAAATATTGTGAATAAGCTCTTCACTTTAAATCTGTGCATATGAACACATAAAATGTAAATCGAATCTGTTCCTATGTACATAGCTATCCACAGCAACTTCATTCATTTAGCAAAGCAAGGAAGTATCTAAAAACATTCTTTAGTATAGTCATACAAAAGACAATTTCCCAAGAATTAAAATTGATTATTGACAATTTGAACACCTTGATGATGTCAAAGTTTATACCAATCACTAGATGTCAGACAAGTAGCTATACTTATGTATGAGAATGTATAAAGTATCCTAAAACTAGAAAAAAAAACCTTATATTAGACATCAGGTAAATAAGTACTACCAAGAGCTTCAGTTCCAGAGAATGAACAGTCCTATAGGATGGAGAAGCAGTGGGAATATTTAACTCTCATATTTGACTCTACAATGGTTGTGCCCAGAGCAGAAACCATTGATTTATAACACTAAATAAGTCTGAAATTTATTATATTAAATTGATACTTTGATAAACCTGAATTGAATAAAATGAAAGAAAATTATGGCATTTGTACTGACATCTTACTTTAAAAATTGTGAAGTTAATAGATTTATTATTGATATTTCACCACAGGTAAGTATTTATATTAATAGTTTATATAAACTCTTTTTGTATTGTTGCATTACAAATTGGGATTAGTTTAGAAATTTGAGGCAAAACATTGGAATTTTTAAATTTGTACTTTTAGTTTCTAATGGATAAAATTAACATGGGTCTTTGATATGGGGTCTTTTGCAGGAATGCAATAACAGTTTAAAAACTGACTGCCCAGCTGGGAGATGATGCACTTCCATGTTTATGCTGCTAATGTCACAATTGTTAGACTGGGAGTCTGAGATTCTTATTGGTGTCGGCAGCAGCCAATACCTCAGTTCCAGGTCATCCTATCATTATGGTGGACTTTAGGAACAGTAATTATAGCATGGATTCATTCTAAACTTTGTAGTGCTGCGTTGGACAAGCAATTGGCACGTACCAGGCAAGTGTGGTTTTTCTTATAGTTGCAAATACCAGGGCATAGAGGCCAGTTATAGTTGTCATGTGATTTACATGACACACCAGAAGATATGGTAAATGTTTTATATGCACTTTGTACACATGTTTTGGAGAGTTAGTGATCAAACTACATGAAAGAAGACATAGTAGATAATATCTAATCAAAGCTACTACATACATACCATAGTATTTTCTATATTTATAATTTTTAGAAACAAAAGTTTAGTTGTTTGCCTATGCATTTCATTATATATTTTGTGGTATAGATTTTGATTAAACAAGTGTCTTCATATTTACAGATTTGCTTCTATACATTTAGCATAATTCTTCTCTGACTCAGGCATACCATATGCTTAATTGGTCTCAATCTCCTATTATTATGCATTATATTATCTAATGGACTTAATTCCTTAGCTATATCTTTGAAACCAAAAGGATTAGCCATTGAATTTGTATACTTGCTTTTGGTAAGCATTTTGCCTGTGATATTAATTATTATACATCTGAGAGGATAGTCAAGAATTTTACTATCTAATTATGTTAGCTAATCAATATATGTGTAAAAATAAATCTTTTAAGTTTGATCCCTTATTTTATAGTAAATCCTGGAAGGATTGTAGATAATATTATTTATATAATTTTAGTAATTTATTCTTCATAAATGCCTGTTTTATATGTTTTATGAATATGTCAAGTGTATTTGTTAAATTTTAATGTAGTGCCCACAATTTGAAACTTTAAGATTCTGTCTAAACATTTTTGTCAGATGCTTAGATTTATATTCTTTCCCATTACTCAATTTGTCTCTATTTTTTAAGACTTCAGTATTATAAAGAACTATGTCATAATGTATAATTTATGTTGATATAAATGTCAGATTATAAGACTTTTTGACTCCCTAAAAATGAAACATTGAAGACTGGCTTGCAAACTTGGCATTTGGAAGGCAGAAGTGGATAAATATTTCCGAGTTAAAGACTGTCCTCAACATAGCAAGCTGAAAACCAGTCAAGGCTACTACATATTGACCCTATAAGGAAAACTAAAGAACTTTTTTTTTCTTTTGACATACTCAAGTGCTAAAAATACAATACACCAAACTTTAAAATTTGAGTTCTGAGTTCAGTTATTCAATTTCAGGATCTCACATGGTAGGAGGAGAGAATATATTCCTGAAAATTGTTCTCTGACATTCACCTAGGCATTGTTGTGTGAGTATGACTG
This sequence comes from Microtus obscurus, assembly GCA_963919715.1. Taxonomy (NCBI): domain Eukaryota; kingdom Metazoa; phylum Chordata; class Mammalia; order Rodentia; family Cricetidae; genus Microtus; species Microtus obscurus. The sequence continues at coordinate 1,752,150 of CAWTZC010001020.1, read as the reverse complement.
CATGTACACACACACACACACACACACACACACACATACATATACTTACAGTGTAAAATAATTCAAAAAAATTAATGTCTACAATTTTATTCCTTTAAGTAGTATTATACTATTATTATTTTGTAAATATGTAGTTGTATAATTTAAATATTTTTATTGCTGAATTCATTAAGTTTAAATCTAGAAAAATGACAAATATATTTTAAAAATCCAAGGAAAATAATCATGAAAACAATAATTCATTTTAAATTTAACATTTTTGCTTATTCCAATTTTATGTTGGGTTGACAGAAAGTTATTATTTGATTCTTTAAATTAAAAATATTTATTTTTGTTTCTATGAATTTAAATCATGTGATAGTGGCTTTTCTACAATGCTTTAAGTAAAATAAAACAGCAGTGATTGATTTTATGCACATTTTTCTTATTGAAGCAATCTCAGAATTCACATAGTAACTTTTCAATGTAACATATAGTGAATGTGCTCTTTGTGCCAGGTAAGGTTAAGAGATGTCAAGATTTAACAATGAGTTAATCAAATCTCGCTCTCAAACTGTGCATATTAAAGACAGGAAAAATACACAGAATAGGTGAATATATCTCAATTAATGTCAAGACAGTTGCAAAGATAAAGAAGAAAAGAATATTCAGAGTATAGATCTGAGGGACATTGGTGAGTTGTAACAATACTATGCAATTACCATGAAATGCTTTTAGGGTTTTAGAGTCTCCAGTGTGCTCAAAGATCACTGATCTTCCTTTTCATGGAGAAAGATAATACATTCAAATGATCTAGAGGCATGGTGAGGGAAAGATCCAGTGTCATATTATTTCACATATTGATGAACATATCCTTGCTTTCTGCTTGTATGTTTCTAAATGCTGTAGCATTTAAGTTGTTCATCTATTCAAGAATGCAAACATTTTCTCCCAGTAGTTATACCTAAGACAAACTACCAGAATGTATTCCCTATAGGTCCCATTCTCACATAAGGATGGTTTAATGGTGTCTTCTAATGGTTTTATTTTTAATAGATACAATCATATTACTGTTTAATATATATATATATATATATATATACACACACACGTATGTGGATCTTATCATTTGTGGATCACTGATGATCACAGCCTACATATTAAGGTTCATATGAACATATTTATGTGTTACCACAGCCAGTTACTTTTGTCCAGCATCATGACAGACACTTAAAACCCACTTGTTTTTCTTAAGAGACATCTCAGAAGCCAAGACTGTTAGATGAATGATAACATGAAAGAAAGCATTCAAACATATACCATAGTTATAGTTCTTTCAATGTTTTCAAATTGGAACTCAAGTAAGTTCGTATTTACACCCCAGAATATTCTAAGAAAAGATGAGGAAAATTAAAATTGGTGATTTACTTTATATTTTTGAAGTCTTGAAATATGCATGAGATTTGAAATGAATCTTTAGATCTCTGTTGGCCTCAAGCATATAGAATGCTGGTATGTAGATTCAAATTTACCTTGCCTTCTTAGATCACAACTGGTCCTTTCATCCATGGGGCGAATAATACCCTTTAGGGTTATTTAAGAACGCAATCAGTCAACTGGAATTTTTTCTTATGTACTCAGTAACCACCTGCAATCAATAAAAATGCATCTAGTTGAACTAAATCTGTAAAAGTACACTGGTCACTTGTGTTTTGGAATAGATTTGGTTTTGTGCCTACATGCACCTGTTTATCTATGACCAAACAATTGCATGTGGCCTGAAGTAGGCAGTAAATGAAATACACATTGCACCTGCAAGTAAACATGTTTGTACTTCCTAATCTACCCTTGCTTTGGGGAAGCTATCTCTTCCAGTCAAAGAAGAAATGCTAATCAATAAAAACCCACAGGTCCAAGTTCAATTACAAAATGAAAAGTATCAAAAATGCCTCTACATACTTTTATTTCATGAAAATATGTTTAAATTATGGTTTCAAAATAACTTCATAAATTGTTTTAGGGATTACAGTGATTCAGTACAAATGAAATCACAGCTGGCATGCATACTGACTGCTGTGGAGAATCGTTTTGCCCAAAGGTGCTGCTATCACTTGGTCAAGGATTGTTTAAAACAAAGGAGAAAAGGGCTACTGAAAAGTGTATTGAATATCAAAAGTGAATAAAATAGAGAGAAAACTGTTGGTACAGTATGAAGAATACAAAAATCCATTACAGTAATGACAGTCCAATTTCCAAATATCAGTTGGTATCTTACAAAATAGCTCAGTGTGAGTTCTCTTATTTTCGGCTCAGGTACTATGTAACCAGGCTCAGGATCAGTGGCTGGTCTGAAAATGTAAAGAGGAACTTCAAATCACCATAAAAAAGCTGACGTTAGAAATTTAGTAGGATTCACTCCTTGGATGATTTTAAGAAATTCCTGACCTCAATTTTTACCAAGTGTTTAGTTAAAATATGCATACATAAACATAAAAATGTGAAATCAAACCCAATTCCATCTTTTTTTTTTTTTTTGGTGGAAGGACTTAGTTAGAAGCAAAATAATTAACTGAATGCCATCGACTGAATAACAAGAGGTGAGACTTCAATCACATTCTTCAAATTCAGTTTAATGGAATTTTAGGGCTTTCTTCATCAAGTAAAACCCTGAAAGGAGCCGTATCAGCATTAATGAATAGCTTAGTAGCTATAGATAGAAAGTTATTTCAAAACCAGCCCATTACAACAAAATCTTTATTTTAATTAATTCCCCCTATTGATTTCTTTGCTCATTATATTGGCAAATAATTTAGAATATATCAGTAAAAAATTAGTAAAAAAATCAGTAAATAAATACATAGAAAGATTGTAGGGGAAAAATTTTGGTTAAGTACATCCCCAAAAGTCTGTTTAACTTGAACTATAGGGAGAGTATTATTTATTCCAGCATTGTATATAATGTCAAATGCAGCATAACATATGTTACTAAACACAACATTAGGATTAAGAAATGAGGACAGAATTAAATAGCAAATAAGTTCATAAATATTGTAATCTGTTTTATAGACATACCATAGATGGAAGTATACAAGCATCTATAAATCAAGAACTTGAAATTACTTTTATTCTAATGTGTTGTAAATGGAGCAGAGTCTGCCCAAAGGTATCTATCTACAAGTTCCTCTAACCTAGGAATTTTACGTAATAAGAGAAACTTTTCAGATATAATTCAGGTTCTAATTATCAAAAAGAAGAGCATATCCCGGATCGGAGAAGTAGAGAGTTGCCTGCCAAGAAAGGAGACTGGCATACGGATGCAGTGAAGGCATCATGCCTCTGAGAAGGAGGTAGGGACAACAGTCATATAATCACAAGAATGTAAGTTCTGGCACACTGGATGGGCTTGGATCTAGAATGTTCCCTAGATAGTATATTAAAATTAATAGTCTTGGAACTTACCAGTTTGGGTCCTTTGAGAGGACAAACAAAAGAACGTTCTCAACCTTATCCAGTATGTGAGTTTCTGATAAGTTTTTATGTTTTGTAATTTATTCTTGCCACCCCTAGAAAAGATGTGTGTGTGTGTGTGTGTGTGTGTGTGTGTGTGTGTGTGTGTGAGAGAGAGAGAGAGAGAGAGAGAGAGAGAGAGAGAGAGAGAGAGAGAGTACCAGTGTCTGTACTCAGATATAACTATTTGTTGTTTTAATCCATAGCAAAGTTTCACAATTTTTTTAATCAATGCAAAATCAACGACACAAGCAAAGATGACATGTGGGGTAAAGCTTATGTAATAAGCATTCATATATACATGATTTGCACATCATCTGATTCATGCCAAGATTCAGTTATTAGCAGATTAGGTCTTATGCTAACTATAAGGGATTTAAAAATGTCCAGTGTGTTTTACTAATGTGAAATTTTAGAGTTTTTGAAGCTAAGAACACAGCATATAGAAATGTTAGGAAAAAAACAGTTTCAGTACTAATCGTGAAAACAATCTGCTGAACAGTTGCATATGCATTAAGCACTATAGTTCTGTTTGCAGATAACACAAAGAAATAACAAGCATAACTCTTAGGGAGATTTAAAGACAATTATGAAGAACTACCACAAAGAAATCTAACAGTAAATTTCCAAAAAGGAAATGGAGAGAGAGACAGACAGACAGAGAAACAGGGAGACAGGGAGACACCCATAGAGAGAAAGTCAGAGAAATAGAGAAAGAAAGAATGACAAGAAGCCACTATTTCTGCAGAATATTATGGAAAAAAGTGCAAATCACTGTGCACAGCCCACTGTGTCCACAACACTGAAAAACATCTCAGTATTTTTTCACAGAATAATTGCAATATAATGTTATTGCTAAACTACACTCTTTTAATTAATTTTCTCCATTTGTATTTCTGTTTTGATTAAATTATTGAGATATTAAGAATTGGCTTTTTCAAGTACCGGGCTTGAAAATTCTACTAATAAATTCTGCCTCCATACATTAAGTGGAGAGCAACTGAAAAAGATAACACACTGTACTCCAGTTTAATCTACATTAAAATAGGTTACTAATATCATTTATTAAGATATAATACCATAGTGTTTCAGAATATTATGAACTAAAATTCAGATGTCAAGAATAAAGGCACAGTATCTTAATAAAGATAGGAGCACTTCAGAAGGAAGATAGCAACAATTTTCATTTTTTTTTCTATTCTAAAGCTGTGAAAACGACTTCAAAGACAACCTGCTACCACAAAGTTAACAACTGGAGTCAACAAGTAGAAGTGACTTTTATTGTCTTCTGATTGTTGTTTTCTTAATGCTATGGGCATATTTCTCAAACATATTAAAACTCATGTAAATCTTTTTGTACAATTATCATGATATAAATGCAACACTTTTATTATCAACTTCATACTTAGACTTACTCAGGCCAATTCTTAAATTTCCATTTTCACCTTTTTAAATTTAAACTTATCATACAAGTTCACATTCTTTACTTAGTGTAATGAAACTTAGTGTAGAAGAACCAAGGAGATTTTCAAAGGTTTTGGATTTTGCTTACCTGTCATAGACATACACGTCTCTCAAGAACTGACCATTCTTTAAGAAGATCTTGGTAGATGTCTTGTTTGTCCTTCAGGTTCTGTGTCCTCCTCATTACAGACGGTAACTTTTCCTCTAGGGAAAACTGTTGATGTGATTTGCAGTTTATAGTGGGCATTGGTAATACTGAAGGAAAAAGCAGAAAAGATAAGATTATGATGAAAACCTGAGTTACAATACTTAACATTTTTAGATGATTATCAAATTTCTATATTTACCTGGAGAGATCATATTCATTTCCATATATATTTGTCTTTATAATCTATAAGATTTTCTCCCTTATTTTCCCAACTTGACTGATAAAACAATGGGTTAGAGATCATTCTTAAATTGATATTTTTATAATTTATTAATTTTGAGATATGCTAACTAATATATACAAGTATTATTTTACCCTGCCTTTTATATGTGCAGTTTTTAGAATATCTACTGTCTGTTCAACATTGTACTGAACTTCAAAATTTATCTCAAATAGTCATAAAGTTGTCAAGAAATTTACATCATTACTAATTTGATGGATAGGGTACTTGTAAGATAATTATTTATGATGATATTCTGTCATCTGTCTGACTGACTCATGAACTTAAGGGACCATTACTATTAGAGTGCCTCTACAATGAACAACGCTCTAACTTGAAGGCCTATTTAAAGGAGTTTGTTTGTATCAAAGTGTTAATGAAGTTTTTTAGACATAAAATGCCTGAAAAAAGTATCAGGTATTACTAATAAATTAAATGAGCTATTGACTATTTTTAAAGAATGATTTAGTCAAATAAAAAAAGATAATGTAAAACTAAAAAGTACATTTCTTTAAAATACACTGCATTTTTCTCTAGTTTCTTTCTGTTTCCTCTAGATAAAGCAAGTAATGGACTAATAAGATATTCCTTCAAGAAAAGCTTGTTGAGCAAATTAGTTTATTGGAGCTTTTTATAAAAATATGGGTGACTCAAGTTATTGCATACCCTGAAATATCTCCCGGGAAGCCCATGAAATCTACACTACTAAAATCTCATGTACAATGTTCAGGTAGCCACACTGATGACAAGTCATTCTCTCTGGGTAATTTTTGGGCTTCTACAACCTCATGGAAAGACTCCCTAAGTTTTGTAAATTTCTCATGAGTTCTATGAACCTATGAATTTGTTATTCCTCCTGAATGGAAGTGCTCCAAATAAGAGCCAAAAGATGACAAGTCACTTAATTAAAGGAGTTATAGAACAAGACTTGCTAATGCATTGCTGGATATTTCAGGATGATGATTTTGCATTACTCAAGGATTGTGCCTTCTTATCTTGCATTGATAATCAGAGGTTATTTAACCCTGCAAGTGATTAGAGGAAATTTTATTTTCCTAGAGGGTAAAATGTAATAATTGTCAAGGCTAGTCTTCCCTCTAAGGTGTAAACCTATGCATTTCACCCACACTCAAAGGTACCAACTGTGAACTGTGGAGATACATGATGTTGAGAACATACTAGAGTGGTAGCTCCAGCTAGCTTGCTTGAGCCTTCTCTCACTGTGTCAGTCTAAAGTCCAATTATTCCTGCCATTCACACATGGTGAGGCTGCACTCTTATGGTAGTAACTTGACCTGAAGTCTTCTTGTCATATTGACAAAAACTTTCCTATAACTTCAAAAAATCTTTTGGGGCTGGCCTTTCTCTATTCGCAAGGGACCTACACTGATGTTTGTGGTCCTTTCTGCCTGTGCCTACCTATGTGCCTCTATATTACTCATCTTGATATTGTATATGTTTTACTGAGCACTTCATTTGTTTTCATTTTCCTAAACTGATGAACCAACCTAGTTAACTTATACTTGGAGAAGTGCTAGAAATGACTCAAAGTTGTAGGTTTTGAAGGTACATGTAAGTGTACTTTATACACTGTATTTAGGGCCATCATTCTAAAATACCAGAAACTTGAAGAATGAATTCATTAAAGTGTCAAACATGTGAGGTGTTTGCCTCCAACCTTATGAGAAACATACAATTCCTATATCTCAATAGTGTTTAAGTGCAAAAGCTCACAAAATCTAAGTTCAGTATGTCTCAGGCTAGAGGTGCTTGAGACTCAGTACAGAGAGCTGATTGTGAATACACTTCCCATGATTTACTTTTGTGATCATTTGATAGAGAAAGGGGTCAATAACAATTTAACATGGAATCCTTATGAAACAATCTCCCTATGCTAAGGAGATGATATGAAGTATAAAGGCACTACAGTGGAAATTTACTTATTAATGAAAATTTATGTTAATCCATGAGCTGGTAATTGGAGATTACATTGGCTAGTTTTATGCCTACTTGGCACAAATTATGGTCTTCTGAGAGGAGCAAGCTTCAGTTGAGAAATGCTTCTATAAAATCCGGCTGTAAGGCATTTTCTTAATTAGTGATCAGTAAGAGGAGGGCGCAGCTTATTGTGTGCTGGTGGTCCCGATGTCTATTAGAAAGCAGATGGTGCAAGCCATGAGGAGCGAGCCAACACCTCTCCATAGTTTCTGCATCATATCCTGCCTCCAGCATCCTGTCCTGTTTGAGTTCCTCTTCTGGTTTTCTTCAGTGATAGACTACAATGTGGACACATAAGCCAAAAGAATCTTTTTCTCCTCACCTTGCTTTTTGATCATGGTGTTTTATAGCAATAATAGAAACCCTAATTAAGGCAAGTTGGTGCCAGGATAGTGGGATATAGCTATGATAGATCTGACCATGTTGGTTTGGGGGAGGACAGTGGAAGGACTTTGAAACTTTGGGTCAGAAAAGTCACTGAGTGTTGAATGCTCAGTGAGCTGTTTTGTAGGAGCTTGGAAGATAAGATGTTGTGATTAGTGCCGTCAATGGAGTGCTGACTTGTGAAGTTACAGAAGAAAACAAAGACTCTACTGGACTCTACTTTTGTGTGAAGAATCTTTAGTCCTGGTTAGCTGGGACTGAATAACCAGACATGATAAACAAATCACTAGCACTACTAAAGTGACAGCTTTGGATTTTGGGGATACTAGATGTTGGTCAGCTAGTGTTTAGAAATTAGCAGAGATTAAGGAGAAACTGTTTACTGGTCTAATTGGTGTTGTAAAACCTGGAAAAGCAGGGCCTACACATGAGACAGACTAAAGTCTTATGTGACTGCCAACTTCATTCAGATCAGAACATCAGAAATTTATACTCTGTGGGTTAAGAGTAATCACATGAGTAAGATGTTCGATGATAACTACAAGCTACATGTGGCAAAAACATGTTTTTTTTTTCCCCCAGAAGCATATGAATAACAAAACTAAAGCAACCTCACTCCTATCTACTAGTAGTGGGAGGAGCATGAAAAGCATTCCAAGAAAAATTCTGTGTTTAACAAAAACCTGAGGTCATAAAACTTTTGTCTTGTTTTCTTGGAGTCTTCTCATAGGCACTTAGGATTCACACACTACTCCATTTTTGGACTGAGTTTCAACAAAGAACAGCATTACTGAGGTGATAACCTCTGGAAACTATTTCTTGAGGGTCAGCACACAGAAGCTATATTACAGACACATTCAATGTTGTACCTTGTGCTGTCAGTTGAACTTTGTAGTGTAAGGGTAACCCAGGTGGTACTGGTTTTGAAGATGTGAAGGGGTTGTGGAGAGTGGCTGAGGATTGCTTGGAACTTTGTGGCAGGGCTTGCATCCATAAAGAGAGTTCAGGAGAGGCTATTGGCGAAAGTGCAGCCCAGGTGTAGCAAGTGATTCCAACAGTTTTGGAGATGCCATTCCATGGGATGGACACTAAGAACAGTAGCAACATTACAGAGCCTAGAAGACAAGTTCTGCTTGTGATGGCAGAGCTGGACAATGGCCCAAATCCCTGGAGCACCTCAGATCGTGAATGATTGTCAGAGAGTTGGGGATGGAGTTATTTATGCTGTTGGAGTCAGTTTAGCATTGTTGAGATTGTGACTGAGCCCTGGTTCTGTATATGGACGTTTCCTGTTCAGACCTCCTGTTCCCAAATACTCAGCAGCTACTTCCCAAATTAATACTGTGAAGTTTATATTAATTGTGAATGCTCAGTCAATAGCTGAGGTTTATTGCTAACTAGCTCTTACATTTTAAGGTAACCCATACTTCTGATTTATACTCTGACATGTGGTAGTAACTTTATTAATATGGTATATTCATTTTTTACTCCTTCTGCATCTGCCATAAATTCCACTGATTCTGCCTTTCTTCCCAACATTCTCAGTTTATTTGGCCCACCTATACTTCCTGGCCAATTGGTGTTTCATTAAATCAATTCTAGAGACAAATCTTTACAGTATACAAGAGGATCATTCCACAGCATGGTTCTTCCCTCTTGAAAAAAAGAACTTTAATGTAATTCTGATATTTACAAGAGCTCACAGCTGACTTTGGACTCTTAAAGGAGATTTTGAATTTTTAAAGTGATTGGATATTTTAAATAGACTGAATTTTTAATGTATTTGAATTTGTAAGAACTGAGGGACTTTTAAAGTTATTTATGTTTTACATTCTGATATTAATATTAATGTTCAATGTTGGTAATAAATGAGAAGGGAAAGGTGATAATTGAAAAGTGATGTGTTCCTCGGTCTGGTTGACATGGTGTTGGTTGTACTGGTTAGTAGTTGTAATAGTCAGTAGCTGTACTTGTTAGTTTTATGTCAATTTGACACAATCTATAGACAGCAGAGGAGATGACTCTACTTGCTTTTTGGCCATGTGTTTTGTTGCAACAGTAATAAAAATCTCCAACTCAGACAGAGACATCACAGGCATTTTTACTTTTATACTCATTAACTATTATTTTAATTGTTCATTTAAGTTATCCACTGTCAATTTTTACATGAAAACTGTATTTGTTTAATGACCTTGTAAAATAATAAAGATAACATTTAAAAAATTAAATACTGTTGTCAAAACAAGTAAGAATGTGAATGTAGGAATAACCAAACACAGACAATATATTGTAAAGACAGCATTAAGAGAATGTCACACCAAAGATTTTGCATGTGCTCCTCTATGAAAAGTAAACTGAATTAGTCAAGAATATTGTAGAGGCATGTATGTGCTAGCACAGCTGTGAGAATGCACAATGTGGAAGGCACTTAGCATGTACTGAAGCAAGCAGGGAGAAATTATGCATGTGAATAGAAACATTTTGAGGAAAGTGACAGTGACCACCGAAAAGGGAGTTCAAACCCCAGCTAAGACCCTAAGCAATTGTGGAGAGGATGTCTGTCCTTGACTATTGGCCATGCCCTGTGGTCATATTGGTGACAGTGTTAAATAACATTATAGAACCTTCACCCAGCAACTAATGGAAGCATATGCAGAGACCTATAGTAGGACACTAGACTGAGCTCCCAAAATCCAGTTGTACAGAGGAAGGAATGATAATATGAGCAAAGGGGTCAAAACTATGATGGAGATACCCACTTAAGCAGCTTGCCTGAACTAATCGGAGCTCGCCAACTCTGGCCTGACAGTGGGGGAATCAGTATAGAATGAAACTAGGCCCTCTGAATGTGGTGATTATTGTATGGCTGGGGCAGATGGTGGGGCTACCAGCGGTGAGACCAGTATTTATCCCTACAGCTTGTACTGGCTATTTGGAAACCATTCTCTTAGAAGAGACACCTTGATCAGTCTAGTTATAGTGGGGAGGGCCTAATGTAATGTGATGGATTCTATTGACTTCCCGTGGGAATGCTTACCCTTCTGAGGAGAGAATGGCCAGGTGTGTGGAGGAGGTCGAGAAAGTAAGTAGAAGGAGGGGAGGGAGTGGGAACTGGGATTGGTATGTAACAATGAGAAAAGATATTTTTTTTAAAAAGAGTAACTAATTTTTAAAAAATCAATGTCATTATCTTCTACCTATTAAGTTTGCATCAAGCTAAGATTATAGAAACCATGCCTCAAAATAAGAATAAGGAGTATAAAAAAAGAGAAGGAAGAGGAGGAGGATAAGAAAAAAGAGAAGGAGATAGAGAAGGAGGAGGAATAAGAATTAGATTAATGAGATGTTTGTGTAAAATGAGCAGAGTAAAGATTAGAAGATGCTGCATGCTCTTCTAAGGAGGAGTATTGTAGAATATTTAACTATGTAAAGATGTGTTACATTAGTTTATGCTGTGAAATATTGTTTTAACTGTATAAAGGTGTGTTACATTGGATTTTGCTGCATTTGTTTAAATATGAAAAGACATGTTGCTGCTTTACCTTGCCTGCCTAAGGTTCCTGATTGGTCTAATAAAGAGATGATCCAGCTAATAGCTAGACAGAGATGGAATAGGCAGGGCTGGTAGCAGAGAAAATAAATAGAGGAAGAAATATAGGGTGGATAAGAACAAAAGAAGAAGAGAGGAGAAAATGAGGGAGATGCCTGGGGCCAGAAGCCAGGCAGGCACCAGAAAGACAAAAATGGAGACAACAGGAAAGAAAGATATACAGAAAATAAAAATAAAAGTCATGAGGCAAAATGTAAATGGAGAAAAACAGGTTAAGTTATAAGAGCTAACAAGAAAAGAGATAAGCTAAGGTCACATATTCAAAACTAATTATAAGTCTTTGTGTCATGATTTGGGAGCCTGTTGGTGGCCTGGCACAGCGGAGTGCTGCTATTTGATTGATGTAGAACTGTTTATAAATGTGTGTGTGTGTGCGCATTGTCTCTGTGAGTTTACATATGCCTGTATATATACAAGCATTTGCATTCACATGCTTAAGTGTATATGTGTGTAGAGGACAGAGATAAAAGTTAGGCCTCTTCTTTTTAATATATTTTATTGATTTTATTGAACCCTACGTTTTTCTCTGCTCTGCTCCCTGCCTCTCATTTACTCACTCTATATCTTACTTTTCCAAACAAAGTCTCTTACAAAACCCAGAACTCATCAATTACCAGGACTATTGGCCAGCATACCCTAGGGATCCTTCCATTACTTTTTACGCTTAGGTATATGCCACTAAGTGTGGTTTTTACTTGATTTCTGGGTATGAAGCTAGGGTCCTTACACATATGTAGCAAGTGCTTTTCTGTGGAAGTCTGTGCACACAAGAGCCTGCAGAATAATAATCTAGTTGACGTAAGAAGAGAATCCAGTTCAACAAGAATCAATAACTGTTGTTGGTTCAAACTTCTGAAGTCTGAAGCCAGGGAATTTATTTTAGGCATGTTTACATACAATTTTGGAAAAGTTATTTGGTATAAGACAATCTCCAGGTGCACAAAGAGGCACAATTGCATCAAAGCTCTTCCGAAAATAAATGTCACTTCTTCCATGAAGGAGTCTTCTAAGAATAGGCAACATGTGCTATGTTAAGAACCTAGGGAAAGATCTTCTGTTGTTTCCATCATACAGATTGCACAGGAGTCAACAAGATATGAACCGTCTCTGCTCCATTTGCAATGTACCTGTGACATCTCCCATGAAGATCGGTTCTACTGACTGAAAAACGATGGTCAAGCTAAGGTCCAGGGAGAATAATTAGGATAACTAATTATTAGTCTGGGGAGTTAGGTTTCAGCTGGCTTTATAGTAGACACACAGATCATTAGGCTATTAATCACATTCATTGCCTGACTTCTGGATAGAAAACAGGTTCTTTCCCTTCCCTTGAAAGAAAGCCCCTGAATGTTTTGCACTACTGGTTTTTCTAGTGCTTATGTTTAAGCCTGAGGACCTCAATCCCTCTACATTTTATTTTACCAACTAAGCCATTGTTTCAGTCCTTATTAAAACATTTTTCAGAATGCAATTGAGAAATAAACCTGTAATGGTTCCGATAATAATGTTAAGCCTGTGAACAAAACTTACAACTTTCTTTTCTTCAATAAAGTTGATAATTGGTCTTCTCTTGAAATTTTCAATGGATTTTTCAGTAATATCTATAAAATATTGTGAAAACATTTTCCATTGTTATGTAGCATCATCGTCATACTGTTTTTCTAGCAATGTGTTATCTCCATATTGAGAATATCATCATTTCTGATTGAATATTCTCATGATTCATTTTTCTTCCTGTCTTTATCATTATACTGGAAATTATTTTCTTTGTAAAATGTCTAATTATGTCATGAATTTAAATCTATTCCCTCTATCGAACCATTATTATGAGAAAATAATTTGTGGTGAGTAAAGTATTGGTATGTTGATGTTTATATTGGCCATGCTTCTGTGTGCAGACTCTTCTTTTGTCTGTTTTGTTTTTCCTTTGTTCCTTGATTTTCTATAAGAATCTCTAATATATGGCATCTTAGCATTTTTTTTTTTCGAGACAGGGTTTCTCTGTGGTTTTGGAGCCTGTCCTGGAACTAGCTCTTATAGACCAAGCTGGTCTCAAACTCACAGAGATCCGCCTGCCTCTGCCTCCCAAGTGCTGGGATTAAAGGCGTGTGCCACCCCCTCCCCCCGACACATCTTAGCATTTTGACATCTATTTGTTTTCTTTATACACTAGGCTTGCTAATAAACTGGTCTTTGACTTAACAAAGGACTTTTATTTTGAGTGGTGAGAATTAAAGCTAGAATCACACATATTCTAAACAAATGTTCTAGTTGAAGAAGCCATCTGGCAAATGAAAGTTTTATTCAAAAATTGGCATTGTGCTGTAAGACTTTTTTAAAAAAGCTTTCTAACTGGCAAGGCTTTTCATGATATTGCTTTAGTCTTGCTAAGAACTCTCTCATTTCACTGCTAGGCAGAAGTGAACATCTCCATTAAACAACCCTTCATACCAATCACAGGAAAGCTCACAGTACTGCTGCAATGGCATGGGATTTCCAGCTCACCACATGATCTTCATAGGCACTGGTGGAGATCTTGGAAGGAGCATTTACCACTGGATGGTGATGGTGAATGTCTTGATTCTCTACTAGGCTTCACCTGACAACACTCTGTCAAGAAATGGAAACAAATACTTCATTATTTCTGTATCCCATGGAACTCTAGGATATCCATTCCTCTTCTGGGAAGGGAAACTTGCTACTTTAGAGTGAGGATGGAAGTCTTGGATTTCCATCTGACCTGCTATAGTAAGGAAATGAAAAGAAACTTGAGTTTCTCAGTATACTCTATAGTAGCATAAACATCTGTGTTTCTTTCTTAACTATTGCTGGCATGAGTCAGGGTAGAGTTCAAATACATTGATGGGCTAGCATAGATTGATATTTTATGTTTTGCTAGACTATCTTCTTTTGCTTTGTATTTGAAACTATGTAGGTAGTTTATTTTTCTGTTTTGCAATTTTTTTTCCTTTGCCTATCAATAGAAGCAGATCTATATTGGCAGTTTCTCCAAGATAATCTTGACTATAAATTGCAACAATAAAGCACACAAAGAGCTCACCGCCATGTTGTTTTTGAGATGGTATTTGTAAAGCAATGCTTAGCCTGCTATAGCTGTATTCATGAAACTCTGGAGAAAGATGGAGAATGTTCATTCATGACACAGCAAAACTGACAAGTAGTTGTCAGTTTTTTTTTTCCAATCCATATCACAAGGGCAATTTGGATGAGCCTTGATTGATGTCTGTCCTTGAAATGGCTAGCATTACTGGAGAGGACATTCTGTAATTGGCAATGACTTTTGCCCCAAAGTGAAACACTCTATATAATGCAAGATCATTCAGTATAAAAGTATTACAGAAAAGCTGTTGGATCAGAGGGCAGCCCCAGTATAGTACACATACCTAAATTTGCATGTTTTGTTGCTGTGTTTTTATTTTCTTCCCTTACCACAGTTGTTCTGTGCTTGTATTTCTGGTACCACAATACAAAGCAAGTTATTTATATTTTTTGTTCTCTTCCTTCCTTTGTTCCTTCTTTTATTTCTTAATCTCTCCTTTTCCCTCCCTTCCTCCTCCTTACCTTATCCCTTTCACTATGATCAGATATTGTACTTCATATGATGCTGAGAATATTAAAATTGCAGTCACAATCCTGTATTTGCTCAGTGAGTCACCATAAGGCTGTGTGGGGTCTTGGGTCTTAACGCACAACTTCATTCATGGGGCACTTTTTCTGTGCTATTCTGATTATTATTATTTTAGTCTATCTGCTCCAATTTTGTTGATTGACATTTCCATGGTCATCTATCAACCTTGTCAATATTACCCCCTATTTTACCCTGAAGTAACAGACTAAACACCAGTAGCCCATGGCTGTTCAGTATCCTGGAAAACAAAACATCTTTTGTTTGAGAATTTACTTTCTCTGTCTCCAATTCTGATATATTTATTTGCTTTTCATTGTGCATGACATTTTAATTGTTATAAATAGTTAGAAAACTTGAAAGTATTTCAATTTGTTTTTGGTTGGAACAGAATTCCTGAACATGGTTCAATGTGAATTTTGAATGCAATTTTGTTTTAATGTTTTAATCAAGACAAAATGTAGATACTTCTTTTTTTGGTAAAATCTGAAATAACCATCCCATTAGACATGATGATACAATCATTGTAAAGTCAGCACAAAACTGTGTTTAAATTAATATGTTGAGTAATTTCTTGTAACAGGAAGCTACTACATTTGCTATTCAATGTAGTCCTTTCAAATGTTAAATATTAACTTTAGGTTTCTTTATTGATAAATGATATAGTATTTTCTATAGATAAAATGCTATTGACTCTTAATCATGTATTTTAATGTTAATACATAAGCTGATATATGCTGATTAATTTTCTTGAATGCAGTAAGATAATAAATGTAATGGTCAGTGCTTTGAAAGGAAAATACGCATGTACAACATTCAAAAATGTTGTGCACACATACATAACCCAGGAGTTAGAAAGTGTGGAAACTCCTGTCTTCTATGTAATCTTATTTATTTATTTTAAAACTTCAAATCTTGTTTGTTATGAGATAGACATGCCAGAAAGATTGCATGTACTGATTTAGCACTTTTAGTTTATCAATGGAGTTGATTATCTACTTTCAGTAATATCTCTACCATTCCATAAACATGATAAAAACAGCAGTAAACACATATCAATGACATGTATACCAGCAAAGCATTCTCTGGGTCACATAAATCCTGTACTATTTTACTAAGCAAAATAATAGCATACTGAATAACATACTGCAGCATCCTCATCCTTAGGACTTTGGTCTCTCATTCTCCACGATTTCCTTTTACTTCCCAATTCATCAAATGTGCTTCATGTCAGCACTTTTGCCATAACATTTCCATGAAACTTATATGCAAGTACTGAGGCAAGAAACTATTTTGGAAGACACAAAATTTACTTCAAATATTCTGTTTCAATATCTCATATTTTGTAGCAGTATAGGTTAATATCAAATTTGTATATTAGGAACCTAAGAGAGGGACTTTTGCATTGAAACTTAGAGGTAAGTACATGCCATAGGCTTTGGTGCCCAAATTATCTGATATCTCTCTCTCTCTCTCTCTCTCTCTCTCTCTCTCTCTCTCTCTCTCTCTCTCTCTCCCTATCTATATGATACACATGTGATATTTTGTGATATATATATATATATATATATCAATGCACAGAGTCAGAGAAATACTGACAAGTATAACATCTCAGGATGTTTACTTTTCTTTCTTAGTGCCTATTTACAAAGTATTTCAGGAAGAAAAAAATATATCTCTGAATAAAAGATGATTTAAGAAATTAGTTTAACTTTTACTTGGGTAGAGACATATCATGAAAATATGATATCAAACCAAACATCATAATCCATTTGTAAGCATTATACCTGAAATCTTGAAACCATCCTCCATTTATGTATGATTTTCTCAGTCAAGCAAAATTGAGGTCTTTTGAAGGGATAAACAGACAAAGTTTAGATGAGATTGGCATCATGTTTGCCTACAATGATTTGATTGCATAGGCTTGTACATTTTGACAGGATTTATCTTCAGGTACATCAGTATCTCTTGACCGCATGAAATTTTAAAACAATGAAAAAATACAGATGAGCTGTTTATGTGCAGTACATACATATACAGATATGGTCTAGGCGAGGCTACCTGAAATCATGGAGACACAGCTCTGGTTTTGTTTATTTCCTTGTAAACAAATATTTAACTGATTTAATATTATCTGTGTTATATAGATAATATGTAATTATCTATATAATCTACACACATTTTTATAACTTTATTCTTACTAATCTATGTGAAACTATTTAACTCGGTGTTAGGTAGTTAAATACCACAGCTGATGATTTCTATATTAACTAACAAGTGGTGTTTGTGAACCCAGAGATACCAATGAAAATTTCATTGTTTGAGTGTAATTTTTGAAACTTTAGATGCTTAAATGTGGTAGATAAGTGTGGCTAGTGTTTTAAAATATCAGTTAAATCTTATGTAATCCACCTATATATAAAAAATAAATCATTAGTAAATTAAATACAATAGCAAGAGCTAGTTCCAGAACAGGAACCAAAAAGCTATGGAGAAACCCTGTCTCAAAAAATCCAAAAAAAAAAAAAATTGTATTTAGTTTACATAATTGTGAAAATAGAATGCAAATAGTAAGTAAAAATCTAAACTCAGCCTGTTGGAGGGGACACACACCTTTAATCATAGCACTCAGGAGGTAGAGACAGGTAGATCTCTGTGAGTTCAAGGCCAGCCTGTTCTACAAGAGCTAGTTCCAGGACAGACACGAAAGTAACACGGAGATATTCTGTCTCAAAAAAAAAAAAATCTAGACTCAAAATAATAAATCTTAAAACCTGCTTCACATCTTTTTCCACATGTGTTGTTTGTAGGGTAATGTCAGCTGGGTAAAGCAAGATAGGTAGAGGATGTTAAGCCATTTGGTACAGACAATAGCGTTCTACAACTTCGAGCTTGCCTGAACATATGTACATGAGTTGGATTTTTGAGTCTTCAGAGTTATGAGTATGTGACAAGGATGTTCAAGCCAATTAAGTCAGTAAATTTTTAAAGTCAAATTTCAATTACATTTTATACACCATGAAACTATTAAAAAGTGTGGGAGGAGATATTTGTAAAAATTAATTTCAAACAACTTGGATGGAACCTAATGAACACAAACACCATCAAAGATTATTCTGGATGTTTTTATAAGGAAACTTTACTGAAGAAATTTAAAAGAGTGTATCTTGAATAAAGCAAATGATTCTTTAGAGTATGAGTCTATTTTATTTAATTCGTTGAGGAATGTAATGGACCAAAACTGAGTTCTACTAAAAAAGAAGGCATTTTGTCAATAAATTGAAGTTGGACTAAAACTTTAGTACTTTCCTGTGTACCAGCCAAACACAACCTTACTACATACTTTGTATGTTGTATTTTATTTGCTTGTTCGTTGCTTGGGACTTTTTATTTTATTTTATTTTGGGAGGAATATGGGGTAATTTAGACAATGCAAGACATCGTATTGGATGGTTTTGTGTCAACTTTGTGTCCAACTTCAGTGGAAGGAGTCTCGGTTAAGAAAACGTCTCCTTGAGATAAACTGGTAAGGCATTTTCTTTTTTAACGATCAATGGAGAAGAGCCCAACCCAAGATATGTGGTACCATTCTAGAACTGTTGTTCCTGGGTTCTATAAGAAGCTGGACTGAACAATTCAGAGGAAACAAGCCTATTAACTCCTCCTCTAAATCAGCAACTGCCTCTGGGATTTTACCATCCTGTCCTGATTTCCTTCAGTGATGAACAGCAATGCTGAAGTGTAAGTCTAATAAACCCTTCCATCTCTAACCTGATTTTTGGTTATGGTGTTTTGTTGTGAGAATAGAAAACCCTACTGAGACAGCCCTTAATGGGTCATCATTCAGGTAGTTAAAAATTATAATCAGTAGATGAATAAAGATTAATTATTTTCATGAAGGAGTAAATATCCATGACTTGCTTTGGATGGAAAATATAGGGATTTTTGAAGACTATTTGGGATAATAAAAATGAATGTATTTGCAATTATTTGGTACTATATACCAGTTGAAATGTAACTTATGAGGCATGATAGTATGAAATCATTAACCTCACACAAATATTTGAAATGGAATTGTGCTGCTTGTTTTTCATTAACTCAATGCAAACCTAGACATCTAAGAAGAGGAATTCTTTACTGAAATGAGTGCATCCATAAAATCGACCTATAAGATAGTGTGTGGAGTATGTTTTGGTTAGTGATTGATATGGGATGGCCCAACTCACTGAGGGTAGTATCACACATAGGCTGCTGCCCTTGGTGTTATAGAAAAGCAGGCTAGCTGTGGAAGACAAGTAAGCAGCACTCTTCTACAAACTGCATCATTTCAGTTTTTGAGCCAAAGATTCCTCCATGATTTTCCTGGATGATGGACTTGTAGGCCTATATTTCTATATGATGTGGCAGCCAGGCTCTGAAGCCATAGGCCGACCTGAGGTGGTCATATAGACCTGCATACAGGCTGTCACTGCCCCAATAATAGCCAGGATGTGCTGTTCCTTTCTCTTTTGTTAAAAATGTAGATTGCCTGGGGAAAGGTGTTTTGCTGAAGCTGATGACTAAGTTGTAGGTGTTTCCCTAGCCCTGTGTTCCCTGGAAAGAGAATATTAATGAGATATCCACCTTGGGTTACCTGGGGGATTAAGAGATGTTTTGTATAATAAATGCGGGTAGATCTTCAGGATGGAGCGAAGCCTGAGATGCCCTTCTGTGATGATGGTGTAAACTGTGTCTGGTTATTTCTCGCACCTCCGTATCAGTTAGTGAAGATAGTTTCTGTGTCGGGGCCTGGTTGAAGATGCAACAAACTTTTTCTTTCTTACATTACCTTTGATATGAGGGTCTGAGGTACTACTGTAATAGAGCTGGTCGTGGGTTGGGGAGGGTTGTTGTGGCATTTGGACTTTGACCTGGAAAACCCACTGAATCCTCATAAAGTGTCAGGTGTTCTGTGGGAGATTGGAAGATAAAAAGTGCTGAGAGATATTCAGACAGTGGGGTTTTGACTTGTAAAACTTCAAAGGGAAGTTCTAGAGTTTCTTAAAGATTCTACTAACCCTACTCAATATTTGGAATAAAGGATCTATGGTTCTGATTAGGCGGGGTTGGAAAATTGGCTTTGGCTAACAAGAAGTCAGAAGCAGTAAAGTAAAACCTCTGTTTTCTTTAGAAATTTGACATTGACTAACTGCAGAAGGGAAATTACTGAGCAGCATCATTAAGGTGAAATCTTCTGGGAAATGTTTCCACCAGAGTCAGGATACAGACACTGTGTTGGAGACAATGGCAAAGTTGTACCACGTGCTGGCACCTGAACTTGGAGAGACAATTGATAAAAATATAGCATTTGCAGTAGAAGCCCTGGGATTGAGAGGATCTTTGAGATAAATGGAGGCTTGCCACCAGGTGGTAGGGTTAGGGTTTCTGAATAGAGGCCATAAAAGACTATTGATGAAGGTACAGCCCAGAAATTTAAGAGACCCCAACATTTTGGACCACCAGTTGCACTATGTTTGGTGCTATATGTGTTTAATATGGCAAGATCTTACAGAGTTAGAGTTGTTCAAGATCTTTGCAGTTGAGAAGACTATGAGACCTAGACATTGGACACAGAATTATATAAACTTTTGTTATATTTTGACTTTGATGTATTTTGAATGTGACTACACCCTAATTCTTCTCTCATTTATACTGTGTAGCTTACTGGAACTTTAGTGAGAATTTGAATATTTTAGATAGTAGCATTTTAGAGGTGTTTGAATTTTGCAAGAGATGGAGGCTGTTTTAAAGGGATTGAGTTTTTAAAATGTTTGAAAATTTAAAGACAGTGGGATTTCAAAACTTGAGATGTTTTATGTTGTGGCATTGATATTGTAATACCTTGTATATTGATATTGTAAGAAAATAATCTGTGGCTTCATAAAGGATGTATTTAAGTGTCAAGTTGAGAAGCTGTCAATTGTGCTGTTTATTTTCTGTCAACTTGATACAAACTTTGACACTTTTTTGGTGTTGTTGAGCCAGAGTTTCTCTGTCTAATACCGCTGAATGTCCTGGAACTCACTATACAGACTACACTGACCTCAAATTCAAAGATCTTCCTCTCGATGCCTCTTAGTGCTGACATTTAAGGGTGGGATTTCATTTGAGAAAATATCTCCATCAGCTTGTCCTGTAGCAAATCTGTTGAGTATTGTCTTGATCAATGATTGATGAATAGACAGTGCTATCCTTGAGCATAAAGTTTTGGCTTATGTAAGAAAGCAGACTGAGCAAGCCGTAATTAACAATCCAGAAAATAGCATTCCTCCACGCCCTGTGCTTTAGTTCCTGATTCCATGTTTCCACACTGTGTTTCTACTCTGACTTCCCTAATGGATATAATACAAGCTGTAACATGAAAGAAAATCCTTTATTCACAAAGTTGCCTTTGGTCACAGTGTTTCATAACAGTAGAAACTCACACCAAGACAAGACTTTACAAACTCACCCATGTGCAAATAAAGAATGAATTATCTGAATCTAAGAGTGTGTAAGTATCAAGGAAGATTTTCAAATGGCCACTGCTTCCTGTGGAGTCATATGGAAGGCCATAGAAAAGGAATAAAAATAAGATACATTGCGGGAATCAAAGAAAGATTATAAAGAACATGGAGCCAGTAATCTTGAGCACTATAAAACTTTTTTATAGAATAATTGAAAATATCCACTATAGTCAACAATTAAAATTGAGAAATCAACTCTCAAGGCAATAGAAATGCTGCTTCTTCCCTATGATCTGTTTTGAGAATTAACAATGGGAAGATGTTATTCAATTCAACATAAAATATTTTTCAAAAATTCAAAAAAATAAATAGAAGAGGATGATTAGAAAAATAATGGGAATTTTTCTGAATTTCTGTGATATTGTCTTTACATCTAGGAAAACTTATCATCTTGTTAATTACATAATATAAAATGACAACTGTAATAACTAAAGAAGTATTTCATATTGCATTTTCCTACTCTTATCATTTTATTTAGAAAGTCTGTAAATGTAAACTTCTTGAGTTTATAGCAGAATCTTGGTGTGGCTTCCCTACCAATTCACCCAGCAGAAACTTAATAAAAGTTTGTTAAATGTCTACACAGAAAGCTAAATTATATATAGTTTCAAACATTATATGGTGACTATATTTTTAATCAACTGTACTACTAATCATAAAATATTTTGATGTATAGACATACATATAGAATCATCCCATAAGCGAATTCATACATGAAAATTTAAATATATTTATATGTATAAAACTAAAATACATATAGATTATTTTCCATGCTATTCTTTAATTACTATATATAAACTCTTTAATGATGTGAGAAAAATTTAATTTAAAAAATTCTACAATCCTCTTATTTATATTATCATATCCTTAGTTCAAAATAAGTTGTTTTTTGTAAATTCTGGAAATACTAATGAATATGCTTGGTATTATGCACATGAAATAACCTTGTGCTGACAGCATAATAATAGTGAAGAAAGGCTTTTAAAATAATATCAATTTTCCATAAGCCACTATGCATAGTGCATAATAATAAGATGCAGTACAAAATCAATTTTTGGTGTAATCATTTCTGTTTTCTTTCATACCTTTTAAAAAGTGATGCATCATCAAAACATTTTGTTTTCTTATGAATTTCAAAAAGAGAACAAAAAACCTGCTTGACCTTCTCTCCAATTGGCTGAGGCTTTCGTGCTTTCATTTGGGTCTCCATTAGTGGAAAGTGGTTTTAGCTAGCTGTACTCAAGCATTTCAGTCAATCACCAGCTTTTATCTTGTTGTTATCATAAAGGGCCATTTCTTTCCTAAAATGGTCAATTAAGTTCATGGAAATAAATGGGGAGGAATATAGAATTTGTTAGTTGTACTGTCTGTAGTACACTGGTTTGCAGAAAAAACATTTCAGACAATTTCTTAATGAATTGAAATAGCTTTCAGTTCATGAGATTTTTTTCTTTCCCATTTCTTTTCTCTCTAGGCACAGTTCCCAGTTAACAACACAGTAATTGAGTATTTGAAAGCTCTTACAATATCTACCTCATCCTTAAAGATGGGTCCTGGTTTTTGGATTAACTACTCCATTTGTTTCCATTTGTATGAAGTGCATTTCAAAAATCATTTGTAGTAGGTTTTACTTAAAAAGCACCAGAATGTTTCTTTGTATTTGAGAATAATGTGACAAAAATATTCAGCTTCTGAAGTAAATGCATCAAGTAGGATATACCATTAGTACTAAGAACCAATTCAATGCATAGAGTACATGAAAATGTAAGCCAAGTTATGGTCAGTGAAGTCCTGATTTGTGAGTGACTTTATAATCTAGATCCTTCCCAACAATAATGCAGGCTTGTGTTGCTCCTTTTTCCCCCTTAATTCAAATTAAAGGTCCTTGAATTTGTTATGTTGAAGGTTCAGAATATATTCCAGTGTTACCTGACAGGCAAGACTAAATATTTCTATGTGGCATTGTCTCATGCTGCTAAGAAAATGTAGTCTAGAAATGTGAAATTTAGGTAATATCTTTCAAAATTAAATATAGTGCTGAATGGTTATACTTAAATTCTTAAAAGGAAAAAACATGTAGTTCAAGGATTGCTTCTATTTTTATGTAAAAATCATTTTTCTTAGTTAATATACTGTTAGTTAATATAATGTTTCTAAGTTGATATAAATACTAAAATTAAAGATAATTACAGATAAAATAGTTTTAATTTATTATTATCCATCTGAAAGCATGAAGCTAGAAGCATGATCAATCTGTTTGAAACTTTGATTCTATGAAGAGGTAGATAAACCATAGTATACTTGTCTTCCACCAAACAATAGGCTAAATATTCTTGAGAATGTTAATATTCAAATCAATAAGAAAGAGTATTACACTCTATAAAGGGTAGAGGCTTCATCCAACTATTTAAAAGTGTCATTAGACCAAAATGACTTATCCTGTAAGAAAAAGGATATCTCTTCAAATCAGAGACAGATGCCGGACGAAACCTTGCCAGTAAGCCACAGATACATGGTGATACACAGATTAATAGAAATTGGCTAAATTAAGATGTAAGTGCTTGCCAATAAGAAGCTCAAGCTAATAGACCAAGTAGTGATTTAATTAATATAATTTCTGTGCAGTTATTGCAGGATTCGTACAACAGATTGGTGCACCAATGTGGGGCTGAATACATCCATGTAAAACCTGAGAAAGCTTGGAATGGAATTCTAGGCAAAAAAAAAAAGTTTAGCACAGTTTCTTGTTAGCTACAAATTTCTTTTCTAGATGGACTTTTGAGGAGCACAGGTACTATGGCTACTTTGAGAGAGATGCATTAAAAACTACATGGCTTCTTTCAAAACGGTGGCTTCCTGGTTCACAGCACAAAGGGCTCTGACTCCTTTGGCAGACCTGGCTACAGAGCATTTAAATGGGATTTTTGAGCAGAGTGCTACACCTTGCTTAATGGCAACATAGACACACTGTGTGACTGAAAATGGCACCATGAACATGGCTTGCACTAAACAGACCTCTGCTCCACCATGATTAACTGGGAAAAGCCAAAGGGCAAAATAGCCTCAGTTTTAGTAACAATGCTTAGCTGCTTAGCATTTTAAGAAGTAGTCCTGTTCAGAAAAGAATTTCAGAAATACAATAGAAAGGATTCAGACATAAAAGACCTCTAAACAAGACACAGTGTGTTTAAAAAGTGTATGTAGGCTTGGGAGAGAAAAAAAGAGTAAAGAGATAGTAAAAGTAATATAAAAAAGTGCAGACATTCATAGATTAAAGGAGTAAAAATAACAGAATACTACAGTCAGGACTTAACCATATTCCTAAATTTTCTATGGGTCCCCAAAATATTATTAGTGTCCCATTCAGCAAGAAGTATCCTAGAAAACTATGCCCACATTCCCAAAAACATGAATTATGGATGTTTTTATTTGTTTATGTGTTGGTTATAAGTTATTATAGATAATGGACATGGAAAAAGCTAAACAAAGGAGATTAGATTTAGTATGCTTGCTTTAAAAAAAATGGGAAGTGCTATGGGATAAAACTCTTGAATACTGTAAAGATTTGTCACTCATAATGGTTTATTAAAATGCTGATTGGCCATTAGCCTGGCAGGATATATAGCCAGGGTGACCAGACTAAGAATTCTGGGAAGAGGAAAGGCAGAGTCAGTCACAAGTCATATGCAGAGGAAACAATATTAGAATGCCTCACTGATAAAGAGTCCCAAGTCACATGGCTAAACATAGACAAGAATTAAATTAAGTGGTAAGAGCTAGTTAATAATAAGACTGAGCTAATAGGCCAAACCAATTATAATTAATATAAGCATTTGTGTTTTGGGGGGCCTGAACAACTGAAGTACTAGATAGGACAGAAACATCTGTCTATAGACAAGAGTGAGAACTCTCTATCTCTGTTCATTTGTATATTTGTACTTCTGAATTTCCACCTTGTAGTGTGTAGTTGAAAATATTTATATATTCAATACCCATGGGCTATGGGATCAGCACTCATAGGAATAACTTTATTTCCTTGCTCACTAGTGGAATGTATGATGGAACTGAATTTCCCTTGGGTGTAGTATATGCCAGGCAGATTTGTTGTACTTACTCTCAAGGCAAAACTGATCTTGAACTCTGTTGTACATAGGGTCACCACTATCCCCATGAGAACTACAAAGATACTGGGGAAGCAAACTGTTCTGAGTATAAAAGTGGAAAACTGTTTTCATGCTTTCCCTTCTTGATAACCATGATTTCTCATGACCTTAGTTCTCTTATGTAATCACATGTACATGTTCTGTCCCTTGGTTCTCTTCAAGTAGTCAGCCAAACTGCCATTACTAAAAGAAATGTTACCCTTGTTTTACTTTATTCTCCAACACAGATCTCTGCAAATTTATTTTTAAGTAAGCTGGCTTCAGTGACCTTCTTCTTGTTTGAGTTAGTGTGATTCATTCAAGCAAATTGTGGTAACATGTGCTATGAGTTTCAGAGAAAAGAAAAATAAAGAGGCTTTAGTTTTCCAAAGTACTGGGTTGGGGGTGATTTTAGCAGAGCCTTCACCTTGAAAAGCATTAATTCTCCAACACCTTATCTACCTATGTCTCTCAGGTGAGAGGGACATGCCCTTCCTTTCTCTATTCATCCGTTTCACTGCTGTTCCAAACACTCCTTATACCTTCCTTTTTTTGGCTTTGCCCACTTTGCCCTGAAGGCTCTTTCTCACTCTGTTTGGATTGACATATCTGGGTGTCTCCACGTCTCTGCAAGATTTTGAGCTTTCCCATGTTTCCCCAGTCACCTTCTGATGACTTCATTTTTTTTCTTGATAGTTCACAGTTTTCCATTTTTCCTTTATGGAAAACAATTATTCTGATTGTGGTTTTGCTCCCACACATCATCTGATATCTTCCTTCTCTTATAGGTTTCACTTTTATGTCCAATGCAAAGCTATGGCTTTTGATTACATGAAACATCCAAACTGTTCTTCTACTCATACTGTACTCAGTGCCAGTTTGAGGGGGAAACATGTTTGCTTTGCCTTCTCTACTTACTTTCTAATAAAAAAAAAACATGATTCTTAGAAGGGGGATGGATTCTCATTTTTGACAGCGAATGAGTTTTGATTGACACTCTGAAAAGTCTAAAGCTTATACTGAAACAAGACTATAAAACACTGATGCTGTCATAAGGGAAAGAGCTTTTAAAACTTCCCATTATCCATTTGATCAAAAGGGATTCCTTGGACAAATGGGACACTAATATGTCTCTTGCCTGTACTTTTGTAATTCTTCATTATTTTTCATTATGCAGACCATACTTATGTATTAACTTGTTTTTTTCTTGTTGTATAATATGCCCCATCCATTCTACAATGTCATACTTTGCAACTAGTATATTCAAAGTCCATAGAAAGAGGATTTTATCACATACATTTAAGTGTTTATTGAATTATTGAAACTTCTACACTGTTTCTATTTTCTATATAGTCAAGGATATCAGTGAGAATGGTTCTCCTGTTGTCTCAGCTATGATGAGTTACACATTATATTTGTACCCCTTAATATTTTCTTGAAAAAACTGCTTGGTTATTTCTTTCTGTCAATGCTTAGTACAGAGAAGGCTATATAAATTTTATCCTAATGTCTTAAACAGTGAAGAGGTACATAAAATTGCATCTACTTGCAGAAATTCTTTCAAAAAAAATTAACAGATACAAAGTAAGAAAAAACAAAAATCAGCAAGTAGTAAGATAAAATTATATTTAAAATTAAAAATTTTAAACTATTTGGAATTGATAATATCATTCAAAAGAAAAGTATTAGGCACTTTCTGAAGGATGGCTAGGAATTTAAAAAAAATAAAAGGACCGAAGATTAATTATTTCATAGACCTTGGTTTCAGTTCTTCCTTGTTAAATCACTTTCTCCAGTGAGAGCCAACAATCTGATGTTCTCATAAGGATAAAAAGCTTTCAAAACTTCCCCTTATCCATTTGAGATTTGTCTGCTGAGTTCTCTCTTTAAGTCTGTTCCCCGTTTTTTATTGGATTATCTGTTCTTTCAGTTTTCATTGTTGAAGTACCTGAGATACTCAACTTCTTAGCAGAAATATTTAGCTTGGATCACAGCTTTGGAGGCTTTAGTGTTACATTGCATTAGGACAATAATAAGGGAGTGTACCATGGCAGGAAGCACATGGAAGTGTGCATATCTGTGGAACATCACATGCATCAAGGTAGATAACAAAAAAAAAAAAAAAAAAAAAAAAAAAACTAGAAACATCAGGCATCCCTAGAGCTGGACTTAAAGCTTGTTGCAAGCTAACCACATGATCACATATTCACTGTACATTGATCAGTTGTGGATTTCTATAACCCTGTCTTTCCCAAAGAGAGATGTCTTTGATTAGGAGTGTTTCTACACTTAACTGTGTATATAAGGATACATTTTGGCATGGAGTTGGGGGTTATGTTGATGTAATAAAAGTGGGAATATTAGGTTCTTCTCCAGGATATATGATTTCACTAGTTAAAGTAGCTAAGTTTATAATACCAAGCTAGATGTTCCTCTTACAGACACAGAGAAAAAGTAATCAAATTGTTTTTAAACAACAAAACACAAAACAAAAGCCCTCCCCTAAGGATAATTAATTGCCTTATTACTGTATGGCTTACCATGACACTTATAGAGTATTATATTATAACATAACAAACACACTGTGTTAGTCTATGATGTACAAAAAAGTAGTTTTTGATTATTCTAAAACCATACCGAAATACATAATAAAAGTAAATAAAATCTAACCCTAAGCTGATTATATCTCATGTTTTTAATTTAAAAATGTTTTCACAAAACTTGCATATTTATATTGGAGAGGCTTAGATACTGCTAACAAATAATATAACCTCTTGGGCAGCTTATATTTTTAAAACTTTCTCTACAATAAATATATCTATTTATGAGGCATTTTCCTGACCTCAAATCATTTTATTTTATTTACTATTATTTTTTAAAAGAAAGCAAATTATCTTTTTCCATTTTACATACCAATACCAGTTCCCACTCTCTCTCCTCCTCACATTT
Organism: Microtus obscurus; assembly: GCA_963919715.1. Taxonomy (NCBI): domain Eukaryota; kingdom Metazoa; phylum Chordata; class Mammalia; order Rodentia; family Cricetidae; genus Microtus; species Microtus obscurus. The sequence goes on along the minus strand of CAWTZC010001020.1, from coordinate 1,723,498 downwards.
GATTTAGTCCCAGTACCTTACCCTCATCCACTACTCAGAGTGGGCAAAGTGCTTTGATTTAGGGAAGGTTCATGGCCCTCCTTATTATATCTAGGCTGAGCAAGGTTTCTATCCAAAGAGAAAAAGTTCCCAAAAGCCAGTATAAGCAGTAGGGATAAATTCTGGTTCCACTGCCAACGGGTCCACAGTCTCTCCCAGCCATACAACTGTCACCCACAATCAGAAGGGCTAGTTTGGACCTAGTTGTTCCTTTCCTTGTCTGGCTAAAGTTGGTGAGCTCCCATTAGCTCAGATAAACTGTTTCTGTGGGTGTTTCCATCATAGTCTTGATCTCTTTGCTCATATTCTCACCCTTCCTACTCTTCAACTGTACTCACTGGGAGCTCAGTCCAGTGCTCTGATGCAGGTCTCCGCCTTATTTTTTAAACCCAAGACTTATTGTTCATCAAAGGGAAATATTTATGAGATTAACCTAATCAAATTCAATGATTAAGCAGAATGCAGGGAGCTTCTCTCCACTATCTTTCTCTTTCCATTCCTGCATTTGCATCCCTTCATTTTTCTTTTCTTTTCCCAATGACATTTAAGAAAATGACTTGTTGCAACCAGTGGCACACACCATTAATTCCAGCATACGGAAGGTAGAGCCAGGTTGATCTTTTTGAGTTTGAGGCCAGTCTGTTCTAAAGAGTGAGTTCCAGGACAGCTAAGATTGTTACACAGGAAAACCCTGTCTCAAAAAATAAAAAAAAAAAAAGAAGAAGAAAAGAAGGAAGGAAGGAGAAGGAAGGAAGGAGGAAGGAAGGAAGAGAAAGAAAGAAAGAAAAAAAGAATGAAAGAGAAAAAATGGCTTGTAAATAATTCTATAATCTATGTGCTTTGAATTTAATTCTATATTAACTTGTGAAATGGAATGCAAATTAATTGATATATTAATCAATTAAAAAATTTTAGGTACAAGTGATATACAATGTGAACTACAAAAATCTTTAAACAGCTAAACAAAGATACTTATCCAAGAACTAACAATGTTATTTATCAGAGTTTTCTTGGGCTATTTGTATGCCTGAAGAAAAAAGAAAAGAAAACATAGATTAAGCTATTGTTTTATATTCTCATTCTCCTAGAAGCAGATGGTATGAATCTACAGAGATTCAAATGGAAAATAAAAGTTCACATAATTGCATATTTCTGATTTCACCATTGTCTTTTTAATTCCCCAATGTCACCAGTGATTTTTCGACATTTATCAAAAATAAAGAAGAACAGCATGGTACATTAAAATTTAGACTTTGATTTTAAGACATCTTAATTATGCATATTTATTAAGTACATTGAGAATATCTACATATTAGCAAAGAAAATAGCAAGTCAATGTCCTTCAAAAGCATGTAGTATTTATGCTTCATAAGTCCATTGACAGGATAATAAAAATAATGGCTATCTTAAAATTATGTTGTGTTTTAGATGTTCCTTGATAAATATTTTAAAATAAATAGAATGGTTATGTTCATCCTAATTTTTACAACTTGTTACCCTCCACCGACTTTGATAACTTACTCTCCAAGTAGAATTATTATTTAAAGTTAATAGAAATACAAGTGAGTTACTTCTTATTTCTCTTCAGTAAGCAATGGGTAGTAATTTGTTTAGTCATTACTTTAAACTGTTAAAGTACTCATGTTGAGTTTCTAGTTTTATTATAAAATCTGTCTCATACACAAAACAAATGACTTTTTAAAACAATTATTTTAAAAATATATTAGTTATCACATTTATGGCTGTTGCATTCTATTTTAACTTTGGTTTCAAACTAGCTAAGTTTTAATGTAATCCTGTCTGTGTTTAAACACCTTTCTTTTCTAATTTACCTTTCTAGATTTTTTATGGGCAACCTAACATTTCATTAAGGACTTAGAACTAAGATGAATGAGGTTCCTACATTAAAAATTGCAAGAACAATTAGCAACACATAAAATATAAATATGCTCATAAATACATTAAAGTAGAGCATTTAAATGAAGTAGGTCACTGAAAAGTTTTGACATTTGAAATGAATGAGAATTATAAGGTTAAATACTTAGAATGATATGAAATAACCTTTTGAAAAGATAATATATCTAAAAGTTATATTTTAACTGGAAGTGATCTTTATTATAGAACATTCTATAAACCCTAAAGTTAACCACTATTTTTACTAGCTTCATGTCATTTATAACCATTAAATATACCTAATTCTTAAATTCCATAACCTTATGGACATACCTGGAGAAAATTTGCATTGCTATACATTTATTTATTTGTAATCATTACTTATTTTCCATATGAGCTTTGTTTTTTCTTTCAGAAGGAAAACATACATTTTTTTTTTCAGTAAAGAATCTCTCACTTATACTGTTAAAATTGAGCTATCACATTTTTGTTTATAATTCCTTTATTTTTTCCTTCCCCAATCTCATACTTGCTTTGTAATTTCATCCCATATTAATATTAACTCTAAAGGACAGTCTTTATGTAATTGCAAAATTCCTTACCTTGTTATCACATCTGCAATAATTATAACAGGATATATGTTAGCACAGTTCTATCATTAAAATCATATTTAAAAATTTATGAGATAAAATTACCTCACCGTCCCAAGTGAACACATGCTATCAACTTTTAAATAGTAGGTAAAATTCTAAAAATTTTTATCATTATTTCATTTTTATTCTACTGTTTTAAGGACATACCATGATCAAGATACCTCAAAAAAATGTATTAAAAATACATTTCATTGGGAACTTGCTTAAAGTTTCAGAGGGTTGGACCATGATATCATAGCAGAAAGCACAAAGGCATGGTTCTGGAAGAGCATCTGAGAGATCTATATCCTATATCTATAGGCAGAAGGACTAAACCTGCTGTGGGTCTTTAATACCTCAAAACCCCCAGTGACACCTTCCTCCAAGAAGGCCACACCTCCTAATCCTTCTCAAAAATTTACACTAACTAGTGATTAAGCATTCAAACACTGAGCTTACGGTGGCCATTGTCATTCAAACCATTCTGTGTACAATGTTATGTTGCTCTTTGCTTCAAACTAAAAATTTCTTCCTATACGAAACAGCAGCACAACACTAATCAGAAATATTATTTTACACAGGGTATTCAGAGGCTCTACATTTAGTTTTTGATAGATTTCCAAGACAGTAGATTTTGTGAAGGAATTAAGTGAATGAATATGATCTTTTAATTCAATGAATAAATGGTGAATTGAATGAATGACTCATAGTTTAATACAATTTAGAAGTTTTAAGAGTTTCAGAAGATCCAAGTTTCAGAAGGGACCTCAATAAGACCATACAAAAAACAATCAACTGTTGGAAAGATAGCTGTTTTCTCAGTGGACCCTAAATAAAGAAGAGATTTCCAGGGGTGCAGTTTATGTAAATCCTAACCATCCTGGAGTGGGCTCAGTGATGCAGATTCTTTTTATGGATTATTCCATACTCCAGTAAGTACTAGAAACTAATTAGCCATGTTTAGATTTAGGGGGAATAATTTCTGTGTTCTGTTCTCAGCCTCCTATGTGTAGTAGATTGATGTTTACTCATGTTTCTCCATGCAAAGTCATATAACACAACTAATGTCCCCAAAAAACTGACAAAACCAAAGAAGAGAGGGAAGATCTCTGTCAGAGGCTCTGCAATGGAGTTACTGTGCTCCATAATCTTTATCTTTTGACAATGTGTATAAAAATTTATTAACTATCCCCTCCTCAAGAACAAGATACATATATTTTTACGCACTATTATATTACCCTTTTATAGTATATAACAGATGGTGAGTAATTTTGAATAAGTAAAATATTGAGATATATTAAAATGTCATGATTTTAGTTAGAAAAAATAATTTTAGATGAGTATCTTGCTAATGCAGAAGTACTTCAGTCAGTAAGCAATAGCAGTCTGAATTATAATTTAAGGTAACTATGGTTTGAATGATTTCCTAATTAGTATGTGTGTGTGTGTGTGTGAAACTATCAAAGATGTTCTATATTTTACTTGTTTTTCAGTGAAGTGCTAGTAAGAGAGCTGCAATGAGTCATCAAAAACTCAGGATATCAATTGATAGAAATGCAATTGTTTATGAAGTCTCATTATGATATAAATTTAATTTTTCTAATAAACAATGACTGCAAGCATAGTTTTTGTCCTTGTTGAGGTATATATATTTATAGCTACACTATCATCTAGCTAGCTAGCTATAGCTAGCTATCTACCATTCTATTATCTGTCAATCTATCTATGTAAAATAATTCAATGTCTTTTTATTGAAAATATTTTTATACAACTAATCTGTTTAGAGTTTCCCCTCCCCAGTCTTTCCTCAGATTCTATATACTTCAATTTATTTAACTCTATAGCTTCTTTTCTCTTACTTTACAAAATAGTCAAATTTTTCAATAAAATGAATAAAAATAAGTAAAACAAAAAAAGCTCAAGAAATACATACATACACATACATAAACAAATAAAACCTTTAAATCATAAAACTGAAAATAATAGTCTATAAAGAAAACACCGAAGAATTTAAAGTAACCCAAACAAATCATTATGATACCAAGTGAACTATAAAATGAATTTGTTTTGTGATGGATATATAGTAGTAGTCATGAGGCCCACCTTTAATTGAGTACCTACATCCTGTGAACCTTCTTTGGATAAAATATTTTTTTTCTTTCAAAAAGCTATCAATTGTAGATAGTTTGAGTACACTTCCCTTCTCAGTGTTAGTACTCTATCTAGTATGAAATTTGGGCAAGCCCTGCGCTGGCAGCCAGAGTGTCTGTGAGTTCATACATGTGTCAGTACTGTTGGGTCTGAAAGGTTCTCTTTCCCTGTTATTATCCATCCCCTCTGACTTCTACATTCTTTCCACCTCATGTTCTGTGAGCTTCCTGAGACATGAAGGGAGTGTTTTGAGAACTACGTCTCATGTAGGACTGAGTGTTTCTAATAAGAAATTGTTGAACTTAATAGTAATTCATATATTCTAGACATGAGTATTTTGTGATATACATATTGAGAAAGTAAAGCAAATTGCTCTAGAATGAATGAAACCGAGGAAGAATGACAATATATTTGAGTACATTTACATGTGCCATATCTTTAGCCAAAATAAAATTTTAGGACTAAATGTTTGAGGATTGAAAAAGTTCACAAATTAAATTCTAATATATTGATATTATGTACTCTATACAGCTAATAGTTATATATTAGTGTTATAGAAGATTGTGAATTTTATATTACAAATTAAAATGTTGGAGGAATATATCTGCAAACATTTTCTCCACACCTTGTCAAATACAAATGCCAAATATTCACTTGATCTTAATTTCTGTAAATTCATGAAACCTAAGTTTTTTTTACTAGGTTTCTCTCATGTTATTGACCATATTAGTAGTCATTTGGTAACTTAAACTACACACATACACACCCCACACACAAACAATTTCTTTTTCTTTTTTTATGCTATTACATTTTATTTTATTTCTTTAAATTTATTTATTTATTTATTAAAAATTTCTGTCTCTTCCCCACTGCCGCCTCCCATTTCCCTCCTCCTCCCCCAATCAAGTTCCCCTTCCTCGTCAGCCCAAAGAGCAATCAGGGTTCCCTGCCCTGTGGGAAGTCCAAGGACCACCCACCTCCATCCAGGTCTAGTAAGGTGAGCATCCAAACTGCCTAGGCTCCCTCAAAGCCAATACATGCAGTAGGATCAAAAACCCATTGCCATTGTTCTTGAGTTCTCAGTAGTCCTCATTGTCCGTTATGTTCAGCTAAACCGGTTTTATCCCGGGCTTTTTTCAGACCCAGGCCAGCTGGCCTTGGTGAGTTCCCGATAGAACATCCCCATTGTCTCAGTGTGTGGGTGCACCCCTCACAGTCCTGAGTTCCTTGCTCGTGCTCTCTCTCCTTCTGCTCCTGATTTGGACCTTGAGATTTCAGTCTGGTGCTCCAATGTGGGTCTCTGTCTCTGTCTCCTTTCATTGCCTGATGAAGGTTAATATTCAGGAGGATGCCTATATGTTTTTCCTTGGATTCTCTTTCTTATTTAGCTTCTCTAAGATCACGAATTATAGGCTCAATACCCTTTATTTATGGCTAGAAACCAAATATGAGTGAGTACATCCCATGTTACTCTTTTTGGGTCTGGCTTACCTCACTCATAACAGTGTTTTCTATTTCCATTCATTTGCCTGCAAACTTCAAGAAGTCCTTGTCTTTTCCTGCTGAGTAGTACTCTAATATGTATATATTCCATACTTTCTTCATCCATTCTTCAATTGAAGGGCATCTAGGTGGTTTCCAGGTTCTGGCTATTACAAACAATGCTGCTATGAACATAGTAGAGCATATACTTTTGTTGTATGATAAGGCCTCTCTTGGGTATATTCCCAAGAGTGGTATTGCTGGGTCCAGGGGTAGGTTGATCCCAAATTTCCTGAGAAACCTCCACACTGCTTTCCAAAGTGGTTGCACCAGTTTGCATTCCCACCAGCAATGGATGAGTGTACCCCTATCTCCACAATCTCTCCAGCAAAGGCTATCATGCACAAAAACTCAAGTGAACAAAACTCAAGTCCAAGTGGATTAAAGATTTCAATATCAGCCCAAACACACTAAACCTGATAGAAAGTGGGAAGTACTCTACAACACGTGGGCACAGGAGATCACTTCCTACATATAACCCCAGCAGCACAGACAGTAAGGGCCTCATTGAATAAATGGGACCTACGTAGACTGAGAAGCTTCTGTAAAGCAAAGGACACTGTTGCTAAGACAGAAAGGCAACCCACTGACTGGGAGAAGATCTTCACCAACCCCGCAACTGACAAAGGTCTGATTTCCAAAATATATAAAGAACTCAAGAAACTAGACCGTAAAAGGCTAATCAACCCAATTATAAAATGGGGCACTGAGCTGAACAGAGATCTCTCAACATAAGAAGTTCAAATGGCCAAAAGATATTTAAGGTCATGCTCAACCTCCTTAGCAATCAGGGAAATGCAAATCAAGACAACTTTAAGATACCATCTTACACCTGTCAGAATGGCTAAAGCAAACAATTTCTAATACAGGTGCTCATTAGTCTCTTTCCTGCTGCTATATTTATGTTTTCTTCATGTATAATCACCACTTACTCAGAAAATGATAAAACTAACACAGCACTAGAGATTTTCAAAGGTGTGTCTTTCTTAAAGATCTATTAAACTCCATCAATAAAACATGCTTAAACTGTGGATGAAAGATCCCAAGTAGGATCCCAGAACACATGTCTAGCTCCCTATGATTTGAATTCACATGTGCATACACACACACTCAAAAACACATATAATCATAATTTTTAAGTAAAATGAATTTAAACAAAAAAAAATACAGTCGCTGTCCATCAACTTTACATTTTATAGAGCCTATAAATAATACCAGGAAGAATACAAGGCAATAAATTCATACATTTGAAGTGTGAGTTTGTTTAAAAATATGCATAAATTTTTTGTGTACTTCCATACAAAAGTTAGTGATGCCATGTGACTTTCTTTATTCCATTTCCAATCAAATACACATTTGTGTGTAACTATAATAGTACTGAAATATTAAAAACTACAAATTATTCATTGAGTAAATTATGTTTTCTTTAGAGTATTTTGTTTCCCATTTTCATAATGCAGTTAATTCTTACAAAAAATTAACAGTCTGAAAAATAATTGTGCCTCTAGGTATAAATTATTAGAGACTTATTTGTAAAATAATAAAAGGCCATAAGATCATTGGCTATCATCAGATTTTAGAATGTTCCAAATATTTTAATATTCTTTTATTGTTATCAAGTTTGCCGTTATACAAATAGACAGAAGAAAGAAAAAAAATGAGTGTTGTTTCTCTCAGATTTCTGCTTCATGTTCAGTGGATCAAAAGCAGAGATAGCCATCTGGAGGCCATGAATGTGAACGTAGAAATACATAATCTCCTTAAATCCATATTTTAAAATTTAAGTTAAATCACACATACATCTTTCCTGTGCGTGTCTACTTACGAAAAGAATACAGAGGAAAGTCAAATCCACAAAGCACCGAAGAATAGCCTGACAGGCACTTTAGTTCTGGCCTCATTTCTCCTCTGACAATACTGCGCAAGCCCTTGACTTTTCCACCTCCTGTCAATCACAGAACGTCAAACATGCTGCACTGCCTTTCCTTCCACTAGCATGTTTTCTTCCCCAGATTATCACGCAACAATGTCCTTGGTTTTTTCATGTCTGCTCTTATAAAATAAATTGCATGTGTATTATTACATGCTTTTACTTCTCTTGGATTTACTGTGCTCCACATTCTATATCTTCTGACAATGTGTATAAAAATTTATTAACTATCCACTACTTACTACTATATTACCCATTTATGGTATATAACAGATGGTGAGTAATTTTTGAATAAGTAAAATATGGAATTATTCAAAAATGTCATGATTTTAGTTAGAAAATTCTTTTTGGATGAGTTTATTGTTAATGCAGAAGCACTTAAGTCTATAAACAATAGCGATCTGAATAATAATTTAACTGTGGTTTGAATGATTTCTTACTTAATACATATATTTTCTGTACACTAATATGGAATATTTTGGAGAAAGTATATCATTATGTATCCCTGGCAAGTGTAAAATTCACTATGTATACCTGTAAGAATGGCTAAAATCAAAAACACTAACGATAGTCTTTGCTGGAGAGGCTGTGGAGGAAGGGGTACCCTCATCCATTGCCGGTGGGAATGCAATCTTGTGCAACCACTTTGGAAATCAGTGTTTCAGTTTCTCAGGAAGTTCGGGATCAACCTACCCCTGGACCCAGCAATACCACTCTTGGGAATATACCCAAGAGATGCCCTATCATATGACAAAAGTATTTGTTCAACTATGTTCATAGCAGTATTATTTGAAATAGCCAGAACCTGGAGACAACCTAGATGCCCTTCAATGGAAGAATGGATGAAGAAAGTGTGGAATATATACACATTAGAGTACTATGCTGCGGTAAAAAACAATGATTTCTCGAATTTTGCATGCAAATGGATGGAAATAGAAAACACTCTCCTGAGTGAGGTAACCCAGACCCATAAAGATGAACATGGGATGTACTCACTCATAATTGGTTTCTAGCCATAAATAAAGGTCACGGAGTGTATACCTGGTGAACTTAAAGAAGCTAAATAAGAGGGTGAACCCAAGGAAAAACATATAGTTATCCTCTTTGCTATGGGAAGTAGACAAAATTGCCAGGGAGAAAATTGGGATCTTGGGGGTGGGGTGGGATGGGAATAAGGGGGGATGGGGAGAGAAAAGTGAGAAGGGGAGGATTGGGGGAACTTGGGGAAACAGGATGATTGGGATAAAGGAAGGTTGGATAGGGGAGCAGGGAAGCACATATCTTAGTTAAAGGAGCCACCTTAGGATTGGCAAGAGACTTGAACCTAGAGTGGCTCCCAGGAGCCCAAGGCGATGTCCACAGTTAGTTTCTTGGGAAGCTGAGGATAGGGAACCTGAAATGACCCTATCCTATAGCAATACTGACGACTATCTTGCATATCACCATAGAACCTTCATCTGGTGATGGATGGAGGTAGAGACAGAGACCCACACTGGAGCACTGGACTGAGCTCCCAAGGTCCCAACGAGGAGCGGAAGGAGGGAGAACATGAGCAAGGATGTCAGGACCACGAGGGGGGTGCACCCACCCACTCAGACAGTGGGGCTGATCTATTGGGAGCTCACCAAGGCCAGCTGGACTGTGACTGAATAGGCATGGGATAAAACCGGACTCTCTGAACATGGCGAAGAATGAGGGCTGATGAGAAGCCAAGGACAATGGCACGGGGTTTTGATCCTACTTCATGTTCTGGCTTTGTGGGAGCCTAGCCAGTTTGGATGTTCCCCTTCCTAGACATGGATGGAGGGGGGAGGAACTTGGACTTTCCACAGGGCAGGGAATCCTGACTGCTCTTTGGACTGAAGAGGGAGGGGGAGAGGAGTGGGGGGAGGGGAGAAGGCTGGGATTAGGAGGGGGGAAATGGGAGGCTGGGAGGAGGCGGAAACTTTTTTTTTCCTTTTCTCAATAAAAAAAAAAAAGAAAATATAGGAATTCTTGTGTCTCTGTCTCTTCAGTACTGGAATTAAATGTGTGTACCATTTAGTCTGGTCTAAAATTGACTTGAATTAATGAGTAGATATAGTGTATGTTTATTATGTATGTATGTATGTTGTCTGTGTTTGTTTCCATGTCTGTGTATCACTCAGAGCTTAACAACAGTAAGACCTTGTTTATCATTTAATGATATATAGTTTAGAAAGCCATAATGTGGTTGTTGAAGTATGCTATGAATACTATTGGTTGAAAAAGAAACTTTCTTATTCCTGTGCAGCTCAAAATGGAAGTAGGTTGGAAAAACTAAACTGAATGCTGGAACAAATGAGGCAAAGTCAAAGAGACGCCATGCAGCCACCAGAGAGGAAAGACCCAAGGTGCCAGCTAGAAACTTGTCAGTAGGCCACAAGCTTCGTGGTAAAATTTAAAATAATAGAAATGGGTTAATTCAATATGTAAGAACTTGCTAGGAATATGCTATAGTGATTGGTTAAGCAGTGATTTAATGAATATAGTTTCTATGTAGTTATTTCAGGAGTCTGGGTGGCTGGAAAAGAACAAGCAGCCTCCTACAATAAGTCATTGTTGATTTCTCTAGACAAAACCAAGGGCATTCTGAATTTTATGTTCATAAAATAAAGCCAGACTCTCTGAAATGCCCCATTAGACATGGGTGAAAGTTCAGTTGAGGGAGGGCCATGAATCTGCCTGTCTTCCCAGTGAACAGTCATTAGATATGGGTTACTGGGAAGACAGCTCCTTCCCTTCTTTTAAGAATGGGCAAGGCATCCCAGTAGGAGGAATGGGTTCCCAAAAGTGAATCAAAGCCTTAGGGACAGTCCCTGATCCAACTGTAAGAAATCCTACAAACTGACCAAGCTACACAATTGTCACATATGTGTAGAAGGCCTAGGTCAGTCCCAATCAGGTTCCCTGGTTGTGGGTTTAGACTCTGTGAGCTCCTATATGTTCAGATTAGTAGTTTCGGTGGTTTTCCTTATTATGTTCTTGGCTTTCCCCCTGACTCATACAATCCTTCCTCCCTCTCTTCAGCAGGATTCCTCAAGCTAGTCCCAATAACTTCGTGTGAGTCTGTGCATCTATTTCCATCAGTAATGGCCCAGATACTGAGGACAGAATCAAACGCAGTTGGGAAAAAAAGTCAACGCAATATGGGTTTCTATGAGAGAATGAATGTACATAGTGCCCTCCAGCCATGCCACTGTTTTCAGAGAAGTGTTGAATCACCAGAAATTGCAATCACATGTTCTTGTGAGACACTTGATGCACCTGTTGGCAACCAAATTCTGTCCTCTTGAAAGGACAGAAAGAGCAAAAAGTCCTCCTAATTAATGAGACATAGTTCCAGCTGAAGTTCATATAATAATACTGTTTATTATTAGACCTCAAGGGTACAGAGCTTTGCTTGCTGTTTCTTAATGTTGCTTAGGCTTTTTTTGCTATTATCAGATACTTATTTTTATTATGCCCACAAATTTTATTGCATACTAGTCACACTATCCAATAAGGTTGCTAATACCAATTATGCATATCTTCTCAGTATTTTTTTTGACTTTTTAAAATACTTACACCTAAGGTTTATAATAAACACATTTTCTAATTTATTAGAAAATAATGATGTTTAAGAGCAACTACTCATCATTGCATTAAAGGCAAGTAGTAATGCCTTGCTTTGTTAGGACAGCTTGATGCTGTTTTTGTTTTGTTTCTAAAATCAAAAGTATCTAAGCTGTGTGCTCTGTAAAATATAAATCAAGACACATACTTTCATATTCTGGGAGGTAAGAACAAGGACCCATTTATAATCAGATTAAAGTGAAATCTGAAATTCAGCAGTGAAAACCAAATCTTTAGATTAATGTCCAGCATCTTGGAAATCCTCTTGATTTTTAGGGCTCTAGAGGGCTGTGAGAGTCCAATTTCCTGGAGCTGCTGTCAAAAGTAAATATAACTTGTTTTATATGCTTAGATCAGACTCACTTTATACCTTTTACTTTTCCACCCTTGTGGTAATCCCAGGCTCTAATACCTGCAACATTATGGGGTCTCCATCATAACTGAGGAACAACACCTTTACCAGTGGCTTGTCCCTATTCCGAGCCTAGGTTTTTTGTTGTTTTATTTGATTATTTGTTTGTTTGGTTGGTTATTGTTATTTTCTTTTGTTGTGTTTTTTTTCTGACCACTCCATGCCATAAAAGTAAGTACTGTGTAAGAACCTCTTACACAGTATTTAGTTCATTGTCAAGTTCAGCTTGCAACTTGAGAGGTAGCCTTTGCTTCTTCTGGACTATAGTTTCTGTGTGTCAGCATTGAGTAAGTTTGTCACCTAAAAATTAGTTGATTGTTCAATCCCAGTAGCTAGCATCCACTGTCCGAGTGAAGCACAAATATTATCATCGCCACAATCATAATAAAATTATTATGCAAATAACCCTACTAGCCTCTGCCTCCCACTTCACAAGTTTAGCCTCCACCAACTGTATTACTCTCAGCACTGTCTTCCAAGTTCCCATTACAACTTATTAATTCTAAACACTTAATGGCTTTTTCTGCTTATACGTCCCAAATCCTTTACCTTCCTCCGATGATATGGCCCCAAGACAATAAAGAATGACAAAGTCAGGTTCATCACAGAAACACGCCACATTCCTGATATCAATTTTATGATCACACACTATCAAAACTGACAAGTCAAGAAGAGAATCTAATTGACATGCAGGTATCCCATCAAGGAAGCCAAAGCAGGAACTCTAGGTAGGCACTTGAGACAGAAACCGATGAAGGAACAATTCCCTACTAACATGTTTCCCCTGCTCACACTCAGCCAATGTACTTATACAAAACAGGACTACATGCCCAAAAATGGCACCACTTACAGTTAGCTGGGCTCTTGTACATCAGTCTTTAATCAAAAAAAAAAATTGCCACACATATATCCCTATAAGTCAATCTAATGGAAGAACTCTTGAATTTTTGAGGTTATTCATCTTAGGTGTCCTGACAAATAACATTAACCATCACAACACTCATGTGTTTACTATTTAAGTCTATGTGATACTTGAAATGTGATTTATATTAATTAACTCAGCCAAATGGCATAGATATTTCTACAAAACAAAATGATTAAATTTCTGGTTATACTTTATAAAATCTTCACTTTTTTCATATTTAATTCTGTCACTTCCTCAAGTCATGTCAATAAGTGGAAGGTGAGGACTGCTATATGTACATCAATAGCAAAAACATGCCCACATCAATACATACTCTGAACACACATATTTACCACACACATATACACACATACTTACACCACTAAATTAGGCTTTTTTTTTACATTTTTCACCAGATTATTCGCATTCAAGTCCATGACATTCATATGTAGATATTATCTTTCTTAAATATAAGGACAATACTCCTCATTTCAAAATAAATGATTTTAGTCTTTAGCAAGAGAATGACCTTAGTATTGCAGCTTCCAAAGAGTATAATCATGCATGCGTATGTATACATTCATACAACCACAAACTGTCCTTGAAGAATAAAATACATGTCCTGCTGATAACTTAATGCACTTGTGGAGATTTCTTGCAGGTGAGTAATCACTTACATAAACTGACCTTAGAGGCTACCATAAAACTGTGTAATTACTGCATTCTTAAAGCGACTGTAATTAATGTGATCTCTGTGGTCGTAAGATATTAATATTTCAGGTTACAGATTGCCTGTAACATTTGTTGCACAAGATGGTAGTTTAATGTGCAGCCTGTGCCATATTTCACTGTTAATCTTACGGCTGAACCTTTCATGTGCCAGCTCTTAACATATTGCTGCTGCACTCTCCAGGTTTGAACTCCGCTCTCAGTGAAAATGAGCAATGAAACACAAACATTAACATAAACTGAAACATTAAACAAAATTACCATTAAAATATAAGATTAGTACCTGTTATATCTACTAAGCATTAATTATGAACATTAAAAATGCTCCTAAATATTTGATCCCTTGACTTTACATTGTGTTATAAATGCTTCTTCACTGTATCAAATAGAAGAAAATTATGAGTGTAAACAAAATATTCAATAGAATTGACCTAGATAATATTTGTTATATATGTTATAAATTTATTTATTTATCCATATTTTTATTCACCAGAAGAAATAATTCTTACTGCCATGACAAACACACACACACACACATACACACACACACACACACACATTTGACCCTTTCACCTTGTGGCAAGAGAAACTGCAGGGTTACAGTAGGTCAATAACTAAATAACAAGCTCTATTTATAGAGTGTTATTTTTATATCAAAAGTTATCTTAGCCATCAGTGCACCTTGTTCTTGAGTCACTGCTAAGCATGCTTAAAGGATTTGAAGCTCAAAAAACTTTTATTAAACTGTAGGCCACAGTAAATATGTTATTAAAAAGTAAAGAAGAGGCTTCTATCAATAAAACTGCCCTTGGCATTGGAAGATCCTCTAGAAACAAACTGGATCCCTCAAGACTATTTCTTATTACTCTTAGATTGAGCTTTGATTCTTACACTTCTCTAAAAAAATAAAAAAACACTAAATTCTCACATTGTTAATCATAAACCAAAATGTTATTATTCTGTTCTCAAACTTTATACTCTTTAATCAAATGCATACTAGGGTCATTTTGCTATTATTGTGCAATGATATAAAATCTATAAACAATTTGTAAGTTTTTAGGTAGGACCCTATTTAGTCCAAACGAGTATTGAACTTAGGATCTTTCTGCCTCAAGCTCTGACTGTTGAGATTTTAGCTGTGTACCACTATATGTGATCAACTGGTAGGTATATGTATCAAAATTTTATAGTATGTGTGCACTGGTTAGTTTTAATTTTAGCTTGGCACAATGTAGGATCACGCTGAAAGTAAGTCTCAAATAAATTATGTAGATTTGCTCCATGGATATGTCTATAGGGAAATGAGGTGAAGAGACCCATTCTGAATGTGGGTGGCACTCTTTCATGTAATAATATACAAAACTAAGTGGAGAAGTAAAGAAAGAGAGTGAACCTAGCAGTGAGAAGGTAGCTTGGGGACATTTATTTCTCTCAGTGGATAGACTAGCTGCTTGAGTTCCCGCTTTGATTTCCCAGAAAAGCTGATTTTAATCTGTGACAATATCAGGCAAACACTTCTTCTCTTCACTTACTCTTTGGCCACAGTGTCTTGTTACAACAACAGAATGTAGAGAAAGTAATAAGTACATATAAACCTGTTGTGTACCGTACACATAGTCCTCAGAAAATGAAATGAAAGAATGAAATAGAAGTGCTGATTTGGGATCTAGAGAGATGGTTTAGGAGGGATGGTTTAGCAGTGAAGAATTCTTTCTGCTAATTAATGCAGGTTCCTAGGTTGTTCCCAGATTCCACACAGTGGTTCCTAGGCACCTATAATCACTGCACTTTGTGGACTCCAGCACATACTTGGGGCACGTAAACTCTAACAGGCAACCACATATAAGTGCATTAATAATTAACTTGGCTTTAATGGAAATAAGAACAGTTACTTTAGCATCCTCCTAATTATTTCCTATTCCAAATATGCTCTGGAAGTAGCAATGTACATAGGACAGCACATTGAAAACTAGCAGAAGTGGAAAGAAACATAAATAAAAATAAAAAATCATAATAGATAACAATGCAGTGATTGATATTAAAGCTAGAAATAGTATTTGTGCATAAAGAAGATTTCATTTGTCCAATTGTTCCATTTTACTACAATTTAAGTGGTTATAAAAACAGGAGTAAAATTGGGATAGCAGCACATGGAATTAGGGCTTTTGAGAAGAAAAAAATAAAATCAGGACAATATTTTCTTTACACAGACTTCCTGTGCATATAATTTGACCACATGCTGACAAATATATTTTGATGACTATTCATTCACCTATGTTAATGGCAGTGGCAAAAAAATTAAAGGCAGTATATGCCGCCTTTACATTTTATATAACAACCTGTTCATACATCCTCAGCAATGACTTTGTTGTATGTATGCAATACATATATTTCCTTCTGAACATCGTCTGTGCTTACAAAAGTGGAGATATACCTGTAACTGTGATAGGTTTGCCTCATAATCCTGATAACAAGAGTTTTGGTCCCAGGACTCATGTGATGATAAGGAAATTTGACATCTTGAAGTTGTCCTTTAATCACCATGCTTGCACCTTGAAGCATGAACATATACACTGGTATTTGTGTGCATCTAAATAAACATACACAAAATAAAAGGAAATGTAAGAAAAACATTTTAAAAGGCAACTTGATTACCTTGCCTGAAGAAACTGCGAAACAATAATCTATGCACACAGAAACATGTATGTGAACAAAGTGTGGCTCATCCAGATGTTATAGGGAATTTCCTACCATAACTTTCACAGGTGTATTAGATTGAGCATGATAAGAATCTACATGGAAGTAACCAATACTATATATGCTGCCTTCAGTATTGGGAAGTATAAAGGTATCTCATGTGAAATATATACCATTTGCCTGTCACATACTTTACGTTGTCCAGATTTGGATAGCTATACTCAAATTTTCAGAAAATGTATTAAAATATACACGTGTTCACAACTAAATGAATGTTAAGAAAAAACAAACCCACAGCAGCAGACCAGCGATTGAGAAACCAAACAAGACATCTGTGTTAGGGTTTTCCTGGGAGACAGAGTTTGTAGGGAAAAGTGCATGCCTGTATATGGAGACAAGAGAAGACTGAGAAGGTGAAGGGGTGTGTTGAGAAGATTGAGTGAAAGAGAGAGAATTGGCTAGAGCAGTTACAGAAGCTGGCAGAAACCCAGGTCTGCAGGATAACTTGGCCATCTGGAGAAGCAAGAGCTTTGATGGCTTCATTCAGTGTTGAGCCTGGCAAAAGAAATATCCAGGCAAGACAGCGCTTCATTTCAGGTTGAAACCCAGGGAAGAGAAGGCATCCTGTTTTGCAGGACATTAGGTTGCAGAAAGCATTGGTTGTGTTCTATGCAGTGCTTTGGCTGCTTGGATAAGAAAAGCAGAGATTCCCTTGGGGCGATCATCTTTTCTAGTCTATTTACAAGAATGTCAATCTCCCTCCCTACAGGCAGATCCACGTCTTTTCAAATAGCTATTGCTCCTTGTGTTGACACACATAATACACTCTTGCAACAAGTAATATGGAGTCTGTAATGACCAAGCAGTCACTCTTTCCTGTAAAAGTAGCCACCTCCATCTTGATTTGCATTTTCATACTACAACTTGATTGTTAGGAAAATTATATAAATCTGATTACACCTTCTGTAATTATATTAATATATTTTGCATGGAGCAACATGTTTTTATGTATTATGAAATAATTTACTCAAAGATAATTACCAAATTATTTATTATCATTATTTTTATATGTTTATTTTCGAGAGAGGGTATTACTATGCAGTCCTGGTTATTATGGACCTTACTAGCATTGAATGTATGCAATTTTTCTTGTTCAGTGTTTTGAATGCAGGCACTACAGGTGTTCAATGTTGTAACAGACTTTAATTATAAATAATTTTGAAAGAGTATCTCATTGGGTAGTCCTGCTTCTGTCTCTTTAATGCTATGATTAAATGTATATACCATAACAGCAGATAAATAGAGGTACTCATTTTTATTATTTCTTTTATTTTTGAGATTATAATCTAATTATATCACCCCTTCCTTCCTTTTCCTCACTTCAAAGTTTTCCTATAAGCCCCTGCTATTTTTCAAATATGAGGTCCTTTTTCCCCATTAATTTTTATATACTTTTGGTATCCTCTTAAATGTTCTATAGCCCAGGGATATTTTAAATAGCTTTAGCTGCAGAAGAATGTATGTGCATAAATGAACCTCTCTGTCTCATATAAGTAGATGAAGGGCAGTATCATACTGAAAGGGCTCTGAGATGTTCCTAGAAACACAGTGAGTGAGGAGCAGCTTAGCCACCTGGGGAGTGCAATGTATGTTATCCATAACACCAGATAAAACTTAGAGCCAGCTACCTATAACCATCAAATGTATATACACTTCTCATTAGGTTTAGTAATTTTTGAGTTGCTAAATATCTTAAAGTTGTTTTACATTTTAATTTGGATTTTTATGTCATACTGAATCATTAAATAAAAAAATTAAACTTTAAAGTGAATCAAGTTTAATTTTCCCATCTTTCTATAGGATATTGGTTAACATCTTTTTCAATGTATCACTGAAATTTTAAAACACTTTACTTAATATAGAATTATACTTTTACCTACCAAGTCATTTGTATTTTATTTATTAATATTTATTAATCTGTTGATTAATTTATTTAGAGTGTTTCTCTGCTATATTTTAATTGGTTTAAATGCCTAGTCAAAAAGTAAAGATGTTTGTGTGCCATCATTATGCTGATTGAAACCAGTCCCAGTGCTCTGCAAGAAGAGAGAGTATTTTTAATCACTCAGCCATCTTTCTACTCCTCTATTCTTCTGTTTTGAAAGTATTTTTATAATGGATTCTGTAACATTATGCATATTATCGTTTTTTTATCTACACCCTCCACTTTTAGGTATCTAGTCTAATCACTTTCCATAGGAAAAAATGATACTGTATCTGGGGCAGCTGAAGAGTATGTAAGATTAATATGATATTTGATCACTTATAGATGGAAAAGAATTATTAAGGAGCAAAGATACTTTCTGTCAACACACACAATCTCTTTTAGAGTTTTTATTTGGCTCTTCTTTCATGTCCACTACAAAAACTAAAATGCTTGCTGACCTATTGTTCTACTATTAAATTGTTTTGCTTATATGGGCTTATATATTCCACCAGGATTTTATTCTAGTAGCATGCTTGTTTAAACACAAAAAGACACAGGACTTTCGGGATAATAAACAGCAAGTTAAGGACACCATTTAACTCATCATTAAATGCTGTGATAGTGAGAGTTGAAATAACCAGAAATATTTTAAATATTATTTTTTGTCAATTTATTGGTCAAATTGGACAAATCTAATTGCTCCTCCTACAATATCCAATGCAATGACATCCAGATGCAAAATTAGGAAAAATAAAATAAACTATTCACTTTATTACTATAATGATTGATGCAGGTAAAAATCCAAGCACTTTCTAGTATAGTTTGACAACAGTTCTGACGAGAAAGATTAACATGAGTGTTGTGTGGACAGGAAATAGAAAATATATTTTATAAATACTGTGGCCTAGACTGACTGAGGACCTGTTATGACAGTCTATCCAAATGATATATAAAAATAGATATATAAAAATTAGAAATATAAATTTGTAAAACTTTATTTAAAATTATATACACTAATAATTTGTATACTATAATTTATTACATAGAAACTCATATTGTATTTTATATTTAACCATGTTAAAGACTTTATTCATTTTTTTTCCTGTACACAAATGTCTGGGTAGAGAGCTCTTTCAGACTACTTACTCAATTTTTACAGAATTGTGAGAAGGATTTGAATTTACTGAGTCAAATATTGACACTAAACTCCTTGAAGTTAGCTGTTTAAAAAAAAACTGTTGAGAACACTTCCTGGTTAGTGCAAACACACTTCATTCCCCTCCTCATGTTCTTACATAATTACTCTCTTCTTTCTCCAGCATCCTGCATAAGTGCTTACCTCAGAAACACACATTTTAGAAGAAAACGCACTTAAGAAATTCTGTCTTGTTTACTTTTACTCATTTCTTCTTCAGTATAGGTTTTGCTGCCACGTGGATGAAGGTTGTATCTCTTTTAATTCTCTAAATGAACATGAGCATACATATCTATGGAATGGGCTAAAAGTAATCCGTCCATTCAACTGAGAAGCCATTAGATCTTTTCCTCTACTTAAATAAACAGGTTAATAAATAAATAAATAATAAACAAATTGTTCAGCTGTGAATAAAGAACCTGTCAAAAAATAAAGTTGAAACTGAGTCTTTACTAAATACTGATATGTGTTTAGCATTTGCTAACATGATTTGAGAAACTTAAACAGACAATCATGGATGTAAAAATTAATATGTAAATAGATACCCAAAAAGTAAGGTGAGTGTGTCATAGGCACTCAGATATGTTTAAGTAAGTCTTTGGACAAAGTCTGGTGCCTAAGATAAAGTATAAAGAAGGAAGAAAATAATTTCTATTCAAAGATTCAAAAATGAATTATAAAATCTAATTAACATGCTAAATATTTCATTACTATTTTATTTTAGATTAACAATTCTAGTTTCAAAAACTATGTTACATATAGCATGAAGTATCATTTGTTAAAAAGAATGTATATCTGTATATATTTAGTGTCATTTCTCTGATAGCTAAGAATGTTGAAGATTTCCTTAAGTGTCTTTTAGTCATTTTAGATTTCTCTATTGAGAGTTCTCTGTTTATCTCTTTACTGCATTATTTTTACTGGACATTCTGTTCTTTTGATGACCAATTTCTTGAGTTCTTTGCATATTATAGAGATCAGCCCTCTGTCTGATGTGGGGTTGGAAAAGATTTTTTCCCTTTCTGTAGGTTGTCATTTTGTCCTGTTGACCATGTCCTTTGCTTTATAGAAGCTTCTTAATTTCAGTCGGTCCCATTTATTAATTGTTTCTCTCAGTGTCTGTGCTACTGGGGTTATATTTAGGAAGTGGTCTCCTGTGCCATTGTGTTCAAGTGTACTTCCAACTTTCTCTTCTGTGATCTTCAGTGCAAGTCTAGCCCCTTAGAGGGCGTGTTCACCTCAGGCTAATGTTTACCTATAAATCTGGCGAGCATGCTCCCAGCTGCTCCTTCTGCTTTCCTGGTCTCCGCAGGAACAGTGGTTCTGTAAGTCTATTTCCCCATTAAAGCTGTATATATTTTTACAATCTGTCTGCATCCATTACCACTGTGGGACTTGGTGGGACAGAAACCCCAGTCAGCATTAGTGATTATATTTCCTAAGGACAGATAAAGTACAGTAGACATGTGTCTGTTATGTTTTTTTACATATTTAGCATATGTGAAGGAGCAAGTATCACAAAAATTAAATAAAAAACAAATCATCTAGAAATTGAATTCAAGTATGAGGATAGAGTATTCTCATATTTGCTATTAGTGTTATGAAATGCTTGAGATAGGGAACTTAAAAATAGCTAATTTACTTAAAAGATATATTGATACAAGGGCATGGTACCAACATGATTGGCTTTCATGAAGACCTCTGGTTGATTTTCATGAATGAAGCATTGTGAAAAGAAATTATCATTTATAAAAGATATGAGCAAAAGAAGTGGAGTTAACATAAACTTTCCTGAAGGCAAAGCCATAAGAATTGAGGAATGACCTCATATGAGCTTCCTTTTCTGTTAAGCAACTTCCGCACATTGCATTTGTCAATAAACTCCCAACACTTGAAACAAGCAATACTCAAGCATGCCAAACTGCCATGTTTACTTTAGTTACACATGGACACAAGTTTGTTTATCACTGTTTTTCTAATGTGTTGACTAGCATTGTGAATAGAGTTACATTCGAAAACTAAAGTGTGATACCAATAACTGTTGCTTTGATATTGCTCAAAGTATTACATGAAGACTTTTATAGCAGCAGCATCTTGTTCTCCAGTGTACATAGCAGTGAAATTGCAAGATTTCCTCCATTAGTTATTTCAAAGAGCTAATCTGTTTGAAGAAGCAGCAATTAAGAAGCTTTACTTTAAGTGTATATTAGATAAATCAAATATGATAACATAAACATTCATTATAGATTTCTTTTCATATTTGTTCTGCATAAATTACAGATACACACATAATCTCATCTTAAAAGATTTAATAGCATTTAATATGCAGAACACATAGCTGTGTGTTACTTGCATCATGTTCAGATAATAAAGTGACTATTTCATTAACAACGTATTTATAAAGAAAAAGCCTTAACTTAACCATTCTTTCGCTGATTTTCTTCCATTAAAATGCTATTTTTCTAGCTCCATTAAACTTAAGATATATATTACTAACTTTGCTATCTTCATTAGTGTCACATATTTCTATCTGCAAAATCATATTCAGAGCTGATGATAAGAATCAAATTTTATTTTTAAATTGTAGGTATTCATATTCAAACTATCATAGAGATATATTTTCTCTATTATAACTCAAATCTAAGAGTTACTTGGATATTTGTTTTTTTGGAGATCTAATTTCAAAATGAAGGATATATGTAATTTATTTTACTAGGAGCATTCTGATTAATAAGGAAGGCATAATGTCTACCATGTTACAGTGATACTGCATCATAGTGAAATGGCTTTCATTAGGATTTTTACTCTCTTCTGCTACTTTCTTATCTCAATAAAAGTCTGATAAGACTAATTTAGACCAAAAGTTTCTGAATAATTATCATCAAAAAGAAAAACACTATTAATATAGCCAATAGATATTTTGATAGATATTATTTTACATATATTGCAAAAACTATTCAAGTGCCTTATATCATGAGTTCTAATAGGTCTTAATAATAAAAAAAAAAAAACCAGATTCAGATATTGAAGAATATTTTCTCATTGAAATGGAGGGCAAAATCACAACCTCATTACTTCCCAACTTCCCAAGGCAAAAACCAAATGAGTTTCTGTTAACTTCTGCTTCTCTCCGCCAAGCCATATCAATTCCTGTCTGTCTGTACAGGTCTCCAGTCCTCTATGCTTAGTTAGTGGCTATCTCTGCCCTCTGATATTCAGGCAATCTTTACTGGTACAAAGAATATATCACCACAGTGCCTATTCTTTAGGATTTTATTATTTTTTTTAAATTTTTTATTGAGAAAAAGAGAGGAAAAATAAAGTTTCCGCCTCCTCCCAGCCTCCCATTTCCCTTCCCCTCCTCCCACCCTTCTCCCCCTGCCCCCTACTCCTCTCCCCCTCCCTCTCCAGTCCAAAGAGCAGTCAGGGTTCCCTGCCCTGTGGAAAGTCTAAGGTCATCCCCCCTCCGTCCATGTCTAGGAAGGTGAACATCCAAACTGGATAGGCTCCCACAAAGCCAGAACATGAAGTAGGATCAAAACCCCGTGCCATTGTCCTTGGCTTCTCATCAACCCTCTTTGTTCGCCATGTTCAGAGAGTCCGGTTCTATCCCATGCTTTTTCATTCACAGTTCAGCTGGCCTTGGTGAGCTCCCAATAGATCAGCCCCACTGTTTCAGTGGGTGGATGCACCCCTCCTGGTCCTGACTTCCTTCTGCTCCTCATTGGGACCTTGGGAGCTCATTCCGGTGCTCCAATGTGGGTCTCTGTCTCTATCTCCATCCATCACCAGATGAAGGTTCTATGGTGATATGCAAGATATTCGTCAGTATTGCTATAGGATAGGGTCATTTCAGGTTCCCTATCCTCAGCTGCCAAGGAACTAACTGGGGACATCGCCTTGGGCTCCTGGGAGGCACTCTAGGTTCAAGTCTCTTGCCAACCCTAAGGTGGCCCCCTTAACTAAGATTTGTGTTTCCCTGCTCCCCTATCCAACCTTCCTTTATCCCAATCATCCTGTTTCCCCAAGTTCCCCCCATCCTCCACTTCTCACTATTCTCTCCCCATCTCCCCTTACCCCCATCCCACCCCACCCCCAAGATCCCAATTTTTTCCCAGGCAATTTTGTCTACTTTCCATAGCCAGGAAGATAACTATATGTTTTTCTTTGGATTCCCCTTCTTATTTAGCTTCTTTAGGATCACCAGGTATACACTCCGTGACCTTTATTTATGGCTAGAAACCAATTATGAGTGAGTACATTCCATGTTCATCTTTTGGGGTCTGGGTTACCTCTCTCAGGATAGTGTTTTCTATTTCCATCCATTTTCATGCAAAATTCGAGAAGTCATTGTTTTTTTTTTTTTTTTTTTTTTTTTTAACCTCTGAGTAGTACTCTAATGTGTATATATTCCACACTTTCTTCATCCATTCTTCCATTGAAGGGCATCTAGGTTGTTTCTAGGTTCTGGCTATTACAAATAATACTGCTATGAACATAGTTGAACAAATGCTTTTGCCATATGATAGGGCATCTCTTGGGTATATTTCCAAGAGTGGTTTTGCTGGGTCCAGGGGTAGGTTGATCCCGAATTTCCTGAGAAACCACCACACTGATTTCCAAAGTGTTTGCACAAGTTTGCATTCCCACCAACAATGAATGAGGATACCCCTTACTCCACAACCTCTCCATCAAAGGCTATCATTGTTTTTTTTTTTTATTTTAGCCATTCTGACAGGTGTAAGATGATATCTTTAAGTTGTTTTGATTTGCATTTTCCTGATTGCTAAGGAGGTTGAGCATGACTTTAAGTGTCTTTTGGCCATTTGAAATTCCTCTGTTGAGAATTCTCTGTTCAGTTCAGTGCCCCAATTTTTAATTGGGTTAATTAGCATTTTAAAGTCTAGTTTCTTGAGTTCTTTATATATTTTGGAGATCAGACCTTTGTCTGTTGCGGGGTTGGTGAAGATCTTCTCCCAGTCAGTAGGTTGCCTTTTTGTCTTAGTGACAGCGTCCTTTGCTTTACAGAAGCTTCTCAGTTTTAGTAGGTCCCATTTATTCAATGTTGCCCTTAATGTCTGTGCTGCTGGGGTTATACCTAGGAAGCAATCGCCTGTGCCCATCTGTTGTAGGGTACTTCCCACTTTCTCTTCTATCAGGTTCAGTGTGTTCAGATTGATATTGAGGTCTTTGATCCATTTGGACTTGAGTTTTGTGGATGGTGATAGATATGGGTCTATTTTCATTCTTCTACAGGTTGACATCCAGTTGTGCCAGCACCATTTGTTGAAGATGCTTTCTTTCTTCAATTGTATACTTTTAGCTCCTTTATCGAAAATGAGGTATTCATAGGTTTATGGGTTAAAATCTGGGTCTCCTATATGATTCCATAGGTCGACTTCTCTGTTTTTATGCCAGTACCACATTGTTTTCATTACTGTATCTCTGTAATAGAGTTTGAAGTCAGGGATGGTAATGCCTCCAGAAGTTTCTTTATTGTATAAGATTGTTTTGGCTATCCTGGGTTTTTTGTTTTTCCATATAAAGTTGATTATTGTCCTCTCAAGATCAGTGAAGAATTTTGATGGGACCTTGATGGGGATTGCATTGAATCTATAAATTGCCTTTGGTAGAATTGCCATTTTTACTATGTTGATCCTCCCAATCTAAGAGCAAGGGAGGTCCTTCCATTTTCTGATATCCTCTTCAATTTCTTTCTTCAATGCCTTAAAGTTCTTGTCAAATAGATCTTTCACTTCCTTGTTCAGAGTTACCCCAAGATATTTTATGCTGTTTGTGGCTATCGTGAAAGGTGAAGCTTCTCTGATTTCCCTCTCTGCTTCCATATCCTTTGTGTAAGAGGGCGACTGATTTTTTTGGAGTTGATCTTGTATCCTGCCACATTACTAAAGGTGTTTATTAGCTGTAAAAGTTCTTTGGTGGAGTTTTTGGGGTCGCTTATGTACACTATCATATCATCTGCAAATAATGAAAGTTTAACTTCTTCCTTTCCAATTCGAATCCCCTTGATCCCCTTATGTTGTGTTATTGCTATTGCTAGAACTTCAAGCATTGTATTGAAGAGGTATGCAGAGAGTGGACAGCCTTGTCGTGTTCCTGGTTTAAGTTCGATGGCTTTGAGTTTCTCTCCGTTTAATTTGATGTTAGCTGTCAGCTTGCTGTAAATAGCTTTTATTATATTTAGGTATGCCCCTTTTATCCCTAATCTCTCCAAGACTTTTATCATAAAGGGATGTTGAATTTTGTCAAATGCTTTTTCAGAATCTAATGAAATGATCATATTTTTTTTTGTCTTTCAGTGTATTTATATGATGGATTACATTGATAGATTTTTGTATGTTGAACCAGTCCTGCATCTCTGGGATAAAGCCTAATTGATCATAATGGATAATTTTTCTAATGTGTTCTTGGATTCGGTTTGTCACTATTTTGTTGAGGATTTTTGTGTCGATGTTCATGAGTGAGATTGGCCTGTAATTCCCTTTCTTAGTTGAGGCTTTGTGTGGTTTTGGTATCAGAGTAACTGTTGCTTCATAAAAGGAATTTGGTAATGACTCTTCTGTTTCTATATTGTGAAATATATTAAAGAGTATAGGTATCAGGTCTTCTTGGAAGTTCTGGTAGAATTCCGCTTTGAAACCATCTGGTCCTTGGCTTTTGTTGGTAGGGAGGTTTTGATAACAGCTTCTAATTCTTCGCGACTAACATGTCTATTTATGTTGTTCACCTGGTCCTGGTTTAACTTTGGTATATGGTATTTATCTAAAAAAGTGTCCCTTTCTTTTACATTTTCCAGTTTTGTGGCATACAGGCTTTTGTAGTAAGATCTAATGATTCTCTGAATTTCCTCTGTGTCTGTGGTTATGTCCCCCTTTTCATTTCTGATCGTATTAATTTGCATATTCTCTCTCTGCCATTTGATTAGTTTGGATAGGGGTTTATCAATCTTGTTGATTTTTTCCATGAACCAGCTTTTTGTTTCATTGATTCTTTGGATTGTTTTTGTATTTCTATTTTGTTGATTTCAGCCCTCAGTTTGATTATTTACAGTCTGCTACTCCTCCTAGGTGAGTCTGCTTCTTTTTTTTTTCTAGAGCATTCAGGTGGGCTGTTAGATCTCCAATGTGTGCTTTCTCTGTTTTCTTTAAGTGGGCACTTAGGGCTATAAACTTTCCCCTTAGAACTGCTTTCATAGTGTTCCATAAGTTTGAGTACGTTGTTTCTTTATTTTCATTGAATTCAAGGAAGACTTTAATTTCTTTCTTTATTTCTTCTTTAATCCATGTATGGTTCAGTAGTTGACTGTTCAGTTTTTATAAGTTTTTACGCTTTCTGGGGGTAGCATTGTTGTTGAATTCTAACTTTAATCCGTGGTGATCTGATAAGACACAGGTGGTTACTAATATTTTTTTGTAACTGTGGAAGTTTGCTTTGTTACCGAGTATGTGGTCAATTTTCGAGAAGGTTCCATGAGCTGCAGAGAAGAAGGTATATTCTTTTCCTATTTGGGTGGAACGCTCTATAGATGTCTGTTAAGTCCAATTGATTCATTACCTCCATTAATTCTCTAATTTCTCTGCTAGGTTTCTGTCTGATTGACCTGTCCATTGGTGAGAGAGGAGTGTTGAAGTCTCCTACTATTATTGTGTGTGGTTTAATGGCTGCCTTGAGTTTTAGTAGTGTTTCTTTTACATACATGGGTGCTTTTATATTAGCGGCATAGATATTCAGAATTGAGATTTCATCCTGATGAATCGTTCCTGTTATGAGTATAAAATGTCTCTTCTAATTGATTTAAGTTTAAAGTCAACTTTGTTGGAAATTAGTATGGCCACACCTGATTGTTTCTTAGGTCCATTTGCTTGATAAGCCTTTTCCCAGCCCTTTACTCTGAGTAGTTGCTTGTCTTTGTGGTTGAGGTGTGTTTCTTGTAAACAGCAGAATTTTGGATCCTGTTTTTGTATCCAGTCTCTTAGCCTGTGCCTTTTTATAGGTGAGTTGAGTCCATTGACATTAAGGGATATTAATGACCAGTGGTTGTTAACTCCGGTCAGTTTTTTAGTCATAGAGTTTGTGTGTTTGCCTTCTTTGAGTTGCGCTGGTGAAGGGTTTCTAGATGTTTGAGTTATTGTGGTCATTGTTGGACTCCTTGGTTTGTGATTTTCCTTCTATTACTTTCTGTAGGGCTGGATTTGTGGCTATGTATTGTTTAAATTTGTTTTTATCCTGGAAAATTTTGTTTTCTCCATTTATAGTGAACGAAAGCTTGGGTGGGTATAGTAGTCTGGGCTTGTATCCATGGTCTCTTAGTTTCTGCAGTACATCTATCCAGGACCTTCTTGCTTTCATGGTTTCCATAGAGAAGTTCGGTGTAAGTCTGATAGGTTTACCTTTATAAGTAACTTGGCCTTTTTCCTTTGCAGCTCTTAATATTCTTTCTTTATTCTGTATGCTTTTTGTTTTGATTATTATATGGTGAGGGGATTTTTTTTTTTGATCCAGCCTATGCGGTGTTCTGTATGCTTCTTGAACCTTCATAGGTACCTCTTTCTTTAGGTTGGGAAGGGTTTCTTCTATAATTTTATTAAATATATTTTCTGGCCCGTTGAGCTGCACTTCTTCTCCTTCTTGTGCTCCAATTATTCTTAGGTTTGGTCTTTTTATTGTGTCCCATATTTCCTAATGTTTTGTGATGAGCGTTTGTTGGACTTGCTTTTTTTTTATTAATCAGTGCGTTTATTTTCTCTATGTTATCTTCAGAATCTGAGATTCTTTCTTCTATCTCTTGTATTCTGCTGGTTATGCTTGTTTCTGTAGTCTCTACTCATTTACCTAGATTTTCCATGTCCAGCCAGCCCTCTGTTTGTGTTTTCTTCTTTGCCTCCATTTCAGTTTTCAAGTCTTGAATTGTTTCCATTATCTGTTTGATTGTTTTCCCTTGGTTTCCTAGGGTATCATTCACTGATTTATTCAATTCTTCAATCTTTCTGTTATACTTCTCATCCATTTCTATAAGGGCATTTTTTACATGCTGTTTAAGGGTATAAATCACTTTCATAAAGTCAATTTTTTTCTACTTCTTCTTGATTAAGATGTTCCTGTCCTCCTGTTGTGAAGTCACGGGTTCTGGTGGTTTCATGTTGTTTTTCAGATTGTTGGGTGAATTTTTGCATTGGTGCCTGCCCATCTCTTCCTCCGAATGCTTCCCTATGGATATTCTTTTACAGGATCAGGTCTCCTTGCCTACTGATGTATCTTCCCAGTGATGGAACTCTCCAGTGATGGCTCTCCTGGTGCCAAGATCAGATCTCTGAGCTGGTTGGGCAGCTCGTAAACCACGAGCCTACTTTGCTTGCTGCAGGCAGGCTATTGAAATAAAGGAGCTCCTGCCCTCTAGGTTGCCCTCAGGATTCGGCCCCAGTGCCCCAAGAGGGAAGGGAGGCAGAGAGGGGGAGGTTTCTGTATGCAAGCCCAATGATGGCTCTCCTGGTACCAAGATCAGATCTCTGTGCTGGTTGGGCAGCTCAACAAAGCGCCTAACTTGCTTGCTGCAGGCAGGCTATTGAAACAAAGGAGCTCCCACCCTCTAGGTTGCCCTCGGGATTTGGCCCCATTGCCCCGAAGAGCCCTCTAGGATTTTATTATGAAATATACAGTTACTTCATTGTTTAAGTCATTGCTGCTGAGAATATTTGGTTTGTGCATCTTAATTTGCTTACATATCTTAATTTGCTTACATATTATAGATATACAAATGATAAATAGATATGGGACATATGCAATTTCAGTTGTTCTTAATTATCAATTTTAAGTTGTTCTGTTTAAAATAAATACAGTGGGTCCAGGGGTAGGATGATCCCAAATTTCCTGAGAAACCGCCACACTGTTTTCCAAAGTGGTTGCACAAATTTGCATTCCCATCAGCAATGGATGAGTGTACCTGTTTCTCCACAACCTCTCCAGCAAAGGCTATCATTGGTGTTTTTTATTTTAGCTATTCTGACAGGTGTAACATGGCAATACCACTCTTGGGAATATACCCAAGAAATGCCTATCATACAACAAAAGTATATGCTCAACTATGTTCATAGCAGCATTGTTTGTAATAGCCAAAACCTGGAAACAACCTATATGCCCTTCAATTGATGAATGGATGAAGAAAGTATGGAATATACACATATTAGAGTACTACTCAGCAGTAAAATACAATGACTTCTTGAATTTTGCATGCAAATGGACGGAAATAGAAAACACTATCCTGAGTGAGGTAAGCCAGACCCAAAAAGAGGAACATGGGATGTACTCACACATATATTGTTTCTAGCCATAAATAAAGGTCATTGAGGCTATAATTCGTGATCCTAGAGAAGCTAAATAAGAAGGTGAACCCAAAGAAAAGCATATAGACATCCTCCTGGGTATTAACCTTTATCAGGTGATGAAAAGAGAAAGAGACAGAGTCCCACATTAGAGCATCAGACTACAACCCCATGGTCCAATTCAGGAGCAGAAGGAGAGAGAGCACGAGCAAGGAAATCAGGGCCATGAGGGGTGCACCCACATACTGAAACAATGGGGATATTCTCTTGGGAGCTCACCAAGGCCAGATGGACTGGGTCTAAAAAAGCATGGGATGAAACCGGACTCACTGAACATAGCAGACAATGAGGACTACTGAGAAGTCAAGAACAATGGCACTGGGTTTTGATCCTACTGCACATACTGGCTTTGTGGGAGCCTAGGCTGTTTGGATGTTCACCTTACTAGACCTGGAAGGATGTGGGAAGTCCTTAGACTCCCCACAGGGCAGGGAACCAGGTCTGCTCTTTGGGCTGATGAGAGAGGAGGAGTTGATTGGAGGAGGGGAGGGATATGGGAGGCGGTGGTAGGGAAGAAACAGAAATCTTTAATAAATAAATTAAAAAAACAAATACAGTGGTAGTTCATATTATATAGAGAAATAGTAGTTTTATTCAGTGCTCTGAATCTACTGAATACAAAGGCATTTCTCTGACTACAACTCGTGACTCATAAGAATCAAGTACAACAAACCCCAATAATGACCACGATATCAACTCGATTTTGATCCATGGGAGGTTATAGATTTCTGATTTGAGGGCAGCAACTTCCTGAACTAAAGCTTTCTAATCAAGCTTACTGGTGTCCTTCAATGTTTTCCAGTAGGTTCATGCTCTATTATTGGCAACTGTAGTTTACTTTAACCTGAACCTAAAGATCCAGCAAACTCACATTCCTCAGATAAATCTCAGAGAGAAATGATGATTGTGGCATTTCTCTTTTCTAGCTCTGGTTTGAAGTCACACTCACTATCTAATCAGCAACATAGCACCATATTATTAATTCAAAAGAGGGACAGCTTCTGCAAATCAGTCCTCAGGCACTAGCGTGAGTACATTGGAAGCAACTTGGCTGGTCTTCTGCTCTAAGGAAAGGACAGGGCATTTAACTTTTCAACTCTAATCATTAGGAATGAAGCAAACAATTTCTAGACTTTCTTGAATATTAGATGATAGTCATTGCAGAGTGAATCATCGCTTCTAATTATCAACAGAGTGATTAGGAAAGCTGCCAGGCTTCTGAAGCAAAATGTTCAAATCCCAATATAATACATCAGTGTGAGCCAACACGCCCAGCAAGACTTGCTCATGAGGCAGAAACTAAGGATCTCTGCATAGCACAACGGAGGTTCTGACTTAATAGTGGCTGGTTTCAGGTTGTAATTTTCTTTAGTTGACACTTTGGGGTGACATGCCACCAATGCTTTCTCCTTATAGTATCCATATCTCCCATATATATTACTAGAGAAACTCCCTAAGCAATGTTCCTATATGTGTAATATATCAAATCATCATAAACAAAAGTTGTCATAATTACATGATAGCAGTTGGGGATTACAAGTGCCAACACATGCCACAGGGAGAGAGGATCTTGTTGCTATTTGTATAAATGACTTAGCATATAATTTCTGTATATATAAATTACTTACTTCAATTATCAGTCCCTGTTGAAATTGGCAGAGGGATTAAATGCACATAGTTTTAAAAGGGGTGACTAGTCTATAATTTATCTTGTAGATCAAAATAGTTTATGTGTTACAGTAAAGGAGAATCAATACAGGATTGTCTCAGGCAGCTTTTATTATGCCCAACATCAATATAAATTTAACTCACAGAAAAATTTAAAACAATTAAGGACATGGAACCAGTACCTTCAGAAGAACCCCAATGTGCTACACCAGACTGAACTTTGATTAATCATTGATTAAAGCTTGATCTTCAGAAATAATGCTTTTCTAAGATTATAAAGTTCTATGTTCAGAAGCTTACTTAAAATCTGAAAATGATTAAGATGTAGGTAGTGGACAGTATGGGAAGGACCCCATTAGCATCTGCTATAGTTGTTGTCTAGCTGGATATTGTTCCACATGCCTCCCTTCCCTGGTCATTTATACTTTATATTTCCTATCCATTTTTCACTTAGTTATCGGTCTCTTTCCACTCATGTTTCTTTGGTGTTTTGGTCTACATTATTTATGAACTGATTGGCCTATTAGCTCAGGCTTCTTATTAACTCTTATAACATATATTAGCCCATACTTCTTGTCTGTGTTAGCCACATGGCTTTGTACCCTTTTCAGTGAGGCAGTCACATCTTGCTATCTTACATCTTTTTGAGGCTGGGTCATGACTGTAGATCAATTTTTTCCTCTTTCCAGAATTCTCATCGCCCTGCCTCTACTTCCTGCCTGGTCACCCTGACTCTACTTCCTGCCTGGCTACTGACCAATCAAAGTTTATTTAAAATGGTACAAACCATTGTCCAACAGCACTCTCCCCCCCCCCCCCCCGCGTTAAAAAATAAGAACTCTGAATCGAATCTCCTTTGCTTAGCTTTTCTCCTGACCATTATCCATAAAATTTGTAACCAACATTCTAAACCAACACAAAAATCCATAATATATTTTTGGGGGAAATGGACATAGTTTCTAGGCTACTTCTGGCTAATTGGGGGCACTGACAATCTTATGGAGATCTAAAGAAAATATTGAATTATGGTCAAGTCCTGAATGGAATATTCTGTAAGGCCTGATTATCTCAGCCAGCAGTTTTGAAACTGTTCTGGATGCAGACTCAGAGGAAACTCCATTACACTAACATGAGATCTGGAGATAGGTAGTAAAAATTATTTTATTGAAGCAAAGCATGGTGTGTCATTACTGTAATCTCAGCACTAAGGAGAGTAGGTAATGAGGAACAAGAGTTCCATAATAGATTTGATACAGTTTAGCTACCATCTCAAAAGAAAATTACACTGACAATTTCAGTGATAAAGACTCCAGCCACACTTATTTCTTCACGTGGAATTATAATAGCAAATGATCAGGTCACATAATGAGAAAAATGCCTATGTTTGGACTATTTCTATATTTTGTTTCTGAATGAACTAAGACATAATATTATGAGATTATAAAGTTAAGTACATGGTGATGACAGAATCAGTAAGCATGCAATTAAATTCTGGGAGCTATCAAAGAAAAAAAAATGAGCCTTGATAAGTGTCTTGCTCATCCACACACTTAAAATATTTGAAGTATTGAATAAGAATTTCTAATTTCAAGGTGAAGATTAGGTACATGTCATCAACTCAAGGAGGCTAATCCATATATGGATCTGTCTTTGATCTTTGTTCATGAATATCACATTCTTGTAAGCCAAGCTACAAATTTACATAACTAAAAATATTTATTTACCTTATTTAGCCAATATTTGAAACTGTTCAAGCTGACTTATTTGACCTTTCACAATTTTGGATATCATTTGGTGATATATAGCTATTTATTCTTCTATTCAATTTTTACATAAAATGTATGTTTCTAAAAACATAAACTTATTAATTTTTAGGTATGACTTCCAATCAGATTTTTCTTTCAAGTAAAGATTTCAAGAAATTGATTTTTGTCGGTAAATCATGAGTTTCTCTATTTTTGTTTCAGGTCTTAACATAGCCACCATTGGCTATGTTAATTCTCATTTAAAACAATATAGGCCAGTTTTAAACTTCATAAAAATCAAAAGTTATATTATTTAATCTTATTTTGAGATTTTACTTTGTTTGATACTGTACAGGTCTTCGACATAGAGTCTCAAACTCTGAATTCATATGAAAATTGCCTATTATGTATAGAAAACTTTAATGAAACCCCTCCACTACCTCTAGCTCTGTCTTTCTAGCTCCTTATCCATGATGATTCCTGAACTGTAGTAAGAGGGGAAATGTTATAGATTTCCCATTTATGTTTTCTTACTTCTCAATTTCTTACTTTTTGCATAAAAATTACATATAAAATCCCTTTATCTTTATTTGGGAATTAGCAGAGTAGCTTACCAAATGACTTTTCAAAGGACCTTGACTATTAGTCATCACTTCTTGTATTCCTTTTTTACCTAACCCTGCAACCTACAACAATCTGACAGCAACATATACTGGTGTACTAGTGGCATAGACATTATAGGAGTAACCAACCTATTTCTTAAATTCATGTCTCATTGATATAAAGCATATAACTTACACTTTTAAGGAGGTCAAGAACTTGAAATTCAAAGATCATAGGCCATGGAGGTAAATGTACTTTCAGCGTATTATCTATAGAAACCTTAAATTTAAGTTTATGGAAGAGTGAATAAAGTTTTGAGTAATATAACTATGTCAAGGATCAGTGCCTCAGTTCAATGGGAAATTCGCAAAACCTTTTTGTAAAACTCAAAATTAAAACGGCTGATTTTGATCTTCTACAAACATTTGGTAAAAAAAAAAGGAACTGGGGCTTCAAGATGTTTAAAACATAAGAAACTTAAACATAAACATAAAACTTAAAGAAACTTACCTGTGTTGTACATAAGAAACATGCTGAGATTTTTGCTTTTTGTAGTATTTTGTGCTACTCCATCATAATAATGCATGATTTTAGCTTTAGAAAAAATAAGCAAGGTCTCTCTGTTTAGCTTTTGGAATCTGTTCTGGAACTTGCTCTCTATACCAGGCTGGCTCATAGAGACTACCTGTGCTGTTTTCAAGGCATGAAACACTACTGCCCAGTGCTACTTCAATAACTTTTATGTATAGTTTTCTGTCATTTTCTTCATTTTCACTCTCCTTTATTCTATCCCTTGATAGTTCAGGTATGTATCCAGACATAAGTCATGCTGGTCATCATGCATAATCTATGAAATGAACAAAGCTATAAGATGACTTCTAATGGCACCTCCATATATCAGTGCTTTGCTCAACTTCATCGGAAAAGCATTTCTAAAAGTAGATGAAAATAATGACATAAAGACCCACAGCTGAACAATGTGCAGACAATGAAAGACATTAAAATACTAAACCCTAAATGGAGGGTCTTTAAGAAAACACTCTTCTCAAGTTCAGTGCCTACAAAGAAGAAGAGGTGGACAGATAGTAAGAGACAGACAAGGTCAATGAGTCCTAGAAAACTGTATCTTCCAGACACAAGATTAAATCATATAATAAACTCACAGAGTATATGGCAATGTGCATAAGACTAGTTCAAATTCATGTCAGAAAATCTAAAGACTGAGAAGGGAAAGTAGAACGAAATCCTCACAATTAATCAAGATGCTACGTGAAAGTAACAATCTGTTGAGAAAATGACAATCAGTATTATACAATAGAGTGACACCAACTATACCCCAATGCAGCCCTAATGCTCAGGAGTAATTAACCAAAACAAAATGGACACCATGTTCATGTGTGCTATTTTAGCTATGGGTTGTTATTATTTTTTTTTGGCTTTTTGTTTTGTTTGATTTTCTGAAAACTTTTCATTTTTCTGATTTGTTTTCCTTTGTTTTGTTTTTGAAAAAGAGAAGGAACATGTAGTTGTGTGGAAAGGAAGATGGGAGAAGAAAGAGTATGATCAACATAAATGAGGATTTATACATATATCTAGAGACACATGTATGCAAATCACAAGGCTAGATGTTCTTATTGCTTAAACTTTCACAATACCAACTTAATTTCTGAAATGTTCTAAATTTTGCTATGTGATAACTGTACATAGTCTAAAGTTATTTCATGATGCGATTGATATATTTTGCAGCTTCACAAAATGTTACCATCCTCTGATTTTTCTGCTCACTTTGTTTAACTGTCTTTCAAGTGCTGAAATACCTAGATCAGCACTCATTATAAAATAGATAGTTATAGCAGCAAGCTATTTAATTATTACATTTAAAAATATAAGACAGTTTTCAAAAAATATACTTTGAGTTTAAAATATTCATAAGATTTACTATAGTATGGAGGATATAGAAGTGTAATATGATGGTAGAATGTTTTGTTCCAGATTCAGAATCCTAATATTAAGTAAAATAATTAAAATTTTCCAAAGAAAAATATGCATAAAATCTTTTTCAATATCCAGTACCTTTTATTGTTTATTAGAAAGCAATGATATAAATCCAATTCTGGTTCCACTCTTTCTAGTCATATATAAAGTACTTGCAATGCTGTATTTACAGAAAAATATCGACTAAAGAGTTGGTGAATAAGATTCATAGTAGCCCTCTTGTTTAGAACAAACTTATAAACTCATTAAGTTTAAAGTATCATAATTTCATATTCAAAGAAATTGAATTTTCAAATTTGCTTCTAAGAACTTTATTTTCAAATAACTCAATCTCTGTAATAATGTAATCAATGAAATAAATAAATACAATCTTCACAATTTCCTAATGGTCATAAATGGTAGAAATATTTACTTTTCTAACTTTTATAAATAATCAAAACAATAATCTACTTGGTAGTTAATTAAAATGATTATTTAAATCATAACAAAGTGCTATGACTAATTTTCAATTATGTTTCTATTTGTTCACCTTCGCCTCAGTGGATTATGCTGTGAATGTTTAATCTGATCACTCTTTATTTAACCAACCTCACAGTTAATTATTATTTGGAAGAATGTTATTAAAAACAATTACCACAATGTTTTTCTTAAAATGGTTAGACTTTGAAGGGCAAATATTTTAATAAGAAAAATGAAGAATATATGTCAAAAAGCATGCTAGTTTTAATTTTATGAGATGACAAATAGTTTCTCAAAAAATATTTATATTTTTCAATATTATATTTTAAATACCTATTGAACTATATATAAAAATAATCATAACCTTTCTTCTTGAATTCTTTTCAAAATCTAAAAGTTCAAAATTATTGCTCCCATTAATCATATATATATATATATAATCTAGTAATATTAGTAAAATTTAGTAGTTGATATTTCAGACTATCATCAATATATAACTAAAAATTCATGAACTGTTTATCAAACATAAATTATTCCAAAAATCAGAAACATTTCTTCAGAGAAACTATAATATTATATATCAAAATACAGTGTAAGATTTGCAATAAAACATAATAAAAAATGTCAATGAATTGCAAAAAAAAAAACAAGTGAAAATAGAAAAAAATTCAGGCCGATATTACAGACATTTAACTTAAAATAGTAAAGCAACAAATGTGTTTCTCA
Organism: Microtus obscurus; assembly: GCA_963919715.1. Classification (NCBI taxonomy): domain Eukaryota; kingdom Metazoa; phylum Chordata; class Mammalia; order Rodentia; family Cricetidae; genus Microtus; species Microtus obscurus. The sequence goes on along the minus strand of CAWTZC010001020.1, from coordinate 1,686,158 downwards.
GCAAATCAAATCAATCTGTCAATGTCAAACACGGAATAAACAATAATCATATGTTGGATGTGACTGTTTGTCACTTCATATAATTAAGGTTAATTTAAGAGGTGGCATATGAGTCATGTAACAATGACAGTATATAATTATGGGTTAGAGAATTCCTAGGATGTGGTTGATGAAAGGGTTTACTTTGATGTCAACAAAAATCAGAAATAAAATTCTACCAAGGTACTAGGAGATTATTCACATTTAAGTGTATGTACTGTTCTTCTCTCTGTCGTTCCTAAGTATATACCTTACTCATAAAAAGGACATCTGTTTCATTCAGTTTCCTATGTTGTCTGGCTTACATCCATCTGCAACTCCAGATCTGGTAGATCTAATGTTTTCTTTTGTCCTCTCTGGGTAACTGTACTCATGTGCACATACCTACCTTCACACACACACACACACACACACACACACACACACACACATCTGAAAAATCAAATAGTTCATTTAAAATAAAGTACAAGCTATTTAAAACTGATATACTTAATTGAATTTATAAAATTAAGCAAAATTTAAGAAAAAATTCTAGGCACTAGTTCATGTTTGGTCAACAAGAAATATAATGGCAACAAAATTAAAGTATATGAGATTCTTTCTAGAGCTGCCTTCTTTACAAGTCCGAAAGCTGAACAGTGAAATGCTCCTTAGAACAGCACCTGAATGTGTTTGAGATGGCATGTCTCAGGAGGACTCTAGGGGTCACACAAAGAGATAGGCTGTGCAATGATGACGTCAAAAGACATCTTCATCTACAGAAGAAAGTAAACTACAGGATACGGCAACAGCACTTGAGATACTTCGGTCATGTTATGAAAATGAATGACAGCAGATAACCAAGGATAACACCTTTTAGAGGAGTACACCAGAAAAGGCAAAGAGGAAGTCCCAAAAAATGCTTTATAGACAGCATAAATGAAGAATGAAATCTTGGTTATGACAAGCATCTAGGAATGTCCAGGATAGAAACAACTGTAGAACTGCAAGAAACGGGCTGCTTAAGCATTGCCAGGGCATAGATGATGATGAAAAAAAAAAAAACACTCTACAAGTGACAGTGAACTAACTGAAAAATTAGCATATATAATTTCTCCAGAATGTTACTATTCTACTGGGAAAAGCCCAGTCTTTAGATAGAACACATTGCTTAGAGTCCAGTTTAGAAGCAAGACAAAGCAAACCAATTGACACAAAAGAGTTTTTGTGGAGTGTGGGATTTGTTTATTTATTTTAAATACATAAGAATACTGAAGATGGAAAGCCTATGGTATAACTGTGTCATTCATAAGGTCAACATAAAATAAGCACAAGAAAATGTAATGAGTATAAATTTTAGTTTTTACAGGCTATGATATTGGCGTGGTGTATTAATAATCCTACTCCTATCCTGTCTAGAAGAGGGAGCCAGAATATCTCTTCAGCCTAGGTGTGCAAACAGATGAGAAAGAGGTGAATAAATAAAATCTGTTATATACCTCAATTATGCAGCAAAAATGAAAGCCCTGCTACAAAATGTTAAGAAGTTATAGTTAATTCAAAACATGTCATTTAACGTCAATGACTGAATTCATACAAAGATACTGTCACACCATGAATGTATTTAATAACTAAATAAAGATATTAATAAACTTTCAAACAACAAATCATAAAAAGTCAACAGAAACTGAAGTACAGTATTATCACTGGAGTTCCTTAACTTATGACATTATTTAATTAACTCTTTTAGCCACAATAAAAGACTGTATCAATAGGGAAACTTTTCTAGTAAGAAAGACATTATAAGGCTTAGTGGTATGTCTAAAGCTCCAATCATCTCTTTCTGTATTCAAAATACATACTAGTTAAAATAAAAGCTCACTTTCTTTAGGTTGTCAGGCCTCAAGAGCCTATGACTTGAATGTCTGGTTTAATTGTTTTCCACAAAACAGTAGAGAAGTCAATGGAATACACAGAGTATTAAGAATGATCCTAGATCTTCATGTTAAATCAGAACCTTCAAAGAATTTATGAAAATATAACTAGAATTTTAATAAGAGAAAACATGAAATGGAGCTCCCACTCTGGCCTTTGCGTGTAGGCAGGGCAGGGAACAATCCCCTAAGAAGCTCTAAGAAGTGGCCTACTCTTTTATATACATATATATATAAATTTTATATATATAAAATTCTTCTCTCACATAGTTTATATTGACTGCAGTTTTCCCTCTGTTCCCTTCTTTCAGTATCTACTCCCCATTTCTTCTTTCCCAGAGGCCTACCACCAGGCCTCTCCTCGAAAAGATCAGGCCTCCCAGAGACATCAAAAAACATAGCAGACAAGCAGACAGAAAGAGGCGACTTAGTATAAGGGAAAGGGTCCTTCAAGAAGGTAAAAATCTCAAAGACTGCCCTTGCTTCCAATTTTAGGAATCCCACAAAACACCAAGCTACACAGCCATAATATATAGTTATGTATATGGATAGGCATATATACATACACATACACAGAGAGAGAGAGACAGACAGACAGAGACAAAGATAGACAGAGACAGAGAGAGACACACAGAGAGAGAGAAGACCTAGGTCAGAACCCTTACAGGTTCTCTGATACCTGCAAACCTGCATACCGAGATGTGGTCATTGATTCTGGGGGTTGTGTTCTTGTGACATCTCTGCTTCTTCTGATTCTTCCTCCTCCTCTTTCTCAAGACTCACTGAGCTCTAGGCTAATGATTGGCTGTGGGACTGCATCAGCTGAATTGCTGTGTCTGCTTCATCTGCTGCATCATTTGTTGGGTGAAGTCTCTCTCTCTCTCTCTCTCTCTATCATCTATTTATTTATTTTAGTTTTCTGAGACAGCGTTTCTTTGTAGTTCTGGAACTAGCTCTTTTAGACTAAGCAGGCCTCGAACACAGAGACCTGCCTACCTCTACCTCCCAAGTGCTGGGATTAGAGGTGTGTACCACCACCACCTGGTTCTCTCTGGTCTCTTTGATGAGGATTCTGCTAGGCTGCAGACTGAGAACAGTATGCAGGCATGACACACTGTAGGTCGAAGGTTTAGTGGTTACATTGGTGTTTTAATCTCTCCACTAGAGGCCTTAACTGGTTTACAGAAGATGACTGATTAGGCTCCATATCCCCTGTTACTTGGACTCTTTCCTAGGGTTACTCTCCTAGATTCTACTGCACTAGGCATCTTGTCCCTCCAATGTCCCCTTCACCAATTCTAGTTGCATCTCCCAGTGTTTTCCCCAAAACACACCTGATTCTTCCTGTTCCCAACTTCACCCACTCCCAGCCCATGGGTGAAGTCTATTTCCCCTTCCCAAGGAGATCCTTACAACACCCCTAAATCTTAGCTTCTCTGGATGGACCTTAGCAAGATTATTTTTAAATTTAAAGCCGAAAGCAGCTAACTATTTCTTTTATTATTTTTTAATTGATCTAGGTTTTCGCTGAATAACTCTGACTGTCCTAGAACTCATTCTGTATTTCAGTTTAGCCTGGAAGTTGGGGATCCACCTACCTCTGCATCCCAAGTGCTACAATTAAAGTAGTGCACAGCCACCCTTAGGCGAGAGGCCTACTCTTAAATTGAGAATCCAGCTTTAGATTCTCTGCATTGTCTGGAAGGCAGGCTTTAGGAAGGTCCTGAGCAGAGTAGGGCCCTAAGTGCTAAAGAGCCGAGAATTCAGTTTTATTTTGGCTGTGATCACAGACAAGAGCATCTATCAATGATGAAAAGTTATTTTCTATAAAGATTTTCATAATAAAATCCTAAAAGGATGTTAAATCAGGCACTCGCTCACCATCTTGAATTCTTTAATTAGTGTTTAATAATATCTATCTCTTTACACATGAATCTACTTTTAATTTCACTGTTTCTTGCTTTGGTTTCTATAACCAAACAAACCAAAGTTTATTCCTTAGGAATTTTATATGTATAAATAATTAATTTGAGCATCTCACAGTATGTGCCCTCTCTTACTACCACTATCTCTCTCACTAAAATTCTTCCTTTTTAAACAGTTTCCTTTCTTCTTCTAGGCTTTCTGTAAATTTTGTCTGACTCAATTTCATTCACATTTTTTTTGTATTTGTATAACTGTGGGTTTATTTACAGGAACATCTGTAATTTATCAGTGCATAAATTACTGAGGAAATTGATGTGTCTTCCCTTAGAAACTAACTATCCATAAACTTGCAGTGAAGGCTGAAACTTCAGAAGACCTTCCCCCATGCATGATGAAATGATGATCGGCCTAATATTGTTCAGGTTTTGAAAAAATAACCACAGCTACAAGGAGTTCAGTAATGCAATGACCATGACACGTCTCAAAGATACTGTTTGATAATCTTCCATCCTAACATTCGGAGAATAAATGATATATGCCTCATTTAGGGTTCACCATTGCATAGCTACTTTCTGTCCACACTTCAGCTAGTTGTGAGTCTCTGTATTAACTCTGACACACTACAAACACAGAAGATTCTTGGATGAAGGCAGAAAGCAGAACTAATCTATGGTTATAAAGATAAGTAGTTCGAAGACAGTTTGACAGCATGACCGCTTAGCAGAACAGCAGTAATAGCCAGTTGGTTTACAGAATCAGGCACTTTGTTCTTGTGGAACAGGCATCAAATCAATCAGAGATCAGTTAGTTACCCTAAAATTGTCATTATATTACCGCACTTTGGGCAACAGTCAGGGCATTACTGTTAGCTTGTGTTTCAGATAGTGGAGCAGAATTCCTGATGATTCCTCTCCCTCATAACTTGCACACTAACCTTCAGCACTGAGAACACCAACGAGCCAGGCAAACATTTTCCACCAAGAACCACTTCTATTTCTCAATGGCTTGCATGCAAGTGTGTGTTGTCTTCAGCAACAGGGCTTATGATCTCTTTCTGGGGAGCATTTGAGAATATTGACAGTGACCTATAAAGTCATGTGGATGTCAGTGACTGCCTTGAACTTTTGATAGAGAGATCCGTTCCATATCTAGAACAAGGTTTTTTTTTTTTAAATGATTGACTTACATCCACCCAGGCAAGGTGCCTCCATTTAAATCTTTCTAAATTATGTTTTTAATAAGACCTAAGAGATATTATAAATCCATGAATGTCTTCCTACATCCCTAATTTGACAAACCCTTCCCAAGCTGTGTCTTCTCTCTTATGCCCCTTACTGATGCCACCACTGCTGAAGTTTTTTCTTCCTGATGATCCAAATCCCTTACTTTCATGTGAAATATGCTCTGCTACCTTTTCTTAAGGTTACAGGTGTTTTTGTTTTGTTTTGTTTTGTTTTGTTTTGTGTGTGTGCCTTCTACTTGCCTCTTTCCAGATTGGTGGCTTTTATATGTACTCTAATTTATTCACCCAAATTCTAAGGAGAGGAATATAGGATCTAAATATGAGAACGAATATCCTGAAAGTTGTCTCAATTTACCTTTCATACTTCAATCAACATAATTCCGTACCAAGCCGGGCGGTGGTGGTGCACGCCTTTAATCCCAGCACTTGGGAGGCAGAGGCAGGCGGATCTCTGTGAGTTCGAGACCAGCCTGGTCTTCAGAGCTAGTTCCAGGACAGGCTCCAAAACCACAGAGAAACCCTGTCTTGAAAAAAAAAAATAATCCCCTACCAGTACTACTGCCTATATATTTTTTATTTTATCTTTAAACCTATGTGTCCTGAGAATGTCTGCTATGATAACCGAGAATGACATTCTGTGTGTCCAAACCAATCTCTGAGCACAGAATTCACAAAGAACAGCATATGGAAGTTCAGAAAATAAACTGTCAAATAGATATGCTAGTCATATCTATTACTGATAAGGATCGTATATCTTTTTCCATGGGACTGTTTCTTTTTCAAACAAGAGATAGCTTTGAATACAGGGAGGAGACTGGTTATTTAACAAAGAAAAATAAGGAATGTTTGCATGTACTTTATTAGAATTACCAGTGCAAACAAGCACTTATCCCCAAAATTATAGCACATATAAAGGAAAAAATAAGGTTTTCCATAATATTTTCCTTTCGTTCTTCTCTTCACATCAGTGTGGCAAAATTAATGAACATTATCAGTGATCTATGTGCTTATCAAAATGTCAGATAAAACTTGTCAGAAATATTTCTTTTATGTTTCTACTTAAACTCTTTCAAATACCTACACATGTAGGAGTGAAATATCAATTATGAAAATAAATTAAACAATCATAGATAAATAAGGTATTTTAGGGAATTCTATTCATAAAAAAAGTTTCCATTACATTTAAAACTTTCATTATGAATACAAAGACAAACAGAAAGATACATTATAATAATTTATTTATAATTTTTATTTTACTTAGAAGTATTAAATAACATCAAGAATCATAGGTATATTCTAGAGAGAGACTAAAGCAAACAGAAAAGGTATTTTCACTGACATATTCTGGGACAATGCTTTCTTTGGCCTAAATAATGTGACCTACAGTGTTTATTTTTATAGGCAGCTGTGGTTATCCATTAAACACTCAAAAAACTATTTAACTTCAATTTACATTACTGTTTATGCACAAAGGAATCCAGCAATACTTAAGACAAGGAGTTTGAGAGGAAAATGTCTTCAACACACAGTTACCGAATTAAGATGAGGAAAATCTAACTATACATAGAGTGAAATTGTATAAGGATGTTTACAAATTGAGGTGTAAGCAGATGATGATGAGGTGATGGTGTTAGAAGTGAGGGACAAGAAGGGCCATGGAAACTGAAAATACTTCTAGTCTTTGTCATTGTTGTTTTAGACTTTTATACACTCAGCATTCAGTAGTCGACTGCAGTTATTCATTTAGAGTTGAGGCCTCATGAACTCTACCTATCTATTTTGGCATATCAGTTGGTGTCTTCTTTGTTTATTAGGTTATGCTTAGACAGTCATGTTGTTTGAGGCTTTGTTTTTGTCTTCTTTGACATTAATAAGAGACCAAGTCTCACAGAAAACTCCCTTATCTTCTCATTCTTACAACTATTGTGCTCATTTTTATCCAGGAAAAAGCACACCAATTTACTATCTAATACCAAATGGTCAGCTCTAAAAACACACATAGGAGCAACATTATATAGACTAAACATGTAATATTCAGAAAAAAATATGGCTTAAATAAAAACAAAAAAGTCATATATATATATATATATATATATATATATATATATCTTAAATAAAAAAATAAGTGAGGATAATATGGGAGTGGAGAGAGAAAAGGGAAGGCAGAAATGATGTTATTATATTATAGTCTCAAAAATAATCTAAAAATAATTCTGGCCTATTCCAGTTTCTAGCTGCCATTGATCCTACTTCACATTATACTTAAATATTGGAGGAGAACAAATTTTGTATTTTGATCATTATCAATAAAGTTATAATGACATTTCCAAGGCAATAGCCAATTATTTATTTAGAAATAAAAGATTATCATTTCACATAAACCGCTTTAATGTACATACAGCAAAGTTATATTTTTGTATCTTATAGTAATGTCAACCTTTTAAGAAGCAGCTAAGAGGTGGCCTGAGAGCACAGAGACTAAATGAGGAGCTGGATAGGTGTTTACAGCTGGCAAAGAACACAAATGAAAAGGAAGCAGAACAGGTAATAGGCAGAGCTTAGGATATGACACCAAATTACTACAAATGTTACAATCAACAACAAGATCTCATTAATAAGAGCAGGCTCTGCAATGCTCTAGATCATATATTTTCAAAAACAGGAAACTTACAGACTAATAATGCTACATCTAAAAAATAATAAAAGAAAAATATAAAAAGAAAGTATGACATGAAGGGGAAAAAGAAAAACTATCTTTTACAAAGAAAACAGAAAGTATTTTTGAAATAATTTGCCATCTGGAATTCAAAGGCCTATTAAATAATTAACTGAGCATTTGGTAAATATAGAAAGCCTGTTACCTACACTCATGTGCATAAAATGGTTTGAGGAAAAAATTTATCTTGGAAAAAACCTAAGGCTCAGCCTTCAACATCTGTAGCAATTAATTAGGGATGCCTACTATTTTTAATTCATATTACCATTTTATCAATAAAGTTATTTTTATTTCAGAACTAAAATCTGAGTAATTGGCATTGTGATTATGCTCCATATAACAAATGAAAATGAACTCCTCAATTTTAAAAAGAAAACATATTTAGTGTTACGTCCTTATTGACTGTCATATTATTTGTAAGATACATTCACTCTAAGACTTGAGTTATAGATATTACAGCTTTAAAATTTAAAGAAAAAAGGTAAATACAGAAAATCATCTATATGGAATAAGTTGAAACTATTGTTTTTAATTTCAGTGTTTGGTGGTTACATAATATTTTTCTTCTTTGTGTACTAAATTTTACTAAATTAAGTATAGTTTGATTACAGACAAGGGTTCCAAGAAAATGAAAAATGTGTAATCTATGTTATTTTTGTCAATTAAAATCTTATTTTTATTATAAAATTTAATTGTTAAAAAATGTTAGAGAAATGCTCCATAAGAAAAGACAAATTAGTAAAACATTTGCAAAGCATGATTTAACAACATGTACCAAAGTATATATCAGACAAACTTATTTCTAGATATTTATGTTGATACAAATGTACAAGTACTGGGGAATAACTATTACAGTATTATTTATAATTCTGAACAAGAAGAAACATGTCAAAATTTAATATGGAATTTATTAAATAAGTTATAAAATTATTTGTCAACACCAACATTATGAATAATTATATATTTAATTGTATAAAATGTTCAAAGGCAATATTATCAATATTTTAATACTATAAACATAATTAAAATGAATATTCTCACTTTGATAAAATGTCAAACAATTAAAAATTATTTGTGATAGATCAACTCTCATAGTTTTACTGGTCATTCATTTTGTTTGTAAGTGACAAAAGATAATTGATTATTAGCAATGGCATGCTATGCTATCACCTGATCTTTGATGTCACTGGTTTTCATTAGACTTTGAAAGCCCCACCATTGTCACATGTACCTTGAAAAAAATTGACAACATCTTACTAAATTCAGGTAAAATAAATACTAGGCTTCTAAAATATAGAGCTTACCTTACTCCTGTTAACAAAAAATTCAAATTCTTCTTCCATTTTCACCCTTAGACACATGCTAGCTTCATTCTGAGGATAAGAAAGACATCATTCCTTTTCATTTTCCAAGGCCATTACTCTGAAACTCATCACTTGATGAAGCTACTTATTAAATATTCCTGATTCTTTATTGTCTGTTTCAGAAAAGAATGGCATGGGGAAGTATTCTTAAATCATCTTACTATTAAGGAAAACTTGTAAACTTTTGGTCATATAGGAAATTAGTATGGTAAAACCACTTATTAATCTGACTTAATGAAATATTTTCAAAATAAACTCTTAAAGCTACTTCCTAGATCTGAAAAGAAAAATGCTTCTCAAATGAGATTGATTTGCCCTTACAATACCCAAATCTTTGTCCTTTATTATACACTATCATGTTTAAATTTATATATATATATATATATATATATATATATATATATATATATATATATACATATATATATATATATATACACATATATATATTCATATATATGTAGTGTTAATTTCACTTAAACTCTATAATTGTGTGTGTTCAGTTTTAAATTTAAAAACATATATATATATATATATATATATAAATTATTGGCATTAATCTGTTTGTCTGAGGATGTAGATAATTTAATCCATGTCCTCATTAACTTATGTGATGGGGATATACACAAAGATGTTACTTCTAATGTTTAAGAGGTTCCAGTGAAATGGTACATACATATAATTCAGACACTTGGAAGCAGAGGCAGAGCAATCTAAGCTGCATAGATCAAATCTGTCCCAAAAACATGAATAAGAAGCATAGCAGGGATGCTGAGCATATTGTAAATGTAAAGCATGAACATGCATCTTGTACAGAAAAATTAGTGTTAATTTCACTTAAACTCTATCATTGTGTGTGTGTGTGTGTGTGTGTGTGGTTCATAAACATTGTGTTCACTTTCCATATGGAATGAAGTTTTCATTTCCAGGGACTTGGCTTTTTCTCATCAACATTCAGACCACCTTGTAGTCTGCTGTAACTAATAGGTAAGAAGTATTCACATGTGAATTTACTGGTTTTCAACTTGTAAAGTTACAGCTTATTACCATTTGAATGCTATAAAATAACTTTAGGGTAAATATCATCCTCTATGCCTCTTTTTGGTATAAAAAACTTCATTTGCTTTGTTTATAAAACCAACAACTATGCAGTTAAACTACAGGATTAACAGTGTTATAGTCTGTGGAATCTACTTTGAAGTCATCCTTTCTTTGTTACATACAGTACACATGATAATTCTCCCTTTGTTTTTAATATAACTACTAATATATCAAAAGGATAAGAGCATCAAGTGGTAGAAAATTGCTTCCAATTTCTGTCTCCCTTTATAGCTAGACTATATGTTTCAACCACAATACATTTGAAAAGCACACAAATGGAGTATTGCATTGAGTATTAAACTGAGCAGGTTTAATATTTGTTCAATTCACAAAAATTAAATGAGTTTTCCCTCTTCTTCCTTCCTTCCTTACTTCCTTTGTTCCTTTCTTCCTCTGTTCCTTCCTTCCTTTCTTCTGTACATCTTTCCTTCCTTCCTTTTAACTTTGTCTGGAAGTATTAATGAAGGAAATACTTCATAGGTAACTTCCATCTTTTCTGTTTCTGTATGAGCTTCCATCACCATTAGTCAAAGATGGTTTAGGCTGACATAACTGAGTTTGAAGAGTTACCACTGTTCTTATGTTAGTTTTGTTCTTATGTTCTCTTAGTGCCTGGGTATTTTGGCTGGTGACTTTGAAGATGATCTCATTCACTTCTCTTTAAACAAAGAAACTTCTATGACCCAGGATTACTCCCCAACTTCTGCAGTGTTCCCCGAGTTCCACCTAAAATGTCGTTGTAGGTCTGTGCAACTGTTCCCATCTATGACTAGATGACTGATGAAATTTGGGCTAGGCTCTGATCTATGAGTATAGCAGAATATCATCAGGAATCATTTCATTTGCTTTTATTTTTTTATTATTTTATCCAGGATCAATGTATACATAGTAGGAAGGTTCTTTGAATTAGTGATATTTTTGTCATTAGTTCAGCATCAAGGAAATAAAAGACTTGAAGCTGGGGACTGATTCCATCTAGTCTCTAGATTTAGGGAATGACCATATAATGTGGAGTTAGATAACACTAGGAATATCTATTGAGATGACAGAGGCCTTTGCCAGATAATTGGCAATCAAAGAAGGAAGATATACAAAGAATGAAAATATAAACCTACCAAGAACCTGTATAAGTTTAGGAGTGAACATATCCCTTTTACTCCAAGGTATCCAGAAAAAAGTTCATCTCAACCGCATTTTTATATCAGACTTGGGCTTCATAAAAAGAGAGAAACAAGTCAGTTCCACCTGGATTTTAGATTCGCCCAACTGTGACAGAGTAAATAGATATTGATTGAAACTGTGAAATTTGTGGTAAGTTGTTATGCAGCCAGAAAAAAATTATTTCTCATTGTAAAAAAAAATGAAATGTGTTCAAGTCTCTTTGAAATAAGGCTGGATGTGTTTCCCTTAAAACTTAAGTCCTTTAATACTTTAATCTCTAGACTTATCAAATAGAAAATATTAAAAATATGGGATATCCCTTTCTCGTGTTTATCTGTCCTGTATATGATGCCATTGTCTGACAGTCAATGTTTAATTTATTACAATTTAAATTTTTCTCAAGCTGAATTTAATAGTATTAATTTTCAAATTTTATGTTGCCTTGTAAGACTGAACAAAGAATTAGTAGCAGTGCTAAATGATCAAGCTATATTTAAGACCCAAATGACCAAACACCTATTCATCTAAGCAACTATCTGATAATGAGTAAAAAACAATAAACATTTCTTCACTGTGACTCAATAATACTTGATGTTCTCCATATAATATACAAATTATATTTTATACAGTAGGCTTTTTGGAATAAAGCTTTTGCTCTTCCAGTATAAAAGTACAAATTATATAAAGTATAAATATTTTTACTTAATATGAAAATTATAAATGATCATTCAGCTATAGAAAATATTACAGTGCATTTTTAAAGAAATTTCTGTTATGATCATGATGAAAATGAAATACTTTTTTTCAGATCATGTCACATTTATTGCATATTTCTCCCACTCTAATAATTGCTCAAAATGAAAAAAGTTCATATTTATAAATGGAACAAAATAAAGGATTTACATATTTTTAAAACATGCTTATAAAGCACTTCCTTAATGTTAATCTTCATGTTTACTTACTTTCTTAAGGAACTGTTTTGGAGATTTTTTAAAAATAATTTTATTATGCAGCAGTGTTTTACCTGAGTATTACTGTGTACCATTTGTATACCTTTTACCTTCGAGGTCAGAAGAGACTGTTGGATTTCCTCGAATGGGACTTACATTCAGTTCTGTGTCACTATGCTTCTATTGGGAGTTTAACCCCTATCCTCCAGAATAGCAAGCAGAAAAGACCAGTGTCCTAACTACTGAGCATTCTCTCCAGATTCCCCCCAAAGCATCTTTCTCATTTCCCTTCTTGTCTCTCTACATCCCTACATTCTTCTAGAATCACACCTTTATTTTTGCCCTACATACCACGGTGAGGAAAGACATGCCATATTTGATTCTCAAGGACCAGACTACTTCACTTAACTTGTTACTTTCTAATTCTGTATGTTTTATTGACACTGATGTGATTTCATCTTTTTTATATCTGAATAAATTTCTATTAAGTATATATACCACATTTTCTCCTTAGTTCATTGTTTATTTTTATTTACTTTTTTTATTTTTATTTTTTTGGTTTTTCGAGACAGGGTTTCTCTGTGGCTTTGGAGCCTGTCCTGGAACTAGCTTTTGTAGACCAGGCTGGTCTCGAACTCAGAGAGATCCGCCTGCCCCTGTCTCCCGAGTGCTGGGATTAAAGGCGTGCGCCACCACCGCCCGGCTCTTAGTTCATTGTTTAAAGTACCTAATATGATGTCATAATTTTGGTGCTAGTGACAACAGTTGCTGGGGGCAGCAGATCACCTGGCACTGGAGATACAAAGGACTGTCAGTGCCATGTAAATACTGGGAACTGTGGACAGATTTATATTGAGGTCTTTAATACATTTGGACTTGAGTTTTGTGGATGGTGATGAATATGGATCTATTTTCATTCTTCTTCAGGTTGATATCCAGTTAAGCCAGCATCATTTGGTAAGCTGCTCTCTTTCTTCCATTGTATAATTTTAGCTCCTTTGTCAAAAATCAGGTGTTCATAGGTTTGTGGATTAATATCCGGGTCTTGGATTCAATTCTGTTGGTCAACCTCTCTGTTTTTATGCAAGTACCAAGCTGTTTTCATTACTGTATCTCTGTAATAGAGTTTGAAGTCAGAGATGATAATGCCTCCAGAAGTACCTTTTTTGTATAAGCTTGTTTTGGCTATCCTGGGTTTTTTGTTTTTCCATATAAAGTTGATTCTTGTTCTCTCAAAGTCTGTGAAGAATTTTGTTGGGATTTTGATGGGGATTTTATTGAATCTATAGAGGAAGTCAGGACCACGAGGGGTGCGTCCACCCACTGAGACTGCATGACTGATCTAAAGGGAGCTCACCAAGGCCAACTGGACTGGGACTGAATGAGCATGTAATCAAACCAGACTCTGAATTTGGCTGACAATGGGGGCTGACTGAGAAGTCAATAATAATGGCACTGGGATTTGATTCTACTGCATGTACTGGCTTTTGGGGATCCTAGTCTGTTTGGACGCACATTTTCCTAGGATTGGACGGAGGGGGGAGGGCCTTGGACTTCCCACAGGACAGAGTACCCTGCCTTCTCAGTACTGGAGTGGAACGGGGAGGGGTAGTGGGGGATAGGGAAGAAAAACGGTAGGAGGGAAGGAGGTGGAAATTTTGAATGGTATTATTTATAAAGCAAAAAATAAAATAAAATGTGTGAAAAACATTACTTTTCAGCTATAAAAAATACTGGAAACGGAATTTGGGTAGTCTGGAAGAGCACCTTTGGATTGTCATTTCATGCCTCCCCCACATGTGTTATTCTTATACAATGCATACAAATGACTGCTTATGGAAATATCAATGAATGATAATGATGAATTGTGAATAGCAAACCACTCTCAAGTACTGAACATAAATGAATGACTGACCACTCTTTTTGATTTGCCAACAAAATCACTGGCAACTAGAATAAGATATACTATTCTCTTGTAAGTTCAGGCGTTCAAGTGGTCTTCGCTCACCTCAGAAAATTACACTACATCTTTCCTTGATATAGTGTCAGTAATTAACCACTTTTGATCCAATTTTTATGCTGTGGCAAGATTTATATTTTTATAATATACTTATTAATTATTGGAAAAATTTATACAATGTATATTGCTAATGTACATCTACCTGAACTCCCCACCATAGCTTCTAAGGCAGAGGTAGAATTTTGAGATTACCTTTCTACTGCAGGTTGGTATTTTTCCTGGCTTGAAATTCTTGTTCATGTGTTCACTTGCCCAGTTATATTAGGAAAACACTGTTTCCTTAAAATCATTTTCTACTTCTAACTTTGCAGTCTTACAATCTTTCTATCCCTTCTATTGTGCTGAATTCTGACCCTGAAGAGGAAGGGGTGTGATACAGGCATCTCATTTAGAACAAAGATTTTCAAAGTCTTTCATTATCTGCACATTGACAATTTGTGAGATGTCTGCATCATCATATGAAGCAATAGGAAAAATTTTAGTGTGCAATTAATGATATACTGATCTAACAGTATAGCAATCACATTAAGAGTCCTTTTACTGTCAACTTTAAAGAACACATAATTTATTCTACTTCTCTGTATTAGTTATCTAGGCTAGTAACAGAAGTCAAAATAACTTTTATGGTTCTATAGATTAGTCATTTCTGAATTACATAAAAAGAAGATACTATTCAATTAATTTAAAATACATCTGAAAAACATGAGTACAGAGAATGATCAATATACACAATAATGTAAACAAATATGGTCAAAGTTTAATGGCAGCGTCTGTTTCACTATCTACACATTGAGGTGCTTCTGTAGAATTAACAACATTTTTAAATTTATACTTCACATGCTGGCATTTGTTTGTATGTTTTTAAAGCTGAACAGAAAAACAGCTCACTGATAGGACTGGTAAATATAGCTAAAGCACTGATTTGTAATATTGTCTTTACCTAATAAGACAAGTCACTGATGTCGTTTTAAAAGACTATATTCAGTATCTTATCTTAGTTGTTTTTCATGTTGCTATGACAAAATATGTGTAAAATAAGCAACACAAGAAACTCCATCTTGAGGGAAGGAGCAACAACAGGAGGAGTTTGAGGCACTAGTTTTATTGCATCCAGAATAAAGACACATGATGTGATTAATTTTCATATTTAATTGGCTATCCTCGTTTTATTCAGTCAGGGATTACAACCTGATAATTCTGCTATCTACAGATAAGGTAGATCTTCCCTGAGATAACTTATTCTGTTAATTTCATGACCCTCAATTATCACATTTCCCACTTCAGATTCCTAATGATTTATATTTATCCATGATCATTTTCAGATACATAATCACCAAGGAAACTCTTTTGATGATACAGTCATATTGAATCATAGATATATGCATTCTTTGTTTTAAAATTTGCATTAAAACAAGTATTTATTCTTCTTACTTAACTTACATACTATAATAATGCTATTAGAGTATGCTACCTACATGTTTGCTGAATAGATGGTTTTTAAATTTTCTCTAACCATGCTGTCTCAAATATTACATCTATAAAACGGGAATACAAGTAGAACTTCTTTATGCAGAAAATGCATATAATATATTAACTGGAATCACATGAACACCAAATATGGTCATTTTTAGTTATAAACATTTTATTAATGCTGTTAATATTTCCCTAAGGAAAGTTTGTTAAGCTTCACAAGAGGAAAAATAACATTCATATTGATGTCTTAGAAGAAAGGCTAGATGCATAAATTAAAAAGTACAAGAAGATAAAATATAGAAATGAAGCCACAATATAACTATTGTCAATGTATGGTAGAATTTTGAAATGAATCTTGAAGTTCAATAGAAAGTACTATTACAAACAACAGGATGCCATATGAAAAATATTTACAATTAGAACAATTCTAAATGAGATGAAAATTTGTATAGTCAAAGGAAAAGTACAAATATGAACTCTTGTGTGGTCCACTAGTCTCTTGAGCAAGATTCAAGTCATCAGAAAGTCTCCTATTGCTAACCTATTTGAAGATCCCAAGCACTGCCTGATATTAACTATCACTGTGAAACAATCTGTTCCATATTCGTGTAAATGATTAAATGAAAACACAAACTATGTGAATTTTAGCACTTTAGAACATTGTTGCAACAGTATCTAAGAAATATTTACATTGATAGTAAAAATATTATAACCAAACCAGATGTGGTGGCACACACTTTTAATTCCAGTACAAGTTAGGCAGAGGTAGATAGATCTCTGTGGGTTTGAGGTCAATGCAGCTCACATAGTAATTTCCCGGACACTCAGAACTACATAGAGAAACCGTTCTTAAAAGAAAAACAAGTAAATGCATTAGAATAAAACTTATTCATTTTATTATTTATATATTGTTAGTAATATTCATTCATTCATTTAGTTAGCTTACCAATTTAATGCATATTGTTTATATATATAAATATTATTTTGTGGAATTTAACTAAATATATATTAATTACAGAATTTGTTTCTGAATAATAATCTAAAATCATCTATATTAAAAACACATAAATTATTATTTTATTTCTAATCCTATTCCAAAAATATACAATGTAATTTTTACTTTATATGTGTATCTGTAATTTATCCAATTTAGACTCATATTTTAGAAATTCTAAATCCTCTGTCAACCAGCACTGTGGGGAAAAAAAACTTTAGTATGTATGTATGTATATATATATATATATATATATATATATATATATGTGTGTGTGTGTGTGTGTGTGTGTGTGTGTGTGTGTATGGTACATAAAACAAAATATATAAATTTTGATAAATGAGTAGCAATCCAGTTGAATGCTTACTTAAATTATTAATTAAGTTCTGATATATAGATATATAGATATAGATAACTCAAAGTGTCGGAGGGGGCTTCCTGTTTGTCCCAGCTGCCCAGAACCAAAATAACCATGCACAAACTGTATTAATTAAATCACTGCTTAACCATTAGTTCTAGTTTCTTTTTTTTTTTATTGGAAAAAAAAAGAAATTTCTGCCTCCTCCCCGCCTCCCATTTCCCTCCCACTCCTCCCTCTCCTCCTCCCATCCCCCACTCCTCCCCCTCCCTCTCCAGCCTGAAGAGCAGTCAGGGTTCCCTGCCCTGTGGAAAGTCCAAAGTCCTCCCCTCTCAATCCTGGTCTAGGAAGGTGAACATCCAAACTGGGTAGGCTCCCACAAAGCCAGAACATGAAGCAGGATCAAAACCCGGTGTCATGGTCCTTGGCTTCTCAGCAACTGAGTAGCTTCTGTAAAGCAAAAGACACTGTCACTAAGACAAAAAGGCAACCCACTAACTGGGAGAAGATCTTCACCAACCCCGCAACAGACAAAGGTCTGATCTCCAAAATATATAAAGAACTCAAGAAACTGGACTTTAAAATGCTAATTAACCCAATTAAAAAATGGGGCACTGATCTGAAGAGAGAATTCTCAACAGAAGAAGTTCAAGTGGCCAAAAGGCACTTAAGGTCATGCTCAGCCTCCTTAGCGATCAGGGAAATGCAAATCAAAACAACATTGAGATATCATCTTACACCTGTCAGAATGGCTAAAATCAATAACACCAATGATAGCCTTTGCTGGAGAGGCTGTGGAGAAAGGGGTACCCTCATCCATTGCTGGTGGGAATGCAAACTTGTGCAACCACTTTAGAAAGCAGTGTGGCGGTTTCTCTAGTTTCTTATTAGCTAACTCTTACATCTTAATTTAATCCATTTCTATTAATCTGTGTATCACCACATGGCAGTCACTTACCAGGAAATGTATGGCATGTCTGACTCTCGCGTAGTGTGGGAATTATCTGTATTCTGTCAAATATGTTTCAAATAAATGCTGATCGGCCAGGCAGGAAGTATAGGTGGGTCAACCAGACAGGAAGTAGAGGCAGGGCTATGAGAACAGTAGAATTCTAGGAAGGAGAAAGCCCATTCCTCTGAGTGCTGCCCAGATCATCAAAGAAGCAGGATGTGATCTACCCTGCTGAAAAAGGTTCTGAGACATATGGCTAATGTAGATAAGAACAATGGGTTAATATAATCTACAAGAGCTAATAAGAAGCCTGAGCTAATGGGCCAACTAATTTTATAACTTATGAAGACCTCTGTTTGATTTACTTTGAGGCTTACTGGCTGTGGGAACTTGGGCCAGACAGATTTCCCCCACAAACAAGCTGACCTTCATGTTACAGAATGGTACCCACGTGGATAACTACATCCACAGAAAGCCTGAGAAAGCTTGGAAAGAATAGAGTAAAGCATGGCTTCTTGGTAGCAGCAATTTCTCGGGTCTGCTCTGCTTGCTAGAGGCAAGCAAGTGCTCTCATTTAAAAGAGGCTTCCTGACTCAGCTTTAGCTGCAAAACCCTGCACCTCTTTTAAGAGGCCCTATCATAAACACTTAAAATAGTGTTGAAAAAAAGCTGACCACATGTTTTTCGGTTTTCAGCTGTAGCAGGAAAGCTGTGCCATTTTAAAATGCTGGCTTTCTGGGCCATCCTGCCAGAGCAAACTCTTACTCTTTCAGGTAGGCAGTCTGTGTGGTTTGCAAGCACATTGCTGAAGCTTGCTTGCTGGCAGAGACCTTGAAATGCCATAGAGTTGTGTCAAGAAACATGGCTAGAGCTGGTATCTCTGCCACGAGGCTGAAATCTCAGGGAGCTAAGAAATCTCAGGGCTGGTTTTAGCTGACAAAGTCATGGCTTTAATCCTCTCCATACTGCTTAGCAAATTAAAGACTCAAGTAGACAGAAAAAGAGAGATATACAGTAAAGAGAGATTCAAAGACAAAGAAAACCTCTAAATGGTTTACAGTATGTTAAAAATATATGCAGGCTAAAGGTTAAATTTCTTAAAGTAAAAAAAAAAAGAAAGAGAATATTTGGTGTGGTGATACACACCTTTAATCCCAACACTTGGGAGTCAAAGGTAGATTGACCTCTGAGACTTAAAGGGGCAGAAGTAGATTGACCTCTGTGACTACAAGGTATTCTAGCACACACCTTTAATCCCAATGCCTGGGAGGCAGAGACAGACAAATCTCTGTGAGTTCCAGGACAGCCTGGTCTACAGAGGGAGTTCCAGGGCAAAGACTCACAGAGAACCTATCTCAAAAAGCCAAAAGTTAAAAGTAAATATAAAAGAAATGAAGTTTAAAATAAAGCCATGTAAAGATGAAAAATACACAGAGTATCCTGATACTGTATTTTATTATGCTCTCTTTGAATTGTTTGAAAGCTGAGGAAGGAGCAACTGCTGCTAAAAGATATTTGCTTGTAAATGCTGCTGAATTAATCCAAGATAGGTATTTTGAAAATACCTTGACTTCAAAATCGAAATCAAAAGGTATATTACTTTAGAGATGAGATTGTGCTTTTGTTTCCACAGGAAATGAAAGATTGTGGATTCATTCTGAATTAAGAAAACTCAGGTTTGATCAAGGAAGACCATCTGAGAAATCTCTGGTAGGAACAGATGCCCCAGATGTCTGAGTTCTACATCCAGAACAGATTTAAGATGCTGCCTGAAATGATCAAGCCTCACAGGATACTCCAGTCAGGCTTGATCATAACTTTAAATTTTCTTTAGGTCTCCATAAGATTATCGGTGCCCCCAAAGAGCCAGAAGTAGCCTGGACTATTACTTTTTTGGTACTACATAGTACCCAAAAAAATGGACTATGGATATTCTCCTTTGTTGAAAAATAAAAAAAGAGGGGGGAAGGAGTATGGGGAAATTGTCTGTATTCTGTCAATCATGTTTTAAATAAGCTCTGATTGGTCAGGCAGGAAGTATAGGTGGGTCAACCAGATAGGAAGTAGAGGCAAGGTGAAAAGAACGGGAGAATTCTGGGAAGGAGAAACCCCATTTTTGAGTCTTGCCCAGATTACCAAAGAAGCAGAATGTGATCTGCCCCACTGAAAAAGGTACTGAGCCATGTACCATAGATAAGAACAATGGGTTAATATAAGGCTAAAAATAAGCCTGAGCTAATGGGCCAATCAGTTATATAACTTATGGAGATCTCTTGTGATTTTCTTTGAGGCTTACCGATGACCCTCATGTTATAGAATAACCCTCATGTTACACTTGTGGCTCCATGGCATCTCTCTGACTCTGCCTTCTTCCTCCCAGCATTCAGTCTAATTTTCTTTGCCTACTTAAGTTCTGCCCTATCAACAGGCTGAGGCAGTTTCTTTAATGGTCTTCAAGCATACAGAGGGAAATCCCACATCATCAAAAAAGATGAGATATTCAACAATCATTTATATTAGGTTTTATTTTATTTTTATAATGTGCTGAATTTGGAGGGTATAACAAATATTCAGTTTTAACATGAATACATGTAACAGAGCCATATTCAAGAATATAAGATGCTGGGACTTATTCAGGGGATAATACTGGAATGAAATATTCATATTCTCCATATTTTACTTTATTATAGATACTGAAGTTTTTTTACATATTTTGCAAGATTTTGTGAAATAGATAAAAATATCTCCTGACTAGTTCATTCTACTTGAATATAACAAAATTATTTATTTTAATACAATGTATTGTGAAAATATTCTTCCCTCTTCCTCAAGACTTCCTGACATATGTATTTATCCAGCATTATGTTCTTTCTAACTCACTCAACAAAGAACAAAAATGAAAAAAAAAAAACAAGAAAAAAAACAGTAAGACAAAAACAAAACAAAATTAAAGAAAGCAAAATCAAAAGTGCACAAAACTCAAGCCAAATGGAAACAGACCTCAACAAAACAAAGCTCTGGACTACTATGCCTGAATGTGAAGGAAACTGATTTCCACTCTCCTAGTCATTGTAATTACAAAGAGCTTCTTGGTTAAGGGTGAGGTTTGTTCCTCCTTTCCCTTCATAGTGCTGGGATTTTCATCTGATTTGAACCTGTGCAGATCTAGTGTGTGCTGTCACAGTCTCTGTGAGTTCATATATACATAAGTCCTGGTGTGTCTGGAAGACACTCTTACATTGTATTTATCTACCACCCCTAGCTTTAAAATATCTCTGTTCTTTCGCCTTATCCTTTGAGATTGATGGGAGAGCATGGATGAAGAGAGCCCATGCAGATTTTAGTGCTCCAAAGCCTTTGTGTTAAAGCTTCTCTGTGTAAATTACCACCTACTTCAGGAAGGTGTTTCTCTGATGAGGGCTGCGTGATGCTCAAAGATTAACGTGTGTGTGTGTCTGTCTGTCTGTCTGTCTGTCTATCTGTCTGCCTGTCTGTCTGTCTGTCTGTGCCTGTGTGCCTTCTGAAGCCATGCATGCATTGATTCCCTTGGAACAATAGTTCAAGGAGCTGTGAGCCTTCTCACATGGGTACTGGGAATCAAACTCAGATTATCTGTAAGAACATTATATGCTTTTAATTACTGATCTCTTTCTTCGGCCCATGACATCAGAATGTTTAAAATGAATTTAATACTCGTTTTTAAGTGGGTACAACATAAAAGCTAAGAATATTCATTTCAGTGAGTTTAATGTAAAGTATGCAATGAAATGATTAAATACTATGGCACATAGTATTCTAGGGAAAAAATGAGTATTGCATAAAGCTTGCCTGAAAATTCTGCCTATTTGACAGCTGCCAGAATGTGACATCACCAATCTGATTTATCTTCCTTATTTCTTTAGTTGTGGTTTTGGTGTGAGACCCCAAATTAAAGTCTACTGACAATGTCTTACCAGAAACTACTTCGTTTGGTCCCAGTAGTGAAGAAACTTCTAAGTCCTTGAGTTTAACATTTTCTGAAGAAAGTTCCCTGGCCAGTTTCTCATTTCTTGAAAGTCTTGTCTGAGGCAGTGTTCATTTTTGCCTGCCACTTCACCCTGTGGGAATCTTACTAATCCTCCTGTCTTTGTTTACTGCATATATGTTTACAGTTCTGTGTTTGTTGTTACAATAGACAGAATGGCATGGGATCATAGGATATTTCCCAGGGGCTGACATCAGGGGGTAATGAAATCTGAGTTTATTTTATGATTAAGAGGAATTTCTTTGGATTTAAAAATAATCTCCAAATGCATGAATAGCAGTGATTAATCAAAGTCAGTTTCATTATTTTTCAAACTGTTTCTAATTCATTAAGCTCTTTAGATACTTTACTATTCTATAATCTTAAAGATGAAACAGAATTATTATGTACTTTGTGAACTTTAAGTATGAGACCTAAATGACATTGAACCATCACAAGGAAGTATTTTATACTTCATTCCAAATGCAGGCTCAAAACCAGGGAAGTTTCATAGCAGAAATGAGGTGTAAAGGGTTGTATATTCTCAAAGCAGGAGGTGATAATCTTGTAGAAATACCCTGTTTCCCTGACATTGTTATTGCTGCCACACAGAGTGACTGATGGAGAATTAGCCATTTTTCATAATGGCCTCAACATCCGAGAGAATATGCTTCTACACTGCTTTTAAACTATGACAAGGTATTCTCAAAGTACAAACGGGGACAGAAATGCAAATGCTGCTATTTCTTTCTTTCCTTCAAATCTCAAATAACCTTGAGCTTCTCTGATTCTGAAGACCTTAGCTACAATATCAAAAACTTTCATTATACTGGACAGATGTTCATTGATTCTTCTGATAATATATTTCTAATCAAAAAATTGATGTTTCCACTGACATGCTATGTTAATATAAACTTAATTACATGTTTCAAGTGAGGAGTTTATATACTATAACAGAAATAGATCAGTCTGCCATTTGGTAGTTTACTAGAAAGTTCTTGTAAATGTAGTATGAGTTATATAGCATCAGCTGTCTGGACAAATCTTCCCTGTAATGGAGCTGCTTCTCACATTGCACCTTCTGCAAGACTCAAAAATTGATTAAATTTTAATGATTGTGGACATGTTGGAGTATCACAAGTTCAGAGTATGATTGCAATTAGTTTGGGGCCATTGTTAGCCCTTCTGATTGCTATTCTTTGCATACTCATTATCTGACCAAACAACTTATACTAACTGATTAAATCTTTTGAAGTTTACTAATTCAGTCTAAGTTTTCACCAAACACAGGCTCAGAATGACAATACCATTTGATACTTATATCTGAAATTTTACTAATTAGTTTTAACCTGCCTAGTATTTTAAAATTTTCACCACTGTGTTTGAAAAGTGCCTTGACTTTGACTTTCTTATGTTACCCTAAAGGCTTCATAGAACTTGCCACAGAGAAACATAAAAATTACAGTTACCTAAACTCCTGTTTCCTGCTCAAAAACACTCACATTCAACTTTAGAATAAACTCTTATTCTCTTTGTATAACACTCAAACATAGCTTTTCTGAGAGTGATGTACTTTTTACCTGAGAAGATACACCCATAGGAAAACAATACTAGAACAGGTACCTCTGGCATTCATTAATTTGGTAGATTTTAGTGCTTTGCATTTCAGATTCACAGACATCTACAAATGCCTAGAAGAAAAATAGTGTCCACATAAGCACTGGTAATGACCAAATCTGGGTAAATATATCTATGGAACAGATCTGTGTTATCTAATGTGGGAGAAGAAATAGGCCAGTAATGCTGGGAAACTTATTGAGAGTGACACTGGAGATGTTTGCTCCAAGAATTAACATTACACTTATATTATTTCCTTTACTTACTTTTAGATACACAAACAAGCATGAAAAACACAATTTATATAATCGTAAATTAAAATATTAAAATTTTGTTCTCTAGACATAAACAAAGGACATTGAGCCTCTAATACGTGATCTTAGAGAAGCTAAATAAGAAGGAGAACCCAAAGAAAAACATATAGGCATCCTCCTGAATATTAACCTTCATCAGGCGATGAAAGGAGACAGAGACAGAGACCCACATTGGAGCACCGGACAGTAATCTCAAGGTCCAAATCAGGACCAGAAAAAGAGAGAGCACGAGAAAGGAACTCAGGAATGCGAGGGGTGCACCCACACACCGAGACAATGGGGATTTTCTACCGGGAACTCACCAAGGCCAGCTGACCTGGGTGTGAAAAAGCCTGGGATAAAACCGTCTTGGGAAAAAACATAGAGACAATGAGGACTACTGAGATCTCAAGAACAATGGCAATGGGTATTTGATCCTACTGCACGTATTGGCTTTGTGGGAGCCTAGGCAGTTTGGATGCTCACCTTACTAGACCTGGATGGAGGTGGGTGGTCCATGGACTTCCCACAGGGCAGGGAACCCTGATAGCTCTTTGGGCTGAAGAGGGAGGGGGACTTGATTGGGGGAGGGGGAGGGAAATGGGAGGCTGCGGTGGGGAAAAGACAGAAATCTTAAATAAATAAATAAATTTTAAAAATAAATAAATAAATAAATAAAATATTAAAATTTGAAACAACATAATACTTTGAAAGACATTTTCATAAATAAAGACATCTTCTTTTGATGTTTACCTCTTATTACTAGGAAGAGATAATGCCTTGTCTATATAACAGATTCCACTCTTTTTTCATCTATACTGTTAGGCTTTCTCATATCTTTTTTCCCTATTTTTTAATTGATTTTATTGAGTTCTACATTTTTAACTACTCATTTCCCTGTGTCTCCCCTCTCCTTGAATGCTTTCTTATTGTCCCCACACTCTCAATTTACTCAGGAAATTTTGTCTTTTTCTATTTCCCATGGAGATTAGATCCATGTATGTCTCTCTTAAGATCCTCTTTGTCTAGGTTCTCTGGGATTGTGATTTATAGGCTGGTTTTCTGTACTTTATATTCAAATACCACTTATGATTGAGTACATACGATAATTGTCTTTCTGGGTCTGGGTTACCTCACTCTATATGATGTTTTCTAGCTCTATCCATTTACCTGTTGAAGGGAGCTGCGAGATGCATTCTTGCTGCCTAGCTCCTGGCTGCCTGGCTAACTTATGCCCCGAAATAATTACATGGAAACTGTATTCTTTTAAACACTGCTTGGCCCATTTCTATTAATGTGTGTAGCACCATGAGGTAGTGACTTATCTTTCCTAACCCATATTTAGTAATCTGTGTAGCACCAGTCTTACCAGGAAAGATTCAGCATGTCTGACCTGGTGGCTTGCTTTATCGCGTCTGCCCTGGAGAGGGGAGGCATGGTGTCAGAGCTCACTTCCTCTTCCTCCCAGCATTCTTTTCTGTTTACTCTACCCACCTATGTTCTAAGCTATCAGGCCAAGCAGTTTCTTTATTAATTAACCAATGACCTTCCTCCATCATTTCAAGATTTTTTTCCACCTGTTAAGTATTCCGATGTATAAATGTACCACATTTTCCTTATTCATTCTTTGGTCAAGGGGTATTTAGGTTGTGCTCAACTATCTTCATAGCAGCATTCTTTGTCCTAGCCAGAACCTGGAAACACCCTTCTCATATCTTAAGAAGATAAGAATAGCAATTTGTAACAATAGAAACACATATAGTTAGATTTCATGTCATTGCGTGAAATGTGATTATGATAATATTTCTCAGCTCCTGGTTCTGACCTAAAGATAGAAAGAAATATATAACAACCTGGCACTTCAAATTTGGCATTTATTTTTATTGTGTGTCAAAATTATTCTCAATTTTAGGACATTTTCAGTTATAATATAAACATTAATTTTATAAATATTTTGCTGATATACCAAGAGATCTGAGAAATACATATTTTCTTGATAACAGGTATTTTGAACTTATACATATTAAAAATGGAATACTGGTGTCTTATAGCTATTTCAGAAAAGCTAAAATGGCATTTGCTCATACAAAAAGTTAATTAATGTCAGAAAAGTTTCATCAAACTATGAAATGTAATACTATATACATACACTTTGATAATAATTTCCTAAGAAAACAAGTTCTAAACAAAAATGCATACTTCTATTTCAATAAATTTATATTTTGTTTACAAATAGTAATATATAATATGCAATTATGATTTATATGTAATAAATATTTTAATATAAGATTAATTGCATACTTTTCTTAAGCCTAGAATACATATAAAATAGTGGATATTTATGTTTGTTAAAATATTTTTGTCATGTTTCCATTTCATAGTAATGATTACAGAAGATATAATCTTAATATTTAGACCAATAGAAATCTAGGCTTTGAAATCCTGTCTTTATGTAATATGTGTGCAGTGCCTACCTAGGTGTGCAGGACCTACCTAGGCTTCCTGTCTGTCAAATCTGTTACTAAAATGACTTGTAAGTACTCATGTAAATTAAAGTTGTTTTTTGTTTTGTTTTGTTCTTTGCAACAGAATTTTTCTGTATAGGTTTGGTACCTGTCCTGGAAGTAACTCTTATAGACAAAGCTGGCCTTAAACTCACAGAGCTCCTGCCTTCCTGGTGCTTGGATTAAAGGCATGTACCACCACTGCCTGGCTTAACTTAAAGCTTTTAAGATGGTATTGTGTTCTATTGGCTCAGAATAAAATTAGGATTTTAAGAGGAATAGTCACAACTCTTAACTCTGCCAATAGAGCAATGAACCTTGGTCACATGTCTAATATACCAGTCACAGGGACAAAATAGTGGCAAATTACAAAGGAATAATATTTATTCAATTTGACCATGTTAGGGAATCATGTGTGTTTACTGTTTCTAGATATTTATTTTGTTATAATAGCATAAGCTTTTATCCTTCAGTTTTTAAAAGGATTTTAAAACATATATCCTAATCAATATAGTATCCTTTCTAATCTACTTTTTAAGTTGAAAATATTTTTTCTTCATTTAATATATTCTGATAGTGGTTTACCATCCCCCAAATTCAAATCCTCCCAGATCCTGCTCACCTCCACTTTCACTCAAATCCACACATTTTCTTTCTCTGTGTCATTAGAAAACAAAGGCATATAAAAAATAATGAGAAAACAAAAACTGGAATAGGACAAAACTAACAAAAGAAAAAGAACCAAGGGAAAATCACAAGAAAGACATAAAGAGACGCACACAGCAATCTGATAAAAGCACAAAATCAGAAACTATAGTATATAAGTAAAAGAAAGAAAAAGCAAGAAACAACGAAAAAAAAAAAAAGAACCTCCAAATAACTCATAGCATTCGTTTGTGCTGGCAATCTACTGCTAGGCATGGGGCCTCTCTGCCCTTAAGAGTGGTTTATAAACCAAGTGAGATTTTCTGGGAGAAAACTAGTTTTCCTCTGTGAGTGGAAGATGAGACAGAAAGATCTTTAAAGCCAGAGGAGACAGAGGGCACCTAGGAACCAAGGCCTTCTAAACAAAGCAAGTAAAAGGCAGAGACAATGACAGGAGGGCGGCCTGCAGGGTCCAGACCAGATGGAATCCCCAGAACTGAGAGGGGAAGTAAATTTAAGTTCCCTTTCCTATTCCAGAATCTATCTTCAATCTGAAGTCTCTTTATTTTTGTCTCAGTTCAACTTTTACACAAATAAATACTTGAGAAGATAAATTATTTTAAGAGATTATAACTCTTGCTCCATTGTATAATTTTTGCTATCCTTTGATATAATAATTACTTATTTCAAATATTAAAATGATTATTTTTGTGTTGTTAGGTTTGGGTGAGCATACATAAATATAAATAATTTTATCTACTAGGTATCTTTAAATAAAAGTTGTCAGCGTTCATATTTTAGACAGACTTATGTAGAATACAAACATTGATTTATACTTTGCAATTTCTAAATCATTGGTGATGAAGAATTTTTAGGCAATAGACATGACCACTTCCAGTGTTATAGTGGTGTAAAGAAATGTTTGACATTGAGAAGAGTATGAAATTTAATAAGAACACCATCACATTTAACTGGATGTTATATGTTGCAGATTATCTTACATAATTTTTCATAATGAAGCATGTTCTATACTTCATGTCATCATCAATCTTTTCAGGTATCTTCAACTAGTATGAAAATAAATGTTCCTGAATATTCTAATTTTCCCCCAATAGTCCCACTACTTGAGTTTATTGTACAGAAAAAGTTTCATGGAGATTATATATTTGATTTTCTTCAAATTATCACAAAATCTTTTTTTTTGTTGTTGTTGTTGTTGTTTTTTGTTTGCTTTTGTTTTTCGAGACAGGGTTTCTCGGTGGCTTTGGAGCCTGTCCTGGAACTAGCTCTGTAGACCAGGCTGGTCTCGAACTCACAGAAATCCACCTGCCTCTTCCTCCATCGCCTGGCTTATCACAGAATCTCAAGAGTTGCTTAAGAATATTGATGATATGAATTTCATGAGTACACTTGGGCTTGAACTTTCTAACTTCTCTCCCATTCATCCACAAAATCTAGTAATCAAACAAGTGCATAAACATCAACAATCTGCAGAAATATAAATACTATCAATTTAACCAGATTAGATACGTTAAAAAGAAAACTCTTAATGGTCACACAGACATAAATACCTATGAAGTAATTATAAGGAACACTAGTTCCTTAATACCTCCTTTATTGGTCGTGAGGAGTAGTACTATTTTAAATCTCATACTTATCTTAATTTGGCCATAAATGTTTGAAAATTCATTAAAAAAATGTTTCTATAGACCGGGCGGTGGTGGCGCACGCCTTTTATCACAGCACTTGGGAGGCAGAGGCAGGTGGATTTCTGTGAGTTCGAGGCCAGCCTGGTCTACAAGAGCTAGTTCCAGGACAGGAACCAAAAGCTACAGAGAAACCCTGTCTCGAAAATCAAAAAAAAAAATTGTCTCTATAAAAATTCATATTCAAAGTTCAGTGATGACTATCATAAATATACTTTAATTGCAATGGTAACAACAAAAACTGAGTGTTTAGAAGATCGTTTTTAGTAATTTCACTACTTTTCACATTGGTGTCACAACCTAGAACAGAAATCATGGTCTTGTCTCATTGAGCAAGTTATAGAGCCACTTGTATGTTCCCAGATTTGGTGATGGTAATATGAGCATTTTTCAATGCCTGAGGAACTAAGGCGACTTTGCCAAATATGAAATAAATATATTGTATACATGTCACCAATGTAAATTATTTTATTGGATGCTACTTTAATTATGAGTTTAGCAACTAAGAAAAATTACAAAAGCTGCTGAACTAAACTAAACTAAAAAGTTTTTGGAATAAAGATTGTAGTTATTTCTCTAAATATTTCACTGCTTTGAAAACATTCTCAGCTCATCAACATGGTTCTCACAGGCATTGTTTTCCCTGACAGTGGTACACCTTAGGAGTGGTACACACAAACATTGTCACTTTCTGAGAATGGTACTTTTCTTTCTAAACTCAAGCTACATACTAGGTAGGCTAGCATGTAAATTAAATATCTTAAATGTTGTGTATACACGACCAACTAATTGGAACTGGACATGCAGGATTTAAACAGAAACAGTTTGTATTTTTGTGATAAATGTATTTACACATCTTCATTGGACATGTACAGATTTGTCACATATTTCACGAGTGTTCTGCTTATGCTGCCTTTAATAATTTTTATAGATAATATTTTGAATATGAAATTCAAACCTGGCTTTGTATACTATAGATATTTTCATTTCGTATTTACTTTATAATTTCAGAAATTCAATTGCATTTTACTGAACTAAATGTCAGTTTACAAATTGCAGAAATATATAAGCTTGTACGCACCAATGAGAAGTTCACCTCTTGACCAGTCTCTGAGGATATCTTTATCAATGTTGCAAAAGATTGGTTATAGTCAGATTACATTTATTTCATAAAACACACACACAAATAAGGGCATTATAAAAAATTAATGAGGCTCTGGGTGGATTGTTAAGTGGGGAAAGGGCTTGTCATGCAACTATGAAGATGTAAGTGGAAATGCCCAGTCCTAGATTAAAGACCGAGAATACCTGGAAACACCCATAGCAGAAGCACGGATCCCCAGATCTATGTATCCAGGCAGATGTCTTCAAGTAATGTGTCCCATGGCCAACAAAATGACCTTGTCTCAAAATATAAGATGAAGAATTAATTAGGAAGGCAAATAAGATCAATGTCGCCCCATATAGACACAGAAGTGGATGCTCATCCCCATATATATGCACAGAGCGTGCGCACACACACACACACACACACACACAACGCCGGCTTCAGTTCAGGTAACACAACTGACTAGGTGGTACTCCATTGAGCATGTGTGCCAAAATTATAATAAACATGTGCCGATAAGTCACTCTTTAAAAATAGTTCTGCAATAGTCATGCAGTGTGGATTTCTCTTGAACACACAACTTCTTTCCTTTGGTAATGAATTTTATTGGCTTAATAGATCATCTGGTAATTGTATATTTAAGAAGTGAAGTAATTTCAATATTTGTTTCAGAAATGGCTTTGGAAAGAAACAGAAATCTCTTTCCCCCATACTCTTCGGGTTTTAGTAGCTTATTTTTGCTAAAATGACAGACTATCTAAACTAAGGTGATATCTGTCAGTGGCTCTGACTTCCATTTGCTTTATATTGTTGGCTGTTAAATTACTTTTATCATTAATATTATGTGAATAAAATTGCTAGGAAATTTGAAAATTGATTGCTTCAAGTTAACCTGTATATCACTGATCTGAATACATTATTTTACTCATAAATAATAAGTGACACTAATTATTGGCAGCATAGCCAATGACAAAATCACTCTACCTTCAAAGAAATAAACTTTGTTTATTAATTTATGGGATATTTATTTGGAAAGATATTTACAGAAATGAAAATTTTATGGGGTGTCCATAGAGAAAAAATGTTAAATATTTTCAAAGACTACAATTGAATAGTAAGACTGTATAGTTTGAAAATATGTAAAATAATAAAGAAATTTGTAAAAATTAAAATATATTTAACATCAATATTAATATTAATTTCCACAATGGGACAAATGTTGGAGAGTCAGTGGACATTTCTAAGTCATCTTTTTTTCCCCAGTTTTAAAGAAGCTGTCAAAGTCACTGAGGAATGTGAGGGCAGGGGAAACTGCGGACTGTACATTATTATCTATTTGTATCAATTTTTGAGTTTGCACTCTCCTGAGACCTGCCATATTACAATGATAGTGCTTAAATCATACAAACAGCGTTTATAAATTCATGGCCAATATGAAGATAAATAATCCATCATCTCATGATAGATATCTTTAATGCTAATTACTCAGAGAAAACTAGTTTCATTAAAAAACATGTTAAATATTACACTACCAAATCCCTTCATTAAATTCTATTAACACGATTAATAAGAAATTCATTCAGAGAGTAGCTCTCTTTATCACTGGTTTGCTTTGAATTACTAAACAATGCCCAGAGTATAAGCCCCGTATGAATTTCAAACACCATTTATTTATTTAACTAATAAACAATCAGCTAATAAACACAGCCTAATAACACCTTCCTTTATGCTTTTGCAAAAGAAGAATATCCAGTATTTGCCTTTCCAGGCAATGGAGTTTTCTAAGCTTAAATTTCAATATCAAAATATTCAAAGTAATAAAAATGGAAAATAAATTTAAGGTCGATTAAAAATTTGTTCATCTTCCTTCATTATTCTAAGCATCCTGAATAGTTAATGATGCTGGATGCTTGTGCCTGTGATTCTTATGTATTTTAGAATCTGAGTATTTACCCATTGTCTTCTAGTCCTTATTGATGGTATATTCAACTGAGTGATAAAAAATATTAAACTAAGATAATTATGCTTCCAAGCTCTACATCACATGTAACCCCAAACTCCTTGAGCTTCAAGTACTTCTTTTCTGGTATTATCCTTTCTTAAAATGCTGTCCCATACAGATCAAACCAGTACCCTGAGCAATCACTCTCACAAAAAAAAAAAATAGTCTACAACAGTTGGAGTTTTTCTATTAGGAACTTCTGTTTACCCAAAAGTGGTTAAATGGCCACTTTTCATTATTT
Source organism: Microtus obscurus (assembly GCA_963919715.1). Taxonomy (NCBI): domain Eukaryota; kingdom Metazoa; phylum Chordata; class Mammalia; order Rodentia; family Cricetidae; genus Microtus; species Microtus obscurus. Next base: position 1,653,829 of record CAWTZC010001020.1, on the reverse strand, counting down.
TACAACCTCAATTATCCTCCTGAAAGGAGTACTATGACTACTGAAGCATGGAGATAGAATTTAATGTCCATATTGATATTTTTTATTTCACAATAGAGGAAATGGTCCCCCCCCCACCTTACCCTGATTGTTTGCTTTTGACAGTCTCTAGATTATTCTTTTCTCTTTATAGATTGAGCTAATTTACCTTATGGTACAATTAAAAGTAGCATATGACTCCACTGAGACCAACTCATGTACTTAAAGAAAGGATTTATCTATGTTATTATTGTATAAATGCCTTTTTAATCATGTCTTTCAATTAAGTTCAAGCTTAGTTTCCAAGAAAACTTAAAGTCAATCTATAACTATGCATCTATATCTGTTTTGTAAGTATATAGAAAAATGCATGTTTTAATAATACAGCCATTTCTGCAATTCAAAACATTGTATTCTAAAATATTTGAAAATTGATTGAATGTCAAAGTTTCTGTTCAATGCAAAGTAAAGTGTCTTCAAAACATGGAAATATTCAAAATATTAAAAAAAATAATTTGAGGTTTCTGAACCATTGAGAGAGGGAGCCCAAAACAGGTAACTAGAATTTTGATTGAGAATCACATGTTCTTCCAATAGAATGTATCTTGTTAACTTTTTTAGTTGAACCAACAAAACTCCCTTCTTTGGATGTGTGGTTATTTATTTACAAAATCCAAATGAAGACACTGCATCACAGTTTCAGTGGGCTCAATCAAAGTCCTCTGTCCCTAGAGGTGGCTACATGTCTTCTCACCGACTCCCCATACTTTCTCCCAGCATTCAGTTTAGTTTTCCTGCCTAGCTCTATTCTGCTCTATCACATGCTGAAGCAGTTTCTTTATTCATTGACCAATAAATGCAAAACATATACAGAAGGACTTTCTACACCATGTGTGTTTGTGTGTACATGTGCACATGCGTGTGTGTTTGTGTGTTGCATATATTCAGGCATGGGAAAGTTCATATATGGGAGATCCAAAGAAAAACTTCAAAGTCATCTGAAGTTACATTTCTCAGTTTGTCTGACATTCTCAACCAACCAGCCTTTTTTCTTTCTTTCCCTCTTCCTTCTTTCCCTCCTTTTCTTTCTTACTCTGTCTCTTGGATGATTTCTTCACTGACCTGAAACTTTCCGAGATCACCTTGACCTATCCCCTGCTTCCAGTATTGGCAGTACAACAGCATGGCACCATGTATGTGTCCAGGCCAGCTGTTTTACAACTAATTCATTTTCTCCACATTTAGAGTTGTGGATTTACAACATTACCTCTGAAATGACAGAAAGTCATAGTAAACTTGAAAACAGACTTTTATTTAAATGAATAAAGAAAGTTTTAGTATTTATATTTGTGTGCTTCAAATTCTTATGTCCTCACGTAATGTAGGAAGTCAGGACAGCCTAGTTAAAGGTTGCAGTGTATCATAGCCTACAAGCTTCTTTCAAAAGTTTGGCAACATAGAGATTCCCTCTCTCCCCAGCAATTTTTTATTTTTTTTTTTTTGATCTCTACCTGTCCTTATCTGGAAAATGTCACTGGCACTAGAGCACTGACCTTATCTGAAAGGAGTCTCTAAACCAGATTCCTGACTTATCTTTAGTTTGAACTCTTGGCACAGATTCCTGCTAAAAGATGTGTGCTCTAAGTAATGCTATAGGACAGCACTGTCATATAGCAAGCCTGATGGTGGAAGTATGCCACTTCATAAAAATTAGGGTATTTTCCCCCAGGCTCCCCAGTCCTATATAGTTTTATATTTTAAAGTGATGTTGAGCTAGTTTACAGAAGTCTGTCTTCTGGAGGGATGTCCTCAATGTCCACTGCCATCCTACCCTGTTCCTTTCTACTGGTCCCTCCACCCATATAGACCAATACAACCAATGATCCCAGGAAGAAGTGCAGCCGTAATGTAGATGTCAAAAAAAAAAAGATAAGATGATTGAAAATGTTAAAGGCCAAAAGATGGATTAAATTATAAATTTGAGAAGCCAAAGTATTATTATTAGCTATAGTTATTATCCTAAGAACAATGACTTTGACATGTACATGTGTACATATAATATATAACATATATATGTACATATAATATATAACATATAATATATAACATATATATACACACACACATTGTCTGCAATTTAGTCATAACAACAGACTCATTTTCTGTGAACATACTATTGTGGCAATATTTATTGCCTTGTTTATTATTGTTCATACAATTTCCAAAAGTGTATGTTCAAATATATTGATCAATCAAAAAAAATCTGTGGGCTATGGAGATGGCTCTTTATATATGCCATGTGTCAAACAAGTCTGCAGGGTGAGGTTCAGGTCCCCAGAAACAAGGTAAATAACATGTGGGTTTGGTGGCCCTAAGTCCAGAGTTCAAAGGTCAAGACTTAGAATCTCTGTGCACATGTAGCAAGCTCTTCACAAGCTGAGCCATTTCATCAATCTCAATAAGGTCCATATTACTTTAAAGAGAAAGTCTTTGTGTAAAAAAGGCATACTTATATTGCTCTTTTATATATTAGTTTTATTGGTATCCTTTTATTAGCTAAGAGGTGGCCATAGGTAATTATATATGGATAAAGTTGGAGAATAGATGTTTTAAGGCATGTAATATTTGTCTCATTTACCATCACATTAGTGCTATGGTATTGTTGTAATTCTCACTTAATAGACGAGGTGAGCTGCTATAAGAAACTAAGAAAGCTGGTCTGGTCATGGAGCCAGAACTCACACACAAGCTATCCAATAATGAAAGAAATACTTCTTATAATTGAACATGTCTCATTTTCCAAGAAATGTTTATTTAACAGTTGTTAAGAATCTTTTAGGAAACAAAGGTACTCACATCCTGTTGTAAAACATTAAGCTAGGCCTCCTCCAGTAATTTCTGCAAATTGGAAACACTAGGAATAATTTGTTTTTCAGTAAAAATTTATTTTCTAAATTATTTTTATTTATTCTATTATATACCAAAATATATCATGTTTTAGAACTATAACTTATCAAACTACTGAGGTTATTTGGACATATTGTTAAAAATCTGTAAATGGAGAATGGTACAGTGTTGTCAGAGGTTTCTGTCCCACCAGATATCACATCCGTTTAGTCCCAAATAAACACACAGAGATCTACATTAATTATAAACTGATTGCCCTTTTAGTTCAGGCTTATTATCAACTATTATAACTTATATTAGCCCATAATTCTTGTCTATATTAGCCATGTGGCTTGGTACCTTTTACAATGAGGCAGTTACATCTTTCTTATTCTGTGACTCACTTTCTCTGTGTATGGGTGAGGACTACAGACTCAGTCTTTATTCTTCCCAGAATTCTCCTGTTCTTGTTGCACCACCTCTACTTCTTATCTGGTTGCCTTGCCTAAAATTCTTGCTTGGATACTGGCCAAGCAGCATTTTATTAAAATATAATTGACAGAGTAAAGATCATTGTCCCATAGCAGTTCAGAATTGAAGAGCAGGTGTGAGCTGCATCCATTCCTTCATAGAAAGAAGCTCTTTAAAACAAATAGAATATTCCCATTGCCCTGGGAACTCTCTGTATAAATTTCCATATATTAGGTAAGTATTAGTTTACTGTCCTGAGACAATTAATATTCTAATGTACCTTTCGGAGATGTTTTGATTGTTTCAATAATATAGATATTAGATCAATATGAATATGTGCCATGCACTGTGGCCCCCGTCTGCTCTCTATACACTAGAACCCAGTTCAACAAGGGGATGGAGGTTGAGAATACACACGCAGAGACAGACCGACACATAGACCTTCAAACACTGGTACCAAAAGCCCCCTCTTTAATAGCACCTTGGAGGCTTAAATACCCTGCAGTCAATGGCCAACAAGTGAAAATTCCATCCTCTGATCCTCTAGGCAAAGCACAGCTTTTAGTAACCTCCATTAGAAGGCTCTAGACAGGGAAGAGCAGCTGAAGGCCAGGATTCAATTAGTCCCAACATCTATGTATTTCATATTTGTGATAATACTATTATCATAATAAATTAAAATTATTGCCTAACAAAGAGAAAATTTATATAATTTTATCTTATTCCATAACTCTTTTCTTGATGTATATCAAAATATCATAACCTTATGGTGGTCTTTGAGTCATTATTTTTAACAAATGTTTTTTTACAACCAATTTTATCTATTTTCTATAGATACTGTTTATGCCAAACAGTTTTTAAAATTGAGGGACATAAGTCCTTTTAAATTACAAACATAAGATTCTTTTCATATTTCAATTACTTCTTTCAGCTACATAACAATAGAATTTGTTTTTTCTTTGCTTTCTGAAGTAAATGTCATGTCTATTATGTATGACTAATAAGGCTTCCTCTTGAAAACATGCACTTCAGACTTAAGATGAATTTGATCTGGGTATGGTAGCATAGCTTATTAATGTCAGCACTCCACAGAGAGATGTAGGCATATCTTTTGGAGTTGGAAAACTGCATGATCTATATAATGAGTTCCAGTCAAGTTAAGATTACATAGTGAAATACTCTTAACTGCCCAACAACAGCAAAACAATACCAACAACAAAGATGTGTCATGGACTATTAAAACAAAATCAGGAGACTGTTCTAATCCATTAAACTGAATGGTCAAGGAGTTGTGCACCACCCCCAAACAACAATAAAATATAATAAAACAATTGGAGCGTTACTAAAATATGCAGGCATATTTAAAGCAGGCTTCCTACTATTAAATATGTGCCAGTGGAAGTTGCTATAGAAACTAAAATAGATAGACTGGTAAACTACTTAGTTCTAAATTACCAATGGATTATTTCCAAAGTAACATGTGCCTAGACAAAGATAAAAACAATAAATAAATATGTGGAAGTCAGGATAAATAAAAACATCCAGTGCATTTGGAATTGATCCGATAATTTCAGTTGGTTTATTATAGTAGAGTCAGACTAAGCAGAATGATAGTTACATCTCACATTCACTGAACAGATTAATCAAACTTTAAAAACCTAGTAGAAATCAAAGTACACAAGGAAAGGGCACATGAGAAATAATTGCACAAAATGTGTCTGGAAATTATCTAAAATACTAAGAAAGTGCTCAAAGAAAATCGAGGTGGAACAAAGATAGAAAAAATAAGCAGAAAAAAATTAATATTAAATATAAAATAATCAGGTATTGTTTTTAAGAAATAGTGTAATAACATGCTTTTTATCAATAGAAGATAGAAGCTCTAGAGCCTCAAGTGAGTGTCTTCTCTCGCAGAGCTTTAGAAAAGATGTTATTTCCTCCTGATTAAATTACCTAACACATAAAATCAAAGTAATAATAAAATATACCTCAATTTGCTTTTGTGATGATTAAATGTGTCTTTTGATGATTAAGTCCTTAGAATACTGTTGCCTTTTTATTGCCAGTAATTATTCTTGCACATAAAGTTAGTTAATGAATTAAGCACAAGTATTAAAAAGGAGTATTGCTTTTTGTATCAAATACTACTTAAAAGATACCTTAAAGATTACTTCATTTACAAAATGAGATAATAAGCACAAAGGTAAAATGTTTCATAAACTAAAAATAAACTCAATAAAACATGAAGACAATTTCATCAAATCCCAGAGAGGGAAGAAATAGAGGCCTGGAGAATTCCTGACCTAGAATTAGAAAAGGTAATGTTAAAATTGTCTTAGATCAAGAGAATGTGGAAAAAGTTTTGGTCTTTATCTTCAGAATGCTTCATTATTTTCTTAGGACTCTTTTCAAATGGCCTAAACTATTTCTTTTTTCCATATCTAGAGCCATCCTCAATACTGATAAATCAACCTAATGATTTCTCCAAGTTTGATCTCAGGTCACTTCAGAACAACTCAAAATGAAGCAAAATGACTCCATCATACAAGATAGGGAATATAAAAAACTTAAATGCCTAACTAGGTTACTTATACAAGTTAAAAAATACACCTCATCAGGTAAACAATCTGAAACTTCTTACATTTCTTAAAATTTAAACAGGTCAATGAGGGGCTTGATTTATATAATTCATGAAGAGTCTGTCCTGTAGAAGACTTTTTAATTTTATCAAGAAAATACCAACTGCAATATGTGACAATCACAAAACATGTTTTAAGTAGAGAAAGGGACAGTAATTCAAGTTTCTATTTTTATTGCAATGTGTTTATACATCCCAAAAGACCCATCGAGGGTTGCGCAAGGTTGCCTGTATTGGCGCTTGGCACCCTGCCCGAGTGGCCTTCTCTGTGGCTCGGGATGGGCAGAAAGGCTACCATCATCGGACAGGAATCAACAAGATTTACAAGATTGGTCAGGGCTACCTTATCAAGGATGGCAAGCTGATCAAGAACAATGCATCTACCGACTATGACCTTTCTGACAAGAGCATCAACCCACTGGGTGGCTTTGTCCATTATGGTGAGGTAACCATTGACTTCATCATGCTCAAAGGATGTGTGGTGGGAACCAAGAAGCGAGTGCTCACACTCCGCAAGTCCTTGCTGGTGCAGACCAAACGGCGGGCTCTGGAGAAGATTGACCTGAAATTCATTGACACCACCCCCAAGTTTGGCCACGGTCGTTTCCAGACCATGGAGGAGAAGAAAGAATTCATGGGACCACTCAAGAAAGACCGCATTGCCAAGGAGGAAGGTGCTTAATGCTGGAATTTGCTTGACTGGTGTGGTTGGTCTCAATAAAAACTTTTTCAGTGAAAAAAAAAAAAGAAATAAAAATTTACATATAATACCTTGAGCCTCAAAGGCATTTAAGAAATGAATGCTGATGCTGTTAATAATTTTGAATACATATAACCAGAGAATTCACTGGAGAAAATATATAGTTTCAGATGAGTTTAGAATCAGTATGCATAATCCAAACCTTGCATTCTTATGGAGATATGACAATTAAAATCTCTAAATGTATCACCATTTCTAAACATCATGGTTTCCTACAATGTATTTTTTTCTCAGTCAAAACATAATTACATAATTTTCTGTTCACTTTTACCCCTCAAAATTTCTTATTCCCACTGCCTTTCAAACTTATGTCCTCTTATTCTTTAATAATTATATATAATATATATATAAAGTCTATAAGAAAATATTCAAATGCAACTTGCAAGTTTTATTGTTGTATATATGTGTGTACATAAAAATATTAAAATATAGAATGCTTTGAGTCTCAAAGACTTGTAAGAAATACATGCTATTACTGCTAATAATTTTGAGTATTTTTATGTGACCAGAGATTAATTCACTAGAGAAAATCTATAGTGTCATATTGGTTCAGAAGTCATTTCCCATAGTTCAAATCTTATCTTTATTGAATCTTTCTGAAGATATTAGAAATAAAATTTCTATGTATAATATATATATATATATCACATACACATGTGAATATATAGACACACAGATACACATGTGGTAAAGTGTAATTTCCCTCTCTCAGTAGTTGTTAAATACCTGTAGCCCTTCATCAAGGGGTTCCAACCAATTGCATTTTCCTCAGTCTACTTTAACACATCAACTGGTATTATTTTTTAAATTTGTTTAAGCAGCCATATTGTTAATATTTCATAATGTGGCTTCCCTGCCATATCAGGAAGTCACAGTCTTGTATTAGTTTTCCTAGGACTCTGGCTTTTGTAATTTTCCTGACACCTCTTCTGCTATGTTCACTAAACCATAAATGGAGGAGTTCTGTTGTACATGTAACAGTTTGGATCTGAAAACATCTGAAGTTTCCCTCTGTATTTTACTCGATATGACTTTCCTTTGTTGAAAAAATAAGTTTCTTTGATGAGGGTGAGGGCTACATTTATCTGTGGATCCAAGGATAAGTATTTAGATGTAGTTAAGAATTATACTTGAATCTCACCAATTTCCCAGGGAAATCCATGTTTTCCTCCCTGAGTTCTTGATGCTATGAAACCTCTCTGGGGCTGTGGATTGTAGGTTGGTTATCTTATAGTTTACTTCTAATATCCTCTTTTGAGTGAGTATATACCATGTTTGTCTTTCTAGTCAGGGTTACCCCACTCAGAATGATGGTTTTTTTTTTCTAGTTTTGTCCATTTCCCTTTAAATTTCATGAAATCATTGTTTCGATAGCTGAATAATCCTCAATTATGTAATGTACCACATTTCCCTCATTCTTTCTTCATTTGAGGAACGAGAGGAGACTGTGGTTAGTATGTTGTTTAAATAAAACAAATATAAAAATATAAAAATCTACATTGCTTCCAAAAAATAAAATAAAGAACTACATGCAAGGTATTAAAAAAAAAAAAGAAAAGAATTCTATTTGCTTAAACCAGAAGCAATAATTTCAGTTTTTCCTCTGGTTTCTATGACAACACTATGATGGGTGCTTTGCAAGGTTTACAGAATGAGGCATAACTTCACTCATGTTGAATGGTCCTTTATTCCAGTTAGGCAGCAATTAGTTGTCCTCATGATATGACAAAGATTACAGAACCTTTAGGCCTATCTTGCCACACTGATCACTAATATGATTCATGGTGTCACAACAGTATCAAACTCCTGAATACTTTTCTCTTCTTTGGAATCTTACATAGTACCATCCTGTATTAAAAATCTAATGCTGAGAGAGGAGGGTCTGAGTCAGATCCTATTTAATTCCTCTGAGTTTTACCTGTATCCAAAGTTCATACTGTCATCAGCAGTCAAGGAAGTACAGGGGACTCCCAAAACAATATACAATATTTCTCTTGCCTTTGGTTTATTATTAAACAAGGACAATTTTAATAATAAAACATTACATGTAAACTCTATCATTTTATTGATTATTAAAGCATAATACACAAAAACATTTATTTCAAATATAGGTGATTATGAAAAGGAAGCTCAGTAATTAGAGTTTTCTTTTTATAACATCAAGAATGCTATATTTGTGCTATTTTTATTTTATTTCTCTATTTATCTACATATATATTATTGATTTTATTGAGCTATACATTTTTATATGCTCCCTTCTCTTCCTAACCCTTCCCTTCAACCTTCTCCCATGTTCCCCATGCTCGCAATTTGCTCAGGATATCTTGTCTTTTTCTACTTCCTATATAGATTAGATTCATGTATGTCTCTTTTAGGGTCCTCATTGTTGTTTAGCTTCTGTGGGGTTTTGAATTATAGGTTGGTTTTCTTTGCTTTATCTCTAAAAGTCACTTTTGAGTGAGTACATATGATATTTGTCTTTCTGGATATGGGTTACCTCATTCAATATGATGTTATCTAGCTCTATCCAAATCCTGCAAAATCAAAATGTCATTTTTTTCTGCTGTGTAATACTCCATTGTTTAAAAATACCACATTTTCCTCATCCACTCTCTGCTCAAGGGGCATTTTATTTGTTTTCAGGTTCTGGTTATGAAAAAATAATTCTGTTATGAACATAGTTTTAAACAGCATACCTTGATAAATAAAATAAGTTCTTTGGAATATGAAAACAAAGACTGTGTACCTTCTATAAATTGTAGCAATTCTAAAACTTTGAAAAGTCACATATTTGTTTTTTAATCAATTTACATTGGGGATCATTTTCTAATTATTAAAATCTACTCATATGAGCTTACTTAAATTAGAGATAGATTCCTCTAGCTAAATATCTGAAAGTAGATACCTCCTAGCTTCATTATATTTGGCATAGAACTTCATCACATTGATATAATAGTAGCAGGAATTTCACACAAGGATTTAACTACTTTCTGGTTATACTTGCAGCCTGTTCCATAGGCTGCAACTTGCTACTGGCATTATTATTGTTGCCCAAATCATCTGGATAGATATATTTTTCTATAACTATTACTTTGCTAGAAGAGTATAATATTAATCTGACTCATAATCAATATACCTATAGAGTAGTGCATGACTTTTGACACTCTACACAAGTTCCTCTATGCAGTAGTTAGCAGTTAATTACAGACACCCATCAGCTTCTCTACATGGCCCTTTAATCCTGCATCCCTAACTGCTCTTGCAGCTATATCATTGCCGCTGTTATCCCCTGGTATCTCACAGTGCCAAGTCTCAATTGCTTTTCTAGATTTCTTCATGCCTTCAAAATGAACACTACTCTTATACATGGCCAAATTTAGCGGCGAGCACATGGTTCAACCTTGGCCACCACTGTAGCACAGTTTGCTGTCTCTGAGAAATAAAAGTTTTCAAAGATTTCGCTTCAGTGATGCTGGTCTCATATTAATCTCTTCTAATTTCTTAGCTCTGGGTAATTGACATCAGTTGTCTATGTAATCCAAAGTTTTCCCTTCAGTGGTGCTTGTCTCTTTTTAATCATTACCAACTCCTCAGTCCCTGATGACCAGAAGGATAATTCTTAATTGAAAATGTGCCCCATCCTTGAAAGAGCCTTTAATTGACACCTAATTTTCCTCTGGGACTTTACAAACCAGGCCTCAATCCTATATATTTCTACGAATATTCTTATCTTTTATTCTACCTCAGAATAGAACATCAGTGTTTGAATGCTCAATGGATTTTTCCAGTTTTAAATTCCAAAGTCCTCCCACAATCCTGAAGGCATTAAGTCACAAACAATCCCACACCAGTTTGGAATTATGACTAATATAATAGTAATTTATTTAAAGGGAAAAAAACTTACAGATCACCGTCCCAGACAACAGCCCTCTGTGCCATCAGGAAAGGAGTCTAGTAGCCAGAAGCCAGAAGTGGAACTGTAAGCAAGAGAGCATACAACTACTGCTGCTTTTTAAAGTAAACGAGACCATGCCCAAGTGGGCTGGTATCTTAAAGTCTATTGGCTGAAGGAGTGGAAGAAGCTCCCGCAGCATAATCCAAACACAAATAAAAACAAAACAAGATTATGTCTGTTACAGCAGTACCCCATAATCCTGGTATCATCTTATGTCCTACTTTTGTTTACAATTGCTATAGTGAAACATTATGATAAAATGCAACTTAGGAAGGAAGTGATTCATTTGGTTTACACTTCCACAGCACTGTTCCACACCAAAGGAAGTCAGGAAAAGAATTTGAACTGGGAAGGAATCTGGAAGCAGAATCTGAGACAGAGACCATGGAAGTGGTCTGCTTATTGGTTCATTCCCCATGGTTTACTCAGCCTCCTTTCTTATAGAAACCAGGCCCACCAGTCCAGGGATGGTCCTACCCACAACATTCTGGGCCCTCCCCCATCAATCACCAATTAAGAGAATGACCCACAGACCAGTTTACAACCCAATCTTATGGAAGCATTTTCTCAGTGGAACTCCTTGCTATCCAGTGACCCTAGCTTGTATCAATTTAACTTAAAAATGGACAGTACACCATGGAATCTTCTAAAGTTACTGAGATATATACAAATTAATTAAAGAAGGTTTATCCAAAGCAGTATGGAAAGTAGAGAGATTAAGTGTACATTTTAGTCATTTAGGTCTATTAGACATCAGTGAGAAGAAAGGAAGGGAAGGAAATACCAAGTAGGTAAGAATATGAATCAAACTTAAATTCCAAAAATCCAGGTGAGCTATTTGAAAGTTATGGTTGGTATAGTATCAAACTGTACAAACCTTAAAAATAAAGGTGCTGATATCTAGGGATCTGTTTTATGTAATTCAGTGTCTACTGGTAGAACAAATGAAACAAGAAATCTAGAATTCCAGCAAAATTATCATAAAAGAGGCCAATTAGAAACATTAAACAGGGTGGTGAGGGTGGAAGGTATAGGGAGAAAGAGGAAGGGAGGGAGTAGGAATTGGGATTGGTATGAAAAATGAGAAAAAGAATCAGTAAAAAGAAACATTAAACATTAGAAAAATAAACAAATAAACAAAATAATTGTGATCTAATACTGATATTACCATGCATGAGAATGGACCACAAGATGTACAACAAAATCCGCTTTAAGATTTTTATTGCCAGGTGATGGTGGCACATGCCTTTAATATCAGCACTCAGGGGGATCTCTGTGAGTTTGAGGCTAGCTTGGCCTACAAGAGCTAGTTCCAGAACAGCTCCAAAGCTACTGAGAAAAATCCCCCCCCCAAAAAAAAAACCCAAATTAGTTTTTATTTATAAAAAGAAAGGAAAGAGGGGGTGCACAGCCTGACTGAAAGAAACCTGGTTGAATGAGAGCGTGGTGAGAGCATGTCTACTTGTTAAGGGTAGTTCAGTGAATGCATATAGGGTCTAACTCAGCCATGCCATGCAAACATATAGATTATGTGGCCATGCTCTGCACACGCATAGATTACATAGGATGCAAAGCTCTAGAATGACTAGGCAATTTGCCTGAATGATAATGGTGAATGTGTGGCCATGGAAACCTGGAAATGCTAACTCATGGGGTGATTTAGTTTTTTGCGTTAATGTTGGTGGTCACGAGACCCCAAATGTGATGGAAATGACTACAGTTACTAACTGATCAAAAATTTCAATCAGTAAAGGAAATTATATAGAGTAAAGGGAGAGGGCTGCCAAACCCCTCACAATATAGAAAAAGGAAAATGACTATTTTACATAAAATAAAAATACCACTCACCAGAGAACATTGAAAATTTTCAGCAAATATGACTATATGCTGCTCTAGCAGAGGAACAGGATTTGGTCCTTCCCACCCCCATAGCAATTAACAATCAACCACAAGTACAGTTCAAGGATATCTGATGCCCTCTTCTGACTTCTGTGGGAACCAGGCATACATGTGGTACACACACATACAAAATTAAGAATAACCAATGAAATTTCAATAATTTATTTATAATATTTTCATACTCTTTTTGTTTATTACAAGGTGAGTCTAAATTGATTTTGTGTGTAGCCAGAGATATGTACATCTCAATATATTTTATATTAATGAAATTCAAGTGGAGCCACCAAAAGAACCTGCAATTTAAAGAAGTACACAGGCCATTACTTTTAAATAATTTAAAATGCTTTGAATCAGGGTTTTAAAGTAGCATAATAATTAATTGATTATTTAATATTAATATATTAAAACAATACTGTTGCTTTCTGTTAATGATGCTTGTATCCAACTCGATAATGTGTAACACTCATTTCAGTAGAGTTGTTTTGAGGTAATTTTTCCCTTATACTCTAAATTTATTTGTTAATGTTAATTTTGTCAAGAATTATTGATTACATTTAGTAGTTACTTTGAAGTCTCTAGATGTATATTTATATATGTGGAGGAAAAATACATAAAAATGAATGTATGTTTTTTTTTCACTAAAAGCTACTTTGATATAAAGTTGACAGGACATTACATTGAAAGGATAAAAGATTCAGCATACCAGCTTAAAATAGAGGCAAAGCAATTTAAATCTGCCCTGTGATTAAATTCAGGTAGCAAAACTCTGCTCAGAGTTCATTGATAGAATTAGATATGGTTTTAAAGCCTCACCATAAATTATTTTATATAATGAAGGAAAGAATATAGTGAAAAATGTCAAATTTCATAACAGCTGAATCATTTTCTACACCATTTGATCTTTAAAAACCAATATTGAATCATAGCATTAAATACTGTGAAGATTCTTCTGCAATGATATTCTGGCTACTCAAGACACTGCATACATCACCCAAGAAAGCCCCTTGAAATCTGAAAAAATGATGTTTGCTTTTGAGAATCTCTCTCTTTTCAAAAGTAGAAGCATATTTCTCCTTTGATAGCTGGTATGTGCTGGTGTGGTAAGCAAGACCAGTAAGTATTGAGTATATCACAGCAATAGACACAGAAGACCAGATGTATTCTGTGACTGACTTGTTCTCACTCTGGAACTTACAAGTCAGGAGGCATTTTTAAAATGAAGATTTTTTTTTCCTTTGGCCAGTGTTCTTTTTGTTTATTCCACCTGGCAACATTTGGTTCTCTGGCAAGCTCTGCTCATTTCATTTTTGTGATTTTTTATCTCTTTGTAGATGCATTATTATCCACAGATAACATTCATAAGAAAATGTTTTTAGGTATTTGAAAGCAAGGATCTCAAGAAAAAGTTATTGAACCACTTACTTAATCCACTTAAATAAAATCATTTACATATGAATGAATTTTACTTATGAGAACAATGCTTTTTTCATAATAAAATAAAAAAGTATGTGAATGATAATTTTATTGCTCCATCTATTATTTTATATACTGCTTTTATTATGCAGAATTCAATAATGCAGTGAAATGAACTAATATTTATTTAAAATTTAACTTGCTGTTTTTATAAAAAATGCTTTTGTATAAATAAATTGTATCTGTTTAGCCTTATATATTTGCTAATTAGATAATAATACAAATTGTATATTATACAGGTTAATTAACAAATATTTGTGAATAGACACAACATATCATTTTAAAAATTGTATTGGGAAGGAGTTGGCTCCGTGGACACAGCACTTACTGCTCATGTGTGAGGGACAGAATTTAATTCCCCTGAATACAAATTCAAGCCTGACGGTCAGTAAGCAGGACATCACTGTGCCAGGGATGAGGAAGAATGCCATCTCCAATCAGAATTGTAGCTGTTCTAGAACGATTTCTGAGAGAAGCATGTTTTAATATTATTTTTATCTATAATATGAGACAAAGAGATGATGCTTATGTTTAAAAATCAAATAAGTTATATGGAACCAACTCAGTGAGGATTTCTGGTGAAAGACATGATTTACAATATAGATTGCATTAATAACTTGCCAATGAAACTAAAAATGTTCTAGACTCCCCCCAACACACGTTCTCTTACCTATTTTACCATGAATGTTGTAATGCACGGGGTTATTTCCATACACAATAATTCTGAGGACAAATAATTATAGAATGTATTAATATTTTCATCAAAGCAGATATCTGATACCCCTTAAGAATAGTTTTGGAAAGTGTCTTTCCTTGCACAAGGAGATGTGAGAACATTTTCTATGAAGCAAAATGTGACATTTAATATTTCTCTCTGCACGATGATTAATATTTGAGCCTGGCATGGTGGCACATATCTTTAATCCCAGCACTCTGGAGGCTGAGCCAGGCAGATCTTGGTGAGTTTGAGGTCAGCATGTTGAATAGTATTTGTTTGCATGTTTGTAATATACTGATACATTAAAGTTGTATTGAGGGATAATTTGTAATTGTGATATGAAAATATAGCTAAGGAACAAGAGATGTCAGAATATCCACCAATGAATAAAATGTCTTAGTAACGAGCCGGCAGGTGTGTTTATTATAGTTCCAAAGGTCTTTTAGCAAGGAAGTTATAGTTATTCAAAAATTAGTCACATTGTCAAAGAAAAAAAAAGCAAGCACAAAAGCTAGGCTAATTTTTCTCTTTTCTCTCTTTTTGTTTTTAATTCTTTCACTCATAACTTACACTTGAAAAATAGGGCAAGGTGGTTTTCTGGAGGAAAAACTGACTTTTGCATATAAACTATAAGTTTGTATCTTGAAAGGTAATAGATAAGAGGAAACATGGACGAAGAGGGTTGACTGAGTGAAAAACAATCTCCTGGCATCTCTTTGATTACACAATGAATAATGACCACTTACTTTTCCTTCCCAAAAGAATGAAGTTAGTTTGTCTGGAGCAAAATTTGTCCCTAATTATGAATACGTGTGACAAAATTATTAGTCACCCAAACTATCTTCCAGAACTGTCAGTCTGTGTTTTAACTTTGTCATCTGCCAAGAGTGAGATCATCATGTTTAATGTCTATTATTTCAATCAACTAACTTCAAATAACTTCCTCATAGTCTTAGTAAATAACCAATATGCAAATAGAATCTACTCAGTGTCGTGAAATTGATAGAATTTAGTTTAGAGAATTTGTGTTTCAAGGAACTTTGGGTACAAATATGAAGAGGTAAGGTCCTTAAATGATAAATAGCTACAAGAAATTGTCTCGCAGAGTTGGTGGAGAGGGTGGAAGGATTGAGATAAACCTGAGAGATATTTTTCCTACATATCTCTACTGCTGAGTTTCCACAGACTCAACAGAAAGCAATGGGATTACTTCTACTTTTGCTTTGTACTGGTGCCTTAACTGCTGATACCCCCAACCTTTACTTCCGCCATTATGCTTGCTTCCTAAGTTTGATGTAGCTGTTTCTAAAACTGTCATCATTGCCAGAGACACGCTTGCAAGCTATAAAATAAATTTTAACTCCTGCCAACTTCTGATATCCTGTCATTTTCTCCAATCAACAGAAATTTACAGGAAGTCATCTAGATAGTGAATCTGGGAAATACCGTTTGCATCATCATAGATTGAATGGACCTTGGTTTAAATGGTACTCCATAATAATAACATCACAGTTATTCTTATAGAAGAAGAAAACTTGAATATAGGCACACACACACACACACACACACCAAATATACCTAATGGAAAGATACAGACTATACTATACTGAGAATTTTATTTTCTTTAAATTACACTGGTCTGAATAAGATCACCCAGGAATAATAGAAAATAAAATCTGTGCTGAGATGCATCCTGGAATAAGTATTTCAATTTGCTTTTCAGTAAAAGAGATTCATTAAAAACCAAAAGGATAGCAGGGGACTATAATTCTGCATAGCTTAATGAGAGTAGTTTTGTAAAATAAGAAACAAAATGTAAATATCTAATCACTCCAATGAAGTTGTGGTTATAGAATAAACAATAGCATGTAGAATATGGAGGGCATTAGTAACCTTCAAAGTTGCTTCTTTGAAAGAGTTCTATGAGCAATAACAGAAATTCAGCAATAATAGAAATAGAAATAATAGAAATTGATGAAACAGCATTTGTGTACATTATTTGTGCAGTTTTTTGAAGTGATAGCAATCTACGTAAATTGAGAAGGATAAGAGACCTAAGAAAAATTGTGTTGTTATTTTTACCATTTTTAAAGTAGAAAATGATACAAGGAACATGACCTAAAACAAATAAAGCTGTATAAATTATTAATGTCCCATAAAAGGGGAGATAAAAATTGTAGGAGTAAGGGTATGCTTTAGTCACATGGGCTGGGACACAACACCTAATGTATGGAATTTATCCATTCTAGGAATAATATATTAATAACTAAAAGTCCATAATGAGATTACCATGTTTTAATAGTGATTATTTTAATAAACTAACTTCAAATTTAAATTCCCTCATAGTCTCACTTAGTAAATATCATGGACAGAAATGTGGGTTAAGTATCCAAAACGTGTATTTGTACTCATAAGATGAGGAAATAATTTTGTGATTTTTTTGTTCTTTGTAATTAAAAGAAAATACAAAACAGAAGAGAATACTTTATTATTGACAATTGGAAGAATTTAATCTCTATTTTTAAGTCTAGTTATCAACTGAGCTGACCATATCACAGTGTCCATAATATTTTCTAATATAACATAATTAGGAATTGCATAAAACATCCTCAGACATCACTGTATTGATGTTGAAAATTGGAACTGATTATAATACAAAACAAACAGTGAGAACACAAAACATATATTACCTCATCAAAGCACACGCAAGTTTTGATTGCAGTGCTCACTAATAACAGAAGTCCTGAGTAATTATTGGTGTAAAGAAATTGCTATAAAAAAGTTTTGAGTGGAGACTGAGAAAATGGGCCTTTGGGACTTATTTTTAGTTTTAAAAATTGACCTGTGAAATTCACCTAGGAAATTGAGATTGATTAACTTGAGTATTAAAGAAGAAAAACTGCTTTGAGTCCTGCAAAGAGTCATAAATGAAAGAGTATTTTAATTTGAAATTAAGACCTGGGATGTGCTGCATTTGCTATAATGCCAGGCTTTAGGGAAGCACCTTAGAAGTATAGTGTATAAGAAACAATGAAGACTAGGAAAGGAGAGCTAGGATCCTGGACGGATCACTCACAGAGATGATTATTTTGAAGGATGATAACACAGGCAATGATAGAATGTAAGCCTGTGAACCAGGCACTGAAATTGTTCCTGAGAAAGCAAAGGGGATTAGAAATGTAGACAAGATTAGCAGAGGGTGAAATCTGAAACCTTGTTCTCTGAAGAAGTTTGTTAACGTGACAGTGTATCAGAAAACAGATGTAGCTATAGCTAGAGATAGTGAAATGACAGTCTTGTTGAAATTTCTGGGGAAGAATATCGGTTCTCATTTTCGTCTATTCTTGAAACTTATGTCCTCTCAATTTGCAGGCAGTGTGATGACAGAGTGTTGTGGGAAGGATCTAAACTTTGATCATATAAGAATTGAACGTCAAATTCTTTTGACAATATTATCATTGGCTAAGACATCCTGCAATGTCCTTGGCAAAACACAAGAAAACTTTGAAGCCAAAGACTGTTATTGAAGCAATAGAAAAATGATAAGATTGCAATATTGGTATATATTTCACACTAGGATTGGATGTGGTTTGCTCAGAAAATTGTTCCTTTTATGAATATGTGGTAAACCTCAGTCATACATTATGAATATACAGTAAAAAAAATCTTTACTATATAAAAGTTACTTTGCATACTATTCTTTAAAGATGCCCTCTATATTGTCTCCAAATGTTCTTTAAATTAGTAATGTGCCTAATGTCAATGAGCTATAAAATCATTATGGGTTATTGAAAACAGTCAACAGTCAATATAAATGCATATTCTTAGCTCTTTCTTCTAAACATTTGATTGATAATAAATAACTATATATTGAGATATAATAGAATAGATAGATATAGATAGATGATAGACAGATAGATAGATAGATGATAGATAGATGATAGATAGATAGATAGATGATAGACATAAGTAAATATAGATAGATAATCTTTTATTGAAAATAGATTTTTTTCTAAAAAAATATATCCTGATTATGGCTTTTTCTGCTACTCTGAGTTGTTTCTTCCTATCTTAATCCCAACCTTTATGTCTCTCATTAGAAACCTGTCAATTTTCTTAGGTGAAAGATTAAAATACAATATAATACATTACAGTACAATGTAATACATGAGATAATAAAAAACTAACACAACAGAAATAGACTTAAAAAAGAGAAAGAAAACAGCTCAAGAAAAGACACAGGAAACAAGTGTAGATATAGACACTCACTCATTCACAAACTCAGGATCCTAAAGTCATTACCTAAAATGACTGAATATTGCTACTGCTTAAAGCATTTATAAGACACAGATATTAACATCATAAAGTACAAAGTAACTAAAAGGATTTAGGCATTTTTTGTTGTTCACAGTATAGAACCTAGTCAACCAGTCCAGTTTCAACAAAATTATTATTTGTGTGTGCACATATGTGTGCATGTATTGCTTTGCATGAAAGTATGATGTGTATATATAAAAATATTTATAAGAAGTTTTTAAATGTAGAATTTAGGCTTCAGAGCAGCAATTGATGTATTTTGGTATAGTGTCTAGCACACATTTTTTAGAAATAAATCAGTTGATCCTAGAATGGCTACACCTTAATAATACTGATACATAGGAAGGAGGTTTCAGTGAGGCAGAAATAAGTAACATCCTTTATAATATTTGAAATGATCACTGTTGTCCAGCACAATGAGCTTATTTCCTCCCTCCTGTAGTAATTTTCCTTCATCTCTGATATAACAGTGTGCCATGAAGTGATTTCCAGGAACATGTCACAGATTCAATCAATTTGGACTGACACAGCACTATCATTCCCATAAGTGTTCAGGCACTTCCAGGAATGACTAAGAAGCAAAACATTGCCTACCAACTCCTGTGTTGACATGTATATTTTGAAGAAGACAGCCCTACTGAGTGGTCATATTGTTAGAAAATAGTGAATTTTCTATTTTTGTGGATGTTTTAAAATCACTGCAATATTTGACATGCTTCTGTCACAGAACTATAATTTCCTCTTAAACTACAAATGAAAAGCTGTGGAGTAAGTCAGATAAAATTGACATATTTGTTATCTGATGCTGTTTAATGATTTTTAATTAAAATGTATTTAAGGTTTAGGAAATTAATTTTATGCTGTTAACAATACAAAATATCAGATGAGCCAAGCAAAGAAAATCACTATCTCTTGTGCTGTAATATTTATATAACCTTATAATTAAGCAAGATGATCTTCACCAAGAAAGCTAATGAATTTCACTTACTTAAAAACATGTTGATGATAAATCCAAAATAAAATCTTCGTTGCTTTATATACAAGACATTTTAGTCATTTTTATCTATGCTGAAATACAAAAAAAAGGACTGCAATTTTGTTCAGAGCAAGTTTCATATAGCTATCATTCTGTTTGGGTATTTTGTGGGAACAATTTCTAAAAGAAAATAAATTTTTATTTGAATAGTTTGTATTCTTTTCATTAAACATCTAAGAAGATGGGATACATCTTTAAAAATTCATAGCTTCTTATTCAGATTGCTTTTGAAATTATTTTTTCTTGGTATTACTTGACCAATTCCAAGAATTGCAGGAATATTCATTGAAGGAACAGGGGGTATTGAGGAGGGCCAGTAAAATGTTAAGATACATAAAGCAAAATAATTATATTATTGATCTTGAATTCCATTGTATTTATTCATATTCTGTGTGTGCTTTAGAATAAACTTATTTGGCAATAAGTTATAAAGTGTCAAGGAATAAAGACCAAAGACTTAAGTTTTATGCGGTATCTTGTGGAGGAGTATATGAACATTAATGTTTCTCCAAGCTCACCATTAGAAATGAATTTCAGCACATGCTTGGTGCTGGAGATCCTCACCACTTACTGAATATGTCTCAATTAATTCCAAAATGAAGATCAAAAGTTTGAATAACCTTACAATTATGAGGTACTCAAGTTCAGTTAGGAGCACACAATATCCTACGAGTCCTTAGGCTAAAATAGAGAGTCATAAAATCCTTATTTAGCTTTTCTTATATTTTAAAACATGCCTGAAAAACAAGGTGTGGGAGAGAGGGGGGTAAAGGGAAAGTTGCCAATATTTTAGAGGTAACTTTATAAATCTAAAGTGAAGAGAGTAAACAGAGTTATAAACTGGTTTGGAACAAGTATGAGTATCATATGCCTCTTCATTCTAGCGTTAGTGTTCTTATGGTCCACAAAATAAGACTCCAAATTACCAATTAGGAAGGCTTCAAACAATATGAGTCTTCTCATATTCAAATGATAGAATAACCTGTCTCTAAATTAGTTTCATAATGTGCATGACCTAAAGATACTTGAAATGAAAGATTTCCACTCTTATTACTTATCAATACAGTGTGTCAGGTAAGATTCCAAGTGCCTAAGGACACATTTTGCTACAAAATATGTAACAGAAAAGAAGCAAAGTAGTACTTCTCTCTCTTTCTCTCTCTCTCTCTCTCTCTCTCTCTCTCTCTCTCTCTCTCTCTCTCTCTCTCCCTCTTTCTCTGTGTATGTCTTCCCCATATGGTATTAGTTAAAATCTAGGAATGATTTTAAAACTTTATGAATTGGTAATAGACAGGATTCATTATGGTAGGCTTATATTAGTTCACCTGATTAGATAAAGAACTGGCTTATTAAATAAAATGTAGACATTAATAGGACATTCTAATATGAGTAAAATCATGTGCACTTATGTTTGTTGAGATTATTAGCTTAATTATTGACATGAAGTTCACATTACAGTCATAGTAGAATAATCAAAACAGCAGAAACTTGAGGAAGTTGGCCATATCTATAAACAGGAAGCATAAACAGTTAATGCATAAATACTAACTGCATTTCTCTTTTTATTACAATCCAGAAAAATTCAGGGGATGAATCATCCACAGTGGCTGGATCCTCCCTCTTCAATTAAGGCAATCAAGATAATCCCCCACATACAAACGCAAAGATATGTTTGTCCCAGATCTTTATCAATTTGACAATTATTTTTGACCCAAACTGAAACCAATCTACATTATACATTATTATTTACAGTTTTTGCTCTTCCAGTAATTTGTTTTAAACTTAAACGTACCTGGAATTGACTCCAGGAGAATATTACATATACTAAAACTTATAAATAGTGTTCCAAGCTAAAAGAGTTACCACATTTTATACCTGTACTATAAGAAGAAATCTACATGAAATATAGGCAAATTAATTGCTACAGCATAGTATGTAACACCTACAAACTACCGTACTTGAGTACTACCTGGGAAGAAAGGTAAATACCAGCTCAGCTACAAAACCTGTGATCTGCAGTGGTTGCTTGCCTGTGAAATATACTGGTGCAATAGTGGCATGAACACTGTGGGAGCAACAAACCACTAGTTAATTAAAAAGAAAGCCCATTATCTAAGATGGAAACCATGTCCAACCATGTCCTGTGGGTACTAGAAAGTAGATAGGACACGGATATAGAGGAAATTAAAATTTTACAGTCATGCTAAAGATACAGCAACAAAATGACTCCTAACAACATTCTACTCATATTCATAGATCAGTCTCTGGCTCAGTTATCATTGGAGAAGTTGTCTCTTGCTGTAGATGGGAACATATACAGAGATCCAATACTGGAAAAGGGGCAGAAAGTGAGAGATCCAAGAACACTCATTGATAAACTGGATGTCTCCATCAAATCTTTCCCTAAGTGCTAAGGGAAACGTGTAGACGAGGAAATGGAAAGATTGTGAGAAATGATAACGATGGAACTCACATAAGCTGTGGCAGCAGACACAGGGTTTACACAGGTCTAAATAGACAGGATTCCAGTACTAAGAGGAAAAGTAAACACAAATCCCATTCCTAACCCAGAATCTATCTCCAATTGTCAACTGCTTGCTAAAGAAAACTAAGTTCTCTGAATTAGTGTCTCATTGTGCATACAAACCACTCTTAAGGGTAGACCTAATTTACAGTAGTAGATGGTGAACCCAAAATTAACTTAGTGATATTTGGTGGGAGTGTTTTCATTTTTCCTTTCTTTCCTTATGAAAATGTTGTTAATGTTTACTGGTTTCTGATACTTTTTTATGTTTTCTATGTGTGCAAAAGTATAATTCACAGTGTCTGTATTATTTATTGTGCTTCTTCTCTGGATCGTTTTTTGAGTCCTGATTTGTACGTTTTTATTTCTTCTTAATTTGTATTATTACTATTATTGTTGTTACTGACATTTTAGACCTCTGTATTCTAATGAGAGAGAGAAACAAGTGGTTTTCACTTGGGTGGATGAATAGGTCATTAGATCTGGGAGGGTTGGGGGAAGGAAAGTATTACTCAAAATATATTGTATGGAAAATATTTTTTCATTAAAAACTGTCATCATTTTTTTCAGAGAGTATAATAACACCACTTCAACATGTGCCTTATTTTACCTGAATTCATTTCTCTTTCAACTGCTAATGGACATCTAGACTGTTTCCATTTATTGGCTGTGGTGAGAGGAGCAATAGCAAACATGGATGAGCAAATTTCTCTGTAGCAGGATACAGAGTCCTTGAGCATATGCCTGAGATTGGAATAGATTTTTGTGGAACTTCATGCACACTGATTTCCACAGGGGTTAAAAGACTTGCTCATCCTAAGTAGCAGTGATTAAGTGTTGCCCTTTCCCCACGTTTATTCCAGGATTTGTTGCCATTTGTTGTTTGGTACTTAACCATTCTAACTGGAATAAGATGAAATCACAAAATAGTTTAAATTTACATTTCCTAGATCACTAAGGATGTCGAACATTCTTTAAAATGTTTCTTAGCCCTTGTATTTCACAGTTTTAGAACTCTACTTTCCTTATCTCATTTTCTAATTGGGTTGTTTCTTCTCTTGATTTTAATTTTCTTAGCTGTTTATACAGTCTGAAAACTAATCATCTTTCTACTACATAGCTAGAAAATATATTTTCCTATTACGTAGTTTTCCACTTAAGTGATAGTATCCTTTATTATATAAACATTAATTGATTAGCTCCTATTAATTATTTTTTCAAGATATACGCAGGTTTAGGGGTTTTGTCATATACCATGGGGGCAACAATGCTCCTTGAAGAGAAAAGGTTAATGAATACACAGCCCTGTTCCAGGAACAGGTACCTTCATTGGGGCTTACTGGCAAATGAGGTCCCAACAATTACCAAATAGTACAGGCTATCATCATTGCTTTTGGTTACACCCACAGCATGATTAAAGGCCCCATTGCTGAAGATAACATGCACTTAAGACACAAAATATTGCACAAAGTTCTCAAAGAAGTAACTTCAAAAGAGACTGAAATAAAGTATATGAGTAAAACTAAAACATGCTTCAGTCACAGTGCTGGCTTGTCTTAGTGCTGCAAGACTCTACCTGGAAGATAATATTAACCCCAACATCACACAAGATTCAGATTTTAGATTGGCTTCCCTAACTAACTTACAGTAATTTTCCATCTAAAGACCTTCTCACTCTTTTGGCTATAAATTTCAAGTTATCTATTCTTTATTCAAAGTGGATTTTAATATCTATTCTCTGGTAAACATACAGTTATAGAAATGGAGAGATAACTCAGCCATTAAAGGCTTAGACTTATACACAAGAGAATAGAATTGTATTAGGTCAGATGTGATGGCTTATTTTTAAAAGTGTAGCATAATTGTCACTCATTTATTTTAAGTGCTCTCGTGAAGGCAAATTTGAACAACACACAGCTCTAAAATCTACGCCGAAGGTGACTTGTCGTGTTTTCTAGGTTTTCTTTCACACTCATATCTTTCAGTACACAATCTAGGAATTGAAGAACAAGATTCTTAGGGAAACACAAACTTGCAAGATGTTTTCCTATTTGTAAATGAGATACCCCACTTCTTGGCCACCTTACTGAATGATTTAAAGTTGATTATGATTCCAACCAAACCAGAAGAATTCAGTCCAGATGTGTGGGCTGATACTACAAAAAAAATGAAATATTCTATTCCATCTAGTTTGCCAAACCAGTAGAATCAAATCATCCCCTCTTGGCTTGAGGAGCTTCCAGAAGAATGAAGCCAAAGTGGAGGAATAAACACTGATGCCAGATAGATTTCTGCTGTACTGTTTGATCACATAAAATAATTTATGCTGTGAAAATGGTTTAACCCTAAGATGAAGTACTTAAAATCAGAGATATGCTTAATTATTTATTCATTAATTGCTTATTTACTTGAGGTAACTTTACAGTGATTGTTAAAGAGTATTTAATCATATTCACTTCTATACTGAATTTGCCTTGATTTCCACAAATATGTATTTTTCTCCACAAAAACTTTTAACAGATAACCACAAGCAAGCATTAACTGACAATTACCATATATCAAAAATCCATTCTCCTTTTATTTATACTTCAAGACTTTTTTCCTAGGGGAAAAAAATATCTGGACATCTGTAAGTTACAGAAACATTATGTTTTTCTGCTTTTGGCTGCATTCTGTTTTGTGGACATGGTGCTTTTTTTTTTAACTGAACTTTATATTTTTCTATACTGTCCTCCTTTCCTCCTTCCTCCCCTTTTACTCTCTCCTATGATCCCCACACTCCCAATTTACTCAGAAGATCTTGTCTTTTTATTCTTCCCATATAGATTAGATTTATGTATGTCTCATAGTGTTCCCTTAGTTGTCTAGGTTCTCTGGGGTTCTGAATTGTAGACTGGTTTTTCTTTGCTTTATGTCTAAAAGACACTTATGAGTTATAGTGGTGCTTTAGTGCCTCGTCTCTGGGGCTTCTTTTTTATTGATTTTTAATTAGCTCTACATTTTTCTCTGCTCCCCTCCCTGCCTCTTCTCTCCCCCTTCATCCCTTCCCTAAGGTCCTCATATTCCCAATTTACTCAGGAGATCTTGCCTTTTTCTACTTCCCATGTAGATTAGATCTATGTAAGTTTCTCTTAATGCTCTCATTGTTGTGTAAGTTCTCTGGAATTGTGGTTTGTAGGCTTGTTTTCTTTGCTTTATGTTTTAAAAGCACCTATGAGTGAGTACATGTGATAATTGTCTTTCTGTGTCTAAGTTACCTCACTTAAAAAATGTTTTCTAGCTCCATCCATTTGTCTGCAAAATTCAATACGTTTTTTTTTTCTACTGTATAGTAATCCATTGTGTAAAAGTACCACATTTTCCTTATCCATTCTTCAGTCGAGAGGCATTTAGCTTGGTTCCAGTTTCTGGCTATGCCAAACAATGCTGTTATGAAAATAGTTGAGCACATGTCCTTGTGGCATGGATGAGCATCCTTTGGATATATACCCAAAAGTGGTATTACTGGGTCTTGAGGAAGGTTGTTTCCTAATTTTCTGAGAAATCACAGCACTGACATCCAAACTGTTGTACCAGCTTGCATTCCTATAAGCAATGCAGGAGTGTTCCCTTTACCCCATAACCTCTCCAATATAAGTTGTCGTCATTGTTTTTGATCTTGGACAATCTGACAGATATAAGATGGAATCTCAGAGTTGTTTTGATTTGCATTTCTCTGATGGCTAAGGATGTTGAGCATTTATTTAAGTGTCTTTCACCCATTTTAGATCCCTCTGTTGAGAGTTCTCTCTTTAGGTCTGTACTCCATATTTTATTGGATTATTTGTTCTTTTGATTACCAATTTCTTGAGTTCTTTTTATATTTTGGAGAACAGACATCTGTCTAATATGGGATTAATGAAGATCTTTTCCCAATCTGTAGGCTGTGCTTTCTCTTGTTTACCTTGTCTTTTGCTTTATAGAAGCTTTTCAGTTTCAAGAGGTCCCATTTATTGTTTCTTTCGGTGTCTGTGTTGCTAGAGTTATATTTAGGAAGTGGTCTTCTAAAGTGTGCCAGTGTGGTCAAGTGTACTACGTCTGTGGGGCTTCTAATGCCATACTAATCTAACCTTGTATTAGATGACCATTTTGCTCCTCAGTGACCTAGCAACAGTTAATTAAAATAGTTAAAATCAATTTTCCTCACATCTCACTATTCCTGTATTCAAAGTCGTGCCTTTACCAATTTCTGTTTTCAAAGATGGTTTTCCTTTCATTTAACATTTCTGTTCAGCATCTGCTTATCAATGATCTCAATGTTGTCTTGAAATTCTCCACATTCATATTTGTCTCAAATGTAAAATATATGTGAGGGGAGTTAGTGGAATCTTGTTAAATGTCTAATTGCTTCATGGGTTGCATATTCAGTTTTGACATATACCAAATATCTATTATAAGTCCTGGTTATTACTTATGATCTGCCATAATCATATTTGTATGTTTAGCAAGTGAATATATAAACATTTACTGTAAATATGTGTGTGAGAATGTACCTCCTCCCTGCATATCCATATCTTCATCTAAAAATAAGAGGTACCCAGATTAAAGATATTCAGTTTTAATTTAAAAAATATTTCACAATAAATTATATTCAATTATTTTTCCAAATTCTGTTTTTTCCATTCCTTTCTCATGTGTTAGTAAAGTAAAGTCCCCTCTCTTAGAGTTTTTATTTTATCAGTAGGAAATGAAATATAACAACATATAAATGTTTCCATATTATAAATGAGTGACACTAAAACATATTTAATTCTTCCTAACATGGAGCTAATAAATTTCACAAACAAGTCTCTTTAAATTAGTGTTTATAAAATTTAGAAAATACTTCCTATAATATATTCACTCTTGTTATTGATCACCTAAAGTGCCTTGATTTAAAAAATGGCTTCCATTTTATCATATTGAAGGCTTGTTCTAAAGCTTATCAAAAATGGAGCAAATAAGCCACATAGTTAAGCCTCAAGAACAGAATGAGATGAAAGAGAGAATCTCAGGTACTGATTAGAAGACAATGGAAAAAATAGATACCTTGGTCGTTGAAAATGTTGAATAAAAAACAATCAGTTACAAAATATTCAGAAAATATGAAGCACTATAAAATGACCAAATGTAGAAAAAATACACATAGAGGAAAGAGAAGAAATTCAAGTCAAAGTCCACCAAAATATTTTAAATAAAGTCATAGAAGAAAAATCAGGCATTGATGGTGCATATCCTTAATCCCACCACTCAGGAGGCAGGAACAAGATGTTGTAGCCTTTCTAGTATCTAACAAAATAGACTTCAAATAAAAACTAATCAGAACTGATAGGAAAGGACACTGTGTACTATTCAATGGAAAAAATACATTAAGATGACATTTCAATCTTAACATCTATGTCCAAAAACAAGGGCATGCATATTTGTAAAAGTAACACTACTGAAACACTACTATAGCTTATATCATATATTGACTCCCATAAACTGACAGGAGGAGACTTCAATATGCCACTCTCACCAATAGAGAGATCATCCAGGCAAAAGTTATACCGAGAAATGGTGGAGCTATTAGATGTTATAAAACAAATGAACCTTACAGATATCTATAGAACATTTTACCTAAATCAAAAGACTATAGCTTCTTCTCCTCACCTCATGGAACTTCCTCCGAAATTGATTGCATACTAGAACACACAAAATAAGTCTCAACAGATACCAGATATTTAAAATAACTCCCTGCATCTTATCAGATCAATATAGATTAATGCCAATATCTCAAACAACAGAAAAAACAGAAAATTAAAAAACTCATGGAAATTAAACAACTCTCTATTGAATCAAAAAAGTCAAAACAGAAATAAGAAAAGAATTTAATTTTTAAAAAAATTGAATGAAAATGAATATACAACAAATTC
The DNA here is from genome assembly GCA_963919715.1 of Microtus obscurus. Taxonomy (NCBI): domain Eukaryota; kingdom Metazoa; phylum Chordata; class Mammalia; order Rodentia; family Cricetidae; genus Microtus; species Microtus obscurus. Next base: position 1,625,201 of record CAWTZC010001020.1, on the reverse strand, counting down.
AAATATATGGGAAACAATGAAAGAGATTCTAAGATGTAAATTCATAGTACTAAAAGAAAGAAAGAAAAAGAAAAAAGAAAGAAAAGAAAACTGAAGAGAACTCATACTAGCAACTTAACAGTACACTTGAAAACTTAAAACTCTAGAACAAAAAGAAGAAATCACATGGAAAAAAAAGTAAAAAAAAAGTAGACAGTAAGAAAAAAGAACCCTGTTAACATAGGGGATATTTTAACAATTAAACAATAAGTACCTTATGAAACTAAAACGTTTCTACATAGCAAAGGATTCTATATTCAGACAAAGTTATGCCAACTTAATAGGAAGATTTAAAAAAAAATGCATGAATCTGATAAAGGGCTAATATATAAACTGTATAAAAACACAAAAGATGGACACCACAAAAACATAAACTCAATTTAAAAATGGGGTACAGATTTAAGCAGAGAATACTTCAAACAGGAAACTAAAATGGCTGAGAAATACTTGAGGAAAGTTAACTATCCTAATCATCATGGAAATACAAATCAATACTACAGTGAGATTTCATCTTATGTCATTCAGAATGTGCAAAATCAATAAAACAAATGGTATTACCTACTGGCAAGAATATGGATTAAGAGAAATACTTATCCATTTCTAGTGGGAGAGAAAACTTCTGCAGACACTATGGAAATCATTGTGAGAGTACTTCAGAAGATGAAAATAGATCTACCTTAAGATCCATCAATACCACTCTTGGGTATACACCCAAGGACACATCATCCTACTAAGGAAACACTTGCTCAGCTCCATGCATTACTGTTTTATTTATAATAGCCAGAAATTGTAAACAGCCTACGTTTTCATCCATGATTGAATGAATAACGAAAGAGTACATTTACACAATGGAATATTACCCAGTTAATACAAAAGGTAATCATGCCATTCACAAGTAAAGGAATATAACTAGAAAAAAATATCCTGAGTTAGGTAAGTCAGAGCAAGAAAGAAAAATATGGTATGCATTTGCTTATTTGTGGGTGTCAGCTGTGGAATCAATGATAAGCACAATGTAATCTGCAGAAACAAGTATGAGACATGTATTAAGGAACTTGGTGGAGGGGCTAGGTCTCCAAAGGAAGAGAAAGATAATAGATTGTTTCGGATGAAAGTGGGCACTGGAAGAGAAGGATTAAACTGGGAGAGGGAAAGAAGAGAAAAGTTGTGGAGTTAAAACAGGTAGGGACATCTAGAATTAAGCACCATTTTTGTGGGGTTATTTGGAAACAGTAGAGTATAAACTTTCTGAAATGTACATATATATGAAGGTGACCTAAATGAAATTATCAAATATCAAGGGAGACAAGTCCAAATGGTTGCCAAATGATTCCAGTACTGGAAATGGGTTACATCTAATTGAACTGTTGAATCAATGGATCCTATTGGAATCCTTAAACAACCCTAGTTTTCCCACAGATACAGACTGCTCTCTCCAAACCCACAGCAATATGTTATTTATGAATAACGTACACACCTTATTAAATACAAAGTTACTTAAAGTGTTCACTTCTTTAAGCCAGTGTCCTAATTACTGGAAGATATTACACATACTACCAAAATAGAAAGATCAGTGTCTTACTCAGTAATTGTCATAGAAGCTTCTTCCCTAGTAGAAAAGATAAATTAGAGAGACTCACAGCCAGAAAATGTGTCAAGGGTTAGAGACCTTGGCCCAACCAGGCATAAATGAGATGTCTGCATCAAATCCCTCCTTTCAGCAATCAGGGACTTCTGTGGAAGAGGAAGCAGGAAAAGTGTAAGATCCAGAGGGAATGGATAACACCAAGGACTATATGAACTCACAGTGAGTGAGGCAGCATTCATAGGGCCTGCACTGTTGTCGAATGGATGGGGTCCTAGAACTGGAAGAAGTGGATGCGTGGCTCCACCCCTGGTACAGAAACTCTATCTAATTGATCACAGCTTGCAAATGAAGAAATTTTTTTTTCTACAAGTGGGTCTTACTGGAGAAACAAAGAGACGCCCCATGCCCAGAAGCAGAAAACAAACTCCATGGCACCTATGGATTTTCTTTGTCTCATACATTGTGTCAAGGCATTGTTATTTGACCTTACAGGTTTTTAGGATATATTTATTACATATAATTGTGTTGTCTCTCTTTTCTTTTCATTTTTTAATAATTGGATTCCTTTGTATGTGAATGTGTGTGTCTCTCTCCAGATGACTGTGCTTTTGGGGGTTTCTTTAGACTTTTTTTTCTTTAGGCCTTTTTCCTGTTTGTTTTGTTCTATTCTGATTAGTTTGTTTTTGTTTTATACTATATTATATGTTATTATCCTTTATTCTCTTTTTTGTATTTTCTAAGGAGAGACAGAAATGAGGTGGATCCAGATGGGAAGGGAGGAAGGGAGAAACTAGAGGTAGGCGTAGAGAAACCATACTTAGAATTTATTGCATAGAAAAACGATTTTAAATAAAAGAGAAGAAGAAACAAATGAAAAGGGGCAAATATTATACATGTTGACAAGAAAAATGAAAACACTTTGTCCATTAATATCACGAGGGTAGATCATCACCTTGAAATCCATCAGCAATGAAACTTGAACATCATTTAAAGAATTCAAATAAATTCTACATTACTTTGTAACTAACAGAATATTATTCTAAGGTGACTCACCCAAGTTAGTGATATCATTTTAAATAAGGAGTAAAATTGTCTTCTAAAGCTGTTCATTACTCAGTAAATGGAATTGTACCAAGAAAGCAACAGGTTCAGCAGTTTCTACAATACCAATTTGTTAAAAAGTACAAATTGCCACCTAGGAATAAATCAGAAATACAAGACTCTTTAAAGTCTATGTCCTTATTAAATTCTATATACGTCTGTAATATATACACCCCAACATCTGAACTGATCTCATTTCTACCTTTGGCTGCACCTCTAATGTTACACAAGAAAGCAACCTTTACAATGGCAAATAATTCTCCCATTAAATAAATATTTAAAGAATATTGATTTAAAACTGACAAATTACTAGTTTCTTAGGAGGCATGCATCAGTCAAAGTATGCAGATGGGTTCCAAATTTAATGCTTGATTTATTGTTCACAAGCTTATAAAAACAATGGGACTCAACTTCATCATGTGACTGTTTATGAGTCCTCTTAGCCTGAAACAAAAGCAATAAAAATATGTTGAGGTTCATGTGTGAAATATTTTCTTGTGAGCAATGACATATAAAACATGTGAACAGAATGTTACTATCTCTAGATATGCTTAGGGGATTCATACTAATTTTTTGTAATGGTGTTAACACAAATTTTTTTATTAGCTCTATCAAGAGTTCTTGGTAAATACATAGGCCAGATTTTTTTTCTTATTTACAATTTCTTTGAGTGTATCATGTATATATGCAATGTGTTTTGATCATATCCACTCCCCATTATCTCCTTTGCTGACAAATTTTTGCATCACCTTGTACAAGCTCAAGTTAGTTTGGAAGAAAGAACAATATTTGATAAAATGTTCCTACTATCTGTGATTTGTATACAAGTCTGGTTTATTTTCTTGACTGATGATTGGTTAAGAAGAGCCCAGTTCATTGTGAGCAGTGCCCCCTGTGGTCTGTTAATCTGGGTATCATAAAAAGGTAGGCTGAGCAAACCATTAGGCGAAAGCCACTAAGCAGCATTCTTCCATTGCTGCGCATAAGTTCTTGTCTCCAGATTCTGGTTTTGATTTCTTCACTAAATTGGGTAGGGTGTTTTATAAAACCATAAAAAACTTAACTAAGACATCTTCCAAGCTGTCTAATCTTTCTAATCCAGTTTTTCTAATTCCATGTCCTCTTTTTGTTATATGTATAACCCATTAAAACCAAAATTAGTGCTATTCCAACGTGTGTAGACGTGAAGATGTTTACACTTACATATGGGGAACAAATAGTAATATGTTCTTCCATTTGGACCATGAACTACTCAACCATGAGTTCTTGGCTAAGTTTATACTCACAAGCATAAATTTTCTCCTGTGGAGTTGGCCTTTCTTCCAGTGACAGAGCAGTTGATCACACCTTCTAACATTCATGTCGCTATTATCCTCATGGATATAACTTCCCAGGGTGGTTATTACAATAGTTTATATGGGTAACACTTATGGTAAAACTATCAACATATTTTATCCCAGAAGTATGCTTGAAACCTCCAGTTTCACTACCCCAAAATATATAAAGAAAGACATTGTTATATCTTAGCAACATTGCATATGCTTTCCCTGAAACCAAAAATCATTGAATGAATTTGTCAGCAACATTTGCATCTATTGTCTGGCTTATGTGTCCTGTGAACTCTAGCACTACTCTGCCAAATAATTTTGGTCTATCCGTGTAATAGTGTTATCCTTATTCTGTGGCATGTTAACAAATGTACTATAGATATATTCCCCAATTGAGAAAAATAAAAGCATCTTAATAATCAGTCAAACCGCTGTCTGAAAAAGATTTAAATTTTTAAACTCACCATACATTAACATGACAATGTTTCACAAAATAAATTTATGCACCTTCATTATTTAAATTGTGTATAATAAGGAACCAATCCTAAACCTTCTTTCTTAAAGTTTTGTGTAGTATCTAGGGAATTTTCTTTTCATTATTATTTTTATACTTACTCTTCAGATAAAATAATTGCTAAAGCAAATGCTGGAGGCACTAATATTAGATTATAAAATGAATCTAAATGAATGCAGAAACAAGCATTTATTCTGAGAAATGTCACATAAAAAGAGGTTATTTGGTGATTATAGATAAAGACTGAAGTTGTAGATAATATGTACAGAAGAAATTGAAAAGTATTAAAATGTTTGTGACACAATTGATGAGTGAAAAATTCTTTTGATGAATTTTTAATATGAGAAACAAAAAAAAGAATACAATTATGTTATCTGTCAGGTTTCTTAAAATTTTTTCTCTTCCTATTGCATCATTGTATGCCTCTCCAGAAATCTGAGACATGTTGCAATAGATTGTATTCATTATCTCTAAAATATATATGTAGAGTCTAAATATTTATTAGGGTAGGTTATGTATAATATAAATGTTATATGATATACATTTGCTCATGCCTAACAAGTTTATATTTTCCATATATTACATATAGTATAAAAATAATTCCTAAAAATAGCTTGAACATGTTTTTAAAATATATGTATTATAGAGGCTAATATTTAACAATGAAAAATAATATAATTTTCCTTTACCTATACCAATACAGTTTTGTGAAAATATATTATTATAGAGTTTGAATTTGCTATGTTGAATGGTATTTGAAATTTCATAGAGAGACTCTGTGTCTCGACTAACCAAAAAACAATTGCTTCATAGATAATAATGCCCAACCACATATATACTGAAGAGTTGTCTTCTAGTGACCTATACCACTGAATTGGGAAAGCAAAGGAAGTAAATTATCAATAACCACACTGCCAGAAGTTGTGGAAATGAAAGGAAAGAAAGCAGAATTTGAAGCACTGAGCAAACAGTGTTAAAGAACTATGATTCCTGGGAGAAAATACTAAAGAAAACTACAATTTCTTCATGGACATAATGCCCTGAATTGAATAGAGGGCATAAAAGCAAAGGTTATCTTGGCAGCTGATTTGAGAGCATAGGCCTTGAGATTGTGGAGGTCAAGGTAGCTACTGATAGTAGAAATACATGTTTTATAAGAAAAGGGAGTTACTGAGAACAGAATATCTTCAGCTCAACTTTGACTCCTTGTCCAAAAGAAAGGCATTCATATTTAAGAAAAAACTTCCAATAATGTAGCTTAAAAATACGATAGATCATTACAAATTTATCAGTTTCCAAAGCTTGAACAAATCAGGGAGTTGCTGAGTACTAACTATTAGGGCAAGCCATTCTTTGCCAGCTACACAAGGCATTCTCTGTTTGTTCAGAAAGCCTCTAGTAAAAGGCTTAATTATGATTAAAATGGAGGATAAAAGACTCAAGAGACTAACTGAACTTCCTACTGGCATAATCTGCCAATCTATCAAGGTTATACAAGCAAATACCATAAATAGCAAAATAGTCACAATATTTAGCATCATGTTCTCCCACATGTGCTAAAATATTACTCATTATTAGAAGCGGAAGTTTGAGACCTAAAATATGTTAAAAATTAATTAACAAAAACATATACTGAGTAAATAGAGATGAGACAATACCTAAAATTAGAAATCATGAAAGCATTTATTTATGTGAAGAAGTCTAAACTCATTGGAGAGAGAAAGAAATATATTTTTTTTGAAAAAGAGAAGCTAATAGAAATTCTGGGTATTAGAATTAATAATGGGAAAACCAATAGATGAGAGTGTTGGTCCGAAAAACTCCAAGACTCTTCTTGGTGCATTGGGGGTTAAGTTTCCACAAGGAAGACAAATTGCATTGATATACAAGCTTTACTGTCAGTTGTAAGTTTCATTATATGATGTTTTGCAGAAATTTGAAATGATACTAACACATAATAAATAAATTGATCTTATGTCATTTTTATTTAAAAAATATAGGACGGAACAAAATAGATTTGCATGGATATTATTACTGAACTCATCTGGTGATGATGTCCATAGGACTCATAGTGAGAGATAAGACTGCCACACAACAAAGGACAGTGAGCTTGCATGCATGTCCTTTTACCTCTGCTTTCAGTCCCTTTTATTTAAAACTAATACATGTTTCACATCATGAATAACTCAGAGTAAAGATCAAGCCATAACAAATGAGTCCTTGTCTCATATTCAAGTCACACCCAAGTGCAGTATTCAGGAGAGTAGTACACTGCTCCTGACTTGGGATGTAAAGATTTAGGGTTATTTGAATACACTATTTTTAAAACACAAAATGTTAATTATATTCTTTCCTCCTGTACTACTTTCAAAACAAAATTTTATTCTGTTGATTACATTGGCCTGGAATTTGCTATGAAGCCAAAATTTGCAAAGGATTTAGGATTTTCCTTCCATCCTTAGCATCTAGAGTGCTGTGATGAAGGACAGAACTATGACAAAAAAAATGTCAGGTTTAAATTTTTAAAATATTAACAAATAACTATTACTAGAAAAAATCTGGAGCGGTAAATGTATTTGAGGTTTAACAAGTGTCTATATTGTACATATTTATGTTTTAATTATAATATTTTTTGTTATACAATAAGACACACAGGCTGGGTGCTCCTCAAAGTACTGCATTTTTTCAAATTTAGTGACATTGTGATCACAAAACAATTTGTATATGTGAAATGGCCATACATTTTAATCTCAACCTCATGATAAACAAGATTGAATATATTAGGGAATATTTTAAGGTTACTAAGCTATTTTGTATATTGATTATATCATTTAACAATTTCATGTGTATGTATGTACAAGCAATGAAATACAAAGGTGGACTTTAAAAAGGATGCATTCATTATAAGGATGCATTCACTATAATATACTTCACAGTTTATTCCATAGTTAAAACTAGAGGTACAACATTCATTAAAAAAATGGCAATACTGAAAGACACTTTCCTTCTTCATCATGTTCCTGTCAGGTATCTAAATTTGTGCTATGTCAGTCTCCAAATGCTTGAAGCGTGTGGGTGATGGTGTCTTAGAGTTCTGTTGCTGTGAAAAAGCGAGTGACCACAGGGAGTGTCATAAATAAAACACTAGAGTGGCATAAATAGGTTATTTAGAGCTTGTACTTTTAGATTTTAGAGAAATATCTATAACAAATTCCAAAGTAAGGGCATCATTTTTCACTAACCCCAGCATTAACATGGGTTCTTGATTCCCTATCTCCTTATAGCATTGGCATAGTTTGTTTTCCTTATGTTATTTTTTCTGAAACTGGGGAGATGGAATTTCATACTAGTTTTATTTGTGTATCTGATGAATAATGATTTTGAACACTCTAAAAATTTGCAATGATTTGTGTTTCTTATATGGAAAACTTTCTATTTTGTTGATTAGCTCATCTATTAATTAGAAAATTTGTTTTGGAATATTTTGATTTTTATAAAACTTTATTTTAGATATTCATCTTGTATAACGTTTATAAGTATATCAAGGTACTTATAGTTTCTTTGAATGTATAAAGCCCCTTTAAGCATTATAATTTGTTTTAACACCTTATTAAATATATAATATAGTTATATCATGAGTAATTATAGTCTTAAACATATATATTAGGAATTATTATGTCACATGAATCTAGTTATACTTTATATGTGCAGTAAACAATTTCTATTTTTTACTTTTACACAACCAACTCTACTTTCTAAAATAAAAATGTATTTCTTGAAATTGTCATTTTTTCTTCATTAACATATTGAAATATTTGACAGTCACATAAATGTGTGATCTGCATTTGATTATGCTCTACTAGGATGTTTTATTTTACTCCCCTATTTTCATTCTAGGTCTTCTTTAAAAAAATTCTTTCTCCTAATTTGCAGCTTTTGTTGTGTTTAGTATTGTATAGGATTTAACTAGGGATGCCTCAGTTACCCTGAGTTTGGAACTAACCACCATATGCCAGATGCTAATCACAGGGTATTGTGCCCCACCTTTTTCCTAGAATCTGTTAGTTTCCAATAGATCAATGTTGAGTGCTAGGCTCCAGTGAGCCGATTCTCCCTCCATAGCTGATGGATAGGATATGTCTCTGAACCCATAATTTGTAGGCATGGTTTCTGTGAAATCAAGTTTTTTTTTTCTTATTTTATGTGATACCATTTATGAACGCTTGGGAATGAACCTTATACTGCTCAAATCCATTCCAGAAAGTTCTTTCTGATGCCTACATCATGAAGTGTTTTTCTAGAAGCAGTTTTATTTCTTTTACACTTACTATTTTGCTTCACTTATGTGCGTGTGTGTTTGTCTACATGGAAGCATGAGCACATAAACACAGTAGCCCATTGAGGCCAGAAGAATGCATGTTGTTTACTGGGGTGGGAGATGTAGGAAGTTATGAATCACCCTATGTGGGTGACAGGAACCAAATACTTCCCCTGTAAGAATATTGTACTTTTGACTACTGAAGTATCACCCTAACTCTATTTCCTTTATTCTTTTAGGGTCTTTAATATATTTAGAATTGATTTTATTCAGGAAAAACTCTTCTAATTTCCTTTTATATAAGGACACATATCAAGCTTTCCAAAAACAATTGCAGAGCATGCTTTTGCTTTTGTTTTACTTCCCTTTGTTTTCTTCAGTGTGTATTACTGACAAATTTGACAAAACTTTTGATCTCTATAGTTCTTTAAGTTTATTTTTGAACCCTATATCATATATTGATCTAAATTCTGCATCTAATTCATATTTCCTTGCATTTGCTCTTCATAGTAAATATCTTGAAACACTTTTTAAAATCATCAGTAGCTATTGAAGATAAGAATGTATTTGTTTCACAACTAGAAGAATTTTTTTATTTTTTTATGAAATATTTTGAGCAGTACTGTAGTATAAAAATTACCATGGGTAATGTTTTTAATATTTTATTGTTCATGTGCCTCAAAACCACAGATAACATAACTCCCCTCTGTTCTCTACTAACATGTATTTTTCTGCAATATGAGACATTTTCAGTAATATACTCCTCTATAATTAAGCAATTATTACCACTACTACAATTATAAAGTAGTTATAAAGTTTCTTATGAAAAATATCATAAATATACCAGCTAAAGGGTACTTCTGATACACATGATTATACAAAGAGAGTAAGAACAGTTCAATTGCCAAGGAATAAACTACAAGGACAAATTTGAAACATAAGTTATGAATATAAGTTATGAGATGATTTGTTTCAGAATGTGACGAGTATATGACTTTTAAAAGAACACTGTTAAATTTTCTCATAATTTCCACTTTCAACTCATATTTTCTTAGCAAGCACAAATATTCATATACTATCTACATTTATCTATCTGCTATCTTTTTATCTATCTCCCTATATATAATGTATATTAGCTTTATTAGTCTAGTTGAAAATAACTATTATTTATATATTTATTTATTTCAACTTATGTATGCATAATATTTATCTTTAACTTGACTTAATATACCTAATAGAACAGAGTAATATGTGTTATTCACTTTTTACATATTTTCTTTCAGTTGAAAAAAAACGGGAACAGGATTTTCAGGAAATATAGAAAATATGCTATCTCTATAGATAAGGAAGAAATAAAAATCTACATAAGATTTGAATGTTATTTAGAATCAATATTTACATACATAAAACTGAGGTGATTTTTGCAATAGCATATAGGATTCCCATTAATTTCTGGCTATCACATTACCTTTTTCTCAAGTTAAAGCCATATATTAGTTCATCTCTCATACTTCATTGGAAAACAAAACTGGTCAATATATAGAAAATTACAGATTTCAAAGTACTTACTATGATATCTATAACACATTTTTCCCTTAAAGCATAGGGTTTGTAATGGAAATGGAATGATTGTAAGAGCCAGAGATGGTGAATGGAAAAAAAAACATGAAATAATCCTGTTGTTCACTGTAAATAGGTATTACTCTCATTGATTAAGTAAGAGCTGGCTGGCCTATGATTAGACAGGATTTTCAAGGCAGAGAGAATGCTGGGAAAAAAAGTGTAGGGTCTCAGGAATTGGAGGAGAGAATAACAGTAACAGGTGATATATAACAACTTGCTATACTGAGTAAAGGTACCAAGCCATATGGCAGAACATAGATAAAATATATAGTTTAAAATGTAAGAGTCAGCTAATAACAAGCCTGAGCTATATTGACCTAGAATTTATAACTAATAATAAGTCTCTATGCTATTTGGGAACTAGCTCGTGGGACAGAAAAGTCTAACTACGTGTGACCCCCACTTTTGGGCAACAGAGATCCAAATAAATCCTAACAATGTTTTAAAAATAAATTCTAAACACACAGAACAGAACCAAACACAGTTTCCTGATAATTGTCTTTCTCTGGTAGGCTAGGTGCTAACAGTAAACAGAGGGGCAGCTTCTTTAAGAGGTGGCTTTATTGGTTTAGTAATAATAGCAACACTGGGCATGATGCTTTTAAGAGGACCTACTGCCAAACAATTAAATGAGGTTTATAAGCATCATGCAGCACGCTACTTAGTGGCCAAGTGGAACTCAAAAACTTCCCAGAGTTTGGGCAATACACACAGTTTTCCCATACTTCCACCATGAAGCTAAACTATAAGGAATCCAAGTGTGGAGAAGCCAGCTGCTAATGACATTCACCAAACAAGCACTAATCTTAGAACCATGTCAGTAACTATTATAAAAAATTAAGATTCTTCTTATGTGATCAAAGAATAATACAAATACTCAGTAAAGACAGATCCAGATGTGGAAAAATAACCTATATATGTTACAGTGTATTCAAATATATACTTAGGCTTGGGAGAGAAAAGAAAAAGGCTATACAGTCATAGAAAATGTTTTAAGTATAATGAAGTTCTTTAAAAAGGAGTAAAGTAAAATAAAAAAGCCATGTAAAGATGGACAATACACAGAGTTTGGATTCTGTATGTTATTGTGTTATCTTTAGATTTTATGATTGTTAATAAAGGAACAATAGCTGCTAAGACACATTAGATTATGAAAACTGCTAGGTTATACCAACATGTATATCTTTAAAATGTCTTGACTTCAATGGAAGTCAAAAGATATGTTACTTTGAGGAAGAGATTATGCTTTTATTTCCACAGGAAATCAGAAACTATCAATTCATTTCAGGTTTATGAGAATCATATTTGATCAGAAAGACATCCTGAAAATCCTGGCTACAGACATAAAGAAACAAACCTAAAAAAGTTTATGAGGCATGTAACATAATTTTTACCTGTTCCAAACATAAAAATATCATCTTTGTATAACTTATATGCAATATAAAGTCTATAATTATATTAACACAGAAATGTATGTTAACTTTAATATATATATATATATATATATATATATATATATATATATATATATATATATATATATATATATTCAGAGCACAGGGACCAGACACCAATGAAAACAGATGGCCCAGGTGATCCAGAATCTCAAAATGCCTCTGTTACTGTCTCCTCAGAATTCTGCATCTAAAACAGCTTCAAGACCACTGGCTGTGATTGTCCAACCTCACAAGTTACTATAGCCTATAATGAAGATTTATCCTGATTTTCTCAAGTTTCCCCCAAATATGCCAGTGCTCCCAGACAACAGGAAGCAGTCTGAAGAAAACACCACCCACATACCCAAAAAATAGTTTATGGATGTTTGCTATTATTAAATAGGGGTTGGCTACAAGTTGTTATTGTGTATAATCAGGAATAAAGTTAATCAAAAGAGTTAAATTCAAAGGTCTCGTTCTAAAAGAAAAAGGGGGATATAATATTGGAATGACAGGAACAAGGGGTTGATTACTGCATATACTTTAACTCCCCAAACAACATTTAATATCAAAACATTTTAAATTTAAATGGATTTTGGTTTATTGAAACAAATTTAAAGTTAATTTTGTTATATCGTATATATGTTTATACTCTTGTTTGGGGAATTGTGTTTGTGTGACTAATTTAAAATATAATGTATAATTAAGAAATACAGATTAATGATACATATATTTTCAAGATTATACTCAGATATACTTAGATAGACAGACGGTCTTCATACACTTCAAAAACCTACATAATATGACATTTAAGATGTTTAAAAACTTAAAGCTTTTCATGACAATGATACACATTTCCTCCTGGCAGCACCAATTTTCTTAAAAAGAAGATGATGGACATTGAAAAACCTCTATATTGAGTTTGCTTTCTTTGTGACAAAAGCTCCCATTTAAGCAAAAAGCTGCCCTTGCCTTAATTGCTGATCATAAACTGTCCAAACTGGGCAAGTAAGATGCAAAGTAAATCGACTATCAAGCTTCCCCAAGACAACAGGGTGAAAGTCCTTCAAAATTCCCTGCTTCTCAAAAAATATTTGTTAGCAATAAAAACCTTTGTGTGACTATCTAGGCAGCCAGATGTCTCTATTATTAGGCAACATTACACCCTTCTGGGGTCTTTGATGGAGTTAAAGAATAAATTATTGTACTTAAAATTTTCCTTAGTTATGATAAAAGATGAATTACATATAAAACTTTAGCCTCACAAAGATGAGATAGATAATAAAACATTTTCTCCAAATTTGCCAAATACAAATAGACTGGCTATTATAACTATAATTCTTACTTGACAACTGTTTTGTTATATGTAGTTTTACTATGTTAAAGTTTAAAACCTTCCTGTATAATTAGACAACATGGGGAAAATGCTGTGGAATAATTCTGATTTTCACTGTAAATATATATTACAGTGCTTAATAAAGACCTAACTGACCTGACTAAACAACATTCTGGGGGAAAAGTATGCTGGGAAGAAGAAGGCAAAGTCTCAGGACTTGCAGAAGATAAACTTGCTATACTGAGAAAAGGTAACCAGTGATGTGGCAGAGAAAAGATGAGAAATATGGCTTAATTTAAAATGTAATAGTTGATGTAAAACAAGCCTAAGATAATAGCCAACATTTATAATTAATAATAAGTCTCTGTAGCCCTGTTCAAGCTTAAGCCAGACACAATCTTTGCATAGGGGAGTGAAGTTGGCATGAAGTCCCATCCATATTTGAAAAGTCACTGACATTTGACTCATATTTCTTTAAGGGTATAAATCAGACTCCAATGTGGGGGTCCACAGTTTTGAGTACTGTTCACCTTGACCACAGCACAGAGAGTTTGAGCTTATTTTTACTCTTTCAAAGTTGTTGACAACAGGTATGGCTATAAACAAGGGATCCTGACCTAGAGTGCTGTTAATTAGTGTTTTGAATATAAAGGTATATATGCTCCCCTTTGATGACAGGTCAAAGATTTCAATTCCAAACATCATAATGCTTAACTAAGGATGCTTTGTTTATCCCTTATACTATATTAATGAAGTCTGTTGCCTTTCCCTTCCCCTTTTGGAGTCAAGTATACTAGTATGTAGAAAATAAACACCAGTAAATTCAGTATTCATTGTATTTACCTCTCGGTGATGTTCTGTGTTTCTGTCTTTTATTTCTCTCATATCTCTGTTCATTTTGCCTAATGATTCTAATCCTCATATTCCTACCCTGGAACATGTGAACTCTGTCAAGGCTGAACTTCGACAGATGTCACCCCAATGTGTGGCATAGTACATTCCAGGGAAATTCCCTTACCCAAGAGTGTTTGGACAATCTAGAATCATTTTTTTGAAAAATAAAAAGAAGAAGATAAAATTGGGAGATCATGGAAATGGATTTGATTCTGGATAATTTGAAAAAAAGGACAAATATGATTGAAGTACATTTTACAAACTTCTCAATGTTTTTAAAATATGCCCATTGTATTAGTCAAAATCATAAGCAAATAAGCTAATTTATTTTCCTATTGATAAATTATTCCAAGCAAAGAAGTTATTATAACTCTGATATGTACATTTGAAAACTTTTTAGCTTATCAGCATGACTAGTGAATAAAAGAAGGATGGAGTATTTGAAATTTTTCTTTCATCATTCACAGCAACTGACTTTTTTCTCAAAAGGTATTGTGTGTCTTTTGCCTATGACATTTATTTTATTATTTCTAATCAGATAAATTAAATTTTATAGATGAAAACACTAGTCTCACTTCTGCCACACAACCTCTCACACTGACTTCTCTATCTTAAGAATATGGTTTGCCCATGGACTTAGGCTTCATTCTTTCTCACAATATTTTTATTTTTAAAGAACTTTTATTTCAATGAAATATCATTCACAAAATATAAGCATTAGTACAAGGACATGGATTGGGTGAAAGGGGGACCCATAAAGATAGTGTCTCCCAAAACTTACATGTACTAACATGCCTTATATGCAAATCATTTAGGGATATAACTTAGAAAGTGGTCACAATGATAAAAGGAAATAATGCTCAATCTTTCTCATAAGCTCATAATTGTGGATCTACTGACACATCTTTGTCTGCAATCATAATTCTTCTGTTTATATTTTTATACACTTGTCATTCATGCCATGACAGTGATGCTCATATTGTCTCAAATATTTATGGAAAACTACCTTGAGAAAATGAAGATGATTATTATATATCTGTTGAAATGGAATTGAAGTGGGGGTAATTTTTCTCAGAACACTGATTTGGTCATTTCTTTTATTTTGGGCTGTCATAAACATTCTCCCAGTTTCACCTTACACCATTATATCAAATTTACCTATCCATGAACCATGTGTAAGCTTTTCTCTGTTCAGTTTGCTCTTGTCAGGAATCCCCTTCAGGTAGCAGTCATATGTTAATGGAGAATTTACAGTTGATCTCTTTTCTAAAGTTTAGATTTCAATGATGGAAGGATCTAAAGGAATTGTCAGTTGTGTATAATTGCAAAGTCTGTGTGACAACACTCAGTGAACTGAAAGACTGTTTTAAAAATAATAACTGCAGCGTATGAAAACTGCAGCTTGTAATTCCATTTATTCAGAAGTCTGAGGTAAAAAAATGTTTTCTGAGCACTTAGCTGAAAAGCAATTGCAGAAACATGTTGGATCCTATTGGAACAAAAATTAAAAAAAAATAGTAGCTACAAAAACTTCATTATACTACAGGTAATATATTATAACTATTATTAAACTTGCCTATGTCCTGAAAATGGTGCAAAAAAAGGAAAAAGAATGAATTATAGTAAAAAATTAAAAATGAAGGGGACTTGATCAAACAGAGTTGTTAGCTTCTATAGATTAAATACACTCAGACATCAAAAGTTTATTCTTTTGATGGTGATGAAATGGTACCTTTATCAGTTTTGTGTCCATGATAAGGGTGGTTAAAATGATGCTGTAAATTATTTATTAGGTGGAAGCACCAAGCTACTTAAACCCATTACACTACTGTTCATATCTGAAAGAAATACATGAGTTTCCTTAATCACAAAATGCAAAAAAAAAAAAAAAAAAAAAAACGTGTCTACTTTAAAAAAACCACAACCATGCTCATACTCTCACTCCTTCCTGTAGTAAGAGGAGCGGCTGGGCTGTGTTCCCCGCACCCGGCCGCGTGGCTTAGCTGAAGCCCCGAAATAATTACACAAAAACCGCACTCTTTTAAACACTGCCTGGCCCATTAGTTCCAGCCTCCCATTGGCTAGCTCTTGCACCTGGACTAGCCCATTTCTGATAATCTGTGTAGCACCCCAAGGTGTGCTTACCGGGGAGATTCTAGCCTGTGTCTCTCTGGAGTGCGGGCATCATGGCGACTCCTTCTCAGCTTCTCTTTCCCAGAATCCTCTTCTGTCTACTCCACCTACCTAATTTTCTGTCCTATCAGGGCTCAGGCAGTTTCTTTATTGAACCAATGAAATCAACAGATTGATATATGACACTCCCACATCACCTTCCACTCTTCAAATGGCTCTTGGAAACTCTGTCCAGTGCTCCAATGTGGGTCTTTGCCTCTGTTTCCACCTTTGTTGGACGAAAGTTCTATGGTGATATTTAAGATAATCATCAGTCTGATACAGGGTAAGGCCAGTTCAAACACCCTCTCCTTTATTGCTTAAGGTCTTAGCTGGGGTCATCCTTGTGGTTTCCTCATTCAAGATAACTTTTTCCTTGGTCTCATATCTTTCCTTCCTCCTTCTCGACTATCCCATTCCCACTCGACTCTCCCTTCTCCCCTTCATTCTACCCCCTACTCCCAAGCTCACATATTTTGTTTGATGACCTTGTCTGTTTCCAATTTCCAGGAGGATCTATATATGTTTTTCTTTGGGTGCACCTTGTTACTTAGCTTTTCTAGGATCATGAATTATAGGTTCCATGTTCTTTGTTTATGGCTAGTAACCACTTATGAGTCAGTACATAGGCATGTTTTTGGGTCTGGGTTACCTCACTCAGGATAGTGTTTCCTAATTCCATCCATTTGTCATTGTTTTTACTGCTGAGTAGTACTCAAATGTGAAGATGTGCCATACTTCCTTTATCCATTCTTCAGTTGAAGGGCATCTAGGTTGTTTCCAGGTTCTGGCTATTACAAATAATGCTGCTATGAACATAGCTGAACAAATGCTCTTGTAGTATGATTGAGCATCTTTTGGGTGTCAAGACCATGAGGTGTTCATCCACTGAGACAGTTTGCCTGAGCTAATGGTAGCTCACTAACTCCAACTGGACTGGGAGTGAATGAGCATTGGAACAAACTAGTCCTTCTGAATGTGGTTGACAGTTGGGACAGACTAAGGGGCCACTGGTAGTGACACTAGGATTTGTCTCTACTGCATGTACTGGCTTCTTGGGATCCTATTCTCTTTAGATGTATACCTTGATCCACCTAGATGTAATAGGGTGGGTCTTTGACTTTCCACAGGGTGAGGTGCATTGCCCTCTCTTAGGATTGGAGGAGAGTGGGGTGGGAGGGTGTGTGGAAGGAGTGGAAGAGGAGTGGGAGGAGGGGAGGAGTGAGAATTTGGATTGGTATTTTTTAAAGTAATAAAATAAAATTTAAAAATTGGAGATGTCAATCCAGATTTTCCAAATAGATTAAACTTTAATTCAATAACTTTATGGCAAAACAATGTAAAGCATTTTGATAATAAAACTCAATTATGAATTCCACTTAAAAAACACAACCAATCAAACTACAGAAATATGCATCCCAGTCCAATGTATACATCTACAAAACAACTTCTGCACCACGACTAAGGAATCAATGAAGTTAGGGGAGGGAAAGAATGAAAGATACAAAGATACACTAAGTTTTGTGATACATAAGTCTCCAGAAGCTACACTCAGGAAGGTTCACTAATACAGCTGCGTACAAACGAAATGAAAAAAAAGATGACTCCAATAGACATGCTAATGTAGAGAAAGTAAATCCCAGAATCCTGAACACTGCCCAAAGAACTAAAGGCAACTAATGAATGCTGACAATGGAAGGAAAAAAATAGTCTTTGCCAAGGAAGAGCACACCAATTGTTTATCCGGTGCCACATGCTCAGTTATGAAAACATATGTATAAACAACATTAAGCAGATTCATCATGTTATATTTAGGAATTAATGCATGTACATATACATCTATGCATTCAACAATTAATGATAAAAGATACCATGGATATGACAAAGAGGAAGGGGTTATGGAATGTTTAGAAGGGAGCAAAAAGAGTCAGAGAAACAGTGAAATTATTTATAATCTCAAAAACTAAAAGAAATTTAAGAAACTGCCTGATTTAAATTCTACATTGTGTCATTTCTTAACTTGCATTTTTTAAGATATAACAAGACAAAGAAACAAGCACCATAATCTCACATACAATGCAGGGATATACAAAAATATCTAGACCAGTTTGGAGACTGATATTTAATTAATTGATATACTTATTGATGTGGAAAGACAGAGTTTCTTACTCTCAAATGACTTCTATTTGTGTTTTTCAAGGAATAAAAAAACCTGATGATCAAAATATTCAGTATATTATGTAAAAATAAAAATAACATAAAGTAGTATTTGCCTGAAAGAAATTCAGAATATTTAACAACTGAACCAAATGAGATTTTATGTATTCTTGATAAAATTTTACTTGTATTAAAAGAAATTAACACTCTAAGTTTCAGGCTAATTACTGTTAATACACAATTGTTTGTTTATTTAAATAGTCACTGAAACTTAAGCATGGGAAACACATCATTCAAAACTATATACAATTCATTCCAAACAAATAAATTAGGCATTCATTCAATCACATAAAAACAATGGGTGGAGGAAAGAGACGGAGCAAGCAACAGCCAAATAATAATGAGATGATTGCACTTTCCCTAATTCAACTTCTAGCTTCATAGAGGTCCTCTCAGGAGAGAAAATTGTGCAATAAAGGAACTCCTTGAATATAAATAGGGTTTCAAATTGAGTGCTTGTCCATTTCTCCAGGAATATACTATCTTGCAGGAACCTGGTTGCTTCTGGCAATGAAAAAGGAAGAATAAACTATGCCTCAGGGAGACAGCAGAGGGGTCTTCATTTGTTACCTGATGGCTCTGCAGAACACTGTTTCTTCCCCTTAGGAAAAACAAGAGGAGATTTTGTGGCTTGAGTCTATCTAGCCAGACCCAGAGTACATCTTGAAGCCTTGGAATGCAGATATTGCACCTTATCAAGACTATTTATATTTTGCTAAAGTAAACCAAGTGTTTATTTCCAGACATGGAAAGAATAAATAATACAAATCATACACAAACTCATTAAGCAAATATATAGAGTGAAGTAGCCCATTTTTATCTGTTGATTATAACAATGATACCAATAGCAGACAAAATACTGAAGAGGAAAAAATATAGGGAAATTAAAAACAATAGTTTTAAAATTATAAAAAAATATTTTATTTTAAGCACAGTTGTAAATAAAGCTCAGGGTTCTGTGCATATCGTGCAAGTGTGCAGCTCAAGGATAAAAAAAAAGATAACAAGACATAGACAGATAAGCAAATGAGGTTTTAGTTTACTCTTTCTCAGTACACATACCTGTTCCTGCTCTAATTGGTGGTAAAAACCTGGAAGAGTAGAGCCTAAAAATGAAGTGAACTAAAGACTCATGTGATACCAACTTTATTTAGATTATAGGACAATTTATATTCTGAGGGGGTACTCTGGGGGTTAAGCAAGGTCATGTGAGCAAAGTTCACGTGAGTTCAAGCTGTATATAGCCACAAGGCAAACAATGTACACAGGGGTTATGGCTGAATAGTTTACAGTGTATACAGTCACAAAAACCACCTGTGCTTGGAAGTGTCACCTGAATAATGGTAAAATGATGGGAAATCAGAAGTATATTCACTCTTATTTACTATATCTGAGAGGGGTATGAAAGGTCATTGTAAGAACTATTTTGTGTTTGAGGGACTGGGGTCTAGGACACTTGTCCATGTTCTCTTGGAAATTTTCTTACACACAATTAGAATTCTCCTCACAGCTTTCTTGATGAATGGATTCCAACATCTACCAAAGGAAATTTTATTAACATAGTTTGATTTCTAGAAATTGACCATTGATTCACAAAGCAATGTAAGTCAATGTTGAAAAGTTTCTGCATCCTAATAAGCCTCTCCGCTGGTGCAATAATCCAAATCAGACAAAACCAAATCTAATTAGAGAAAACTAATATATCAGGGAGTAAACAAATACTCTCAGATGGTTTTCTAGCCCCCCAGAGAGGAGTCAGGAAATGTTTGTGCTCTGGGGTGCAGAGATACATGCATAGAATATCCATAAATATCCTGTGGGAGAGGTCTTGAGCATCTCTAGTGAGGAGTCATCTTTTGGCAGGCTTTCTCGGGTGCAGAGTTTTAACTCAGGCAAATTTCAGGAGAGGGACCTTGAGGCTGAACTTCCACCTGATCATTATAGACTCTTTGGATGTATGGTTGCCAGTGGCTGGGGTGAGGCTTCCATCCAAACACCCAAACATTCCAGACTCTTTGTATATATGGATGCCAGGTGCTGAGGTCAAGCTTCCATCTGAACAAATATATTAAAAAAAATAAAATAGGAAGAGTGAGAGAATGGATAAGAAGTTAAGAGTACTAGCTGCTTTTCCCAAGGATGTGAATGTCTCTCTGAGATACCACGTGATGGTTCATAAACATCTTTAACTTCAGTTCCAGAAGCTCTTATACCATCTCTGATCTTTGTCACATACAGACATACATGCAAGTAAGACACACATAGATATACAATAAATAAATCAGATGAAAACTATGTAAGGTATAACAGAATAGCATTAGGAATCATTTGATTTTTCTAAACCATTAGTGTTTGATTTTGCCATAGGTCTCTGGGCTACCTAGTCTCTGGAATTTTTTCACCTATGCAGTGTCAGGTGTGTGTGGGTTCATTCTCATGGAATGAACATTAGGTCAAATTAGTAGATAATGATAGGCTACTCCCACAAATCCTATGCCACCATAGCTCAATGGTTTTGTGGCTGGGTTGGGGTTTACATTTTCTTTTGGCAGTCTGCAGAGTACCTTCTAGCACCAAGGGTCTAGAATGCAGGGGTAAGGGTTCCATGGAGGCACCAGCTTGATGTCTCCATATTCCATGGGTTGGATGGGTATTGTCCTTGCCATTGGGGGGCCACTATCAGTTTATAGAAAGCAACCTTTTGTTCTAGCAACAGCCTCTGATACTTGGGGATTTCCATAGATCCCACTTGACCAACAACTTAATGCAATCTATCACAACACTGGAAGTGTTGTCTAGCTACAAGGAATGGACAGTTGAGAATCTTTATACCCCACTAAGATCACTTCCATAGATCCCAGAAATTTTCTACTGTTCTTAGTTGGCAGCCCCAATGCCACACCCATAATTTTAGCTGTCTATGAGATTTTTAACTGATAGTCTATGGTAACTTGGAAAAGCATTTTCCCCTGTTACAAAGTAGTTTCACTTAAACGTTTTTTAACTTATGCATATGTGGGTATACTTTTGGGTAAGATTCTACAGTAGCAGGTATTATGCAGCTTTTCAAAGGTTTAGTGCTAGCTACCCTTCCCGTCTCCATTTTCTACCTTGTCATATTATCCTTATCTACATTTAATTATCCCTAATCATTATTTCCTTTTCTTCCTTCATTTTCCCTTTATTCTTCTCTTTCCCTTTGAATTACTCTCCATGTCCCTTTACTAGTTTCCCGACTTAACACAGGTAATCTGATTTACCAACAATTTAAAGGTTTGAACCTATAATCCATAAGTGAGATGACATGCAACATTTGTGTTACTGAGTTTGAGTTAACTTAGAATGATTATCATCAAATCCATATATGCACATGCAATGTACCTCATTTTCAGTTTTCATTAATTGGTTTATGGTCATCTAGGCTATTTCTGGTTCCTGGTTATTGCAAATAATCAACAATAACTGTTAATAGACAGTATCTTCGTAATTGAATGAATTCTTTGGGTAGATGCTAAAGAGAAATATACCTCCTTCATATGCTAGGTTGATTTACAACTTTTGAAGAAACTTCACACCTGTTTCTATAAAGGCTGCACTGTTTGCACTCCCACTAAGGCCGAAAAACAGTTCCATGTCCCCATATCCACACTAGTATTTGTTGTTAGTTTTAAAGTTAGCATTACTGGGCTGGAGAGATGGCTCAGAGGTTAAGAGCATTGCCTGCTCTTCCAAAGGTCCTGAGTTCAATTCCCAGCAACCACATGGTGGCTCACAACCATCTGTAATGGAGTCTGGTGTCCTCTTCTGGCCTGCAGGCATACACACAGAATATTGTATACATAATAAATAAATATTAAAAAAAATAAAGTTAGCATTACTGACTGAGATTCCTAGCTGTGAAGCATAGTACCTACACTGATGACTGGTTTGACAAGCTATACCTACTGGTTCAACATTGTCAATGTTATGATGGGAGAAATAACTTTCTGCTTCCATTGAAAGCTACAAGAGAAAATTCATACCTGCCACTGTTAACTGAGTCAAAAAGCCCAAACTGGCTAGGTCAGTGGCTCTGAAGAACACAATATCTACTACTTTGGTCAAATGGTATGATAATATGCTTTCTCCAAAGTTCTTTTCTTTATGTACAAAGATAAGTACATCTATCATCCTTAATCAGAAACTTCTCTTTTAGTGGTGATGAAGTCATGTGGTAATTTAGTCAGAGACTCACAACTGGACAAGATGAAGATAATAAGAAACAATGAACTATTCAGCTGTAAAAGGTCCATATACATCACACTCTCTCCTCCAAGTGTCAGGATGATCACAGAGGAGGGCCGGGGAGATTATGCGAAACAGAGGTGATGGGAGTCTGTGGCAAATCAGTAATTTGTGCATATGTCAAGGCCATTGCCCAGAAGAACTCAAAGAGCTATGACTGTATGTAGAAAATCAGCACAGTTGTATGCCATCCCAAACCCCACATATATGTGGGAGGATTTCTTGTAGCCCTACACCCAGATTATGAGCTATTGGTAACTGATGCTGGTGTAGAAGATTCAATTTTCTTCAGTGACGTTATTGCTGAAAGGCTGTCCATGGGCTCTAATAGAAGGTCCTACACTCATGCACACACAGCATTATGTAAATTAAGGAGGTTATCGAGATTTATGTGAGGGTATCACCCCTCCATAACCTCTCAGGATTCAGAAAGAAAACTTTAGCAAGTGAAAACTGACTGAAAGAGGTTTGAGGGTGAAAGAAATTAATTAGTTCGCATAAGACTTTTCATCATGTCCCATGGATTCTTCCTATATTTTCCCTGGTGCATTCTCCAACACTCTTTCAATGTTCT